>HG995326.1:0-2400000 GCA_905333045.1 Lysandra bellargus | reverse complement strand
CATCTCTGAATATCTCAATCTCTATCATATCTATCTAACTGAATCAGTATTTCACCATTTGACATTTAACAACGAAATAGGAACATAATGCTTACCAGCTAAGCTACTATCATTATTCTTCTTATATTTGATTTTTAAAAATGTGAAAAAGGCAATCAAATAATGATGTAGGTAAGTACTCAATTAAAAATCAATCCTTAAAGGCTCAAGCCCCATAAGAGTACCGGTGATCGCTATTCGATCGGCGAAACACAGCGCAACTGTTTCACTCCGGTATTCTGTGAGCCCGTGGTATTTCTCCGGTCGAGCCGGCCCATTCGTGCCGAAGCATGGCTCTCCCAGGGTTAACACCACTTTATTATTATTAGTTATAAGCAGCCTGCACTCCCTGCAGTGTCCCACTGCTGGGCAATACCACTTTAATAATTTATAATAATTCCCTATGGGGCCTTCCATACCAAAAACACAATCTCTGGCCTGTTTTTGCTCTATAACAGCACGGAAACCTTAGTGCGCGAGTCCGACTCGCACTTGGCCGTTTTGTTTTCGACATATACCGTGCTATTAACGTGAAACCTAAGATTTACCAACTATATGGTGGTAAAAGTTCGTATCGCAAACCTATCGGACATTTACCATTAGGAATTGGTAGATCTTAGGTTTTACTTGAAAATCTTAGGATTTCCTGCAGTTCGAGCTTTTACAGTAACATATTTATACAATGTCAACATTAATACATTTAATCTGCTTTTATTAGATTATGTAAGGTACGACGTATATAATATTATTATGTCGATTTAATTGATGATATTCTAATGCTGCTATTTAGCTTCTGGTGAAGATATTGTTATCATACTGTATTTGATTATCTACAATAAAACATAAATTGAAAATGTTAGTATGTATATTATAATTCGCGTTTTTTATTTTCCATAATAACTGTATTTTAAAAAGGTAAAACCGACTTCATTGTACGTAATTGAGAAAAACTTCCTATCTCCAAAACTACTGAACCGATTTTGATGAAACTTGCACTATTCCCTAAGTTGAACAATACCTAGTACAACAAAAAAAGAATTACTGAAATCGGAATGGTAGTTCCAGAGATATACGAACACAAACATAAAACATACATACATACTTACATACATACATACATACATACATACACTTTTGAAATTTGGCACATTTGTTCAGACGCTGATATAGACTAACATACACGAAAATTGAGCACTTCTGGAAATATAACATACATACGCGTCGAATTGATAACCTCCTTTTTTTGAAGTCGGTTAAAAAGGGCCCCCAAGTCTTGTGTGCCCAGGGCCCCAGCTTAGTTTAGCACGGCCCTGCGGATGCGGCTTACAGCCCGCCATACCGACGCGAATACGTTAATGTTAATAAAAAAAATTGAACCATTTGTACCAGGCAAATTTTTGCATAGCTAATGATCGTCGAGTAGCCATTCACCAAAATCACCTTGCCATACTTTTCCGACAGGTCCCAATGGCCGCCATACCACTGCAAAGGTGTAATTTTTTTTTCGCCAAACGATTTGTACCACCCTGAAACTTTTTTAACAGTTCCCTGTATGATCATAAATAGGAGTCTGATAATGCACTACCTGTGGGAGGTGGCGAATGTGAACAATATTATTTCAAAGTCCTAAGATTTTATTCGTAATTTCAAACGGTTTTTCAAGTATGGCGCCACTTTTTCCCTCTACTACAAGTATGGCAAATATAATACCTAATGGTCACATTGTATCGTATAATTTCCAAAAATCCAAATGCCATACTGGTACAAATCGTCAAATTTTTATCACTTTTTTGCTCAGAGCGTATTGGGCCAATGCGTTGGCCCAATGTGTGCAACGGGCTTAAACCAATCAACATTCCGAGTTAATATTTAGATGCAATAGGTGTTGGTAAACAATTTATTCATTATCGTGTTTGGGTAGCGTAAAACGGATTGCAGGAAGTTGAAAAAGAGCCGTCCGCTCCCGCCCCGTCCAGCGCAATTCCCGCCAACATGTTGAAAGTTACACTTTTCAGATTAAAAAAGGTAAGGTATATTAGTGACACCTAAAGAGGGGGCTAGGGGGTCGACGAAGAGTGACAAGGAGAAGGAGGGGTCTAAGTTTTGTGATGTCTAAAATTATGAAAATCATGACTGTGACGTAGATTTTTTTTATGAAATAAGGGGGCAAGCGAGTAAACGGGTCACCTGATGGTAAGCAACTGCCGTCGCCCATGGACACTCGCAACATCAGAAGAGCTGCAGGTGCGTTGCCGGCCTTTTAAGAGGGAATACGGTCTTTTCTTGAAGGTTTGCAGGTCGTCGTAGGTCCGGAAATACTGCTGGGACAGTTCGTTCCAGAGTTTTACAGTGCGCGGCAGAAAGCTACGCGAAAAACGCACTGTGGAAGACTGCCACTCATCAAGGTGATGAGGATGGTATATGTTGCGAAAAGTTGTAGGTGGTATGATTCCGAACAATTCCTCAGAGCACTCCCCGTGATACAACCGATAGAGGATGCAGAGTGAAGCTACATCTCGGCGTAATTCCAAGGGGTCCAAACTGTTTGAAACACTGTGGCAGTCAACAATTCGAGCGGCCCTTCGTTGGATACGATCCAGAGGGAGCAGTTGGTATTTTGGCGCCCCTGCCTAGAGATGAGAACAATATTCCATATGAGGCCGAACCTGCGCCTTGTAGAGTTGTAGGCGTTGGTCCGGACTGAACTACTGTCTTGCTCTGTTAAGAACACCAAGCTTCTTCGAGGCTAATTTGGCCTTACCCTCTAGGTGATATCGGAACTGGACTTCGCTCGATATGTTGATGATACTTTATGGATGGTCCCTTAGTACAGTTGTCAGTTTATAATGGTATCGTCCGAGAGAGGATCCGTCATGTTTCAACTTTGTTAGGGCTACCCTGCTGATTGTACTAAATGTCTCCAAAAATCTTTATTGGTTCCTCCCTTATTACAAAATAAGGAGAAATCAACATAGATTTTTGGTTTTGTATGTAGGGAGTAGAGTAGTATTCGCATCGGCAGTACATATACTAAAATTGGAACGATACAGAGAAGATTAGCATGGCCCCTGGATGACACGCACAGCATGGAAAGGGCCTACAGGCACTAGAACGAGAGGGAGACCTATAGCTCGATGGACTGACGACATAATAAAGATAGCTGGCGAAGGATGGATGGAAATAGCGAAAAATAGAGAAGCATGGAAAACTTTAGAGGAGGCCTTCACGTTCGAAGCGAGGGGTTCTTACAAACATAAACATTAATGCTCTTAACTGTTACTAACAAAATATGTAATTAGTGTGAAATAAAAGGCTTTTTTATTTTATTTTATTTTATTATGTAGGGAGTTTTCCATAAATTACGTGAGATATTTTTGAGGGTTTGTTTAACCCACCCCTTGATCAGATTTCGCGAGGTTTGCGTTGATTTTCTCTAACCTTACATGGAAATATTTTATACAAGTTTCGTCTGCCCAAAATTTAGTTATTGATATTTTTACATTGTAAAAACCTTTTGGGACACCTAAGTGCAATTTGGATTCCAGCGCGTACAGTCCTTATAGTCACAGCCTTAAACGAAAACGACAACAATTAACAGATATAAGACACTTATATTAAAAAGCGGTCGTTAATTACCAATCATCATTATTTCACTTTGATCACCTATACGCGTCGTCCTTGCATTACCGAAACTCGTAAACAATATTTATAACATGTGATGAAACTTGTCGTCGATTCGTCTGTGTCGTGAGCGGCATTCATTATCATGCAGGTAATTGCCAGCGGCGCTATTTGTTTCACGTAAAAAAGTAGTTTAAACACCGATAAATTACTACCGGAATTATTGGCGGGTAATATGAGAACCTTCGAGAATTCAGAGATGAAATTTAAATTTGACAGAATCTTAGGTTAGACTGTGAGAGGATCCAGATTCCCTGAGACTTGCCACTTAAAATATCGACTGTGTGTACGAGTAATAAATACTAATGTTATTCTAATAAGTAGCATCTAAGGTACTAGAAATTATTTTCAGTGCTCTACATTTTATTTAATTGTTATTAATTTATTGATAATATGTAATAGCTCAGTAACTAGGGACACAGAAAAATAAAATAAAAATTAAAAAAATCACATTTACTTTATTTACATTTTTTACAAATTTTCAGTAAAAAAATCTTATTTGACAGTTTGTAAATTACAAATATGGCAGTATCAATAGACAAATTTTCTACGAGGCGGATTTGTTAGGCAATGATTTCTTTCCTTCATGTATAGTTTTCGAATTTGTCGTTGGCCGTATAGCTCGAAGCTATGCCTTTAAGGAGCTAAGAAATCATTATCCTAAGTCGTACGAAAATCTGGTATTAAGTTAATCTAAGTCCGTATTCTAGAGAATAGAGATCTTCAGTGGCAGAATGGGTAGTTGGGGCACAGAGCGGGGTTCACTCCGGCGGGGTATTTCGTTGGGCCGTAGGGGCTGAAAAATAAAAAAAGTTAATTAGAAAAGAGTTAAAATTTTAAAAGTAGAACAATGGCGGACGAATAGTTATTTTTAAAATAATGTTTGATTTTTTTATTGCTACAGTATGTCCAACTCATCGAGCTTAACAACTCGTGCCCACACATTTTTTGAAACAACCTGCGTTTAACGGCATTCGAGGCAGATAAGAATAAGGCTCCTAGCCAGAAATCGATGGTCAGAACTCTTTTAAAATTATTTTCACAACATTCAGAAATTAACTTGGCATTCGCTTCTTGGAAGGAGGTACCGATAGTTAACTTATAAAAAAATTAAGTTATTTTATTTCTGAATCATTCTGAATATAGAACCATATACTTTGAGAACATTCTGTATGTTGATTTACTTTTGCATGTTATACTGATAATACCAATTACTTGCTATAATTTTGGATACTCACTCAGCGGGCGCGACGGGCAGGATGGAGGGGTTGTAGACCCACTCGGGGATGGGCTGGCCGTCGGGCGTGAACTTGGTCCAGGCGTTCTGGTCGCAGTAGGGGTAGTTGGGGCAGACGGCGGGGTGCAGACCGGCGGGGTACTCCCGGGCGAGGGCCACCGCGGCCAGGACCAGCAGGAAGAACTGGGGAGATGATAATGTTAGTAAGACTATAGTATCTATGTAGTACCGTCCAAATAATCATAATATTACTAGCTGTCCCGGCAAACGTTGCTTTGCCATAATATAAAGTATTTCGCCCATATTTAAATTTTATTGAAGTGACTAAATAAGTATGTCGCCATGGCAACGTCGATCGCTATCTCGTCGCACAAACAATGGACGCCGTCAATCTCAGGTTGTAATAATTCACTATTATTTATTCAACAAATGCACTTAACAATATATAAAGTACCCAGTAGCCGATTCTCAGACCTACTGAATATGAATATAAAATTTGGTAAAAATCAGTAAAGCCGTTTCGGAGGCGTTCGTGGACTAACATTGTGACACGAGAATTTTATATATAAGATGAGGTCGGTGGTTCTCGCTCAGATTGAATTTTAAAGTTTGTAGAGCTGTACTCTCAATAAGTTAAATTACTGGGTAAAAGACAAGACAAATCTTGGAAATGAAAAGTTCTTTGTAGGCGTTTTACATTTTTTTGGATATGTGACTGTATGATTGAATATTATTAATTGTAAGACGAAGTTAGAGCTGACCACCGGAGCGGCTAAGGAGAGGAAGTTTTCCTCCTTTCAACTCTGCTGTTTAATTTTCCAGAATGCAAATCCTTGGCTTCTTTTCTTGCAATTGAATTCTTAATAGATATAAATTGTAGCAGACTGAGAAGACCAGCTATCTTAATGCTTTACACAATGTCTTATAGTATCTCAATGTACCCCGTGGCCCATAGATCAAAACGCCATCAAACAGTCAAGGGACAAGATTTTGTGGCGGCATTACAATAAATTTAACTACAATAGACATGCCTAGCCCACGCCACGGCTCGCGATCGTTCGTCAAATTCTACGCGCAGGTTGTCATCGAGCTGTTAAGGTGGTTATATATAATAATAATAGCTCCCACACCGGTTTCGGTGACGGTGGACGGCTTCATTGAAACCAGGCCAGTTACGCAGGAGTAATTTTATAGTGCCCAAGTGTGTGCGCAGTACACAAGAGCACTCACTATTCCTTTACTCTCATAACCCAGTGGGACGGACGACCGACACGACTGGCGAGAGATCAGGCGCAGGACCGACCTTTTACATGCCCATCCGACGCATGGATCATCTCACTTGTCAGACAATCAGGTGATCAGCCTGCATTGTCCTAAAAAGACAACGCGGGATTAATCGAACCCACGACCTCTGAGTCAAGAGCCGCGCTCTATACCACTAGACCACGGAGGCGTTAAGGTGCTCATAGTGGTTACATTACTTACACACTACGTTATAGTGGTTACATAGGTGGTTATAGTGGTTACATGGGTTATATACGATCATAATATTAATGTATATGGGTGATTTTCATAATGATAAACTTTTTTTCCTACAAATCGAGAGGAGCGGTCCAAATACAGTCTGTTCCAGACGATTTATGGCATATTGGTCCGTGGAACAGATCTTTTCGTGGCTGTGCAAGCCGATACATACGAAGTATATAAATGCAAAAAATGTAAAATAGTGAGAACGCGTAATGCTGAGTCGCGTTTTAGTGCTTGTCTAAGTATAAGAGCATTTGACAAATTGTTAAGTGCGAATTCAAGTTAGTCAAGTTAGAGGGGGTTTACTTGTATAGTCAAAATAAATCAATAATATATAATTATTATCATGTACATTGTACATAACAAATTATGAGAAAATTCTAGACGTACTGTAGTTTTACATTGTCAAGCTTTTAGGTGGCTGTGAAAATACGGTAAATTGAACTCTACAAATGAACGACATTGAATTAAATTATTGCCATGGTCCCATAATTCCATTGCGTGCAAAATAATATCAAGATTGTTAATTTTATTAGTAGAAAGTTTAATTAAAACAATAAATTACCTAATATCTTTGAATGAAAATTAATGGTGACGAAACTTGGTAGAGTTTTGGAGTAGAGTTGCTAATCGCTAAGCAATTTTTTTATTGTTAAGTAAAAATATTATTAAAAATATTATGTGACATTAATTTACTTAAATAAGACTTTACTCTTCATTTTTTTACAATTAATTAAAAAGAAATTATTATATCCTTAAAGTATTTCAATTATCTACTGTTTCTCTTGCCGCTAAACACCTACACTCAACACTAGTTATCTTTGGGTTTGCTTTTTTAAGTTCATTCTTGTTATATCATAAACAATACAACTGTTCTGAATATACCAAAGGCAGTATGTCGTGGATAATAATAAATCATATTAGTCATAGTATAATCATAATCATAGTAAAATCTGCCCACGCGATAACACAAGTATTTATGAATAATACATTATTATGAGCCTATAATATAATGCATTATGAATAACATACAAATTGAGGCGATAATTTGACGACCACATGCATATTAATATTATATTATATTCCGTTTCAATTCAATTTAATTTAAACGTAAACAAAACTCAGTATGGAGGGCTATAATAATACTATGAATATGTCAATATTCAAATTTTTGTTTACATTTAGATTAAAATCAATTGGAACGGAGTATACCCGTAACTAATATTATAAATGCCAAACTATGTCTGTCCGTTTGTTACTTCTTCACGCTTAAATCGCCGATTTTGATGAAATATGATGTGTAGACTAGGGTGGAGCGATTTTGTATGAAGTTTTTTTTTTTTTAATTTTTTTTAATGGCATAGCAATAGAAAGTTGCCTTATGATGAGTAAATTCTGCATACAAAATATGGTTTACTTGTCTTGATGTTTTGAGGTGCCCCAACCCAATTGAAAATTCGAAAAATACGAATTTTTTGAAAACATTGGTCTAGTTTTGATAAATAGTATTTTTATGACGTTGACGTTCGACTCGTTTAATGCCAATTCTATACATTTTGATCGACGATTCTATATAGAAACGATAAAAAAAAAGTCTTGGCTACAGGCTCTAGTTAGTGGTATCAATGTTTCTATCAAGAAAAATTAAATATTAATAACATATTATCAAGGAATGATCATCAGAAAAAAGTAAGTTGTTTGTTATTAAATTGTTTTTTTTATTTTATAATTAGGCATTTGAAACAAAAAACTACTTTAATAGTATAATAATTACTTCTTCCATAAAACGAATAACATCTCTTTTGAAAACTATATTCACAACTGTACCATCACAGCCACCTTTTCTACCATCAAAATAATTTCTGCGTATACTTTTATAATTGCGATCTACATCGTGTGTGCTGATCTGTTTTTCATTATTTCTCATCGAATTTTTAACGATCAATGACAGCACTAGAATCCTTTGATGTAATAATACCAACAATCAATATCTTTTAACACAGATAAAGCTATAATAGCAGCTGCTCTGTCAGAGACTCAGGTACGATCGCATGCGATAGCTAATGATGGAAAATTGAATCTCTTTTCCTTGGGTGGCTGAGCAGCTACTTATTATGGCGATTGATTAGCTTGTAGAAGCTACAAGAAGAAGCTACAATTGCTTGAACTCGTTCTTTCGCTTGTTAAGTCATCATGCAAAGAACGAGAACAAGACGTTTAGGACCCATTATCTCTTTGTTACTCAGTGATTCTTTTTCTTGAATTTTAATTTTCTTCATATTTTTTACAGTCGCATTTAAATCTACACGGCCTATCATCATTTTTCTTGCAGTTCGTGAATCAAGTAAATAATATACTTCTTTTTTTGGGAAGCGACGCTTTTCGCCAGATATGTAAAATTTTCGTAGTCAGTCTTTGGGATACATCATGAACTGTCGGCTCTTTTGTTGTTTTGTCAAGCTTTGATTCATATTAATGTGATATTAATTAATAAATAAGTAATTTTTATAACAGAATTGGTAGTTGAGTCTTGAGACACTGGTAACTTCTCCGATAAACCAAAAACGGGACAACATGTCTCTTTTCGTGTTTTGACAACATATTTTGACTGTAATAAAGAGAAATACTAGGTATAAATTATATCGCAAATAGTATTTTATCAACAATCAGTGAACTGGAAATTTAAAATATTACTTACAGGAGTTTATTTTCTTGTGGGTAGTGCTTAAAATCACAGTTTCTCACAAGCAGACTTACATTAATAGCGCGCACTTTATGGCGTTCGAACAACGATTGAAAAGTGCAATTAAATCACCTCTCCTGCCTCAATCTCCCCATCTATCTACGCAATATTCAAGCTTAAACAGATACAAATGTAACGGAATACACATAACATAATTCAGCGTTAATTTGGCAATAAGTTGGTGGTTTTCGACAAAGTTTTTCGAATTTCTCTAAAGTTCATGAAATCATGACGTTGGGGGCACCTCTAAATTTATTATGATTTAAATAAAAATTTGTACGTATATTTGTGAACAGCAATAGCAACTATTTATAGGTATGCCGAAACGAATATCAAAAAAAATTTTTTTCGCTCCACCCTAGTGTAGACACTTAATGTACCAGAAAAAAGCATTTTTTAAATTTTAACTAAGGGAGTAGTAAAAAAATACATTTGAATTTCGATAGCAACTCTACATATCACTCGCGGCGTACATGCAGTCCAAAAATTAGGTACGGAAAGGAAGAGAACTCTCTTGTGACTTGCGCACAAACTTGGGCACTATACTCCTGCGTAGCTGACCTGGTTTCTGAGATCAGCTAGCAATTGTAATATCTTAACTGCTATCTATTCCTGAGCTCTACATAACCACCTAGCATTTTCTGATCACCTACCCTAATACCCAGACCAGGGATGGCGAACTTATGGCACGCGTGCCACCATTGGCACGTGACATAAAATATAAAGCACGCCATTGTTCACAAAACTAGTATCGAAATTATTTTACCAATTAATAAAGTTTATGGAGTCACATCTGCATAGTGAGCACCAAATTAAAGGTTAAAAAACGCACCGAATCTAAAAAAAAAGTAATTGAATAACACGTTCAAGATTTCTCTGAAAATTTCTTCAGAAATGAGCACATTGATGCAAAAAGGATCGCCATCCCTTGCCTAGGTGATAGCTGGTAGACCACTGGGCGGTAGAGTCGTAAATATTTAGCCATACCTTCTATACTAATATTATAAAGCGGAAGAGTTTGTTTGATTGTTTCTTTGCTTAAACGCGCTAATCTCCGGAACTACCGGTTTGATTTGAAAAATTCTTTCAGTGTTACACAAGAAGAGTTACTAGCGGAAGCTTCTCTCTTGTTCTCTACTCACTACTAGACTCTAGTGTCTAATTGCTTTCTGGTAAAAAAAACCTCATCTAGATCCCAAACTACCCACTTAGAAGGTCACCCCCGACACAGTACTCACCAGTTTGGCGAACATGTTGTATATCCTCTCGACAATGTGAGACTGACAACAGTTGCTGGCGGCGCCGGCCTTATATACTACCGATGCCGCCTTGCCGGCTGCCGCTCTTCCTGCGCTCCTGAACTTGCACTTGGCTTAACAATTAATGACATATTTGATTCCATTTCCAATGTCAATGAGTAAAAAATAGTTATTCTTCTCTATACCTTCCCTCATCGCTTACTAGAGTAAAAAGTTTACTATGTTCTTCAAAGCCACTAAGCTTTTGGGGTGTCATATTTTTATAAAGCTTTCTCATAGAAAAATTGTTTGAAGAGGGGAGTTGTAGTGAGTTATTTTCTGAAATATATTAGGTAAGTGTTGGACTATAGGTATTATTAGAAATATAGATGTTTTAGTTTACTCTACAAACTTTTTTGAACGGTCTTCGGTGGATGTCAATAAGTGTGCCTTTTTTAGGGTTCCGTACCCAAAGGGTAAAAACGGGACCCTATTCATGAGACTTCGATGTCTGTCCGTCTGTCTGTCTCCAGGCTGTAACTCAAGAACCGCTATAGCTAGACTTCTGAAATTTTCAAAGATTGTGTATATCTGTTGCCGCTATAACAACAAATACTAAAAATAAAGTAAAGTTAATATTTAAGGGGGGCTCCCATACAAGAAACGTCATTTTTTTGGCCTTTTTTGCTCGTAATCAATAATGGTAACAGTTAGGCACTTGAAATTTTCACAAAATCCTTATTGATATTTGTACTTTAATAATTAATAATAAAATTAAAATGAAGTTAATATTTAAGGGGGGCCTCCCATACAAAAAACACAATTTTTGGCCTATTTTTGTTCTATAACGGAACCCTTCGTGCGCGAGTCCAACTCGCACTTGGCCGATTATTGTTCAGTAAAACTTCGTTCTTAACACCATTCGGAAAACTTTGTATCGTTTACTAATCGCCATAGAATCGTAAATATCAAAAACATCATTGTAATGATGTTACGATATCATTTTTTAATTGTTATAGTTCTCAGTGAAACAAAACGACAGTAAGTAGGTAAAGAACATTAACACTTCAATAAGAGGTATAGTTAATGTGTTAACTGTTAACTGTGGTCATAATGAAATAATTGTATAACTAGCGTTTAAAAACTAGAAAAAAGTAACCTTGAAAGAACAGAAATAACAAGAAAATTATTGTTGATCAAAATAATTATGTTCGACTTTATTGATAAACAAAATTCCCTCTTATAAGGCCGGCAACGCACCTGCAGCTCTTCTGATGTTGCGAGTGTCCATGGGCGATGGTAGTTGCTTACCATCAGGTGACCCGTTTGCTCGTTTGCCCCCTTATTTAATAATAATAAAAAAAATGTGTTCGACTTTTTCCCTAAAACGGAAATCTAAAATAAAAACAATGGCATTCTGTTATATGGACTCACTTTTTATATTTCATTTCCGTAATTCGTTTTCAAACTAGCCTACGTCCTTTCCCGGTACACAAAGCACACAATTTCCATTTAGGTATTAGGTATAACATTTATGATTTAAGTATGTATTTTCTTGAGTTTCCTGAAAACTGCACAATAGTGAATACCTACTAAGAAGCTTTTAATATCTAGGCTAACAAATAGTGGAACCTTTTTAATATTTTATTTATATTTATATGTAAACAGATTCCTTGGTGTAATTTATTGAGTCCTGCTCGCTGTAAATTAAAGTAAGGATGTAAAGGACTGATATTTGTTATCAAATTACGCTCGTTAGCCTCAAACTCGTTCCTGGCCGGGGCTCTACAAAAAAACTTAAACTTTTGCACCTTCATAAATGCTATATTTAATTCGATCCCGATTTTTACTGTATTTTTTTTGGGCCTCTGTTGCCAACACTGCTACTCAGGTTCGGCAGTGGTACCAACCATGAAAAACTCATAGAATCATCCGAGGAACATGCTGGGCTGTAAATTGGTAACCGCATCAAAACTATTTATAGGAAGAAAGGTAGGAGATTCCCAATTTCCCAATAAGCTATTTTTAATTTGATTATTGCGATTATTTTTATTTTTAAACAGATGACCCGGTGAACTTCGTATCACTTTTCTCCCAATATAAACCTTCCCTAAATATCTCAAGACTAAAATCAGTCAAAATCGGCTTAGCAGTTTTCGAGCGAGGCTAACAAAATTAAAAATTTGTTCTTAATTTATTTTAACGAAGAAAACACACTTGGACCAAGAATTTTCACTAGTACCCCAGTATCGACGGACCAGTGGCGAAGACTATTTTTTTCAGAGGAAAGCCTATACATAGGCACAGAATATATTATATTGACATATTATGTCTCCAATCCGCCGGGCATGCGTAATACATTTCCCCATGTAAAAAAAAAGGTAGAAATTAAAAAAATATCTTCAAAATATAAGAGACAACAATATAAAAATAGAGTTACAGAAACCCTTTTCACTGCTACATAATATACCTACATCTTTAAACTTCGTTTCCTAGCTTTGGACCACTCAGGGCTATGATTCGTGCTATGTCTATTACCATTTACCAATGTAGGGAATATGCAGCTGCTTCTGGACTATAGAAGCATCTAGAACACCGATGCTAACCTTACTTACGGACGAAAATGTCATTAAATAAACTTCCTTATGCAAATATTCAATAATGTAAGTGTAACTAAAATTGGCCAAGAGCAAGTCGGATCTAGCGACATATAGGGTTCCTTCGAGAAAATAAATATTATTAAGCATATTTAAAATGTTAGCATATTATCAATATTAATTGTTAATATTATTATATTGGTGCTGGCTTTTATATTATGACTGCCAAGTCGAGAGCTTCACTTTAGACCATAACATATAGAACTACAAACCTGCAGAGCTTCGAATATATTTTATTAATTCATATTATGTTTTAAACAGAATATTTTATAACATTATAATTTAATCGGTTATGACTAATAGAAAGCTGCTCAAATAGTATTAAATCTTAATATAGTTCACAGCGGTATTAGAGCAACAGAATTTTTGAGGGAAGAAAATATAACTAAACTATAATTAACTAATTTGATATCCATTACTACCATGTTAATAAAAATATAAACTTGTGCACAAATGAAGCAAAACGAAAATGAAATAACTGCGGAACTCCAAAAATAAATAAACTAGACCAATATCTCCGCTACCGTACAAAATAAATTAGCAATTACCGTTGTCACAGGATGTAGAGAAAAAACCTAATGTGGCGTACGCAGATAAACGCCGAATGTCACGGCCATCGCTCAGCAAATTCCGAACACCTGATCATCGCTGTAGAAAGTAGTTTTACCTTTGAGTATGAAAATAGTTCTCCACCTTTACCTCGTTAAAAGGCGGAGAGCCTCTATGCGGCTCTGGTTTCCTTTAGGTATCCATAGTAATATTAATATTATAAATACGAAAAAGTGACTGTTTATTACCTTATAACAATAATAATTATTATTATTTCCATATTCAAATGGAAAAACTTTTGAATCCCGACCCCCGAGTAAATAAAAACTTGAATAGTTTTCAGCCCGGTCAAATTTACGCTTCCTAGTCATTTAGTAACGAATTTAGGCGCATCTTTATTGCTGATATGCCAATATGTAATAATAATATACCACCCTATTATAATAATAATATAGCAACATTAAATAGTATTCTTTGTAAAAGGATAAAAAGTAAAAACTCAAAGGAGACAGCAAAAAATTCCAACAGTTCTATGCTCAGCAACATAGCAGAAGGCTCTATGTCCTTTGTATTTTGCACATAGCACAGTGCAATGCACAGGACATACTCAAGAACTAAGCTGAACTAATTTTATGTTAAGTAATAATCATGGGCGCCGGCAGAAATAATTTCCAATAGGTGCAGATTTTAGTTATCTTTCTTTTCTTTTAACTTTTTGCGAACAATAGTGACTATTTACGTCAACAGAATACATTTAGTGCCGAAACATTACGAACTATCTTTGTACGGCATGGAAATAGGGTTACAAAATGCCTTTTATTTCAATAATTCCTGTTGATCCCGAGATCCCCAAGGGGTGCAAGTGCACCCCCTGGCACCCCCCTGCCGGCGGCCATGGTAATAATAGTACGGTGACTGATAAACCTACTGCACTACTTTTGCTATTTAGTAATTTGTGCCTTGCCTTTATTGTCACTACTTAGGAATAATATCAATAAACAGGTCTATGGCTCAGGTGGTCGCGAAAGGGCTTGATAAGAAAGTTATGCCTAGGTTGCCTAATAATAGCTTTAAATTCCAGACTTCTAGAATACGTAACCAACCGCGACGAAAGTGCACGCGATGGTCAAGGCGCATACATGACTTATTTTGCTTGTATATATCTATGATAATGACTCTTATCTGGTTAAGATATGGGTGGTATCAGGTGTAATATAAATGTGAACTATTCAGACAATTTTTTCTTTTAATTCTCAATGAATTTGACTCCTATGTAGTTAAAATAAGGGTGATATCAGATGTGATATAAGTCTGAACAGCAATAACACCGTGTGGTAACTCTGTATATCGGTCAAGTGTGATATCGTATTGCTTTAGATTGTCACACAATAATAATTGGTTTTAATTAACAATAGATAGCATAGCAAAGTAATTTTTTGTTTTTGCTGCAATATTGTAATTTTTTCTGAGTTCGTTTTGGTGGTGGCCTGGCAGCCGCACAGCCCACTGCTTTGTCACTTTTATAATGACGTTTTTTAACCTAGCAGAAGCTGTAATTGAAGTAATTGAAGTAGCTGTAAAAGAAGAATGGAAGTGAGAATTTTACCCATATTATTAAAAGAAAAAAGTTAAGTACTTATTAAAGTGATAAACCCAAAATTTCCATTGTAGAGCGGGCTGATGATGATGAACTAGTCCATCCACATAATGCGTCACACAAAAAGATTTTTCTAAATCTATTATGTTTTTTTTTAAACTTTCCCCCTCTCCCTTAAGCTGTGACGTAATGTTTCTAACGACCCACAACGTATAGCACTTCGAAAGTATATTTTTTTAAGGTGCTAAAAAAACAGTATTAGAAATTCCTTTAAATATTCAGATTTTATATTATGAATAATTGTTAATAAGAAATTATAAAGCGAATATTTTTACGACCGCGTCCACAACTTAGCACATCATAAAATTACCACAACACCTTAAATTATTACTCAATAATCAATAGTATTTATTCATACAATAATTCTGATATAATACCTACGTTATAAATATGTAATCTGCTTATTAATCGATTATATAAAGTAGGTTGGTGATTCTTAATTTTTCCATGATTTATACAGTTATGCTGTACTTGTTAAATCTATGTAAAGTTATTTGATTTAAGTAAGTATATCTTTTATCTCTTGGTTGCTTCTCTTATGACTACGAATCTGTCTGTTCTATGCCCAATGGACGTTGGTCATGGTAGGTCCATCATATCATCGTAATATTATGCCGACGTAGAGAGGTCCAATTGGAAGGATTTGACAAGTAACAACTGACAAGTGACAAAAAAATGGTACTAGAGTTACTTTTGCATCGCTTTTAAACACCTAGAATTTTCAAGAGAGAAGATTTATGGACATTGTTTCGTAACCTTTTCAAGGTTTGCCAAGCGCGGTACATTGCTGTTGCGTGCTGCACTGTCCATTTGTTTCCGTACATTTCCTTCATTATACGATTCTAATAAATTGTTAAGTTGATTTAATTAATATCTTATAGCTATATTAGCTATTTTAGAGGGTAGTCCATCCTAAAACAGCTATTTTAGCCGAACCGTTATTAAACTTCGGTTAAGTTCGGAATCAGGTTGTAGAGTCAATATAGTTCTAGGGCTAGGTAGGGTTCTAGCCTAGAATCTAGGCTATAAACCTGATTCCTATCTGGGGTACGTTTTCTGTCTGTGAGCACAAATCAAATCTTTTGTAATAGCTATTTAAAATAAAAACGTATTATAAGAATGAACAGAAACGTGTGAATTGTTAATAAAAGGTTTTGAAGACATTGGGGACAACCAGATGGACGAAATAACGGTTATAAGAATGAGTTCACTCATCAATTCTTGAACTAGATTAAAAACAAATTAAGTAAGGAAAAACATTCATCACAATTTAAAACTAGACCAAACTAACGGCCAACGGGTGATCAGTAAACAAATCAGCAAAATAAATTTCCAGATTAAAATATAAACACAAATTTAAAGATGAGATAAATTCAGTAAATAAATTGAGTTTCTTGTCCCATTAGTCTTGTTTAGGATAACAGGGACCAGGGTGGTTGACCCCATCGTCCCAAAATGTTGCCATGCGGTGTGTACGAGATGAACTGGGTAAGGGTTCCGTATTGAGGAACCCTTTGAAATCTGACTAAATTGCGAACGGGGACAAAAGCGAAAACAGTTTTCATGATTTCATTCCTCTATCGCTTTTACCCTTATTTTTAACTAGCTTCCAAATAGGTTAATTTCTATGTTTGTCGTTGCAGTTTTTTTAAGGGTTTCGTATCCAAAGGGTAAAAGCGAATACTAAAAGTCTTCGATGTTTGTCCGTCTGTCTGTCTCCAGGCTGTATTCAAGAACCACTCTATCTAGTTTCTAATATTATTTACTTACACAGTTCTTAAGGGTAAATCGCTATTAAAGCGACTCTATTACATATAATTTTACGTTAAACCGTATATATCGGTAAGATATTTTTTCTTAATTACAAATTAATTACGAATAATTGACTTAATATATATTCCTCGTTAGTATCCTTCTGAGCTTCCGTCTCTGTAAGCTCGACCTCACATTTACTAATTGATTTTTACTATCTAATGTAATACCTAACAAGAAGATAAAATCTATACTAATAAAAATATAGTTTGAAAGTTTGTGATGTTGTATAGTAAGTATAATATTAATATTCTTCTAATGTATTCAAGAAATTATGTAATAAACAGATTTTAAACATTGTTTCACCCAAAGAAAGCAATGTTATCTGTGAGCGTTATACTATAACAATATTTAAATAAAAAATAAATTATTTTTAACAAAAAATTAAAACCGACTTCCAAGGTAAAAACAATAATAACATTAATATGAACTAAAAAGTATTAAATAATTTTTACTATCTAATGGTGCCTTTTTCCGAATTCGGCTAAAACTCAACTATTTCTGTATTCAATCTTCATTATTTTGAAGTCGGTACCAGATAGCTGAATCTTCAGTCCTCTGACAGAATATTTGAAACTTTTGGAACTGGCACCGACTTCAAAATTATGAAGATTGAATACAGAAATAGTTGAGTTTTAGCCGAATTCGGAAAAAGGCACCATTAGATAGTAAAAATTATTTAATACTTTTTAGTTCATATTAATGTTATTATTGTTTTTACCTTGGAAGTCGGTTTTAATTTTTTGTTAAAAATAATAATAATTTCACTCTTTTTAGTTACACTAGTAGGTAAACCTTCGCGTATATTTTACGTATCTTATTACAATTTGTCAAGAGTCACAACTCACACTCACAAAATCATATATTATCAGTGAAGTGAACATATTGTGCTAAGTAATTTAACAATTTTAATGCTTCAAGCCCCAAGCGGTCACCGGCGATTGAGATAACAATAGAAAGGCTATTGTGTCTCGTTTTTCCACGATCGAATGATCTATCAGATAAAAAATTGTATAAACTTGCATAGGATGTAGCGTAGCTACTCATAATATTTAATATTATCATAATTATTGACAGCTCTGTTCTTGTAAAGCGCTTATTCCACTTATCCTAGCTAGGAAGTCCTAGCTAGGATCCTAGCTTTCTAAATGTCATTCCACTTGACTAAATTTTTTCCGATTTAGGATCCTAGCTAGGATCCTAGCTTCTAAATGTTATTCCACTTGACTAAATTTTTTAAGACCCTAGCTAGGACTTCCTAGCTAGGATAAGTGGAATAAGCGCTTAATCAAGAATTCAAATCGATACTTAGTGCGCCATCTATCGATTAATAAGTATAACTGATTAAAAAGACACTTAATGACTTTGTTTTGTGTAAATGCTCTTTTTAAAATAACTTTATTTTAATTCTATTTGTCTATTTAAATTTTATAAAGTAATTAGTAAAGTATTCGATCTGTTGTCTGCTGCCACGCGCCACGCGGCGCGGCGGCGCGGCGACGCCGTCGCCTCTGCGGCGCCGACCGCCATGTATCAAACAAACAGGTGTTGTTATACAGTACATAATTATTATTATTAGTATATCCATACCTATGCCTTGTACTATTATTAATTCTGTGCCATGAGACATTGGTGACCTTAATGATGATGATGACGATGATGATGATGATGATGATTATGATGATGAATATGAATTGCATAGTAGCATATGCTTTCTGTTCTTAAAACAACGCCGAAACTCCCGAACGTGTATCTATAAGGAGTCAGGAGTTCTCTCAGCATCTTCGAAACCATGGTATACTTTGACCCAATATTTGACTTTTTGGTAGCATATTCTTAGTACACTTCACATAAAACCAAAATCACCATATGTTTCCATATAAATTTCGAGGAGTTCCCTCGATTACTCATGGATCCCATCATCAGGTCACCACTTTTGTGAACATGGTACCAAATTGGAGTGAAACCTAATACAACAAAACAAAAATTTCGAAAATCGGTTCACAAACGGCGGAGTAATCGTTGAACATACAAAAATAAAAAAAAAAAAAAAAAAAAAAATATCCACAGCCGAACATATAACCTCCTCGTTTTTTGGAAGTCGGTTAAAAACTAAACTCTACCACGAAGTTTATAAAGAGATCAAAAGTATGCTACGACGAAGCCGCGGGCAAGAGCTAGAATAAATTCTAAATTCTTTCATTAATTAGTTACGAATCGATTAACATAAATATACCATAAACGGTGATCAACTGTTAAATCGATTATTTTAATCGTGCGCGGGCAACACTAGACGCGTCGGCTCACGCGCATCCCTAGGGCGTGCGGGGACAGGATTGTAACAAAATGGCAGTACGACGCCTTTACTTTTGTATATTATTATTGTTCTACGAATATATACTAGTAATCTGTGATTATTGTTTAATTAAGTGTTGTTTATTGTATGAATAAATCGTGCTAACGGACATTCTGTTTTAATTGACTATTACTACAAATGATATATAGATCGAAATAAAATACATTAATCAAACAAAAGCTTACACGTCTGTGTGTACAATTTAACGGTGTCAGAGAGATTGCTGGTTAATTATCAATTAGCGAATGCTAATTCTGTACTTGTGACCAAACGTATGGCGCTATGTTAATGAGAGGAGAGCTTCCTGAACTATTGTCTACTCACTGCAGTGATTAACTAGCTCGGGCTCAATCTGAATCTTATGCTACTATTATGAGCCTTCCCTACGGAGATTCCGTAATTTACCGTATTTAGAGCCTTGTAAACTCATAATTTGAAAGCTACAAAGTTATAATAAAAATACAGCAATAATCTTCAGTACCTATATCAACATTCCTTTCCATGTTTTAAATTTTCTATTTTTGTTTATTATACTCATGATATCAGCTTCCAAATAAAACCAATTTATTAGAATTCAAGCATACATTCAGCATCTCCTTTGTATTTACAAATTACTTTTATTTGAAACACACGACAATAGATAGACAATTTTATTATCTACATATTCCCCGTTTAAAATTTTTTTTAGATCAATGTTGAAGTAAGATACGTAAAAAATAGGGTCTTGATGCGATCTCGGCAACGCGGCAAATGTATGGTCAAGGTCGTTTGCTCGGGGGACGGCCTTAAGTACCAAATATTCTTTGAAGAAATTCAAAGGTTTTTTGGTGCTGCATGTATGTTAGCACTTATTTATTTGTGTCACACTTGCCAATATGTAAAAGGTATGGGAAGGAGAGCAGAACACCTTAGGTCGAGTATTTGTCCTGTAGTGGGAGTGAGGTCGGAGTAGTTTGAGTGTTATTGGAGCAGTTATAGTAAGACAGCATAATACGAGCGTATAGGCTAATTTTCCTAAAGAGATGTAGAGATCTAGTCAGTGGACCCTAGTATTTGGCTATTTCTAATTGTCAAACTATTAATAGAGAACTCTTGACTGATTAGTAGTAGAATGTTTGGTCTGATAACTTGCTTAGTAGGCCGTAAACAACAATGACTCAGTATAATTAAACTGTTAACGTTAGCTATGCAGTTCTGTCATGTCGCGTGACAGATTATATTCAAATCGTCATGAATTATACAACGGATATTATAATAGTTCTGGAAACCGGCTCGAGGTTGGTACACCAAAAATGTGGACAGAACTGGCGCCTTGCTGCACCCCGTGTAACGATATCATGCCCTCTGTGGCGCCCTAAAACTATGTGGCAGCGTATTATCTTTTGATTACATACCTAACACCGGTTTCGGTAACGGTGGCTGTTTTCATTGAAGTTGGCCAGTTACACAGAAGTAATTTTCTAGTGCCCAAGTGTGTGCGCATACAAGAGCACTCTCTATTCCTTTTACTATCATAACCCATCAAGCAGATCAGACGCAGGACCAACTTTTTATATGCCCATCTGACGCATGGATCATTTCACTTGTCAGACAATTAGGTGATCAGCCTGCATTGTCCTAACTCCTAACTAAACTTGGAAATAACATGTTTCCAACGCAAATCGAACACACGATTTCCGAGTCAAGAGCCACGCTCTAAACTACTGGACCACGGAGGCGTTATTCTTGATTTCACCTGCCGAGTCAGGCAAGATTCGCCTCTCGGCCGAGCACGTCCTTATGAATCGTAGTACCGAGTGATATGCCGAGGGCACTGTGTCGCCGCTCTACTCAAAAAAGTTTTCTGGCCCTTAGAGATTTACACGCCTAGTTTCGGAAGTCTGATACCTTAATATCAACAATCCAACCCATCGGCGGCCTGTCCTCAAAATATGATCAGCAGTAGGATTATATGCCTAGAGTATACTCTTTTTCATGTAGTGGTGATGTTTGGTATTACTAATATATGTATATTCTGTGTTGATGGTCCGGTCGTCTCGCGAGGCAAAACCTAAGCTTATTGTCTCCTCAAGTCGACAAAGCGCGGCACCATAGTTTAATAAATAGTACTTTGTCTACAGTACATCCTAGACAGATTTCTATCTAGGGGTGCTACACGCCTATAAAGCAAAATATTATATACTAGATGACCTCGCAACTCCATTGCAACAATTGACAAAATTCGTTTATTGCGCGGGAACTTTACATTTTCCGGGATAAAATGGATCTTGTGTACTTTCCCAGGACTTAAAGTAAACCAATCTCCATACAACATTTCAGCAAAATCGTTTCAGCGGTTTGGGCGTGAAGAGGTATAAAAGACAGACAGACTAGACTTTCTCATTTATATAGGTAATATAATATTGTATGGATTGCATGGATGTGTATAAATTAAGTATACACTAAAAAGATAAAGCAACAAACTTGAACAATATCATTGTAAAAAGACTCAATAAGACAATATTATACTTAAATAATGTTGTATCGAAATACTAATCATCCGGGATTCTTTACAAACCAGTCCTTAAACAATTCACATACAATCGAAACATACATTTATTTTCGAAATTGATTTTATTTTATAATACAAAGGCGTGGGCGAGTAACGAGTGCATCTAAGTACCAGCTCCAACGAGAAGCGTAGCGTGCCTTGCCGGGGCCCCGTTACGATATACAAGTTGTAAGTCGCCGGTTACACGGTCTTTTGATCAATCTGATTGACGGAATATTGATGGGCTTAAAAAGTTCATATTAAAAATATGATCAATCCATCAATCCGTGGGTTAGACGATCAAATTTTCGTCAATCTTTACCGGATTGATGGATCAGATTGATGAAGTGTAACCGGCGACTATCAAAAGTAAGTGTTAAATTAATACTTTAGGGTGTGTATGAGTCCCCTGTATTGAGTTCACTGTGAAAGTAGCAGCGTGGAAAGAATAACTTTTTTTTACTTTTATGGGAAAATTCATGACGCTGGGATTCTATGTATACTCCATATACTCCATAGGACTCTAAACTCTATACAAGGGAGTAAGGGAGTATCACTTAGTTTGGTTACTACCTGCATAAAGTTTGGGGCCCTTAGGAAGGGTAAATAAAGATATCTCTCAAAAATGCGTAAAATTATAAGAATTATTAATTTAAATAAATCAAAGAAATATATTTTGTACTATTGCTTGCGGCCATCGTGGCCCGGGGGCGCCGTGTAATTGATACGGCAAATGCGGCGGTAGTTACGCCCCTGGCTCTGTCACAGTCAGTTTAAAAAAACTGCTCTCGTTCAAGTGACATTTAGATAAGACGCTTGAAACTGTGGTTCTTCAATAAAAAACATTGCTGGCGCTACGAAATTGAACTTGGACGCGGTATTTCATATTTGTACTTAAATAAATAAAATTATTAACTTAATAATAAATTAATACCTTTATTATAACAGTAACACTTTACATCTAAGTCCTATTGGGTCGTAATATTAAGTACCTATATTTATTTATTTATCTTGATGACATTAAGTAACTTAGGAGTCTACTGCGGTGTGACGGTTCTTCTGAACCAGTTCTTTGAATGATAGAATCTTTTTGTTGTGGTCATGGGAGTAGATTATGAAAGTTAACATGACATGAAATCATGAACTACTTCGAAAGGTGCTGCAAATAATTAATAAACTACCTGCATTCATATTTTAAATGCGAAAGTCTTTTAAATGAAAATGTGAAGTATTTAAGTTATGTCTTGTACCCGATTTAGATGAGTCTGTATGAAGACACTTCATGATCGGTGAAAGGACTTAAGATTTATGCCGTATCCACATGTAATAAGTCTCCGTAAGCACTTGACGCTCTGTGTGTAGGCTCCTTCCGCATGCCGGCCGGTGGGGGGCGGGCCGCCATTAGCGACCTTAATTACTACATTTACATACATACATATAGACATACACAATTACACATGTGTGATATAGGCGATATCTAAGATAAATATGTTCTATTGATTTCTGGTATTGCTTCAATTAATTATATCAATTTACACCACTGGAACCCATTAGCATTTTACTTTTTATAACATTTAACTTCATACAACAAATTACAGAACACTGCTTTGTGATGACTACGTCACTTTTCTGCTGTCTTTGGAATGGTGAGAGTTTAGACATAGATACTATAGAGTGTAGAGAGTTAGAGACCCAGCTGTGGTATTAGCGACTAGCGATGACAGTGTGCTCGAGCTCCTAAAAATGTATGGCATTTTATATTACTTATTTCATTAAAATAGTTTTTGAAACCTTTTTTAGATAAGAATTAATGTCATACATCTTAAAGCCTTTTTCGTGCAAATATATTATATATTTTTTAAATAAAAAATTCTTACATTAGGTATTAATTATTATAATAATTGGGACTTGTACCGTCATGTCACGTTATAACCTTTAATAATGCAGATGCTAGCAGGCTTGTGATGACGAATGTTTATAAAATCGTCATCACAATTTACTTTTACTCAGGTAAAAGTAAACAGTGCAGCGATATTCAGTAAAAATTATGTCCGTATTTCCTTATTCATTTAGGTCAAGGGTCAAGACGATTATTTTATAATAACAGCAACGCATTGGCAGATTTGTACCAACTATTAATAATATGCTTCTCCAACACTTATTCGTAAATTAAGTGGACAGCACCCGACTACGTCAAAGCCAAAAGGAAAGGAAATGTTTTGGTGATATTTTGACCAAGATTTTTAAGGATAAGGATCTACAGGATGTAACATTGAGGTGTGCACGTGTTCCTTTAGAAGTGAAAAAAAATTATTGGTCTTTCAGCGCCGCTAGCCTGCCAATTTGACAGTGAACTCTACAAGGAATACGTACATACTACACACACTAAAGTATTATCACTGTGTTTAAACACACTACGCCGAATTTCCGCGGCGGAAGTTCGGCATGATTCCGCCTGCAATGTATTTTAAATTACCGATGACACACCATGCCGAAATTCCGTCCCGTTATAATATTGTATGCGTTTGTGTCTAAACACACTAGGCTGAATTACGCCGGCGTAATTTCCGCCGCAAATGTCAAACGCATACAAAACGCGACGTAATAGTGTGTCCCCCTCGTATTCGGCCCGTATTTTGTATGAAATTTAAACGCGGCGTAAACGCAGCGGAATTTACGCCGGCGTAATTCAGCCTAGTGTGTTTAGAGTTTAAACCAGTGGTCCCCAACCTTTTTTCATGCGGGCCACAAACATGTTTTGGTCTTGGTGTCGCGCCGCAACAAACATTTTTTAGGGTTAAAAAAACATTCTTCAAAATTAACGATTTTAAAGTGAAAAAAAAATTAACGACTATCACGTAGACTTTACGTTATTTTGCCGGTGGGCGTGAATTTCAAATTTTTTTAACATCACGCGGGCCACAAATAAAGTCCCGGCGCGGCGCGGCGGGCCGCATGCGGCCCGCGGGCCGCGGGTTGGGGATAGCGGGTTTAGACCCTTTCACATTGCTGACGTAATCATGAGGAATTTCCGCCGCGGAACTTCGGCATGGTGTGTACTTTAGGTTTAGACACTTGATTTGTTACATGTATAATGTATATATATCTGTGCTATAAAAGATTATTTTCATGTTCCATTACTGTTATATTAGTCTATATTGCCTACACAAACATTTTATGCTAATCTCTGTATAAAGCTATAGATATTCATAATTATTATTATGGCGTCGATGTAATAACTGTCACAGATTAATTAAGCCACAGTAAAGTGGTACATATTGGTACATTGTTATGTATGCTAACTGGCCATTAACTAGCGATATTACCCGGTTCTCCTCGGGTCGCGGTACTCATAAGACAATTATCAAGAGATTTATTCGTAAAGAATTATAAACGAGCTCACCCTTGAGAAATGGTGGTCATGTGGTACGGAACCAGCGCCTTATTTAAATAACGTTACATTTTGAAAATTTGTATACTGATTACAGATTTCAGATATCTCTTCTTTTAAATATATCTGAGGTAAAAATTATTTTGACCGATTTCCAAAAAGGAGGAGGTAATACGTTCGGCTGTATGTATGTTTTTTTTAATGTATGTTCAACGATTACTCAGCTCGGTATATATAAAAATGGATTTTCAAATGTGCTAGTCGCGCTAAAACTCGAAAACGGCTGAACGGATTGGGCTGATTTTTAACCGACTTCCAAAATGGAGGAGGTTATACGTTCGTCTGTTTATATATATATATATATATATATATATATATATATATATATATATATATATATATATATATATATATATATATTTGTATGTTCAACCATAACTTCGCTGTTTATGGACCGAGTTTCATGATTCTTTTGTTGTTATACAGGGTTGAATCCGAAATTGGTACCATGTTCACAAAAGTGGTGATCTGATGATGGGATCCATAAGGAATCGAGGGGACTCCTTGAAATTTATATGGGAACATATAGTGATTTTGATTTTTTCTGAAGTATTTCAGGCATATACTACCAAAAAGTAAGATTTTGCACCAGGATATGCCCTGGTTCTGAAGGTACCCAACAGAACTTTTGAATCCTTATAGATACAAGTTTGAGGATTTTGGCTTTATTTAAACTGCTCCAAGCAAATCCTACATTATTTGTGCTGAACATAGGCTAAATTTTATTTTGGAAAAAATAGGATTTCGTAAGATATTTGGGTTTTTCGGATGCTAGGTGAAAAAATCAACCAGAAAAGTTACTTATTTTGCGTACGCTGCCGAAACTATAAAAGATAGAACCATAAAATGTTCTAAGTATTGTAGATCTTATAAATATCTACAAAAAAGTCCGCGACACACTATACTTATCTATGTCGAGTGAGGCACAATAACCATATTTTCATTTAAAAATCTTGAATTTTTTTGGACAACATTTAAACGCGTTTATTTTACTCATGCCATTAATCCTTATCAAAATAAATTATTTCATCACTAAGTACAGTTTATGTAGATAAAATTTGGTCTTTGAATGATTAAAATTGGACGTTTGGTTTTGAAATTATGGCGAAATTAAAATATTACGATAGTAGGCGTCACCAAGCGGGATGCGCTTGCGGTAGGAAGACAATCTTTGCAGTGTGCACTGTACCTACACTGATAATGACTGCGTCCGCGTCGTCGATGTCAGTGTCGGAGTCTGTGAATTGACCTGGGAATCATTTTGCTGACCGAGTCTTTCCTGGGTAGGCTTTTTGCAGCCGTAACCTACATCCACGCGGGCAGAGCCGCAGGCGACCGCTAGTAATATGTACAACTCTAAGACAACAAGCTATAATACGAGTATTATAGCCTTGTCGTCTCATATTATGTAACTAAAAAGGGTAAAATTATTATTTTTTAACAAAAAAATAAAACCGACTTCCAAGGTAAAAACAAAAGTAATACTCATTCTTAATCTAAAAAGAATCAAATAATTCTTATTCCTTATTATAGTGGCGTCTTCAGACTTCGCCTAAGCCTCAAATATTTCTGTACTCAATCTTCATGCTTTTGAAGTCGGTACCAGCTTACCTTAGCGCAATTGCTATGTCAAGGATCTCAGAACTTTTCCGGGCTGGTACCGACTTCAAAAGTACGAAAATTAAGTACAGAAATAGTTGAGGTTTAGGCGAAGTCTGAAGACGCCACTATAATAAGGAATAAGAATTATTTGATTCTTTTTAGATTAAGAATAATAGTTTTAAAATTGCAATGTGCAGGCTTGGGAGACTAAATGAAAGATGAGTTGTAACCGCGAAAGATGTTTAATAACTGACTTATGAACTAATTACATTATATTCTTATATAGCTAATAGCAGGGAGGTGTGCCGCACACTACACTACACCAATTACAGAAGTATAAATTAAAATGTAACTTTAATTAAAGAACCACAGATTTGTATTTATTGATAAGATAGAATAAAAAAATAGTACTTAGGAATAAAAAGTTTAATTATAATAATTATTATGGCATGTTTCATGATTTCTGTATTAGCGTTAAATAAAAAAAAAATTATATCATAATTTTTTTTTCAAAAAACGGGGGAGGTGTAGTGTGTGTGTCACCTCCCCCCTAGGTATATAAGTTGGGCTAAGTAGCTAGTAAGGGCACTCAATAAATGTTAACCGTGAACATAACGTCTTTTGAACAGTCTTCCCTAAGCCACACATTGCAAAATATTCGTAGAAGTCCAGGGAAGGTTTTAAAGTGACACGAAGTTCACCGGGACAGCTAGTATAAATATAAACTTTGAAGTCGGTATCAGTCCCAAATATTTCAGATATTCTGACATTGACTGAAGTCATGGTTTAATTAGCTGGTACCGACTTCAAAATAGTGAAGACTATAATAATATGTACAGAAATAGTTGGAATTTTGACGAATTCTGGAAAAGACACTATTAAAGAGAAATAATTATTTAATACTTTTTAGTTTTTAGTTAATATTCTGATGTTTTTACCTTGCAAGTCGGTTTAAATTTTTGTTAAAAATAATAATTTCACTCTTTTTAGCTATTTATATAATGGTAAACACATAAGTGTCAGTGGTAGATAGATATATGATTTAGGTATGAAACTATCACATCTATTAACTGTACTTAACTTGAATTACGTTGATTAGAATTTTGCTTTCAGTTCTTAAAACAACAATGAAACCAAAGATTCAGAAGTTCTCTAAGCACTTTCGGAGCCATGGTATACCCGTGGCAAAATCTTACTTGGTAGCGTAAGCTTAGAATACTTCTAACTAAATCGAAATCACTATAATAAGTAATAACTATGTTTCCTTATAAATTTTGAGGAGCTCCCTATATACCACAATATGGATATCATTATCAAATTGCCAACTTGTTAGGGCCAACCCACACGTACCACAACCACACGACATCGCAACGACAAAATGTCGTCGAGTTGTGGTTACGTGTGTATGGTGTCGCTGCAGCTTTTTGTAGTTGCGTTGTGGTACCGACAAAATGCCGACGTGGTTGCGTTGTCGCCAGTGGTTGCGATGTGGTTGCGATGTGGTTACGTACGAAAGTCAATGAAACGGAGGGGGGAAGAGCGCGGGCGGTGTGCGCTCACTGTCGTTGCATCGACGCAACGTTGTGGTTGCGATACGGTTGCGACGTGGTTGCGATGTGGTTGCTATGTGGTCGGCCGTGGTAGCGTCTGACAAGTTATCTGACAAGTGGTCGACAACGACTGCAAAATGTGGTACGTGTGAATCGTCCAGTTCATCTACAATACGAAATATACGCCCGGCTACGTGGTGTGGTTGTGGTTGTCGTGTGGTTGTGTTAAGGGCCAACCCACACGTTGGCCCTTAACCGTAGTACCAAAGTGGCATAATAATATACTTTAAAAGAACAAAATAATTCGAATCAAAATCACTCGAATAACTCGTCTCAACCTAAAAGATTATGAAAAGTACTTATAATAGAGCCATAATGTGATGATGCATGGTGTAATGGTAGTGATGATGATGATGATGATGAATATAAATCGCACGGTAGCATAATATTATGCTTTCTGTTCTCAAAACAACGCCGAAACTTCTAAACGTGTAGGTATCTATAAGAAGTTAGAAGTTCTCTCAGCACCTTCGGAACCATGGTATACCTTAATGCAAAATCTTAATTTTTGGTAGCTTATCCTTAGAATGCTTCTCATAAAACCAAAATCACCATATTATATTTCCATATCAATTTCAACGAGTTCCCTTGATTACTCATGGTCCATGGATCCCATCATCAGGTCACCACTTTTATGAACATGGTACCAAATTCAAGTTAAACCCTTTAACAACATTTAAATAACACTCAAAAACCTCGTCTCAATCTTCTTAATATGTCAATTCCATACATTTTGATCGGCGATTCTTTATCGAAGCGAAAACGAAAACGTTTCGGCTAAATGGCAAGGTCTGCTTGTTTTTGTCTACGGAGATAATAATTATTACGTACACAAGGTTTGCTTTTCTTTGTCTGGCATATCGGAAAATTCGCATGATAGAAGAATTCCTTATAAAGTGTTTGCGTAAATATCTTTATTATTAAGGGATTAAAAGTTAAAAAATGTGATAAAGATGTTTCTCTCAGCATAACACCGTCCGCCGTCGTACCTGCGCCCGCGCCGGTGCCCCACGTGATCGCGGCGATCTCGTAATGTCAAGGAGACCTATCTCTGCTGACGACTGTTGAAAAGGAAGCGCTGCGCCCTCGATATCCTTAATACCATAGATTTACTGCATTAATCAGCTCTGGATTTACAAATAGGCCGTATAGGCCGCGGTCTAGGGGCGGCCGTGGCAGCGTCTTAGAGGGGAGGCTGATTTCGAATCTGAATATAAATCCAGTGCTGTCGAATTAATTAAGTATACCAAAATTCATAATGTCCGAAAAACCATACATTATTATCAATTTATTTACACACTAGACGTTCCGCGCGGCTTCGTCCGCGTAAACTAAATATTTCACAGACAAATTAGTCCACAAAAATAGCCTATGATCCTTCACGTGGTCTACTTCCTATCTGATTCAAATAACAGAAAAATTGACCTAGTGGTTCGTGAGATAAGCCCTTTCAAATAATTTCCCCCGTTTTTTCCACTTTTTCCTCTATTTCTTCGCTCCTATTAGACTTAGCGTAAAAAAATATAGCCTGTAGCCTTCCTCGATAAATGGGCTATTTAACAATGAAATAATTTTTCAAATCAGTCCAGTAGTTCCTGAGATTAGCGCGTTCAAATAAGCCCTTTTAAATAATTTCTCCCCGTTTTTTCCACATTTTTTCTCTATTTTTTTCGCTCCTATCAGTCGCATCATAAAATATAGCCAAAAAATAAATATAAGCAAACGAACAAACAAACTCTTCCGCTTTATAATATTAAGTAGGTATAGATATTACATTATTATATAATAATTCAGATTTCATCAGATAATCTATACTTAATATTATAATTCTGAAGAGTTTGTTTGTTTTGTTTGTTTGAACACGCTAATCTCAGGAACTACTGGTCCAATTTGAAAAATTCTTTCAGTTTTAGGTAGCCCATTTATCGAGGAAGGCTACAGGCTATATTTTTTCACGCTAAGACTAATAGAGGAAAAAGTGGAAAAAACGGGGGAAATTATTTGAAAGGGCTTATCTCACGAACCACTAGATCAATTTTTCTGTTATTTGAATCAGATAGAAAGTAGACCACGTGAAGGATCATAGGCTATATTAAATTATACTGTGACTTTTAGGAGCGAAGAATGTCACTGAGAGTCGAAACGAACTTGTGTCTTAGGTGGAGAATTCATTGGAAAAGGTCTCTGAATGGGGTAGACGTAACTTGCTCCAATTCAACCCCGCCAAGACACAAGTCTGCGCGTTCACCACTAAAAAGTCACCAATGGTCGTATGTCCTCGTTACGAGGGCACATCTTTAACCATCTCCCCTAGCATTGAGATACTTGGCGTCAACATATCGAGCGAAGTCCAGTTCCGATATCATCTAGAGGGTAAGGCCTAATTAGCCTCGAAGAAGCTTGGTGTTCTTAATAGAGCGAGACAGTACTTCAGTCCGGACCAACGTCTACAACTCTACAAGGCGCAGGTTCGGCCTCATATGGAATTATGGAATTACGCCGAGATGTAGCTTCACTCTGCATCCTCTATCGGTTGTATCACGGGGAATGCTCTGAGGAATTGTTCGGAATCATACTACCTGCAACTTTTCGCCATCGTCCCACGCGAAAAACAAAAAAATCAAACCATCCTCATCACCTTGATGAGTGGCAGTCTTCCACAGTGCGTTTTTCGCGTAATTTTCTGCCGCGCACTGTAAAACTCTGGAATGAACTGTCACCAGAAGTTTTTCCGGACCTATGACGACCTGCAAACCTTCAAGAAAAGAGCGTATTCCCTCTTAAAAGGCCGGCAACGCACCTGCAGCTCTTCTGATGTTGCGAGTGTCCATGGGCGACGGTAGTTGCTTATCATCAGGTGACCTGTTTGCTCGTTTGCCCCCTTATTTTTAATTTAAAAAAAAGAAACAGAGGAAAATGTGGAAAAAAAGAGGGAAATTATTTAAAAGGGCTTATTTGAACGCGCTAATCTCAGAAATTACTGGTCCGATTTGAAAAATTCTTTCAATGTTAGATAGCCCATTTATCGCGAAAGGCTATATAGGCTATATTTTATCACGCTAGTCTTAGCGTTATTCTTCTCTTATTAGTCTTAATAAGAGCGAAGAAATAGAGGAAATTGTGGATAAAACGGGAGAAATTATTGAAAGCGCTTACCTCACGAACTACTAGAGCAATTTGACTGTTATTTAGCACAGATAAGAAGTAGACCATGTGAAGGATTATAGGCTATTTTTTGTAGACTAATTTGTGACATAAATTATCTAATTTACGCGGGCGAAGCCGCGCGGAACGTCTAGTGATTTTATAAGATGCGAGAATGATATAGTAACGTTTCGGGACCATCCATAAAGTACTATGACATGAGAAGTTGATTCCTAGGCAGATGGGGGAGCTACGTAATTTGGTCAAACCCAGCCGACAGATCAAAATTAAGATTGAATTGACACGATCCGACTAAATGACGTTGGTCTGTTAATTACCTAGGAATCAATTTCCTCGATTTTCGTTGATATCTCCTATCACAGGTGGTCTCATTTATGAGACTCCTTGTGCTGACTGATTGCAATTTTACATCTTAAAATTGAAGCCCCCTACTTTCTAGCCTACAATATAGTAGATAGTAATTTCATTAAGATGTATGTAGCCTGTTATCTAGATACTTCATTCATTTCTCTGTGATCTACTTCGTTTATTTAGTAGATATAACAGACAAATATTGAATATTTACTTGCACATCAATGTCTTTTCAGAAAATGAGGCTTCATGAATGAAATACCGTTCTTAAGTACAAGGCTTTAGGAGATATTTTCGCATTATAAGCAAAGGAGCGGCTCGTAAAAAGTGTAATTATATCGTTCGGTGGTCTCTCCATAACATCATTATTTCTTTATCGGCCCGTCTTGTACTACAATGGGGGATTTTATCGCGTCCCGATGATGTATAGATGAGTCGTTTATAACAATTAATCAAGAGAAACCTTGGCGAAAACGGAAGACACAAAGTAATCAAAAGGACATGATAAAAATCTTGAGGACTGATTAAAATGGAACGAGATCAGTAAACGCGAAGATCTGGGGCTCAATTCTCAACTTTCGAATACTGCTTCGAGCCTGCGAGGAAGACAGTCCAAGATCGAAGTGAAATTCGGGTTATAGGGAATATTACGCAAACAGAGGGCGCTACTAACATTTACAGTAAATCCGACATGTTTCACAGACGTGCTGTCAAATGTCGAACTAAACTTTTTGTCGCTTTTTGTTTACTGTCTATGACTCTATGTTGGTGCTGACTGCTGCCTCTAGCGTGAAAATAATCTTTAGAATCTGACGGGAGGAGCACAAGAATTTTTTTCTTTGTAATGTTGTAAAGTATAGAAAATCATGCTCGCCAGGCAGGTTACCGTCACTGGTAAAGCAAAATACTAACATAGCAAAAATGTGTTCTACTATTTTTTGCTTTGTCGGAAATTCGCAAATAACATAATTAAGTGTTTCTCAAAGTTTATTCAGTAATTTAGCCGCTTAGTTCCAAAAGACTAGTTCTTTGCTAATAATTGATTAATTACTTGTGTGATAACAGATTTCTCCGGGTTTGCTAACAAAATTCGTGCAATTTTTAACCGGCTTTAAAAAAAGGAAGTTAGGTTAGTTACTTTAACTGCAAGTAGCAGTGTGCTAGGTTCATGCACTTTTAAAAGATATACTCATGTTTTCTATATTATTATGGCAAAAACACGTCCTATTTGCTGTCTTTAAGAAATCTCTACCAGCAGCCTGTAAGAAATTTCTCCCTGCAGCCCTAGGGAGAGAGAGTCCTATCTCTCTCCGTAGGTCTGCTGGAAGAAAGTTTTTTTTAGATATATTAAAGCAGATCCTTTGTATCGAAAGAGATTTTACCCATTTATATCTTTCGCTCTGAGAAGTGACAAAGCTCACCACTCAGCTGTAATCTGTATTCTGTAAGGTCAACGACCGATTGTTCTTTACCGTATTTCACCAAATAAGGATCCAATTCCGAGGGTGTGTAACGTCTTCCTCGATCGACAGGATCTTGCGTTGATTCCACGTTATTTTGCTATTTAATTTGTTCACAATTGCCAATCAATAATGTTACATACTTGTTATTAAAGCTCCATTAAACAGCTCCTGCAGGCAGTAAATTTATAAGCTCCAATGACTATAATGTTAGCGCTCACTTGAGACAAGGGGTCTCTAATGACGGGAATAGTGGGGGTAGAGGGGGGGTAAGTTTAGATATACAAATCATATACTAACATAGAGATGCACATAAAATAAACAAATATTTTTTTGCGAGAATCTGTTTTAAGACTGTTGTGCCTTTAGTGAGTGTTCACTGCTCACCTTGAAAAGCGAAGAATAAGACTCAACATGGCATCTTTTGATGATTAACTTTTCCGACCATTTTCCAACATACTTAATATAAGAAAATGAGAGAAAAACATTGAGATGTCAGAAAAACGGATAAGTTAGTCATGTCATTATGTGTCATTCTTTGTTTAAATTTAGATCTGATCTTTAGCTTCTATTAACCGATCCTACAGGGAGTAATTTTGGAATTTTGCTCATGGCGCATGCTAGGCGAAGATTATATTTTGATCTTGAAGTGAAATAAAACCAACTTTCAAATGCACAATATATTCATTACAATAATATATTTTATATTGTTAAATAATATAATATTAATAATAACAAATATCACTTATCACTATTAAAGCTGGCAGATTTTTAATTGGTTTCACCGCGACGCTAATTACACTAATATAATAAGGGTCAGTTACACTCATTCGATCTTACAAAACTTTTTCACTAAACGGCCATTCGAAACTCTAATTGCCGGTTGGTGATCACGGGCTTAAGAAATTCACCAATCTCTAGCTGCCAATATGGAAAGCTACCTCTTAAGGGGCTGGGCTACCCTCGAAATTCTCATACATACTTAATACCAAAATCATTTTCTCATACGAAAATATTTAACATGTTTGAGTTATTTTTCAGCTTAAAATAGTAATTACCTAGGTTCCTGAACAAAAATTAACTTCAAAATATTTAAACACTAAAAAAATTTTTTTTGTGTATAATTTTTTTTACTAAATTTACTACTAAATATTAAAACACTAAAAAATAGAGTAAAACACTGAAAAATATATAAATAAATAGTAAATTTAGTACAAAATATTTAAATGCTAAAAATATTTTTTAGAGTTGAAATATTTTGTAGTAAATTTTTGTACAGGAACCTAGGTAATTACTATTTTAAGCTGAAAAATAACTCAAACATGTTAAATATTTTCGTATGAGAAAATGATTTTGGTATTACGTATGTATGAGAATTTCGAGGGTAGATTTCTTAAGATCATCAATGTTTATATTTCACCTAGAGTTATACTCCTGAGTTATACTCCGAAGACACAGGTTGGTGAAAACGTCTCGACACAAACAAAACATAATCCTAAAAGTTACCGAAACCTATTGGCGTTAGAGCACGGTTGGTGAAAATAACGTTTTGGGCATTAATATTATGTTTATATTATAGTGATAATAATAATAATTATTACAATTATTTAGGTGTACTTAGCGTTTTAATATAAAATATTATTTGGCAATTTTTTACTTATTTCAGAAACATAACATTTTGATGCTCATTATGTAAATCGGATGAGTGTAACCAACAATTAGACAACTTTAATAGCATTTTCCTAACATATTCTATTACTATTTTTGAAACGTCAATTTTAATACTCAGCTGAATTCATGCTAAGGTGTATTAAAGTTGTCTGTGACAAATAACAACAATTTAATATTAATTAGTAATAATATAATTAATTACAATATGAAATCTTAATTTTTTAGACACATTTATCGAGGAGCCGTAACATTTTATTCTGTGGGCTACTCTTGTTTTTCAATTCACGCTAAGTAAATAGATTAATGTCCGTTTTCACCAACCGCCACCTATAGTCGGGACATTTTAATAGGCCACATTTGACAGTTCATCAAAATTGTACCAGGTAACCTTATAGCGACGTACATAAAAAATAAATATTTTCGTTTTGTTATAACTGCACAATTGATTAACTTTTTTTCAATTACGATTACATATTTATTGTAAATATGACCGATACGAATTATTTTACTATTTGCTTTTACTGCTAAACAATTCTAAACGTAATAAACAAATTCTGATCTTAATAATTGCACGTCGTTACAATGTTACGTCAGCTGACCTTTTTTCTTTTTAAACTCTAGGGAAGTTACCCTAAAAATCGAAAGCGAATAAATAGTATCGATGCATTGATTACTTGTAACGAAATATCCCCATAAATTAATAACCACGTTGTGAAAAGTAACACATATTTATGTGAAATGAATAATGATAATACTACATTTAACAGTTTTTATAATTCAAGGAAATAAATGCATTTTTGTTTGTAAATTATGTACTTGTCTTATTTTGCTCCTTGAATTTGCAAAAGAAAAAGTAATAATGGGACAGGAATTTGTTTCAAACGTATAAAATTCAAATATTTTATTTCAAGTCCGTATCGATTTATTTGTTTTGGTCGATGTTTTTACGCAGCTCACCTCACTATGGAGATTAATCTGACAGATGTCAAATGTGGCCTATTAAAATGCCCCGACTGTAACGCTTATTGTCCGTTGCTGTCTTTATGGGGCATGTTCTTAAAATATATTTTTTTAGTAAGATCTTAGGGACTTTGCTATAAGCGTTGGTGAAAACTTGAATGATAATCGGTACGCGTTGTTTGCTAGGGGTGCAACTAAACGCGGCGGTTGGTGAAAACTGGCATTAATAATTTTGGTTTACTCACCATATCTGTTTTTGGATTAAATCCACACTACAAGTTGAACATTTTTTGAATAAAATTACGACAAATTGCCTTGTGGTTCTGGGTGCTATAATTATTATTAATTAAAACAATGTAATACATGGTAATACTAATAATTAATGTATGTGGCAGTTATTTTGGCCGTATCAATCTCAATAATGAGACGAAATAATGCAAATACATAATTAACTATTATGGTCACATACGGTATTACTCGATAGTTTTACTACAAATCGAGTAAAAATTATCGTGTGGACCGCAAAACCACGCAAAACTCACAACTCGAAGGCTCGCATCGAGCCGGTTCAATGGAATTAAATAAATCTAATTTCCTTCGAACTTACTCGACGCGAGCTTTACTCAAGCCATACTCAAGTGTGTGAGTTTTGCGGTCCACATGATAATTTTTACTCCATTTGGAGTAAAACTTTCGAGTAATGCTGAATGTGTGGACGAAAGCCCGAGCCGTGGATTTTACTCTACGTGATTGTTCGATCGAGTAAAACCGTGTGTGAGTACCTTAGCATTAAGGGCCAACGGCCGCATTCAAACTTTAAATTCCGAGTCTTCCAAAATATTTTCGACGAAATAGTTTTTTTTTTTTAAATAATTAAGTATATTCATGTTTTGATTTCTGAACTGACTTCATTATAAATAGTTACGCATTTTCATGATTTCTAATTCATGAGTTATGACTTATGACTATTGACTAAGCAATATCAAAGTGCCTTTAAGCTGATCGCACATTTCGACCCCTCTGGATAGAAACGTCGTAAAAGCCAAATAGCCATTTTACAGTACGGCAAAAAAACAAAAATCGTAATTTTGGGTCACGCATATTTTTTTATTCTTTGAAGTTATAATAAACCACTATAGCTCATTAAGCTTAGATTTTCCGGTAATTTACTATATAGAAACTCAAAATATTCTACATTCAGTAGTTTCAGAGATCGCATGGCTTTTACTACAAAAATCTAGTTGTAAATGGCTTTTACAACATTTTTATTTCGCTTCACGTCTATAACCATTTATTCATTTGGTTGTATAAGACTTAAAACAACGTTTTATTGAAGGTATTTTTTGAATTAAAAGACAAGTGTAATAATAAAAAAGTGTAATTTGTATATTAAATGCGACAAACATTAGTGACGAATATCAAATTATTTTATAGTTTTTCATTATTTTAATATATTATTGTACTTTTCCAACAAACTTTATTAAAATTATCGAAATAATCGGCCAAATATGAGTCGGACTCGCACACGAAGGGTTCCGTACCGTTGTAGAGCAAAAATTGTGTTTTTTTGTACGGTTACCCCCTTCAATGTTTATTTTATTTAAAAATTATTATTAATTATTAAATTTCACATATAAATAAGGCTTTTGTGGAAATTTCAAGTGCCTACCTGTTGCCATCATTGATATCGAGCAAAAAAGGCCAAGAAAAACACGTTTGTTGTATGAGAGCCCCTCTTTAATATTAATATTTTTTTTAGTATTTGTTGTTATAGCGGCAACAGATATACACAATCTGTGAAAATTTCAGAAGTTTAGCTAGAGCGGTTCTTAAGATAAAGCCTGGAGACAGACAGGCGGACAGACAGCGAAGTCTTAGTAATAGGGTCCCGTTCTTACCCTTTGGGTACAGAAGCATAAATTTAAGGGTTTTTTAGGGCCTAAAACATGAAAGTTATTAAATATATATTTGGAAATAACAGGATATTGTATACAAACTTAACATCAAAAAATAAACGACATACGTAATTTGTTATTCAGTCAACTCACTCATCACTGCAGTAACATTATCAACATAAGATCAACACAAAAAACTTTGCCGAAATAGTAAGTATTTAACAATAATAACATTATCTTAATAAAATCAGTTCTTTGTAATGTATTCATAATGTCTACAGTATAAATCTTTTTGAGGAAAGCTACTCAGGTACATTTTGCTCAACTTGATATACGAAACAATCTTTCCTTCTTAAACTAAAGTAAACATTAGATATATTTTCATCTTTGGAATAATAGTGAATGGCACATAATAATACTATGCCTACAGTACAATAAAAAACTTAAAGAACTGATTTTATTAAGATAATGTTATAATTGTTAAATGCTCACTATTTTTGCATATTTAAGAGATTGTGTTAATTTTATTTATTTTTGTTATTTATTTTTGTTGTTAAGTTTGTATACAATTTCCGGCTATTTCCAAAGACGTCTTTAATAACTTTCATGTTTTTTTTTTAGTTTTACAATCTAAGATTGTTTAATGTGTAAGTTGAGAAAATGTTTTATGGAAGTTTTCCACCAAGACTTATTACCAAGAGTAACAATACGAAGAACTGATTTTCTAAAGCTATTATTGTTAAATACTTACCTACCTTTTGCATTATTTAGAGGTAAAGTTAATTTTATTTCGATAATTTTATTAAAGTTTATCGGAAAAGTACAATTTTACGTTAAAATAATGAAAAACTATACAATCAAATGAATAAATGGTTATAGTCGCGAAGCAAAAAAAAAAAATGTTGTAAAAGCCATTCAAAACTAGATTTTTTGTAGTAAAAGCCACACGATCTCTGAAACTATTGAATGTAGAATATTTTGAGTTTATATTTAGTAAACTACCCGAAAATCTAAGCTAACTGAGCTATAGTGGTTTATTATAACTTCAAAGAATAAAAAAATGTTTGAAGTCGAGAAAATGTTGTAAAAGCCATATTTATTGGTGACGTGTCTTTTACTACAAAATGTTTGATAGTGTTATCTTCAAGTAAGTAAGTTTGATATATTATGTAGTATTAACTACGAAATTAATAAAATGTCGCTTACTACATAAATTTCAAAAATTAATTGAAAAAATTGCGCATTACAACATTTTCAAGGAACAAAACTAGGTTTATAATGAGTTGAAAAATGCTGTAAAAGACATTTTTTGCGAATTTGAACATTTCGAATATACAGATCGATAGAGCTCGCGATTCTGAGTAAGAAACCGTTAAAAACTCATTTTAGCCAAAATGGCTTTTACGACGTTTCTACCCAGAGGGGTCGATTTGTCAGCATCGTACGCGCCGTGCGTACGCGTCAAACGCACCGTGAAATGCGGCGCGCACGGTGCGGACGAATGTGCGAGGTTTCACATCATTACATACAACGAATTCCTAAATGCGGCGCGTTCGGCGCGTGCGCGCTGATAAATGTGCGATCACCTTTATTCGAAAATCGTCTAGCTAGGTCAATGATATATTAAATAAAAAACTCAAAGCAGATATGTTACTACCGCGCGCGTTGTGAATCTTCAAATACGGGCCAATTGGCCCGTCCTTTATTTAGTCTGCATCGAACCATCGAACGCACTTCACGAACGTGCCGCGTCTTGTCTTACCTAATTAAATTGAAAATGACGTCGTGCGTGTTTCGAAAATGTACTATAATTGGTACAAAAGAAAACAAAACACATGGAATCTCTTACCACACGTCTTGATTGCAATAAATACCTCGATTATTTACATTTTCAATTATTTTTTCGAACAATCTGGAAAAAATCGAATTTTCGTCATAGCTCAGGCGAAGAAAGAGACAGCAATACGATTCGACGTTTGAAAATATAACTGTCTCTTTATGTAAATGGTTTTTCGCATCTTTTGTTTCACTTATCTGTCAAATTTGTCAATGTTTGCAATTTTGAATTTGAAAATTGTTCGGAACTTGTTCGGTTCGGATTTAAGCCGGAAAATAGTATGAACGTAACAGATCTGTATATGTTGAATATCATTGAGCTAGGTCAACATGTAACTAAGTTTATACGTATTAACAACAATATATTTTTTTAAAACGAGTACCTACTGCCGCCTATCTACTAACCCCATTACTAATAAAAAATGTATCTACAGATATTTTAAAATATTATGATGTTCTTGGCTGATGCGTTACAGAACCAGCACCTCAAAGTATAACCACGAAAGATAATAATCGGCCAAGTGCGAGTCGGACTCGCGCGCGAAGGGTACCGCTAGTTTTTTAAAATTTGTGTATGGTCAATGCATGTACATTTATAACGTGTTTTTTTCTCAGTTGCTATCAAAGGAATTTGAACGAAAAGTTCCTTTTTATTTCTACGAATACATTTTTTTAGTTGATCGACTATTACTCAATAACTTATGAAGTCTTCTTAGCCGTGATAGTTTTCCTTTTAAATTCACCATATTTCCTACTCTCGTGATTTTTTTACATTTCCAGAAGCTACCGTTTAGCTGGTAGAAGGGGGGGAAACTGGACTTTAACGATTTTTTCCACTTTAAAACTTAATATTTCACCTAAACCGCAAAATGATCTATGAATACTCATAATATTTTTAAAAAAACCTATCCAACGACACCCCTTGCGATAGGGCGACGCGGACGCGAAACAAAATTCATCCCCGCTTGATGTGCAGGGAAGGTACAAGGTACCATAAAAATATTTTTTTTAGATTTCATGTAAGTACCATTTTGTCGGCATTAATACGTGCATTCATGCCAAATTACAGCTTTGTAGACCGTCCTATAGTCTCTGAGCAAAACCGCGGACAAACAGACAGACAGACGGATAGACGGACGGACAAACCGATACTATAAGGGTTCCTTGTTGACTACAGAACCCTAAAAATAAGCCTTGACTCTGTCGGGGGGACGAAATAAAAAAAACTGTAACCACGGTCAAGATTTCTTTTCTCTTACTGATAAAATTATTTAAAAGGTTCGCTTGCCATTTATGTGGTATTATACTGTACTCGGCGAAACATGGCATAGCGGTAATTGATTCCCTGTCAAAAACTTGTCACTTTCTATATAAACCGTGATTGAAAATGGATTAGGAATATCTAAGCTGACACTTCATTGTGCACAGGACCGCTACTGCCATGTTTCGGCGAGTACAGTATACATAATGCTTGCAACTCCGTTGCGCAAAAATTCGTTTATCGCGCGGGACCCGTACATTTTTCCGGGATAAAAAGTATCCTATGCCCTTTCCCGGGGCTCAAATTATCTTCATACCCAGCAAAATCAGTTCAGCAGTTTGGGCGTGAAGAAGTAACAGACAGACAGACACACTTTCGCATTTATAATATTAAGTATGGAAGTATGAATATTGAAAAAGTCACATGACAGTCTTCTTATTAGTAATGGGGTCATAATAAGTTACAGCTTACAATTCACACCAAACAAATATTTTGTATACATAACGTGTCAACGATTAACCTTTTCTTTCCGACTGTACAAGTTGGCTAGTGTTGTCCACGAGTTATATCGATGAAACAATTTTTTTTTTTGGTCTACACTCTAGAAGTCTAGACAGTCTAGACTCTAGAGGGAGTATTTTTGATGCAAATCTTAAAATATTCCTATTTTGAGATATCAGATCTATAGCGCTAAAATAAGGAGAATTGTAATAATAAGCTTAATTTGAATTTGTAAAGTTCGGATCCAAGTAAAACCTGTCAGTCTCCATCTTATCTACATAAAATTTAATGGACTTTCAATTTTCAGGACGGTTTTAATGCAAAAGATACATGCATAATATTTTCGCTAGTAAAATACACGTCTTTTTAATAAGATTTCGAAAAGCCTTTTGTTCTTTCTTTACTTGTTCCCTAGATTCATTTAATTTTTTATAATTTGACTCGAATTATGTCAATGGAAACAAGAATATGACCATTGGGTGTGTTTATGTATTGTTATGAATATACGCTAGATCAGCGGTACTCAACCTTTATTTCACGTGGGTCACAAACATGTTTTACACCCGTATTCACAAACATTACTGTGAGGTCTCACAGTACGAGCGGACGCACAGTATCCCAAAAGCCTATTCATAGACAATTACTTGAGTGGCGTTCATCACTATGCGTCCTTTCAAAGGAACGCACAGATAAAGTAGCCAGCTAGCTATATTACGCAACGCTCGTCGAGCTCACGTCAAAAAGTTATGGATTATTGCAGCGAAGAGGAATTTGATAAATATATCAATGGTATCATGGACGAATTAACTGTACAGGTCTTCCAGTGCCATTAATTTACCAATCTTTAAGATTTTATTCTTCTGGTAGTTTTCAGGTAAGGTATTTATTAATAGGTAGGAAGAATACATTTTTATATTCGAATGTTTATTCCGTAAAGCCCATTGATAACGATCAAAATAATTATTATCTTAGCTATTATTTTTAATTATTCAGTAAATTTATACAAATTAGGTCCCACATACAATATTTGTTTTTTTCACAGACTCGATGGTCAGGTACAAGAGTATTGTTCTAAAAGGGTTCGAAAAAAATAACAATGGAATAACAGATGTCAAATGAAGTGTCATTTCAACGAAGTGAACTAAGCAACAAAAACGGACCAATCAGAAAGCTGTATACGACGCTATGCGTACGCATAGCGAAGTATCGTTTGAGTATTGTTTATGAATTGAAAGGCTTGTCAAAAGGAACGCACTGAGAAATCCCTTACTTCGCATAGCAATGGTATAGGTCTACCAGAATCTGATGGCAATTTTTGACAGCATATTTTCAAAAAATATCCTTGATCATTGGATAAATTTTTATATTTTCATGTTTCACACACGAAACAAGCCGCTAAAGGAATAAAAAAGGATGAAAATGTTTTATTCCTATTACCCCGGTATTGCTAGAGTCAATTTATTTTCTCACTTTTTGCCATCAGATTCTGGTAGACCTATAGTTAACTTAGGGAAGTATTGTTTGTAAATACGGGTGTTAGTCTTGGTGTTGCAGGCCATTACCAACATTATTTAGGAATAAAAAATTTACGTTGTTTAATTGACGCGGGCCACTGATAAAGTTCGGGCGGGCCGCAAGTTGAGTAAAGCTTTGCTAGATCATAGATGGACAGGACATGCACAATTTGATAGAGATGGGTGATTAGAAGCTGAGCCTTTTTAAAGCCAAAATAATGTATCTTTCGTGCTATGTTAGTTTAAGAATCAATTGCTTTACTATAATGTAATATTTAATAAAATATTATCTTAATCTGTTTAGTCTATGACAAATGCAGTATTATTGAAAGCGTATAATAAAACTACAAATGTCCATATAAAATGAATTTTAAAGCTAATTTACATTTTGGCAAATACTTAGTGGGCGGTTTTAGTCTTGCAATTTCAGTAACACGATAAAGGCGACGACAAGAAAAGATATCCGCAGCCGAACTTAGAACCTCCTACTTTTTTTAAGTCGGTTGAAAAGGAACACTTTACATAATAATATATTGATTTTATTTCCCTGAGACATTTGCTCGCCTCTCAAAGTGCTGAAATTCTGCATTCAAAACGCTTGTAATTTTTTTTTACAATTTACCTATGAGTTAACTATGATTAACATAAAATATTTTACAAACATGTTGTTCTAATTAATATGAAGTGAAAATATGTGAATAATAGTTTTTTTTTTGCAAATAAAATATTATAGTCACAGTGAAATAGTATAATATTTTCTTTCCAAAAAAGACTAGACGTACACTGGATTTACGATTCGTTGCAGTCCATTAAAATAAATTACATCTCATTATTAATGAAACATAGACGCATAAGAAGAATATTCAGATGAATAAGAGATCTTTTATAAATAAATATCTAATTTTAAACTTGTAATAATACAACAAAGCTTTAATACAGTAATAGATAGGTAAATATAAAAAATAAAGAATATTAATTAAAAGTTATTCCATTAGAGGCAAACAAAACTTTTTATCGTATGAGACCTAAGTTCAGAGTTTAATGTATACTCTAAAACAGTCATTTTTTTCGTGACATCGAGTAGGTACCACACAACGTAGTTATCCTAGAACATCTACAACAAATACTAAAACAGTAGCCAACAAGAAACACGAATCTCTAAATGCATTTAAACATTGTAATTGTCTTAAAGGTAAAACAACGAGATAGTGTAATATACTCTACACAAAGTGTCAATAGATATAACATTAATAAAATTAATTTAAAATACTTTTATGCTATCTAAAATTGTAACAAAGCAACAACTAATTCAAACAATATTTACAAATACTTGCTACTAAAAATAAAAGTTGAAATAAATAAAACTTTATCTCTTTCTATCTTACAACGAAAAATATTTGGAATGAAAGAGAGGCTAACAGTGAGAAAAAAGTTTAAAAAATCCCCGTCCTTTCTCCGGCGCTGGACCCATCAGCATCGGAACTTGGTTTTTGTGTGTTATAGTTATCTGAAAAAAAAGTCGCAAGTAAAAAAAAAAAACACATTTATCGATATCGCGGCGCAATGGCACATCTCTATGAGACCACATGTACAGTCGCGAGAAAATGACTCTTTCTACAAACAATATTATTTTGTAATGCCTATGACATGATTAAAATGTACCTAAATTTATTATTACAGAATAACGTGTCCCTATGGTGATGATGATGATGACGATGTTAATATCGACGGTGAAGATGACAATGGTACTATCAGAGGATTTGATTCATAGGCAGATGGCGGCCCAGCCCTATGTAAGCTGGTCGCGTTATGTCAAACCCAGCTGATAGAATATGACTAATACTGAATTGGCATAATTCGACCAAATGACGAGGTCCGTCAACTGCCAACAGCCTATGAATCAACTTCTCTGATGGTATACATATTACATACCTTGCAGGGCGGTTGCATCCAGGGCTCGCCGTCGATCTGCATGGGGAAGGTGCGGCGCGTGGTGATGGTGATGGAGCTGCACTGCGCCAGCCGCCGGCCCGACGCGCGTAGACCTGACGTAATAATGGGATTAGTATGATGATATTATCCTCTCATCAAAACAATATTTTAAAAAGAACATAATATTACATTTTTTAATGAACCCAGATTTTCCAAAATGGCAAATTTTCCAACACTGCGCGGACTGATGATAATGAACTATAAAAGCTAAGAATACTGTCGATCATGTCAGCTGTCAAGCAAAAATAACTAGATCAAAATGATAGATACCGCATGTCGCTCCATTTGTATGAAAACGAGCGTGTCACCTTTTCCTACCTCCTGTGACGTACCGATGATAAGAATCGTGTCCATTATCTAGGCCAACGTTTGTATTTGAATTTCTACAGCTCAATACGGCACTTTTAAGCATTTAGGCATTTTTAAAATCCCGATTGACGTCCGATTCTGATAGCAGACTAAAGAACAGACTTTGAAAAGACGAGCATTGCTTGCGGTATCTATCTTGATCTATGTCTGTGGTTCAACCCAATTGGATGCCACTGACAGACACATCCCTCTTTTTCGTCAGGGGTTAAAAAGTATACACGTGATATCTTAAGCCTACTAGACAACATTTAGAACGCAACTTGTACTCAACATGCTTAAAGCATTTAGCGTACCCCTTTTGTTTATTGGTACCCAGTAGTTTCTTTACTAAACAACAGAAGGAAGAGAAAGAATAAAAAAAATGAAGAATAAAATGTAAGAAAACAACTTATAATGAGGAAATAATATTACCTGTTCTAACTTGTCCCATATGCAGACAGTTTTCCAAGCCGATCACTTCTATCAGCTTATCACCAATGTCTGCAAAATTTATGTTACTTATTACAACACTTTTTTGTTGACAAGCAAAATAAAGAGGAGTAGCTTGTATTCAACTTTAAAAATGAACACACAGCTGCGGTAAAATTTATTTCACTAAAGTTAGAAATTTGCTCCACCATAGAGCAGAAAATTTAACACTCGAGTATTACATGTGCCTTTCATTCCTTGCCATTGACTAGACAACTCCAAGTCTTTTGCTATGCTCCTATTTCTGAGCAGCCAATTTACTCGCTCTAGAATTCTGGTGTGTTCATTCCGAGTCATTTTACAATAACATAACCTTTTAAATTCCAACGGCATATCACCCTTTTGAACTTCAATGTCAAAAACTATACCTTGTTGTTTGTCGGGGAATGGTCCGCGGCGCGGCCTGGCAGCACCCGCACCCCACAGGTTGGAGCCGCCGTGAGCGTACGGGATGTTGAGTAGCGCCACGCCCTGCAGCGCGCCGCCCTTACCCAGCTCGAGGGAGCTACCGTCGCACTGTAATAGGGACGAATAAATATGAATATGGTAAGGACCAAGTGTTCTGGAGTGACAAAGTACTCGTAAGGAAGCAAGTGTCATAAAAAGATTAAATGCTTGTTAAGACTTTGTTCGAGAATTCAGTTATTGTGACATGTTTGTGTAAGCTAGCTTGGCAACCAGGACCAAAACGAGAAAAATAAAGCACTATTTCACCAAACACGCCTCTGAAGGTAAAATATTTCTGCCAGAGTTCATTGAGGGTTCTTACATTTTATTTTATCTACGCTTATGACTTAGGTAACATTAGACACCTATAATACAAATATAAATACCAAGACACACAAGTCTTGGAGAAAACGCTCTTTAGTCTTTAGACTGGCCATAGACGAACCGCCAGTTGCAGTCGGGACCGACTGCTCTAGAGCGGTCGCGTTAAATCGGATGTACCTACCGCTCAAGAACTGCTCTAGACGTCCGTGTATTGCGGATATGGATTTAGTATGGAAACTGCAGATCGCCGTGATGCAACCGCATTTTGCAGTCGCTCTCGACAGCAAGGTGCGGCCCGTCTATGGCCGGCCTAAGACATACGTATGATTGGCAGCTATGGTGAAAAAGGGCATTATTGTATTATACTGACCACGAGGTCGATGTTCTCGTGCAGGTTCTTGCAACTGGCGGCGAACTGCTCGGAGGTGGCGAACTCGAAGTACCACAGCTTGTTCTTCATGCGCGAGCTGAACTTGTCCGGGTTGCGCTCGCGCTCCGTGTGGAACTTCACGCAGATCGCCGCGTCCTACGACAGGTACGAACGTTACACCATGTATAAAGTATGATCAACCGTAAAATTATTTTAAGACCATGAAGCCAGGGGCCCAAGACAGATATTCCGAGGTGTAAGGGCCATCGCCAACTGCGACTTTTAGTAGCGATACAGTCGCGCGTTTATGAAGCGCACGACTGCATCACTACTAACGCGCGTTAGTCACATTTGCAACGACATACAGGACACACAGGTAGCGACTGTACCGCCATTGTATCGATGCAAATAAGCGACAGTAAGTATCGCGACTGCATCGCTACAAAAGTCGCAATGGGCGCGCGGCCTGAGTTGTTGATTGCGCCATATTATGGAGTGAGTGGTGACTGGTGAGAACGTGCGGTATAAAGGTACTAATCTCCCATAAAAAAGCCGAAGAAATATACCCTTTCTCTGGGCACAGTGTGAACAAAGGTGATGATGAGACTATTCGTCCAATCTGTTATCGCTATTCGCATATTTTTGTGGTGGCCGTAGTCTAAACTCGTCATCGAATTTAAGACATAAACAGATCAACTTCGACACGACGATTTTGTAAATCAATAATTATTATTAATAATAATATAGTTGCGGCAGTAATACGTCTTAATAGAGGAGATACTTACGACGCCAATGGAGAAATAGTTGTTGATGATGTTGTAGGGCACACTGGTGGGGTGCGGCGCTGACTCCGGCATCACCAACTGCTCGCACTGGAAATAAAGATATTGACCACAATAACAAGCAGTAGCAGCCGCGTTAGGACTTAGAAGAGGGCGACACTAGGCCGTCCAGGGCGCCAGACAAAAAGGGGCGCCGCAGGCGCTCCCTTTTTTACCACTACCAGCATCCTTGGCGCCAAAGAAATTTCGCTCCGGCACTGATTGCAAGTATGTATTGCTTTAGTGGGCCTAAAAACGACGTTTGTAACGTCTCTTTATTACTGAAGTGCTACGTCGCGTAGTTCACTATTAACTAATGGAATGCAAGCAGACTTAAGTATTTTTTTATTTATTTATTGAATAAGAGGGCAAACGAGCAAGCGGGTCACCTGATGGTAAGCAACTACCGTCGCCCATGGACACTCGCAACATCAGAAGAGCTGCAGGTGCGTTGCCGGCCTTTTAAGAGGGAATACGCTCTTTTCTCAAAGATTTGCAGGTCCGGAAATACTGCTGGTGACAGTTCGTTCCAGAGTTTTACAGTGCGCGGCAGAAAGTTACGCGAAAAACGCACTGTGAAAGACTGCCACTCATCAAGGTGATGGGGATGGTATGTTTTTCGCGTGGGACGATGGCGAAAAGTTGCAGGTGGTATGATTCCGAACAATTCCTCAGAGCACTCCCCGTGATACAACCGATAGAGGATGCAGAGCGAAGCTACATCTCGGCGTAATTCCAAGGGGTCCAAGCTGTTTGAAATACTATGGCAGTCAACAGCAGCCCTTCGTTGGATACGATCCAGAGGGAGCAGTTGGTATTTTGGCGCCCCTGCCCAGAGATGAGAACAATATTCCATATGAGGCCGAACCTGCGCCTTGTAGAGTTGTAGGCGTTTTGTCTCGCTCTGTTAAGAACACCAAGCTTCTTCGAGGCTAATTTGGCCTTACCCTCTAGATGATATCGGAACTGGACTTCGCTCGATATGTTGACGTCAAGTATCTCAATGCTAGGGGAGATGGTTAAAGATGTGCCCTCGAAACGAGGATATACGACCATTATCTTATCTGATAGAATATTATACAACGAATATTATTGTGGTCGTCCCTATACCTATTGCGTTATCCTTTAATCTGACAGCCGTACAGATCCAACGCACACAATCACACCCTTCGATGCTCTATTAGCATACGCCGCCGCACTCAAGTTCAATTTTACCAATTACTTTTGTTATTGGTCAGGAATTAGTGTGCTCACCTCTCCCTGCGTGTTCTCGACCTGTATCTGCCAGCGGTCCATCATGACGGTACTGGCGCGCGCGATCTTGTCCAGGATCTTATGGATAGACTCGCCCTCGTATCTGAAATATGTGCATAAAATTAAGGTATCAAATTTAACGTCTTAAAGTATTAGTCTTTGAGGTGGTCTGGCAGTATAAAGCAACTGTCATAAGTGTCTGACAGTGGAAGACGAGATTCCTACAGTTATCTCGAGGATAATATTAGATAACATAAATTGAGCTTTATAATATTTTAACGAAGGTAGGGTAGACTTTCAGAACTGCATACCTTTTAATTAAAGTAACCGCGACCTAAACTCCATAGTTGCTGGTCGTTCTTACCTCTATAGGTCATATTATACATGCAAACTTTCAGCTTATATAAAATGACGAGTCTCACTGTCGCTGGCTCTTGGGTCATTTCATTTTTGTATCTATATGAAGATTCGTATTCCTATTCACGATGGTGGTGGAGCAAACCACAAGTAAACCTTTAAAGCTTTTATTTATTTCTTCTTTGGTCATCTTTTTGTTTATCACGTATATGCTACGTACCCCCCTCCCCACCGTAAACAGCGCGCTAGGTCGTTGCCTGTGCCCAATGGAATTACGCCCACGGCTGGTTGAGTCTCCATGCTGATTTTGTCTGAAACATAAAACATTTTGTTAAGAGCAGCGTTAGTTATAGTGTTATTGCCATAAAATATTTGTTTAAAGTACGAGTATAATAATTATGAGAAGCAATTTTAACGTCGACACAGCACATCTGGTCATGGGCACAATGAACTGGCATCATTGCCTATAATTTTTAATATTTTACTGGAGTCAGCCAGTCAGCCATTTTTAACTGCACCGGAGAAAATATATTGCTATTGAAAGGTATTTGAGAAGTACAAAAATGCTGTTGTGGATATAAGAAACTATATATTGACTTTTTCTCACCCATGGTCTCTAAAACCCAACCAACAGTGCCGTCTCCGCCGCAACAGATCACCCGGTAATTCCTCACGTCCTTGAACATTTGCAGGCCTGAAAGCAATAAAACATTTAGAACATTATGTTTTAGTCTGTTAGTACTTAGTAGTCGCAGTCCGTAATTTGGTCTGGTTATGTTAGTTAAAAGGCCGGGCTACCCTCGAAATTCTCATACATACGTAATACCAAAATCATTTTCTCATACGAAAATATTTAACATGTTTGAGTTATTTTTCAGCTTAAAATAGTAATTACCTAGGTTCCTGTACAAAAATTAACTTTAAAATATTTAAACACTAAAAAATTTTTTTTGTGTATAATTTTTTTATTACTAAATTTACTACTAAATGTTTAAACACTAAAAAATAGAGTAAAACACTAAAAAATATATAAATAAATAGTAAATTTACTACTAAATAATTCAACACTAAAAAATATTTTTTAGTATTGAAATATTTTGTAGTAAATTATGTATAATTGTGTATAATTATTTAAATATAAAAATTGTGTATAATTTTTTTATTACTAAATTTACTACTAAATGTTTAAACACTAAAAAATATATAAATAAATAGCAAATTTACTACTAAATAATTCAACACTAAAAAATATTTTTTAGTATTTAAATATTTTGTAGTAAATTTACTATTTATTTATATATTTTTTAGTGCTTTACTCTATTTTTTAGTGTTTAAATATTTAGTAGTAAATTTAGTAAAAAAAAATTATACACAATTTTTTTTTGTGTTTAAATATTTTGAAGTTAATTTTTGTACAGGAACCTAGGTAATTACTTATTTTAAGCTGAAAAATAACTCAAACATGTTAAATATTTTCGTATGAGAAAATGATTTTGGTATTACGTATGTATGAGAATTTCGAGGGTAGCCCGGCCCCTTAAGACGCCGATAGCTGCCAATGACCTTGAGAATTCGCATAATATCTCGCATCACTCTCGCGCCACTGTCGATTTTCATGCGAGAGAGACAGAGATGTGAAGTGTTCACTCGGTAGCGTGGATACATTTTTCGTTTAGAGGAAAAAATAAATATTATGGGAAATCTAGATGTCAGAACCGAAAATTAAATCTTACAAGCTTTGGATTTTTGTAAAAGGTATCAAATAAACAAATTTTTAAAGCATAGCTTAGTATATTATTTTAGTTAGAACTGTTTTAAGTTCCTGGAAGATGTGACTTTGGTATTTTTTTTCATCAGTAGGAGTACATTATTTTATTACTTATTTAAAAATATAAAGAAGCTTTTCCAAATATAATCAAAAATCACATATTTTTTGTGCCAATCAATGAAATACATACGTCTAGAAAACTGCACAAAGATGTCGAATTGGCAGTTGTCTTCGCCTTAAGTACGCTGGGTAGCCTACCACAACTTGACATAAACCAACTGAATAACGTAGTTCTTTGTCTGATAGTAAATTATGCTCTTCTAGCTGCCGCTATAACATCAAACACCTTAATCTACCCACTACCAGCTACCTAAATCTACCTCATAAGAAGTTTCAAAAACCAACCATGCATAGGTCCTCCTTTAGCGATATCATGGACCTGTCTCGGGTTGAGGATGTACTGGAGTTTCCTCAATACCCTGGAGCCCTGTCTGCCCCCGGACTTGGGGTTGATGAACACTAGCAGGGGGCAGGTTCCCTCGGGAGGAGTGATCTGGAACGAGATGGGGGGAGCGCGGTGCTCCTTCTTCTCCTTCTTGTCTGAAATTGTCTTGTCCTCCGAGTTCGCCGATATCGATATCGGCAGGGATATCGATACGGGGATGGATTGCTGGAAATAATAAAAACTTTTTCGAAACTACTTCAAGTGACAACGCTTGTCTCGCTTATTAGGTAGGGGAGGTAGCGCTAGCGTTTGCTAAGTCATTTCATACCGAAAAAAATTTTTGCAGTTTTAGCTTAATATTTATCAATCAATATAATCAGCGTCAGTCGCCGCACCCGTGGTGGAATGTTAACTGAGAGTATTTCAAAGTTGTAAAAAAATAGTTGCGAATAGTGATTTTATACCGAATGAAACTTTGATGGATGATTATTGAGGTCATGTTTAACCAAAAAATCACCGTCAGCCGTATTGCAGACGAGGGATTCAACGTCAGTCGCGTTACTGAACATGTAAAAAATTTTTGAATATAAAGTCATTTTATACCGTACAAAATTTATACAGGTGAATGTTTCTACTTTGTAAATAATAAAGAAAATCGTCAGTCGCTAATACGATGGTGGAAAAACCGTCAGCCAGCGATATAAGTTATGACCAATATATAGCCCTACTTCGCGCTCAATGTATCCTAGGGCGTCGCGTAGACGACATTTCCACCTGCAAACAACCAGTTGACGGTGATTTTCGTCTGAATTAACCATAAAATTATCCCACATAGCAATTTTAAGTAATTAATTCGATAGTCAATATTTGTGAAGAAGAATTATATACATTTTACTTTAAAAGTGCCATCTGTTGTTATATACTGAAACTAAAATAACACCAACCGAACCTAAACGTGTATAATCTAGATATGAACCTTTATTGGGTGCTAATTGGGATCTTTTTAATGTCAATTCAATACGATTCCCAACAACAACTTTGAGATGCTCTCAATTTTTATTCCACCCATTATGAAGTGGCTGACGATCAAAGCTGTTATGTATTAGTGGAATACTATTATTGTAACGATTTTCGCTCGGTATGAAATTACTTTTTAAACTGAGCGCGACCTCCCCTACTTAGTGTTGACCAGTAAATGCGCAATAAGTTTCTGAATCAGAGTTAAATGATGACTTACCAATCGACTCGACGACAACCACCCACCAAACCAGATCTGGCTTTTTTCGAAAATTTTTGTGCATCAGAGAGTCAGATAAATAGGTGAAACTGATACTATTGGTATAGGAATCACGTCGCGAGTCCCAATACTTTTTTGTTGTTGGTTACTTACTGTGGTGGAAAAATGCCCATTAAAAAACCGACCAAGTGCGTGTCGGGCCACGCGCAGTATAGGGTACCAGTGCCACCCGCCCGCGCTGCCTACGCACCGGTCGTGGAGCTGAGGACATACCTGGTCGTGGGGCGGGCGGTGCGGCAGCGAGCGTTGGCGGTCGAGGACGAGCGGGCGGATGGCGGTGGGCGGCAGGATGTGGCGCGCGTGCCGCCCAAGCGAGCACCACCCGCCCGCGCTGCCCACGCATCGGTTGTGGAGCTGTGGAAATACGGTTGGTTACTTTCAAAAATAGTCTGTGCATGAGGACAGCTTTCAAAAAGGTTGCGCTGCCTACAATTATGGGTCCTCTTCTATTGTCAACTTCTACGTTACTATATTGAACAGAATATAGTAGAGTCGATACAAAATATATTGAAAGTTGCAATTTTAGTCTTGACCTAAAAAAACTTTAAGACATCATCAATAATTCATCTACACCTCATCAATGACCATTATATAGTTCATAGGTTCGATCCGCTGGCGGTTTGCTAAACTTGGAAGACACAACAAAGCCAGGAGGTTACTCACAGTGATGTGGCACCAGCGACAGTGCAGGCCGGTGATGCCGTTGTACCCCTTGATCTTTTTCCGACATCGAGCGCACTTGCCGTGACAGTTTCCTGAAGGGAGCAACTCGTTGGTCAAAAATACTTTTGTTAAATTAGTTTACATTTTTACAGCACCAGAGCCTTGAGACAGTTTTGAGATAAAGTTCGAAAACAAAAAATAATGGATTTTGGTAGGCATCGCAAATCGCAGAATTTGATGCCTTATTTTTAACTTAATATATTTTTGTTTTAGAAATTTATTTGTATCCCCATATTACCTTCAACCCAGTGATGAGCTAGCGTGGTGGGTGCTCTCCGGGACTTGCAGTATGTGGCGATGCAGGAAGCCGGCGCGCGCTGCACGCATCGCTCGTGCACCGTGAACTTGCAGACTGGAATAAAAATATATGTTTCAGCAAAATACACATTTTTGCGATTATCTGCACGTAAGTACCTAATAGTAATCATGGCAACGCAGTCGCATATTCACAAAATAGCAGGCGCAGATTTTATACAACATTTCACGTCTAATCACGAAGTTGGCAGTACTTGTAACAATAGTCTATATTAGCGTAAAGGAAGTAAATCATCAGCGCAATGACTGATGACGCTTAGGACAGTATATTTTCCTGTAGTAATTTATTTATTAAATTGGTACGTGGACCAATCATTGATAAATTTTGACGTTCCAGATCAACACCACTCACATATACAGCACAGGCCCTTCTTCCCCAGCCCCACCAGCATGTTGAGGCAGAGATTGCAGTAGGCGGGGCGGTTGAAGTGCTTCAGCCGCCACGCGTGCTCGCCGTCCTCCTTCACGTTCGTGTCCAGACCCAGCAGCACCAGTAGTGGGATTGTCGTCATCCTGAACACAGATTTGCACGTGTCATGCAGTGTATACAAAAGTCAGTGATTGCAAACGTGAGTATGAGCAAATCAAATCAAAATAGTTTTTATCCAGAGTAATTTTTTTACAAAAAAATTCCGAACGTCGTTACTAAGGTGCCTACCACCGGTTCGGGAACTAACCCGGCGAGAAGAACCGTCGTGAAAAACTTGCACGGGGATGGGGGGGATGGAGGGGGGGACACGCAAAAAATTAGTGTATGCAAATGTCAGTATGTGTAAAGCAAGAACAGCTCTACATTTTAGCGTACAATCATATTGCTATACTGTGGTACAACTATCACGTGATCATCTATCCAATTCTCAAATAATGAACAAAAAAAAAACAGACTTACCCTCCTCTCTTCCATTCATCTAAAGAAACAGTACCGTCTGCATCATAGTCGATCTCCACCATCATATCTTGGAGGATCTGGAAACCACAACATCCAGTCGTTGCAGTGAGAGTTCATAGTCTTTCAGAATCGTGATACTGACACAGACCAAAATGTTTTATAATGTGCTTTATGCCTTGGTCAATGATGGCCAATTTCAGCTAAATACGAACATGTAAATTTATTCGCGATAGGCGTTGACTGCGCATTTGCGCGATCAGATCTCTGATCAGATCTCCGTCGCGATCATCGCGCCGTATCATGATCGCTAGTGTGGACGCAAAATACGCGTATCATTTTGATACGGCGCGATGATCGCGACGGAGATCTGATCGCGCAAATGATACAAATGTGGACGCACGCTTACGCACAATTTACAATCTAGATAGCTGCACAATCTCGGTGGCATGGCACTCTGTAATGTCCCTCATGACTCATGAGTTACGAGTTATGACCTATCTAATTGTTACCCATAGTCCAAGGTTGTGTTACATCTTACCGGCCTCAGCTCCGATGTCTCCCAGCCCAGGTACTCCGCGACGGCCATCATCTGGTTGATGATGCAGTCCATCTCGTTGGTGTCCAGCACGCCGTTGCCGTCAGTGTCGTATAGACGGAACATGACTGAAAAAGTCAACATGAGGCTCTTAAGAAAGTCCGGCTTAGAGACAATTCTGCGACTGAGCAGAGACCAGAGTATATTTATTATTCTATGGACTGAGCATGACATAAATACATCTTCAAGCTTACATTTTGAAGATCCCGAGAAAGTCCCGAGAAAGGATAAAAGATAACATTTTAAACTTTCGTGTTGCATTATAATTAAAACTTATTAATCGGGACTTAAGGTGGACATAAACCCCAATTTGTTATTCCGTGACCTCCGGTTTACCTAGTTCCAATATAATAACGAAATGTAATAAATATGAGATATAAATCACAATATTTAAAAGACTTTAAACCATAAACATTTTTATAAAACGTACTTGGGCTGTAATTAATTTACAAACTCACCTCCGACAAAAATCTAATTCATCGAAATATAAGTATTAACTAGGAGAATTATACATTTTATTTGAATAAATTGTTAGTAAATCTATATTAAATATCCTGAACCGAACAATTTTGTTTCCTAATAATTATTTCCAAATATATTTAAGAAAAACATGAAAAATAGAGAAGATCCGCCCCTAGTAACTACAGTTTTATGCTAAGCTAAAATGAATCTTATTGCGATGCGTATACGCTAGGTCTTTGGTTGTGTGCAAGGTTATCGTTTTGGATTGAGATTGATCCCTGCCTTAACGCGACTTAGTTACATAGTAATGCTACTACGAGTACATACTTTTTCTCGACGTTTCGGCCGTGTTGCAACGGCCGTGGTCACGAGGGCACTGCAGGAGCGATGCACTTCTTGAGTGGAACGTTAGTAAAGAGTGACTCAACGTCGAAACTCACCATGGTATCTCCTGGTTCCACTCAAGGATTGCATAGTGGTAATTAAAAACAAGCTGTGTGATCATGAGTTGCTTAAGGAATATATTGTTCTCATTGAACACTGTTTGGACGGTAATTACCTTCTCTTCAGAGAACAGTACTACCTCCAGATCGATGGCGTTGCAATGGGTAGCCCTTTGGCACCGATAATTGCAAATATCTGGATGGAGCACTTTGAAGACCTAGCTTTAGCTACTGGACCATGTACTGTGAAGCTTTGGAAGAGGTACGTTGATGATGTTTTCTGCATCATTAATGGAGGTCAACAGGAAATAGAACAGTATATCAATCACCTTAACTCAATCCATCCAAAAATAAAGTTCACCTACGAGATGGAGAAAAACAGATGCCTCGCATTTTTGGATTTGGAGATTGAAGTGAAGGAGGATGGTACATTGTCCCACACTGTGTACAGAAAACCTACACACACTGACAGATATCTACACGCATCCTCTCACCATCATCCATCTCCAATCTATTATATCATCATTAACAAACAGAGCTCATAAACTTTGTGACCCTGAACATTTACCCAAGGAGCTAACACATGTTCAGGAGGTACTTAGACGGAACGGAAATAACGTGTCGAGGGGATTAAGAAGGCGGAAGGAAAGAACGAGGTATCCGGAGGTGAGCCGTCAAGCAGCATTTTTACCATACGTCAAAGGCGTAACGGACAAAATTGGAACAGAACTGAGAAAATACTCCATCAAGACTGTGTATACTCCGTTACGTAAAATATCACAAGTACTGCGGTCACCAAAGGATTCCTTACCTTTCCAAACTGGGGTTTATAAAATAGATTGTAGCTGTGGTAGTTCGTACATTGGCCAAACGAAACGGGCTATTGGCGAAAGAGTGAAAGAACACATAGCCGCAGAAAAATCGTCAGACAAATAAATCCGCGGTAGCAGAACATCTGCTTGATATGGGGACTAATCACTGGATGGAGCGGACACAACCCCAAAATCCTCTCTACGGATCGTTATTACCACAAGAGAGTAATACGTGAAGCCATTGGAATTAAAAAGTACAAGAATTTCAATCGTGAGGACGGATTTAAATTGTCTCCAGCCTGGAATCCAGTGATTAATAGGTGCAAACCGCGTGTGTCACGTTTATCAATAAATGTAAACCCGGATACAGTTAGTGTTGTGTGTCGCACTGAACCTACTGACTCTAAATATACTGGAACACAAATGTTGGACAACTCGAGGGTAGTCGAAGATCAGACGGCCCGGTGCAAACGAAGACGTCGCGCTCCTGCAGTGCCCTCGTGACTACGGCCGTTGCAACACGGCCGAAACGTCGAGAAAAAGTATGTACTCGTAGTAGCATTACTATGTAAATAAGTCGCGTTAAGTCCCGATTAATAAGTTTTAAGGATAAAAGAGTTTTCTTGAAAAGCTTTTTGGCGCAACGGAGACAAAGTTAAAGACAAGAACTACAATGTTGTTACTTACATTCTAACTTATCTTCTGGTCTGCCTGCCTCCAGCAGCGAAAGGTAGCAGACGATATCCTTGAGTGATACTCTGGCAGTGTGAACTTCTAACGTAGAAGATCTGCGAATAAGATGCTTGAAGTCTGAAAAAAAAACTTTTTGGTTACACCTGGTTGGTAAAACTGCCAATAACGTATTTGTTTCTTTGCGTAGCATTTAACTTGTGGATATATGCTTGATGGCCACTGGCCACAAAGGAAAATCTTTCGACCGAGCGAGGTTGTATACTCGGTCAGGCCGAAGCACTTACGTCAACACGTTGAATATGTCTTGCCTATTACCAAAACTTCGATGGCGCAATTTCGGGTTTAGCGTTATTTGGCACGTTACAATAGGAACTTAAAGGACCATAGCTTGCTGAAGGAAGACCGACCTTCGATCTTATTGAGCTGGTTGACCCGGAGCGAGTTGCTGCTCTTGCGGCTGCTGTTTCTGGACATCTGGCTGTGGCTGGGGCTGGTCTCGTTGCGGCCGATACACAGCTCGTGCGACGAGTACGACGGGTGCGTCGTCACTGCGAACATCGGGTGGACGCTTCCTGGGGTAGGAAGATGAATGTAATGTCATACAACGTGTAACAAAACTAAGTGATAATACTTTAGTGTGAGTATGTGTCCCATATAGAGGGTGTAACAAAACTATGTGATAATACTTTAGTGTGAGTATGTGTCCCATATAGAGGGTGTAACAAAACTAAGTGATAATACTTTAGTGTGAGTATGTGTCCCATATAGAGGGTGTAACAAAACTATGTGATAATACTTTAGTGTGAGTATGTGTCCCATATAGAGGGTGTAACAAAACTATGTGATAATACTTTAGTGTGAGTATGTGTCCCATATAGAGGGTGTAACAAAACTATGTGATAATACTTTAGTGTGAGTATGTGTCCCATATAGAGGGTGTAACAAAACTAAGTGATAATACTTTAGTGTGAGTATGTGTCCCATATAGAGGGTGTAACAAAACTAAGTGATAATACTTTAGGATGTGTACGTGTTCCTTTTAGAGAGTTCACTGTGAAAGTAGCAGTGCTGAAAGACCAATGTTTTTTTTTTTCATTTTTGTATGGGAAAACTCGTGACGCTCGGGCGCTTTCCCATACAAAAGTGAAAATCAAATTTGGTCTTTAAGCTACTTTCACAGTGAACTCTATACAATAGACACATAAACACCCTAAAGTATTATAATTTAGATTGCAAGAACTATTTCTTGCAATCTACGAGCGCGCGTAGCCTTTATTTGTAGGTGTAATAATTGTGAATAGACATTCTCGTTAGTACTTAGTGTGCGTACCTGACGGACTACGAATAATAAAACCTAAGGAAACGTAACTCCCATACTAATACAGTTTTAAATTTGGTTCCATTCGAACTGTCATGTAACGTCAGCCTTTATACCGCTCAAGGTCACCTAAATATTGCAAATGTATGAAAAGTGAACCTAAGGTACACTTTTTTGACAAGTATTTTGGAGCATGTTTTTTGACGGAGTTACTCTTCCTTAGTTTTTATTATTCGTAGCTTACGGAGCAGTCAGTTATAGCGAGCGAGCCATGTACGCGTGTATAGATAATTATGGTCACTCACACAACTAAGGGCGCCGCGGCGCGCTCGTAGTTGCAAGATCTGTACATACTATATAGAATTTACTGAACGAAAAATTTGCTCTTTCAGCGCTGCTACTTTCAAGTAGTAAATTTTTTTGTGATTTGTATGGACAAGCTTCCACGTCATGAATTTTCTCATACAAAGGTGGAAAAATTTTTACTCTTAACGCTGCTACTTTTACAGCGAATTCTTTATAGGAGACCCATACACACCCTAAAGTATTATCACTTAGTTTTGTTACAACCTGTATAATTTATATTCCGAAGGAAAATATTTATTCGTGTGACTTGTTTACAAATGCAAGAATGGTTTTTTCTGAACCCTTAGCTAATGAAAATGTCCATACTGTGTAGATGACTCATAACGTTATTGCTATGCAATTATTGTTTGATCACTTTGACTCTTGTGCCTATAATAATCGGCCAAGTGCGAGTTGGACTCGCGCACGAAGGGTTCCGTACCGTTATAGTGCAAAAATAGGCCAAAATGTGTGTTTTTTGTATGGGAGCCCACCTTATTTTTTTATTTTATTTTATTATTATTATTAAATATTAAAGTGCACATATAATAAACTACCTTGTGAAAAATTCAAGTTCTTACCTGTTACCATTATTGATATACTTAGAGCAAAAAATGCCGACAAAATCACGTTTGTTGTATGGGAGCCCCCCTTAAATATTTAATTTATTTTGTTTTTAGTATTTGTTGTTATAGCGGCAATAGATATACATACCCTGTGAAAATTTCAACTCTCTAGCTATTACCGTTCTTGAGTTACAGCCTGGCGACAGACAGACGGATAGACGGACAGACATCGAAGTCTCAGTAATAGGGTCCCGTTTTTATCCTTTGGGTACGGAACCCTAAAAAGTGGCTTGACGTAGACAAAATATTGTAGAGGTATGACTTTAAAGTCTGTGTACACAATGTGTACGGATCTTTTTAAAAGGGTGTAAGGTATGATTACATCTTGCTCGTTTTGCATCTTTTATTTTAATAATATATGTTATGTTATATTATAGCGATGGTGTGATATGCAAGTTAAAGGGGTTTAATATTCCTTAGCTTTTCATGTTATCTCAATAATTTTACATAAGCCAATGACCTTACTTGAGCTGTGCGTAGCTGCACGTCTCAGCTTTAAGAATTTACATTTTCTACTAAAACATCTCAATGTAGTGGCAAGGACCATTTCACAAGAGTTATAGTAATAATAAATAATAAATCGTTTATTACAATATTATTATGGGTATTCAAACCGTTAATTAGTCTTAATTATAGATATTATTTATATTACCAGTTCTACTTCTAGATCCTTTATCACTGCCGTCCACTGAGTCGGTTGAACTCTTTCCCAGCTGCTGCAGCCTCTCAGCCAAGCCATGGATTTTGGAAGCGAGACTTAATTTCCCCTGAAAAGGTTATTGGTTTGTTACGTCCGGTCGCCGGATGATGAGGAGAATGGAAGAGAATTGACGAATTTAGCTCTGTCTTGTTGCCCGACTATAACGAACAATAATTCCAAAATTACCCCAATACAGGTGCCCACTGCTTCATATACTAAAACATGTTTATAAGGCGCATTGAACTTATAAAGTATCATATCACATCGCACATATTGTATATTTTATGTATGAATGCAAGATTCGGGTCAAAAAAACGATAAAAAACTTTTATTATTGTTCTTACAACGGCTGGCAACAGCTGTGTATATAGAGGAACTTTCAGCAGCTCAATCTCGGAATATTATTTTTGGCGCCAGATCAAAAAACCTAGCACTCGTACTTCTCTTTATTTTGAACAGTTTAGATCTAACTTATGAAGGATTTGTAGGTGGTTACAACTATTACTCCAGCTCCCTGGTAGAATAGGCAACTTTTTATTTTTAGTAATCCCAGCTCTGACTCCTAAGGTCCCAGCATGAAACTGGAAAAAGGCCACGAGAGAGCGTCATGTCTCTTCATGTTAGGCCCCATCCGATAGATGTCTTTAACTATCAGCTCGGAACCAGATAATGAGATATCGTTCATTTTCTTAGCTTTCTACTCTCGTAGTACATTTGCGCCAAGAAATTCTATCTCAGGTGGTCGATTTAGACTTACATATACATGGGCGTACCCAGGATTTCAGATTAGGGGGAGGCTCATACCTGGTCGGTCTGGTATATAGAAACAAAAAATCATGAAAATTGACTTTTATTAATCTGACTGAAAAAATATTTTATTTCCAAAACTTCCTTTTGCGCAGAGCAGGTAACACGTTAATTTCCACTTGCCATGGAAAATTGAAGTTTATTTCATCTTCCAATCTTCTAGAGGGGGGCATCTGCCCCCCTCTGCCCCTACCTGGATACGCCCATGTACATATACAGACTTACAGCTAAAACTTTGGTTTCAGTGTGGTGGTTCACCAAACCCTTTCGACTCGGATTCGGAAACATACGGCGCGTTTATCGGTAGACGCTCAGCTCGGCGGGCAGCACTGTCTCTCCCTCTACTGAGTATCATTTTTTTACGGGCTTTGGCCCACCACACATTCCCACCACTGTATCTCCTGTGTCGCCAGGATCGACAGCGGTATCCAACCACGAAAACCCTTTGATATGATCTCAGGGAGCCTTCGGGACATGCTGTCTAACTGAGTATCATTGCCGATATAATAATACCTTTACCTGGTGGTCCCCATGTGCGGTGACGGGGGCGCAGGCGGCGGTGGAACTGGCAGCGGCCATCTCCCGGAGCGCCGGCCGCTTGTCCCGCCGGACGAACGACAGGAACAGATGTCTGGAAACCATTGGTAGATAAGAGGGAGCCCGCACTAAGCGATAGTTGCAGCGGAACACTGACACTGCACACGTTTCTTACTATAAGTATTGAAGGCGCGTAGCTCCGCTGTAGTGACGCGCACAAAATATAGATTGCTCAGCAAAAATGCAAGGCGCATGTGGTAAGTCAGTTATCAAACGTGTCCTTATTTGTAGTTATTGTACGTTATTTGTACAAATTATATTGATCCTTCCACTTTTGCTTCAATATCATGTCAAAGCTGCGCTTAGCCAACATACACGAAAAAAATTCAGATCATATTTTAAATTTTAAAATATTAATTGTCCTAAATCTTAAAAAAAAAAACTACAAATGAGGGAGATTAAATAATCTTATTACCTGGAGAGCTCATCCGGCGTTGATACCTCGAGGAAGGTGTCCAGGAACCATCGGAAACCCTCATAGTCGATGTCCTGCAACAATACAACAAATAACTCTGCCTCTATTATAATATGTAGACTATGTACGTTCAAGGCAAGTTAATGATTATGATTATAGAACCATAATCTTTAATTTGCCTTGAACGTAGGTTACAAAAGTTCTTACATTATAAGGTGGTACAAAGATTCTGCTATAATTAGTGTGCAAATAAATATTATAATAGTAGATATTAAGCATAGAAAATTAATTAACAAGTTATATTACTAAACAAATGTCAAAAAATAATGAGCAATTCTTGTATATAATATGTTATTATGTATATATATAATTGGAATCTCGGAATCGGCTCCAACGATTTTCATGAAATTTAGTATATAGGAGGTTTAGGGGGCGATAAATCGATCTAGCTAAGAATCATTTTTAGAAAATGTCATTTTATTTGTGTTTTATCGAATACCGAGCAAAGCTCGGTCGAATAGCTAGTTATATCTATATTAAACAAATAACTTACTCTTAATCAGATTTAATCTCTACCTACCTACCTACTATAGTAGAGACAATGATATTCTATGTTACTAACGAGAGATTCCTTATTCCTATTCTATTATTATATGTAAACCATCAAGTTATTATGTCCTTCTCTTCACTGTGACTATATGAGCTTAAGCCGCGAGGAGAGGCACAAAGGTTTTTAGTTTTGACTATAATTTAAATGTTGTCAGCGACTTGTAAAAGTATAATACTAATGTATGTCCTAATTTTCATCAGATAGGACACAGTAGTTTCGGGGTCTTTTGAATGAATCCTCTTTGGGAATAGACAAACAGTTTACAGTCTGTCCCGCATCAGGTATTCCCCATCAATAATTCAAAGCGAAGAAAGGCAACACTTAGGTAACTAGCGCCTGTGAGAATTTTAATGCAGGTTCGTCAGTATTCTGCTTTATAAAATAGTGCTTTATAAAAACGTAAATTATATTTTATAAAATAGTAATTTATAAACGTAATTTATAAAATAGTGAACTAAGGGCCTGTTTCACCACTTACTGATAAAGTGCCGGATAGGCTATCCACAACTTTTTTGACAGATTCTCCATACTCTATTTTAGGTTTCTGAGATTTCTGACCGAAGTTTATCTATCTAATAGCGTCTAACTGATTGGCTAACGTCAACAATTAACATTTTAAGTATTGACAAATCAACAAAGATGTAGAATAGATGAACCCGTTAAAATACCTTAGAAACTCATCATGGACAACATAATTTCAGTGTTCTTGATTCGGGTCCTGAAGTGAGTTTAATCCAATCCATTGTGGTATTTTGCCCTCGTGGTCTAGTAAAGCAAAATTATTATGTGTGCAAGTACAGTGATCCATAAAAGTGCTTCACAATAATTAAATAAAAATAATAATTTTTAAGTGTGATTAATAGATTACAATAATTAACCTTTAACTGGTGACAAGCGGTCTCACAGGCCGAATGGCGTCAGTGAAACGTCTTTTCACCCACTTCCCCGCACCCTCCGGGTTTGAACGTCTGTGTAGCTTCGAGTTTGGTTGCCCCCGCGCCGTAGAAGGAGACAGTTGCGTCGGACTAACCCAAATCGATAAGTTAAATGGACGCAAAGTTCGATAGCGGCCTGTGAGACCTTACGTCACCAGTAGCGTAACTTTTTTACGTTACATCGCTTATTGATTTTTTTCACTTTTTACATCTATTATTTACGATGGATAATTTTTTTTTTTCATTTGATTATTGTGTTAATTTTATGGAAAAAGTGTTACTGTTTGATTTATATTAATTATAATTTTATAAAACACATTATTCATCCCGCTTCTAATTTTCATGATTGTAAAGACTGTTCTCATTGTAACATCAAAGTTCCTTTTAATGAATTGATTCACAATGTACAAATTGCTTTTATTTTGTCCTACACTAAGTTATCAAACTATTCATGAACATAGCTGTAAGCCTATAATATACTTAATTTCTATGCAATATACCCTAAAACGGTAGCGGCCTCTCAGACCGCTCGTCACCAGTTACGTTACGCAAAATACATGTCACCAGTCAAAGGTTAAGAATCATGTACAGTGCAACGTTACACCCTCAAATCCTTGAAAACCAGCATATGCCACCTAAAAATTATACTTAAAATTCCCTATCTCAAAAACTAACTAGGTATATTCAACGGATTTCGATGAAACTTGCAGTATTGTCTAAGGTGAACAATACCTAGTACGACGAAAAAAGAATTACTGAAATCGGACTTGCGGTTCCGGGGAACACAAGTCACAAACATACTTTTTTTTTATGAAATAAGGGGGCAAACGAGCAAACGGGTCACCTGATGGAAAGTAACTTCCGTCGCCCATGGACACTCGCAGCATCAGAAGAGCTGCAGGTGCGTTGCCGGCCTTTTAAGAGGGAATAGGGTAATAGGGGAGGGTAGGGATGGGAAGGGAAGGGAATAGGGGAGGGTAGGGAAGGGAATAGGGTAGGGGATTGGGCCTACGTTAAACTCACTCACTCGGCGAAACACAGCGCAAGCGCTGTTTCACGCCGGTTTTCTGTGAGAATGTGGTATTTCTCCGGTCGAGCCAGCCCATTCGTGCCGAAGCATGGCTCTCCCACGTATAAAATTATTGAAGGCGGTTAAAAATATAATAGTTTTAATGAAACACTAGACAACAGTAGAATCGATACATAAATATTCATATTCACGTTCGTGCTCGATTTGAATTAACGAGAGGTTTTTCCTCTTTGATACGAAAATGTTTGATGTTTGCCGCCATTTTCAGTGCACGAGATTTGACGGTATTCGATACCGATATATACGATTTAAATTGTGCGCTGGAAAAACACGTTTTTAAAAGAAAATAAATATGCGTGTTTTCCTGATTTTCTCTCAGCGACAACAAATTTTCAGATAACTCAAATAAATACAAATAATGTATATTTTTTAAACGTTATTTGTATAAAATTACATAAATACTTGATATTATATTTTCGGGCTAAATCTTTTTTTCCTCAGATCCAACTATGTACATATTACATACTAAATACTCATAGAAAAGAATAATAATTGTCTTATATTTTAAAATCCAAGCTAATGTAAATTAGGATACTAATACCTAAAATATACAAGACTATATTATGTATTATAAGACTAAAAGACTAGATATAATTAAGTTTCAGTTTAAGCCAGACACTAATTAATATACCATTAGCCTAAAACTTCGTAACTCGTTTAGATCTTTTCTATTAGAACTTCTTATACTTTTAATAGTGATTAAATTTAAAGCAGACTTAGTCTAATTTAATATTGAATAAATATATAATAAAATAAAACGTTTTAGACAACAAACTCGAGCAAATGAAATCATAAAGTTTTTTGATGGCTTTCGAGCCGCCGAGTTAGAGTTACTTAGTCCAAGTTAAATAACTTAAAACGAAGTCTTTGCTTATCGTTACATTGAGACTTGGGAGTTACTCAGTTTGATATTTTAATGATTGCGATTTATAGGCTTTTATGGCGAAAGCTTTAGACTTTTCATACCAATATAACTCCCACACCGGTTTCGGTGACGGTGGCCGATTTCATTGAAACCGAGGCCAGTTACGCAGGAGTAATTTTATACTGCCCAAGTGTGTGCGCAGTAAATAAGAGCACTCTCTATTCCATTTACTCTCATAACCCAGTGGGACGGACGACCGACACGACTGGCGAGAGATTAGGCGCAGGACCGACCTTTTACATGCCCATCCGACGCATGGATCATCTTACTTGTCAGACAATCAGGTTATCAGCTTGCATTGTTCTAACCAAACTTGGAAATAACATGTTTCTAACGCGGGAATCGAACCCAAGACCTCCGAGTCAAGAGCTGAGCTCTGAACCACTGGACCACGGAGGCGGTTACCAGAGATTTTTTATAGCGCGCGAAGTCTCTGCCGCGCTCACAGACGAATATTAATTACATAACCGTAATGAATTGAAGATTTTGAGATAAGCCCCATACATATTCTGTTAAACTATTCATTCAATTTAAGTTAAATCATCATAATACAATTTCTCGGAGTGCGGCCGTAAGGCCTCGATAACAGCTGCGGGCAGCGGGGTGGGAGCGGTAGCGGCGCGGGAAGCTGTCTAGTGTCATGCGCCGCTCACCGTGCCGCTGCCTCCGACTACCAGAGAAGTTGATTCCTAGGCAGATGGCGGACCTAAGTTTTGGTCGCGTTAAGTCATCCATCCGACCGATTACAGCTGATAATGTGAATTGACATTAAGCCGACCATGACGTAGGTCTGTCAACTGCCTAGTGCCTAGGAATCAATTTCCTCGATGGTACATTCGAAGTTCGAGCGCACCGCCGCCGCCACCGCCCAGCTGCCCACTGAAGCTAAATCTGAATTTCAAGACTGATACCTAAGAAGCATTATGAAGTTTAAGTTTAACTTTACATCATTATTGTGAATTCGATATGAAACATTTTGTGAAATAAGTAACATAATCCTTCAGGCCCCGCGCGAGCACCGGTGATCGCGACAACAATAGAATACAATAGCAATTCCTGGAAATTCCGACTGAAGTATTAATTGTCAGAGAAGTACTACACAAAAGGGATTTTATGTTTCGAATATCCCCGATGGAAAGGTCAAAGGTTAAACTTTGATTTCAATAGCCAATATTCGGTCATAATAATGTCTAAATCGTTTCTTTTACAATTCTCTTCAAAAATGTCCCGATTTAATGATGCTCTTAAATGTTTAGGTATATTTATTGACATTTTTTTACAGTTGTAATGGTGCTCCCACACCGCCGTTAGAAAATGTTTGTAAACATGTTTGTAAACACTTTCTAACATAAAAACATTTACTAACAAATGTTGTCAATTGTTACATTTTGTTAGGAACTGTTACATATTATAAGTAGAACACTAATAGAAAATGTTTACAAATGTTTACTAACATTTTATAACATTTCAATCTGGTATTGGCCCACCGCATACCCCGTCGTCCTTTATAAAAGGTTTACAAACAAAAGGTAACACAATATGTTTTATTTTGTTATAATTTGTTAACTTACGTTTACTAAACATTTTCTTACATGAAAAATTTTTTTAATATTTGTGACATTATACTAACTTGAACTTTACTACTTTTTTAACTATTATTCACAAACACACATAACACACAATTATTGACACACAAACATGCCCTTATATTATATATATTATATATCTATATATTTATATATATTATATATCTCTAATTTTTTATTTTATTTTCTATAAGTATAATAATATAATTATTCATCTGTGGTCACCGCCGTTGGTTTTACATTTAGTAAATCTTTAAAATGTATACCTTTTTTTAAATATAATTTTGTAAGACTGTTTGGAGACCCCAATAAACAAAATAAATAAATAAATAAGTGATTAAATGTTTGCTAACAAATGTTTACTAAAGTTATTAAACTAACTGCGGTGTGGGAGCACCATTACCAGTTTGACGTTATCCAATTACCGCACGGGACATATTTTAATGATTGATTACTTAAACTAAAATTTAATGAAGAGTTTGGCAGATATTGTGTGGGGCTTATGTCAAAATCTCCATTTAATTACAGTTACGTAATTAACATTTGTCTCTGAGAGCGACAGCAGTGATATTGAACTGACAGTCAAAAGATCTCAATAAGGGTTGGACCTCATCTGGCAGCACGGATGTGGTCCAACCCTAATTGGGCGCCACTGATTTATAATTTTTACAAATAACAATATTGAAGAAAAAACTATCGACATGTTTTTCTCTTTATTCGGACTATAATTTACAGTGAAATAAACTCAACGAACTCATCTAAACGTGACAGGTTCACAGCGAATGGCTTCAAAAGGCACGGTTTTAATTCAAATCTATTGAAAGTCGGAGCTTTGATGTCGATTGCGGTTTGCGACGAACGTGATATTATGTTCAATAATTCTTCGCGACGCCAACGTTAGGTCATAATATTAATAATTTTATTATAGTAAGATAAAATAAAGTTATACTAGAACGAAAAAAGTGGAAGAGGGTCACCTTTGCCTAGAAGTAGAGGTAGATAGTACATAATTAGGTTTGAAAAATAAAAAGAAAATTGAGAGAAGGAGCGAAAGGAGAGAATGTTTATTGTCCAGCAGTGGGACAACATAGGCTTTAAAAAAAGTCAGTATGTTTATTCCCAAGTTTGTGAGCGTGTAAGCTATTTCTTCATGAATTTTTATGGGTTCACTCCCAATGTATGTGTTCGCTGTTTCTTCAATATAAAATGTACTAAACTGCAGTTTAAACTATAGATTAACACATAAGCTTTTTTATTTCGAAACGGTGTGCATGCATTGCTGTAACAAAAGCCATAATTACACTTCCTCCGTAATTAAAGCCTCGCGAGAAATCTTAAGACTCGATGTGGAGTTGCTTGAACTTGTTTCTCAGTTACTATAGTACCTAATTATGTCCTCGTGTTTCCGCCCACGCAGCGCCATTGTAGCTAGTCCCCCTGGGTAATGGAGGTCTAAAAATAGTCTTATTATAATTTCACGCACGGGCGAGAGGTCATCGCTGTTGACTCGTCTATCGATCACCGGCTTCACGGTAAATACGAGACTCCCCGGTCGCTAGGCAACCGTTGCCACGGCGACCACGCCATCTTGTACAGATTTATTGTGAAGAAAAAGTCAAATTCCACGAAGTCTCGAGTTAAACTATTGCGTTACACCGGCCAGGCACGAGTTTGGGCGGAGTTAGGGCCAGGCCACAACACTGCGTTGCGGCGTCGCATCGCAAAAACAACCTTACGACGTCGCAACTCGCAACGCAGTGGCCTGGCCCTTATGTCGTTCCGTTGCGTTGTGTCGTCGCAGCGTTAAAGCTACGTTGTTTTTCATATTGCATTTGACCGAGTTTAGGATTGACGGAGAGTAATGAGTATACGAAGCGAGGGATAAGCTCTCATTGGATGATACGTCTTGTTGTAGCTGCGCAGCGATTGGTTAAATTTCAGAAAACAACAAACTAACACCGATGTGACAGTGCCTTTTGCTGTTGCGACAGACAAATAAAAAATCTGATTTATGTAGCCTCGCCTTTTAACTCGAGCAAAATTATCTGTTATTTGGCTCAAGTTAAAACTATAATATTAGTCCTTCAAGCCCCACAAGAGCACCGGTCATCACGACAACAATAGAATACGATAGCATTTCCAAGAATCCGCGATCGAAGGATTAATATTTTATGTCATATTATGTGTAGCATAAAACTAAAATTCGCTACTACTTGCGTGTACTAACTTCTGAAGACCTTGTCACCATTAAAACTTAAATTGTAAAAGTAAATTTAAAAACTTATAAACGGACAGACTACTATGCTACTATCCTTAAAGGTACAATTCCGTGCATCGCGACCACAAATTATTTTCCTGTTCTGAGATCGCGACAGTCGTAAGCCGCGCGCGGCCTACGACTATCGTCGGCCGCTCGCGACAAGTCATTGTATGAAAATGTATGGCACCGCTTGCGAGGGCCGCGACAGACGCGCGCGGCTGACGACTGTCGTAAGCCGCGCGCGGCTGAGTCATATAACTTTAAGGAGTGACACACGTACGAACTTTAAGTACGCGGGTTTTAAGTTCGCGAACTTACTCGGCTCGCGTCGGTGACACACGAGGCCATTTAGCCGAAACTTTTTCGTTTTCGCTTCGTTATAGAATCGCCGATCAAAATGTATGGAAGTGACATAAGACGAGTCGAACGTCAACGTCATATTAACGAACGCTTATGTTAATTCCATACATTTTCATCAGCGATTCTATAACGAAGCGAAAACGAAAACATTTTGGCACACCCCCTGAGAATCGCTCACACGCGCCGCGAGCCGCGAGCCTGGGGCATGGTAAACCCCAGGCTCGCGGCTCGCGGCGCGCGGCTTGCGGCTCGCGGCTCTTTGCTGACACACAGGCGATTAAGATCGTCGAGCCATAAGTCCGTGTACTTACTCGCGTGTCTGTCACCCCCTAAATGACACGGTGGCGCGGGGCCCGCGACAGACGCGCGTGGCCGACGATAGTCGCAGGCCGCACGCGGCCGTCAAGACACGGTCACGCGCGGCTTACGACAGTCGTCGGCCGCGCGCGTCTGTCGCGGGCCTCAAAAGCGGTGCCATACATTTTCATACAACGACTATTGTCGCGAGCGGCCGACGACAGTCATAGGCCGCTTGCGGCTCACGACTGTCGCGATGCACAGAATTGTACCTTTATGGACAAACTAGTAAGGGGGTACTATAAAAATATTTACGCTGCTTCTATCTATTCAAGTTCCGTCGTCTTATAAAATAGTTGTTCGCTCAGTCAGTCAGTCAGCCTATACGACTTTCCGACTTTCAAGAAGAGAGCGTATTCCCTCTTAAAAGGCCGGCAACGCACCTGCTGCTCTTCTGATGTTGCGAGTGTCCATGGGCGACGGCAGTTGCTTTCCATCAGGTGATCCGTTTGCTCGTTTGCCCCCTTAATTTATAAAAAAAAGTAAATATTTTTTACTAGTATGGGGGATATATATTTCAAAATATAAGCTCTCTATTTCGAAATATTAGCAAGTAACATATTTTTATTGACGATTCTAGATAGCTAAAGCGATAATATTTAGTTTATTTCAAATGCACTGAATAAAAGTGTATAAAAGTGGTTTAAGTACACTTTTATCGCCGCGGAATCCTAAAAGACAATTCCAAAACAAACTCGTATAGTATCCGACGAAATATATCGTATTTGCCCAGACATTATAGCGTAAGCAATCGATAAATTATACTGGACGGGAGATTTACATTGGGATCGCATTATATTTGTTGTTACAGCCGGCACCTAATTCACGTAAAAAATACGCATTGTTAAAAATTCAATAGTGGAATTACCGTTGACGTAGTTTTAAAATCGGTGGAACATTCGATTTAGTTGTTATCTTCTGCATGAATGGGTCTAAAGTTCAAATTCTTATAGAATAAAAAAATAGATATTTAATCGGGGCTCCCATACAAAAAACACAATTTTTGGTCTATTTTTGCTCAACAACGGTACGGAATCCTTCGATTTACAGATATAAATTACTTAATTATTCTGTCGAAGAATTGGTTACAAATTAAAGGGGATCAAATAATATTTTGATTAAAAAAACGGAATAATATTTCTCGTAGCCCGTAGTCCGTAACCGTAGTACTTGGCCCGTGGCCCGTAGCCCGTAGCCGTAGACCGTAGTCCATAGCCGTAGCCCGTAACCCGTAGCTTCAAGTAACCCACAGCCCGTGACTTACGCAGTAACTTTTAAGTAATCCGTGCTGTCACTGTTATCCTCACATTTTAATAAAATAACAATATACAAAATGTTTATTCATCCATATCTATATCTATATCTTCTATACTTATTATAAAACAAAGTCGCTTTTTTCCCTCATGTCCCTTTGTTTCCTTTAATCTTTAAAACTACGCAACGGATTTTGATAATTCTTTCAGTGTTAGATAGCCCATTTATTAAGGAAGGCTGTAGGCTATATTTTATCACGCTAAGACTAATAGGAGAATATGGAAAAAACGGGGGAAATTATTTGAAAGGGCTTATCTCGCGAACTACTGGAGAAATTTTTATGTTATTTGGCACAGATAAGAAGTAGTCCATGTGAAGGATCATAGGTTATCGATTTTAATTATTTTTTTAGTGGCTATATCTGGGGGCACGGTAGTGCCCCAGCCAAGCTTTTTAGCAAAGGCACGGCCGTACCATACTTTTCTCGAAGCGGTTCGCAGCTATTTCACACCCCCTTTATCTTTGATGTTAACAAAGCTAGGGATTCAGAATTTCGGTCACTAGGAGCAAGTATTAAAACTAGCTTAACCTCCAAATTATATGAAATTCGGATAAATAGTTTAATAGTTACGGATGGTCAAAGTTACTACATTTTGTCACTCACTGACATATAGATCATCAAAATTCTAAGGTACTTCTAGCAGACTTAGAACCTTGAAATTCGGTACCCGGATAGGTCTTTATTTACAATGAAAGGAAAAATTATGAAACCGGCCAAGTGCGAGTCGGACTGGCGTACATAGGGTTCCGTACCGTAAATTTGTATGGGAGCCCCCCTTAAATAATAAGTATATTTAATTTTTATTATTAATTATTAAAGTTGATATACAGCTGAGTATTTTCTGAAATTTTCAAAAAACTTACTGTTACCATTATGGATATAGAGCAAAAAAGGGAAAAAAATCCTGTTTGTTGTATGAGGCCCCCTATTAATAATTTATTTTATTTGAATTGGACTATTAGCTTTTATAACGATACCAGAAATACATAATTTGTGAAAATTGCAACTACCTAGCTATGGCGGTTCTCGAGATCCAGCCTGGTGACATAAGGATGGACGACGGACAGACAGCGAAGACTTACATTATTTAATGATAATAGGGTCCCGTTTTCATTATTTGGGCAGGGAAACCGAAAAACTGAAAAATAATATACATAATAATAATATATAGTAGTTTATTAAATAAAAGAAAACAATGAAACAATATATACATTCGATTAAAATATAAATGCAATCAGTACTGCGATATACACTCCTTGCTCTATATATACTCGTAATATGGGAGTTTTAAGTTATCACATGAAATAAGGTGTGCTCCTTTCCTGCGAGGAACGTTGACGCTTGCATCAGTGCTGCTATGTATTCAACACTATGCTAAAAATGACCACCTTCAAGTATTAAAGCTTAAAAGTCAATTAAAATATATGAATAATGATTTCTTAAGTTTTCGCCAGTATCACTCATGAATCATGATATTATAAGTTTAAACACTTACGGATTTTGTCGCGGAGCACTTTTATTAATCCCGACGTTTCGGCTGCTTTACAGCGGCCGTGGTCACGGGTGGACTGAGGTGACAGGTGTCCAATTTCTTGAAGTTCTTTAATTACCCGAAGACCACCCGTGACCACGGCCGCTGTAAAGCAACCGAAACGTCGGGATTAATAAAAGTTCTCCGCGACAAAATCCGTAAGTGTTTAAACTTATAATATCAAAATATATGAATATTAATATATAATCGACTCAAAACTAACGAAGCCTCAAATGAAATTAAATTAAGAAATTTAAAAAAACCCCCGCCAAAAAACTTTAAAAAGTAATGAAATAATATTTACTGACTTTAAATTTAAATAATTCCTAAGTGTAAAGTAATATTTTAGTCCATAATTGTTGTCACGGTGTGTCGGGGGACCGCAAAGTAAACTACGACAACAAGTAACAACCATAATGTTATGTGAAATCAAATAGTAGGGGAGGTAGTGCTAGCGTTTGCTAAGTCATTTCATACCGACCAAATTTTTGTCCAGCGGTAGCTTAATATTTATCAATCAATATAATCAGCGTCAGTCGCCGCACCCGTGGTGGAATGTTAACTGAGAGTATTTCAAAGTTGTAAAAAAATAGTTGCGAAAAGTGATTTTATACCGAATGAAACTTTGATGGATGATTATTGAGGTCATGTTTAACCAAAAAATCACCGTCAGCCGTATTGCAGACGGGGGATTCAACGTCAGTCACGTTACTGAACATGTAATTTTTTTTTGAATATAAAGTCATTTTATACCGTACAAAATTTATACATGTATTATATAATTTGTACTTTGTAAATAATAAAGAAAACCGTCAGTCGCCAATACGATGGTGGTAAAACCGTCAGCCAGCGATATAAGTTATGACCAATATAGCCCTACTTTGCGCTCAATGTATCCTAGGGCGTCGCGTAGACGACATTTACACCTGCAAACATTCAGCTGACGGCGATTTTCGTTTGAATTAACCATAAAATTATCTCACATAGCAATTTTAAGTAATTAATTCGATAGTCAATATTTGTGAAGAAGAATTATGTACATTTTACTATAAAAGCGCCATCTGTTGTTATATACTAAAACTAAAATAACACCTACCGAACCTAAGCGTGTATAATCTAGATATGAACCTTTATTGGGTGCGAATTGGGATCTTTTTAATGTCAATTCAATACGATTCCCAACAACAACTTTGAGATGCTCTCAATTTTTATTCCACCCATTATGAAGTGGCTGACGATCAAAGCTGTTATGTATTAGTAGAATACTATTATTGTAACGATTTTCGCTCGGTATGAAATAACTTTTTAAACTGAGCGCGACCTCCCCTACTAAAACATGTACTTTGCGGTCCCCCGACACACCGTGACAACAATTATGGACTAGAATATTACTTTACACTTAGGAATTATTTAAATGTGAAGTCAGTAAATATTATTTCATTACATTTTAATTTTTTTTTGCGGGGGTTTTTTTAAATTTCTTAATTTAATTTTATTTCATGCTTTTTAAACTTTTGGTGGTTATAGTGCAATAAAACTCATCAAACGAATACAAGTTGCTAACGGCCTTTCACGAACCAGATAAACAACGATTTTCCAGCACTGAGCAGGCTGATGATGATGAACTATAGCTAAAAACACTCTCGATCATGTCAGCTTTCAAACAAAAAAACTAGATCAAAATCGGTCCACCCGTTTGGATGCTACGATGCCACGGACAGATACACACACAGACAAACAGACAGACAGACAGACACGTCAAACTTATAACACCCCTCTTTTTTGTCGGGGGTTAAAAATAATATAAAGAAGATAGCGAATGAGAACCAAGCTAAGTACAGAAAAGTTATAACGTGACCTGAAAAGAAAAGAAATAAAAACCTTAAAAAAAGAAATGAAATCCCACCAAAACATGAAATGTAAAAGGAGCCAAGCAAAATATTGCATAGCTGTAATACTTCTGTCGTAAAAAGTTTCCAGATCACATTCAAGCCAAGCCTTCAACTTATTTTGTAATTTAAATCAACATTTAGTAAATGTATCAATAGATTTCTTTATTTTATAATTATTATAGTGGCTTGGCAATGAGCACAAGAGAAACAAATTTAATATAAAACTGCATATTTGAAGGAGTTCATACTTACACAGACGGCAAGCATAAAGTGTTTTAGTATGTAAACGACGCATGTGGGATGTGGCCGATGGTACCCAATACATTATATTATTTCTCTAATGCTCATTGCCAAGCCACTATAATAATTATAAAATAAAGAAATCTATTGATTCATTTACTAAATGTTGATTTAAATTACAAAATAAGTTGAAGGCTTGGCTTGAATGTGATCTGGAAACTTTTTACGACAGAAGTATGAAATGTAAAAGGAGCCAAGCAAAATATTGCATAGCTGTACTATGCAATATTTTGCTTGGCTCCTTTTACATTTCATGTTTTGGTGGGATATTTTATACCCGTCCGACGCCGGGGCGGGTCGCTAGTTCATTAAATAAAGGCTTCAGGAATTTGCACATTCTCGTACATTGTCCCAGTGAACAGGGGACGGAATTCTCGGCTGTCAGTCCCCTGTCTGTTTACTGTCCCCGCGAGAGAGACCGATCGGCTCTCGAATCACCATTAAAATGCTTTTAATATGAAGCGTAAAAGCTTCGAAACGTCGACTATTATCGAGTATTAGGGTCTTGGAAATGTTGACTGTATACTTTATCAGTTTAGGTACGAACGCCTCCGTGGTCTAGTGGTGTAGAGCGCGGCTCTTGACTCGGAGGTCGTGGGTTCGATTCTCGCGTTGGAAACATGTTATTTCCAAGTTTGGTTAGGACAATGTCAATTTCGACGACCTCTGTGGCTCAATTGGTTGAGTGTGTGGCTCAAGCCGGGGGTCGCGGGTTCGAATCCCGCCGACGGAACAAAAAAGTTTTTCAATGTTCCCGGGTCTGGATGTGTATTAATTATGTGTATAATATAGTAAAAATCTTAAATATATGTATAGTATAAAAGTATTAAATATATTTCCGTTGTCTGGTACCTGTAACACAAGTCCTTCAGGTACTTAGCACGGGGCCAGACTTACGTGGTGTGAAGCGTCGATAGATATTATTATTATTATTATTATTTGGTACGGGCCGAAGCCAAGTATATACCAGGTATGGTTACGGTTTTATATGCTACTCGAAGTATGTAAGTAAGATGTGTCAGGAGAAGGATGATTTGGTAAAGTGTGAGGTGGGTGACTGTGTGAATTTTCCTGTGTTGCTGGTGTATGCAGAGCAGAGGTTTCCTCATCAGTTTGTAAAAACTTTCTAACTATTCCGCATGTGTTCAGTATTACTGCCTTTTGCAAAATATTTATTAAATGTGGAGGTAACTGAAGGGTATCTAGGGATTTATGTAACTGTTTTGGAATTACACCTGTGGTTGATATGACTATGGGTACTATGGTCACTTTTTGCAGGTTCCAGAGGCGGGCTATTTCGTCTTTGAGTTCAATGTATTTGGTAAGTTTTTCTGCTATTGTATTTTGCAAGTTGTGAGTGTTAGGCACGGCTATATCGATTAGGTATGCAGCCTTATTAATTTTGTCAACTAGTGTTATGTCAGGTCTGTTATAATGCGTAGTTCGGTCAGTCAATATTGTTCGGTCAAAGTATAGTTTTGTAGAGGCATTATCCAGGACATTTTCAGGTTTACATTTGTAGTAGGGTTCTATGCCAGTAATAAAGTGTCGTTGTTTGGCAAGTCTCTGGTGAATTATATTTGCAACTTGGTCATGTCGGTGTTTGTAGTCGGTCTGTACTATTGTTTTACATGCTCCAGTAATATGCTGTATCGTTTCCGGGCAACTATGACATTTTCTGCAGCTGTCTGTGGTTCGAATTTTAGTGACGTGTCTCTGGTAGTTTCTAGTCTCTATTGTTTGGTCCTGTATGGCTATCATGAACCCTTCAGTCTCTGGGAAGAGATCTCCACGACTCAGCCACGCGTTCGACGCTTCCTTATCGACATTTGTCTGGCATAAGTCGTGCAGATGTCTTACATGGAGAGACTTTTTGGCCCATTCAGCGAGTTTGGTTTTGTCATCTACTACTTTATGTCGGTCATTTTGAGAGTCTTTTAAATTAAGAGGAGTGAATTTATTGTCATTTTTAACTATTGCTTTGTGGAGTGCAGAGTGTTGGGACTTAACGAAAAAATATTGTCTTAAATTTGAAATCTGTCTGTTGTGTAGATTCGTTACGTCGATAATGCCTCTTCCGCCGTCTTTTCGGGGTAATGTCAGTCTCTGAATACATGACCTCGGATGATGTTTGTGAAACTTAGTCATCGTGGTATTGATTTTTCTTTGTATATTTATTAGCTCTGATTTATTCCAGTTTATTATGCCGAAAGAGTAAGTAAGAATTGGGATTGCGAATGTATTAATTGCTTTAATAGTGTTTTGGGCATATAATTTTGATTTAAGAATTATATTGAGTCGATGTTGGAATGTCCGTCTTAATTTGGATTTTGTGGTCTTATGTTCTATTTGGTGTGATTGATTATATCCTAGATATTTATAACCTTCATCAAGGGGTTCTATACATTCGCCAGATTGAAGAGTGTAAGTATGTTGAAATGTACGTCCTGCTTTTATGGAATTTATTTTAGTTTTGTCTACCCCGAAATTAATTTTAATGTCATTTGTAAATTTCCGTCAATCTATATAGGTCAAACTTATTATCAGCATACAGTTTTATGTCATCCATATAAAGTAAATGGTTTATCGTCTCAATAATTTCTCTATGTCTGTCTTTAAAGTGTAGGCGATATCCTACGTCTGTAGAATTCAAGATGTTGGAAAGTGGATTTAGGGCTAAACAGAACCATAGTGGGCTGAACGCGTCACCTTGAAATATACCCCTTAGAATTTGTATGGGTTGGGTCTCTATAAAGTTTGTCGGTGTTTTTAATTTTAGTTTGGTTTTCCACAATTTCATTGTGGTTCTCAACATATTAATAATTTTTGGGTGTATTTTATATATCTCTAGAACGTTCAATAACTGGTTATTGCTTATAAGTATGTATTCATTCAAATCATCTGTCCAAGTTAAGAGCCCGGGTTACCCTCGAAATTCTCATACATACGTAATACCAAAATCATTTTGTCATACGAAAATATTTAACATGTTTGAGTTATTTTTCAGCTTAAAATAGTAATTACCTAGGTTCCTGAACAAAAATTAGCTTCAAAATATTTAAACACAAAAAAAATTTCAAATGACGATTGATTTTTGCATTTGTATGTATGTATTTTTATGTAAGTCTATTGGTTTTAAGGCAGAATGTAGAGTTTTAGGGATGACACCGGTTGAGGATATGATAATAGGCAAAATTTTAACAGTATTCTGGCGCCACATTTGCTTAATCTCGTCTGCAAGGGGAATGTATTTTTGTATTTTTTCGTTATGTTTTTGTTTTAGGTTATTGGTGTTGGGGACGGCGATATCTATGAGGTAAGTAGTATTTTCAGATTTTATAGTGAGAGTTATATCCGGTCTATTGCTGAGGATGGTTCGGTCTGTGATAATGTCGCGATCCCAGTAAAGTTTAACAGAGCTGTTTTCAAGAACATTACTGGGTTTATATTTATAATATGGTGTATGTGTCTCTATAAGATTGTACTTCATTGTTAGTAGTTGGTGTATTTGTTTGACTAAATTGTCGTGACGGTGTATTATTATTATTATTATTATTATTATTATTATTATTATTATTATTATTATTATTATTATTATTATTATTTAAGAGAATTAGTGTCTCGACTGTTTGCCGGGGAAATGACTCAGGTACGGGCTGTGCCAAGTATCCTGATTCATGATGTGTTAAGATTGTGATGAAGTAAATGATGATGATGGGTTTAAGAAGCGGCGAACGATGGAGCAGGTATCAATGACGACGGATTTTTGTATGTGGATGTATTATTATTATTATTATTATTATATTGTGTTATCATTATTATTATTTTTTTCTTTTTTTTTTTCTTTTAGATTCTCCTTTAAGGGGTTTCCTACTAAGGTTGCGGGCTTGTGGCCAAGCAACCTCAGGCAAGTTTTGATGTTATGCTATGGATAAAAATTCTTATATTTCTTCGCTCCCATTAGTCTTAGCGTAATAAAATATAACCTATAGCCTTTCTCGATAAATGGGCTATCCAACACTGAAAAAACTTTTCAAATCGGACCAGTAGTTCCTGAGATTAGCCCATTCAAATAAGCCCTTTCAAAAAATTTTCCACCTTTTTTTCCACATTTTCCTCTATTTCTTCGCTCCTATAAGTCTTAGCGTGATAAAATATAGCTTATAGCCTTCCTCGATAAATGGACTATCTAACACTGAAAGAATTTTTCAAATCGGACCAGTAGTTCCTGAGATTAGCGCGTTCTAACAAACAAACTAACAAACTCTTCCGCTTTATAATATTAAGTATAGATTTCATATATTTTAAAGCTATTGACAAATTAAAGTGTATGCTTGAACCAATCTATGTACAAGTTTTGGAAGCTTAAATCCCTCTCCTCTGTTGGTAAAATAGGAATCCCTTTTTTTACAGAGGTCTTTTTGATTGATTATTCTGTGTTATAAAAGTTGACCAATCGTGTTATGCTATGGGTAATTCAAAGATAAAGACATGATGAATACTGACAATGAATTTTAATTTCTTAGCTTTAGTCATTGCTGAGAAAAATCGATACCGCTACAGCCAAATTATCAAGGCGTCGCCTTAACTTTTGCGTTTTTATTTTCATACACTTGCGCGCGCACACATATAAATCCAGCCAAAAAACTTTTTTCTTGAATGGCGGTGCAGCCACATGGCAATTTAAAGAAATAATCCTACACGTTTTTGAAGAAACTACAAAGTTTCAGCTAAACATGTAATACCATACGTCAAAACACATAACATCACAACAATCTTCTGATGTGAATCAACAACAATAGTTTACGACAAACAGATAGTTAAAAATAGCGGCATCCACGTCCTCAGCCTTGACCAGCCAGCAGGTCCAGTCCTTGGCTATATCGGGAAAGGGCAGAGGTGAACGCGAAGGTCTGATGTAATGGACGCGGATTATCTCACTACGGAGTAATGATTTTAACAGGCTAACGGTCGCACTCAGAGTCTTTTATGGCTGGTTTACACGTATTAAGTAGATAAGTAGTTAACTAAATTTTAACTTAATTTTAAGTTACTTAATTGCATGTAAACACACAATTTAGTAGCAAGTAGCAAGTTGCAACTAAATTTTAACTTACTACTTGCTACTAAATTATTAACTTAAAATTTAGTTAAAATTTAGTTAACTACTCATCAACTTAATACGTGTAAACCAGTCCTAAATGAATTTAATGAGGAGTTTGACAGAAAATGGAGAATTAAGGTTATAGTCAGAAAGCCATAGAACAATTTTTTTTAATTACTATCAAGCTAATTTTTTGTGAGTAGCTTCATTTTGATAAGACAAACAACTTTTTTATCTGCGAAAATCTTGAAAGTGGTAGCTAACAGAGATAGAAAGGATTTCATACTTTGATTTGATGGTCCTAAAATACGGATTGTTCTATTTGTAGGACAATGTTACTCTTAGATTATATAACTATTAACCTACAAATATACAAAAAATCAGCTGGTTAGGGTTTCGTTTAAGGGTACCGTAGTCAATCAAGTTTTGTTTTATCGTGCTCGGAAATTTTAATAAAAAAACCAAGATGGCGCGCGGCTAGATCTAATGCCACAAAGGTTCGTACCCCTTTTTAAAATTAGTATTTTATTGCTAATATTATTTTATGACCAAGTTTTGAGTACTGCTATATATTTATTTTAATAGTTATTTACTGTGCAAAAATTTATAATCTTCTGCAGGTCTACTCAGTTACGACTTTAGTCTGTAATTCACTTTATATCTTTATATCCTCATACTCGTTACTATGTTTATTTACACTAAGGGGCGGTTTCACCACTTACTGATAAGTGCTGAATAGGTTATCCACAACTTATCTGACAGTTTTTTTTTTTAGAGAAGGCAGGTCGTTATAGCCCTGACGTCACTGCGACCCATGAGGATCTATTGTGACTCCTTCGCACTAGAGAATCAGCCCCAACCCAATACTGCTCATAAATTGAACGATATGGTTGGGGTTGGTGCTACGAAATTGTGTGGATGAGTATTCGTGGCGACCAAGGTGCCTGTTCCTGCTCTGTAGTAGAGCAAGACAGTCGAGGAGAAGGTGAATAGGTGTTTCATCCTCCTCCTCACAGAATCTGCAAGTCGTTATGCTACAAATACCCATTCTGTTTAGGTGTTTGTTGAGCTTGCAGTGCCCAGTTAGGCTTCTGGTAAGGATTCTTAATTGGTTCCTACCCAAGGTAAGCACTTATAATTCTGATAGTTTCTTGTTGAAGCCAGGAATTAGTGCCTTGGAGTGTTCAAGGCCAGGGGTCTCAGCCCATTGCTTCCTGGATAGTCTGTGACCCCATTCCTTGAGCACTTGCTTTGTGGTACTAGGAGTTATACCACAGACTGGTTCTGGGCCATATATGAGACTCTCGGCCCCAAGCCTAGCTAGTTCGTCAGCGGTTTCATTGCCGGGGACGTTGCTGTGGCCCGGGACCCATACTAGGCGGATGTTGTTGTTCCTTCCCAGCATTTTAACGTCTCAATGCATTCCAGAACTAATTTGGACGAGACTTCTGCGGCAGTCAGTGCTTTAAGTGCAGCTTGACTATAGGAGAAGATAAACACGTTTTTATTAACTAGGGCCATCTCCAGGCTTTCTAGTGAACAACTGAGGATAGCGAAGACTTCAGCCTGAAACACGGTCGCAAACTCCCCCAAACAGGCGTATTTGCCCCTTGGTGGCCTGCCTCCGTAGAGTCCCGCTCCCGCACGGTTGTCTTTCCTTGATCCATCCGTGAACCAAACTATGTCGCTAGGGCGGACATCGATTGGGATTTTCCTTTCCCAGTCCTCCCTGGAAGGTATAAAAACCTGGTATAGCTTCGAAAAGCTATGCACCTTGATCATGGCATCTGATGGCATGGCCATGACAGGTGATTCACTGAGAGACTGTCCCAGCTGTCGAAATGGGGTGGAGACCCAGTTCGTCCTGCCCGCCGTCCTGGCCCTGAGAGCCACCTTTTTGGCCTCCATCTGAACAAGCAGAGAAAGCGGAGTTAAGTTGATCAGGGCCTCGAGGGAAGCGGTGGTGTTGACAAGAGTGCACCCATGATTATTAGACATGCCAGTCTCTGTACGCTGTTTAGACTTTTATTACAGTTTACTTGTTCAGCCTTTTTATGTCACACTACGCAGCCATATGTGGTAATCGGTCTCACTACGGCTGTATATAGCCATAGCATTGCCTTCGGCCGAATACCCCATTTAGAGCTGGCAAGCTTCCAATAGGAACCCAGAGCACATCCAGCCTTTTTCGTAATATACTCGATGTGCTTATTCCAAGTGAGTCCTTTGTCTAGGATTACTCCTAGATATTTGACATCACCCGCAAACTTAATAGTTTTCCCGAAGAGTGTTGGGGGTCTTAGTCCCTCCAACTTCCTATTTTTGGAGAAAGGTATCAAGACCGTCTTATCAGCGTTTACTGTTAGCTTGACCCTTTGGCACCAATCCTCGACGACTCTTAGTGCTGACTGCATCAACCCAGCGACCACAGATGCGCATTTACCCACCACCATGATCGCCAGGTCGTCAGCGTACCCTTGAGCGTAGTAACCTAAGAGGTTCAGTTCCCTTAGTAGTTCATCCACTACCAGGGACCATCCCAGAGGTGACAGCACACCTCCTTGTGGGCAACCTTGTGTCAGCCTGATTTTGAGTGTCAGGTCCATGATAGTCGATGAGGCTACCCTGTTGTCGAGCGTGGCTTTGATCCATTTCCTAGTAGTTGGATCTATATTCTTTGAAGCCAGGCCATTTGTGATAGAGCTGGTTGAAGTGTTGTCGAATGCGCCTTCAATATCAAGGAAGACACACAACGCAATCTCTTTATCTTCAATTTCTCTATCAATCCGATCTACCAAGTCCATTAGGGCCGTCTCGGTAGATTTGCCTTTTTGGTTTGGTTTTATCTGACAGATACTCCATACTCTGTCACAGATAAGTGCCGCATAGCCTATCCGGAACTTATCAGTAAGTGGTGAAACAGGCCCTTAGGTATACTTAAAGTTTTATTTAAAAGCCCTACAGATAATCGAGTCGTCCCTAGCACATGAATAATAGGAATTTATTGTTTTTTTCACTACAACCCTAAACTGCGCGACCCGGGTGGATCGTAAAAGACCCATAACTGAGAAATTGGTTTCGGTAAGTCAAAGTGCTTTATAGACCCATTCGCGAGCCTCAATTTATTGGCGGGACGTGAGGACGAGTGCTTCTTAAAATATAACACACTTGCGATTCCTCCGGTGCTGCGAATAGCCTATGATTTTCTTCAGGCAATCTGCTCGTTTGTACTCGATTTGTATGCAGTATGAAAAAAGATAATGGTAATATATTACGAACGTTAAACGTTCTGGTTACTCTACAGCTGTAGTCTACCAGTAGCCCTAGCACGGCGGCCAGTGGAAATGCGAAAGTATAGACAAACTGTGGAGATAAACTTAAGGTGCCGTTCCGATCTTTTTTCGTTCCGAAAAATTCAATTAAAATGCCACTTTATATAAAATTTAACAAATTGGTTTATTTGAGTGAGTCTCCGCAAAGTAACGCCTGATTCCATTATCTACATATTTACAGCAGTTTCTTTAGCTATAAATCATAATATTATATTATATTATTTTATGATGTGACGATGTTTTATGGTATGCAAAATATTTCGCTACCCTCCCTTCGGTTTTTTATCATGTATTAAATATGTTTATGAATTTTATATCCTTTAGTTCAAATTGTCCTACATAATGTATTAATATTTTAACCTTTAGTGTTTTTTACTGAAAAAGTTATCTCGACCTCATACGACCCCCCACAGAAAATTTGATTCGCGACTCATAGGTTGAAAAACAATGCGTTACAGAATGAGTTGGAATTCCCAGCTTTTTACGTGCTAGGATAAAAACTGGCTTATTTAAAAACGCAAAATATCTCTCAATGTTCTTGAGTATTATTAATTATATTATGACTAGACAAATAAGGCAGAATACAATATAACAAAAGAACATTAGGTTATATAATAAGCTATTGACTCGCCCTGCACGTACTATAATATAAGTATACCTTTTGGCAAGTACATACCTACCGACTTACCTTATTTAGAATTCATACTACCTTAGTGGTTGCGTGATGCGTCGCTACAACAATGAGATAAATATTATGTACTAACATACTCAGTATTCTAGTTCTATGGCATCAACTTTTCTTAAGAAAATATTAACAGCTGTTATACTAAAGCGCCTGAGAAGATTTGTATGAAACAGCTAAAGTTGCCATAGAAAATGCTGTAAAAATATATTTTATTCAGGAGCATAATTTATTATGAAGATTCGCGAAACGTACTAAATATTCACCCTCTATTCACCCTTTGTTAGTTGTTACCATTTTTTCTGGCGTAAAAGTTGGTATCTGTATTTCTAGGTATCCATGTTTAGTTACCCTAGCTAGTTAAAAAAAAAAACGATGCATAGTTCAATGTTTTTATTTATCTATAATATTTTCGTCATCAGCTCACCTACTGACCATTAGAGGCCCCGAATTTTTAATTTTGTTTATTGGTTCCGGAATTTCGCAATATTCCTCACCCGCGATGTTTTTCTTTAATACGGCGCGTATTTTGGAGCGAGATAAATAAACTGTGATGAGAGCATAGACTGTAAAAATTAAGTGTCGGCATCCCGAAGAAGGGAAAATATAGCGCTTCCCATTCCCTTTCTTATTAGGTTATCCATGACGTAGGCTTTTTGGGGTCCTAAAAATATTCTTGAATTTAAAAAAAAAACTTGATATAGACAGTAATGTAGGCACTTATTAGAGTTATTTCAGTGTAAGTATAAAAATACAATATCCTCTCCATGTGCGTAAAACTCGTCTATTTTTAACCGACTTCCAAAAAACGAGGAGGTTATATGTTCGGCTGTGGATATTTTTTTTTTTTTTTTTTTTTTTTTTTTTTTTTTTTTTTTTTTTTTGTATGTTCAACGATTACTCCGCCGTTTGTGAACCGATTTTCGAAATTTTTGTTTTGTTGTATTAGGTTTCACTCCAATTTGGTACCATGTTCACAAAAGTGGTGACCTGATGATGGGATCCATGAGTAATCGAGGGAACTCCTCGAAATTTATATGGAAACATATGGTGATTTTGGTTTTATGTGAAGTGTACTAAGAATATGCTACCAAAAAGTCAAATATTGGGTCAAAGTATACCATGGTTTCGAAGATGCTGAGAGAACTCCTGACTCCTTATAGATACACGTTCGGGAGTTTCGGCGTTGTTTTAAGAACAGAAAGCATATGCTACTATGCAATTCATATTCATCATCATAATCATCATCATCATCGTCATCATCATCATTAAGGTCACCAATGTCTCATGGCACAGAATTAATAATAGTACAAGGCATAGGTATGGATATACTAATAATAATAATTATGTACTGTATAACAACACCTGTTTGTTTAATACATGGCGGTCGGCGCCGCAGAGGCGACGGCGTCGCGGCGCCGCAGAGGCGACGGCGTCGCCGCGCCGCCGCGCCGCGTGGCGCGTGGCGGCAGACAACAGATCGAATACTTTACTAATTACTTTATAAAATTTAAATAGACAAATAGAATTAAAATAAAGTTATTTTAAAAAGAGCGTTTACACAAAACAAAGTCATTAAGTGTCTTTTTAATCAGTTATACTTATTAATCGATAGATGGCGCACTAAGTATCGATTTGAATTCTTGATTAAGCGCTTATTGCACTTATCCTAGCTAGGAAGTCCTAGCTAGGGTCCTAAAAAATTTAGTCAAGTGGAATAACATTTAGAAGCTAGGATCCTAGCTAGGATCCTAAATCGGAAAAAATTTAGTCAAGTTGAATAACATTTAGAAAGCTAGGATCCTAGCTAGGATAAGTGGAATAAGCGCTTTACAAGAACAGAGCTGTCAATAATTATGATAATATTAAATATTATGAGTAGCTACGCTACATCCTATGCAAGTTTATACAATTTTTTATCTGATAGATCCTTCGATCGTGGAAAAACGAGACACAATAGCCTTTCTATTGTTATCTCAATCGCCGGTGACCGCTTGGGGCTTGAAGCACTAAAATTGTTAAATTACTTAGCACAATCTGTTCACTTCACTGATAATATTATATGATTTTGTGAGTGCGAGTTGTGACTCTTGACAAATTGTAATAAGATACGTAAAATATACGCGAAGGTTTACCTACTAGTGTAACTAAAAAGAGTGAAATTATTATTATTTTTAACAAAAAATTAAAACCGACTTCCAAGGTAAAAACAATAATAACATTAATATGAACTAAAAAGTATTAAATAATTTTAACTATCTAATGGTGCCTTTTTCCGAATTCGGCTAAACCTCAACTATTTCTGTATTCAATCTTCATAATTTTGAAGTCGGTGCCAGTTCCAAAAGTTTCAAATATTCTGTCAGAGGACTGAAGATTCAGCTATCTGGTACCGACTTCAAAATAATGAAGATTGAATACAGAAATAGTTGAGGTTTAGCCGAATTCGGAAAAAGGCACCATTAGATAGTTAAAATTATTTAATACTTTTTAGTTCATATTAATGTTATTATTGTTTTTACCTTGGAAGTCGGTTTTAATTTTTTGTTAAAAATAATAATAATGTTTTCTTTTAAGGACACTCAGAAGGACTAGTTAATTTTACTGTACGATATTCATACTGTGTAGACATACTATAGGTACCTACCACCCAAGTAAACTGTGCTTCTAAGCTGTTCGGTGTTCCATAAACTTTAAAGCCGATTTATTTTCCTATATTTATTTATTCAACTATATGTTTTCCCGGTTCTTTGTACCGCAAATACCTCAAAGAATATTCATACATAAAAGTATTCAATGGTATTAAATTCTTTGTGTTATACAAATGTTACCCATTCAGAATATTTTCTACAAAACTATTTTGTTATTACAAAATATACAGTCTTAAATATACAATATTATATACAACATTTTATAGCAACTTTAGCGGTATAATTATACAAGATACAGTGGACAGGTTTGTGGTACTCGTAGTAGCGATCAATTTTTCACGTCATAATAAGCATGGTTAATAGAAGCAAATGTATCGAGTTCAAATAGCATGCTTGTTTTAAGTAGGTATGCTATTTTTGAGCATGTGTAAAATATGATGTAAGGCGCTAAAACGGCCCATTCACAGCTATCCTGCACTGCAGTCCGCCGTGCAGGCCTGCAACACCATTCACTATCCTGCATAAGCCGCCGTGCAGTCCGAATGGGCCCTTTCAGACGCTTCAGAATTATACAGCTGATTCTGTTTTTAAGTATGAAAGTCAACTTTAGACAACATCAATGTCACGAAAAGTATTTTCTTTCGAAATAAATGTTCACCTTTTTGTAGCACGTGCCTCTGTATATTGCTATACTGTGCCTCTGTCGTTGTGGCGACGCATCACGCAACCTTTAAGGCAGTATGAATGGTTAACCAGATGAGATGGTACAAAAGATGGGTACCTACACTTTTTACCTACACCTACACTTTGCTCTTTGACCGCTGCTACTTTTATGCTACGTTTTGATGCTTGCCGAGCCACGACAAGCCTCCACAAGCCACGAGCCTCCACAAATCTCGCTTTGCATTTGTAAGTCGTTTTCACCAGTGTTGCCACCTTGGTGGCTTTTCCACCAGAACTGGAGTTTTTTTAAAGCCTTTAGGGGATTGTTTAGTAATATAGCGTTTTATTTTTTTAGTGGTTTTTAGCGGTTTTGGTGCCAATTTGGTGCAATTCATAGTTATCGGCGACCGAAAAATGTCGTGACCTCCCGTAATATAAAGTCGTTTTTAATAGGTTCTAGTGTCTGAAGTCATGACGCTTATTACAATTCAATAATAATATTATCTAATATATAAAAATCTCGTGTCGCAATGTTAGTTTCCGTACGTCTCCGAAACGGCTTTATTGATTTTTACCCAATTTTATATGCATATTCAGTAGGTCTGAAAATCGGCTACTGGCTACTTTTTATATTGATAAGTGCATTTGTTGAATAAATAATAGTAAATTATTACAACTCGAGACTGACAGCGACCATTGTTAGTGCGACGGCCGACGGGATATCGATGGACGTTGCCATGGTGCCATACTTGTTTAATCACTTCAATAAAATAATTTGGGCGAAATACTTTATATGGCAAAACAGCTAGTAATGTATAAAATTCTCGAATCTCATGCCACAGTGTTTGTGCGCGAACTCCTCTAAAACGGCTCAACCGATTTTAATGAAATTTTGTATGTACATTCGTTAGACTTGAGAATATTTTTTGTCTATATATTTGAAATAATTTATATGGCAAAATAATATTTGTGGGGTCAGCTAGCATCCAATGAAAACTAATATCTTATATATAAAATTCTCGTGTCACAATGTTAGTCCACGATACGTATTCAGTAAGTCTGAGAATCGGTTACTGGGTAATTTATATATTGATAAGTGCATTTGTTGAATAAATAATAGTAAATTATTACAACTCGAGACTGACGGCGACCATTGTTTTTGCGACGAGATAGCGATCGACGTTGCCATGGCGACATACTTATTTAGTCACTTCAATAAAATAATATGGACGAAAATGGACGAAATACTTTATATTATGGCAAAGCAACGTTTGCCGGGACAGGTAGTATTAATCTAATTTTGGCACCACGCCACGTACAATATAGTATTTGTTCGTTTTGTATTTAAATATTTTTTTTAATGTGATATTTTAATGCAATAATTTCAAAATAATTTGGAGTTATTTGGTGGTTTTTTGTGGTCCAAATTTGTGAAATCTGGCGACATTTTACTTTTGACCTAGCGCTTTATAAAAATTCAAGGTGGCAACACTAGTTTTCACGCTCGTGAACGCGTCAGTGTATTACGTACGTCCAAGCATGGCGGACACCGAACTTGTGTCAACTATTACGTTTGGTTTACTATTATTTTTAATGCTCTTATAACCAAAAGTATCATCACTTAATATAGTATTCTATTAATTAAAAAGATAAAACCGACTTCAAAATTGTACGTAATTGAGAATTAAAATTCCCTATCTCAAAAACTACAGAACCGATTTTGATGAAACTTGCACTGTTCCCTAAGTTAAACAATACCTAGCAGCGACCACATAACCCAATAGACGCCTAATGCAAGGCAAATACTGTCTGGCAACATGTAAGACTAATAGGTCTTACTTGAGACAATGACAGCGAAATCTGTCTCATTATCGACCACTTCCGTGACCTATGTACATCTCATGCGTCTACTACTAAATAAAATACGATAAAGGCGAAATATGGCTCCCTGTACAGTAAAATGGTGTGGAAAATGTAGCCAATCGTCTAATTTTAGCAAAGACGGCATAACTTTTCATAGGTAAGCCAATTTTAAGATTTATATTGTCAGGAATCAATTTCTTCAGAGCTCAACTTACGCTGGTCCGAATACGTCAAGGAAAACGTTTGTTTATAAGTATTTCCCTTTCTATCATACACAAACTAGTAATCCTTATCCTTTCTTTCATTACTGTCAAGCCGAGTCAAGCGTCACTAGTGATGCGATGATTGACTTTTTGTCAGTTAACCTCTTGACTGTCCACGCGCCATCTCCTGGCGTTTTTCTAGATGTGCGCGTCTGTCCAACGCCAGCTACTGGCCGATTTTGCCGCCTTATTTTATTTGCAGAAATTACTTTTAAAAACTGTGTCTATCCTGCTCAAACTTGCAAAACATACGGAGAGTAAGACAAGGATAGAATATACCAATCACATGTCCAACATGTTCCCGCCGGAACATGAGTACGATTCGGTGTAAGCTGAGACATTGTTTACAAGTGGTGTTTAAGTGGTGCTTATGGTGACGACCCGTATGTTATTGTTACTATTTTGAAGTGTGTATTAAGTGCTATTGTATAATATCTTGTGTTTGCATCATAGAAGAATAAGTAATAAACAGTTTTCTATTCATTACTTGTGTTTCAGACAAAGATTATGGGTAGAAATTAAGTAATATGTTTATAGATATCGTCAGCCATATCGCGCGCTCCCCCCCTACACTTTGGACTTAGAATTAGCAATTTATGTGTAGGTAAAGGTACAATAAATTATAATCATTAGGTAGCTAATAAACTACAGATTTATAAAAACAAATGTCTTTGATACATATTTTTAAATATATTGTCATTTTAATCATAATCATCATGATGACGTCATCGCGGGCGACCACTTACGTTGACGTGGACAGATGCGCCATATTGTTTTTTTTTTTATGGACAGTTGAGGGGTTAAACAAATTGTTTTTTTTTTCATATTGTTGAAAAAGAGTAATATTTTATGAATTGTTTTTGTAAACGTGTGTAAGTATGTGTTTTTAAATTTTTAACCAACTTCCAAAAAACGAGGAGGTTATATGTTCGGCTGTGGATATTTTTTTTTTGTATGTTCAACGATTACTCCGCCGTTTGTGAAACAAAATTTTTGTTTTGTTATATTAGGTTTCACTCCAATTTGGTACCATGTTTACAAAAGTGGTGACCTGATGGGATCCAGGAGTAATCGAGGGAACTCCTCGAAATTTATATGGAAACATATGGTGATTTTGATTTTATGTGAAGTGTACTAAGAATATGCTACCAAAAAGTCAAATATTGGGTCAAGGTATACCATGGTTTCGAAGATGCTGAGAGAACTCCTGACTCCTTATAGATACACGTTTGGGAGTTTCGGCGTTGTTTTAAGTACAGAAAGCATATGCTATAATGCTACCACGCAATTCAAATTCATCATCATCATTACCCGTCGTGTTAAGGTCACCAATGTCTCATGGCACAAAGTAGATAATAGTACAACTTACAAGGCATAGGTATGGAATATGGATACAATAATAATAATTATGTACATAACAACACCAATTATTAATATAGGCTGTTTATACACGGCGGTCGGTGAGGCGTCGCAGGCAGAAGATAAGAGCGAAATTCAGTTCGGCACCGAAAGTCATCAAGATTTAGACAGTGCCATAGAATCAATTTGCTTATCTCAGTTTGCTGAAAATACTATTGAGTACATAGCAGGTTTTGTTGCTAGCTCTTTAATAAAGCATTTGAGATGTAAAACCTGCATAGGGGCATTGATTACTTTAAACGAAAATGCTAACAGTTTTATAGCTTACAGAGACATGGGTGGCTTAATCTACCCGTCACAAAGTGTTGTTAAAATTTGCCGTCGCTGTGAAGTTATCATGAAATTGTATCTTGGAGGCGTAAAGAAAAGTGAACCACGTAAAGCAGAGTTTTTAGTCAATAAAACTTCAAGCAGCTTTATTGGTGAACAACTTTTTTCAGAAATAAGTTTCCATCAATTTCATTGTGAAGAAACCAATCATGTGGTGGATTTAGCAAATAGTGTGATGTATAAATACATAACTACAAGATTGGTATTTATTACAAAATCTTCGGTTCAGAAACCTGCAGTTCGGAGAATTTATACGAAGTTAATTCATTTTAAAAATGATTAAATATTAATTTATAAAAGTCTTTTCTTCATTCTACACTTAAAAATAAAATGAATATTATGTACTGTTTTTTTTTTCTTTTGGCCAGCGCTTCTCGTACTTCCCATCACTAGTTATGATTTATGACATGCCGTGAATTTGAATTGGCCAATCGTAATGCATTTCTTCCCTCACCCCCCGCGTCGCTTACCTCAACGCATTGACACAATTATTTGTTAAGAGGAATTAAAACATTAGGCGTCTATTGGGTTATGTGGTCGCTGATACCTAGTATAATAAAAAAAAACTCAAATCGGACTTGTAGTTCCGGAGATATGCGAACACAAACATAAAAACATACATATATACATGTAAGAAACATAAACTTTTGAAATTTGGCACATTTGTTCAGACGCTGAAATAGAATTATAGACTAACATATACGGAAATTGGGCAATTCTGGAAATATTACATACATACGGGTCGAATTGATAACCTCCTTTTTTGAAGTCGGTTAAAATAAATTAGTTTCGGTTTGGTAATATTCCAAAAACGATAAATTCTCTTCGTTCGACCAGCCACTCATTTTGTGCATGACGTGCGTTCATCGCGAGATCACAGCGGCTACTAAGCGCGAGCCAACGTGTGAACACGTCGCAAACGTTTGCCGCAAATCGTCGCTGCGCGTGCGATACCGCGTATGAGCAGTTGGTAAATACAGCGTAACAGCAAAATGCGCAAAATTGAGATATTGTGCCAGCCGATTCGAAACGCATATCGGCATATATTAGGCTTCACAGAATTTTAATTATCCAATTGGAAACGTACATTTTGCCATCGAAACAATACCGCGGAACAGTAGACGGCCGGAAGTTAGAAGCAATTCCGCGTATTTACCACAGCGGCAAGAAAAATATATCGAAAATAGTAAGTGCTCCTAGAAATAACAATTTTTCTGAGATAAACCACCACGTGCGTATATTTAATTTATTGTTTAATATTGTTCATATGTATTGTATTCAAGCTAGAATGTTTCAATTAATTTACCACCATTGCCATTGCTTTGAAGATCAAGGAAGATTACGTCATGTGATCATTATATCTTCACCTTAACAATACAGGCGGCAAGTGACAGCTAATCGCCACGACAATATATGATTACCAGGTTGGGGAAGTAGCTCAGTTAAGCTAAAGCACCCCAAGGATATGGGCGACTAGTAGTGCTAAACCTACCCACTAAAACCACCTGCGATTTGCCTTCAGCCGTATACGGAGGGATGTTCTGGATTTGTCAAACACAGGGCTCCCTCCACGACCGGACAGTCTTCTCCAAAAGGGAGTTGACTACCACCAAAGTAAGGGAATGCTTCGGTAAATTGTAGAGTTCCCTTCGGCGTCAGGACTAGCTAAGCCGGGTAGGTTTAAAGCCTCACTGATTTGCCTTCAGCCGTATACGGAAAGATGTTCTGGGTTTGTCAAACACAGGGCTCCCTCCACGACCGGGCGGTCTTCTCCAAAAGGGAGCATACTACCACCAAAGTAAGGGAACGCTTCGGTAAATTGTAGAGTTCCCTTCGGCGTCGGGACTAGCTAAGCCGGGTAGGTTCCCAGCCTCACCCGGAGCCCCAATTGCATAGAAATTTGGAGATTCGCATAATGACGCCTCCAAACTCCCGATCCGGAACAGAGAATAGCTCATTATCTTCGTTACTCTATGGCCCAACGATTGTATGCCTCGAAGCTGCTTTCCTTGCCTTTAAACCCCCCCGAACTCCCACTGCAGGCCGCGACGTCCTCTCTGGAACGTGGATAAGCAACTTGGCGAAAACCTTCGTAACCAGCTGCCACGATGGATCTCTCGCTAGGGCAGTAGCTGCCACCTAGGAGACCGTACGGCACCTCCTGGTAACCCTCACCGCTACAATGCGAAGAGTAGCTGCCGCCCGGCTAATGCCCCCTTATTACTATGAAATTAGTGAAGGAATCTGCCCTTATTGAACCACCGTACAGAGCTTAGCTCCGACAGACTGGATTCTGGCGGCTATACTATGGAGAGTATAGCTGCAGCTGCTGTGATCCCTACATTTAAGCGTCAGACTCATTTTGACCTTCGACCCTCTGATAAAAAGTGCTCCAGGTGGACCTTTTCTTCAGGTACATGAAAGAGCAGGGTTTTAGTATGTACTTATGTAATAAATCATTATTTTTTTATTTTAAATGATTATTATGATCTCTGTCAGATAAAGTCTATGAAATCTATGAAAAATTGGAATATCAATTAAAAATTAAGAATAGATAATATTGTAAAATGAATTTGGTAATTAACACATCATATTTTTGCTAGGTTACTGTGTAAAAAATATAAAATATTTGATTTTTCTAATAAAAAATGCAACCTTTTACTGATTTCAAAACCGCGTATCTTTAATATAAAGCCTACTTATTTTGTATTTACTTAATACAAAAACGCGTAAGTGACTTTACACAAAACCTAAGCCAATTGCGAACAAAATTACGTTACTAACCACTAAAGGAAAGTACAAAAGTACAAAGAACTAGCTGTTAAGTTCAGTCGGTAATAGGAGTCAAAATAGCTGAAATATTCAGTTTTTTCTTCCTCCTGTAAAATCATCAAAAAGCTGATACGCGGTATTTATCAACTGCTCATACGCGGTATCGCACGCGCAGCGACGAAATGCCCTTTTTATCTCTGTCCAAAAACTGACACTACTCCCGATCGTCTACAAGCGTCCGCAAGCTCACGCAAGCCAAGCCATTTTACCTGTTTTCACGCTCGGGCTTGTGGAGGCTTGCGGTGGCTCGGCAAGCATCAAAACGTAGCATTACAGACTCTATACAGGGTATTCATACAAGTATTATCTTTTACTTTTCTTGTATATTATATTATTACTAGATGATGTTCGTAACTCTGTTGCGCCAAAATTCGTTTATAGTGCGAGAACCGTACATTTTTCCGGGATAAAAAGTACCTATCCTATGTCCTTTCTCGGCACTTAAAGTATCTCCATACCAAATTTCAGCAAAATCGGTTCAGCGGTTCAGGCGTGAAGAGGTAACAGACAGACAAGCAGACGGACAGACAGACAGACACACTTTCGCATTTATAATATTAGTATGAAATATGATATTATAACTAGATGATGCCCGCAGCTCCGTTGCGCCAAAATTCGTTTATAGCGCGGGAACCGTACATTTTTCCGGGATACAAGTATCCTATGACCTTTACCGGGACTTAAAGTATCTCCATACCAAATTTCAGCAAAATCGGTTCAGCGGTTCGGGCGTGAAGAGGTAACAGACAGACAGACAGACAGACAGACAGACGGACAGACAGACAGACACACTTTCGCATTTATAATATTAGTATGGAAGTATGGATAGCACGTACAGAGCGCATTAATAGCTTTATTATAGTTATTTTCTGTACAAAATATGCTAATTTTCTGAATAATCATGGCCACCCTATTTATCTCGACGGAACGATCGCTACTTTTATGGGATGTCAATATAGAATACGCCCATAGCCGGTATTATTCCAAAAATAGACAGCGAGAACAAACTTCTGTCCTTCAGATATATTTGGCTTGGCATTTCAAACTTTTGAATCATGTGCGACATTGACTTCTGACTTTTACTTACTTGTCCCTTACACCAAGAATAAACGTTATCCTAATAATAGAATAAGTAAACCAAAATCCACGTTACAAATAATATTATTATAACCACGTAATGACAATACTATTTTAATCTTTATGAAAAAAAATGTATGCGAAAACAAGTAAAAGGCGTATTCAATCCCTTATAAATAAGAATTGGGCTATGGCATTATCTTCAATCCCCAAGCGGCAGCCGGCTATCGCATAACAATTGAAAATCTGTTGTGTCTGCGATTTCCACGATCGAGGTATTTATTACCTCGGTTAAAAATGAACTATTAACTATTAACCATTAGATTTTTAGAAGTTCAAAACTAGTGCTGTAGTGAAATAAAAGCTGAGGACTTGCTTAGCTGTTGATCCTTTTTGACATGTTTATTGTACTCTAAGTATAATATAATATCTATGTATATGACTTAGGTACACTGCAATATTATACTTATACAGAGTGTAACAAAACCAAGTGACAATACTTTAAGGTGTGTATATGTCGCAGGGAAAAGAGGATATTTCACGATATCCCTAGGGATATCACGAACTCCCGGTAGATGTACTCCCGGTATCTTCATCAGATACTTCAGACCTTTGATTTTTGACGTCAAATGAAGCGGCCGACCAAGTTGAATATTTTTTGTAAATGTGGCATGTCGATCTCTAGTTTGGTTAAGCTCTTGGCACAGGTACTACAGGTACTCCAGCTCTTCGATTACCCTAGTTTTTACGGTTCCGTACCCAAAGGGATAGTCTTTCTGTCTGTCTCCAGGCTAGACGAGCCGTGCCAGCTCGAGCGACGCATTTGTTTCACTCCCACTATTGCCCGTGTCACGTGTGGGAACTAGAGCGAGCGAGAAAAATGAGTGGCTCGATTTTTATTCGGCGGTATCCGCGTTTCTGACATTTCACTAGATTTAGTTTAGTGAAATGACATATCACTAGATATTTTTAGTATTGTAATATCCTCTTTTCCCTGCGACATATATTTTCCTTGTGTAAAATTTACTGTAGCAATGCAGAAAGACCAACTTTTTACTATTGTATGGAAAATTTCAATACACTGAAGCGCTTGCCCTTACAAATCGCAAAAAATGTTTGCTCTTTCAGCGCTGCTACTTTCACGGTGAACTCGACATAAGGAACTACGTGTTCCTTATGTCGAGTTCACCGTTAAAGGTATTACCACACCGGTATTATCACTATGTATTGTAACACCTTGTATAAGTAAGCGGCTATAATAAATTACCTTATACTGTCTTCGTGCAACCCTCAACGGTACGGGTCCTAGCCATTTTTTTTAATACACCCCCTAACATTATTAGGGCTTGTTATTATTCTTTTATTTATTTCTTTTTTCTTTTCTTTCCATTACTTTTCTTTTTATTTCTTTCATTCTCCTAGCCATTAGCGAGGATGACATTGTCTTTCGTGCCCTTCTCCTCGCTGCCTTCCCATCCATCACCGCCAATTTTCAACTCGTCAACCGCTTAATGACCTACATTATCTTTAAGCTGAGATGGCACTATATGACGTCACATCTCCTGTCCCTCTCCCTCGTGACGTCATCAGTGTGCTATCGATTGTGGCATCCCGTTGGGATATCGCCCCTAGTGCGTTGAGATAGAGTCGGAATTACGGAGCTCGCGTCCTGCCCTATGTCGAAATGTGAAGAGCCTATGACGTCACGATCGACCCATTTTTATTATCCTGGCAAAAGCGGGCCTATTCAGTTCCATAAAAAATATGATATTATGGGAAATGAATTATTATGGTGTATCCAATCTTTATTAAAAGCCAAATTCCCAGTTGGATACAAAATAGAAAACAGTATTATGTTTTTAGAGGCTCCTTTCCAAAAGCCCTACTTCAAAATTTCGACTGGTGCAATGTAAAAGTTTACTTACTTAAAAAATATATAATAATAATAAAAGATTATTATAATTGGAGCTACTATGCTAGATAGGATAGCCTCACACTGTCACACATAATATTTGTATTTAAAAGTATGTGTCATCTATACTATATAATATTTAATATTATAAAGCGGAAGAGAAATTGTTTGTTAGTTTTTTTGTTTGTTTGAACGCGCTAATCTCAGGAACCATTGGTCCGATTTGAAAAATTCTTTCAGTGTTAGATAGCTCATTTATCGAAGAAGGCTACATTTCATCACGCCAAGACTAATAGGAGCGAAGAAACAGAGGAAAATGTGGAAAAACCGGGAAAATTATATGAAATTGCTTGTTATCTTAAGAACTACTTGAGAAATTTCTATGTTTTTTGGCACACATAAAGAATAGACCACGTGAAGGGACATAGGAAGTTTTTGCGGAAAACTTACGGTTTGCATGAAATTCCTAATTTACGCGGGCGAAGCCGCGCGGAACATCTAGTAAGTTCATAACTCATAAGAGAGAGGAAACCCTCTCTTGGTTTTTGACTTCTTCCGGCAATTGAAAAAAAAAATAACAAAAAAAGAATACTTATAATATATTTTGTTCAATTAAAGAAACTGTTGTCAAAGTTGTAAAAAGACTAATGACCAATGAACATAGTTCTTATGAGAATAAAGAAGAAGGGGAGAAAAATAAAGCTTTATTTTCTTGTCGATTCGGATAATCGCCTAAATCCTAATACAACAGTGCCTAACTGATGAGCCTATCCAAACTAATCTTATCATCATAGGAAGTAATAGCCAATAACTATTGTTATCTGTTATCACGTTGTTTACAACTAGCACATTATCTGTGACGTCATACACGTGACGTCATGTAATAATGTGAAGACCGCCTGAACTATTCAGGATAGTTTACGCGAAGTATACGCATGTAAGAGAGAATGTTGGAAACATTTTACCACCAGATGCAAATTTTTACTTAAACTTTAGCTAAAATAGTTAAACACTACTGATATTACTATTAACTACATACTAATATTATAAATGCGAAAGTGTGTCTGTCTGTCTGTCTCTTACCTCTTCTCCCCCCAAACCACTGAAGCGATTTTGATGAAATTTGGTATGGAGATACTTTGAGTCCCGTGAAAGGACTTAGATACTTTTATCCAGTAAAAATGTACGGTTTCCGCATTATAAACGAATTTTGGCGCAATGGAGTTGCCAGCGTCATCTAGTTACTTATATTTTTACCACAGTAATGAGTAACGATTTCAGTCCACTAGCGGCTATGCAATACGTCACTCAGTGGTTGGCGATGACTAAAATTAACTGGCATTAGGAGACCTCGACTTGCGCTTACTCAAAAGTCAAAAAATATAAACAGACAAACATACAAGCTCCTCCTTTTTGGAAGTCGGTTAAAAATATGCGCTATTTCTGTCTCTCTCAAGTTCAACGCATTTTAATCGATTGTCAGAATAATTTGAACAAACGCTGTAAGTTGTAACTAACAAACCTACTTCATCATCAGCTGGCTACACATAAAATCATAAAATTCACATTCCCGGTCCTAAAGCCTCCATTTATGCATAAAACCGAGCATTTTCAAATTGTTAGTTACCCACTTCGTACACTTACGTCTCCAATTAAAACCCAAATGGTCATAATATAGTTACTACCAACGCAAACCATACATAAAATACCCACTAAAATATCATCGGAAGCGCTTTCTAATGTGAAATCGGAACCGATTCCTCATTAGGATGCCGCATGGAGTGGCTCCCTGGGGGCAGATCACGGAGAGAGTCATTTAGCTAGAGTTTATACCGCCATTATGCTAGAGTTAGCTTGATTGTAGTTCAGCTGTACCTAATAAACTATATTATAGTGGATTTAGCTCCGTTATAGTCTAGTGAGTCTACTATAATGAAGTTAGCATCAATTTGTTGTCTGCGACCTGCGAGGAGTGTCGAAAATATTTTCACACTGGCAAAAACTAAAAAACTAAACTGCTCTGCATCCATGTCAAATTTTATTGAAAATATCATGATGATGATAAAATATGATGCAGTGCTCTTGTGTTAGTACTGCGCACACATTTGGGCACTATAAAATTACTCCTGCATAACTGGCCTGGTTTCAATGAAACTGGCCACCGTCACCGGAACCGTGAGAGTTATGATTTAGAATGTGGACATATCCATCTACATGTTCATAATCATCTATACGGTATACCCATTGTCCAACATTGGATCAACTTACGCCTTAGTACTTAAAGTTTGTACAAAGTAATTACCAACGTGTTTTATTTTAAAACATATCAGAGTAAATAACTAGTTAATAAATAACAGGAAAATAATACAAATCCCTGCCAACTGGCGGCTCGTGTGAGAATATTGTTGTAGAACCAATTCCCGTATGAGTAAAGTTCAAATGTAGTTAAATACATTTACATTTTAAAATGATATTGCTTTTGTTGCGGTAGCAGAATTATTGCAGTGGAAGTGTGTTACATTCTTTGACGTTATCGATTTAAAGAAATAGCTTTATTTTATTACAAGAATAGGTCTATTATAGCAGTTAGTTTCACATATTATAACTAAAGCTGTTATTTATTTTAAACTAATAATTGCATAGCGTTTATCGCGGGCTCAAAAGTGCGGCGACCGAAAAAAAAATCGTAACGAAAAAAATCCTCACACTTCGACCGGCAACGCCGCACCGCTGTGCCTGTCGGTGCGGCGTTGACAGGATTCAGCAGGGTGTTTGTGTGCGTGCGACTACACGTATGCAAAATATAATTGTAAGTTGTAACTACATGTTGATAAAAATGCTGTGCAATAGCTTTACCGCGGCAGTCCTCGAGTGCCACAGGTATTTTTTTACCAGATGACTCGGTGAACTTTTAATCACATTACTTTGACATCTACGAATATTTCAAGATTAAAATTAGCCAAATCGGTCCAGCTATTCTCGAGTTTAGTTTTAGACTAACTTTAAAATTAATTTCTATGTAGGCTGGCGCGTTTGACTGACCATCAAAATGTAGACTATTAAATAGATAAGTTGAATAGATTTATTGAATAGATAAACTCTTGACATAAAACGTTCGAAAGCGGGCATTATTCGTTTGACTTAACAATTTGAAAGACACTCACCCCGTCGGAACTTTGCTTTTTAACTTCGCAGAACTCTTTCAAGACGTCCTGCAGTTTTCTCGTTGAATCTGAAACAAAACAATTGTGAGTTTTCAATTTAATTTTTGGTTCTGTCTAAACTGTTTGCAGAATAGAGACGCTGTACACTATGTAATTTGAAATCAGACAATCCTAGCCATTTATTTGCAATATGTTGGCCCGCAGGTTTGCAATATGTTCTGTTGGCGTTAAACGTACACTGTTTCGAGCCTACGCCCAAACATTTTAGGTATACATGCAGCCTGTGGACGAGTCATACGCAGCGAGTTATCAACGCGCTCAGAGTGCAGTATAACAATGCCTTCAGATATCTGATGCAACTCCCCAGGTACTGTACCCCGGTACCTCCCCGGCATCTGGAATGTTCGCCACAGCCAGTATTGATAGTTTCCCAGCAATACTGCGTAAAAGATCGGCATCTATGATGCGAAGAGTGCGGGACAGTTCCAACAGATATCTGAAGGAAATTGATATCAAGCTTGAAAGTCCGATATGGAGACATTGGACTAATCTACATATTAAATTATAATAATTATCACTTGTAATTTACCAACATAGTCATAACTCATAAGAAACATTGTACTTATACTAACACTATATGGATCTGTTATGGTCTGAAATAAACTGATATTATTATTATTATTATTATTTATTATTATTATGAAACAAAAACAGCTAACCGATTATTATGTGACTGGTGTCATTATAACGAATACGATGATCAAATATTATTATGTATTATAAAGTTTAAATATAGGAGAAAACAAGCAAAAGGATGACCTTATTGAATGCGATGGAGTCGCAAGTGCGATGCAGGCCCTTAAGCTTATTTTTTGCTTTAGGTTATAAAAGAAATATACAAATATATAATTTACACTTTAAAATGTTCGCAAATCCTCTGAGAATATGTGATACAATACAAACTAAGAGTGGGTTGCACCAGAGGCGTAGTTATAGTTACAGTTATGGTAAAAGTTATGGTTATAGTTAAGGCTAACTTAACTTTAACCTTGACCACGGAATTTGACAGATGTCTGTTGCGTTTATTTTGTTGTTAAAGCTACAGTTACAGTATAAAAAATTAAAAACCGGCCAAGTGCGTGTCAGGCCACGCGCGATAGAGGGTACCGTAGTACCGCTAGTTTTTGAAATTTTTTATATGGTCAATGAATGTACATTTATAACGTGTTTTACACTACTAACAATATCATCTCAGTTACTTTCAAAGGAATTTGAACGAAAAGCTCCCGTATGCTTCGCCAAATACATTTTTTTTAGTTGATCGACTATCGTCTATCACTCAATAACTTATGAAGTCTTCTTAGCCATGATAGTTTTCCTTTAAAATTCAGCATATTTACTACTCTGGTGATTTTTTTTCACATTTCCAGAATCAACCGTTTAGCTGGTAGAAGGGGGACACTGGACTCTTAACGATTTTTTCCACCTTAATACTTAATATTTCACAAATGGATCCCTAAAACGGAAAATGATCTTTGAATTCTCATAATATTTTAAAAAAATCCTATCCAACGATACCCCACATGATGGGGTGGACGCGAAAAAAATTTCATCCCCGCTTGATGTGTAGGGGAGGTACCACAAAAAAAATATTTTTAAGATTTTATGTACCATTTTGTCGGCATCATTATTATGTGCAATGTGCATTCATGCCAAATTACTGCTTTGTAAGTTCTATAGCCTCTGAGCAAAACCGCGGACAGACAGACGGATAGACAGACGGACAGACAGACGGACAGACGGACGGACAGACCGAAACTATAAGGGTTCCTTGTTGACTACGGAATTCTAAAAATTAATTATCCGTAAAAGTTGTCCGGAAAAATACTTGTTATAACAACACTGTGATCCATTGTAAATTTTCACGAAAATTTTTAGGTAATACAAGTTTAAGCGGTTAGGTTATTGTTAATTAATGCGTCCTTAACCAAAGAATTGACATTTTACACTGTAGTTATAGTTAAAGTAAGTTGGTGCAACCCACCCTTTAGTAACATAATTTTTGTAGTTCAGAAGTCAGAACACAATTTTCTCGTAGCCCGTAGCCGTAGCTCGTAGCTCCGTAGATCTACGGAGCTACGAGCTACGTTAAATTTCTAACAAAAATTGTAGTAAATTAAAATAATCTATACTATAATACTAGACGTTCCGCGCGGCTTTGCCCGCGTAAATTAGATATTTCACAGATAAATTAGTCCACAAAAAATAACCTATGATTCTTCACGTGGTCTATTTCTTATCTGACCCAAATAACTAAAAATTGCTCTAGTACAGTATTTCCCAAGTGGGGCGCTGTCGGCCTGCGGGGCGAGAAGCGCCCCCAAATGAATGTGGTCTGACAAAAGTCGGACGGCCACTGATGGAGTTGCGGTGGGTGTGTCGTGCCCGTGGCTTCGTCTTGGTTGGCGAGAGGAGCGTCGCAGAGTTTTAGTACAGTATTTCCGAAAGCGTGAGTCGCGACCCACTGGTGGGTCGCGGGTAGATTTTGGATGGGCCCTGATCCTGAAACTACAGGACAATTGTCGTACCTACTCGTTCGATTGTCTATTAGAATATTTTACAACTGGAAGATTATCTTTTTTCTTAATTGAAATGGGTGTGGTGACGAGCTTTAGAAAAGGCTCAAGTCCAGCAGTGAACGTCAGTAGGTTGACGATGATGATATGGCGGTGAACTACGATTTAAGAACTAACGGGTAAATGCTGCGGCAGCGACATTTTTTGTTTTCATGGCACAAGGTGGGCCGCGAATTTTAAACTTTCTTATAGATGGGTTGTGGTCCCGACAAGTTTGGGAAACACTGCTCTAGTAGTTCGTGAGTTAAGCCCTTTCAAATAATTTCCCCCGTTTTTCCACATTTTCCTCTACTTTTAAACGACTTCAAAAAAAGGAGGTTATCAATTCGACGCGTATGTATGTAATATTACCAGAACTGCCCAGTTTTTGTATATGTTAATCTATAACAGCTTCTGAACAAATGTGCCAAATTTCAAAAGTGTATGTATGTATGTATGTATGTATGTATGTATGTATGTATGTTTTTATGTTTATGCACGCATATCTCTGGAACCACAAGTCCGATTTTAGTTATTCTTTTTTTATTGTACTAGGTATTGTTCAACTTAGGGAATACTGCAAGTTTCATCAAAATCGGTTCAGTAGTTTTTGAGATAGGGAATTTTAATTCTTAATTACGTACAACAATTTGAAGTCGGTTTTATCTTTTTAATTCGCTCCTATTAGTCTTGGCGTGATAAAATATAGCCTATAACCTTTCTCGATAAATGGGCTAACTAACACTGAAATAATTTTTCAAATCGGACCAGTAGTTCTTGAGATTAGCGCTTTCAAATAAGCCCTTTCGAATAATTTCCCCCCGTTTTTTCCACATTTTCCTCTATTTCTTCGCTCCTATTAGTCTTAGCGTGATAAAATATAGCCTACAGCCTTCCTCGGTAAATGGACTATCTAACACTGAAAAAATTTTTCAAATCGGACCAGTAGTTCCTGAGATTAGCTCGTTCAAACAAACAAACTAACAAACTCTTCCGCTTTATAATATTAAGTATAGACTAGCTGTTGCCCGCGACTTCGTCCGCGTTAGCATAGTAGATCAAATGACGCATCCCAAGTATTATTTATTGTACAAAAATATTAAATATACAGAATTGACATTCCTACGATTTTATTATATATAGATGTTCCGCGCGGCTTCGCTTGCGTAATTTAGGAATTTCACGCAACCGTATATTTTATCGCAAAAAATAGCCTGTCTTTTCATCTATTCTTCATGTTTGCCAAATAACATAAAAATTGCTCCAGCAGTTCTTAAGATAATAAGCAATTTCATATAATTTCCCCCGTTTTTTCCACATGTTTCTCTATTTCTTCGCTCCAATTAGTTTTAGCGTGATAAAATATAGCTGCCTTTATCAATAAATGGGCTATCTAATACTGAAATAATTTTTCAAATCGGACCAGTAGTTCCTGAGATTAGCGCGTTCAAATAAGCCCTTTCAAATAATTTCCCAGTTTTTTCCACGTATTCCTCTATTTCATCGCTCCTGTTAGTCTTAGCGTGATAAAATATAGCCTATAGCCTTTCTAGATCAATAGGCTATTTAATATTGAAAGAATTTTTGAAATCGGACCAGTAGTTCCTGACATTAGCGCGTTCAAATAAGCACTTTCATATAATTTCCCCCGTTTTTTCCACATTTTCCTCTATTTCTTCGCTCCTATTAGTCTTAGCGTAATAAAATATAGCCTATAGCCTTCCTCGATAAATGGGATATCCAACAGTAAAAGATTTTTTCAAATCGGACCAGTAGTTCCTGAGATTAGCGCGTTCAAACAAACAAACAAACAAACAAACTCTTCCCAATTATAATATTAGTATAGATTGTAAAGCTGAAGTGTTTGTTTAAACTCGCTAATGGACAGAGTGTCTAGTAATTCATACAATTTGAAACTTGTACCATAGGTTACTAAAGAGTTACTATGTAAAATTGATAGATCTTTCCGCAATTCCGCACTTTCGCATTTATAATATAAATGAAATGACGCCTGCAACTCCTTTCCGTAAATAACCGGGAACCGTAAATTTTTCTGGTATAAAAAGTATCAGTCCTTTCCCAGTACAAAAAGTAGGTCCATACACAATTTCAGCAAAAGCGATTCCGAGGTTTAGGCGTGAAGAGGTAACAGACAGACGGGCAGGCAGACACACTTTCGCATTTTTAATATTATAGTAAGTATGTATAGCGTCCCAAATATTATTAACATATTAATATTGTAATATCACTTTCATCACAACTTTCAGCATATTATAATTATATTAGTTCCATCATGGATTAAGAGGTTAAAACATAACTAGACTGTAACACGATAGAGCCATACAGAATGTTCGGGAAGCAATCACTTAGGTTAAGCCATAGCTATCTACCTTAGATTTAATCCGCTAAAAGGATTGCCCGTAATTGGCTCGTGCACGGGACCTGACTACTGATATTAATATACGAGATGGCTTCGGGAGCCCTAGGGTTTCGCCCCTGGGGCTTATCCAATTTGTGTTTTTTATATTAAAACAATGTATTATTGTACTCAAGTAGGTTCTAAAACATACTTAATTATTAGGTAACACATTAACATGAAAACTATAAGTAGTTCTCTTATACTCATGTTAAAAACAAAATTAACTGTAAGTTATAGCTATGGTAAAACCAGAAAACCGGCCAAGTGCATGTCGTGCCACGCGCAATATAGGGTTCTGTAGTAAGTACCGCTAGTTTTAGATAATTTTTGTATGAATAATGAATGCACATTTATAACGTGTTTTACACTACAGCTAACAACATCATCTCAGTTACGTTCAAAGAAATTTGAACGAAAAGTTCCTTTTTATTTCTACGAATACATTTTTTTAGTTGATCGACTATTACTCAATAACTTATGAAGTCTTCTTAACCGTGATAGTTTTCCGTTTAAATTCAGCATATTTACTACTCCCGTGAATTTTTTCACATTTCCAGAAGCAACCGTTTAGCTGGGACACTGGACTCTAACGATTTTTTCCACTTTAAAACTTCGTATTTCACAAATGGATCCCTAAATCGGAAAATGATCTTTGAATACTCGAACATTTAAAAAAAAACCTGTCCAACGACACCCCACACAGTGGGGTGGATGCGAAAAAAAAATTATCACCCCCGCATTGATGTGTAGGTATCGTAAAAAAAATTACTTTAGCATTATAAAAACATTACATGATGACCTCTGTGGCTCAATTGGTTGAGTGTGTAGCAAGTAGCAACTCAAGCCGGGGGTCGCAGGTTCGAAACCCGCCGATGGAACAAAAAGTTTTCAATGTTCCCGGGTCTGGATGTGTATTAAATATGTGTATGATATAATAAAAATCTTAAATATATATGTATAGTATAAAAGTATTAAATATATTTCTGTTGTCTGGTACCTGTAACACAAGTCTTTCAGGTACTTAGCACGGGGCCAGACTCCAGACTGTCGTGGTGTGAAGCGTCCATAGATATTAAAAAAATAATAATAGTCTGAGCTCTGAGCTACTTCAAGTAGCAATCGATTCAGATAATTGATATTTTGATGAATAGCCCGACTGAATGGGGAAGCTAGTCGCCGATGACGTAACAAAGCCAACAGAACTCACTATCCAAACTGTTGGCCAATGTACACATAACATAAAGCTTAGGGCCTGTTTCACCGCTTCCTGATAAGGCTATCCACCACTTAACTTGACACACAGAGTATGGAGAATCTGTCAAATAAGCCTATCGGGCACCTTATCAGGAAGCGGTGAAACAGGCCCTTAATATTATAAATGTGAAAGTGTGTCTGTCTATCTGTTACCTCCTTACGCCCAAACTGCTGAACCGATTTTGCTGAAATAAGATATATGAAAATACTTTAGGTCCCGGTATACTTTTTATCACTGAAAAATAGTGCAACGGAATTGCGGGCGTCGTTTTTCGCATATATACATTGTGGGAATATGCTCGAGAGCAAAGGAAGATCTTCAGATCGAGCGAGGCTTTGTCATTTCTGATGATGTAATGCCATTGCAGGACTTCCCATTTCAATAGTGTTAAGGACGCTATCACATAAAAATTAGCAGGTCGATGTCTGTCAGTACGAATACATTCATATCAGCGCGCCTTGTACAGTGGCGGTTACGATGCACGCCGCGTTCTTGATAGGGCGAAAATGTATGAAAAAAGAGAGCATTTCTTATTTTTCTTATAAATAGAAATGTTATATATTTTATATAAAATATTTAGCACTAGCAGGGGACTAAATAAGCAACAATTTTTTGTATAATATTTATTTTCCTTAGTTCAGTGTATTTAGCTATACTGGTACCTAATCAGACCCCATTTTTTAATCTTTCTACAAATGTGATAGCGTCCTTAAGGTTCTATTTTTGGTATGGTGCTGTTGTTTCGGGTATGAAATGACGATGTTGGACGATTTTCAGACGCCCAGGGTATAACACACAAAAATTTAACACAACCCACCGTTTCCGAAGTTGCGATTTAAAAATGTTAAATCTCAGTCATAGGTTACACGGTCAGCTTAGCATCAGTTCAGTCCATCAGTCTGATCCAGGCTGACAAAAAAATTATCTTGTAACCGCGTGATTGACGGACTGATCATTTTCTTAGTACTTTTCAACCATCATTCTGACGTTATAGTCTGAGATTGATGAACTGAACTGATGTCAGACTGACCCTGCAACCGTAGTCTTAGAAAGGGGATAGTTGGGAAAGATGGGGATTTCGGGTTTAGATTTGACACTTGTCATCTTAAATTCATGTCAGTTGCAAGTAGGTGAGTAAATAGTTTACTTACACGAGGTGAGCTCCTGCAGCTGCTGGAACTCGGCGGGGGACATCTTGTCCCATTGGAACCCGCTAGTTGCCTGGTTCGGCATTGTCTGGAAATAAACAAAATTAAGAAAATTAATTTTCTCCGTAAAATTATAGTAATAATAATAATCATAAATATTCTTTATTGTGTTGTGCACACAATAAGAAGTAATTATTTTTAACAAAAAAATTAAAACCGACTTCCAAGGTAAAAACAATAGTAATATTATGAACTAAAAAGTATTAAATAACTCTTACTCTTTAATAGTGCCTTTTTCAGAATTCGTCTAAATCTCAACTATTTCTGTACATACTACAGTCTTCATTACTTCGAAGTCGGTACCAGCTAATTTAATCGTGAGTTCAGTCAATGTCGGAATATCTGAAACTTTTGGAACTGGTACCGACTTCAAACTAATGAAGACTGTAGTGTGCACAGATTTAGACGAATTCTGAAAAAGGCACTATTAAAGAGTAAGAGTTATTTAATACTTTAAAAAAAAAAACACCCATTTTTTTTTTTTTGGTTGAATGGACTCTCCTAATGATACCTAAGCCCTGGAAAAACTTTGGCAGGAAGGTTTAATTGCACCCTGTATAGCTATGTCCAGAGTCCACACTGCAAACTGTGCACTTTCATCTTCAATTTTCGTCATCTTCTTTCATTTAACTGTCGTATTGGCGCATTCAATTATTTTCTTAAATATTTGAAAATGCCTAAGAGAGCCAGGTCGGACGACTATGGACACCATACTTATATTTTAGTAAATTCAATAAAATAATATGGGCAAAACAACGTTTGCCGGGACAGCTAGTACATTATAATCTTATATATAAAATTCTCGTGTCACAATGTTAGTCCACGAACTCCTCCGAACTGGCTTTACTGATTTTTACCAAAATTTTATATGCATATTCAGTAGGTCTGAGAATCGGCTACTGGGTACTTTATATATTGATAAGTGCATTTGTTGAATAAATAATAGTAAATTATTGCAACGAGACTGACGGCGACCATTGTTTGTGCGACAGGATAGCGATCGACGTTGCCATGGCGACATACTTATTTAGTCACTTCAATAAAATAATATGGGCGAAATACTTTATAATTATTATGGCAAAGCAACGTTTGCCGGGACAGCTAGTATTATATAAAAAGATGAAATAGTCTAGTCGACGAACGAAAGAAAGCATCCATAGTGTTGTTAAGTTTAAATATTTTAATATATTTTAATCTATTATTTTCCATTTCCCACGAAACTTACGCGGGCCATTGTTTAATTAAAACAAAAAAGTACAGCAAGGTAGGCAAACTGAAAACCCCGTTTTACTTTAAACACATTTCTAGAACAAAAACTTTGTACTTACTTTAAACTTTTGAAATATTAAGCTACGAATTTTGTAAAAACCTCGGTAGAACTGAATAATTTGAAGATAAAACTCTGGCACCCCAGACAAATCACTCCGAATGTAGCATGAAATGTGCCTTAAAAGTGGGAGTTTTAAGTGTTCCTACACAATAAGACGCGGCGCATACGGGCGATTTACGCGATAATATGACTTACGGCCAACAAAATAATATACATTGCATATGTTACTTACTTCTTAGGGTTTTTACGTATCAGTATAATTATTATTGTTATTGACAGTATTTGATTATCCCTTAATCTTGGTATTATTTTTATTTTTATTTATTGCAGTTTATAAATAAATGCATGAATTGTTATTGAAAAATCTGTACTAAGAAATAAATTCCTTATCGCGCGTTGCGAAAGGGGACTAAACAGAAAAAAATCATACGAAAAGTTGTAACGACACTTTTTGCCACAGACATAGATCAAGATGGATCTATGTCTGTGGCAAAAAGTCGTTACAATTGGATATACATTTGATGAATAGATTTCTTCACAGACAAGGATCTTGATCTATGTCTGTGAAGAAATAACTACGTTCCATCCGGGTGTCCCTTGACACCTCTCAAATTTTTTTTATTATCTTTCTGGGCTAAGATCTGGGTGTGTCGCTCGTCCGCACCGACCCTATTAAACAAGCATGTCACGGTGTTGCTCGCCGGGAAAATTTAATTACACCAACTTACTACTGGGACCGTTAACCCTGGTACGTAATAGCTCATTCGGTTGTACAACTTTTACAGAGCTGCAAGTTTTACAGAGAACATAACTCTATAAGCTACTAGTTTTGCAGATAATATAACACTATAAGCTACTAGTTTTACAGAGGACAAACACTATAAGCTACTAGTTTTACAGAGGACAAACACTATAAGCTACTAGTTTTACAGAGGACAAACACTATAAGCTACTAGTTTTGCAGATAATATAACACTATAAGCTACTAGTTTTACAGAGGACAAACACTATAAGCTACTAGTTTTGCAGATAATATAACACTATAAGCTACTAGTTTTACAGAGGACAAACACTATAAGCTACTAGTTTTGCAGATAATATAACACTATAAGCTACTAGTTTTACAGAGGACAAACACTATAAGCTACTAGTTTTGCAGATAATATAACACTATAAGCTACTAGTTTTACAGAGGACAAACACTATAAGCTACTAGTTTTGCAGATAATATAACACTATAAGCTACTAGTTTTACAGAGGACAAACACTATAAGCTACTAGTTTTGCAGATAATATAACACTATAAGCTACTAGTTTTACAGAGGACAAACACTATAAGCTACTAGTTTTTAACCGACTTCCAAAAAACGAGGAGGTTATATGTTCGGCTGTGGATATTTTTTTTTTTTTTTTTGTATGTTCAACGATTACTCCGCCGTTTGTGAACCGATTTTCGAAATTATTGTTTTGTTGCATTAGGTTTCACTCCAGTTTGGTACCATGTTCACAAAAGTGGTGATCTGATGATGGGATCCATGAGTAATCGAGGGAACTCCTCGAAACTTATATGGAAACATATGGTGATTTTGATTTTATGAGAAGTATCCTAAGCATATGCTACCAAAACACAAGATTCTGCACCAAGGTATACTATGGTTCCGAAGATACTAAGAGAACTCCGGATTCCTTTTAGATACAAGTTTGGGGGTTTAGGCGCTGTTTTAAGAACTGAAAGCATATGCTACTATACAAATTACATTCATCATCATCATTTTTACGTCAGGGTCACCAATGTCACCAAAATTGAACATAACAAAATATTCAACCTTATCTCCAGAGCGTAAGGCACACATTTGACATTACTTCTGAGAAGTAAGTTGCTTCGATAATACAAGTAACATGCTAGAGTGCACAGCTGTCACACTTACCAATCACGGCCACGGGCGGTCGTAGACTTCTCAAGCGATACTATGTATTACAATAATAAAGATAAAGTTTAAAATCATATGACAATGAAAGCCTCGCCGCTGCCGCGCTGCTAAAATTCCGGTTTGGCGCGGCTCTGGCACGTGTCCACTTCGATTTTTTTTAATGTATTGTTCAAAATTATCTGCAGCTGATATTATATTTTGTAAGTGTGACTGTTACCAAATTGTAATAAGATACGTAGAATAGTATACATGTGTATTAGGGCCGATTCACACCGGAATGGCGCAGGCGAGGCGAACAGTTTCAGTGTCATATGATTTTAAACTTTATCTTCATTGTTGTAATAGATAGTATCGCTTGAGAAATCTACGGCCGCCCGTGGATGCTCGTGGACTCTTGCGGCCGCCGGCGGTGTCAATTTCTCAAGCGATACTATGTATTACAATAAAGTTTAAAATCATATGACATTGAAACTGCTCGCCTCGCCTCTGCCATTCGGTGTGAATCGGACCTAATCTACGTATAGTACGCGATGATTTTACTAGGTAACTAAAAAGAGTGAAATTATTATTTTTAACAAAAAATTAAAACCGACTTCCAAGGTAAAAACAATAATAACATCCTTATAATATGAACTAAAAAGTATTAAATAATTTTTCCTATCTCATGGTGCCTTTTTCCGAATTCGGCTAAAACTCAACTATTTCTGTACTCAATCTTCATAATTTTGAAGTCGGTGCCAGTTACAAATGTTTCAAATATTCTGGCATCTGGATTCAGCTATATCTGGTACCGACTTCAAAATTATGAAGATTGAGTACAGAAATAGTTGAGTTTTAGCCGAATTCGGAAAAAGGCACCATGAGATAGGAAAAATTATTTAATACTTTTTAGTTCATATTATAAGGATGTTATTATTGTTTTTACCTTGGAAGTCGGTTTTAATTTTTTGTTAAAAATAATAATGCAGATAATATAACACTATAAGCTACTAGTTTTACAGAGGACAAACACTATAAGCTACTAGTTTTGCAGATAATATAACACTATAAGCTACTAGTTTTACAGAGGACAAACACTATAAGCTACTAGTTTTGCAGATAATATAACACTATAAGCTACTAGTTTTACAGAGGACAAACACTATAAGCTACTAGTTTTGCAGATAATATAACACTATAAGCTACTAGTTTTACAGAGGACAAACACTATAAGCTACTAGTTTTGCAGATAATATAACACTATAAGCTACTAGTTTTACAGAGGACAAACACTATAAGCTACTAGTTTTGCAGATAATATAACACTATAAGCTACTAGTTTTACAGAGGACAAACACTATAAGCTACTAGTTTTGCAGATAATATAACACTATAAGCTACTAGTTTTACAGAGGACAAACACTATAAGCTACTAGTTTTGCAGATAATATAACACTATAAGCTACTAGTTTTACAGAGGACAAACACTATAAGCTACTAGTTTTGCAGATAGTATAACACTATAAGCTACTAGTTTTGCAGATAACGCTTACAGAGAACATAACTCTATAAGCTACTAGTTTTGCAGAAAATATATCTAACACTAGAAGCTGCAACTTGCAAGTTTTACAGAGAACATAACACTATAAGCCACTATAGTTTCGCAGAGAATATAGTTGTGTTTTGATGGTGGAGCAAGACGGAGGACCAAAATAGTAAATACCCCCCCCCCCCCCCCCCCCCGTTTGACTATAATTCATAAAGTTTAATTTATGAATTATAGTCGGTGTTATGAAATTACGCGTTTTAGTAAAATGTAATCATTTGTGTCGTCTTTCCATGTCAATTGTGTTAGAATAAGTTTCTTGTGTACAATAAATGTTAAATAAAAAATAAATAAATACATATTCAGTTATTCTACGGTAATACGACTCGCTTTCAAAAGGCCGCTGCGATGCGCGCGTAAATCGTGCGCGCTTTTTGTTTTGATCGCACTTTTTTTCATGCCCAGGGTGGGGCAAGCGCCCCAGATTGCCCCAATGTGGCTACGCCCATGGACAAAATGAGAAGAGTATTGCAAGTTTAATACAGGGGTTCTCAAACTTATTTTGTCTACTGCCCACTTTGAGAACAAATTATGTTTTAGCGCCCCCTTCGTTTCAATTTTAAATGAATCCAGATAAAATAAATCACCCCCCCCCCCAAGCCTCTACACAACACCTATATTTTTTTCTAGGTCCAACGCCTAGACCTTCAGCGCCCACTTTGAGAAAGGCTAGTTTAGTATATCACACGTGAACTTCGTATCACTTAAGGCGCTATATTGAAAGTAATTTTACCGCAAGGGCAATTTTATACTTAATTTGCATGAATATAAAGTCGTGAATACGCTGCGGCCAGAAGCTATCGGCTCGCTCGGAAAACATGCGAAAAACGTAATTTTAATTATTTAAAAAATAACTAGGAGCATTTAAGCAAAATGCTTCTATACGATTTTGAGTTGCAAAGGTGTCTATCAATTAGACTAATTTTCTACATCAATTTTCGTTTAAAAATAATCTTCAAATTTCGTATTTTTAAGAGGTCATTTCGATCGAGAAATGTATCGAGGCAAAATACATTTATCGTGTTTCTGGTTCTTCTCAAACCTAGAGAAGATAATCTCATTACCAGATTTGTAACATTTTTGAGGGTCCTATAGTATTACGTCAAAAAGGATAGTTTTTCAATATAGCGCCTTAACTCTTGAATTTTCCTACCGTATAACCTTCCCAGAATTTATAACATTAGGTAGGTGTAATAAGAATTTATAATATAAACTTCGGTTTCAGTTTTAGTGGAAACAGAGAACAAGGCTAACAATCCGGTTACGGTTTCAGTTTTGTCGAAAACTCAATTTCGGTCGGACACTAGTAGATCTATTGCCAATTTCGGATTCTCATCACCGTTTTCGATGGTAAAGTAGGATATATAAATGACACAATTTTGAGGACAAACATCAAAAACTAGATAAGAATTCTTTGATTTATAAGACGATTTATAGGGCGTCCATTTCGGTCAACACATCAAAAGCTATTCCCGACGGTAAAATATCGGGAAGGCTCCAGTGGCGTAGCTAGGTAACCGAGGACCCCGGGCCAAAAATAAAGCAGGGCCCTAAATAGTGGTGAATTGGCGAGGCAACTGGCAGGACGTCACGTGGGCGAGGCCCTCTGACCAGAGCTGCATTATTTAACGTCTTGCCAGAGTCAGCACCAGCACTTGTTTACTGTCTAAGGGCGGACAGTAAACGAATGCCGGTGCTGACTGGAATAAAATTTTACTCGAGTATAACTGTTTCCTAATCTAAGAGTAAGCAGAGGCCGTAGACAAAGTCCCTTTCGTTAAAAACGATGACGAAATTCGTAATCAAAATGTATGGGATTTGACATCAGTATTCGCAAGCGAAATGTCATTTAGCGACGACTTATGTAAAAACGCATACATTTTGATAACGAATTTCGTCATCGTTTTTAACTAAAGATACTTTGTTTAAGGTTTTGCGTTTTTCTAACTTCTAATCCAAGAATAGGGTAATTACACGGGAGCTGACGGGAGTAAATATTTACACGGGCGATTTTGATGAAGTAAATATAACTGAGAACAGTTGCACAACAGTGTGTCAACTGTCAAGGTCGGTGTCATTGTGAACATTGACATTAATTTATTTCACACTCTTCGTGTAACTTGGTAAAACGCAAACGAAGATATCCTAGAGTAAATTGAAGGAGTAAAATTACTGTCATGATAGTTACACTCGTGTAACTTCAAGTTTGGTCGAATCGGGCCTGCCGGGACACAAAAACACGGCACGACGTCGTACGGCGTCGTACGGCGCCGTGCGGACGCGCGTCGTAAAAAACCTACGGCACGGCGCCGTACAGCGCCGTACGGCGTCGCGCGACGTCGTGCCGTAGAAACTCACGTAGAAATTCAAGATGAGTTTCTACGGTACGACGTCGTACGACGCCGTACGACGTCGTGCCGTGTTTTTGTGTCCCGGCCCTATACGAAAAGCTTTATTCGACGTTTGACAACGTTTCTGTCAATATTATAATATGACGTGTGCTCTATGTCAGATTTTGGTCGAATTATTTGCTGTATATATGCAGAAGGTGCTACTCCCACCTCTGCGTAATATTCCCTACAAGGACCTCCTGAGTTTGGGGCCCCGGGTCCGCCCACCTTGCTCCTTAGTAGCTACGCTACTGGAGGGTTCGTCAACAGCGGAACTGGAGGCGCGACAGTGATGTAGCGGGCACACACATTACCGAGGTATACCACTACGCTGTTATAGAGCATTATGCCACAACTTACTGTACATCCTGTAGCTTAGTAAGTATAAAATCTTTCGTCTATAGATTGTTATTTGTTTTCATTTGTATCTAAGATTTGTGTTTTAACTTTTATGTACATCTAATATTATATTATTATGGTGGGTTTTCCCGTAAGCGAGCGTAACCGACAAAAATTCAAATAACATGTCACCTTATGAATTAAACTATGTGTCTAAACACACTAGGCTGAATTACGCCGGCGTGAATTCCGCCGCGTTTACGCCGCGTTTCAAACTCATACAAAATACGGGAGGAACGCGAGAGACGAAACACTGTTCCGTCGCGTTCCGTCCGTATTTTGTATGCGTTTGACATTTGCGGCGGAATTTACGCCGGCGTAATTCAGCCTAGTGTGTCTAAACACACTAGGCTACAGTACTAACAGTACTTGGGAACCAAGCTGAGGGATGAAATAAGATCTCAGCTTGACTCTCAAACAGTAAGGGTGGAGGAAGTAGGAATGGCTAGGGCCAACTTAATAATTGAGGAAACAAAAAACAATATAAAAGGTGCTATGGAGGAGTGGGGGGCCAGAGCCCCGGCTGAGCCGCAAACCGCTACATATGCGGAGGTGGCGCGCTGCGGGAGTCAATCCCCGCGGCCCGTCGCCCCCGCACCGGCAGCCGATAAGCGACAGCCAAAGCCCAAGACCCTCCACTCACTTGTAGTTACCGACAAAGAGAATTTCATGTCGACGACCGACATTGTTTCGGAAGTAGGGAAGATAATAGAGCCCACCAAGGAAGGTATTAAAATAGATAGGATAAGAAGAGCGAAGGGTCGTAAAGTTATAATAGGTTTTAGCGATAAAAAAGAAAGAGATAGAATAAAGGAGAAGATAGAGAGTAGTGAGAGTAAATTCAATGTAGAGACCATAGCTAATAAAAACCCGCAGGTGGTGCTGTATGGAGTGCTAAAGTCGACAACGGACGACGAGGTATTTTATGCCATCAAAAATCAAAATAAGCACCTCCAACCACTGCCACCTCCGGGCGTAACGTATAACCTAGAAGTAAAATATAGGCGAAGGGGAAGAGACCAAGAGACTGACCACGTAGTATGTACGTTGTCCCCTCAGCTGTGGCAAACCTTTACAGCAGCCGGATATGTCTACATAGGAATGCAGCGAGTGCGTGTCGCAGACCAGTCCCCCCTCATACAGTGCTCGCGCTGTCTGGGGTACGGACATGGGAGGCGACATTGCAACAGCGAAACCGAATCCGATAAGTGTAGCCACTGCGGAGGGGACCATCGTAAGTCTGAATGTGATAAATTGGAGGAAAAGGCACATTGTATCAATTGTGAAAAGGACGGCTGTAAAGACACCAAGCACGATGCGTTCAGCGCGGGGTGCCCGGTGCGAATGAGGTGGGATGCAATAGCACGTGCAACCGTTGCATACGATCCAGATGACCAATAGCATTGACAATCCGTAACTCTTCTCATAGTAATATAATATTACGTAAGTTTTGAAAATAAATATGTATCATAAATAAGTATAGAATATATATAATAATAATAATAAATAATAAATCGTTTATTATTTATCTCCACAAATTACAAGTTATAAAGTAAGTACTTAAGAACGAATAATTGTTTACGTACACATGTAGGAATGCAAATTGGAAACCCCTTAAACTGAGTTTAAGGGACCCAAAACGCAGTGTATAATTTATAAATTTTATAATACTCGTATTGTATTTTAATGATATATGTAACTATGTATAAAATATATGCTTAAAAAAAAAAAAAAAAACTTGTCATATATATGGTTATACTTAAAATAACAGAGCATATATGGACTAAGTAATTAATTAAGAATAGATATCATATAATATATAAACATTAAATACTTATAATATATAAATGTATTATAATATTGAGAAACAGGAAATTGTAATTATTAGAATATAAAACATAGAATATAAGAATATGTATTCATTGTAAATGATATTATTATGTATAAGATGTTAAAAATGTAAACGGATTGTCACTGCAGTTGGCCAAATGCAGCAACCTGATGCATCCCACTCACTTGCAAGGAATTATTTATTGAATAAATATTTTAAGCAAAATAATTGGCAACGGATACCCGGCGCGGAGCGTAGTGTATTGGTAACATAAATGTGTAGATAAATTGTAAAATTAAACTAGATAAAGAAAAGTACAGTAATATAAAAGGTATAAATAATTGTAAAACGAAATAAAAATTGAAACAAAAAATGTGTAAAAATAGTAAATCAAAATAAAATTAAGAATGTGATTTAAAATAAATAAGTAAGATGTGAAATATACCAAAAATAGAAATATGAAGACAAGTGATACTTATAAGAGTACCTAGCAAAAAATGTAAAAAAGTATCCCTTAAGGAACAGATACAACTGTATGATAATTATATAATTGTAAATATTATAGTAATATACCTCTGTATAAAAACATAAATAAGTACCCAGATGTAACGAAGCCTGTAAAAATTGTCTCTTCCCTTCGGAAGGGGGAACAAGAGGTCCCAATGAAGGGGCCATTAAAAAAAAAAAAAAAAAAAAAAACACACTAGGCTGAATTACGCCGGCGTGAATTCCGCCGCGTTTACGCCGCGTTTCAAACTCATACAAAATACGGGAGGAACGCGAGAGACGAAACACTATTCCGTCGCGTTCCGTCCGTATTTTGTATGCGTTTGACATTTGCGGCGGAATTTACGCCGGCGTAATTCAGCCTAGTGTGTTTAGACACTGTAGGTTTCATATTTTTTTTACCGACCCATGATAGACGATCCATGCCGTCACTGCTTTGTTGTGGCGTAGAGCATAATTAAACCTAAAGACATAAACGCTAGAGGCAGCAGCAGCATAGACAGTAAACAAAAAGTTTTGTTCGACGTATGACAATGTTAATTAAGTCTGTCGGATTATGTACTGTATGTGCTAGTAATGCCCTCTGCTCCGACCTTTGCGTAATCCCTATTTAGTTTCAATATGCCTATAGCTCCGCTTTTATTAACGCAAAAAGGAAAGATATACAATGATATTAGCGACTATCTTTTTGAAGAAGAAATTGGCACGCCGCGCCGCAAGTCCCATTCATCGCAAGGAATCCGCTTATTAGATCCAAGAGTTCATGAGATACACTGACAGTAGTCATCCAATATGAGAATCCACGATGAATTTAATAATATAGACCAGTGTTTTTAAACCATTTTTATGATGCGACCCCCTGGTAAGAATAAATATTTCGCGACCCCCATCCTCTTTTTATCATCTTCTGTGCATTTTTAATATTTTTGTTCAAATTATCCTTCTTAATTTATGAATACATTTAATCTTTATTGTTTTTTAATGCAACCGTTCTCTCGCCCTCGGGCGACCCCTACAGAAGCTTCACGACCCGGGGGCTGTGACCCACAGGTTGAAAAACACTGCTTTAGTCAAATGCAAATTCCCGCGACGCGCAAAGAATTTTCATCTACGTTCGCAGATATTTCGAGCGCGTGCCATCGCATTCTTGTATCGGATGGCGAATAAAAAAGAATTAAAAGTGTGTAAAATAACACTTTTATTACTGTTGTAATATTTATTAAAGTAACGCCATGTTGTGAAATTAATTTATGTGATGTGGTAAGTAGGGAAAAATCGGAAAATTATATGCGTTGGCTGCGCGCAAGTGAAAACACTAAATTAAAATATCAGGAAGATTTATAATACATATAACAATCTTTATTTTAATAGTCAGAGAATATGTTTCTTCTAATAACAGACAAGTTTTAATTATATTTTGGCACCCATTTTTTTCTCTTTATTATTGTGCAATATATTATTACCATGATAGCTCAACTTGCATAATAAATTTTGAATTATGGAAACCTCAGAACAGGAAAATAAAGTGGAAACGAAATGGCACCGTACCTTTATTCACGTTATGCGGGACATCAAAAATTCACAAGCCGCCTTACGAGGTATCTGAGATTTTGCTACCCAACATTATATTATAATATTATCGGCTCGTAAAAAATATTTCTGCAGCTGCTGTCTTCATCTTTGATTACGTTTTTAGGGTTCCGTACCCAAAGGGTAAAAACGGGACCCTATTACTGAGACTTCGTTGTCAGTCCGTCTGTCCGTCTGTCTGTCTGTCTGTCTGTCTGTCTGTCTCCAGGCTGTAACTCAAGAACGGTTATAACTAGAGAGTTGAAATTCTCACGATTATGTATATCTGTTGCCGCTATAACAACAAATACTAAAAACAAAATAAAATTAATATTTAAGGGGGGCCCATACAACAAATGTGTTTTTTTTTTGGAATTTTTTGCTCCATATTAAAAATGGCAATAGACAGGTACTCGAATTGTTGTCAAAGTCCTTACTTATATGTGTACTTTAATATTTTATAATATTATTTAATTTAATCTTATATCTTTATATAAAAATATAAAATGACATTTTATGAAAATGATTCCTAGCTAGATCGATTTATCGTCCCCAAAACCCCCTATATATGCCGATGAGCCGATTCCGAGATTCCAATAATATATATATATATATATATATATATAATACAGGCTGTACCTATTGACAGGTTTTCCTACACTATTTGCGTCCCAAATCTCTGCATCAAAATTGTTTTAAAAAAAATAATTGTTTTATCACGATAGCTCTGTTAATTTTTATCGGGTTATTTTAATGTTATCGGGTTCATTTGTGGACCACTTTAAAGGTAATTTAAAGAGCTTTAAGATCAACTTGAACAATACTTTTGAAAGCCCTTGGTTTAAAAAAAATTAGGGTTAAAAGGTCCCGATTTCATGGTTCTTGCAGTAAAAGTTAGGCTTTAAACGTCTCTATTTTCATTATTTTTCATCCTGTTAAAATCAAAAGAAAGTCAAAGAAAAAGAGAAATGTTTAATTAGCTTACCTAATAACTGTAACTTAATATTAATAAGGAGTTCAACGTTTCATATAATATTTAAGTAGCTCGTAAAACCCGACAGTTTACAAAAGCCGCGCATACTCCAGAAAACTTACACTGTAGCGTAACAACTTCCCTATTGTGTTTATACTAGGTATAATTATTATTACTGATACTTTTAATACATAACAATAATAAGTTTTTCGTAATAATTATGATATGAATTATGTTGGAATAATTATTATTGAATATATTTTCTCTTAGATAGCACTATTATAGTTATAATAGGTACATATTTTAACGGACTTCGGAAAAATGGCGGTGTTCAGCTAATTTTTCTTTATCAAAACACTGACTGTGTTTTGTTTAGTTTTTAAACATTCCTTATTGCAAATATATTCTGATACGTTAAAACTTAATGTAAAACGTCCAATTATTGGCAATTAAACATACTAAATTATTAACATTTTCAAGGCAAAATGTAACGTGCCAATAAAAGGATGACTGCTAAGTAACAACGATGGGTTAAATAGCTCTACTTAGCAATCCCTTCAGCAATAACAGTAAAAATAATTTAATAGCGCTTGGCAAAAAGTTAAAAAATAAAAAAACTTCCATCACTTCGGTGTGAAAGTCGGCCATTTTAATTCGCTTACACGGCGTTGACTCGATAAGGATCCGACCGGATTACAATACCCGGATCACGTCATCCGGTGATCATTGTATCCGGGCACGATAATACCCGGGGAACGGGATAATCAATCAGAGTCAATTACCCATCAATATCGGATGTGTATCGGCAGGTAATGATCCCTGTATATTCTGGGGGAGAGGAAAATCTATACTAATGAGTGAGTGTGCTCAAAGGCGGCTACATAGTATTCAAATAAATGTCTGCTGCATTCAGAGATATTTAACGATTTTAAAGTTAAGTTATCCTTAGTATAGTTGAGGAGCCAACATTTTCATGAAATTATTTTATGAAGATTTTGTTTTTATGAGCTCCATAATATATTTTCTGTGAAACTCTTTATTAAATTATATAGTATTAATTTAAATAAACATTTTATTTATTATTTAATTATAATGAAAATATTATGCTTCCGATATAGGCCGTTACACACAGGCTATCCTCGTCCAATACTGGACCGATTTGGATAAATGTAGAACAGATATTATGACAAACACCACAGGCTTTTCCGTTAATAGAATCTGAAGAAAATGTCATCACTTATCATCATCATTTATTATATATATATATAGCCTTTTCATATCGAAGCGGTTAGCACTGGACTCATTTCTTTAATTTTGGGTAGGTAGCTACATCTGATAAATTTTTTATATCATGAATAAATTGTATTCTTAGAGCCTGTTTTTATATCATGAATAAATTGTATTCTTAGGGCCTGTTTCACCACTTCCTGATAAGTGCTGAATAGCCTATCCACCACTTAACTTGACAGATGAAGTATGGAGAATCTGTCAAAAAAGTTGTGAATAGCCTATTCGGCACTTTATCATAAAGTGGTGAAACAGGCCCTTAGTCTACCAGTAGCCCTAGCACGCCGACCAGTAGAAATACGAAAGTATAGACAAACTGTGGACATAAACTTAAGGTGCCGTTCCGATCTTTACCGCGGCTAATCAATTAAAATGCCACTTTATGTCAGACTATAGTACCTATCTATATGTCACAAAGTCTGATATTTATTGAATTTTTAGGTCTATAGTCTGTCATAAAGTGGCATTTTAATTAAATTTTTCGGAAGAAATAAAGATCGGAACGGCATCTTAAGTTTATCTCCACAGTTTGTCTATACTTTCGCATTTCCACTGGCCGCCGTGCTAGGGCTACAGCTGATCTTTTACCATACTGATTTCTAAAAATGTACGGTTAATTTTTTTAATTCCTCCTTCCATTCCATGGAATTGCGGAAATAATAATATATTGTTATGATCATAATTAAAAGAGGAAGAAGCCAATATAATATGTGGTTATGCTCTTATTCGAGATATTCCCGCCTCGCCAACTGATGGCCGAAAAGATCTGATGAAATTCCTCACACGCCCGAGATATTGCTTATGTAAGGTGGAAAATGCCGCATCTATTTTGTTTTCTGATATGGCAAATATAATATATCAAAAACAAAAATTGCTTTTATTGACATAGACTTAATATTACACCTAGAGCTAGACAGAGGAATCTAATGATAGTTTTTTTTTTTTTTTTGCTCTGGTCCCTTTTTAAACCCCCGACAAAAAGAAGGGTTGTTACACGTTTGACGTGTCTGTCTGTCTGTCTATCTTTCTGTTGAGATGGTATGTATGGATTGTCCCGAATGGTATTGATGAAAATTATCAATCAATCTGCACATTTTGATTAAATTAAAAAAGTCAGCATATCTAACGTCATCATCAGCTTGCTTATAATATTCTGGAGGTTTAATAGGAAACGGATTAGATCGAGCAAGGAACAACGCCGTATTAATGTTGCATTAAAAGAGTGGAATTAGGGAATTACCTTTAAAGTTGAATTCGTATTTATGATACACAGCAAACATCGCATATAGACCAGATAAACATTTTGCAATCCTACTTGTCTCTTATTCCTTTCAATTAATTCCTATTCTCTATATTTTTCTCTTCAAACGTTTTGTTAGTAGTGACCATTCTTTTTATGTTCTTTATTAGTTATTACCGTTGTGTGTTTGTGTGTTTGTGCGTGAGGCGGAACTATCGGCGCGCGCGCACGGCGCACGGTGATCTCTGTGTACAATATGTTGGTGTAAATATAGATAGCTATTTTGGACACCGGTTATTGATCTAAACGTACACTCGGACAACTATATATTGTTGTAATGTGTAAAGGATTGCCTATGAACTTTAGTCCTCCGGTATCATTTTAATTAAATGCTTGTAGAATGTTATAAATTATAGAGCGGATATAAAGTATTTCCATTTTCAGTTACACTGCTAGTAACGCTTTTTTTCAACAGTTTGTAAAACTATTGTAAAATATTCCAAATATGAATACATATTGGTATTATTTTTTACAACCTCATATTGCTTTTTTTACACCGATCGCGTTATTGAAAATGCGGAAGAACTTTTCGCTATTCTTTTACGATAAAATGTTGCAAATCTTGCAATAATAATTGAAACCCTCTGAAGTATCCCGTTCCCGGATAAGGATAATATTTTATACATTCTGTCAACTTTGGCGTACTTCCTGAGGCATTAAATATTAAAATACCTCCAATGCAGCAAAAGTTGAACCTTTTAAAAATGTTACAATATGGAATCTATGACATTAAAGAAGTTATTAAAGCTATTTCGTAGTTTGGGTTAATCTATTGTTGTTTAAATATTAAACTGACGATGACGTGAGAATATTATTAATTACTTACTTATTGGCCCCTCTACAAGAGTGGCCAGCGCTGGGCGATCGAATGGCGCCTGGCCATGCAATGGTCGCAACGCCTCTACATGATGGCCGTGTTCAGTTGCGATCACAGAGTACTTTATTATAAGTTGCGATCTAAACGTCGTTCAAGATGGACGTGTAAGCATTAGCCATTGCGGCAATGCAAAACGTGCATTTTTAATAATTTATGACTTCACCAGATGACCCGGTGAACTTCGTATCACCTCCCTCCTAATATGAACCTTCTCTTGAATTCTAGGAATAATTATTTCGAGACTAAAATTAAAATAATGGTTTATGGTAGTGATGATGATGACAATGATGAATGTAATAATAGCATATTAATATGCTTTCCGTTCTTAAAACAACGCCGAAACTCCCAAACTTGTATCTTTAAAAATTCAGGAGTTCTGTATATTATAATGTAAAAGCTATAATAATTATTGTAAAGTTTCATTAAAATCCGTTCAGTAGTTTTTGAGTAAAAGAGTAACAAACATCCACACATCCATACAAACTTTCGCCTTTATCATAATATTATTATATTTTTATTCATTATGAGATCACGTACTCGTTATTTTGAATGAAATTCGTAAATTGTAATACGAATTACGACGTCCTCACTCGACCGCGGTCAGGCACTGACTGTCGTATCGCCAACGGCCAACGTGTAGAGGCGTACCGCCATCGCTGGCGCCATCGGCCATCCTACGCCACTACGTCCTCCCCACGCTGGCCCATCACGATGGGCCACTACGCTGGCCCATCATGGGGAGCCGCAATGATATTTACCTACTGAAAATAGTGGAACTCTACTTTTAAAAGACATGTAGGCTATCTCTAAAATTTTCTTCAGAATAATTAATAAGCATTTACCGTCTTTATTGAAATAATTTGAAATACGCAAAAAAAATTATTTTTTTTTAATTATTTTAGTAAGTAACCCTTTTTTGTGTGCTTTGTATGAATATAATTATTATAAGTACATAATGAAACCTGAAATGCCGTACAGGCACTATAAGATCATTAATATCACAGGAACATAAAAGTCGTAACTTTTATGCTTCATAAGCTTTTATATTTTATGCCGCGACGTATAATGTGTACACGCGGCTAATAATAAAGATTACAACCGTACCTGAATATGTTATATTAATCTACTTTTAATTTTATGTAAAACACATTATAAAGACTTATTTTATGCAAAAGTCGAAGCAGAGAGCGCTACTAACACACTACAGTAAATAATCTATCAACCAAACTTATTCTTATAATTATTATAACTAGCTGTCCCGGTGAACTTCGTGTCACTTTAAAACCTTCCCTGGACTTCTACGAATATTTTAAGACTAAAATTAGCCCAATCCGTTCAGCCGTTTTCGAGTTTTAGCGCGACTAACACATTTGAAAATCCATTTTTATAATAAGACTAGCTGTCCCGGTGAACTCTGTGTCATTTTAAAACCTTCCCTGGACTTCTACGAACATTTTAAGACTAAAATCAGCCCAATCCGTTCAGCGGTTTTCGAGTTTTAGCGCGACTAACCCATTTGAAAATCCATTTTTATATATAAGAGAAGACTAGCGGCTTATGGTATATTCTTGGTATATGAGAAATAAAAAAATGGTTGTTGTGCCTCACTTGACATAGATAGATATAGTGTGTACACCTAAATCATGACCGCGACCGCGACATTGTCGTAAAGAGCTCTACCAATTACTTTGACATTAGAACATACACGCGTATGTCGCCCCAACCAGACTCGGAAGGGGAGAGGGACGGCCCTCTTTTATGCAATAACATTAATAACTTGAGCTCATCTACCGCGATAACTCGTACGCAGCTAGTTTGTGCTACCGCGCGCGAGCAGCCTCACTCGTCAGAGAGTGAGTAAGGGGTCGGACCCCTTAAGAACAGGGGGGATCCGTGTCCCCACGTCAGATGAAAACAGCTTATTTTCGTAGCTCTCCCCAATATTGCCCGATTAGAATGTCACACGTGTGACTTTAGGGGAGGGGGCCAGGCCCCCTCATTGTTTATCTCCAAACCAACTAGCAACAGACTAGTTATAGCCACGATTAAACTACCATGGTCTTAACCAGACCAGTAGCTTAGACCCTTTCAAAAAAAAAAAAAAAAAAAAAGTGTGTCGCGGACATTTTTATAAATATTTATAAGATCTACATTTACTTGGACCATTGTATGGTAAAGTAACTTTTCTGGTTTATTTTTTTCACCTTGTGTCAGAAAAACCCAAATACTTAATATATATTTTCCAAAATAAAAAGTAGCCTATGTTACTCGTAAATTATAATGTAGCTTCGAATGGTGAAACAATTTTTAAAATCGGTCCAGTAGTTTTTGAGTCTATTCATTACAATTAAACAAACAAACAAACAAAGTTTACCTCTTTATAATATTAGTATAGATGTATAGATATAGATTACAAATTGAAAAAACATGACTTAATAAAAAAATGGCCTTTTTTAAAATTAGCTTTAGAAATTAGTTGTATTTGTTCGAAGTATAAACTTGTAACAAATACTCTTAATAAGAAGTTTAAGAAAATGTCTATTTGTTTGAATTAAAACTCTTATTAACAATGTTTCATTACTTCATACAACAAAACAAGGTTTCTTGGTCGACTGTACGAACATTTGTTTCCTGAACAAATATTTTTTCATCAGAGATATTAATATATTCGTAACATTGAGCGCGAGTTACGGCCGTGTTATGACGTACACACACACCTATACGGCGTTTCGCTTTGATTGTTTCGTTAAAAATAGCGCGTTAAAAATTATTGCGTGTAACGGTGCGTCCACATTTGTATCATTTGCGCGATCAGATCTCCGATCAGATCTCCGTCGCGTATCATCGAAGCTTATCAAAATGATACGCGTATCATGATACGCCCCGATCGCTATTAACCGCGTATCATACGTGTCGCATCAAATACGCGCATGGTCGGCAGAATGATCTAATATACGTCCACACTATGACACGCATACTTGATACGGCGCGATGATCGCGACGGAGATCTGATCGCGCAAATGATACAAATGTAGACGCACCGTAAGAGGCGTGTTGGGCTTTATTGAAGTGGAAAAAACATCGAAAATGCGGTACTGTGAGTGATCTACATAATGGGAGCTGCTGCTGTCAAAAAGTTTTTGACAACTTCCATGCTTCGAATTGAGAACATTTCAAAATTTTAACATGGCTTTTTAATATTTTATAAGAAAGTAGACTTAAAATAAGGCGACACGTGTTACTTACTTTTTCAAAATAATGTTTTTAAGATACCTAAAAAATAGATTTTAATCCTTCGTATTCTAAAGAGACGTAAGCGCCAAGTGACGTCATACTTACGCCTGAACGGTTAATTCCATTACGGTTTACAAAAGAAAAAATATGTCAATGTAAGTTTGTTACGTTTATTAGGACGTCTGTTAATGTCATCGTGGTATTTTCGTATGTTAAAATGTCATTATTGACAGTGACTGTTTTTTTATGCTTCATGTCTTTTTAAAACCATTTCACACCAGGCAAAGAAAAAATGTCTGATATGCCGTAAGTATAACGTCACAGCGTATTTTTTAGTTTTTCTTTATTTTCTCAGTAAATAAGCAATATAAAATGTTTTGGAATATTTTTTTGATGTCAGGAGAAGAAACTTAAGAAACGGTATTTTTTATTTTAAGGCTTAAAAATTTTGAAATGTTGTCAATTGCGTAATCGAACTACTGCTATAAAAAAATAAAACATTTCAAATCTAAAATGTTTGTCAAAACATTGTCATCTCTACATTATACCTAGTTCCTTCCCCTAGCTGTTTTTTGCTTCCTTAATACCCATAGCTTATAATTTAAAAAAATCCATTATTTTTTACACGCGTAGTAGCACGTGTAAAAACAATTTTTCCTATATAAATATAAATTATCGAAAATTAAAATTGAAAAAGTAATTAGGTCAAATTCCGGACAGTAAATTACCGTGAACGTCAAAGACACGCGTTTAATCGATGGCGGAACTGTGTTCGGCATAGCCTAGTACTCGTAGATGACGCCCGCAACTCTGTTGCGCCAAAATTCTTTTATCGCGCAGAAACCGTACACTTTTCTGTGATAAAAAGTATCCTATGTCCTTTCCCGGGACTCAAATTATCTCTATAGCAAATAAGGAAAGTAATACTTACCAAATTGACTTCACTAAACTTTTCTGATCGCGTCGAAATTGACTCTACCAAACTTTCAGCCACTTAATCATGTATCAATACAATACGGGAAAAAGCCGCCATTGTGAGAAGTTGGCGGTTTTGATAAGTTGGCGGCTTGAGGGTAAGTTGGCGGCTTCAGCTATCGGAAGTGCTATTTAATAGTTCACATCTGCTGGAGAAGGAACATTATGAAATATGAATGACTTTGTGTAAGGAGTTTGAACCTCAATATTACCTTAATTAAAAATATTTATTAAGATTGAGGGAAAAAATCATAGATTTATGAAAAAATTCTCCTTTTTTCAGTTCTATAGTATAGTCTCCGTTTATTAGTGTCGTTGTTTTCCTGCGTTGAAAACCTTTCCTACGAATTTTCCACATTTCATCCTACTTCTGAAAAACAAAATAGGGCTACCAACATCTTACCTACTGTTCAAATATGTATTAATATTATTATCATGTACCATACTATATTATGAGCTTTAAAAAATATTGAATCTGGAGAATAATAGCGTTATTACAATTTTCTTTATCGCGTAGTTACAAAATATTTATTCATTTATTCTCTAATCTTTCTCGATTCTTGTAAGCGTCTTTCATTCTTTTTACTGCTGATGATCTTTATTGAATAAAGAAATTAATAAAATTGCCACATTTTTATTCTCATATCTGAAATTTAATTCTGCCAATTTAAAAGAGTAGCGGCTGGCAGCCCTGCTGTTTATTCGCCATTCGGCAAATTAATTGGGTCGTTAAATTTAGAACACGGGATTTCGAAATTGGAATAATTGATTCAAATATTTACCGCGCGTTACAGACAATTGTATGCGTAGACAATCAATCGATTTAATTGCCATTAGTTTGATTGATTGATTCAAATCGATATAGTGTATGAACTATGAAACATCTAAACAATGTTACAACTCAAGACCAGCGACAGCTAGACTTTCGTTATTTTATAAAAGCCAAAAGCTGACAGTTTTCCTCTATATGAACTCTATAAAGATAAGAACGACAGGCAACTATGGAGCGAGCTAGCTCTATAGTACCTATATTAGTTTTTTAAATTTGAAATTCGATTTGATGATAATCTAAAGAACCGCTATTTTTCTACCTCCAAATCTTGGAAGCAAAGAACCAATAGTATTATAGGAAGTTAATAATAATATTTTATTTTAATAATAAATTCAACAAATATTTTATCAGACATGAAAGAGATAGTGTAAATAATTATTTAAAATAAGTATATACTTAAGTTATAAAAAATAATCTTTACGTCTTGTATTACAAATCCGAAAATATGCCTTTCTGTATGAGTTTTACCTCCACAAACTCAAACCACGCTTAGTATCTTTTGATAAAATTCGGTATGTAAATGTATTAACTACTTTTAGTCCCGGGAAAAGATATTTAAGATAATTTTGATCCCGGAAAAATGCACGACTATCGTGCGGTTAACGTGTTTCGGCGCAACCCATAAAAAGCCAGGCTTACTTTTGATACTAGACTAAACTATACCTAAATCTTAAATCTAGATTCTATCAAGTAATCGTCGTACGAAATCGGACTCATCAGAATACTATGGCCGGTAACTCCTTTGGGAGGGATCAGCGGTAAATCTTGGGAAAGTCATTATATTACTGCCTAATGGAGTCACGAATCACGACCATAAGGGAACACACCTATATTACGTGCGCATTTCACCCGACTACGGTAAATCCAAAAGGAAAGGAAATGATTTAATTTTATTTCACAATTGGTTAAAAATTAACACTTTTAGAACGTCTGCATGAGGCCTGCCAGCGGCTTAGGTTGGGTTGCACCAGAGGCGTGGTTAAAGTTAAAGTTAAATATGGCGTCCAAACACCCCATATGCTCATACGACATCTGTCACTTTTTCCGGTTAAAGTTAAAGTTAAAGTCAAAGTTAGTTGGTGCAACCCACTCTTAGTAACTAACCCAGCGAAAAGAACCGCGGCGTGTTACAATGTTATTATTAATGAGTTTAGTAGCCTATGCTTATGCAATACCCTTTTTTGCGTCGAGAAAATACTTCTAAGCATCTTGCGGTAAGGGGGTTCTATCAGCAGACCGCAAGTATGTCTAGTAAGTGGTTCTCTGCTGTGTCCGAAGATGGCGGTGGACGCAGCCCCTACCCACCGCAGGTCCTTTTTTTGCCTCGAGAAAATGCTTTTAAGCATCTTGTGGGGGATGGAGGTCCTGCTGCGCTGCGTCCGATGGTGGTGGACGCAGCCCCCTACTCCCTACACACTAAAAACTCGGCGGGACTCCACTATGCGCCGCAGGCAGCGGAATCGCGTGAGCCTGCACCACAACTCTGCAACTAAACTGTTAAATGAACTCGCGCCAGGAGTCCAAAGTCAGGATAGATTCGTGACCTGAAAAATTCGTAACAAGGGAGAGCTGGCCGACGGAAAAGGTAGGAAAGTATGCTTATTTAACACGAGGATGTAGCTATGGCGGCCTTCCCGGAGTGCTAGTTTCTTTAAATCACAGGTCACAACAAATAGTACAGAAATGTCACCGTTAAAGTTACGCAGTGACTTTTAAGTAATCTGTGGTTAAAGAGCGAAGTATTAAAACCAGCACTAACTGGGAATCAAATATATCAGCGTAAAAGTTGAAGAAGCCGTAACTTTTCTAATGAAAGCAATATGACCCAAGTTACGACGATCCAATCATATTTACGAGTTTCAGCTACTACATTTTGATTCTGACATTTCTTTAAAGAATATTTTAACATCTACCTAGTATATTTTGGTTTTATTGAGTTTTTTCAGGCACAGTTTTAGCGACCCGTCATGTACTTTTTAATAACAGCTAATCCATACTAATATTATAAATGCGAAAGTGTGTCTGTCTGTCTGTCTGTTACCTTTTCACGTTCGAACCGCTGAACCGATTTTGCTGAAATTTGGCATGGAGATACTTTGAGTCCTGAGAAAGGATATATGATAGTTTTTATCCCGGAAAAATGTACGGTTCCCGCGCGATAAACGAATTTTGTCGCAACGGAGTTGCGGGCGTCATCTAGTAATATAATATTTTATAAGATGAAAACGCTTACGTTAATATAACGTATAGTAAGGATTAGGAAAGTCCATTGGGAAATCGTTAATTGTATTATTATGACAGCCAGCCTACCGGTTCCTTCATTTTCACGTTACTCTATGGGATCGTTGCATTATTTTCTTGGACGTTGGCAACGCTATATGCTACAAAAACTATCTTGGGACGTTCCACAACATCCCTAAGTAGTAGACCATAGTAAGTTCCGTTGCTTTATCAAATTTTCCAAACTCTAAAACGAAGACCTCTAAGCATTTAAAACTATTTTCACAAAGTATTCGTAACGTTTAAATTAAAACTCCCATACAATTTCAGCGTTATTTATCCCAACTTTTCTGACATAAGACGGATCTTTATACGGAAGCGCGATGGTGGCGATGATGATGAATGCGAGTTATCATACATCTGGCCCAGAACAAACAAAGAGAGCTGGCACCGGGCCAATTACGTTGATTATCATACTACCATTGATTTTGGAGGGCAACCGTCAACATTAATCTGACTGTCTCAACCCGGATTTAATTATACAAGATGTTAGAGTATACACCATTATCCTTGAGCCATCAAATGAGCCCGTCAAAATGAACAACTTTTTCTATGAGAACAATGCTGGGAACTCAAAAAAATCCGTCTTCATACCCATACAAATTGCCGATCTGGGCATCCGTATGGGTATGAAGACGGCATTTTTTTGAGTTCCCAGCATTTTCTCGTAGAAAAAGTTGTTCATTTTAATGGGCTCATTTGACGATTTCAAGGATAACGGTGTTTACACTAACCTAACCCATTGTATAGGGAATATCTCGCAAAGGTCGGAGCAGAGGGCGCTGCTAGCACATACAGTAAATAATCCGACCAAAGTAGTAGTACACGTCAAATCAGAATACTGACAGAAATTTATACGTGGGAGAGCCATGCTTCGGCACGAATGGGCCGGCTCGACCGGAGTAATACCACGTTCTCACAGAAAACCGGCGTGAAACAGCGCTTGCGCTGTGTTTCGCCGAGTGAGTGAGTTTACCGGAGGCCCAATCCCCTACCCTATTCCCTTCCCTACCCTTCCCTATTCCCTTCCCTTCCCATCCCTACCCTCCCCTTTTACCCTATTCCCTCTTAAAAGGCCGGCAATGCACCTGCAGCTCTTCTGATGCTGCGAGTGTCCATGGGCGACGGAAGTTGCTTTCCATCAGGTGACCCGTTTGCTCGTTTGCCCCCTTATTTCATTAAAAAAAAACCTCAAACAAAACTTTTGGTTTACCGTCTGTGCTGGTGCTGCTGTCTAGAGTGAAAACATTGCAGTTTAAATATATCTTTAGATTCACTCTTTCAATATCTCAGTCAACACGCTGACTCATTCGTATACGCGTCAAAGTGCACGCGCAAACGTGACAGTAAGGAAATCCAAATGTGACATTATCACCTACTATACCAATCATAATTCTGAATTCACGAGACGATTCAGGAAGAAAATAAGCTTTATCTGCCGCACTCAGAGACGAATTAATTTCGCCGTTTAATGAAATGAATATTTTGACATGACGCTTTTTTTATTATCTGTCAAACTTTTCATTTAATTACAGGTTACTTTTATTTGGGTCCAGGACCCGCGCGACGCCCGAGAGGTTAATAAATTGATATTAGCCTTATGGTCTCTGAGTGCGGTAGTGAGTCAAACGTCACATAAACCTTAAACGCTGGACTCATCAGGAAGCTGAAATATATCAAGTAAACGTGTACTTAAGATACAAAATTAATCTTATATTTAAATATAAATTACAAATCATTTTCAAATTAGTATACCGAGTATAGTTTCAGAACAGCCATTAATGGTTGGTGCTAATATAAATCATGATTTATACCAACCATCATCTGGGAAATCGACAATAGCCCCAATAGACTATCCTAACCAAATACACCCTGTGATCACAGAATCAACATCCAGTCAATAGTGTAAAGATGAAAGGGGTTTTAATTACCTTTATTTGATTAATTCATTGATCGTAAAGACTTTACGGCATTTTCATGGGTAGTTGAGTCTTTCGTCTCATAAATCTTCGTCCCTGTGGGACGAATCACTAGGAAACAATTTTCAATTAGTTCTCATCCAGCGTTTCGGTACATATTGTAATTAGTTTTTATGATTTTCAAGTTAGAATCAGTAGGGTGAGCAAACAAGGATCAATCATGATTCATCAAAATATTTGATAAAATTGTGTGAGGTGTTAGGTAGTTCTGAAATCTATTTTACATACCCGAAATAACGTATAAAACATTAGATGTTTCTTGCTACTTTTTCCGCGGCAACACATTACACAATATGATAAAAATGATGTATAATTTTCTTTATATTTCCACTAATTCTTTGCTCTTAAAATTAAACTTTTTTAAGTTATTTTTTGTCAGAAAAGAATAGAATATTAAAGTGGGTCGAATGGGCCAAAAATTAATAGAACGAAAGACTCAACTACTCGTTTTTCATCGGCAATATAAACGGCGTTAGCAATCAAACGGATTAACAATAAAATATTTTACGCGTGCACGTAGCGTGGGTATTTTGGGAGGCTGTCTGTCTAATTTTACGACGGGGATATTAGATCAAAAAAATAATATTCATAGAGCACATGTTTTGAGCAGGAAATTGGAGGAATTATTCTATTCTATTTTTAAACCTTCATAATAAGACCATCGCCACGTACCTATACAGATTGTAGACGTTATAACGTAACTAAAGTTTTACAAGGTTTTTCCTTGTCTGTCAACCGACGTATCAGAGAAGGACAAAACGTTGTGTAAAATACGTATATTGTAAAAATAGAGGACATTTTTATAAATAAGGTGGTGAATATTGAATTGCATAGAATATAACAATTGATCCAAAAGGACAACCTATGAAAGCCCAGTAGAAATCAAAAAGCTTGCCAATTAAATTAAAATTTTAAATTAGTTTTCTGATCGCTAAGCTAATGGAGTGTTGACAGAGACGAAAAAGTTAAAGTTTATTAGTGTTACAAATTGCAACACTAACCGCGGGGAAGTCCCCGGGCTCCGTTATTGCGGACAATAGATTACAACTTGTATTTAATTACGCGGTCAGCTTGGCGTCTAATTCGAAGATTGATTGCTCGACTAATCGACCGACTAGTCTACTGGCACCATCAAAGGAATTTAAACTCTACAATCTCTACAAAGTGCTTAAATTTCAACGTGGGTGTGTTGTTTTCACATCGCCGGAGGATACAGGATGAGAATAATATAATAGAGCCTCATTGAATTATTAATCTGTTTTGTAATCAGGCTTTCAGTGTTTTGTTTCAGGCCCCAGACGGACGTAACCAGGCCATCGGGTAAAGAGCGAAAACAAAGCCCTAATGTTTGTTATAAATTCCGTTTCGTCACTTTCGGCTTGTTTTGATGTTCTCTGGCCTTAGTTTCGTGACAATTAATAGGACTGTTATTACAGAATTGGTCAACTTCCGACATTATTCGACGAAGTTTATAGTTTCGTTTCATTTAAAACGAATAAATACTAATGCCTTATCCGGTTCAGATGGCTAAGAATGACTTTGGATCCCGGAAGGAGACACAATAATTAAGTACGATAGACTTTATCATGAATTTACGGTGTCTGTATTAGTTTTGGTTGGTGCAACTAATATATATTCTGTGGTTTTGGCAAAACAACATACGGACAAACTTTTATTATATTAGTGATAATAGTTATTGTCAATGTATTCGTGTGCATGATTGAATGTATGGATTTTAATGTTCACCCAAGTCATAGCAATTGTAGTTAGTCCATAAAAAGTTCCATTTTCCATATTATTCACCATCAAGAATTAAACAATTAAGACTTTATTTATTTTATTAATTAATTTATTTATTTGATATAACAACAACACATTGCGGCAACATTTATAATTAAAATCTACTACAGTTAAGATATGATCTAACGCAATACTATTACAGGTATATACAGCTGAAATAAAGATTCTCCATATTTAAGATTTTAAAATAAAATGAGTAAATTCATGCATTATCGTAACTAGCAGACTTCTTCTTCTTCTGCAAAGAAAGGCGCATTCTCAGTTTAACTTAAGCCCAACTTGCTTAGTTGAGATTTAAAACTACTTACAACTTTATCTAGGAACTCGCTACAACTCCACCTGAGTTTTCGTCGTGATGTAATAATTATTTATTAATTAAGCCAAAGAATAGAACTGTATTATCGTTTTTAGATAGCACATTTACTTCTTTCGTAAATACTTATAGCAAATACTAAAATAGATATAAAAATATGTGTTGACGGTTCAATCGAAGGGAAAGATTTGAAGAAATAAGCATGAAATGCAGTGGAATATTTTAGTAGCCAAATATATAGAGAATATTACGCAAAGTTCGGAGTAGACTGCAGAGGGCTCTACTAGCACATAATTTATAGTAAGTAAATAATTGATAATCCGAACAGAATTCAACATGTTGAACATGTCATAATATCAGGATAGTGAAAGAAACGTTGTCAAAACTTTTGGTTTACTGTCTGTGCTGGTGCTGCATTCTAGCTGGAAAACCTTTCAGTGTATAATGTATATTGTATATCCTTATCTACGCTTCTAAGGGTCTTTGATAGGAGGCGCTAGTACTTACTTTGGATTTAGCATCAGATACAACCAATCAGCAACGCTATTGAAAAGGTAAGCTCCTGATAAAAGCTTAAGAAAGCAAAGGGTAAAGGGCTACTTTTCCTTTAGGGTATTGCAGAAAATGTATGATTTCATTTTACATGTCAAAATGTAACAGGACGGACAACATAATCTGTACTAATGCGAAAGTATGTCTGTCTGTCTGATAACTATTCACGCCCAAAGCGCAAAACCGACTTTGCTCAAATTTGGTATAGAGATACTTTGAGTTCCGGGAAAGGACATAGGATACTTTTATCCCAGAAAAATGTACGGTTCCCACGCGATAAACGAATTTTAGCGCATCGGAGTCTCTGGCGTCACCTAGTATTATAATAATCCTTAGATACTAACAACCAAATTAGGAAAAAGAAAATGCCGTCATGTTCTCAAAGGATGATAAGCATAATGTATTTAATAAACAATCTGAGGTAATCAAAACTCCAGCGGAAGCAGGAAGGATAATGTCGTAAATAAATAAAAAAATAATTATTTTACTGCCCATAACAGTGCAACAAATTTCGCTGGGAGTGGTCGTAAAACAGTGGGCGGGAAGCAACAACCGGCTTTATTCCTTTGTGGGGAAGGATTATAGTCCCGTGGAGCGTTCCCGGCAACAATTGATGGACGCAAATCCGGGATCACGGTGCCGGCAAAACAGATCTTGCCAGAAATAGAACTGTATTATCGTTTTTAGATAGCACATTTGCTTCTTCCGTAAATACTTATGCAAACACTAAAATAGATATAAAATGTGTTGACGGCTCAATCGAAGGGAAAGATTTGAAGAAATAAGCATGATATGCAATTGGAATTAGGAATATTATGGATGGATCTTGTTTATAGTCCTGTTTTGGTGGCGGTGGCCGGTTTATATAAGCCAGGCCAGCTAACCAGGCGTATTGGAGCACTATATTATTATTTTTAACAAAAAATTAAAACCGACTTCCAAGGTAAAAACAATAATAACATTAATATGAACTAAAAAGTATTAAATAATTTTTACTATCTAATGGTGCCTTTTTCCGAATTCGGCTAAAACTCAACTATTTCTGTATTCAATCTTCATTATTTTGAAATCGGTACCAGATAGCTGAATCTTCAGTCCTCTGACAGAATATTTGAAACTTTTGGAACTGGCACCGACTTCAAAATTATGAAGATTGAATACAGAAATAGTTGAGTTTTAGCCGAATTCGGAAAAAGGCACCATTAGATAGTAAAAATTATTTAATACTTTTTAGTTCATATTAATGTTATTATTGTTTTTACCTTGGAAGTCGGTTTTAATTTTTTGTTAAAAATAATAATAATTTCACTCTTTTTAGTTACACTAGTAGGTAAACCTTCGCGTATATTTTACGTATCTTATTACAATTTGTCAAGAGTCACAACTCACACTCACAAAATCATATATTATCAGTGAAGTGAACATATTGTGCTAAGTAATTTAACAATTTTAATGCTTCAAGCCCCAAGCGGTCACCGGCGATTGAGATAACAATAGAAAGGCTATTGTGTCTCGTTTTTCCACGATCGAAGGATCTATCAGATAAAAAATTGTATAAACTTGCATAGGATGTAGCGTAGCTACTCATAATATTTAATATTATCATAATTATTGACAGCTCTGTTCTTGTAAAGCGCTTATTCCACTTATCCTAGCTAGGAAGTCCTAGCTAGGATCCTAGCTTTCTAAATGTCATTCCACTTGACTAAACTTTTTCCGATTTAGGATCCTAGCTAGGATCCTAGCTTCTAAATGTTATTCCACTTGACTAAATTTTTTAGGACCCTAGCTAGGACTTCCTAGCTAGGATAAGTGGAATAAGCGCTTAATCAAGAATTCAAATCGATACTTAGTGCGCCATCTATCGATTAATAAGTATAACTGATTAAAAAGACACTTAATGACTTTGTTTTGTGTAAATGCTCTTTTTAAAATAACTTTATTTTAATTCTATTTGTCTATTTAAATTTTATAAAGTAATTAGTAAAGTATTCGATCAGTTGTCTGCCGCCACGCGTCACGCGGCGCGGCGGCGCGGCGACGCCGTCGCCTCTGCGGCGCCGACCGCCATGTATTAAACAAACAGGTGTTGTTATACAGTACATAATTATTATTATTAGTATATCCATACCTATGCCTTGTACTATTATTAATTCTGTGCCATGAGACATTGGTGACCTTAATGATGATGATGACGATGATGATGATGATGATGATTATGATGATGAATATGAATTGCATAGTAGCATATGCTTTCTGTTCTTAAAACAACGCCGAAACTCCCGAACGTGTATCTATAAGGAGTCAGGAGTTCTCTCAGCATCTTCGAAACCATGGTATACTTTGACCCAATATTTGACTTTTTGGTAGCATATTCTTAGTACACTTCACATAAAACCAAAATCACCATATGTTTCCATATAAATTTCGAGGAGTTCCCTCGATTACTCATGGATCCCATCATCAGGTCACCACTTTTGTGAACATGGTACCAAATTGGAGTGAAACCTAATACAACAAAACAAAAATTTCGAAAATCGGTTCACAAACGGCGGAGTAATCGTTGAACATACAAAAAAAAAAAAAAAAAAAAATAAATATATCCACAGCCGAACATATAACCTCCTCGTTTTTTGGAAGTCGGTTAAAAATAGAGCCCCAAGTGTGTGCGCAATACATGAACTATATTCTATTACTCTTCCTTTTTGTTACTAGCCTATACTGGCGAGAGATCAAATGCAGGACCGACTTTTATATGCTTATTCGATGCATGAATCCTCTTACTTATCAGATACACGGCTAAACAGCCTAAAATACACGATTTTTTTCAACACAAGAATTGAATCCCCGTCTACCAGGTTAAGAGCCATGCTCTTAGGTCTTAACCACTTGACTAAGGAGGTGTTTTTAAACCTTCTTTATGAATGTAAGCCAACACTAGCATTGGTCCCAATGGACGTTTGCAAATCCCAATGGGGCAGTCGTGTCAGAGACCTAATGGCGGTGGCGGCCCTAGGAGGTGGCGAACAGAGCAATCGTCCGGGCTCTTGCAGGGGCCCCGGAAGGTATTTTTTCGTAAGACAAAGTGCCTCGCATAGACCTGCCGCCAAGGGCCTCACCTTCCGCCCGGGGCCTCGCAGTGGGTGAGGTCACCACTGCCTAATGGGTTATGAGGCCTATCCTTACGATTGCATGCATCTTGGACAACATGGCGCTGATGACGCGATGAATCAAGGAGTCTGGTTCGTATTATGAATCACGAATATTAAACGCATTAACGTTACATAACGTCTGATCGACGCCAAATCATAAGCGATCGGTTCATCGCCACAACGGGGTCGCAACGGGGGCCAACTCGGACGGGTTATAATATGGATCATAATTCATAACAATGGTGTAAATACTTGTAATGGACAAGTGTGGAGATACTTGAAAATCAGAAAAAGGATAATAATATATTACGAAGGTGTGTTTGCCTTTTGTTAGTGTAATATGAACGCAACCCAATATTTAGTTTATTTGGCAACTCGTGTCTAGTGTCTGTAGTCTATACTCTGTGTGTAAAATGTCAAACGTCAGTTGTCAATAGAAATTGTTTTTTTTGTTCGCTCTCTGTAACTTGTTACGTGCAGAATAAACTGTATGCATTTTTTCAAGCTGTTTGATATTAGATATTTTTCACCAACCCAGAAAATATTATCACCTTTCTGCCAGTTGTTACCAGCGTTACTCGGTTCAGCGGTGGATACTGTATATCCATGCTTAAACCGCTGAACCGAGTTACGTATGTCCGAATTCTGAAGTTTTTATCAGGACTTAGGCATTTATCTATTCAGTGGGTTGATGATGATTACACATAAATTACCATACGATTTCCATTATAAATACAGATGCAAATGTTTACGCAGTGTATAACTTAAAGAGACTGTATCCACCTACCGACCAAAACGCCATGACACTTTTAACTTTAACACAAGCAATGTCACCAGTTATGTATCTTTATTGATTCACCCCCATATAATTGGTGAGGTGAGGGTGAGGAATTTCGAGAATTGGGACCTTCCCGGCTCTCCCTTTGAGCGCGTGAATGACAATTAAATTTGATTTGCCCCTTATTTGATTAGAGTCCTCACACGTGTGACATCATTTCTGAATCGATTCATAGACTGCTGCGTAATTTGGTGGGTTTATCCGACTTACGCTTATTTGAACAACCCGACCAAATAACGAAGATCCGCTTTCTGCCCATGAATCAATTTATCTGATGGCACTACTATTTAGGTACAGAAAAATCTGATGGACTAAAACGTAGGTCCAACAACTAGAGCTAAGTTTTCAAGCGTAAGCTACTGCGTAAAATTCTGATTACTAAAATATATAAAATACTTAGTTACTTCGTAAATAATAGAGCTTCTGTTATGAAATAAATTAAAATGAAATATGAAACGTGTTCGAATGGAGGAAGGCTCAGGTTGGAAAAATGTAGTAAGAGGAAAACTAAAAACAACATTTCATAAAATTGTAGGAGTTTAAGCTGCCGTTAAAACAATGATAAAAGCGTTTAATAAACATAATTGAAATAAAACTCGTATTATTGACATCTGGTGCTCTATTTGTGTATGATGATCTGTAGCAGATAGAATAATCCAGAACAACAATACAACTAGGGTTGCCAAAACTAAATGCCGGACAAACCAGCCAGCTTAGCCGGACATTTAAGTAAAAGGGCCGTACGCAGTAGTATGTCCGGCCTGTGAATTTAGGCAAAGTCAACTATTGGGCACACGCTCGTTTCATAGAAGTGTGTCCGCTCTTTATAGTATTTTACAATAGTAATTTGTTGTTTAATTTACACAAAAGTTTCTGTATTTTGCAGTATTTTTCTGTCATAGAGTAGTTTTTCTATCTAATAAGGTGTCAAATCCATTAAACATTAGAAGGATTTTAGGCTCTATGTATAATAACGGTGCGACAAAAGCCAGACAGCCACTAATTTAGTCCAGATACGTGATGAAAAATTCTATGTCCGGCTTTACCAGCACGCCTCTATCCCGCTACATCCGGCTTTATCCGGACATCTAGCAACCCTACATACTGCATGCTTTTATGACAGGTTTTGACAAATCACAGGGACGGAATCTATACAAACGAAATAGAATAATGTAGATCGATCATAGTGCTGTTGTTTGTTGCCGCACAAACTACCATGTCTATTGTCTATAGTTCTATACAATACACGTTGTACTAGATCACTAGACAATGCATTTAAAGCATGCAAATCCAGCAGTGAGCGAACTAAATGTTGATAATGAACTATTGCTAAAAGAGTACTTTGATTTCAATGGATTTCTGCAATGTTTTCACAATATACGGCTGCATCAGCACATTACAGTTAAAAAATTGCGTTCGACGTTTGACAACGTTTCTGTCAATATTCTGATATGACGTGTGCAACATGTCGGATTTTGCTCTGCTCCGACCTTTGTGTAACATTCCCTAATCTTCAAGCTGTAAAGCTAGATCAAAATCGATCTAGCTGCTTAATGATAACAACAGACAAACGCCTCAAATTTTTAACACCTTTATGCAGTTTTCTTCGCGGGTTAATAATAAATGAAGATCGATCGTATCGCCACATAAACTACTTTACAATAATCCATACTAATATTGTAAATGCGAAAGTGTGTCTGTCTGTCTGTCTGTCCGCTGAACCGATTTTCTGAAATTCGGTATGGAGATACTTTAAATCCCGGAAAATGTACGGTTCCCGCGCGATAAACGAATTTTGGCGCAACGAAGTTGCGGGCGTCATCTAGTATATTATAACTAGATATTTTACTGGACTAGACAATGGATTAGGCCTGAATATTATGATGTTACGTATGAAAGCTCGTTATGTAGCTTTCATACGTAACATCATAATATTATAAAATAATTGTTTTCAGGTGTTATATACCTAACGTGACCATACGTCCCGCTTTGGGCGGGACAGTCCCGCTTTCAGGCAGTCTGTCCCGCTGTCCCCCGCGATGCCGAAATTGTCCCGCTTTTGTAAACAGACCAAACGACAATCATATTTTAAAAGTATTTTTATGTTTCAAATGCCTGTGCAATGCCTGATGCATACATACAAAAAACGTGATTATTTTACCATATTGTGCCAAATAACATAAAAATTGCTCCAGTAGTTCGTGAGAAAAGCCCTTTCAAATAATTTTTCCCGTTTTTTCAACATTTTCCTTTGTACCTTCGCTCCTATTAGTCTTGGCTTGATAAAATATAGCCTAAAGCCTTCCTCGATAAATGAGCTATCTAGAACTGACATAGTTTTTCAAATCAGATCAGTACCTAGTTCATGAGGATTAACGCGTTCATACAAACAAACAAACTTAGACGACTTGCACTTTGAAATACATAATTATTATTCACTAGATGATGCCAGCAACTCCGTTGCACCAAAATTAGTTTATCGCGCGGGAACCGTACATTTTTCCGGGATAAAAAGTATCCAATGTCCTTTCCCAGGACTCAAGGTATCTCCATGCCAAATTTCAGCAAAATCGGTTCAGCGATTTGGGCGTGAAGAGGTAACAGACAGACACACTTTCGCATTTATAATATTAGGTATGGATGTATTTCAAAGTAGGGGGGGGGGGGATTCTGTATTTGTCCCGCTTTGACAAAAAAATAAATGGTCACGTTATATACAGAGATCAACTACGATAACATGGCGCGCCCGTCCAAAATTCAAAACTTTTGAAGTGCGTTGTCAAAACGTTTGAAGAGCGTTGTCTTGCGCGGTTTATGATAATAGTTGACCAACAAATCTTGGTAATAAGTGGCATTAACTGAAATATTACGTGTACTGTGATTGGTTGAATACTTCCTACATACAAACTTTTTCATAAGGATGTGACTACAGTCTACACACATTGAAACAGTCATTTGGAGGGGCGCGCCATGTTATCGTAGTTGATCTCTACCTATAGTTGGGCGACGCTTTTGTGACATAGGGAAAAGTGGAGGCTGAATTGAAATTTAACGACACAATCTTGAATATTTAGCAAGGTGGATATATATTTGCGACAGACATGCAACGGGCGTTTGAAAGCAGATATTGTAATTTTGCGACAGCTACGCGACAGCCATATTTTGACAGCAGATAATATTGCATAATAAATGCTGTCAATCACCGGCAGTTGCTTAGCTGTCGCAAGAGATTAAATCACCTTAGGTACTTTCTTTGTAGCGACAGCATGTAGTTATGAAAAGTACGTAAAGGGCTTTTTAATTTACTCTTGTATAATAAACTTATACATAAACCAGACCTAATGGTTTTAGTTTTATAATGAATTTCCAAGGGCTACATAGTGACAAATGGAGCCGAGCTGGTGTAATGTGATTAAAATTTGGAACTTGTGTCTTGTGACGTTACTTAACGCAACTTTGGGTCATAAGCTTAATCCCTTTAGGCTTGGGCTACTTTTCGGTATCCCTGAACAGAGAAAATTTAATTTAATTTAATTTTCTCTGTTATACGTGGGAGAGCCATACTTTGGCGCGAATGGGCCGGCTCGACCGGAGAAATACCACGTTCTCATAGAAAACCGACGTGAAACAGCGCTTGCGCTGTGTTTCGCCGAGTGAGTGAGTTTACCGGAGGCCCAATCCCCTACACTATTCCCTCCCCTACCCTCCCCTATTCCCTTCCAATCCCATCCCTACCCTCCCCTATTACCCTATTTCCTCTTAAAAGGCCGGAAACGCACCTGCAGCTCTTCTGATGCTGCTTGTGTCCATGGGCGACGGAAGTTGCTTTCCACCAGGTGACCCGTTTGCTCGTTTGCCCCCTTATTTCATAAAAAAAGTAAGTCTGTTTGTAGTAGTTTTTATCTTTGTCTGTCCACCCGCATTTTACAACCACTCTTTAAATTTGTATGCGATTACGCAATTTAGAAGAACCATACACGGTTATTCCTTTTTAACGGGTAACACACTCAAGCAATCCAGCCTACGTCAAGACGTCTTCCGGTCATGTCATCTAGCAACACCGGATGTTCCTTTCACCTTCACTTTTTATCCGTCCTAGACCTAGGTAGGTGTATCTTTAAAACGTAATAATTTTATATTTTACTTTCATGTAACATCTAAAATATACAGTCCACAAAGTTAAGTGATAATTTGAGTGACACACTAACAAATTTCTCTATTAATAGAGAAATTTAAAAAGTGTCTGTAAAATGCGGATGACGAATCATGAGTCGCATGTCGTGTGATCATGTCCATTTCATACATTTTGACTGGTGATTCTATGAAACAGCGGTAAAGAAAACGTCTTGACTAAAGGTCCATTTTCAGAGCTCTGGATTTTCTCCGCCCTCATGTAAGCTTCATCCCTTGAAGCTCACGTAGTGGTTAATTTATTCGCGATAAACAAAATTGGGCTTTACAGCCGCGGACTAAGCGACAGGATAAGATTAAAATCGTGTGACAGTTTCTAAATTCTAATGTAAATCTACTGGAAGGTGCCAAGTTAATGATTTGAAATTCAGTTACATAACAAGCTTCCCCGGCAAATGTTGTTTTAATATAATATTATGTTTCTATCTAGAAGCACATGTTTTCAGATAGAGCAAACCTTTGAGATTTAAGGGTTAAAAAAATGTGGATCGATTTCTAAACCAATTCGTTATGCATAATCAGTACACGTCAAAGTATATTTTTTAAATATTATCTATGGACGCTTTACACCACGTCAGTCTGGCCCCGTGCTAAGTACCTGAAGGACTTGTATTACAGGTACCAGACAACGGAAATATATTTAATACTTTTATACTATGCATATATATTTAAGATTTTTATTACATGAAACACATATTTAATACCGAGCCATGACCCAGGAACTTCGAAAACTTTTTGTTCCGTCGGCGGGATTCAAACCCGCGGGCCGTGACCCCCGGCTTGAGCTACCAACAGCCCACCAACTGAGCCACAGAGGTCGTCAAATTTTCCACCGTTTCAGAGGAGTTTGCACACAATGTAACATCTATTTATATAAATTTTAAGCTTACTTAATACTAGCTGAAAGCCGAGCTTTATGAGGGCTCGCCTCGTTATTTTGCGTGGTAATAATCTTTAAGGCAGTTTTTTATATCTTAATAGTAACCAATCCTTGACTGACCGATAATAACACGTCATCTATATATAAATAAAAATTACTATGTTATAGCACAAATCAATAGGCGTGATAGTTTTTCCGTAAAGTGTACCACAAAAGTGCTCGTTGTGGGATATACTACGGCTCGCTTCGCTTCGGTCGCAATAATGATGGTAATACTTTAATAATTGAAAGAGGAGTTTGTCAGATGTATGAGGCTTATGTCAAAATCTTCATTTAATTATATCTGGTAATTAATACACGTCTCTAACTGCCGCACTCAGAGTGGAACAATAATTATTATTAAATTACTTAAAATATGTAATTAATTAAAAAATGTTGACATAATCTGTCAAACTTTTCATTAAATTGAAGGTTAATCATAATTTATGGCTAGTTAACACGTATTAAGTAGATAAGTAATAACTAAATTTTAACTTAATTTGAAGTGCCTGCCCGAAATGTGTCAAATGACAAGCCCCGCCTACGAACTTAACAAAAAATAGTCAAAATTCTAATTTCCATGTTTAGTACTTAACTAAATTTTAATTTGCTACTTGCTATTAAGTTTTGTGTTTACATGCAACAAATAACTTAAAATTAAGTTAAAATTTAGTTACCTACTTATCAACTTTAATACTTCAGTCGGAAATTCCAGGAATTGCTATTGTATTCTATTGTTGTCGCGATCACCGGTGCTCGCGCGGGGCCTGAAGGATTAAATACGTGTAAACCGGCCATAAATGTCTCTGAATACGGCGGTGACTGCGGCAGCTGTTAGTCCCAAACTCCCAAAATACCTCTATTTACATGTGTATTGTGTGGTGCATCATACACGTTCATAACTCGTAATGCACAATCGATACGAACATGTCAAGTGCGGAAAGTAGGTTAGGCACGTTTACTGTCACCCCCGTGTATGATTTATCCACCGGCAAACATCATCAAAACCTCACTAACCACTAACCAGACTCGCTAAATTCCCTATCGATTAGTAATGAAGAGTGACTGGTCTTGTGGTTTCGATCTTTGTAAATAATACTAAGTAACAGAATCCATATCCACACTAATATTATAAATGGAAATTGTGTCTGTCTGTTTTGGCAAAAACATGACTATACTATTAATACGGTACGCATGTTGAATTTCCTCATTACTTATTTATGGAATATAAATTGTGTTGGAGGAAAATGTCGTGTACTTTAATTTAACGTCAACAAGGAAAACGCTTTGGTCTCCTGTTTCGCTCTCATCTCGGGTGAATTGCTGCCGAGATTTGTACAGTGATATGACGATTATTACAGCTCTCGTCGGTTACCCGAAACCAGTTATAGAGTGATGTAGTACATTTATAACCCCCTTGATGGCGCTAGACCCAGCGACAACTAGACTTCATTTTATAAAAGCCGAAAGTAACGCTGGTCGTTCCTAGTTCCTACCTTTATAGGGATGACCCCTACAGGTAAATTCTCAGCTTTTATAAAATGACGAAAGTCTGGCTGCTGCGAGGTCTTACCCTATATAAAAAGAGTAAGAACCCCTGAAGCAAGGCATTTGAGCGTACGAGCGGCCTTGTCAATTCTCTAATCTTTTATGTTGTTAGCATCCTCTAAGATGGAATCTTCCCAAGGGGTATTTTTGCCAGGCTTATTTCATGCAATTCAAACCGAAGAATAGGTAACCTTTAGTACTTTAGCTTTGCCCTCGGGTAGGCATTTATTACAGGGTTCTGTTAACGACTAGACATAAAAATAATGGCTGTCTGTTTAACATTGAAATTAATAATAATTACTATTGCAGCTTCTTGGAGTTTGTAGCATGTCTTTTGTTGCAGGATCAAATGGTTGGTTAAATTACTTTCTGTTCAATTAAACCTCTTTAAATCTGTCGTTAGCGGTCTTCATTTGCTTTTTGATAGATAAGATTGAATCGATGATATATCAATGCTGAATTAAATTGCAGAATCTTTCAGATTTAATCTGTGACCGTGAAACTTTGATTAAATAATATTATTGTGGTTTCATTCTACAAACGTAGACCGTAGACATAACTGCCTGCCCGAAATTTATCAAGTGACAAGCCCCGCCTACGAACTTAACAAAAAATAGTCAAAATTTTAATTTCCGTGTTTAGTACTTAACTAAATTTTAATTTGCTACTTGCTACTAAATTTTGTGTTTACATGCAATAAATAACTTAAAATTAAGTTAAAATTTAGTTAACTACTTATCAACTTAATACGTGTTTGTAATTTTTGATAGATAAGATTGAATCGATGATATATCAATGCCGAATTGAATTGCAGAATCTTCCAGATTTAATCTGTGACCGTGAAACTTTGATTAAATAATATTATTGTGGTTTCATTCTACAAACGTAGACCGTAGACATAATTCTACGAGAATTGTACGCATTAGGGAAATTACATGCAGCCTTTCATATTTTAATATAAACTTTTCTTGTTCGTGTCCCCTGAGGTCTGAGTTGAGAAAACTTTGAGTATTATGTGCTCACTTAAAGTCCAAAGATTGAAATATAACATCTGACAACCTTGGTCGGCTTCTGGGTTTTTTGACGAGAGTTTATATGTTCAATAAGACGTAATAACGTTATTTTCAATAACGTTACAGTCATTATACAGTGTGTTAGTGTAAACACCGTTATCCTTGAAACCATCAAATGAGCCCGTCAAAATTAACAACTTTTTCTATGAGAACAATGCTGGGAACACAAAAATGGCATTTTCATACCCACGGATGCCCGGATCGGCAATTTTTATAGGTATGAAGACGGATATTTTTGAGTTCCCAGCATTGTTCTCATAGAAAAAGTTGTTCATTTTGACGGGCTCATTTGATGGTTTCAAGGATAACGGTGTTTACACATCTTGTATATCGTTTTACCTGAAATTTTATGAGAGTTCATAATGATACATTGTGACGCAAAACATTAAGGATGCACGATGAAATAGGAGGGGAAAATATCCACCAATGATGTACTATCAGATAAGTTGATTCATAGGCAGATGGCAGACAATGGGCAAAAATGTATGGAACCTGGGACCAATGGCATTGAAATATGTGTCATCGGATAGGTCTCTTGAATTGGAACAACAATTGCTAAGACACATTTGTTATTAGAACTGTCCGTTCCGAGTTATGAGACTTGAAAGTTCAGATATAAAGGTTACATTTACCCATGGCTAGCCAAGCTATTTGATTACCCAAGCTATTTTATTAGCTTCTATTCTCTGAAATTCTACCCTCCTGTTATTTAAGCACTTGCTGTTTACATAATTGTAGAGGATGTTTGTTGCATCCACTTTATGGCGTATATTATGATCTTGTCCGTATGTGAAAGTGATTTATAATGGCAGCAGCTATTTAAAAATTGACGAACATGTAAAGCAGCACTCTATTAAAATATTTTTGCTGCAGCAGCTTTAAATCACGTTTAAAGCGGCCGTTTACCACTTCCACTACCTAGCGACATACTGTTACAGCTCGAGCTTCACTTGCCTGGGCTGGCCCTGTTGTGTAGCAAGCTGTATCTCTCCACGGTCTTTAGATGGTGTTTCTTTATAAATAAGGGGGCAAACGAGCAAACGGGTCACATGATGGAAAGCAACTTCCGTCGCCCATGGACACTCGCAACATCAGAAGATGCTGCAGGTGCGTTGGTGGACTTTTAAGAGAGAATAGGGTAATAGGGTAAGGAAGGCAATAGGGGAGGGATGGAAAGGGAATAGGGTAGGCGATTGGGCCTCCGGTAAACTCACTCACTCGGCGAAACACAGCACTGTTACGCACTGGTACGCAAGCGCTGTTTTACGCCGGTTTTCTGTGAGTCCGTGGTATTTCTCTGGTCCAGCCATGGCTCTCCCAAGTAAAACGAAAGCTTCGAACCACGTACGGTGGTACGAACCATTCTTAACCGCAAGCTTCGGTAGACTCCAACCCACCCCCAAACCCACCTTCCAAGAAAAACGCGTCATATTCTTGAATTAAAACATGCATTGTGTTTTCATGGTCATTCATGATGTCTTGAATTATTTGCGTGTCAGTTTTCATGTCAGCAAGTGTGTTTCTTAAGTTTAGAATATATTTTTCTCAAGCGATAAAAAGTCTCATTACTCCAAATGGACAGCTGTTACAGCAAGGTGGTCATAGTGATTGTTGTTCCTATTGAGGGAACCTGTCCAGTGATATGTACCTTTCGCTTTTGGAGCGTGGTCCCAATCTGCCCAGTGTCCTTTGGTCGGTTTATTTCAAGCTCAGTCGACAGATCACGACTAAATCTGAATTATTGTCATAATCCGACCAAATGACGTAGGTCCCTCATCTGCCTATCAATTTCTTCGATGGTACAAAAGCTTACGTCTCTTCGTTCTCCACCGAAGAAACCCAAAACTCCTCCTGTTTTCTTAGCGATCTTATCTATACCTTGTATTATGGTCTGCAAGGACCCATTAGAAGTAAAATATTATCTCCGAAAGGTCCATGCTCCGACTAACAATTGAATTCCCTACGGATAGGGTTGCCAGGATACCAACCAACCAACCAAAAAACCGGACAAACAGAACCAGCCTAGCCGAACATTTGTATACAGCCGCGCGTAACCGGTAGGTCCGCTCGTAAAACATTGCTGTTTCATCTAGGATGTATATTAGTATCTAGATTCTAGGATATTCTTACAAATTGTATATGAAAAGCTCTACAAAGCTGGAATCCATATAATTTTGGCCGGACACGCCATCAAAAAGCCTGGCTGTGTCCGAGCTTTTCCGGACGCCTGCCAACCCTACCCGCGGAACATTATTGAGAGCGCACGCGGAATCCGAATGAGATGCAAATACACAGTAAAGTAATTTGTTTTTAAACGATCCTTTTCGGAAGCTCGGTGCTCACTAAATTGAATTTAACTTATTTTGCGTGCGGTTGTACTTGTGTGGAATTTTGGGCCCAGTACTTTCCACTGTACCGCAACCATGCGCCAGCAATTTTAAATATATTTTCTGACCAACAATTTAAAAAATATAGCTGGGACTTCTTATTCCTGATGATCCCAACCTTTCGGCTCTTTTCCGACTGTGACCACTAGAAGCGGCCAAAAATTGAGGAATAATAAGAAAAGTGCTCTACGACAAAATCCGCATGTGCCGAAAGCGAAGTTATGATTTCCAAATTTTTTTGAAATATTCGAATACGGCACACCGGTGTTCAAAAATATGTGAACGTTAGATGACGTCCGCAACTCCGTTGCGCCAAAATTAGTTTATCGCGCGGGAACCGTACATTTTTCCGAGATAAAAAGTATCCTATGTCCTTTCTCGGGACTCAAGGTATCTCTATGCCAAATTTCAGCAAAAGCGGTTTAGCGGTTTGGGCGTGAAGAGGTAACAGACAGACAGACAGACAGACATACCCACTTTCGCATTTATAATATTAGTATGGAAGTATGGATATTAGTATGGAAATTAGTATGGAAGTATGGAAGTATGGCAGTATGGAAGTATGGATAACTTTAGTCGCTCATATTAAGTTAATAAGGATAATATTATATCATTTTTAAAAGGAAAAATTACACTGTGTGACTGTGTGACAGTGTGCCATTTCATGATTTCTCATCCCGTGTGTCGTAAATTTATTTACCCCGATGTCGATACATTGATATTCATTACAGCGGAGAGCTGTAACGAATTATGAAACGCTGGAGCCTTGGCTTATGAGGATTGAGGACTTTCGTTTTAATCTACTTGACGCAACAAGCTACGCGCTTTTTTGAACCCTATATCCATTTAATAGGGTCGAAAAGATGTCACATGGATATGTACGGGACTGTACCTAACATATTACATGAAGTGCGCTCTTGGAATGAGCCACATTTGACTTAATTTAGGCGCAGAATTAAATAAGGAAATTAAGTTCTACTTTGTATTCTCCATACTACTTTGGCCTTTGACTGATGTGAGAAATATTTAAAATTCTCGTGTGGCGACTCGCGACGCGAAGTTGTAGCGCATCAAACAGCGCACAACCTTAAGGCGCTATATTGAAAATTGTTTTTTTAACAAAAAATTGAACCCGACTTCCAGTGTAAAAACAATATTCTTAAAATGACCTAAAAATGATGAAATAATTCTTATTCTTCATGAGTGCCTTTTTCAAAATTCGACTAAACCTCAACGAATTCTGTATTCCATTTTCATTCGTTTGAAGTCGGTACCAGCCCAGAACTCAGATACTTGACATAGAACTTAGCCAGTACCGACTTCAAAAAAATGAAAATTGAGTAGAGAATTCGTTGAGCTTTAGTCGAATTTTGAAAAAGGCACTCGTGAAGAATAAGAATTATTTCATCCTTTTTAGGTCATTTTAAGAATATTGTTTTTACATTGGAAGTCGGGTTCAATTTTTTGTTAAAAAATAATAATTTTACTTTTTTTAGTGATCTACAAGACAAGGCTTTATGCGTAGATAGCCACTACGAATATTAACTATCCATATTATATTACTGTAAGCTAAATTGTGGTAAATGCTTGCAGTTATCTAAGCGATGCTGCAATTTCGCAACTTTTATCTTTAAAGGTTCAGGAGTTCTGTTCTGTGCCTTTGGACCAAGAGACACCTTCGTATGAAATTTCTTTTAATCGTAGCATATGTTTAAGTTACTAGAAACAACATTTTAACCACTATGAGTGTTTTAATAAATTTCAAGGGTTATTCCCTCGATCCCTCATAGATTCCATCACCAGCTCACCACTTTCGTAATTGATGTACAAAATTAAGATAATATCCTATTTAACAAAATGATAATTTTGAAAATCGGTCTACTAACAGCGAAATAATCATCAAAAACATCTGCTTCGATGCAAAATATCACGAAAAGTACCAATAATTGGGTCATAATGTGATGATGCATGGCATAATTATAGTTGTGATGATGATGATTAATCAAATTGATATATTGGCTTATGCTTTCAGTTGTTTAAGCAACGCTGAAATCCCCGAACCTGTATCTATAAGGAATCAAAAGTTCTGTTCGGTACCTTCGGATCCAGGGTATAACCTGGTACAATTTTGGTAGTATTTACCTTGAATGCTTCAGAAAAAATTGAAATCACTATGTTTCCATACAAATTTCAAGGGGTCCCCTCGATTCCTCATGGATCTCATCATCAGATCACCACTTTTGTAAATATGATACAAGTTCGGATTCAACCCTGTACAACAACAAAAGAATCATGAAAATCGGTGCACAAACGGCGAAGTTATGGTTGAACATACAAAAAAATATATATATATATATACAGACAGACATATAACCTCCTCCTTTTTGGAAGTCGGTTAATAAATTATACCGCAAGGGCAATTTTATACTTAATTTGTATGACTATAAAGTCGTGAATATGCTGCGGCCAGAAGCTATCGGCTCGCTCGGAAAACATGCGACAAAACGTAATTTTAATTATTTAAAAAATAACTAGGAGCATTTAAGCAAAATGCTTCTATACGATTTTGAATTGCAAAGGTGTCTATTAATTAGACTAATTTCCTACAATACATCTATTTTCGTTAAAAAATAATCTTCAAAATTCGTATTTTTAAGAGGTCATTTCGAAAATTAAATGTATCGAGGCAAAATTCATTAATCGTGTTTCTAGTTCTTCTCAAACCTAGATAAGGCTATGAAGATATGTATATCTCATTACCAGATTTGTAACATTTCTGAGGGTCCTATAGTATTACGTCAAAAAGGACAGTTTTTTCAATATAGCGCCTTAATCGCGCTACCAAAATTTACAACGTCTGAAAAGAGTGAAAAGAGAAAACAAAAATTAACTTCAAAATATTTAAACACTAAAATTTTTTGTTTTGTGTAAAATTTTTTTTTACTAAATTTACTACTAAATATTTAAACACTAAAAAATAGAGTAAAACACTCAAAAATTTATAAATAATTAGTAAATTTACTACAAAATATTTTAATACTAAAAATATTTTTTAGAGTTGAAATATTTTGTAGTAAATTTACTATTTATTTATATATTTTTTAGTGTTTAAATATTTAGTAGTAAATTTAGTAAAAAAAAATTTTACACAAAAAAAAATTTTTAGTGTTTAAATATTTTGAAGTTAATTTTTGTTCAGGAACATAGGTAATTACTATTTTAAGCTGAAAAATAACTCAAACATGTAAAATATTTTCGTATGACAAAATGATTTTGGTATTACGTTTGTATGAGAATTTCGAGGGTAACCCGGGCTCTTAAAGTAGATCTTCGAGCGAGCTTATTCTCGCAACATACTCTATATAAATAATAATCAGCTCTACTAATTTTCAATCCTCACTAAAACTGATTTGGCTAATTTTAGTCTTGAAATGTTCGTGCAAGTCTAGGAAAGCTTAGGTTAGGTTATATAATAATTGTACGTGGGAGAGCCATGATTCGGCACGAATGGGCCGGCTCGACCGGAGAAATACCACGTTCTCACAGAAAACCGGCGTGAAACAGCGCTTGCGCTGTGTTTCGCCGAGTGAGTGAGTTTACCGGAGGCCCAATCCCCTACCCTTAAGAGCGTATTCCCTCTTAAAAGGCCGGCAACGCACCTGCAGCTAAAGTGTCCATGGGCGACGGAAGTTGCTTTCCATCAGGTGACACGTTTTCTAGTTTGCCCCCTTATCTCACAAAAGAAAAAAGAAAAAAGATAAATGATACGAAGTTCACCGGGTCATACTATAGTGTTTAATAATGTAGGTTGTAATCAATATAATCATATTACTTATTATCTATTCTACACAGATTTGCAGTCAAGTATTGCAATATAATTGCATGTTATCATTATTTATCATCGGTAACAGATAACAGACTTGAATGAAAATTCTCTTGTTGGGCCAGCAGTGAACCCGCAAAGTCAGACTAATTAATAATTATACCTCAGACTTGCACCTGTAATCATCGTCATCATTATTCTGTAGCCGGCTACTATATTTACCAATTTAGAGCAAATAAAAGGGTAGAATTAAACTGCTGAACGTAGGCCTTTTTTATTAACAGGAGAAACGCATTATGATTTCTCCTGTTAATTAGGTTAACCAGGGTTAGGGATGTGACTCAGCTGAAGCACCCCGGGGGTACGTGGGACTGGCCGACGACGATAAGCGCCAGCCGACCCACTAAAACCACTTGCGGTTTGCTACCAGCCGTTGAACGAAGAGTGTGCCGGATCTGTCTAATATAGATATCACCGTAGGCTTCACCCAACGAACGTCAACCATTCCACTCTTGGGCAGCCCTCATCAATCTGCTGCTCGGCACCATTCTTCAATTCGTCAATCTAGCTGCAACTCGTCCTGTACAATATACTATCAAAGAAGTTGATTCCTAGGCAGATGGCAGACCTAATTTCATTTGGTCGCGTTACGTCAAACCCATCCGACCGATCACAGCTAACATTGAATTGACATGATCCGACCAAATGACGTAAAGTCTGTCGACTGCCTACTGCCTAGGAATAAATTTCCTCGATAGTAAATCCTATCCAAACGGGTGGACCGATTTTGAAAAAATATTTATTAAACAAAGAAATTACAAAGGTACTTATATTTTGAATATCAATGAGAATAGTTACAATTTTTGTAGCTATTAAGTATCTCTCTAATGTTTCGAGTGAAATTAGTGCAAGCTATTGACATTAAATCCTCGAGATGTTCGTCAGTAAGTCGAGACCGAAATTAATTTTTAACGAAGTTCATCCTCGAACATGCTTGGTCCGCACCATAAACTTATAATATACTGTCGTATAGACCACCTGACAACCCGAAAATGCGTGACCATTTTTGATCTGTCAATGTGTGCGTGTGCTAGTGATGTATATTTTACTATCGATAGTATAGTATTTTGCTATCGATAGTATAGTCCGTTCGAGTTATTTTACCTGAGTTTCTTTAAGAAATAAATAATATGCAACTTTGACAGATTTTGTATTTCAAATTAGGTATTATAAATTTTAATTGGCAAAAAAAGGTGACGATTGAAAAGCAGATACACATTTTCGTTTGGAATGATTTTTCAATCGTCGGATATGTTATGACATGAGGTTCTTATAGGGGTAAATAATATACACATAACACATTATAAAGTTACTTATTTATTTCTCAGGTAAAATCTATTTGGTAAATCAGCCCTTACATTGAAAGTTTACGTTGAAAGTAAACAACACACATAGTATATTATATTTTATTCTTAAATTAAATACACAAGTACATATCATAAAATATCATAATACTTTTTATCACAATTATTTTAACCGACTTTCAAAAAGGAGGAGGTTAGACGTTCTGCTGTGGATATATTTTTTATGTATGTTCAAGGACTACTCCGCCGTTTGTGAACAGATTTTCAAAATTTTTCTTTTGTTGTACATTGTATTGTTCCGAGTAGGTACCATGTTCACAAAAGTGGTGGTCTGGTGATGGAAACCATGAGAAATCGAGGTGTCTCCTTGATATTCAAATGGGAACATATCGACACCGGAAATATCACTTAATGTAAGGGACAAAACACGACTTTTCAGGAGAGCGAAAAAACAACTTTTTTTTTTTACAAATTAGTCCGTAACTTTTTGTCATTTAGTCCGATCTTAAAGGTGTTTATGGCAAAGTTTCTTAGAATTTTGTCGGCTATATAACTATAAAAAAAATATTTTCGTAAATTTACGCGTTTAGAAAATAGCATGTTCCTTACATTAAAAAAATTTGCTTATTTGTCCTTTACAGCACTGAATTTTTTTATGTCAACTATGCCATATTAAGTAAGCACCAAGTTTAATATGAAACTGCGACACAAATACACTGTAAAGGACATAAAAAACTATGCTTTGGAGGAAGTTTGATGTAATACATTAAAATCTAACACAATAGCCCACCACGACTGGCTGGTCTACCACATAAGGGATAGGATTTCCAGCAAAATAAGGGAACTTCGACAGACTGAAGCATTTCCCTTGGCACCGGGACTGTTCCGATCTACACCCAGAGCCCCTTTAGACAAGGTGGAACTTTGCAAAACCACGTCTCTGCTCTTTTGTCCTACCGAAATCTGTATCCTGAGCCAAATAGAAGATGGATCTTCCTCCCTGTTCCGCTCTGCGGCCTCTTTCTGTGAACCTGACCTAGCGATCGCACACCATAAGTCTAAATGTTCGTTCTTGACCTGGCATTAAGGCATTAAATTTCACCTTATCAGGAGCTACTGTTCTCTTTTATCGCACCTGTTAGAGCTGCTTCGCCAGTGCCCAGTCATGACCTACCCCTTCTATGACCTTCCTTTTTATGGTGTTACGCCAGCTATTTCTATCATCGGCCACTCGAAGAGCGTCGCAGACAGTCGACTCAAGTGTGGTACGGATTTGATCAGACCAATTTTTTTCCTTCAATTTTGCCAATTATCATGAGTTTTCCATACCATAGTTTCAAGGTTTCCTCCTTTTTTTCTGGTAATGTGTCTGAAATATTCTAAGATGCGTTATTAGACAGATGGTAGAGAGCCTTGTTTGTATGTTTAGTTGAGCCAGAATGGATGAGGTGGTTCTGAAAGCAGTTTATAGAATTCAGAGCATTTTCCTCCAGCACCCTCGACGGCGTCGATACGTCTGCGGTCTGCAGACTTCAGAGTCCATGTCTCGGATCATTAAAGACAGATGAAGAATATGAGCACGTACATAAGTTTCCTCCTGGTTTTTAACGAAATCTTCTTGTCAAGCCAGGTTTTATGCATTTTGAGACATGGTGCTCTTAGTCACCCCAATTCTTCTACGTATATTTAGTTAACAGGAGCCGTTGTTCGTAAAGATCAAAGACAAATTTGCTAACCACTTCCAATTTTACCGCGCCAGTCAAAGGCAGAGTGTTGCTTCTGTCTATGACCATGTTTTTGGTTTCCCTTTATTAAATGAGAGGCCCAAGTTGTTGATCATTTGCTTCATTCTCTAAAACAGTTCTTGCATTCTCACGTCCGATTTGCCCACCCACCCTCGAGTACAAAAAGCGCTATTCGCAGACGACACGGCCCTGTTCTTTGCTCATCGCCAAATAGCTTTCGCGTCCAAAAAACTCCAAGAAGCAGTTACCGAACTCGGTAAATGGTTCGCAAAATGGAGAATCGAACTAAACCCCGACAAAAGTCACGCTATATTATTTAACGGACTAAAACGTAAGAAAATGCAACCTATTAGTCTGCACGGAAAATTAATTCCCGAAGTCACGGCTGTCAAATACTTAGGAGTAGTACTAAACAAGTCGATGTCATTCACGAACCATATATCGAATACCGTACGTAAAGCGAAATTTGTATTATACAAATTATATCCTTTACTCAACGCGAGTAGCAAAATGTCCTTAAGACATAAGCTCATCTTATACAAAACATGTATAAGAACGATACTCACTTATGCGTGCGTCTCTTTCGCACACATAAGTGACAATCAGATGAACCAATTGCAACGAGTTCAAAACCGTTTTTTGCGCATGGCAACAGGTGCCCCCCGTTACATGCGAAACATCGACTTGCATAGAGACTGCGAGCTTATCACTATCAAAGCCTATATCAAAGAACTCTCGGAGAGATTCTTTGAGAAAGGAAAAGTACATCCCAATCCGCTCATTCGTAAGGCTGTGGACTACGAACATGACGCACCGACATTCCGATACCCCTTCAGGCGGCCTAAGCATATCTTAGCCGACCCTGTAGATCCCATCACAGAATACGTAACGTACTGTGTACAGTTACGCAAACACAAATCACACTCACCCGCGTGGTTAGTACTGCACCGGGGACGACGCCGGCGCCTTCCCCGAGGACTTAACACGACCCGAACGACAAACAGACAGACCGACCGAAATCCGGTGCCGAGCTCGATCCCGGGTTCGAGTTCGCATGCGGATAGCATAGGAACACACCTAAATCATGACCGCGACCGCGACATTGTCGTAGAGAGCTCTACCAATTACTTTGACATTAGAACATACACGCGTATGTCACCCCAACCGGACTCGGAAGGGGAGAGGGACGGCCCTCTTTTATGCAATAACATTAATAACTTGAGCTCATCTACCGCGATAACTCGTACGCAGCTAGTTTGTGCTACCGCGCGCGAGCAGCCTCACTCGTCAGAGAGTGAGTAAGGGGTCGGACCCCTTAAGAGCAGGGGGGATCCGTGTCCCCACGTCAGATGAAAATAGCTTATTTTCGTAGCTCTCCCCAATATTGCCCGATTAGAATGTCACACGTGTGACTTTAGGGGAGGGGGCCAGGCCCCCTCATTGTTTATCTCCAAACCAACTAGCAACAGACTAGTTATAGCCACGATTAAACTACCACGGTCTTAACCAGACCAGTAGCTTAGACCCTTTCGAAAAAAAAAAAAAAAAAAAAAAAAAAAAAAAAGTTCTTGCATCTCGATTTCATTTGCAGCCAGGAGAGTATTGTCATCTTTATTTGGTCTGAGTTGCTAGCTATATACCATTGACCGCATTACATGTATATACCTAAAGGCTAAAGGTTTAGCTAAAACATAAAAATTTATAAAAAACCTTAAACTTTTACGGATAATACTTTTTGAGTAGGTGCCAAAAAATTATCTTCTTACTTGAAAAATGATATTTAAAATTAAGGTAAGGGACAAATTTTAGTGAATCTATGACAATTATTATGTATCAATTCTGAACGCAAAGGACATGTTAAGAGAATTGTATTAAGCTAAAGGTTAGCGTAAGGGACTGAATTTTATTTTAAAAGCATTTACGTTATTTTTTTAACACGTAAAAATATTTACGTCCGTTAAATCAATTTTTTTAGGAAAAAACCTGTCTAGACTTTAAAAAATGTGTACTGTAAGGGACATTTTTTATCGATAGAATAATTTCAAGTATGCCAAACGATAGAGCTCGAAATTCTGAATTCAATGATATATATAACTCATTTTCGCCAAAATGTCCCTTACGTTAAGTAATATTTCCGGTGTCGATATGCTACCAAAAAGTAAGGCTTTTTCCCATGGTATACCACAGTTCTGAAGGTGCTGAATAGAACTCTGGATTCCTTATACATACATGTTTAGGAGTTTCAGCGTTGTTTAAAGAACCAAAAGCATAAGCTACTATGCTAATTACATTAATCATCATCATCATCGCTACACCATGCATCATAACATTATGATCCTATTATTGGTACTTTTCATAGTCTTGCCGGTGATCAGACTTAGTAAAGTCAGTAATCTTTTAAAGGTCAATGTATACGCTTTTACAATAGAACCCCAGAAAACGTTCAAAATATTTATGAATTTAAAAAAGTAGTCAAAGAACGTTTTGTGCCAAAGCCTTTATAAGGTCAATTTATAAGGTCAATGATTTCCTAAACGATGGCACATCTTGGGAGTAGAATTCTGAATGACTGCTTGCAAGGCCACTTCTACACGACTAACAATAATTATTATGTACCTATCTATGTTTACATTGTATAATTTTTAATTACAGCATTGTAAATTTATTTTAAAAGATTTTTTTTTCTCACTTTTGACGTGATAACACCCAATGAGTATCAGATACAAGTGACTGATCTGTGAAACCTTGATTTTATACTAGGTATGTCAAAAGATTATTATTATTTAAAAATAATCGTTAAAATAAGATAATATGTCCTTTTTAAGGTGATAAATATATAAAGGTAAATGATTTTTATTTTAGTTTTATGTTATTGTAAAATATCGATAAGCATATCGATAAATTTGATTCAAGCAGTAGCGTTTATGTAAAAAAATTTGATGAAAAATTTTTCTTCAAAATTTGTGTAATATAAGAACAATAATACCTTTAGTTACGCAAAATATGAAAGTAAAAGGGAGGATTTACAATATTTTATTTGAAATAGAGAACTAAAGACAGAATATAGCAAAAATAAACACATCGTAGCAATTAGGACATGAAGATTAATTACCTGTGAAATGTATATTTTCAGGATTATTCTTATGATTTACACTGCAGTCACTCACAGAACAATTACTATTTTTATATGTAATAGTATTTGATGAAAATAATAAAGGATTTAAACAATAAATTGCAAATACCGAAAGGGCATAAAAACAATTGACGACTTTTGACGACCTGTCAAATAAAAGTGGTTACAATTTACATTAGACTGCCGCTCTCTTTTCATCTTGTTATAATTCCATAAAGGATTTTCTTCTCTCTCGCACTCTTTGTTGGTCTTTAGCATTACAAGTTTATGGTCCGCACACGGTCGGCGGTCCGGATGCGGACCGCGGTCCGGATGCGGACCGCGGTCCGCCATTTTGTGACCCCTGATCTAGAGTATTCTGGTTTATGCTCATGTGCTAAAAAAAATGTGGCTTCCTGATACTTGTGAGAGTTTTGTATGACGTTTGTTTTTTAATTTCTTAATTAACTTGTCGAACTTCAAGAACGCGGCTAAGACGTATACTGTCTGATAATTATACTGTGGCAGCACTAATGAGCGCTTTGATTTAAGGATGTGCCCCAGTTAACTCATAATTTGACATTTAACAGGTGCAGTTAAATTTTAACCAGCACTCGAATAATTGGACTAATTACGGAGGTATTCTGATCTTCGGTTAAATTCCTTTCGGTTCTCGAAATAAACGTGTGTTTCAAAAATAGTTCTATGGCAATGCAAGGGTATGTTCTGAAATATAACTCAGTATACTGGCTCATGACGTCATTAAGAAACTCAATGCTCATGAAGAATCGCCATCATACTGTTGATTCGTCCCTGACAAATATAATATATGCTATGCGAGTCTGGAACGAATATAATATGCTAGTGTAGTAATTAGTAAACTAGTAACGTATATGACTTTACTGGAATGAAGCACTGGCGACGTATCGTATACTGGGTTTTATATCGGAACCCAGGCCACTTTCTATCGCCAAACTCTACACTTTCACTGTCAACTCTATTATTATTACAGTTTACAGATACTCTTTATTTGATATTTTTATTTGTTTTAAGTATTTGTATTTTTAGTGACTAAGCGTTTTCTTCAGTGTTGTGGATACCATGTCTCATAGTTTAAAACTACCAACTTTTATCTCGGTTTCGTTAATATTACTAAAAACTTTACTATCAATGTTAATTTTTATTATCATGCGTTTTAGGGTTCTGTAGTCAAATGGCAAAAAACGGAACCCTTATTTTGATAAGGGTTCTGTTTTTTCCGATTCATCATGTCCGTCCGTATGTCACAGCCACTTTTCTCCGAAACTATAAGAATTATTATATTGAAACTTGATAAGTAGATGTAGTCTGTGAACCGCATTAAGATTGTGATACAAAAATAGAAAAATTATTAAAAATTTTAGGGGTCCCCATAGGTAGATAGAATTACTGAAACAAAGAAAACGTGTAACCTATGCATATGGGATATTTATGGATAGGTCTTCAAAAATCATATTGAAGTCACGGATTTAAAAAAAATACGGATAGAGCATTACACTATAAAGAGGTGAAGCATGTAAGGTACGACAATTTCGTCACAATTTCGTTTATTGTACACGTAACCGACACTCACACACGCAACTAGGTACTATAACCCGCTGTCATTGTACATAGTGACGGCGCCAATGACACGCACACATCCTACACGGGCGGCCATTACTATGCTTCACTCGGGATAAGATCATTAGACAAGGTTACATCCGTATTTTTTTTAAATCCGTGATTGAAGTTTCTAATATAATTTTTTACTAACCTGAATAGTTTGCGAGACAATCTCTTCCAAAGTGGTAAAATGTGTGTAAATCCCCCCCCCCCCCCTCTAACTTATAAAGTAGAGGCATGATAAGTCTAAAAAAATATATGATGTTACATCTATTCTACACAATATTACATATTATTACTAGCTGTCCCGGCAAACGTTGCTTTGCCATAATATAAAGTACCTATTTCGCGCATATTATTTTTTTGAAGTGACTAAATAAGTATGTTACCATAGCAACGTCTATTATATTATATCAACGTATTTTTTTTAATACTGTAAGTATTAAAAAAAAACTACTTGCTAGATGGTACTTAAACCATAATTTAACTTCCATTAAATCAACTGAAATATAAAAATAAATCAAAAACCTTTTAACTTTAATGAAAATAAACCTTATTGCTGCTGCGGAACCCTCAATGGGCGAGTCCAACTCGCACTTGGCCGATTTTTTACATATTCTAAAAGCAGTGTATTGTTTGGACGTAAACATACATGGAACTCTCCTCATCAAGATTGTTAAATTTGGAATTTTCCTACAGATACTTGTGTGGGGTATAAGTATATGTGGGTAGGAGGCGTGTTCTGTCGAGGGTCACCAATGTGGGATAAAGCGTGGCGGCCAAAGGAAGATCTTCCGACCGAGCGAGATGGTATGCCCGATCAGGCCGAAGCCCGATGACGTCATTTCAGACGTTGTATATAATATCTTGCCGTTCGCCGAAACTTCGATAGCGCGATGCAGGATTGTTAGGCGAATTGTGGGTACCGCCACACTTGCTTTGTCTCGGAAAACGGAAATAAGGAAAAATTCAGGTGTCATGTCACTGTGAGTTGTCCGCCTCCGTGGTCTAGTGGTTTGAAGATTGCATCTCGATTCTCGAATCGTTCGTGGGTTCAATTTCCGCGGCGGAATCAACAAAAATATTTCCTAATGTAGTTAGGATAATATATATTATGCGGATCACCTGATTATTTCAAAAGATGATGATCCATGCGAATAAAGATAATAAGAAGGGGAATAAAAAGTCGGATCTGAGCCTGATCTCGGCAACCGTGTTGGATTCTCCATCCTACAGGGTATTTGTGTATTGCGCACACACGGGCATCATTTAAAATTATTTCTGCGTAGCAGCTGCAATTTGCAATAAATAAAATCGCTTTGGGAATTGTCTTCAATTATCTGTAAAAATCCGACCATTTTCGATGATCAAACAAATTTTGAAATACCCTCAATTAATATTGATTTTTTATAACGAGAAAAGATTCATTTTGAAAGTTATCTAAAATATTGCGATATTTGAGACAAAATTGCGTTAATTACATATTAATTTTGTTTACTGGACGAAAACAAAACAGATACGGATTATGTTTGCACTCTCTTATCTCTATTGACCTTTGTGAATTGCCCTCTTCCATTATAAAACCAAATATTCTGTTTCAATATTAATTAATACCTACGAATAACAAATATTCGTAGATTAATGCACAAAATTGTTTTATATAACGAGTATTAAATATATTTTACACTTTTGAATATTATTATACTTGCATATCAGGCTCATATTATTTTCAATTAATGTTTCTGAGCACGACAGCTGGCCATAAAAAACTTAGTTTATAACAGCTGAAGAAAGAAAACGCAAAATACGAGTCCAAATTGGTAGGTTTAAAAAAGAACGTTAAATTAATAATTTAAAACTTACCGTATCTTTCAACTTCTTGATGATAAAAATAATAACAAAAACAGTTTAACACAACATAATACACCACTTTACTCTCGATCACAACACCAAAAGAAAACAAAAAAATCACGAAATTAATTTTGGTCCGAACAAATCGAATTATCGATTCCTTCCTCTTCCGGAAATCATTGTTGACGTTTATTTTTTTTAACGCACGGAAATTTCGCGGGCACAGGAACACGCGTAGCGCGCGCCGCGGTCCGAACGACACTGAAAAATGAAGGACCGTCCGTTAGCGTTCGGCCTTTCAGCAGATCCATAAGAGAAAGTACACGCTCCCTCCGTCCTTGTCTGGCTCAAGGATAATATTATTATTATCTCGTGACTCCTCACCCTGTTGTCCTGGCCGCACGACAAAACGAAATATATTTTCCGCTTTTCCTCAGCGTGAAATAACGGAGCCTCTCTGTGATGTTCTGTGACCGACGTCCGGCATTACCGTACGGATTGTATAATATTACAACATCGGCTGGTGATACTAATTTATATCAATACCTATTATTACAATAATGACTTATTCTTCATAATATTACGCAATTTTCCTATCCTCCTAGTCTGGTATTTACTTTTAATAATTGAAAACATTTACATTTCATAATACATTTTAATTGGAAAGAGAACAAATTAATAGTACCTAATAGAAAACCAATTATAGGTCTACCAGAATCTGATGGCAAAAAGTGGGAAAATAAAATATAATTGACTCTAGCAATTCCGGGGTAATTGAAATAAAACATTTTGATCCTTATTTTTTCTTTTCGCGCCTGATTCTGTGTGTTAAACATGCAAATATAAAAATTTATCCAATGATCAAACATCTCAGTGATGATCAAGGATATTTTTTAAAAATCCGCTGTCAAAAATTGCCATCAGATTCTGGTGGACCTATATAACTTTTTGCTGTTTTGATATAATAGAGTCCACTAGTATAAGTAATCGAGTAGTAAACCTTTTCTGTGTAAAATTTTCTAATTTATAAAATTCTCATTTCGTGCTATTTATTTCCAAGCTGTTCCGAAACGGCTTAACCGATTTTAATGTAATTTTGTATATCTATAATATATATAAAACTCAAAGGTGACTGACTGATATGGTGATCTATCAACGCACAGCCCAAACCCCTGGACGGATCGGGCTGAAATTTGGCATGCAGGTAGATGTTATGACGTAGGCATCCGTTAAGAAAGGATTTTGATAAATTCCAACCCCAAGGGGTTAAAATAGGGGTTGAAAGTTTGTATATAATAATACTTCTTAACGCGAGCGAAGCCGCGGGCAAAAGCTCGTTTATTATAAAATTGACAACGTATATTTGTGTTTATTACAAATTTATACATTTATGTAACATTTAAATGTACTTACTACATAGTTGTAGCACTAAGACAGAACTAACAGTTAGTTAAGTAAGTATATTGGTTGTAGCATTTAGATGTTAAATATTGTATAGGTACTCAATTTTTCTTAACAAAATATATTTTTGAGTCAGCAATCAGCATTGACGACAAATATGAGGAATTATGAGATACGATCTTACTACTTGATGCCTCTAATTCCATTGCGCTGAAAATAGCTTATCGCACGAGAACTGTACATTTTTCCGGGGTAAAAAATATCCTATGGCCTTTTTCATGCTATCTCGAAACCAAATTTCATCAAAATCGGAGACTGTCACCCTTTCGCGTTTATAATGTTAGTATGGATTGTATCCTAGTAAAAAGCGACGCGACCCTACGTTGAGTGGGAAGATCCTATTCGCAGTTTGATGAAAGACGAGTGATGATTGATGATCATGAATAATGATAATTTTGATGCACGTCGTCCGCGTTAGCTGGCGAAAATGGACGGCATATGGTCCTGCGCTTTCCCTCGTTAATGACGCATTAACTTTATATTACACGTCGATGTTACATCCTAGATTATCCTGATATTAAGGAATTAAATAAAAAAAACATTCTATATTCAATTTATAGTGTGTAACAAAAATAGGTGATAATACTTTAGGGTGTGTACGTGTTCCTTGTAGAGAGTTCACTGTGAAAGTAGCAGTGCTGAAAGACAATTTTTTTTTTCACTTTTGTATGGGCAAGGGCCCGAGCGTCACGAGTTTCCCCATACAAAAGTGAAAAAAAAAATTTGGTCTTTTAAGTTATAACCTATAGGTCTAACAGAATCTGATGGCAAATTTTGAAGGCAGATTTTCAAAAAATATCCTTGATCATTGGATAAATTTATATATAAACTAGCTGTTGCCCGCGACTTCGTCCGCGTTAGCATAGTATAATAACGGAGATCGGTTTCATGTTCCTAACTTAAGAAATGACGGACTTTCATTCAAACTTTCAATCCCTATTTCACTTCCTTCGGGGTAAAATTTTCAAAATTCCTTCCTTAGTGGGTGTCTACTTAATAAAACAACCCTACTCACCAAATTCGTGGCTGTAACTTTAACAGTTTTTGCTCAGCGATGATGAATCAGTCAGTCAGTCAGGACATGTAATTTTATAAGTATTGTTACGTGCTTATTTTCTAGAAAGTACGCGCAACTGTCGCGCGCAGGTAAGCAATTTTCTTTTACGTGGTCTATTCTTTATGTGTGCCAAATAACATAAAAATTGCTCCAGTACGTTCAAATAAGCCCTTTCAAATAATTTCCCCCGTTTTTTCCATACTTTCCTCTATTTCTTCGCTCTTATTAGTTATAGCGCAATAAAGTATAGCCTATAGCCTTTCTCGATAAATAGGATATCTAACACTGAAAGAATTTTTCAAATCGGACCAGTAGTTCCTGAGATTAGCACGTTTAAATAAGCCATTTCAAATAATTTCTCCCGTTTTTTTCCACACTTTCCTCTATTTCTTCGCTGCTATTAGTCTTAGCGTAATAAAGTATATCCTATAACCTTTCTCAATAAATAGGCTATATAACACTGAAAAATTTTTTTCAATCGGACCAGTAGTTCCTGAGATTAGCGCGTTCAAATAAGCCCTTTCAAATAATTTCCCCCCGTTTTTTCCACACTTTCTTCTATTTCTTCGCTCCTATTAATCTTAGCGTAATAAAATATAGCCTATAGCCTTCCTCGATAAATAGGCTATCTAACACTGAAAGAATTTTTTAAATCGGGGCAGTAGTTCCTGAGATTAGCGCGTTCAAACAAACTCTTCCCAATTATAATATTAGTATAGATATTATTATGTAAGTATTTACCTAAGCTTATTATAATTATCTAATAATTACCTATTGATGATGATGGTGATACTGATGACTGATGATAGTTAAAAAAATTGTTTCAATGCAGGTACCAAGTACATACTCACTACTCTTCATAAGCAATTATTGGAAAATTTTATTAAGTAACTATAATTAGGTATACTTACCTACAGGACGACAATAAATTTATTTTAGCAATATTGTACCTACCTATTTTAAGAAGAATTATGACGTAGGGACTATCTTCTTGTAGTATATATGTAAACTAAACGCAATCACGCGTAATACCTCGATCGTGGGAATCGCAGACACAATAGATTTTCAATTGTTATGCGGCAGCCGGGTGCCGCTTGGGGATTGATGGGTGGTTTTTTTTTTCTTTGGAAGGTGAAAGGTGGTTTTTTCTTTGTATTTTCACAGAGAACGCTCATTTATTACAATTTAAATATAATTGCCACCTGCAAACTTTTATCTCGAATAGGGAACATGCAAATAATATATAAGTAGGTACATAACCTATTATAATATATGAAAATTTTGCTTTTAAAATGTCAAAAAAATATAAAAGAAAGGCCCTGGGCCACTGCAAGGTTAATATTTTATACTTAAATATGTTTTTTTTACAAAAATTACGAATTAAAAGTAGGTAACTTGCAACGGAACAGTTTTCAAAACACCAATCAGCGTTCAGTGACGTCACACCTGCTATCCCCGCGTTCCATTTAGCTTTAAAAACGATCAAAACGACGTTCAAAATGCGTCCTATTTAAAATAGGACGCATTTTGAGCATTTTGACCGTTTTTAACGCTAAAATAGGACGCATTTTGAGCGTTTTGATCGTTTTTAACGCTAAATGGAGCGTGGCGCAGGACAGTAGTGACGTCATACAGACTATAAATCCGTTTTAGCGCCAAAATTGAAATGTACAATTTTAAACCGCATGTTTGCAGTAAATTCTTTTAATTTATAATAATATATTGAAACAGTATATGTACCTATTATAACGTATTGTAGACATACACTTTTCTAAGTGTACCTACGATATATGGTAATATCAGCACGGTAGTTTTTCAATTTTTTATTAGATTGATTGTCGAAATGGTTAGACGACTACAACTAAAAAGTCGCAAATAAAATAAATTAATTAAAAATCAAAAAACCCGACTGCAAAAAGTGTTAACTAAAAAGAACGAAACAAGACCTAATTCTGCCGGAGGCATCGAATCCATTGTGGCGGTACCCACAATTCGCCTAACATTCCTGCATCACGCTATCGAAGTTTTCTAAGCGCGTCAGTATATATACGACAGCTGAAATGTATCACTGGGCTCCGGCCTGACCAAGCATACCACCTCTCTCGGTCGGAAGATCTTCCTTTGGCCTACGCACATTATTCCAACATTGGTGACCCTCGACAGAACACGCCCCCTTCATCATCATCACTCCCCGCCCCTCCGCACCGCGCTAGCCAGCATCGCCTCATCGGGTACATCGTCCACTAGCCGCAACGTACCGCGGCCTGGGCGACTCCGCATCGGCATCATCGGGCTTTCTCACTACACCGACCGGTCAGCAAGCAGAGCACATCTCTCCTGGTCAGCACGTAGCATCGGCCCCGCACGGCAGCTATCCGACTCACTGGATCCCGTGCAGCAGCTTACAGTTCCGACTCACTGGGACTCACTGCAACAGTTCCGACTCACTGGAACTCTCTGGCACTGGCGACTCAAGCGAACAAGACTTCAAGATTCAACCTCCGGTCTTCGGGGGGGAGTGATGTGGCGGTACCCACAATTCGCCTAACATTCCTGCATCACGCTATCGAAGTTTTCTAAGCGCGTCAGTATATATACGACAGCTGAAATGTATCACTGGGGCTCCGGCCTGACCAAGCATACCACCTCTCTCGGTCGGAAGATCTTCCTTTGGCCTACGCACATTATTCCAACAAGTTTTAATTGATACGACTCTTGCTTACGAGTTTCATGCCAGGATAAATAGGTTACATAGAAAAATGTAGAAGAAGAAAGTGGACAATAAAATGCATTCGGAGGCATAATATTTTATGATTTATGAATTAATGCTAAACTTGGTGCGACGTGCCTCCGACTGCATTTTATTATCCACTTTCTTCTTCTACATTTTTTCTAACCTTCTATTTATCCTGGCATGAAACTCGTAAGCAAGAGTCGTATCAATTAAAACATGGATTCGATGCCTCCAGCAGAATTAGATGCTTGGTTCGTTCTTTTTAGTTAACACTTTTTGCAGTCGGGTTTTTTGATTTTTAATTAATTTATTTTTAGTATTACCGTTGAATACAGAGATACATTGTTGTAATCGTCTAGCACGTTCCTCGCAGGAAGAAATTAGTATTTCATCCCAATTTGCGACTGCCAAATTGACTACAGAACACCTTATCAATTCTATACTAATATTATACAGCTGGGATTTGTTTGTTTGAACGCCATAATCTCAGGAACTACGTCTTATCTGATTTGGAAATTCTTTCAGTGTTAGATAGATCATTTATCGAGGAAGGCTATACGTTATAAATTATAGCGCTATGATTAATAGGAGCAAAGAAACAGGGGAAAATGTGAAAAAAACGGGGGAAATAATTTGAAAAGGCTTATCTTACAAACTCTATTGGAGCAAAAAAATAGCCCATAAACTTTTTAATTTCTAGGTTAATCATGCACCAATGTCACTTTAGATTTTTAATATGAGCTTTACTGGAAATTTTTTCAAGCCCTTCTCAACCCTACAACCAAGCGGTACCGCGTTGTAGAGGGAGTCCATCTTTCAAGTGAACAAGGAGTGTTCTTATTAGTTTTTAATTAATTTTATATAATTTATTAGCGTTTTTAATATTGTTTTATATAAAATAAGTAACATTCATATTCATAATTAAATAAATACGTATCAGACTTCGCTTTCTACCTGTCGTCCGTTTGTCTATCACCAAGCTTTATCTCAAGAACCGCAGTAGTAGAAATTTTCACAAATTACGTTTTTTTTGTTGGCGATATTTAAAGAAATATAGTAAAATAAAATAAAATAAATGATTATTGTGGGGCCTCGTACAACTAACGCGATTTTTTTGCTCTATATCGGTAACGGTAAGGTCCAGATGGCTGTTCATCATGAAAAGAAGCCTCAGCCTCAGACCAATAAGGCCTCAGCCTCCGTTGCAACTATTATTTCACGTTGCTGATTATATTTTATAACGCTCAGATGCTCATATTGGTTTGAAATTAATTGAATTTGTGCCACGAGTCCCACTGAAAAAGAACTAAAGTCTCATAATAACTGAACGTAAATGGTAACAAGTATATAAATAATTCGCTACCTTAGAGGTAGAAACGGACATGTACGACATGACGCGGAATGGCGCGTAATTTCCAACGCGGTACAAGACGGTAAGTATAGATGTCCGTATATACAACAGTAAAATCTTATCTAACCTTTGATAATTATTCTATCCGCTGTAAAAGTATGAGTCCATAATTTACGAATTTTCTTTTTTTTTTTTTCTTCTGATCCTCCGAAATAGTAAATACCTAAAGACAAGCGACTTGTACGAAATCCATGGTGAAGGTGAGCAAAAATCACTATATTTTATTTATCGCAGTGCGCGCACCGTACTTTCTGCGATTTTTTACAGCGCGATTTTAAAATCGTGTCGCAAAAATTAAAATCGTGGTGCGCGCTAGGCCTTATCGTAGCTGTTGATCTCTACGGTATATTAACTTATTGAGATAATTATTATACGATTTACTACAAAAAATAAACGTGGGGAGTTTTGTGGGGAATGTGAAAGAGTGATGTTCTGTTATTGTATTATTTTTCTAAAATTGTGTTAACTGGGTTTTTAATGTGTAATATTGGGATGACATAGTTATTAACCATCAGCTGATATTCGTTTTCATGAACAAGTGTAGGAAAGTGATGCTATAACCAGAAACATGCTATTTTGTGTTCTCTCCAAAACTCCATCGAAAGTTTCAGTAAAGCGTCTACCACTTTCTTTACTGAATCGACTGACTTGACCCCTTGGCTATGTTGACTTTTACTTAGACTTTGACTAGACTTTAGACCTGACGATATATGAAAACCAGTGATGAAAACGATGTTAAAAATTGTACTATGCTAGAACATTGTTTCCCGCCATTTACTTGATACTGGCCATGGTTTTATAACCAAAGTGCCATATTAAGAAAAAAATAAACGTCAAATGGCTGTCATTTCACATTTGACGTTTGACGCATACCATATCAGCTGTTAGCTGTCATTGTGATTTGTCACTCATGTCAGATTCAAATCTCTTTTTGCCGGGAAAAGTTTGCGAAAGCCGAAAGGTTTGTTCAAAATAACTAACGTAAATTAATTTTAACCTCAAAATTAAAAAGATTTGTTTGTTTAAATAAATTATGGTTGCATTAATTATTTACTTTTTTGTTTAACATTTGTATTTATAGCGAAGTGTGAAATATTATCGGGAACCATGTCAAAGGTGAAACTAAATCTAATCGCCGCTGCCTGCGAAAATATGGGTATTGGTATAAATGGTGACCTTCCTTGGAGATTAAAGTGAGTATTGGTTTCAGTAACACCGCTGAAATTCAGAGCTATGTTTACAAAAGTACCATTCAAACGAGACTCTGCTCGCAACTTAGTTATTCGCGCGGCAATCGTAAATCTTTTCATAAAGAAAACTTTTCTTTTATATTATATGCTGGGATTTAATGTATCGCCTTATCAGATTTCAAAAGACATTACCACCTCCATTGTGGGTATCGCAGACACAATAAATTTTCAATTGTTATGCGACAGTCGGCTGCCGCTTGGGGATTGATGGGTTAATTCTCCTAAGTCCTAAGAATATTCAATTGTGTGTTTTTTAGAAATGAAATGGCATACTTTACAAGAATGACAACAAATGTTCAAGACAAAAACAAGGTTAATGCGGTTATAATGGGTCGTCGCACATGGGACTGCATTCCTCCGAAGTACAGCCCTCTGCAAGACAGACTTAATATAGTCATAACACGGAAAGTTGAGTCTGTCAGAGAGAAAGTAAGTTGAAAGTTTCCAGGTACTAAAATCAGCTGTCAAGTTTTAGTTGCTTTTCCAATAATAACTATAAGGACGGCCACATACATCAGTTTTCCTGGTCCTTTTTCCGAAACCGGGCCTCCGAGCGCAGTAAATTCATACAAAAGTAATTGCATGTCACACACATCGATCAGTTTCCGTACGTTTTTTTTCCGTGATACGGTTCCCGAATCAGGATAAGTGATGTATGTGGCTGCCCTTTGGAGGCCCGGTATCGGAAAACGGATCAGGAAATCGAATTAGAATTACTGATGAATGTGGCCGCTCTAAGAATACTATAGCTTTCATCTTTTCTGCGAAAATCCCCAATCAGTCACATAAGATCCAGGCCACATAGCTGCTATCACTATATGAAACCAACCATCTAAATTGCAATTCAATGAGGTGACTAAACAGATACTTAAAATATTACTGACTATCCTGCACAAGTATATTTTTCTCGTCTTGACTACATTTCATACATGCAAAAAACATTTAAATAAATTTTTAACTACACACATTTAACAAATTTTTTTTTTTCTTTAAAGGTCCCTGAAGGAGTAATAGTGCTTTCAGGAATAGATGAAGCTATAGAATACATAGAGGAGCATAAAAATATTGAGTCTGTGTGGGTAATAGGTGGGTCTTCTATTTATAAGGTAAAAATCATATTTACTTGTTTTTATATGTAATTGATTGTACTGTCGGTTCTTGGTGGAAATTCATGTTGAACACTAATAAAACACTTTTTCTTGCACTTTTTCCACTATAATATTATACCTAGTGGAAAAAGTGCAAGAAAAAAGTGTGTTTTATTAGTGTTACTTATTTTTATGATATGCCTTGTATAGAAAACTGTTTATCTTAAATTAACCTTTTAGATATAATCTAAGAGGCTAGGGTTTCAAAGTACCATATGACTTTAAAATTTAAGGTAGTTGAAACTAGACAACCTTCAAACATTTTAAATACTTAATTTGATTTAGAATATTATAATTATTATCTAGGTATAATAACGGTTTTCAAAGTTGTTGCCTCATTAGAAATAATTTAAGATCATATCAGAAAGGCTATCAATGTGAGTCACTTAACAAATTAAATTAACTAACCGACTGTTTGGTTTCAGCTTGCGATGGACCACGCAAACTGTGATAAGATATACTTAACAGAAATACAAAAGAGCTTTGAATGTGATACATTCTTTCCTGAAATTGACAAGCAGAAGTTTAAATTGGTCACTGAAGACAATGTTCCCACTGAGCGCCAAATGGAAAATGGTATAGATTACTTTTTTAGAATCTATAAAAAAGTATGCTAGAGGCTTTTAGTAGGCATATTCCACTGATGAATCGTAAAACATTAAGGCTTACTCTAAAAATTACAGAGTAAGTCCTAATAATACTACATATCTTTTTATTACTTATCTAAGAGAGCATTTAATAAAGTGAGTCAATTACTAAGGTAAGCACCTATTTTTGGAGAATGCATAGCATTCATTTTTGTACAAACGCACAAGTTTTTGAAATTGTTCTATGGTTACACAAAATAAAACAAGTTTTTAATAATTGACTAAACTTTATTTATCTATACTTAATGGTTTGTTTTATGAATAATTTTAGTTAACTACAACTACAATTATCTTAATCTTAATGCTTCGATTGTGGGAATCACAGACACAATAGATATTCAATTGCTATGCGGCTGCCGGGGGCAGCTTGGGGCTTGATGGGTTAAACTTTAACAGTATTGACAATATTTTATACAAAATTTGAGATTAATAGCCACAAAAGTTTTGTGGCTATAGTGTGGTATGCCTTAATAGGGCACTGACGTTGACAAGGCATTTAAATTTTTGCTTTTCTATAGAAAAGCCTTATGAAAATTACTGTCACCCGGATATACCATTAGAAACATGATCTCACTGAATAAATTATTATATTTTTTTAAGTTTAATAATACATTATAATAATTATTATTATTATTAATATTTAATATCAGCTTATAAACTTGGGGCCCAAGTCCTTTACTTTTTTAAACGACTTCCGAATACGAGGCAGTTATCAACTAAATAAATATTATGTTAAATTAAATTTTAAAATATGTAAGTTAGGGCCTGTTTCTGCACTTCCTGATAAGTGCCGCATAGGCTATCCACAACTTATCTGACAGATGCTCCATATTCTATCTTTCAGAGAAGTTGTGGATAGCCTATCTGGCACTTATCAGGAAGTGTTGAAACCGGACCTTAATTTTTTATCTTGAGTTAGCATAAAAAAGTATAAAATAACTTATTGGAATATATTACATAATTAATAGTAATGTCGTAATATCAGATTTCAGACGTTGCATCTTCTGAGTTCACTAAACCTTTGTCTTCTATTCCCTCTCTCTTAACTCTCTCTAAGTCCTGGGCCTCCTTCAGGGAGTCGGGCAGTTTCTGCTTGCTGGTCTCAGGCAGGGTTAACACCAGGAAACCAGAGATAGTCGCCATCGCACCGAAGAACAGCGTTGGCAACGAGTCATAGTATTTGGACTGAAAAAAGAGAAATAATAAAATGAGAAGTTTAAGGGCCTTTTTTCACCACTTCCTGATAAAGTGCCGGATAGGCTATCCACAACTTTTTTGTCAGATTCTCCATATTTCATCTGTCAAGTTATGTGGTGGATAGCCTATCCAGCACAAATCAGGAAGTGTTGAAACAGGCCCTAAGGCTGACGAGTACATGGAGTATGTGTCAGATGATTTGAGGATAGCATATCCGGCGCGGCGTAAGTGGTGAAACAAACCCTAAATAATGTTGTACTTATTATGAGGTGCATGAGTTGAAACAATAACGTGTTAAAAAAGTATTTCTGGAAGAAATAAGAGAAATCTAGGATCAATAATAAATTAAAACCTCAAACCTGTAGATAATCCTCAAATTGCCAAGCAATGAAAGAGCTAATGATGAATGATGATCGAGAACACTCATGACAGGTTTAAACTACGTCAACATCAGTAGATCTACGATGCCATGGACAAACAGACATTTATATTATAACAACTATTTGCCTTTGTTGTCGGTTAAAATATTTGCTTACCAGTAACGGCGTCTGTGGCGCAATAACAGACCCTATTCTTCCGATAGTCGAGCAGAGCCCGAGCATGGTGGTGCGGTAGTTAGTCGGGAATACCTCCGCCGCGAATATGTACAGGGAGTTGTAAGCGAGGGTTATGAAAAACTTCCCACCCAGATAGAAACCCATGGACCAGTAGCCGCCAGCTAAAAATACAACCCGAAATTAATAAAGTATCATAGTCGAGCAGTAAGATTATGATGATAATGTTAATGAAGTATGGCTAAGAGCTTTAAGACACAAGACTGCCTTAGGGCCGGGACACAAAAACACGGCACGACGTCGTACGGCGCCGTGCGGACGCGCGTCGTAAAAAACCCACGGCACGGCGCCGTACGACGTCGTGCCGTATAAACTCACGTAGAAATTCAAGATGAGTTTCTACGGTACGACGGCCGTACGGCGCCGTGCCGTGAGTTTTTTTCGACGCGCGTCCGCACGGCGCCGGCGACGTCGTGCCGTGTTTTTGTGTCCCGGCCCTAAATAGCCCATTCTGTTGGCTTCACCTTAGTCGGGTAAACATGAAAAAATCGCCCAGAAAAAAGGTTCAAGGTTATATTGTTAATATTTACCTGGTAAAAATCCATAGCTGATGAGAATAATGCCCGACATGATAAACGCGCTGACGATAACCCGTTTCCTGCCGAATCTGTCCAGCAGAAAGAACTTGCAGATGTTCGCCGGCGCCTCTATCAGGAGCACGATGATATAGTTCATGTAGCTGTTCCCAGCCAGCTCTATAGCGTTAATGGACAGGCCAAAGTAGCCCAAAGTGGAGGAGATCCAGAGAAACGCGCAAGTCATCAGCCTCTTCCAGATCATTTTCGACATAAATAACTGTTTTATAGCGGTTCGGTTGAACTGTTTTGCGTCCAATTTCTCGGCGTCCCTCTGCCTTCGGGCGTGCTCTTGAACTTGCTCGTAATGGTATTCTGGTATAGTGACGTTGTTGATCCTTTCGCATCTCTTCAGAGTTAGTACACCTTTGGTGTAGTGACCCTTGCTGAAGAGCCATCGGAAGCTCTCGGTAAGCAGCCATAGGTACGAGAGAACGAGAATGCCCGGAGTGTAAATCACGAAAAGAAGAGCCCGCCAGCTTTGCAACCACCAGTAAAGCAGAGTGACTGTTATTCCACCAAGAATGTAGAATGTATCGAACAGTAGACTGACGAATACTCTTCCTTCAGGTCTTACTAATTCCAACGCTGAAATGGGCAGAAAAAATTGAGGTAAGTACATAGAAGATATTACCTACTACATACACTGTACACATGATTTTAAGGAAGATAAACTGTGTAAGGATAAAAGTGTCTGAAGCCGCAGGGGGAAAATCGAACTGTTTACAATGGAGAAGTCCCGACTTCTGAGTGTGCGTCCCCCCAGAAAGCCCAATCGAGCTAGGTGTATTTTCAATATATCAGAATTTAGAGCAAAAATAGAGCACCTCTACAGTCAAGTAAAAAAATTGGAGCATTAATACGAACGACGCTGCGAGCTAAAAACCGTGGGCTTCCTGACGTCCTGTCCCGTCAGCACGCCCAAGCTAGATCTCGGGAACCGTTGAGAGTACTATCGTGTATTGTGGTTCAAATTTTCGAGCAAAATTGGAGCACTCTGCTCCCGTGAAATCAACTTCGAAACTAGAATGTGAAAGGAGTTAGACGTGATTAACCGGTGGGCTTGCTGGCGTCCTGTCCCGTCAGCAATCTCACGCAGATCTCTGAAACGGTAATGATTTGGATTATGATTAAAAACTCTACAATAGAGCCCTATTTAGAGCACTCTGCTCCAAAAAAAATATTAATGTAGCTTCAATAGTTATCGAGTTACAGGCCTTTGAAAACGGGCTTGCTGACGTCGCGTCCCGTCAGCAAGCCCATTTGGAGCGTGAAAACTACTGAACGGAGAGTCGTCAAAAATATCTCAAATCGTAGCTTAGAATGAGAGAACTATGCTCCAAATAGATCAAAATCCTAGGTTCTACGGTTTTCGCGCTATCAGCGAAAAACACTTCAGCTGCCAAAATTTGTCGATTTTCACAATCGCGCGACGTTGCCGTTCCGTGCGACAAGCAAATGAACGCTTCATTTGCCGTTGGTGTACACGAGAATGAACCTTCCGATGGTTTATTTAAGAGTCTCTTTACTTGCAATCCTAAGATGGCTTGTAGTTTATGTCAGAAATAATAGACCAGCAGCTATCGTTGCTAATTCGACATTTGTAATCTTCTTGTAAGTTCATGTAAAAGTAAGCTTGTTTGCCTACTCCCTATATTGAAATGTTACCTAATAATATTTCATTTGATGTGATGTGAGTCAGCACAGCATGATTAAGGGCCTACACGAGCCATAATGGCGCCGCCATTAGTTAAAAATAATTACTCACGTAAGTAGTACCTACTTTTAAACGAAAACTCAGTTTTCAAGTTAGGCATTTATTTAGAAACAATCAATCGGCAAAATATAGAAAGCTGTGTAATATTTATTATTTTTAACTGAGAAATTATTTTTTAACTGATGGCGGCGCCACTTAGGCTTGTGAAGTTGTGATCTTAATAGAAGTGTTGAAATAAAACAAGAAACATACAAATGTGTAAATGTTATAATTGTTACAAATCAGTCTTGTTTATAAATTAGAATAGGTACCTAAGGTGCCTGAAGGTACCTTTCGCACCTTTGCTTCTTATAAAACAGTCTTAATCATCATTTGGTTTCTTATTTTACTTTACTACGATTATGATTAAATAAATATAGCGTTTCATTTATTGTAGTGTTCCTATTACGTTTTTTCCAAACATGTTGAAATAAAATTTAAAATAAACTAACAGACAATATAAGTAAACATCGTAACAATAGGTAGGTATAGTGCTTAAGCAAAGTTATAAGGTGCATTGGGGTAATCTCGTAAGCTTTTTGGAAGAGTGAGGCTATTGTGTCATTGTTTCAACTTTAGAAGACGAATTGTATATATTTTTAACTATAACTCTAACATTTCAGTTATAATAAACATATTTCCATGTGAATTTTATCTTTTTTAGTTTAAAAGTATTTACGGATTCTGGTATAACTACCCCTTTAAAATATAAACCCTATTTTTACTTTTCATGGGTAATTTCGAAAACTCAAGGGGTAATTTCGAATAACAGCGAAACACGACCTAATGTAATAATACATTTAAGGCACACATTTATTTTTATTCTATTTTACCCCATACAAAAACATTGTGTATACAAGCCATAGAAGACACCAAACTAAGTTTTAGACTGAAAAATTTTCGAAATTACCCCATCGGGGACGCAGATGTCCTCAACATTTGGAGCAAAGAAGTAAATAGATAAGAACAATAAAAAAGCCAACACTAGATAATATTATTGTATTTATTTAAATTTAATACCCAGCAAAACTATAACTAACGAAATAAAATAGGAACACATTTTTTGTTAAAAATAAAAATAATTTTTACCCAGTCTCGTAAATAGCTAAATCAAAATTAAAACTAAATTAAAAAAAGGAAGTAGTTTTCAATTGCAGAGGAAAGGCGCTTTAGCTCTGCATTTAAAAACCACGTCAGCAATCAGCACCCGAGCAGTTGACACCTGCAAATAATAAAAGTGGCTTCTTCACTTAAACCATTTTTATATAGGCTTTATATAGGTCGTACAGGTTCCCTAGAACAATTTTTTTTATTACAATCAAGCTAATTTTTCGTGAGTAGCTTCATTTTGATAACACGAACAACAATTTCCTCTGCGTAAATTCTTGAAAGTGGTAGCTAACAGAGATAGAACTATTAACCTATCAATATACAAAAATCAGCTGGTTAGGGTTGTGTTTTAGGGTTCCGTAGTCAACCAAGTTTTGTTGATTAATGAACTAAAACGACTAAAACGGAACCCTAACGCGCTGATTTTTTGTACTTATATTGATAGGTTAATACATAATTATAAGTGTAACCTTGTCCTACAAAATATAGAACAATCCATATTTTAGGACCATAAAATAGAAATATTAAAATTTAAATCCCTTCTATCTCTGTTAGCTACCACTTTCGAGAATTTACGCAAAGGAAATTGTTGTTCGTCTTATCAAAATGAAGCTACTCACGAAACATTTGCTGGATAGTAATAAAAAAATGTTTTTGGGAACCCGGATTATACTTTAAAACTGTTTTTATTTTTATTTTAACAACAATAAAAATTGATTCTACACGTCTATTCAAAAATACGTTTTAAACCTCTCAATGTCGAAAATCGACATGATTTGCACGAGTCGAGTCAAGTTTGGACTCTGTATTTTCATTCGTTTATGTTTGTTGGTAAAGGCAGGTAAATATTTTATATGTTGCGCACCCCTGCAAAAGACTATGAAAAAATTATTGGGGAAATTTCGTTAACAAATTTACCCCACTGGGGTTATTTAGAATGTTTGTTAAAAATCATAGCTAGACCAACATTACATATTCTTAAGAAAGCAAAAAACGTCAAAGCTTCTTTAAAACAAACAAATTATTACGTAACTCACCTAATTTCTGTGTAAAACAAAACGGGGTAATTTCGATAATCCCAAAAAATCATAAAATTGCACTTGGCGCGAAAAAATGAACTTAGCGCACACGCACTCCCGGCTGACGGCTGAAGGGAAAGGAAGCGGGGGAGGTGATTAAATTGGCGTCTTGGTAAATGTGGCCAGAGCTCAAAATTACTTTCTGTTTGGTAATTATTTGCCATTTTCGAAATATCCCCATTTTTTTTTTCTTCCGAAGTTACCCCAATGCACCTTACAACAATTTTTATCACATTTTTGGTCATAAAATGGCACTAAAATTATGTAAAGTTTCATGTGCACAATCACCTCTTTATTTGTGTCCATTTCGCTATAATCCTCACTTCTGAAACCTTCATGAAAATCAATTTTGAGTAGGTATGCCAAAAAATATTCATGAAATAAGTACTACTTACGTGAGTAATTATTTTTAACTAATGGCGGCGCCATTATGGCTCGTGTAGGCCCTTAATCATGCTGTGCTGACTCACATCACATCAAATGAAATATTATTAGGTAACATTTCAATATAGGGAGTAGGCAAACAAGCTTACTTTTACATGAACTTACAAGAAGATTACAAATGTCGAATTAGCAACGATAGCTGCTGGTCTATTATTTCTGACATAAACTACAAGCCATCTTAGGATTGCAAGTAAAGAGACTCTTAAATAAACCATCGGAAGGTTCATTCTCGTGTACACCAACGGCAAATGAAGCGTTCATTTGCTTGTCGCACGGAACGGCAACGTCGCGCGATTGTGAAAATCGACAAATTTTGGCAGCTGAAGTGTTTTTCGCTGATAGCGCGAAAACCGTAGAACCTAGGATTTTGATCTATTTGGAGCATAGTTCTCTCATTCTAAGCTACGATTTGAGATATTTTTGACGACTCTCCGTTCAGTAGTTTTCACGCTCCAAATGGGCTTGCTGACGGGACGCGACGTCAGCAAGCCCATTTTCAAAGGCCTGTAACTCGATAACTATTGAAGCTACATTAATATTTTTTTTGGAGCAGAGTGCTCTAAATAGGGCTCTATTGTAGAGTTTTTAATCATAATCCAAATCATTACCGTTTCAGAGATCTGCGTGGGCTTGCTGACGGGACAGGACGCCAGCAAGCCCACCGGTTAATCACGTCTAACTCCTTTCACATTCTAGTTTCGAAGTTGATTTCACGGGAGCAGAGTGCTCCAATTTTGCTCGAAAATTTGAACCACAATACACGATAGTACTCTCAACGGTTCCCGAGATCTAGCTTGGGCGTGCTGACGGGACAGGACGTCAGCAAGCCCACGGTTTTTAGCTCGCAGCGTCGTTCGTATTAATGCTCCAATTTTTTTACTTGACTGTAGAGGTGCTCTATTTTTGCTCTAAATTCTGATATATTGAAAATACACCTAGCTCGATTGGGCTTTCTGGGGGGACGCACACGACTTCTGATAATTAACATTTAGTCGGTTGAGTTGTTTCTTATTGAAGTTTTGCGAACCCCCAGTCCCCCATAAAATGGCTAACGATTCCAACGAGAAAATTATGTTACCGTGGATAATATTCTTAGGATTCTGGGCTCCTTTGGTCGAGCAAATGTTGTACAATTAAACGTAAATCGAGATGATTGAGATGCGTGACTGTGGGATTAAATGGGATTTTAAGACATGCGTTGCAGATGTTCACGGAATTAACCATCAGATCCCTTTGTATTATTCCAAATTGATTACGTAAACGATGGTCATGCGCGATCAATATAATGCGTTAACCTCTCGACTCCCGCACGTAATAGGATAACAAAGTGAAGCAGGAAGTGTCACTTGACGCTATTGCCGGCCACATTGATTGTGGACGCGCACCGTAGTAATTCATAAAGCTTTAATTTCTTTTCCTCTTAAGGATCTCTCAATTTGCTGGTAATTTACATACATTTTGCATAGCATTCACTGTGTACTAGTCAACCTTCAGAAATGATTCGTCTCGTTTAGATCTAGATCCAATGTCATTGCAAAATGAGATTATTTGCCAACGCTCAAAGTTCAAGCCTTTGGTTCAATCCATAATGATTCTCATAAGTCAACAGAAAAACGTCGGCAGAATCAAAAAGTTTATGGGCTATTTTAAGATTGCCCCATCTATAGTTAGCAACAAAGTTTTAGATACTCACCCAATACAAATCCCGCAGTATACACTCCACCACCAATAGCCGTTTCCAGGAATTCCGCAGCCATGAACATTTCATAGTTCACGGCGAACCCTCTGACGACACCAAAAACACCACTCATAACAGTCGCGAAGACGACTGCTACACGTCTTCCATACTTGTCAGATAAGAACCCCGTTAGAGGTATGGAGACGAAGAAACCAGCGTTATGGACCGTGCCAACTAGGGAACGCTTCCAATCTTGGCAGCCCAAGTTAAACTGCAAAGAAATATATGAAAATGTTAAATGCACATAAGTATAGTTTATGCATGTAACGTGCGAAACCTGTATCTCCAATCTTTAGTCTTTTCTCTGTTTATCATGAAGAGAGCTGGCCACCGCTTTGCAATAGGTACGGACGAAAAAATTCGCGTAGCTTTGTCTATGGTACTGGAAGCTCAGAGAGGTCGGGATTAAAACATTTTAACTCTTGGTGCTTCTTGTGGAAGTGCAAAGATCTTCATTAGATCTGATTGAAATACCTTACCTCTTTAACAATAGAATGGTTTTCGAAATAAACATAGGAGTTGCATTTAACAGTAATAGAGGGATCGAACATCTGCGGCGAGCATGTGTGGTTGTTTATGTCGGTTTTCAGCGGATACCGGACGCATCTTGCTAACTTGCCGTGTATATGTGGTGCTGTGAAATTGACGCTCGGCTCGTTGCATTCTGTTGAACATCTGCAATGTATTTTGTATGGTGTTTAGTAATAGAAATAGAAAAATATGTCTACTGATTGGCAACAAAGTTGCTAGCGCTAACGAAATGCCTCAAATTATATTATTATACACCTCTTTATTTGCAACAGAAAATTAAAATCAGTAGTTTAGGCGGCACGGTACAAATATAGACAAACATACTATTAAAAACACTTCTTTCGCTTCGTCGTAGTCGACTAAAAGTTTAATTGATTTTATTATGTGTAGCATTTTGAAACGAATAGTTTTACCTGTAAGGAAGGTCCAACGCCTCAAAATTGTACACAGAAGAGTAAATCCCAGACAAGAGAATCGGGAACAAAATTAACACGTAATTGTACACATTCGCTCGGCCAAAGGAGCCCAGAATTCTAAGAATATCGTCCACAGTAACATCACTTTTATCGTTGGAATCTTTAGCCATTTTTACATTTTAATTCTTTGTATTTACGTTATAAAAAGCTATGTGATAGCAACTCGTGCGCACTGCGCAGTGCGCAGCGAGCAAACAGGGGTCTGAAACTCTCGTACTTCACGTAACAGCGCCGTCTCAAGCGAGGGCCCAATTATTATCGTATCTCATCTTCGTCTCCGCTTTTGTAATATTCTTACATCGCACAATATTGTGCGCGAACGGACGCGCACTACGCGTGCGACATCTTCAGGGTGTAACAAAACTAAGTGATAAATTTTAGGGTGTTTGTTGATCCCCTATATTGAGTTCGCTGTGAAAGTAGTATCGCTGAAAGGGTAAAACTTTTTATACTTTCCAGCGCTGCTACTTTCACAGTGAACTCTATATAAGGAGGAGCATACACCCTAAGTATTATCACTTAGTTTTGTATACTTACACAGTACGCCAAATTACGCCAAATTGGACCCAATTCTCAGAATTGGGTCCAATTTGGCGTAATGCCAGTCTAGACTCTAGAGTCTAGAGGCTTGTAGCCACAACATAGTATTAGGAACATGTAGCTTCTAGATCGCGGTATAGACGCTTAGCGTTTGTAAACAAATAACATATTATTATGTGCAAAAGTCCAATGCTGTAATATTTCGTTAAACCATTTTCCTTAGTCAATGTCTAATTTTTTTCATCATAAATGCTTTATAAAATATTGTGTTCAAAATATTTTCAAATTTTAAACTAAACATCTTGGATTATTAATTCCCATGATATGTGGTTTTAAGACTTTTGTCAGTTGATGATGTTCAGTTTGTTCTATACTTATTTTAGACGTGGATCCCTCATTATTGAAATGAAAATCAGTTGATAAATATTTTATTATAATTATATAAAAAAACTTAGGCAGCTTTTGTGATGAAAAATTTTTAGCGTTTAAAAATCTGTGGACTTTAGGGAGATAAAATAAAACGCGCAATGATTAAGATTATCTTTAATAATTTTCCATAAACATTAATCTTACACTAAAAAGGCCCTATGTTGAAATCAATGTAATACTTCACAAAATACTGAAACAAAAGAGGGCCGTAACTAAATACAAAGCAAGTCCGAACGAAAATGCTCAGTCTGCACTAAATCGCACGAATATTAATTTTGAAAATCATAAAAATAAATTTAAATTGAGAAAAGAATATGGAAACTTACACGCTACGTATACTATATTAACCGCTTACTCACCCCAATGGTTTTAGAATAAAATTATGTGTAAACGGTAAAGATCCTCCTTCTTTTCGAAGTCGGTTATAAAATAAGGGGTTCAAAAATTTCGAAAAAGTGAGCAGGTGGTACTTTCGATTTGCACACGACGGGATAAGGTGCACAAAATTCTTGGATGGTGATTCTTTCTGGTGGAACGAAATTTTACAAACCATATATTTTTTTGGATTTTAATTTTTTAATTTTTTTTTGTGATTTTTATTTTTTTAAATTTTTTTTCGCTCTAGCCCGGAGAGGGTTACACGACGACGTAATGTAATATTAATAAATGAAAATCTACAATCAGCTTTGAATTACATAAGAAGCTTTCAAATCTGAAATCGTAGAGATAAAGCTACGCCTCCAATTTCCTTTGACTCCTTTAAACTCTCGAGTTTCTGTGGGTTGGAATAAAAACAGGAAAGAAATCAAACGAAATCCGAGTTCCTAAGGTAAGACTAAATCTAAGCTAATAAAGACTTGTTGACACTTAACCACTACGCAAGCCCCGTGAAGTGAATGATAATGCGCATCGAGAATACTGCTTTTGACAGACAGCTAACATACAAATTATACGTGTACACTGTAGAGTGGACGAAATACTTTATCGACATGAGTAATGATTTAAAAAGGTTAGATGGTCTATGGGGAAGATTTTCTCCGAAGAGAAAAACTATGCTCCTAACACCCCACGCTTTATAAAGAAAAAAATTAGCTGTCTACTTTGAATACTGTCGCAACACTACTTGATATTGTTAGCAATACGGCTGCACGTTGCAAGCAACACTGCTGCGTTACTGGCAACACTACTGCATGTTATAGTGCAGGAATATGTAGTCGGGGTTAGCGATGTCGCGCGCGAGCGGCGAGTTGGGCGCCAGGAGTTGGAAACCCATGAACATAAAGGTGCGCATGAGCAGCGCACGATCCGACCGGTTCTTCAGCACGCAGATGATGCAGCTGGAATTGAGAGAAGAATATATTTAAATGATAGCATTGAAAACTTTATCGGTCGAGTTTGAAACCTATTCGATCATCGATGCAAACAAACGAAGTATGTATAATCAAATATTATTATTTATTAGTACAGTAAAATTCTAAGCAAAGTTCTTCTTCTTCTTTGGCGTAAGCCTCCCCATTAATAGGGGTTGCCAGCGTCAGAGTTGAGGCGAAAAATATGTACAGTTAAAACTTATTTAAAGTATAACGCAAACTGATTGTCATGCACTGGGCATGGGTATAGCTCAGTTAACTAAAGCTGGCACGTTCACAGTGCTGTCACTTATGCGATTTCACTATACAGTATGTTTAAAAATATAATATGTTTGCATCATGATAAAAATTATCGTATAATCTGCGTACGATAATAATATGCTATCGTGCATCGTACGTACAAAATTATCGTATGTGCACGATAATTATCGTACGGTTCTGAACGCTGGCCGTTCGCCGATCACACGTCACCGACTTGTAACATCACGCTGTATTTATAAACAGTAGCATAAGAAAAACAATAACTGTCCCCTTCACGCTCATAAGATAGACGGGCAGACTTTTTATGATGCGTATGCAGTACGACGTCACGCCACGCGCTTATTCACAGACACTACACAAGCGCAATGTTTAAATGTGTTGATCGTGCCAGCTCTTGTTAACTGACCTGTAATGAGTCTTAGCACACATACGTATTTCCGTCAATCAAAAAATATCCGTCAATAATATTCAAATGCAATTTAGCCGAATGTTTTACAGGTTAATAATAAGCTTACGGTATTTTCTGGTCTTATTTTCATTCTTTCTTTAGATTTTGATTCTAGGTACTTCCAACATAATATACTAACTTGGTGCATCCAAGCCGCTCCTCAGCGAAGTCTAGCAGCAGCATGAAGCTCTCCTTGCTGCCGGACTGCAGCACACCGGGCAGGCGCAGGTAGATGGTGCTGCCCGATACCACCTGGAAACAGACAATTATATAACAATTAAGAAGTGTAACTGCTAGCTATCCTTACTAACATCCTCACTTACAAACTCCTTACGTACTTTTATTAAAAATACGGGAAATTACTGAGGAAGACACAGCACGTACATACTCCACCATCCTCACGTACTTTTATTAAAAATACGGGAAATTACTGACGAAGACACAGCACGACTAGTTTATTTCAGTTATTTTCATAGTAGAATGTCGTATGGCATCCTCTTATGGGGAAATGCTGCCGACATTAATACGATTTTTGTGCTGCAGAAGCGAGCTATACGTTCAATTTATAAAATGTCAGCTTTTGAATCTCCGAGAGTTTCAAGAAATTGGTATTCTAACTATTCTAACTGTTGCTTCTCAATACATTTTGGATAATGTATTATATTATGTTAGAAAGAATCTTAGTAAATTTACAACCAAAAGTGACAGTTACGGAAGAAATACTAGAAATAAGTACAAACTAGAAATACCGGTGATCAGACTTAATAAAGTAAGTAAATCTTTTAAAGGTCAATATAGTATACGCCTTTACAATAAAATCCCAGAAAACGTTCAAAATCTTTCCATTAATAAATTAAAAAAGTAGTCAAAGAACGTTTGTGTGCCAAAGCCTATTTATAAATAAGGTCAATGATTTCATATACATCTTGGGAGTAGGATGGCTGCTTGCAAGGCTGCTTCTACATTATTTTATGACTTACGATTTATGTATGTATGTTGACATTGTATAATTTTAAGTTACAGCATAATGTAAACTTTATTTTAAAAGATTATTTTTTTTCTCACTTTTTTTGGTAAATAAAGTGGGCCCCGTGCGAGTTTCTTACGCCGTACACAAATGAAACAATATTACTTGCCGTTAAGTAGATACACCTGATGATGATTTAGTTCGAAACCGGTTGTGTTTAAAGTCTTTAAATTGTAATTTATGAATATAGTGGAAAAAGTGCAAGTAATATTGTGTTTAATTTGTGTATAAAATGAATTTCCACCAAGAACCGACAGTACAATCAATTACATATATTTCTTACGCCGGTTCTTGCCGGGTTAGTTCCCGAACCGGTGGTAGGCATCATGTAGACTTTCAGAAAATATTTGCAAAAATTTATTCAGAATGAAAAAAAATTGAGTTTTTTTTTTCTTATATTTTAATGCCAAAAGCGTATCAGGAACAGTCTGCCTGTTATATCTAAGGAAGACCTTTCAGCGAAATAGTTTCACTGAACATAAAATGTTACAAATAGTTGATCCTCATCAAATGTCTTATATTCGTATCTAGACGACAAAAACTTCATGACTTTATCTACTATAAGACAATAATAAGTTTTGAAAACTTACGGCTTCCCAGCGAGTGATGGTATTCTCAGTGAGGAAGATTTTGAAGTCAACCTTCACCGGCTGCCGGTCCTTGCGCTCCAGGATCTTACTGATCACCTGCAATACATAACATAACATATGTAAATAAAACATACTAATAAATTCAAGGTATAGCAATATAATATGTTAATATTCGCGATTCTTTATTTAGCTTGCGCCAGTTTGCCTTTTCTTTTCTGCAGATAACGACAGTCATATCCACAAGTTCCTCATAAACCACCAAGTGTACAACTTGTCACAATGTGGCAAAACCCCATGCTTAAATCGAATATAAAAGAAAGAGGAAATGTGACAGTGAAATTGACTTAAGAGCCCGGGTAACCCTCGAAATTCTCATACATTCGTAATACCAAAATCATTTTGTCATACGAAAATATTTAACATGTTTGAGTTATTTTTCAGTATAAAATAGTAATTACCTAGGTTCCTGAACAAAAATTAACTTCAAAATATTTAAACACTAAAAAAATTTTTTTTGTGTATAAATTTTTTTTACTAAATTTGGTACTAAATATTTAAACACTAAAAAATAGAGTAAAACACTCAAAAATTTATAAATAATTAGTAAATTTACTACAAAATATTTTAATACTAAAAAATATTTTTTAGAGTTGAAATATTTTGTAGTAAATTTACTATTTATTTATATATTTTTTAGTGTTTTACTCTATTTTTTTGTGTTTAAATATTTAGTACTAAATTTAGTAAAAAAAATTTATACACAAAAAAAAATTTTTTAGTGTTTAAATATTTTGAAGTTAATTTTTGTTCAGGAACCTAGGTAATTACTATTTTATACTGAAAAATAACTCAAACATGTTAAATATTTTCGTATGACAAAATGATTTTGGTATTACGAATGTATGAGAATTTCGAGGGTTACCCGGGCTCTTAAGAGGCCGGGCTACCCTCGAAATTCTCATACATACGTAATACCAAAATCATTTTCTCATACGAAAATATTTAACATGTTTGAGTTATTTTTCAGCTTATAATAGTAATTACCTAGGTTCCTATACAAAAATTTACTACAAAATATTTAAATACTAAAAAATATTTTTTAGAGTTGAAATATTTTGTAGTAAATTTACTATTTATTTATATTATATTTTTTAGTGTTTTACTCTATTTTTAGTGTTTAAATATTTAGTTGTAAATTTAGTAAAAAAAAAAATTATACACAAAAAAAAATTTTTAGTGTTTAAATATTTTGAAGTTAATTTTTGTACAGGAACCTAGGTAATTACTATTTTAAGCTGAAAAATAACTCAAACATGTTAAATGTTTTCGTATGAGAAAATGATTTTGGTATTACGTATGTATGAGAATTTCGAGGGTAGCCCGGCCCCTTAAAGAAGGAGAAGTGACATACCGCCTCCCTACGCTCGGGGAGCAGTGCGGGGTGCGCGTGCGCGTCGGCTAGGCTCTCCGCGCTGCCGGCCAGCGAGCTGGCGCTGGCCCACAGCAGGCCGCTCAACAAGTCACCTGGAATGTGGGTAGTTTGTTAATAGAACACAATATACCTCACAACTTACCTCATACCTACATATACATTTTTTTTTAATTAGGTTAGGTAAGTCTATTCACTCTATGCATGTATAGATGAAAAGTTCGTATGGCCTTTTTAGTCGCCAGAAGAGATGACGTGCAATATCGATAAAAATTAAAAATCTATATTCAAAACAGCCTTTAGAGCTAAAATTTCTGGCTGAAAGTTACGTAAGTTTAGTGAAGCCAGTATTTTACAAGCATTATAATTCATCAATTTTATTACCAAGTAGTAATAATAGCTGTCAAGTTATGAAAAGTTTTTATGCAATTTGACAAATAGGTAATAATACAGGTGCCGGTTGGCAGCGGACGACATACAACGTGTTGTCGCGACACTACGCGACAACACGTTGTTTGTGGTTTCTATGCATTTCTATGAAATACCTTGCGCAGCTAGCGACACGAAGCTAGCGACACATATTATAGAATTACATAGAAACCAGTAGTGTCGCGACGACACGTCGTCTGCTGCAATTTCATGTAACCGGTTTCCAAATTGTACCTTTAGTCTGAAATTAAAACTCACAGTTATTGTCGTCGTGTGTGGGTGTGGATGGGGTAGCGGGGCTCGAGGCCCCGCTGCCCACCCCTCCGGGCGGTGCCGAGCCGTGAGCAGGGACATCAGGACCACCTGAAACAACACAAACCATTCAATATACAACAAACCCACTCAAAATCTTGGAAAAAAACGATCAAGTGCGAGTCGGACTCGCGCACAGAGGATTCCGTACGTTATACAGCAAAAATAGGCCGAAAATTGTGTTTTTTATATGGGAAATGTACATTTTATTTTGTTTTTAGTATTTTTGTTATAGCGGCAACAGAAATACACAATCTGTGAAAATTTCATAAGTCTAGCTATAGTGGTTCTTGAGATACAGCCTGGACACACACAGAGGGACAGACAACGAAGTCTTAGGCCAGTATATAAATAGTCAGTACTTAAGGGGCCGGGCTACCCTCGAAATTCTCATACATACGTAATACCAAAATAATTTTCTCATACGAAAATATTTAACATGTTTGAGTTATTTTTCAGCTTAAAATAGTAATTACCTAGGTTCCTGTACAAAAATTAACTTCAAAATATTTAAACACTAAAAAAAATCGGTTGTCTGTAAAGTCGGTTTACTGACGATAGTTGAACGTGACAACGTATGACGTTGTCACGTTCAACTATCCTTAACCCCTTAACCCTCGCTTCCGAATCTCTATAAATAGAAACAAACTTTTTCGAGTGTAACCTAAAGTTATTTCGATGTATTTCTTTCAAATGATTGTCTAAAAATATTTATAATGAGTAAAATAAACTATTCGCAACACAAAACACTATTGTATACATTCGTGAAATCCAGTAGAATCTTCGAACAAAGCACAAGTCATACCTTGACACGTAGGAAATAGAGCACAATTTTGAATAGCCGAAATAATACTAATAGCTCACAGATTTTTTATTTATTTTTCATTCAGAGTGTGGTCAATGTATCAAAGGTCATAACTAACCAAACTCTTCATACAAAAGTATTCTCTAAGTCATCGAAATACGTAATATAATCGAAACTTTTTTTTTTGTTTCGAGACTAAGAGTCTTACGGTTGTTGAGAGACAACGTGCCTCTTTCTCGCTCGCTCCGCGCTCTCGCTTGCACTTCAAGCCTTAATGGAACGCCTCAGAGCGAGGTAACGCCGCATGAACTGTCATGTTTTTCGTGCGCGCACCCCATATCGAATTATAAGACGTTATCACGTCGAAAAAATTTTTTGTGTATAATTTTTTTTTACTAAATTTACTACTAAATATTTAAACACTAAAAAATAGAGTAAAATATTAAAAAAATATATAAATAAATAGTTAATTTGTAGTAAATTTACTATTTATTTATATATATTTTTAGTATTTAAATACTTAGTAGTAAATTTAGTAAAAAAAAATTTATACGCAAAAAAAATGTTTAGTGTTTAAATATTTTGATGTTAATTTTTGTACAGGAACCTAGGTACTTACTATTTTAAGCTGAAAAATAACTCAAACATATTAAATATTTTCGTATGAGAAAATGATTTTGGTATTACGTATGTAATGAGAATTTCGAGGGTAGCCCGGCCTCTTAAGATGCGAACCGGTCTCAAGACGCGGTTCGGCTCTGTGATTGGTCTAAATTTTGACAGTCAACCAATCACGGAGCCTGAACCGTGTCTTGAGACCGAGATGCATCTTGAGTACCTACCGACTATTTAAAGCAGTGGTCCCCAACCTTTTTTTAATGCGGGCCACAAACATGTTTTACTATTGGTGTCGCGGGCCGCAACAAAAAAAATTAGGGTTAAAAAATAACATTCTTCAAAATTAACGATTTAAAAGTGGAAAAAATTTTACGACTGTCACGTAGACTTTACGTTATTTTGCCGGTGGGTGTGAATTTCAAAACTGTTTTACATCCCGCGGGCCACAAATAAAGTCCCGGCGGGCCGCATGCGGCCCGCGGGCCGCGGGTTGGGGATAGCGAATTTAAAGGGTCCAAAGCTACTCTTTGGATATTATGGAACCCTTAAACATATTATCACACCAGATAATGTGTGCCTGTGCGGCCATCCTGCTACCAGTATTTGGCAATGTATATTTTTCATATTATTGTTACGGACACACAGAGCCATCTAGCGTCGAACCAGCAAAACTTATCTAGGGGACACACTACACATAAATCCCTTACTCGAAATTAGATGGCGCTAGGTGGTACATGCTCGAGCCTCCTAGAAAGTTCCCACACTTATTTACTTGTTTACGTGAATCGGGCAAGGAACTTTCTGGAATTCGCCTCGCCATATATAATAGCCGCAGGTAGACGGCCGGGCAGTTCAGTTTGGTCTGAGCGATCTTCAAGGCGACTTCGAAGTGAAAACAAGTGATCAATAGTGAGTGAACCAGTGAACTTACGACTCGGCTACGACCTAGGACAGTGATAGTGCTCAGTGATTTGGATCTAGTGCTTAGTGTTTGGACTTAGTGATTTGTATGATCTAGTGTTAGTGTTAATAAAGTCTTCAAGAGAGTCACCAGGTCTTTCTCTCCGAATCCTCGAACCCTAGCACGTAATATTATGTTTTTCCAGAACGACAAAGATTGTTGAGCACTATTGATGTGAATAGATAGATAAAATCTCATCTTTACTATTCTCCTAGCCTTGAGTCTATAACGTCGGAGCGGTTAACCTGTGCTAGACATATTATGTGCGAAATCTAGTGAATGGGAACTAATTGGTCCTATTTTCATAAATAAATAACAAAATATATCCGACATTTTTACGTTCTTTTTTTATTAAATAAGGGGGCAAACGAGCAAACTGGTCACCTGATGGTAAGCAACTAAAACTACGTACGAAGTAAACGCCTTAAAAAACGACTAGCCTGAGAACAATTCGGAAAATCCCAACTAAAAAGTTATGTGATTTAACTTAGTAAACTAAGTTATGTCAAACTTTACTGAACATATTCGTTCACTTTGTGCCTTCACCAAAGTCAAAAGGTCACATTGTTAGAAATGTTATAATAACATGAAACAATAATATGAATGATTAAATTGTATGCGTGTGAAGTTTTTAGATATAGTTTGTAGAGAACATTTAGTAATACTGTACAGTAACTGAAACAAAATTAAAATCCAACAATTTACAAAGAAACACGTTAAAACTTAGGTTGAAAAAGTGACATGTAGTTTTATTTTAGATCCGCGTTAATAATTCAAAGGAAAATTTTGTAAAGAAAATTTATTTATTTAAATTTGAGTACAGGTGCACTCGTTTTGCTAATAATTCATATAATTATGTAGTTGAAATAAACATTTGCTAATCTCCCTGATAAGAACATAAACATTATAAACATTCATTAATTATTATTATCGTGGATTTATGTCTGTTTACACATAGGTATATTGTAATAGCTATTATTCAATAAAACACGAATAAAATGATATTTTCTAAAAATGATTCCTAGCTAGATCGATTTATCGCCCCCGAAATCCCCTATAATCTATATACTAAATTTCATGAAAATCGTTGGAGCCGATTCCGAGATTCCAATTATATATATACAAGAATTGCTCGTTTAAAGATATAAGATATAAACATGAAATCAATAACCTATAAGAGTAAAAGAGAAAGATAATACAAATATGTTTGCCTATTCGCATTTTGGAGTCCAAAATGTCCCAGTTTTGGAGACCAAGATTGCTATTGCTACCAATACAAATTCGTCGAAATTCCGTCGTGAAAATACTAATTACTATGTAATTATGTCTAATATATTGACTGCCATGTATTTGCCCTTTGATGATATTGTGTCGTCGGTGTACACACAGCCTAGCCGTTTATTTCAATCGCCTCTTTCAACTCAAGTTTAAAGTTTTACGTAACAAACACGTGGTCGAACCCCTGAATTGTCACGTGGTTCTGCACTCTCACGTTGGGTCCCACGCTTTGTGTAGGGTCAGTAGTTCCCATGTCTTATCGTAGCAGACGATTCCTACATGAGGTCTTTAGACTTAGATAACCTATCACCTATTGCAGTGTGTTAGTATACTATAAATAAAACCATTATCATCGCAATGAGCAATATGTTCGGATGCGGCGGTGTAAATGCAAGTTCTTATTGAATAGAAGATCAAATATGAATCTCTATTTCAGTTGGTGCAAGCATTTGTTTCCGGACACGACAAGTGCATTTGAAATACAGTCTATTAAAGCCGGTATAAATAGATAGTACTCAAGATGCATCTCGGTCTCAAGACGCGGTTCGGCTCTGTGATTGGTCCAAAACAAACACACGGCCAACCTATCACAGAGCCTGAACCGTGTTTGAGACCGAGATGCAACTTGAGTACTGACTATTTATACCCAGGGTTTTCGATCCTAACGACAAGCGACCGCTACCGACAAAAGTTCAAATAAAATGCCACTTTATAACCTATGATAGAAGTTTCATTTTTCTCTACGCCCGCGCTTAGGTTGCGTTTTCACCGGAGCTGCGTTGCGGGGAATTTATTTTTATTTGAATCGCAGTGCTCTGCGAGGTCAGGATAGTTTCCTTTTCTAAAAAAAAATGTCGCAAAACAGCTTTGGTGTGGTGGAAAGTCGAAACGCACCCTGAGGCAGCTCAATCTATTGTTGCAGACCAACGCCAGTGAGACAGCCTTACAATCGAGTGAAGATCGGAGGTAAGAGAAGGCCCTCGGTTTCATCACCTACATATTATCATATTGATAAGGGTACGGAAGTAATACGGGTATATTATATACTATATCAAGCTTCTAAAATACATTTTTGAATAATATCTTACACAACTTTCTGCCCAGCACTGTAAAACTCTGGAACGAACTGTCACCAGCAGTATTTCCGAACTAATACGACCCGCAAACCTTCAAGAAGAGAGCGTATTCCCTCTTAAAAGGCTGGCAGCGCACCTGCAGCTCTTATGTTGGGAGTGTCCATGGGCGACGGTAGTTGCTTTCCATCAGGTGACCCGTTTGCTCGTATGCCCCCTTATTTTGATTTAAAAAAAAACAGCACGTACCACAGAGGCCCGGCGCCCAGGCACAGCGAGAAACACTCGGCGTCCGAAGCCGACAGGGCCGAGCGCTTGCTGCCCGCGCTCGCCGCGTTCAGCGACGGGCCGTCACCACTGGAAAAATTAAAAACAACATTAGAAAATGTCAACCTTAAGGCCCAGTAGTCCCTAAAATTAGCAGGTCGATGTCTGTCAGTACGAATATCGACGTAAAGCACATTAAAATAACATTCATATCAGCGCGCCTTGTACAGTGGCGTTTACGCGCTCGCCGCGTGCCTTGATAATAGAAAATAGGAGAAAAAACCTTTTGTTTTTAGTATTACACAAATCAAATATATCAAATCGTTTAGGTTAGGTCATGACAAATGTACTACATCTTTTGTTTTTTCTAGAAAGTGTGTAGTTTAGCCATAAAATGATTTAATTATGAAAAACAGCGTTATAAGAGTCATCTTTGAGATTTTTTTCTATCGAGCAGAATTTTTCAAATTGTGTACTGATATACCTTTGCGTATAGGAAATTTTCTCAATTTTAAAGCTGTACTTTTTTATACTTAAATAATGACATTTCCTTTACAAAAAACATTATTTAAAAAACCCATTTTACGTAGTTAATGTGATTTGGTCTAGTTTTTTTATTGAGTTTTGAATGATTTTGCCGCCGTTTTTGGCGGTGTGGTGCCGCAACGCGGTTATGGCTTTTGGCCCTAAAAGTTTGGTACCTACCTCTGGATATCTGAAAAAGGTTATGTTATTGGACGGATGTGATGTGTATCATTGGGATTCCAAAACCACATGCGCCAGTCTAAGCCCTTGGCATAATAATATCAGTAGGTATCTAGAATAGTCCATTAGCGAACCATAGACCGGCGCCAGTAGACTTTAGGCATGAAGTAAGAACCAAACAAAGAACATTTTTCATATCAGTAAGTGTTGTTGAGTAGCATTACTGTAATCTTTCGAATGATACAATTTTAATTTAAAAGCTTTTAGGGTTTAAATGTGTGCCGATTGCCTTAAAAAATACCGAGCCAAACACAAGATGACTTTTACTATTCGAAAGTTGATGTGCCTGATGGTGACTGCACCAAAAATATCGTTTATTTACAAACTAACATACCTGTAGGCGAAGACTTGGCGGACCATTTTTTAGTCTAAATATAAGTCTAAACGAAACTAAAATAGAACAATATTTACAAACACTTTAACGCGTGGAATGTTATTTTAAGTCTTATCAATATGTTTGAAGCTATCAATTTACTGGAATCCTCCTGGGAGATATCCTAAAGTTGGCCATATACGGGCCAGAATGCTTTTGCGCCTTTTTTCGAGGCGGGTTTCGACGTCCGACCAATATGGAGTCTCAGGTGCTACTGACTTTCTTCGGAATCGGAACTATCGGGATTCGGGAGAGAGCTCGCGGGGTATAAATAAAGTAACTACGTAAAAAGACAATCAGAATTCGGACGCTTGTTTACAATATTCAGTCACTTCTATTTCCGACCTACGGGCTACGGGCTTTCAGGATCGATCGACCTTCAGGAGGTGACTAATTATAGCAGATAATATGTACATTTGTCATAATCATCGCAACACTTTCCAGCAAATATTTCGCCATAGGCATTAATAAATAATAATATCCATATGGCATATCCTCTATAATAGCTCCATGGGCATATCCATATTAAATTCGAAAGTATGTTTGACGCTTCAGCCGCTGAACAGATTTAGATGAAATTTGGTTTGGACATAATATGCACCTCAAGTCCCGGGGAAGGACATAAGATTGCTAAGGCAAAATGGACGGTTATCGTGCAATAAAATAATGACTGCGCAAACGCAGCTGCGGGTACTACCCAGACTTGCAGTTGCCAGTTACAAAAGATATATTAAGTACTAGATGACGCCCGCAACTCCGTTGCGCCAAAACTAATTTATCGCGCGGGTACCGTACATTTTTCCGGGACAAAAAGTATCCCATGTCCTTTCCCGGAACTCAAAGTATCTCCATGCCAAATTTCAGCAAAATCGGTTCAGCGGTTTGAGCGTGAAGAGGTAACAGACAGACAGACAGACATACACACTTTCGCATTTATAATATTAAGTATGGATTAAAGGTGCGCACATTGTGACGAGCCGCATTTTTCATACACTTTCAATAACCCATCGCGCACTCGGCCATAAAACTTATGTCACAATGTGCGCGTACCTTTATTGTACACGTACGCTGTTAATTTACTTTGTTAGGACATGGAAACTACAGTCGACGACAGCTGCTCAAAATATTCCGAACATATTACGCATTACTTAGTGCATAATGCCAATGTTTTTATGACTATTGCCAGATTATATACCTATATATATATTATATACCTATAGGTACATAGACCATTGTACCCATAGCATGTGTACATAAGAATATGTAATATTATGTGAATCTATTGCTTTCACATTACGTCACAGAGCAGCGAAGATCTGCCAAGACAATATTAATATGAATAAATCCATACTTACATACTAATATTATAAACGCGAAAGTGTGTCTGACTGTCTGTAACCTCTGTACCCGTTGAACCGATGTGTAATGAAGCGCTATACAATATATACATAAACTTACATTTTTTTATTATCAAACCACTTTTTAGCATTAATTATTATAAAATAAGTCATAATTGTACATTTTCCCGCCATATACAAAATGGCGTCTGTTTCACAAATAAACATTGATGATGTGTGCATTTGGCACAAGCAACTATTTGTTTTCAACTACTAAACATAGGGCTTTCACATAATATAGTAATTAGGGCACCATGGTTGTGTCCCATTTAGTGCTTCTTCTTATTTCCATCTTTATGAATATAATTTCTTTCCAATTATTTTTAGTCAAAATTCTTGAAGAAGCTACAATTAGATATAAAATTGAAATTTAATTTTTTCAAAAACAATATAATGGCAATAACAAAATTTAATTCTAAACCGAGCTTTGAGTATTGAAAAGGATTATTGTAAAACGAAAACTGTTTGTTACTTGTTTCTACAGAAAAATTAAAAGGTTAGTTATTACAAAATAATACATGTATTATATAAAACACCTTTTGTCATGGACATTGTATATAAAATCATTATTATAACAAGTACACTAGAATCACGTGTTTATCAAAGCATTACCATTGTCAAGTCATTAGACACGGCAATGAGATAAATTCCTTATCAAAACACACACACTAGTCAAACATCAGCGCTATCTCATTTTATATTTTTATTTGATACGCTGGTATTTTTGTAGACATAGTGGTAAACAGGATTATTCTAATGTATTATTATATGATTCAGTATTAATACTGAGCAAGATAAAAACATGTTTTGGACTGTGTTATCTTATTAGAATACCCTGGAATTTGAATAATACCTACCTATTATGTATTCTGAAAAAACATTACAATTTGTTCCATTATACTTTGCATTATAGTTAAGAAGTAGAACACTTAGACTTTGTTACATACACTTCATACTAATGTAAAAATAACTTTAGACAAATATTTGGTTCACAAATAAATCTAAAACCGTTAAGTGCTTACAATTAACATTCATTGCAATTTGAAATGCAATAATAGTGTTTAATGTTGATTAAAATCTTGTATCTTTTGAGGTCAAACATTTAAATTTTAATTCATTATAAATTATTCATTATTTTATATTTAAAATAGAACATTTAAATACTAAGTATGAATGCCAACTACAAAGTTGTCGTGAAAGTCATGAACATTATTATTTAACTCTGAAAAATGTTTGTTGACTACGGCCTGCGACACCAAGACCAAAACATGTTTGTGGCCTGGATAAAAAAGGTTGAACACCACTGATCTAAATGTACTCAAAGTTCAGTATTATAAAGGTATTCAATCAACTTCTTATTTACCATCAACAACACAACGGTACATTTTTTACTTTGATGTAGGTAATTTTTTTTCTACCTTTACATCTTAATTAACTTGAGGTAAAATATACATTTAAAAATAATTGCTTCGAAACAAAAAAATTTCAACAAACAAATATTTTAAAGGAAAATCATTCTAGAATCTACAGAGACTAAAGCGTAATGTGAGTGGAAAAACACCGCATGAACATTACTGCCACAATTAAGTTCAATAAAAACGAGTGACTCCAATCAGTATTTTATACAGTCAATTGTTTATAGATGAACACAACCCATGTTATCATCAGCATCATCTATACTAATTATATTATAAATGCAATATTGTGTCAGTCTGTCTGTTTACTGTTACCTCTTCACACCCAAACTGCCGATCCGATTTTGCTGTAGTGTGTAGATACATACTTTGATTCCCGGGAAAGGACATAGGATACTTTTTATCCCAGAAAATGCACGGTATCCGCGCGATAACCGAATTTTGGCGCAACGGAGTCGCGGACGTCATCTAGATGTCAAATATATACCAGCTATTAAAAATAATTTTACCTCTTTATGAGTCCTAAAATCTTTTAACCTATCAACTTCCAAGTGTTCGAATTCGACCGCGTCAATAGATTTCCAAGAGTCCTCGATTGAAGGATTAACTCCTAAGCAATAACAGATACTATTGGAGAGAGATCAATTATTGCAATATTGAGTTTATATACATTTTTATCTGACATTTTTATCTGATACACAGATTATCTTTCATGTCAGACAATCAGGTGCATGTATTTTCCTAACCAAATATAGAATCACGATTTTTCACTGTGAAAATCCAACTCAAGATCCACTGTAAGCTACTTGACAATGGAAGGCTTTTGTTTCAGTGAGAGTGACCCTATGTCATGAGCATGTCCTGTAAGGGGTAATATACATCATTAGGGTTTCTAAATCCCTTCATGACTAGCTTTGATTGGCTCTTATGAAAACATTAATTCTCGGAAATGCTATTGTATTCTATTATTGTCGCGATCACCGGTGCACGTACAGGGCTTGATGGGTGAACTAATCAACATTGATATCTGTTCAGTGGCTCAAAGTAATTTTTTAAAACTACCCCAATATGTAGTATGACAATATGAAAAAGACTCTGTTTTGAATTCCTTTCCTTGTAATATTTGAATTTTGTTTTGCTATAAATGTGACATACTGTTTAGTTATCGATTATATAGCTGTTTTTACTTAATTTCCACTAAAAAGTGATTGTATCTTTGACCTTTATAATATAATATGTAGATGTAGAAAGTGGCATTTTATAATACAACAAATTTTATGGCAAACAGTTGTAAAAATGTATGTCAAAAGTTAACTAAAAGTTTTTAGACATTGAAACATTTGCATAAAAGATACAAAATATGTGGTAAAGTGTGTCATGTCTTGACAATAAGTTTACACACCTTGAACACTTAAGTTTTCTTTGTGTACAAGAAAATTCATTGTCTATATTCATTAAATTTAATGAATGCAAATGAATGAATCGAATAAGTTATATAAGTTTTAGCATAAAAAGAATGACTAGTCTTAAATTATAAAAGATGTAGGGTAGACAGGAAATGATAACCTAAAATTATAATGCAACTGTACAGATAAAGTTGTAGTAGATATTTTAGATATTTGTACATAATATTAACATTATTTTATACAATAAGAAACGATACTAATATGTTTTAATTCAATTGTGATAGTAAACTGCAAGTATTTTGCAATCTTGACGATGACGTATCGTTGGTACAAGGACACTCAATTTTATTCGATTATGTAGTTTTCATACATCATTGTATTATGTATTGTATTGTTCTGATAATATATAAGATAACTAAACTTTAGATACTCACTAGTAGCTCTTGGTTTTCGTAGAATTGGGTTCGATGGAGACACCCGTGACGTCATAGTAATTACTACTACTAAAATTTAACTGTTGTATTAACTTCGTCATCTTGGCAAATCGTAGTTGAGCCTTTTATTAACGTGAAAATAAAAACACGGCTTAACCGTTGGTGTACGTTATCGCAAAGAAATTGCGCAGCACAACTGCAAGTCACGGAATACGATGAGAAAATATTTGGAATTAGCTGAACTGTCAAATAAAGTGAAAGGAAGTCAACGTCATTTAAGGATAATATACCGCTATGTATAGAATGTCAGTGTTTACATACAAAATCAGCTGTTGTAAGTGTCAATTCCATTTAGACGCATTATAATAAAAATGTAACATGGCTACCGGAAATTTGAACTTTATTTACGTTCCGTTTCGTGCAATTAAAATAGGAGGCTTACAGAATAATAATATAACACTGTTTCATAAGTGTAAAATAATTATCATTTGATACTAAAGTTAAATAATATTGTGTATTCAATGTAATAGATGGTAATTTAATTGATATTTTAACATTCAAGGTTAGCTCAATTTGATCGCCTAGCGCCATCTAGTTTGATTATTGTCAATAATCTTTTATAATTTTTGTTTATCTTCCATAGATGGCTCTTTATGTACTAACTTTAATATTATTATATAGGTAAATAATATTTATAAATTAATTTAACCTCTTGAACCCCACGGACATACACCTTAACGTGCCACTCGTGAAAATACCTCTGTGTACCACCGGCACGTTAATGAGCCGCCTGATACACTCTACCTCACGCAGTTTTTTAACTTATTATAATGAACATAAGAATTAATTTCGTTTTTCGATGCATTATTTTTAAGAGTATGAAGTTGGCTACAAAATGTATGCACTGTAAATTTTGTTTCTGATTGGCGATTTTTTTGTAAAATTTGAAAAATAATTTACGGCTGAATCGAATTTTGATATCCCGGTATTCGAGAGGTTAAATAAATTAAAAACACAATACCTATTTAAAAATTTTAATAATATTATTTTAACTAGTAATAATTGTGTCTATGTTTGATAAAGTTATTTTTAAAATAACAATCTAGTAAAATATCAGAATTACGTGTAAGTATTACTTAGAAATTAGAATGATGTTTTATAAAACTTTTGGTAATTGTGTACCAAAAACATCCTAGACTACCTAAATGTCACTACTCACTAGTGTTGTGCTTACTCACTAAGAATATCGATTATCGAACATACCGATTCCGAAAAATTAAAGAAGGCATACTACTCGCTGCTGGATCAATATTTTTAAACCTTTGTTCTTGTATCATGTAACTGTATGCCGGTATGGCATATAACGTCATTACTCCACTTTAAATTAACACTGCACACGGAAAACTTATTTTGTTTTTAGTTTTTTTAAATTGGCGCACATGAATCGATATGGCACTATGTCTGCTGTTGGATGGTAACGACATTCAGGCTTGGAGGTGCGAACGCGACTGCCGCAGTCGTCTCACCCCCAACTTGGGGTGAAATAGGCCACACGGGGGGATTTTCCCGAAAGCTTTCGCTTAGAGAGTTAAGTTTTTTTTAAGGCAGGTTTGGGACTTTCTAAATTTTGATGTTTTTATTGGTGACAATATTATACATACTGCGCCTAGTTTAAATTAATGGCAACAGTAAAAAGCACAGAATGTCGTTATTTGAAACTTATAAGTTATAACATTTTTATAAATACTAGCTATTTGACCGAGCTTACCAACCGAATATACCGAGCAACGGTATATTCGATAAAACACGATTAAAATGACATTTTCTAAAAATGATTCCTAGCTAGATCGATTTATCGCCCCCGAAACCCCCTATGTACTAAACTTCATGAAAATCGTTGGAGCCGATCGTAAAGTTCTCAAAAATAATAATATGAATAAAGATGAATAATGAATTTTAATATTATTAATGCGTATTATTTTTTTTAAGAACTTTACCTCTTACTTTCTAATAAAAAGGTTTCATCTCGTTGCCTGCAGTCTGCAGTGCATTATAGTGAAGTATATGTACTATCAAAGAAGTTGATTTCTAGGCAGATGGCGGACATAAGTAATTTGGTCGCGGTAAGTCAAACCCATCCGACCGATTACAGATAACATTGAATTGACATACGCCGACCAAATAATGTAGGTCCGTCAACCGCCTAGGAATCAATTTCCTCGATGGTACCTATTTGGTACCTACTCATTTCATTGTATTTAGTATTCGTGTCGCTTTCTTTTTAATTTCATTTATTAATTAAAATCTGAAATCTCACTAGGCTTCCATTTGCAAAATAAGCAGCCTTTACCTCTGCTAAATATTCATAACTTATTATTATTAATAACTAGATGACGCCCGCAACTCCGTTGCGGTACTTTTACCGGGATATACAAAGTATCCTATGTCCTTTCCCGGGACTCAAAGTATCTCCATACCAAATTTCAGCAAAATCGGTTCAGCGGTTTGAGCGTGAAAAGTTAACAGACAGACAGATAGACAGACAGAAACACTTTCGCATTTATAATATTAGTAAGTATAGAATAATCAGTTGACTGAGTAGGTACCTAATAAAAGCCACTAAATCATTGTATTCTATCTGTAGATCGTTTCTAGAACATATTCCCTGGTTTCCAGCCAGTGTGCGTCCATGAGTTTTGCGCATGCGCGGCGCGCCATGATATGACGTCACCTTGTTTACCACAGCGGGCTTCGATTGTTTTGTTTTTGTCCTGTGGAGATTGTACTGAATAATAAACCACATTAACTTGGGTCCTGAGCTTAATTTGGCATTCGTTAGAAAATAATAGAATCATAGAAGTCGACCTGACTAAAATCTAAGACATTGCCCTTATGCTTAGAAATAGCTGCAGTTGATCGCAACTTCGTTACTGACGAATCGCGCAAGAACCGTACATTTTTACATCATAACATAAACTATAATATTATATCCTAGCTATGTCTTTGCCCGGTATCCAAAGCATCTGCATACCGAATTTAATTAAAATTGGATTAGCAGTTTGGGCGTTAAAAGATAAATAGACAGACAATGGTAGGTACATTTATCTACTTAACACTGATTTGTTATAGGTTTCGTATAGAGGTGAATTTCAACATGTCCATATTTTTTTTCATTTCGGTGAACTTTTTTGTTTCTGTTTTTTTGAGTTTTTACCGAAGTTTCCTCTCAATTTTAATGTTTTATGACTACGAAACTAATGACATAAAAATTAAATAATAAACAAACGTAGCACACACGTTTACATTTTAGCTGTCACCGAGATGAAAAAGTCAGTCACCGAGATGAAAACAAAATTCACCGAAATGTAAATTCACCGAAATAGTATGCAGCGTGATTGTAAAACAAGCGAAATAATGTATTTTTATGGAAAAATTTTGACACTTTGGGTTACACTTTTGCAATTTTCGAAATTATCTCTAATATTTTTCAGAATAAAGCATAGCCTATATCCATCACAAAAAATCCATCACGAAATCAGCTATAATTGCACAACCATTCCATGTCCATTATCAAGGCCAATGTTTCTATTTGAATTTCTACACATCAATACGGCCATTTTAGGCATTGAGGCATTTTTAAAATTCCGATTTACGTCCGATTCCGATAGCAGACTAAAGAACAGACTTTCGAAAGACGAGCGTTGCTCGTCGTTTGGGAACGCGATATTTCACGCGAAGCACATACACATGCGGTATCTATCTTAATCTATGTCTGTGGATAGAACAATGTATTTTATTTAAATAAAAATCATGTTACAAACGATTTTAATTACAAATAACAAAATATATTAATACTGGGAAATAATTGACACAGTGGCTTTGAATAAAAATTACCACGCGCCAACTTCACGAAAAGGTATCTTCTAGTGCTTAGTTAAAATTTTTCGTTATAAAAATATACTTAAGTGAAACAGTTAAAGTAAAAATTGAGTAACTATTATTCTAACATTATTATAACCAAAACTACTTTTTGATAGGATTCATTAAATTCTAATATTAAATAATCATATTATATTATCTCGTACTAATTTTACTGTCTCGTACTAAACTTTGCTAATCAACAAAACACCAATAAACAAAATCAACAAAAGTCAATATTTTAGGTAATCCTAATGAACTACATGAGGTCAAAATATTAGTTCTGAGTTTCTTATTCATAAAATGAAACCTAAATATTGTGTCCTTATAAATATTAAAAGTTAAAAAAAAATACAAATATTGACTGAAATGACGTTAGACGAATGTTAGGTGTTTTTCGTTACGGAATTTCTTGATAAACGCGATCAAAGCTATACAATAGCTCAAAAAAATGAAACATTAAGAAGCACCATATTTCTTTTTTATTTATTAACATTTTTACGATTTCGCAGATTATTATTCATCCTGTATATTTTAAAAATCACCGAGATGAAAGTGCATTCACCGATATGAAAACTATTGTCACCGAAGGTCACCGAAAGTCACCGAGTCACCATTTCCGTGATTTTTTTTCATATCGGTGATTTTTTTTCATTTCGGTGACCAAATAGGTCACCGAATTCACCGAAACGGAATCACTGATATAAAAATATGTGACAAATCGTTGAATATTTTGACACCTATAATAATTATACCGATATCTATACTACATACTGATACATATTATTAAAAGTGTTTGTAAGAAAATAAATTAATACTTCTAGCTGGTTCAATTAACATGATAAATTGAATCACGGAAATGTAGAGAAAAGTGTCGGGTGTCACCGAGACGATATACTTACGTTTTTAGCGGGAACACGCAGCGACGCATCAAACCACCTCTAGCTCCGAAGGCACAAGCATGACTGGCGCTTGAGTTCAAGAAGCGGCATTACGTTCAAAAGTACTTCTGGTCTCGACAATTCATGTTTCTTTTTTATTCACCGAATCAAGACAAAATGTTGGGACAGTTTTATTTTTCCCGCTATTTTGAAAGTTAAGAAAGAAACGATTAAGATTATGAAATTTGTATTGATTATACCTCCATTCTTTAAGAATCCAATAAAAGAATCCGTTTGTTTGTACCACTAATATTTTTTCCTCGGCTGACGAAATTAGGACTAAAAAGGTCGTTGGGACAGTCACCGAGGGGCCTAATTTCCACCTTTAGAATTTTTTATTTTTATGTTCGAGTTATCGAATTAAAAACGTGTCTATTGCCTCATATAGATAATCACACAAATTATACGATGAAATTTTATTTAACCCTAAAAAGCCATTTCACACCCCCCTTTCACAATAGCCGCGAAAAGAAAGCGGTTGGGAAATTCACCCATAGTTTTATTTAACTATACCCAGTGCCGATTACATACATAATACAACTATTGAAATGTTCAATGATTTTTATGTTATCTAACACAGAAATTCAGCTGCAGAAATACCATACTCTACAAAGTATTGAATTTCGTAGCATCAACGCAAGCTAAGCAAAACCTACCTTACGACATTTCTATGTATGTTAAAACAGAATTTTCACAATATTTATCGTAAACATTACTCCAATAGATAAGGGTTGTGACACACTTTCGTATAAATGTAGAGTTTTCATTGGGGTCAGAAAGTAACGAGTCAAAATGAAGTGTGTCGTTCTAGCCTGTGTTCTTTTTGCTCTTCAGGTAGTTTTTTAATCGTAAACTTTAAATTAGACTAATTTTACGGAAATGACCTCCGTTATTTCCATAAAATTAAGTCGGTTTTGGGGAAAAACTATTTATCTCAAGTATTTTTGGTTTCTTTTATACTTGAGTGTCAAACAAAGCCACGGATTTAGTGTGTAAAAATTAATATTCTGACATTCGTTTTCCAGTTACAAATTACAATTGACTAGCTAAGTTATCGTTAAGTAGGTGCTGTACCTATTCAATTAAGTTTGAGTAATTTAACTTGCGTGTTTTCAAGAAAAATGTCAAGGTAGCTCAAGGACTTTTTATTCTTTTAACATTCAAGGGGCATTCGCCCTGTAACTAAGTCTGATAATCTCTAGTTAGAGGTCGTTTCGTCTTTACGGCCTTTAACTTTTTGGGAACTTGAAGCCAGAATGCGTTCGTTATTTCAAGTATTAGTAATATTATGTTCTGCTACTGTCTATTTAATCAAAATCATCGCATGTAGTAACACGTCTTTTTCATTTTATTTGCATCTACTTACTCTAACCTTTAATTCAGAGGTTTTAAATTTATACAGTAGTTTTTGCATCCTGGCAATGTAACGGTAGTACTGATTTATTACAATTCATTTCCAGATTAACGCGCAATGTATCCCCAACATTGCGCCAGTGCTCTCCTCAGCGGTGGCGCCAGCGATCGTGCCCGCTGGCTCCGTCGCCAACACCCTCGCTGACACCCTCTCCCTGCTGACTGTCAGCAGTCTGCTTGCTGAGAAGCTGCCTCTAGGAGCCCCCGGATATCCCGCGCCCTGCGGCTGCGGGTACAACAGTTGCGGCTGCGGCTACCCGTACGGCAGCATCTTTATTTGAATTTGAATAAAGAATAAGAATGTAAACTTTTTTTCTTGTCGTGGCTGCATTGGAGCTGCAGTTTTGAGTGTGATTTGGCCATGTGCTTGGGTATGTGTCGCCGTGCTAGTTTCCTAGTCAGTAGAGGCGCCAAATAGAACAATTTTGAAAGTATTGTTGTTTGAAAGTATCTTAATTAGCAATAAAATATTTTTAATTCTGCCTCACAAAACAGTGCTGAAAATTGCATTTCAAAAATAACACGAATATCACAGTTCACACTCACTTAAGTACAACACAGAATACATAATTAGTACCTTATGCTTACAATTATTAGTTTTGGGTATATTATTATTATTATAGACATATTAGAGCAAAACAATGATAATAAAATGACCCTATTTATGCAAAATGAGTCCAATCCACACCGTTGCCAAAATCGGGTTAATAATGCAGAAGTATTCCAAAATGGACCTTTTATCGACCCTATGAAGATCATGCAAATCTAACAATTTTGGCAGAACAAAACATTTTCACAACAAAGTTATCAACTAACAAATTAATGAGTATTGTTTTTTTAAAAAAGATCCAAGCTGCAGAGTCGCTTGAATTTTTTTTTAAATTAGGCAAGTAGAATCATGCGGCTTGGTTCTCGTTTGCATATTAAAAAAGGCTTACTTCTCAATATTTTACAAAGACTCACGTCAGTCACGTGGCTGGTTTTTTTGTTGATATAAAGGCGACGGGTCATTGTGACCCAGGCCCGACACGACACAAAATTACTCCTGCGTAACTGGCCTGGTTTTATTGAAACTAGAGTGGTTTTGTGTATTGCGCACACACTTGGGTACTATAAAATTACTCTTGCATAACTGGTCGTGTGTATTGCGCACACACGAAAGTTACTACACGATCGTATAGAGGGGAAAAATCCAGGAAGGACAAGCCGAAGAACCCCATATCCAGGACAAACAGTTGCCGAGTTATAAGCACTCAAAGTTTGACATAGACAGCTCGGCAACTGTCAAATGTCTTACAAAAGTAGCCATAACTCCGCTCCCAATAGGCCTAGAGGAACGGGGTTTCTTCCAACCTCAAAGGCAATACTTCGGCTACCCCCTCCCCGAATCTGGACTAAATCGGAGACATCAAAACTTCAAGGACGAATCTTCTACTATACTTACATTACACATTCTTTGCATTTAATGGACAGTGAAGGTCCGATACATATAATGGCTCATTATTTTGTAAAATGGCAATGTAAGATACTCCATTACTATTTTTTTTTGTATTATTATTATTATTATTTTTTACATTAAGATTTTTGCAACGTTGCTTTTTAACCATCACTACTAATGCGAAAGTGTGTCTGTCTGTCTGTCTGTCTGTCCGTCTGTCTGTCTATCTGTCTGAATGTTTGGCGAAACGGAGTTGCAGGCATCATCTAGTTTGTTCCTTATAAAAACCAGAAAAAAGTAGGAGCGCCACATTATATCAGGTAGGTACTTACTGCCGAAGCATACAACAAGATATACTTAGGATATGCTCACCTAGATACAAAGAAATATTAAGTTTTAAATCTAAATTATGATTTTTTTTTCATTTCAATCTTTTTTTTGGGAATATAAGCAATAATATAAACTAAAAAATAATGAATATTATATATTTCATTCTATTACTACATAACCGAAAGAAAAAAATGCCGGTTTTCTTCAAAATTTGAAAGTTCATGAGGCCTCAGTTTATTTAAAAGCAAATTTTATAAGTTAAAATCGTTGTTTCTATAACTAATTAGATATTAGACATCCAAATCGGGTGCACAGATCTCATGCACGAAAATCCTGTTGACTTGTGTAATAAATCTAAAGAGATGGTTCGCTTTAGATTATATGTATCCCACACTAATATAGTTTTTCTAAAAGGAACCCTCCTGTTTTTGTTTAATTTTTGTTGGAAATAGTAGTAATATATAACATATTTATGTTTGTACGCATAGAATAAATTACCAAATATACTATTGTAAATTAACTTTACTTAAAATAACAATCAGTTTTAAAGAATACACAATTTTAATAAAAACGGCTTTTTCTCAGAACTGTCATCGTGTGGGTTGAGCCCGGTATGCATAATTGGGTCCAGTCTAATCATGTAAAATCAAACATACCCACGTCACTACAGCCGAAAACGGCAAGGTAGATTTATTAACTTCATTAATTCTGCAACTTAGCTTACAAATAGCCTGACTAGTGAGTAGTGAGTCAGGCTATGCGTAATGCTATTAAACTTAAGTTAGAAGTAATAAGCTACTACTTATATTAATTAATAAGGTAAATACCTACTTCGTAACTTAAAAAAACACTGTTTAAGTGCGAGTCTTAATGGCGCACGGAGGGTTCTTCATCAATTAGTTATGAATACTAGCAAATTACAATTTATTAATTTTTTGTTTCATTATATTTTTAACTTTTGAGTGTAATTTCATTACTCTTACAAGTTACAACTCAAAACCCCTCGCGCCGGTTTTGGCGACGGTGGCTGGTGTCATTGAAACTACCTAGGCCAGTTACGCAGGAGTAATTTTATAGTGCCCAAGTGTGTGCGCAGACAGGACTGGCGAGATGACCTCTCAGGCACAGAACAGACTATTTACACGCTCATCCGACGCATTGATCAACTTACTTGTCAGACAATCAACCTGCATTGTTTTAACCTGTCTGTTGTGATTTGGAATTATTAACACACTTTCAATGCGGTAATCGAACCTCCGAGTCAAGATCGTTGCTAAACTAAGCCACTGGCATGGGCGCCGGCAGAAATAATTTCCAAGGGGTGCAGATTATAGTTTTTTTTTTCTTTTCTTTTTAGTTTTTACGAACAACAGTGACTATCTATATAGGTACGTCAACAGAATACATCTACTGCCGAAACATTACGAACTATCTTTGTAAGGCATAGTAATAGGGTTACAGAATGCTTTTTATTTCAATAATTCCTGTTGATCCCGAGATTCCCAAGGGGTGCAAGTGCACCCCCTGGCACCCCTCTGCCGGCGCCCATGGCCACTGGACCACGGTTAACAGTTTTACAATAGTAGCAAAGTGTTAAATGACTGTATTATCTTAACATATATAAATCTCGTGTCACAATGTTTGTCCTCAATGGACTCCTAAACCACTTAAGCGATTATAATAAAATTCGCACACCATGTGCAGTTCGATCCAACTTGAGAGATAGGATAGTTTAAATCTCAAATTATAGTCGCAATTTTAATTTATTCCAAATTATTTGTCTATAAAGAGCGACCATTGTTTATGCGACGCGGGTCACGGGATAGCGATGGACGTTGCCATGGTGACATACTTATATTTTAGTCACTAATTCAATAAAATAAAACGGGCGATATACTTAATATAATATGGCAAAGAAACGTTTGCCGGGACAGCTAGTAATATTTAAATCTTAATTTGAACTCGATGTTTCCACATAGCGCCAATAAATGATCTTAATAGACAGACAAGCAAACGAGCGAATGGATGGAAATTGGTAGTGAATAGCAATGTAAAGGTTCCGACTTCCGTTTTTCCGACGGCAAGTAAGACTTTAAGTCTGGGCTTAGGTAGTTTAAATTAATATTGTAACATGGTAGTCTGTATTTTAAAAATTTATTGCCAGAAAAAATAATTTGTGGTATTGTAACTATTAAGTACCTATCTGTGACTTTGTTTTGAGATTAACTTGTTAATTAAAGTTGTATGATATTATCCAAGTCAGTATTTATAGTATATCTCTATTCTCTACCTATCTAGGAGCAATAAAGTTATTTCATATTTGTTTAGCTTCAGATTGTATCCGTTCAAGTAAATAATACATTTATAGGTAGTTGCGACTATGTAACTAATCATTAGGCACGTAATCTGACGGACTAAAACATAATTTCATTTCGTAACATTTTATTAACATCTTACACTAACTTACGCTAACATTACATCTAATTTACACAATAAACTCGATAAATGTTAGCTTACTAACTGATTGGCACACTTATTTACAACATCCAACACCTGGTTGCCGATCACTTCGGTGACTATGGCGCTGCCAAGCGATGGCACGATGCCGTCGACTCCGACGATGCCATACACGGGGAAGCAGCCTCGTACTTTGATCGTGCCACCTATTGGCATCTCCCCTGCCATGTTGATGTCGCCGAACTGAAGCGCTGGTACGATCTCCTGCAGCGTGGGGGTCACTTGTATGTTGTTTAGCACTGGGTTGGCAGGGCCGAGAGGGTTGGCAAGGCCGAGAGGGTTGGCAGGGCCGAGAGGGTTGGCAAGGCCGAGAGGGTTGGCAAGGCCGAGCGGGTTGCCAGGGCCCAATGTGTTGCCAAACGGCGTGCCAGGGAACGGACCGATGTTATTGTTGATGTTGTTCGGTATATACTGTGCCCATGTTCTCTGTAAAGGAACAATTTCATAACATTTACATATTTTACCATATTATACTTTTGCCATTTCATTAAGATGATACCATTACGATTTTACGACTAAAAAGCTTCAGAATTTCTTAGAATATCTTTTTTAAAAATGAAATTCGAAAAATAAAGACAAATATCAAATCTCATATTTTTCCGGGATAAAAAAAATCCTGTCCCATACCAGTGCGGGGCCCAAAGTATCTCCACATCACTTTAAAATAATTTTAGCGTAGCGTTAGCGTGGAGTCATAACAGACAGACAAACACACTTTTTATTTGGATTAGGTGAAAAAGAATAAGAAAAGCTTCAAACAGATAAACTTACGTTCAGTAAAACCGCGAAGAGACTGGATAAGAGAATGGCCTTCATTTTGTTAGTGAAATGTGGCGCAAAGCCCCAACAAATGCTTTATATACATTCTGTGTTAGCTTATCAGTGGGTTAGGTAACCGTTATCGAATTTATACAGTTACCTCATTTATGTAATGTTATAAGGGCAGTAGATAATATTATTGAGATTTATCGAATCAATTGAATCGGTTCGTGTAACGATTTACAAAACTCTCATGAAACATTATAAGTTGTTGATTTATATGTCAAGCTCAAGCTGCTCAAGGAAGATTCAGAATAAAATACGATGATGACAGAAAAGCTGTGAAATTTAAAATATATTGTAGTTAAGTAAAAGTTAAATTCCAAAATCTAAATGTCAGACGCATTTTACTGATTTTCTTGTGCCACGTTTTAGAAGAAAACTGTTGCTTAATTGCCTCATTAAAATAATATTTATTGAATCATTACAATATTATGTTATCGATGTTATGATACCAGATCTTTCAATAAATAGATAACAGAAACAATCACCAAAAACTTTCAAGTTTCAGCCTCTTATCTTAAATACGTAGTCATGTTCATCTTCGTCGTTCCAACTTACATATCATAATATATAAATCACCCTCTATTCATCGATTTTCCGAACATTCCACGTTTCCGTCGCTTTTGGAATTCGGCTTGTACCTATCTATATGTAGTGTGGACACAAGAAACATCAGGATTCCAGAGAATGTCGACCTAGATGTAGATTAAGACTGGCCATAGACGGACCGCAAGTTGCAGTCGAGACCGACTGCTCTAGAGCGGTCGCGTTGAAGTCGTACACGACTGCAACACCAATCATGCTGTCAAATCATGCTGTCGACCATACATTACCTTTGTTGTTCGACCGCACGGCGAAACTCGACCGCAAAGCGACTGCTCCGACCGCTCAAGAACTGATCGAGCGGCCCGTGTATTACGGATAGGAATTTAATATGGAAACTGCAGATCACCGTGCGGTAACCGCATCTTGCAGTCGGTCTCTACTGCAGGTTGCGGTCCGTCTATGGCCGGCCTAAGTTGAAGTTTCCATAGCCTGTGGACTTAGGACGACTACTCACCTATGCACTAGGTAGGAAATAAAGGAATATAATGTTTAGCTCTAACCAAATTAATATAAATATGATACAGTAATCACAAAACTTATACAGCAGTCATTCTCAAAGTGTGCTCCTTGGTGCCAAAAACAGTAATTAATGTTTCACTTGATTCACCCAGGAACTAAGTGAAACATTAATTATTGTTTTTAGAAATATCGTGAGACGATTCATTTAAATACAAAACATTATTTTGAGATCCGTCGAGTATGTCACTTCCTAAAAGGGTTCCGCAGCTTCCGCCACTAAAAAAGTTTGAGAACCACTATTATATTATAGTGTCTAAACTCTAAAGTACGACCGACACACAGGTAGAGATAAACTACGATAACATGGCGCGCCCCTCCAAATTACTGTTTCAATGTATGTAGAGTGTAGACACATCCTTATGAAAGAGTTTGTATATGTAGGTAGTAAGTATTCAACCAATCAACCAATACTCGTAATATTTCAGTTAATGTCACTTATTACCAAGATTTGTTGGTCCACTAATCATAACTAGCCGACCTCGCAAGACAACGCACTTCAAACGTTTTGACAACACACTTCAAACGTTTTGAATTTTAGAGGGGCGCGCCATGTTATCGTAGTTTATCTCTAAACAGACGTATGTCATAAGTTTGTCACGTGTGTGTTTGTCTGTTGTATTGAAGCTCCCAGACTCATAACCCGATTTTGAATCAGTTTGTGTACGTGATCGTGAATGTGATCTAGATTCAAAAGTGATAATGTTATTTCCTCTCACTCAAAGACATTTAATGATGATTAAACTTCAATTTAATGAAGAGTTTGACAGATCATGTATGGGGCTTATGTCAAAATATTAATTTAATTACATTTAAATAATTAATTTTCGTTACTGACTGCGGCAGTTACAATTTAATATTATCAGTATTGAAAGTTTCAACTGGACCATACACACTATACATAATATTATAACATAAATTATTACATACAATATTATTATTATGATACAATGTTAAGAATATTTATTTAACATTCTGGCATTACTAAAAGGGATTGTCCATATTTACTTAACAGGTAAATAAACATGGGCCCAATGAAAAGAAGCTTGTAAATCCAAGTTAAATTGATATCCAGTAACTAAAATAATTAACTTCAAGCGCTAACTACCGATATGTAGGTTAATGTTACATGCTGCACGGAATTCACCGCATCAGCAATATCTGAGGTCGTGCACCTCACAAGTCACACGAGCGTATAATACAGCACTTAGTCATGTAGTGCTTACACTGCAAGCCGTTAACCAGGTCAAGGTCTTTAGACAAGTTGCTATAGTTAATTATGACGACGAAGTTTATAGAATATAAACAGTACGCAAAAATCGGAGCAGAAGGCGCTAGCACATACAGTAAATGATCCGACCAAAGCCTTTATTATAACTAGAGGCAGTTGCAGCATAGACAGTAAACAAAAAATACTTTTTGTTTACTGTCTATGCTGATGCTGCCTCTAGCGTAAGAACATTGCAGTAGGTATCCTATTTTTGAAATCTAGAGAGTAACAGCATGGTGACTTATGTTAAAACTTAAAATTTTTTAACTTTAAACTTTCGTTTTTAGGGTTCCGTAGTCAGCAAGGAACCCTTATAGTTTCGGTCTGTCTGTCCGTCTGTCTGTCCGTCTGTCTGTCTGTCCGCGGTTTTGCTCCAGAGACTATAGAACCTACATGGCTGTAATTTGGCATAAATGCACATATTAATGTTGGCGACAAAATAGTACATGAAAATTTAAAAAAAATATTTTTTATGGCACATTCCATACACATCAAGCGGGGATGAAAATTTTTTTTCACGTCCACCCCATCGTGTGGGGAGTCGTTAGATAGGTTTTTTAAAACTATTATGAGTATTTAGATATTAGATAGTATATTATAGATCATTTTCCGATTTAGGGATCCGTTTGTGAAATACTAAGTTTTAAGTGGAAAAAATCGTTAGAGTCCAGTGTCCCCCCCTTCTACCAGCTAAACAGTTGCTTCTGGAAATGTGAAAAAATTCACGGGAGTAAGAAATATGCTGAATTTAAAAGGAAAACTATCACGGCTAAGAAGACTTCATAAGTTATTGAGTAATAGTCGATCAACTAAAAAAAAATGTATTCGGCAAAGTATAAAGGAACTTTTCGTTCAAATTCCTTTGAAAGTAACTGAGATGAATGATGATGTTGTTAGTAGTGTAAAACACGTTATAAATGTACATTCATTGACCATACAAAAATAAAATAAAAACTAGCGGTATAACGGAACCCTATATTGCGCGTGGCCCGACACGCACTTGGCCGGTTTTTGTTTGTAGATTCAACATAATAGCATAGTATAAGGAGGGGAAGTAAGTTATCTTCATACAAAGGCACCGCGCGCGGCTTGTATGTGTGCGCCATAGTATCAATGCGTCGCTGCACGCACACTTATTAAAATCTCGGACCGTTTTCGGACCATACAAGGCGGGGCTAACACTTTACGCTGCACGCTCGCGTCGCGCCATGCCGCGCCAAACGAATTAAAAATGTCTGATCATAATCGCAGGAGTAATAAATATTGCTGTGTGTTTGGGTGTTTTAATAGTAATGCAACAATTCCAGAATTGTCTTTGTTAAAATTACCAGTTGAACAGGAAAGGTACTTAAGTACTACTCACTTATTCAAGCATAATATAATTTTTACTTTTTTTTACGAAATAAGGGGGCAAACGAGCAAACGGGTCGCCTGATGGAAAGCAACTTCCGTCGCCCATGGACACTCGCAGCATCAGAAGAGCTGCAGGTGCGTTGCCGGCCTTTTAAGAGGGAATAGGGTAATACGGGAGGATAGGGATGGGAAGGGAAGGGAATAGGGGAGGGTAGGGAAGGGAATAGGGTAGGGGATTGGGCCTCCAGTAAATTCACTCACTCAGCGAAACACAGCGCAAGCGCTGTTTCACGCCGGTTTTCTGTGAGAACGTGGTATTTCACCGGTCGAGCCAGCCCATTCGTGCCGAAGCATGGCTCTCCCACGTGTGATGATCAGATACCTACTTACTTCTTTTTATTATATTAGTTTTCTATCACACAAACTTTCCCACTAGAACATAGTATAAAATATTTAAAAGAAGAGAATTTATTTAAAAAACACACGAACAGCTGATTCCTCCCTGCTAAAACTTGCACCATCTCCATCTGAATCACTTGACCTTGTTAACAATTACTTCACATCTATTGGTGGAAAACTAGCTTCTGACATCTTAACAAAAACTAGAACAAATGAATCTGATCTACTAAATAAGGGATCCCCATCACTGAACGTTAATTCTATGTCATTAACCCCCACAGATTTCAGGGAAATAGATAAGATAATTCTTAATCTTAAAAGTAATAGTGCTCCTGGAATAGACACTATATCTACCACAGTTCTGAGGAATTCACGTAACATACTATCCAGCCTGATTTCCCACCTCTGCAACCTGAGCTTTATTAATGGTACATTTCCTGATATATTTAAAAAAGCTGTCGTAATCCCAGTGTACAAGGGTGGCGATATTGATTCTGTGTCAAATTATAGGCCTATATCATTACTTAGTACTATTAGTAAAATTATAGAAAAAGCATTTAATACTAGACTCATAAAATTCTTAGATAGTAAAAATCTGTTAGCAAGCTCTCAATTTGGCTTTCGATCGGGCAAATGTACTGAGGATGCAGTCTCAAAGTTCTCAGAAATAGTTACACAATCTCTCGATAGAGGCCAAAGATGTGTAGCTATATTTTTGGACCTCAAAAAAGCGTTCGACACAGTTTCGATACCGCTACTCTTGGCAAAGCTGGAGAAGATGGGTGTGCGTGGGTTACCGTTAGAATGGCTCCGAGACTATCTATCACTAAGAAGTCAAATTGTAAGAGTGGAGAAAGTCTATAGTTCTGATGCTAAAATAACCTATGGAATACCTCAGGGTAGCACCCTCGGACCTACTCTTTTCTTGGTTTACGTGAACGAATTATGCAAACTTAATATGGTTAGTGGTAATGTCCTCGCATTTGCGGATGATACTGTCTTAATATTTAAAGGATCATCATGGCCGGATGTTGAAAAATATGCAGAGGAAGGTCTCAGAATAGTAATAAAATGGCTAGATCAAAACTTACTAACAATTAATGTACCTAAAACAAAATATATTTGCTTTAGGATTACTGCTGCTTCGAATCCACCAACAAATTTCAAAATTAAAGCCCACTCCTCCGTCTGTATTTCGGAACGTGACTGTGATTGTGCTACCGTATTGCAAACAGACAGTCATAAATACCTAGGCATTATAATAGACAAACAATTAAATTGGCGTCCACATATTACGGCATTGAGCAAGCGTCTACGTAAGCTTTTACCTATATTCAGGAATCTTCGTGATGCTGCTGATTTCTCTCTCATAAAAAACGTCTATATTGCCCTTTGCCAATCGCTTTTGACATATTGTGTTACCGTTTGGGGTGGAGCCGCTGCCAGTCATCTCTTGGAGCTAGAACGAGCCCAACGAGCAATTATTAAGGTTATGACTCATAAGCCCAGAAAATATTCTACAGAATTACTATATCGTGAGACCCAAATTCTGACTGTGCGGCAATTATTTATACTGAACGCAGTGGTCCGACACCATAAATATGTAGACCTCACACAACTACCCCTACATAAAAGATGCATTAGGACTCCAACTACTTCAATTAACACAATGTTTGCAAGACGGCAATTAACTTATATGGGCCCTTATCTATACAGATATTTCAACGATCAATATGAAATCGTCAAATTAAATAAATCTCGCCTTAAGTTGTCAATAAAACAATCTCTTCTGACACTTAATTACTTACAAACTGAAAATATAATAAATTTAAAATTAACGTAGGCAATTTTGGACAACAACCGTTCTTACACTTACACTAATTTTTACATAACTAATCTAGCAACACTGTATCCGGTAACTTTAGTTTTTAAAGAAAAAGTAAAACATGTTAAAATAGCACATATATACTACTGTATGTTATATTATATTATCATACACCTAATATAAAATCATACACTTCATATTATTATATTTTGACCTGAAGCGTATAACTTGGACCACACGCAAATCTCGATAAACAAATGTCACGTCAAAATAATATGTCTACCCTCACATTTTTTAATATTTTTATTTTATTCATTAGTCATCTTATATTTTACGTGAAATTGTAGAATATTATGTTAAGTAAATTTTTGTCAAGTGTACTTATTACTTCTAAAATAATATTGTGTTTACTGTATTGGGGTGGAGGGTTGATAGTCTGAGACACAGGAACTCCTAGTTCAGGCATCAACCCACCTAAAACTCTTACTGTAAAACTGTCTAAATTGTGTTTTTTCTACTTTGTTAAGGTGAGAAATAAATTATTATTATTATTATTATTATTATTAATGTTTTAGGTAAGTACTTTCGATCAGTCAACTAATTTGCCGCTATTGCTTTGTTTACGTTTGGTAATGCCGATTTCTCTGTATTGTAGGTATATTATATTAACTACTTACAGTCAATTACTTATTTTAAATCGTAATTAAAAATAAGTTATTGACTTATTGTAAATCAGATATTAATAATTTTACACATAAAGTTCGAATCATAACAACTGATTTGTTTATAGTAGGTACCTATAAGAGACAGGCGTTAGTTTTTAATGTTGTTTTAAAGGGTATATTTATAATTTTATTTAGACATCGGATTATAATATGCACGATCGAATCTAAGTTCCGAAATATGCATGCAAATATGCACGAAAATTGGCCGAAATATGGACAATCAAGAGTCACTTATTATTATTAAAAGTCGGAAGACCGCGACGTTGCCGCTGTTCATGCGGTTGCAACGAAGCGCGGACAGCCGCTTGCCGCTCCCACATCACCACGCCGCCGCCGCCGCCAAAAATTGACAACCCTAAGACAGTAGGTAATTAAATCGCGGATTGGGCCGGAGTTACCCTACTTCCCCTCCTTTTACTATGATAATAGAGTATGAATCATGGGCATTCAGAGTCCAGACTTGTCACTTTATAAAAGCTGAAAGTTTTTCAGCATACAGAGGTAAGCACAACCAGCGATTTTGGAGTTTGCTTTGTGATTACTTTAGGAGGCGAGTGGTAATACTTTCGTTAAAGTATAAAGCTCAATTTTTAACGTTATTTTTTTCAGGATAACTGTGAAAATCTCGTCTTTCACTGCCGGACATTTATGAGTTACGACAGTAGGTATTAAACTTTTAAAGTGTCTGGCAGTGGTCTAAGAAGAACAATGAAATAAATATTAAAAATAATTTATTAAAAATAAATAATTAAATAGAACTTAATAAGCTACTCGCGCCTGCAAAGGAGCATAGGGTCCAGGAAGACCAGGGAGGTTAGTAGCCACCGTCTCCGGACCTTCGGTGACGATACCCACGTTGCCGCTACCGCAGTTGTAGGCCACGGAACCCAGACCAGCGGCAGGAAGAGGTCCCTCCATAGACACCACGCCCAGGAACGGTAATTGTCCAGAAACGGACAAAGGTCCTTCCATCACAATATTTTCTGACTCCACTGTCATCCCGCTTGGGGAAATGGGAGATGCGCTGGATACTCTTAGCCCAGGGCCTCGGGACGCGCCAAGCTCTGCAACGCCAATCCCATAGTTGATGCCGGGAATCGAGCAAGGCGCTTGAGGGATCTCATACGCATAGGCATTGACAGCTGGGTTGTAGGAATTGACAGCAGGATTGTAGGCGTTGACAGCTGGATTGTAGGCATTGACACCTGGGTTGTAGGCGTTGATAGCTGGGTTATAGGCGTTAGCAGCGAGACTGTTGGCGAGGGCTGCCTCGGCGATTACAGGAGTGATGCCGTTGTTGTAAGCTGCCACGTTGTAGATGTTGCCTATTGTCTGGGAACGCGCCACCTGGAGAAAACGAAAAATTAAGATAATGTCTTGTAAAACGATCATGATTTTTTAAGGTAACGGGAAAAATATTTCACTGTATTTTATTTTGTATGGAAACAATAAAATAATCATTATATTTTACAGGAAAGAGGAAAATCAGATAGCTAAATAAAGGATGATTAAAATTTACCTGAAATGTAACGAAAATAGAAGCTACAATTTTGTACATGATTAATTTTCTAACAAATAATAATCATCAGTTAAGACCAAGTTAATAATTTTAACGAATGAAAATAATTCTTTTATAAACAATTTATATGGTCGTATGTTGAAACTGTTGATGTAAAAAATTTCTTAATAAATTTGTTATCGATTTTATAACTCACCTACTTAATGGAGTAGAATTGCGAAGTATTACAAACAAATTAAAAAAAGATATTAATTGATTTATTGAGTAACTATGTATAATGCTGGTGCCAAGAATCCCTTTTGTTTCTTATTCCCAGAAAAACGCCAACTTTACTTGAAACTCGATTGGTTTTCAGATAATTTTTAAAGGTCGGAGACATTAATTAGTGGTTAGTTAACTTTAATTTAATTGAGAGTTTCACAATAATTGTATTGTTTATGTCAAAGCTGTCATTGAACTAAAGTTAAGAAATCCTTAAATCGATCAGAGTGCAGCTTTTATTCCACCCCAGTTTAACAACATAATATAGTTTGTCCTTGAGGTGAGGTGAGGTATCTGCAGCCCGAAAAAATTCTGAGATCGTTGGTATAAAACTAATGCTTAAAAGTTAGCTGGTACCGACTTCAAATTTATGAAGATTGAGAACATAAATAGTTGAGGTAAGTATAGGCGAATCCTAAAAAGACGCTAGTAAAAAATAAGAATTATTTCATACTTTTTGGTTCAATTAGAATATTTCTATTCTTTTTACCTTGGAAGTCGGGTTCAATTTTTTGTAAAAAAAATAAAAATTTATCATAAGGTGAACTTTGAACAACTTCGCTAAAAGCTTGACTATTATAAGACTCTCTATCTAATAGGAGCTTATGTTTGAGCAATGATAATTCATAAGAGGGCTGTTTTAGCATGTGACCAAAACAAACGCCTTTGCATCCATTGTGGATGATTAATACAGTATCTCCTGAGCAATGTAACTCTTCAAATACTGCGGTAACAGGGACAAGAAATTAACACCTTCACTGCGGGGCGGGCCGAAATCGGCCCGCCGCGGAATTTCAGCTGGTGCGGACGAAGAAAACTATGTTCTCTCACTCGGTGCGGAACGATTATCTCAGGTGTTTGTAAAGGTACGACAGAGGCAAATATATATTTGAGATTGTGTTTAAAATGATAGGTCTTTCCTATAAAAAAATTATGGCAGGTCGTTATCGGCCCACCACGCACTGGAGGTGTCAAAAATCAACTCAGTGCGGCAGTGGGCCTATTGCGGCCCGCCGTACAAGCAGGCGGTTGGCGACCCGATACCGCACCTAGCGTCCGCCTCGCCAGTTAGTGATGTGCAATCTACCGTAAGTCGTAACTGACGTACGTCGCGTTTTTAAACCGACTTCAAAAAAAGGTTATCAATTCAACCTGTATATTGTATGTATTATTTTCAGAACTGCCTAGTTTTGATATGTTTTACTCTATATTATCAGCATCTGAACAAATGTGACAAATTTCTAAAGTGACATACATATTCATGTATGTTTTTATGTTTGTGTTCGCACATCTTCGGAACTATTAGTCCGATTAAAGTAATTCTTTTTTTGTACTGGGTACTATTTAACTTCGGAATACTGTTCATCAAAATCGGTTCAGTAGTGTTTAAAATAGGCAATTTTGATTCCCAATTACGTACGATTTTGAAGTCGGTTTTATCTTTTTAAAATACAATAATTATTCATTTTATAAAATTAACAACGCACAATAGCAGGAAACAAAAAATCATGTCCTTGAGATGAGCGTTAAACGGCGAAATTGTGCAGGGTGATATGAAAAACTGGGAGAAACCATGAGGAGTGTCGAATCAAAAAAGAAATTAAAAAAAAAATAAAACGCTGCAGAATCTGCAAGCAAAAACGGGCTTTGTGTTTTAAAGACAGGAATTTAAATATATTAATAAAAATATATATTTTCGATATCCCCTTATTTTTGTCTTTCCCATCTCTACTAAAAATACTTTCTAGTGCGGTTCGGGTCAATATCGGCCCGCCACTTTCCCTGGTTTATTTCTCATTTCCGGTTTGGCAGATCCCGGGGCGAATCAAATCTAAAGTAGTTGGTTTCAAGGTTATTCCAACAGTCCAAAAACTGTACACCTACATTATGTTTTCGCAAAGTTATAGTAATTTAATCTAACCTTGTGCTGGTGGGTCGAGAAAGGCCCACCCCGCACTGGCGGAAAAATCACTGGGGGCACACTTTGGCCCGCCACCACACCAGACGAAGGTTTAAGATTTTACTTGCCGCAGTGAAGGTGTTAAATGTATTCGTAATTCGTATATCTAAGAACATACACCACTGTCACAACTCACAACATAGTCGCTAGTTTAGAGGAATGAAGGCCAATACAAAACAGCGCATATTGTAAAGTCAATTTCAATTATTAATGCTATATAATATGATCCAAATGTCATAACGCATAGGTCTAAAAAAACTAACGCTAAACTTTGGATTAATAGCTATTTTGCTATACCCTTATCTCAAGTGCCACAAGCCTTGTAGGTATGCTTTTGTTTATCATAGGAATAATGTTATAGAGGCAGAGTAGAGTTTACATTCAGAACTTGTCATTATTACTGTTAATTTGACATAACACTTCCTATCTAGAAATAAAAAAAATTGCAGATTTTTTTATTATTATTAAGGAGGTATATCATTTAAAATCTATCTTTCTTATAATGAAAGCATTTAGAAGATAATCACTGCTAAGCATTTTTCAAGTCTAAAGAGATTTTGTAGATTTGTATTCCATACAGAAAGTCTGTGACAGTTCTTGATCGTGGTACTTAGCCGTGATATCTTTAGATAGTTGTGATTTTCATATTTTTTTTGTTGTAATATTATATTGCTGCAATATACAAAATATATATTTAAAAAATATAATATTTAAGGAGAGCTTCCATTTAATGTCTTGTACGAAACCTGCCTTATGCACCAGCCCGACTCGCACTTGGACGGTTTTTATTTGAAATACAACCCGTAACATAATTTTTACCCTTCACTACAAACTTATGGCGCCGTACATTGTACATAATTGTAGACCCCTGTAGAGACTTCCGTAAACATCCGTAGACCCTCTACGAGAGTCTACGAGAGTCTACGTCGTAGACCTTGACCCTGATAGTACAACGTCCCAGACTCTAGGATGTTGTACTATAAGGGAATTGGTTCATTGGCAGATATTTGACTTATACGTGGGAGAGCCATGCTTCGGCACGCATGAGCCGGCTCGAGAAATACCACGTTCTCACTGAAAACCGGCGTGAAACAGCGCTTGCGCTGTGTTTTGCCGAGTGAGTGATACCGGAGGCCCAATCCCCTCCCCTATTCCCTTCCCTTCCCATCTCTACCCTCCCCTATTACCCTATTCCCTCTTAAAAGGCCGGCAACGCACCTACAGCTCTTCTGATGCTGCGAGTGTCCATGGGCGACGGAAATTGCTTTCCATCAGGTGTCCCGTTTGCTCGTTTGCCCCCCTTATTTCATAAAAAAAAAGATATACAAATACAAATACAAAAATCTTTATTCACCATGATAATTTTACAAACATTTTAACAAATAACGGCCCCCCAAACTAGGCGAGGCCTGTCCTATGGGGGAGTTTAATTCAGTATAGATGCTGCGACGACATAACATTGTCAGATTATGTCAAGCTAATATCTTTCATAGTATCACGAGTCCAGTAGCGAGTCCACGACGAATTCATATGACATAACTTGACCAAAATAATATGACGTATAGTCTTTAATCAACGCACTATTATAGGTCTACCAGAGTCTGAGGGCAAATTTTGACAGCAGATTTTCAAAAAATATCCTTTTTTATTGGATAAATTTATATATTTGCATGTTTCACACACAGAATCAGCCGCTATAAGGAAAAAAATATCAAAATGTTTTATTCCAATTACCTCTGTATTGCTAAGGTCGATTTACTTTCTCACTTTTTGCCATCAGATTCTGGTAGATCTATACAAATGACGTGGGTCATCTGCCTACGAATCAATTTCTCTATTTTATTTGATAGTTAAGGATAAAATAAAAATTAAAATAATTTTAAAGTTTATTTTAGTAATAAATTAAATAAATAATATTAATATTCTTAACATCTTAATAAGCTCGGGCTCCTGTGAGGGCATTGGCTATTGCGGCATTCGCTATCCCAGAGTTAGATGCCACATTGGCAGCGTTGGCATATCCAGCATTGCCAAGCCCAGCGTTGGTTAGTGCGACATTTCCAAGAGCGGCATTCGTATATCCGGCGTTGCCAAGCGCTGCGTTGGCATACCCGGCGTTGCCAAGCGCTGCGTTGGCATATCCGGCATTTCCAAGCGCAGCGTTGTATCCGGCGTTGCCAAGCGCATATCCATTGGCAATAGCATTGGGTACTTCATTCTCATTAACGATGCCAACATTGCCGTTGCCACAATTATAATTTACGGTACCACTGCCAGCGGCCGGCAGGGGACCTTCTAAAGACACCACTCCAAGGAACGGTAGCTGACCAGTCACAGCCACTGGGCCCTCCACTAGTAGATTATCTGACTGCACGCTGACGCCATTCGGTGCGAGTGGCGATGAGCTCTTCACCACGAAGGCGCCTCCAGAGTTGGCGCCTCTTTGGAGATCGTATACGGGGTTGGATATGGAGTACGCATTGGCGAGCGCGGCGTCAGCCGCCAGGCTGCTGGGATAACTGGCATAACCGTTTATGTACTGTCCATGGATGGCCTGAAAATTATGTTCATCATGTAGTCGATGGTATTTACACGGAAACAAGAAACTAAAACTCAAACTTTTATTCAGAATTACAAATGTTTTCTGAATATCGGAATAACTTCTGGTGCCTACCACGCAAAGATTATGCATTTATTAAATATTGATATTATACAAGCTCTTTTAATAAAACGTGTATATATACATAGCTAGTGATTAAATATAGATTAAGCAGTGCTCTCTAAATATAAGGCGTCTCGTACCATCCTGGTAGTCATTAAAATTTTCGAAAAAATGTAGTGAGCACAGCCTAATATTTTATCACAATAATTACTATTTTTTTTTGGAAAAAGGAAAACAAGAAAATGAAGAAAGAAGTTGTTACTTGTTTTCCGATAATTAAACTTGACTTATAGTGTTGTTAACAGCTGTTAATGATAATATAATACAACAAACAAAATAAAGCTCCTTCATTACCTGAACGAGTACAGTCACAACGAAAAGAAATTTGTCGAACATCGTCAGAGTATTCTTGATCAAGATTTTGTTAACTATGATCAAATCATTTGTTAAATTATCTTTTATATGCTTTTGTAAGTTATATCGATAATGTAACGTAATTATGCCTCGATAACAGTGAGGAAAGACAGTTTGGTAATCAAAAACAGTGTCTTTCCACAAAACCTGTTTTTTTTTTTTTGAGGGGAAATAACAGATTTAGTAGTTCATAAAAAATTACGACTGGCGTATGAGTAGACTTTAGAATATTAACATTACATACAAAAGAATGTCTGTCTGTCTTTTCGATAACTCTTCACGTAAAAGACGCTGAAGTGATTGTGATTTGCTACGGACCTTCGGAAAAGGACATAAGTTTGCATCCAGAAAAAAATCGACTTCCGCCTACGAATAATAATATTATTCGTAGACTTCCGCGCTACAAACGGATTTTGCCGCAACAAAATATATTATGTAATGACTGACGCACTCAGAGACATTTAATGACAATTAATATAATGAAGAGTTTGACATATAATAATGTATGGGGCCTTATGTAGAATCTTCATTTAATTAGAGTTAAGTAATTAAACACTTCTCTGAGTACGGTAGTTAGCTCGTCAACTCATTTAAAAAGTTTTATTATTATTTACCATGTTTGTTTCATATATATTTTTATTAAATGAGGGTATACAATAACCTCTTAAAATGTACATTCATGTTTAAGTATGTCATATTACTAAATTCTAAGAAGTTGTAACATAGTAGGAATTTTTAAAATATAAAATATAATATTCGGAGACAGCACACATACAGTTAATTCTGAGAATGTAGTAACGAACGTGACATTTGTCATTTTTATATGGTCTATAATCTGTAACTTATCGATTGTAAGATTTGTAACTGTTAAATGTTGTTAAACGTAATATTTTTTTTACGAAATTATTGCAAATTCTTGTGGACTAGTTGTTAGCCAGTAAAAATAGCTTTTAAATATGAGGGTTCCCCCTATTCGAGTATATTTTGGAAATGTCCGTATCCGAAATAAAATCTTATCAAAGCGCACGGCCGTGCGCCGCCAAGTTCCAGCAGGCCGCGCGCATGCCGTGCACTATTTACAAGAACGGTTTCGACGCACTTTTGACCCCCCTGTAGCTCAGTAACTATTGCAAGTACAAAGATAAAATTATACGTACGTAATCATGTACTAGTACTTACGCAATATACAAAATTTCATAGATATAGCGTTGTTACATCCTGAAATATGTCCTTGTAAAAATAGCTAATTTTGGCACTCACTCACTCACTGACCGGTAATCAAAATCTCTAGGCCACTTCCAATTGTCCTAGCGCTATGAAATTTTGGCACACACGTTGGGTTTTATGATTAACAAAAATTGAGAAATTTAAGAAATCGGTCAAGCGTGAGTCGGTTCATCTACGAATTTTAGGAAAAATTTCTTATGTAACAGTGAATACGTGTGGGAGGAGGAGAGAAGGGCTTAAAAATATTGTCATGTATAATGCACACTGTATAGTTTATAAATAAATACTGCTACCTTAAAAAATTCGCTTCTATTGATAGGTTAATAAATACCACTAGCGCCATCTATCGAAAATATTGTTTATAAAATACTTTCAATAGATGGCGCTAGCAAAGTTACTTTGAAACGCAGAATGACTTAGATTAACAATACATGCGGGTGTGGCACTATAAAAATAGACCGTACGATTTCTCGAAAAAAAGTATTGAAATCCCATCAAAAACATACCTGTTAAAAATGGGGCCAAGTTCCTATTGGTTAATTATTCGCCTTAAAAAAGAGTTGAAATCCAATCCAATGCCAAGTTTAGATGCACTTCAAAATCGATCATAATCATCATCATTAACAGCCTGATCCTTAATACTTGGCAGGTTTTTATAATATACGTAGCATTTGATTAATTGCATAATTAAATTTAGTATTGGTATTTATGTAATCAAATCAGCCTGCCAAGTTCAAATTTGGAAGTATTAAGGATCAGGCTGTTGATGATGACTCCGAAAAACTCTGTTCCATTCGGGTGTCCTTTGACACCTCTCAAGTTTTTTTCGCAAAATACTCATTATTTTTGACACATTTAGCACAATAAATTGGCACACTACCAACATTACCAAAAAAAAAAAAAATAGTAGAAAACGTCATTTAAAAGTATTTTACTTAGCGAAGGCTTAGAAAGCGTTTATTCATAATATGGAGTGTTATAAGACGGTTTTTAACTTTAGCGAACATTCAAGTTAGAAAACTGTTAAAACCTTCACTAAGATTTTTTATTCATACCACCGTAAATATTTTGTGAAATTAAGAAGTAAATCAAATCACATTTTAATTTCACAAAGTGTTTATGTTTGTAATATTATATCATACTCTATCACTGTAACTATAATTCAAATTAGGTCAAGGTCAGTATTATTCACATGAATATTTTATTCTTCTCTAGGCGCATGATACTGAATAATCTGGTCCTCTTCAAAGAATTTGGGTAAAAAACACTCAGCCTACATCACGTACTATGATTCCAGCAATTTTGATAGAGTTCCTTTGCTTTGTTTAATATATAAACAGCATCAGGTGATCCTCAGGACATTGTCAAGTGAAGTACCTACTGTACAGTAATCATGAACGCCAAAGCTGTTTTAGCCTGTGTGGTCTTAGTCCAGGTATTTCTTTTGTAATTTAAGCCCAAAACTTTAAAGAGTTTGTAAATTATAACCCACATTACTTCTGCTCCTAACAGAGGTACTAGAGTATTTTTATAGTTGAGTGTAATAATATTATGTGCATGAATTTCCATCAAGTACTTACAAGTCACTAACACCAACAAAATATATTCTGTACAGGCTTGGAAGTATGTTTCGCGAAAACACCGCGCCATAATATGCAAGGCAACAGGTCTACAGTTATTAAGACCAGTTTTAACTTTTAAGATATCGATAATTATATTATTATATTTTATATTCAATTAGATCTGTCTATTCAGGACGAGCGAAGCGAGCCTTAGTATATCTCATAGACCACAACCTGAGCACTTTTGTGGTACACTTTACGGAAAAACTATCACGCCTATTGATTTGTGCTTTAACATATTAATTTTAATTTATATGTAGATGTGTTATCATCGGTCAGTCAAGGTTTAGTTACTATTAATCCTTCGCGGATTCGCGGATTCTTGGAAATCTATTGTTATTCTATCGTTGTCGCGGTCACCTTGTGGTCCTTATCGCTTATGGGGCTTGATGGGTTAAAATATAAAAACTGCCTTAAACATTATGCACGCAAAAAAACGACGCGAGCCCTCACAATGCTCAGCTTTTAGCTAGTAATATTAATTTGTCTTTCTTTTTCAGTGCGTCTACGGACTATCAGCCGCACCGTTCTTACGATCCCCGTTCGCAAACGTCGAGTACCCGTGCGCTTGCGCATCTCCTTTCAACTTCGCTAACGAATTCGGATACGGCCCGTTCGGTACCGCATTTGGATACGAAGGTCCTTTCGGTTATGGTACCGCTTTCGGATATGAGGGCTACGGTGGATTCGCTGGTCCCTTTAATGCTCCTTCGGAGAGGTCCATTGGTCCTTGCACCTGTATTCCTAACGCCTTCGCGTTTGAGGGTTTCAAGGGTCCCTTTGCCTATGAAGGGTTTACTGGACCGTTCAACTGTGGGCCCTTCCCGTACACCGCTAATTTTTTCTGAAGCTAAAATTTCTGATATTCAAATACATACCTTGAAAAAATTAATCTTTGTGTTTTATCTTAAAATATAAGTGACCAACTTTACATTGTATATATATTTATGTATATTTGTGTATATGTTCGAGTTATTTTTCAGCTTAAAATAGTAATTACCTAGGTTCCTGTACAAAAGTTAACTTCAAAATATTTAAACACTAAAAAAAATTTTTTGTGTATAATTTTTTTTTACTAAATTTACTACTAAATATTTAAACACTAAAAAATAGAGTAAAACACTAAAAAATATATAAATAAATGGTAAATTTACTACAAAATATTTCGACTCTAAAAAATATTTTTTAGTATTTAAATATTTTGTAGTAAATTTACTATTTATTTATATATTTTTTAGTGTTTTACTCTATTTTTTAGTGTTTAAATATTTTGAAGTTAATTTTTGTACAGGAACCTAGGCAATTACTATTTTAAGCTGAAAAATAACTCAAACATTTTAAATAATTTCGTATGAGAAAATGATTTTGGTATTACGTATGTATGAGAATTTCGAGGGTAGCCCGGCCCCTTAATATTCATACATGCTATAATTTTAGATTCGATTGCAACCCTAGTCTTATTACGGGCTATGTTCACTAACAAAATAAACCGAATATAATAAATGGTATAACGTCTGCTATTTTGGTAAGAGTAGACATTCATCTCACTTATCTGCATCGGCATCATCTTTTGATTTCCGCAGATAAAAATGTACCTATTTGTCACTTTCATAACATTCAGTCCGTATAATTTGTATGACCACCAGTTATTTGCTACGAAAATAAAATTATTCATGAAGATTTTCACCTTTAAAGATGCTTTTATGATACTTAGTAATAAAAATAATGAATACTGTAAATAATGTGTAAAAAATAAATAAAAATACAAAACCGTTAAATTAACGGTTTTATGTTATATTTATTTTTTATTTTAAATTTAAAACCCTTTTTTAAATTTCTATAAGAATCTAAAAAAGTTTTGGTTTTGTTTAATAATATCCGAGGTGACTTTGAAATATTTCCGTAGCGTTTGAAATGTATGTTTTTGTCGCCCGTTGGATCCCTCCCTATTTAGATTTCCACTGAAAAGTAGTAATATAAAATGTACTTACTTGTGCGTACTGCATATTATATCCCCTTACTAATAAAAATATAGGGCCTGTTTCACCACTTCCTGATAGAGTGCTGGATTCTCCAATCTCCATACACTGTCAAGTTTCAAGTCTATCCGGCACTTATCAGGAAGTGGTGAAACAGGCCCTTAAACCGTAAAAAAACTAGACGAGGCCTGGTTTTATTTGTCTGGCAAATCTTTTAAGTCACATGATAGACAACGATAGCGAAACTTGAATAGCAATATATTCGTAATTATATTATCTATAAATAGTAAGAGGACTACTCTTAATGATGCCTTTTTTACTTACCCGCTGTTTTGCTTCCTTAAAGCAGTAACCACACCAGCCGGGCTAGCACGGCCACCAATAGAAATGCGAAAGTATGGACAAACTGTGGACATAAACTTAAGGTCCGTTCCGATCTTTACCGCGGCTAATCGCGACCGACAAAAATTCAATTAAAATGCCACTTTATAACAGACTATAATATATGTCATAAAGTAGGATATAATTTGAATTTTTAGGACTATAGTCTGTCATAAAGAAGCATTTTAATTAAATTTTTCGGAACGAAAGAAGATCGGAACTTCACCCTAAGTTTATCTCCACAGTTTGTCTATACTTTCGCATTTCTACTGGTGGCCGTGCTAGCTTGGCAGGGAAAAGTGTGTTTTTCTGGGATAACCTATGTGTCAATTTCTTCCAAAATTATATGATAACTAGATGATGCCCGCAACTCCGTTGCGCCAAAATTAGTTTAACGCGCGGGAACCGTACATTTTTACGGGATAAAAATCCTATCCTATAATCCTATGTCCTTTCCCGGGACTCAAGGTATCTCCAAGAGTCCATGCCAAATTTCAGCAAAATCGGTTCAGCTGTTTGGGCGCGAAGAGGTAGCAGACAGACAGACACACTTCCGCATTTATAATATTAAGTAAGTATGGATATACATGGCAGTAGTTTGAATCTTATAATATTTTACTAAGTTTAATAACTTTAAAAATGATTGCATAAATTACTGTAATAATAAAAAGCTATGTAAATATAATAAATAGTACTCATAACATTAACGTAGATTGCGAGTCGTACGTCTTGAAAGTTGAAAGAAACGATTCACATCCAGAGAGATATTTTGCCGGGATAAGAATAATTATATCCTGTAAGTTATGACTTATGAGAGACTAATAAATAAGTTTGCCATTGTATTTAAATGAATGCGAGTCTAGAAAGAAATATAAGGAAAAATTTTAACATTTAGATTTATTATTTGATTATTGTAGTGGTTGTTTTATTTAATTAACATTAATGTAAGTTAAAATTAGAGGTCATTTAAGTAACAACAATTTTTATTTATTTATTTATTTAAACATTTATTGCACACAATACACTGTTTACATAAAAATTTATATAGAAAGATGACACAAAGGAACTGCTTTTCTAAAGAAATTTCTTACAGCAGCCCTACAGAGAGAGATGTGAACAATTTAGTATTAAGTGCAGGTTTTTATTAAGGAGTAAACGAATAATACTTTTCATAACATGAAGATGTTTATTTTGTCTTCTTTTCGAGTTGTCGTTAGGTACTTCTATCATTATTCAAAGCTTACAGGATGGCAGCTCCATACCCGAAGGGCCCGAAGCCAAACGGTCCATTAAATGCTTGATACGCAAATGGAGCATTACAACCACACGCGTAAGGACCAGCGAACCCTTCATAAGCGAAAGGTGTGTTGAAGGGACCATTGAATCTATTGTAGGCGAACGGCCCTTCGTATCCGAAAGCGCTGGCAGTGAAGGGACTTTCGTATCCGAAAGCGGTAGTGCCGTACCCAAAAGGACCGAACCCGTATCCGAAAGCTTCAGTTGCAAAGCTGAACGGATTATTGGCGTAGTTGAATGGTCCGGCGCACGGGAACTCGGTAGCAGCGAATGGCGTAGGTAAGAATGGTGCGGCTGTCAGTCCATAGATGCACTGAAAAAAATACATTTATTATACTATTCATAATTGATATTCGTAGCCGAATGAAGAGTAGAGAAATATGAGTAAGAATGTTTTTTAAATAAAGATTTTACATGGATTTAGATTAATACACCAATTTCAAAATCTTAGTAATAGGAAAATGTATTTAATGTACTGTCTACGATTTTAATTTACCTGGACCAAGACCACACATGTGAGGATAGTTTTAGCGTTCATGTTGTTAGTCGAGATTTGACTGTATGTTCTTGACCAGATGGTAGGGCTTTTTATAACTAACAAAACAAAGAAGCTAGGATATCTATAAAATACTATCATTAACATTGAACAAACTGTGAGAGTTAAGAATACATGATATAATTAGTTCAAAATAAGTGGTAATCATAAAACATAGAGGTTATTAATTGTAATATAAGTATATATTAGTTAGAGGGTAAACTATATAGAGATTAAGCATAATAAAGGATACTTTAGTTCTCACAAGATTTGTTTATCATACTAATAAAGTAATTTACTAAACGTGTTATGAAATTGAGGTGCCCTTGAAATACACAATTAATACTTAAAACAGTAAGTATAGAATATATTTTTAGATAGATAAATACAGTAAATAAAACTAACCTTGACCTGGATTCGACGTATCTTAAAACGTGTGATAGTCGAGTATGATATAACTGTATATCATACAAAGTGACCAATATTGTATATAAACACAACCCTGTCATCATTCAACAATCTTTTGACGTCTACAACATGGCCGCCAAAGCTCTTCTATTCAGCGTACTGCTGGTCCAGGTACGAAAAAAATTGTGTCGATAAAAATCTTGTTTTAGTTGAACCGTAATATTAAATAAGTAATGTTTTATTTTACAGTGTATCTACGGACTTTTCGCTGCCCCGTTCTTCCCGCTGGCAGCGGAATATCCTGCCAGCTTCGGTTGCGGTTGCGCTCCTTTCGGATACGCAAATGCTCCGTTTGGTTACACTAACGGTTTCGCATTTGAAACTCCCTTCCCGAGTCCATTCGCTTTGAACGCTCCGTTTGCATACGAAGGATTTGGTGCTCCTTCCGGTTTCGGATACTCTCCATCCGGATACGGATTCAACGGTCCCTTCAGAAACAGTCCCTTCAGATGTAGTGCTGCAGCTATTCTATGAAAGTTTTGAACTGGAAAAACTGATATTATGGTTTTTTTTTTCTGGCAATAAAAGTCACTTGTCTCATTTACTTTTATTCGCTATGCAGTAATATAGTATAATGAGGTGAACAAGTCCGTCCGTCCCCTACACGTGTACCCGCCGCATTATCGCATACCGAAGCCATTTCAAGTGCCAAAGTCAAATATGCGGAAACGGTATTGTGCCGACTTGTCAAAATTCTAGTTTGGGGTTCCCTAGGTATAACTCATGTGCACTTTACATGAAAAATGCCTGCAACGTTTTGTCCTTTGTCGGAGACTAGCGACCCGCCCCGGCGTCGCACGGGTATAAAATATATAGCTACTGAAAAAAATTATTAAAATCGATAGCCTATGATCCTTCGCGAAGTCTTATCTGTGCCAAATAACATAAAAATTTCTCCAGTAGCTCGCGAGGTAAGCACTTTCAAATAATTTCCCCCGTTTTTTCTATATTCTCCTATTAGTCTTAGCGCAAAATATACCCTATAGCCTTTCTCAATAAATGGGCTATCTAACACTGAAAGAATTTTTCAAATCGGACCAGTAGTTCCTGAGATTAGCGCGTTCAAGCTAGCCCTTTCAAATAATTTTCCCTGTTTTTTCCACATTTTCCTCTATTTCTTTGCTCCTATTAATCTTAGCGTGATAAAATATAGCCTATAATAGCCTTCCTCGATAAATGGGCTATCTAATACTGAAAGAATCATCAAAATCCGTTGCGTAGTTTTAAAGATTAAAGGGAATAAAGGGACATGAGGGAAAAAAAGCGACTTTGTTTTATAATAAGTACTAGCGACCCGCCCCGGTGTCGCACGGGTATAAAATATATAGCCACTGAAAAAATGATTAAAATGGATAGCCTATGATCCTTTACGTGGTCTACTTCTTATCTGAGTCAAATAACATAAAAATTGCTCCAGTAGTTCGCGAGATAAGCCCTTTCAAATAATTTCCCCCGTTTTTTTCACATTCTCCTATTAGTCTTAGCGTGATAAAATATTGCCTATAGACTTCCTCAATAAATGGGCTATCTAACAGTGAAATAATTTTTCAAATCGGACCAGTACTTCCTGAGATTAGCGCGTTCAAGTTGGCCCTTTCAAATAATTTTCCCCGTTTTTTCCTCATTTTCCTCTATTTCTTCGCTCCTATTAGTCTTAGCGTGATAAAATATAGCCTATAACCTTCCTCGATAAATGGGCTATCTAACACTGAAGGAATCATCAAAATCTGTTGCGTAGTTTTAAAGATTAAAGGGAACAAAGGCACATGAGGGAAAAAAGCGACTTTGTTTTATAATAAGTATAGATATAGAAATAGAATGGGCTATGAAAATACTGGTCTTCTTTATAGCGCTGTAGACTACAGTATACCTACATATTTAAATTACATTAAGTACTGCAGTCTAAACTCTCAAATCATAAATGAAACATAAAACTACATTTAGTAGTGTTTTACATTATTTTGATCTAAATTGAAAGCTTCTTCGATTATTTATGATTCTTATTAAAGAAGCATCCAATTACTCCTTATTCCATAATAAGCTATGAATCATAAAATATTAAGATTCTGAAATAAAATCTCTTAATTATTATTAATTAAAAACATACGGTGAAACTATAGGAAAGCAAAATAGTAAAATAATATACATACAGAACCAACAATAACACAACAACTCTTAACTTGTCCAGAGCCGAGCGGCACGCACATCAATCTTGAGCAACAAAAAAGCGAGATAAAAAATAAGCGCCACAGAGCATCCTAATTATGACAAAATATCCCAGTTATTTGAAAGGGCGCGCTTCTCGTTTTTGTTATTTATTGATCTCTTTATTACTTGCAGCGTTAAGCGCCAAATACTATCATGGTTTAAATGTTTTCTGGAATTTTTTGTTGATAAGGAAATGTTTGAGTGTCTTAATTGTTATAATTATTGAAACTAAAAAAAAAATTATATATTCTTACTAATAAAAGAATTGACATTGTCTGTAGTTAAATAGACTAGACGTTATTAGACTAGAACGAGTCGGCGCATGAGCACCGGAAACTATTCCACCTCAATTTTTTTATGCGATCCTCTTCAAATTGCCCTCCTGATGATATAAATGCATGTTGCCATGGTGCAACCCGGTGCCATATTGTTTAAACAAACATTGTTTAAACAATTGCAAGGAATTGTTGTTTTTCAACCGGACATTTTTTTTTAATATTTTTTATTGAAATACCAACAAAAAAGGTCCTATGACTTTTCACGATAAAGTTAATATTTTTAAAGATATGAATTTTTAAAGGTTCGAAAAATCTCAAATTTGGGTACTTTTGACCCATGAAAAATATATTAAAAAAATTATAATAATGTCTAAGTACAAATATAAATAAGGATTTTGTGAAATTTTCAAGTTCCTAGCTGTTACCATTATTAATTACGAGCAAAAAAGGCCAAAAAATCACGTTTCTTGTATGGGAGCCCCCCTTAAATATTAACTTTATTTTTATATAGTATTTGTTCTTATAGCGGCAATAGATACACACAATCTGTGAAAATTTCAGAAGTAACTAGCTATAGCGGTTTTTGAGATACAGCCTGGAGACATACAGACAAACGGACAGACAGTATCTCAAAAACCGCTATAGCTAACTTCTGAAATTTTCACAGATTGTGTATATCTGTTGCCGCTATAACGACAAATACTAAAAATAAAATAAAGTATAATATTCAAGGGGGGCTCCCATACAAGAAACGTGATTTTTTGGCCTTTTTTGCTCGTAATCAATAATAGTACTTGAAAATTTCACAAAATTCTTAATTATATTTGTATTTTAATAATTAATAATAAAATTAAAATAAAGTAAATGTAAAAGTAAAGTAAAGTGGGGCTCCCATACAAAAAAACAAAATTTTTTGTCTACTTTTGCTAAGATAATTAACAAAAAATTAAAACCGACTTCCAAGGTAAAAACAATAATAACATTAATATGAACTAAAAAGTATTAAATAATTTCTACTATCTAATAGTGCCTTTTTCCGAATTCGGCTAAACCTCAACTATTTCTGTACTCAATCTTCATAATTTTGAAGTCGGTACCAGATAGCTGAAACTTCAGTCCTCTGACAGAATATTTGAAACTTTTGGAACTGGCACCGACTTCAAAATTATGAAGATTGAGTACAGAAATAGTTGAGGTTTAGCCGAATTCGGAAAAAGGCACTATTAGATAGTAGAAATTATTTAATACTTTTTAGTTCATATTAATGTTATTATTGTTTTTACCTTGGAAGTCGGTTTTAATTTTTTGTTAAAAATAATAATAATTTCACTCTTTTTAGTTACACTAGTAGATAAACCTTCGCGTATATTTTACCTAAGTATCTTATTACAATTTGTTAAGAGTCACAACTCACACTCACAAAATAATATATTATCAGTGAAGTGAACATATTGTGCTAAGTAATTTAACAAGCGTAGCACGTAATTTAACAATTTAGCGTAGCTACTCATAATATTTAATATTATCATAATTATTGACAGCTGTTCTTGTAATAAAGAATTCAAATCGATACTTAGTGCGCCATCTATCGATTAATAAGTATAACTAATTAAAAAGACTTAATGACTTTGTTTTGTTTAAATGCTCTTTTTAAAATAACTTTATTTCAATTCTATTTGTCTATTTAAATTTTATAAAGTAGTTAATAAAGTATTCGATCTGTATATAAAGTAGTTAGTAAAGGATTCGATCTGTCGTCTGCCGCCATGCGCCGCGCGGCGGCGACGCCGTCGCCTCTACGGCGCCGACCGCCGTCATGTATTAAATAAACAGGTGTTGTTATACAGTAAGTACATAATTATTATTATTAGTATATCCATACCTATGCCTTGTACTATTATCTAGTCTGTGCCATGAGACATTGGTGACCTTAACACGACGTGGTAATGATGATGATGACGATGATGATGATGATGATTATGATGATGAATATAAATTGCATAGTAGCATATGCCTTCTGTTCTTAAAACAACGCCGAAACTCCCAAACGTGTATCTATAAGGAGTCAGGAGTTCTCTCAGCATCTTCGAAACCATGGTATACCTTGACCCAATATTTGACTTTTTGGTAGCATATTCTTAGTACGCTTCACATAAAACCAAAATCACCATATGTTTCCATATAAATTTCGAGGAGTTCCCTCGATTACTCATGGATCCCATCATCAGGTCACCACTTTTGTGAACATGGTACCAAATTGGAGTGAAACCTAATACAACAAAACAAAAATTTCGAAAATCGGTTCACAAACGGCGGAGTAATCGTTGAACATACAAAAATAAAAAAAAAAAAAAAAAAAAAAAAAAATATCCACAGCCGAACATATAACCTCCTCGTTTTTTGGAAGTCGGTTAAAAAAAGATATAAACAATGAAATTTTTTAAAATCTCTACTAGCAATATTATTAACTATTGTATAGAGAATTTAAAAATATATATTACTTAGACATTATTATTTTTTAAAATATATTTTTCATGGGTCGAATGTACCCAAATTTGAGATTTTTCGAACCTTTAAAAATTCATATCTTTAAAAATATTAACTTTATCGTAAAAAGTCATAGGACTTTTTTATTGGTATTTCAATAAAGAATATAAAAAAAATTGTCCGGTTGAAAAACAACAATTCCTTGCAATTGTTTAAACAATGTTTGTTTAAACAATATGGCACCGGGTTGCACCATGGCGACATGCATTTATATCATCAGGAGGGCAATTTGAAGAGGATCGCATAAAAAATGAAGTGGAATAGTTTCCGGTACTCATGCGCCGACTCGTGCTGGTCTATATGGTTAAACAATGTTTTGTCCTTGTTTACAAATCGATTTTTTCAACTTTTCAGGACCAAACAGTATAATACTAGCTAAAAGCCGAGCTTTGTTGGGGCTCGCAACGTTTTTCTGCGTGGTAATAATCTTTAAGAGAGTTTTTTTAATATATTTTAATTGTAACCAAACCTTTTTTTTTTTTTTGGGTCGGGAAATGCTATTGCGCATCCCCGGCAGCATTGGGGAAGGACCACCGGGGTATGTGGGACTTGCTACGGCCGAAGAGATGGTAAGTGGCCGCAGCTGTACCCACTAAAACCCGACCGTGTTCCTACTACCGCGCAGGACGGAGACACGAGGGCCTATTACATGTCTTCCGTGGCTTCCGTCCGCGCTTGCCTGCTCACCCAAAGCAGGCCCAAGCTGTTGGGGTTTCTTGTCCCCCTAGGCCGAACAGAGGCCCCACATGGGGGGCTTGCATAGGCCGGTCGTCTTCTTTGTGTCGCGATGCGCAGGAACACAACGCGCATCGCGACTCTCTCGGGGACTCGGTGCAATGAGTGGCGGCATCCCCATACCGTCACCCTGAGTTCCCTGGCTAAGGCGGAATGTCGCGCCCGTTGCGACGTCTTCGCCTTGGCCGTCTTCGCCGGTGGTCGTACGCCTCTAGCTCCCTGATGCGCTCGGCCTCCTCTTTGGTCGAGATGACGCTATGTGCGAACGTCTCGACCGCAGACCACTTTTCTCCACTCTCGACCAAGGCCCTGCAGAGGGCTGGGAGAGTCGCGTCCTCGCCGACCAAACCAAACCAAACCAAACCTTGACTGACCGATGATAACACATTTACATATTAATGAAAATTAATACTTATGTTAAAGCACAAATCAATAGGCGTGATAGTTTTTCCGTAAAGTGTACCACAAAAGTGCTCAGGTTGTGTGATATACTATAGGGCTCGCTTCACTCGCCCTGATAACACCCTGTAGACACATAACGGATCTATTTTTTTTATTATCTGGACCAGGTGTGGTCAAACAAAGTTCAAAAGTAGCGAAGTTATATAACAGACACAAACCAGTCATTTTGTTTTTCATTTTTATAGAAAAAGCCCAATACTTTTAACTAAACTGAAACTATAGGAAGTATACCTACATTGTCGTTGGCTGACTTATTTAGTCAGAGTGTTAGTTGTCCATTGACTCTGAGTGATGAGTTACCTATTTTTGCCAATCTATTCTCATCCGACATAGTTGAGTGCACTTCAAAGCTGTGATTGGTTACAATTCGAAGTATGTTCTGCTCGATAACTCTCTATCCGGAAGTGACATGAGTAAAAGATTCTAACTAGGTATGTTTTTAGCATACTTTTTTTAACTAGTCTATGCTGTCCCACTGCTGGGCAAAGGCCTCCCTCAAGCTTCCTTTTGCTCACTCCTAGCACCGTTGGCCAATCTGGCTGGTATGCCTTCAGCTCATCCCGCCATCTTTTCCTTGGCCGGCCACGGCCGAGTCGTCCGTCTTGGGGTACAAATGAACCCTACAAATTAAGTCAATATTTTTGCCCAATGGTCGGGATGCATGCGGCTAACGTGGTTAGCCGTCTTACTTTAATGTTTTATTCAGTTTTTTTACGATACTAAACAAATTTTGGCGAACTGAACAAGTCAAATATTATATCATCCATTCTTTCATTTACAAAGTTATTTTTATAGTAAGTTACAGGATTGCCAAAATATAATTTAAAAATCAATGTTAACAATCATCTCCATTTAAGGAGAGGTACCTAGAGAAGTACTTCCGCTGCCTAGGACAAATACGCAGGATATAAATCCTGTGCCAATAAACTGCAAATAATAAATAACAGACGGACAATTCACTTGAATTGAGTCACAAATCAACATCAGTAGTGATTACGCGGAATGGGCATTATCCCTCGTTACAAGGCAATTATCCTCAACTCCCAGATCTTACCACGTGACGCGTCCAATTAAACGAACTAACTAAATAATTATCACAATTAATGAGCTTCAGCATATTTCACGGGACTCCCTAAATAAATATCAATTTGACGTACTAAAAGCGACGCGCGCGCAGCCGCCACGCCCCCCGACTTCCCATTGGTTTATAGCTAATTATATCTCGAATTTACAACGTTGAAAGCTATTTGCATCGCTTAAGTTGTTCCGGACGAAATACGACTGTATCAGCATGTAGTAGAGTCGGTTTTCGGTTTTGACGTGCTTAAATGTAGCATACAAAATTGTCAACCTTATAGACGCCCATTAGTCGAGGTTTTCCATCTTCATTTGAACCAGAATCTTTGCCAGATGCTTCGGCGTCGTTACATTTTGAATCGTATGTGTACGACGTTAGAGTTTTCGAGGAGCTCAAAGAAAATGTTTCAGACGAGTCAGTTAACGTTTCTATAGCAGTCGTTCCTGCATTTCAAATTGACAAAAACGCGTCGTTAACTTTGGAATTAGTTTAAATTATTATCGGGTGTGAGCTACTCGATACTAAATCAGTGTTGGACGAAAAATTGGTTGATAAGGCTGTCTCGTGCCTTCGGGAGTGCAGCGCAGACGCAGTGAATCTATTAGAATTAGTAAACTAAGTTAAAAGTGGTATAAAGTGACGATATTATAATATAAAGAAATGGAAACTATTAAATCAGATTCCATGGATATTGATGATAATATTGACAGCAGTAATAAAATTAATAAAAGTGATACTAAATTGCCGTTTTCGATTGAAAATTTATTATCAGATAAATTTAATAGTGCAGACAAAGAAGTGCCTTCGACATCGCATAATATTTACTTTGGTAGTGATCATATTAAGAATCATTTTGAAGTAGAATCTGATGATGATGACAAAGAGAGTAGTGATTCTGAACAATTGGACGTAGAAAGTTCTAACGCCAGTGATGTGCAGGAGTTACCCGAGATGAAAACTTCTGATTATCAAGCAGGTAAGAGCAAGTAATGAATTAGACTTAAAAATAAATAAAAACATATTATTTTTTATGACTTTTTCTTCGACTCGAAAATGCGTTTAAACATGTGATGGGTCATGGGAGGCCTATCCGCGTATAGTGATGCAAATATTTGTAGCATACTTACCTTAATATTTTTACCTGTGTGTACCAATTGACTGTCTTTTGGGATCGGGGTATCACCGAGTTTTTAGTTTTTCTTTTTTACGAAATACTTCTAAAAGATAACATTTTACCAGAAGATTTGCCCGGATATTTAGTACCCATATGAATATAATATTTTGTCCAGATTAAGGTGTTGCTAAAAAGCGGCCTCATGCGAGTTATTTAGGCTGATTCTTCCTGGTGAGTGGTGGGCTACTTCCCAAATCGGTGTTCAACAAGTAGACAGTTTTGACTTTTGAAAACGGTTTAAAATTTTAATCAGAAATAAATCATTTTTAAATCCAGAACCTAAATTGCTGCAATTTTATTAGGATCTATCCTTATAAAAAGGATATAGATAATTTTTGATTTATTTATTTTGAATAAGATTTTGTGAATGATAGGACCTAATTTTACTCGAAGTTTTAAAGATAAGTATAAAAGATAGAGAGTGGTTATGAAACCAAATTTTTCTCTTTGTTGAAAGTGTCAAGCTTAGCTTCGTTTGTTCAGAGTGCTTTATTACCTCATGTCGTGTCGAGCCTCCGGTGCTTCGAACGAACACTAACAAAAGGGTAAAAAATCTTGAAGTGTCGTTCTAATTCTTTGTTTGTAGTTTTAATAACATATTTTTATTTCTTAGTTTGTCTTCATATTATTATTTTAATTTAAACCCGTGACGAGGCGCGCTATTTGCAAATTATTTGCCAACGGACAATTAAGAATCAAATATTTTTCTTCTTTCTCTATTTCTATAGGTTCAAGACATTCAGTAGCTTCCTTATTTTTCTTCTACTTTCTTTCCAGTCACTAGTGCTTAGGAAAGCATTTTTGATGATTTGTGGCAATCACTCTTTACGCGCCTATCCGTCTGGGTTCTTGGTAACTTTCTTCAGTTTAGTAAAAAATAGTATTATTCTATATATATATATATAGACTTTATATACCTACAATAACAAATTTTTAAATAGAATTTTCATTAAATTATTTTTTTCATAAACACCTATAATAGTAAGCAGGTACGGGAAGAACAAATTTTTTTGTGATTACTAACAAGTAAATTTTTTGTGAGTAGCTTCATTTTGATAAGACAAACAACTTTTTATCTGCGAAAAATCTTGAAAGTGGTAGCTAACAGAGATAGAAAGGATTTCATACTTTAATATTTTGATGGCCCTAAAATATGGATTGTTCTATTTGTATTGTTTGTAATGTTACTCTTAAATTATATAATTACTAACCTACCAATATACAAAAAATCAGCTGGTTAGGGTTCCGTTTTAGGGTTCTGAAATCAACAAAACTTATTCCGCGCGGCTTCGCTTGCGTAATTTAGGAATTGCACGCAACCGTACATTTTTCCGCAAAAAATAGGCTATGTCCCTTCACGTGGTTTATTCTTCATGTTTGCCAAATGACATAAAAATTGCTCCAGTAGTTCTTAAGTTAATAAGCAATTTCATATAATTTCCCCCGTTTTTTCCACATTACCCTATTTTTCTTCGCTCCTATTAGTCTTAGCGTAATATAGCCTTTCTCGATAAAAGGGCTATCTAAACCTGAAAGAATTTTTCAAATCGGACCAGTAATTCCTGAGATTAGCGTGTTCAAATGAGCCCTTTCATATAATTTCCCCCGTTTTTCCACATTTTCCTCTATTTTCTCGCTCTTTTTAGTGTTAGCGTAATAAAATATAATTTACAGCCTTCCTAGATCAATGGGCTATTCAACAATAAAATAATTTTTCAAATCGGACCAGTAGCTCCTGAGATTAGCGCGTTTAAATAAGCCGTTTCAAATAATTTCCGTCCGTTTTTTCCACATTTTTATCTATTTCTTCGCTTATATTAGTCTTAGCGTGATAAAATATAGCCTATAGCCTTCCTCGATAAATAAGCAATCCAACAGTAAAATATTTTTTCAAATCGGACCAGTAGTTCCTGAGATTAGCGCGTTCAAACAAACAAACAAACAAACTCTTCCCAATTATAATATTAGTATAGATGCATTGCTAGTAATTTCCTCGTTGGGTTAAAAAATCAGCTGATTTTTATACGGAACGGAACCCTAACCAGCTGATTTTTTATATATTGGTAGGTTAATAGTTATATAATATTTTAAGAGTAACGTTGTCCTACAAAAAGAACAATCCATATTTTAGGACCATCAAATTAAAGTATGAAATCCTTTCTATCTCTGTTAGCTACCACTTTCAAGATTTTTTGCAGATAAAAAAGTTGTTTGTCTTATTAAAATGAAGCTACTCACAAAAAATTAGCTTGTTAGTAATCACAAAAAAAATTGTTCTAGGGCTCCTTCACTAACCTTTTCCAAATTAAAATCCATACTTGTTAGTATTAGATGCGGTTATAAGTGTGCTTGTCTGCTCTTTTCCTCTCCAGTTTATTTTGATCTTAAATTTTGTAAGTATATAATACTTATATTTATAATTGGACGATCCGGTAAAAAAGTTTTTAACCCATAAATTCTACGAGAACATTAACCACATTAATTTATTGGTTAAATCAAGTGTATTATCAGCACTAATTACTGAATAAGTTATTCAGTAATTAGGTTAGTCATTTATTCTTAGTTTTTATTTAGTTAGTACTTAGTGTAAAACACGTTAAAAATGTACATTCATTGACCATAGAAAAATTAGGTATCAAAAACTAGCAGTACTACGGAACCCTTAGATATTGCGCGTGGCACGGTACGTACTTGGCCGGTTTTTTTTATGAAATCCCAAATAATAACGTATGGCCATGGTGTCTTTAACTCTACGTTTATGTCAAATATCATCAAATTCGTCTAGTAATTTCGGAGTCAAAAACAAACCTAATATTTTATGAATATTAGTGATAATAATAAGTAGATTAGTGTAAATGTAAATAGTATATAAAAACGCTCTTCGCCGTTTTACATTCCACTTTTTGCCAAGTCTACAAAGTCAACGGAAGTTTTAAAAAGTGAAGACTTTTTTGAAGTCATACGAGTCACTTTCCCAAAAAAACATAATGAACACACATCTCCGTTTAAACTAAAATTACAAATTAATTGCTGTAAGCCGAGCGCTATGTAACTCGAGGCTCAATAATTCATCACAATATAAAAAAATAAAAAACTCAGCAGTTCGCGCCTTCTTGCCTCATTGACGTTTTACGCCATGCTCGCGATCCCATATTTATTTTTGGCGCCAATTAAAGTTTGTTGGGATGTTATTTTGAGTTCTAACTTCTAATTAAATAAAACTTCATCAGAATAGCAGGTGATGAGCAGGTGTTATGTGTCGAGTAACGCGCAATAATATGGTACCTAGGTATAATATCAAAATCTGCTAAAATCATTTTTTCAAAGAAACCGCAATTCTTTTAATTTTCTTGTCTGGAACGTCATTAATATCAATACAATATATTTTTCAGTATCTGTGACAACGTTAGAGCAGGACAATACCAAATTTAATGTAATATTTGAAAATAGAAGCTTATATTTTGAAATAAAAGACAAAACGTTTTCATTTTAGCGGTATTTGAAACTAAACTTGTAGCCCAGTAGAGTTAGTTCAGCCTTGTATGGGAATCTGAAATTAATTATAGTCAGATTTTTAGAGGAGGTCACAAATAGCTTAACGCCATATTGGTTTGAAGATTATATATTTTTTAGACACATCTCCTTTATTGTTTATGTTTTTGCGAAAATGCCATAAGGACTAAATTTATTGTACTTAAATTTAATTTTCTACATTTTGAGTTCTATAATTTTCATTGTAAAATCAATATTTACGGAGATAAATGCAAAAAACAAGTGCTGGATACGCCCATGCTTCTTTTATTTGGTCTAAAGGGTCATCATGACTATTTTCAGACAATAATGTACCCAACTAGTTCTATAATCAAGAATTTATGTCGTAATTAGTTGTGAAGTGGTCTTCAAATTGATTTAAAATAGCCCATTAAACACGCCTTCGCCAGCAGCGAATTCGCGCCAAAAATCCCAGTAGATTTATTTACGAGCTGTCAACGATTATAGCGCTCAAATATTTTTGTGTTCGAAATTCAAACGCGTTCCGTTTCAAATTAGCCGTTCGAATTGGCTCTATGACGTTGTTCACGCAACAAAATAAAATCAAGCCGAGTATCCGAACGCGCATTAAAGACGACTGATGTCTCATTTTCTAAATTCGTTCGGAAAAGATAAATCTCTGCGCCTCCCGACTCTTGTTAGTTAAGTCTTTCCCCTTCTAATTATTTATCGGTAAAAAAAGAGGAGTGGCACCGTCCCGAATGTAATTTAGTAAACGGTTGGCGCTCATTAAAAAGTTGTAAAACTCTTTGGATTTGTCTTCACAGAAGTGCTCGAGCTTAATTAATTCAGGCGGGTTACGGCTTCATTAAAATATTACGTCTGACTCTTTCAAATATTAGGTTTTAGGTACGATTATTTGGGTATCAGTTTACGTACTATAAGAAATATGATTACAATAATATAACCTCTAGTGTATTATGTATAAAGTTTAAAAATAAAGCTTTTTTTAATTAATCCTGATTTTTTTAATCCTGAGCGTGTAGTTCGAAAACCGATGAGAATTTGGAAAAACTGTATAGAATCAAAATTTTAGAGACTTTAATAAGCTTTAATATCATCATAGAATACTTTTTGCTAGAATGCATCGTTTTTAGGGTTCCGTACCTCAAAAGGAAAAAACGGAACCCTTATAGGATCACTTTGTTGTCCGTCTGTCCGTCCGTCCGTCTGTCAAGACCCTTTTTCTCAGGAACGCGTGGAGGTATGAAGCTGAAATTTATATCAATTACTCAGGTCTACTGTCCCTTGAAGCTGTGAAAAAATCAAACTTCTAAGCCAACGCAATCAAAAGATACAGCCGTTTATGCCGCAAATTTTCGACACTTGCAAGGGAATCAAAACCTACAGGGTGCTTCCCGTGAACTCAGAATCTTGAAATTTGGTACGAAGCAACGTCTTATAGCATAGATAAAGGAAAAATTACGAAAACCATACATTTTTAGTTACATCACATAATATATATTTTTTTAATAATTTTAAACTTACTACCCATTTCCTCATAAACGCGTAGAGGTATTAAATTGAAATTCATACCAAATACTCAGGTCTATAATACCTTTAAGCTGTAACAAAATCAAACTTCTATGTCAACGCAATCAAAAGAAACAGCAATTTAAGCTGCATATTTTGAAACTCGCAAGTACTCGCAAGGGAATCAAAACCTAAAGGGTACTTCCAGTCGACCTAGAATCTTGAAATTTGGCATGAAGCAACGTTTTATAGCACACATAAAGGAAAAATTCCGAAAACCTTAAATTTTTTAGTTACATTACAAAATATATAAACGATAAAGAGATCTTTGTCTTAAATTTATGCTCCTCCATATTTCCCCATTGTAATGTTATGAATTTCATTTTGCAATAAAAATACCATAGTTATGACTCGATTGTCGTAATGAACGAACTTTGTAAACCTTGCAAGTTTGTACGGAACCCTCGGTGCGCGAGTCCGACTCGCACTTGGCCGGTTTTTAGGTATTGGCGAAAAACCAAAATTTGAGACCTTTGTCGCACCTCCCTCCGGCTCACCTCAGGAGGAGGAGACAGGACTTTTAGTATGTTTTGTCCCTAACCACCCTGAATAATTTCCTGTAGAAATCGCTTAGGCTTCCCGCTCACGCATTCTACAAGTACTTTATTGACTGAACGTGATTTAATGGTAAATAAAACTGAAGTGCATTTTTCATTTTCAATCAGCATTTAACACAATATTCGTTTTCATAAAATATTATTGTGATAATATACATGAAATAATATACTGTTATACACCATTTGACCACTATAAAATACAGATAAAATCCATATTTTCATAAATTATCTTAAATATAAAATACCAGATGTTAAAGTTTCAAACGAGGTAAATGGCTTTGTTTTCGCATAATAAAATATGGCTTCTTACGATGTTAATAAAATAAAAGCCACAACAGATACAAGAAAAAAACATAAATCGTTTTTATAGTAACTTGACTGGTCGTTTCTTCGGAAAAATAGATCAATTTAGAGTAAATTATAGGCGCAATAAATATTTTGTTCTGTACAAATAAATATAAATAAAAATATATCACTCTCGTTTAAACCGCTTTGGCTCGCCGCGGAACATTTAAAAAATATATTTGACGTTTATTTTCGCGCGCTCATTAACGCGGGAAACTGAAACCAAGATGGCGCATCCGTAGAATGACATGTTGATAAATTGCCGCTAATTACTCAGAGTCTGAGGTGTTTATTGAAATAGTTGACATGTGACGATGCACCGCGTCCGCTTAGCGATTGTGGTCGTAAATACTTAGAACATGAATTAGTACAATGAGCCTGGTACACTATTAGTTAATGGCCGATAGAATTTTGCCAGCGAACACTCAGTCCTGAGCTGAGATGATTAAGGTATTATATTAAAATTTATTATATAAGATTTAAGAGATTTTAATTTGCATCATCTGCAAGTAAAGTAACAAGTACATTCAGAAGCAAAAGTATCGAAAGAAATATTTTTGATTGGAAGAAGCATTTTTCATATGCCTTAAACCCTAATACCGAAAGATCGGATCATAATTTTTCGTGTATTTTAGTGTTTCGCAAAACTTTATTTTAACAATTAACTATTTAATTATTTCTTTGTTGGCAGGATGTAGTTCTCGTGGTAAGCGAGCAAGAACTGCCTTCAGCGCGCAGCAGATTAAAAGTCTAGAATCTGAATTCGAAAAGAATAGATACCTCTCCGTGGCTGCTAGAGGACGATTAGCGAAACAATTGCGACTCACCGAAACACAGGTATGTCAACACTTGACAGCATAGCAATACAGTAATCAATCATAGTCATTTATAATATGCGGAAGTACATACTTGCTTTTGTAGAGACAATAATAGATAGTCAATATAATATATATTATCTCGCTTTGTACTTTTTTCAATGTAAAACAAAGTTATATTCTTTGTTAACTTTTTTTAGATAAAAATATGGTTCCAAAATCGCCGAACAAAGTGGAAGAGAAAATATACTAGCGACGTGGAGGTCCTCGCTCAGCAGTACTACAGCAGCCTCGGCATCATCACACCGCGGCCCATGTTCGTCGGGGACCGGCTTTGGATCTTCAACTACCCGAACCGACTACCGCCGACGCAGCAGCAGCAGTGGGCAAAATCTTTGAACAACCTAGCCAACATAAACACCCAAATAATAGATAGAAGCGTCTTCCGAAACATCCCAAAACCGGAAGTGCCGTTCGTCCTTCCGCAACCGTCGTTTCAACAGGACAGAGCATTTTTGAATATGGAACGCAATTTGACAGGAAACGTCAAAGTTCCTAATCGTCTCGTGCCGCGAGAAGTTTACAGCAATATGGCCACCGCGCACCGAAATTTGGACATGTACAAAAATAACATTTTAAACCATCCTCCGTCGCAGGAGTCTGATGTGAACCATTTGAGAAGACTGGAAGAGAACTTTAGTATTTAGACTAGTTGTATAATATTAAGAATAAAAGACTATCCATCTATAACCCTTTTCTTATATAAAACCACATACCTATTTTTGGGATTTTGGGTTCTAGGTTCTAGGTTCTAGGTTCTAGGTTGTAAAATCTAAAGCTACAAGTTTGAGCACCCCATTTGAATAAGCATCAAAAACATCCTTCCAATAAAATATTTGTTAATATTACACAAATAAATAAAGAACATAATTTATGTATACATACCAATTCAAGTAATGTTGGAATTGAAATGAATAAAATATAAAAGCTCTTTTGTATTTTGAGTTTCGCACTCATTCGTTTATTTGTTACTTAAAACAAAGAAATAACAATTAATGTACAACAAACATTATTTACAAGTAATTAAGGATTAGTAGACGGGCCCGCTGCAGCCGACGCCGTAACCCGCACCGTAGCCGTAAGCCGGACCGGCAGCAATCGGCCCGTAAGCGTATGGAGAGGCCGCAAACTCCAGGCCAGGGGCAGCGTATCCATACGCAGCGGGGGCCAAAGGAGCTACCTCCTCATTCGTGATACCGACAGCTCCGTTTCCGCAGCCATAAGTGATGGCTCCAGCACCAACGGTAGGTAATACTCCCTCGAGACCAACGGAGCTTAGGAAAGGTACTTGGCCAGCCACGGCCAGCTCGCCGGCCAACGCGGTCTCGGAGACTGTGGTCACTCCAGTGGGTGGGACTGGAGAAGCGCTGGTCACAGCAAGACCTGGTCCATGGGAAGCGGCGAGGGCAGCGGGGTTGTAGCCGACACTCCACTCTGCGGCGCACGGGGCAGAGGCGTACTGGGCAGCGTAAGGCGCTGCTATCTCCGCAGTGTAGCCATTGTAAGCCCCGATACATTGGCAGTAAATCTGCTGGAAATAGTAAAAAATGTTGTAGTTCTACATATTGTTGGAACAGTTCAAAGTGTGTCTATCAAAGGAGTAAAGTAAGAAACGTACTGATGAAATTGATATTAATCATTATTTACTTACTTGGGTGAATACTGCCTGGAGAATGCAAAGTGCCAGAGTTTTGGTCATCATTTTTGTTTCTCGTGTGCTCCACCTAAATTTAGTGTGATGAGCCTCACGGATAACGCACTATTTATAACAAAACATAAAGCAAACGCAACTGAAATGTTTATCGGAGTTAACCAAGAATGTTTCTGTAATCGTCGAAACTTTCTGTGTCATGTATCTGATTCGTTACATATATTATGTTACAAAATAAGTCATATTTATATGCGTTTCTGTGGTTATTGATTTACATACTTTTCGTACAATCAAGCAAACATGTCGTCCTTCGCTTTCCTTTGCCTTTGCGCTCAACTTCTTCTGATTCAGGTAAATATATGACACTTTTGTATTCGTTTGTTTTGGTGATAAAATTTATCTTATTTGTTCGAGTAAATATTCTAAGGTCTTTGTTGCCTAACTAATAACCATTTATTACTTTTGCAGAACGTATATAGCCAGTGCCTGGGCGGCGGGGCCGCGGGCTACGGCTTGGGGCCCAGCATCGGCTCCGGGCTGGGCGCGTACGGCGCGGCAGTGGCCCCCGGGCTGGCGCTGGCGGGCCCCGGGCTGGCACTGGCGGGCCCCGGGCTGGAGTACGCGGCGGCGTACGGCGGCGCCGGCGTGGGCGACGTGGCGGTGGCCGGCGAGATGCCGGTGGCGGGCACCACGCTCGTGGCCGGCCAGGTGCCCATCCTCGGCGCCGTGCGCTTCGCCGGGGACCTGCCCGCCGCCGGCGTCGTCACCATCACCGGCAGCTGCGCCTGCGGCTGCGGTGCCCCAGGACCTTACTACTATTAAGCTGTAACTTCAATATGTTTTAAGAAGCATTTATTAAAATAAGTTAAATATGAAACGAAAATCATTTTATTACAATACTCAATAGTCAATAGATTAAGTAAATGATTAAAACATTATCAGCTGAATCTCAGCTTGGAGATGAAAATGCCTCATCAATGGTGTATTTTAGTGACAAAACGTTCTAAATTAGAAATGGTTATTTCGTCGCACAGAATGCTTATGTGTACTTATAGTGTGAAATATTTTCTAGTAAGTACTTTATCACGCAAAATATTAAGCTAACCTAAGCTGTAATTTCCATCTCTCTGGGCGTAACAAGACTTTCCCTATTTCGGATTGAGCTCAAATTCTGCAAGAATATTATAAAAATACGAAGGCTGGTCCTTTTTTAAAACGATGCGCTAACAGGCCAAACGAACGTAATTTTGTGAGTCGTGAGTCGCAGAATTTCGGTGCGTAATAGTACATTACGCACCTAGGGCAGGAAAATAAGAAATGTCTCAGATCACATGTGATCCGAATCTTTCTTATATTTACTGCTCATGGTGCGTATACTATTTTTCTCATCGACGGAGGCGGAAAACGACAACATCGGTAAGCGCAGCGGGAAGAAAGTTGACGTTTTCCGCCCGGAGGTGAGAAAATTATTTTTCACACTTTACTAAATTACGCTCGTGTGTATGAAGTACTAATTTTCTATGAAACTGAATGCAGCAATATTTCTGCCAATCAGTGCCGACCAAAATTCTGCGACTCACAAAATTACGCTCACCCAAAACATTGGCCGATAGTTCGATGTAGGGAAGAAGTAAAAGGAACACCACGCCTCTAATTATGTGCATAAATAATATTATATTTATATAATATGGTAAAAAATGAAATATACATTCATAATAATGTAACATTATGATTTATGATGCCATGGAACTTCTCCAATAGATGAGATGGAAGGTTATAACAACACTTGATAACTCGACTTTTTGGTGCACATTGACAAGTAATCTATACTTAATAATATAATTGGGAAGAGTTTGTTTGTTTGTTTGAATTGAATTGAATATGGTAACAAATGCTAAGATCAATTTGTTACCATATTCAAGCAAATAAAATTATGATTATGATTATGATGATTTTGTTTGAACGCGCTAATCTCAGGAACCACTGGTCCGATTTGAAAAATTATTTCAGTATTAGATAGCCCATTTATCGAGGAAGGCTATAGGCTATATTTTATCACGCTAATACTAATAGGAGCGAAGAAATAGAGGAAAGTGTGGAAAAAAACGGCGGAAATTATTTAAAAGGGCTAATTTAAACGCGCTAATCTCAAGAACCACTTGTCCAATTTGAAAAATTCTTTCAGTGTTAGATAGCCCATTTAACGAGGAGGGCTATAAGCTATAGTTAATCACGCTAATACTAATAGGAACGAAGGAAATGAGGAAAGTGTGGAAAAAACGAGGGAAATTATTTGAAAGGGCTTATTTGAACGCGCTAATCTCAGGAACTACTAGTCCGATTTGGAAAATTCTTTCAGTGTTAGATAGCCTATTTATTGAGGAAGGCTATAGGCTATATTATTATATGGCGCTAAGACTAATAAGAGCGAATAGAGGAAAGTGTGGAAAAAACGGGGGAAATTATTTGAAAGGGCTTATTTGTACTGGAGCAATTTTTGTTTTATTTGGCACACATGAAGAATAGACCACGTGAAAGGACATAGGTTTCTTTTTTTGCGGAAAAATGTACGGTTTCCGTGACATTCCTAAATTACGCGGGCGAAGCCGCGCGGAACATCTAGTACATTATAACCTAACTAATAACTTCGACAAACCAATACCAATCTCAACTTTCCTAAAGACTTCACCTCTGGTGGACTTAAATCTATTATTATTGTAATCGATTCACCCACTAACTTGTCTAAATTAAAAATAATCAAGCATGAAATTTGAAATGAAAGCAGAGGTATTTGCAGCAAACACTGGAATCTCTACTTCTACTCTCGTGTCCAGTGGGACACGACTGGCGAGAGATCAAGCGCAGGACCAACTTTTTTACATGTCCATCTGATGCAAGGAAGTTCTTTCTTTCTGAAATAAAATTAGGTGACGAGTTTGTATTGTTTTTACGAAACTTAGAAACACAATACGTTTGTGGCAACGTTAACCCTTAGCTGGTTTCGCTAAAAACAGGCAACGTATCTGGTGTCGGGCGTAAAAAGTGACCCCACTCCAGTGAAACATAAAAAAATATATCAAAACAGCTTTCTTTCAAATTAATTAGTTTTGTATATTGAAACAAATATCTTTACCTAAATAAAATTCAGCTTTTAAGGCCAATAACATCAGTGAATAATATTTTTTCCTTAGATTAAAAAAAAGATCCAAGTTTTCGGATATGCTTTGACGACTGTTACTTTAGGAGCCCTTAAATATATTAAAAAATAAACTTATCTTTTATTTCTTTTTTTATCTACTTTTCTTATATAATCTTTATATAAAACATATAACTTTCTTTTGATATCGACTAAAAATAAAAAAATGACAGAGCAAAACAAGAAACCAAAAACTACTTGTAAAATTTTACTACTTTGTATGCGAATTTGGCAAAATTTTCTTTACATTACAATTATAATGAGCACTTGCTATACTCGATATACCTTTTTTGCTTCTAAAATTTTAAGAGTCCGAAAATTTACCTTAGATAATAATTTCACTAGAATAGCTGACTTCCTTCCTCTCCTTACGATCATAAACTGTTTCATGTTGCAGACTGTTATTATAGTTTTCTGGGTGGTTTCTGCATTAGATTTCGAGTACTTATTTCATAAAAGCTGATTTTGGTATAAAATTCCCGATATATTGAAAAAATGATTACAAGGTACCGTTGAAAAAAACATACACTTCTGGCATCGGGGGAACTTTTTGACCCCAGCACTGCGCCGTACTACCCCACGTAACGAGATTACATAGAATCAGAGGAGTGTACATGTTTAAATAGTAAAGATATCATAGAAAATTCGAACACCTGGGGTAACTTTTGACCCCCGATACCAGTTAAGGGTTAAACATAAAAAAAAGTTCTGGCAACACCAAACAGAAAAGTTTCTTAAACAATATCATCTTGAATAATATAAAAGTTACAACAAAAATAGTACACGTAACTATCCTGCACTTATATATTATATTTAAATTATGGGTGGCCGGTGGCGATAGAGTTAGTATGGCCTAAAATACAAATACAAATACAAATATCTTTATTTCAGACAACTATAGGTCCATTGGTTAGTATTATACAAGCTTAAAAAATTTAATAATTTAGGGTTAGTTAAATATCAAAAAAAGAAAAAACATAACTTAAAATTAAATATTATTATCTAAAACTAAAAACTAAAATCATGCACCCAAACTGAACTAAGTACGGATGCAACCAGGTGGTCTGCTTTCGAATTCGTTCATTATCCGCACATAGTTCCTCAATATGGGTGCATGCGGATCATCTGCCACAATCCTCAGGATGCTGTTGTCACTTCCCCTTATGCGATTTATGAGAGATGCAGCTTTTTTGCGCATGAGTGCCCGGAATCCGTCCGTTCTTGATTGCACAAACATCTCAGACGCACTACAAAATCGGGGAAGTTTCAGCATCATCCTGAAGATATTATTATATTGGATGCGAAGGGTGTTTAGGGATGCTTTGGTATAGCTGATCCACAGGCCGCCCGTGTACAGATTCTGACAGAACGCTTTAAAAAGTGTGATCTTAACTTCATCCGTACAACGTGCAAACCTGCAGGCCAGCATATTACCTCGAACCGCCAAAGCCCTCCGCTCCCGTTCAATATCTAGATCATCTTTAAGGTCGTCGGTAAGTATATGGCCGAGATATTTAAAATGGAACACTCTGTTCAGCTCCTTTCCGCCGAGGCATATTGGAGGTATGGATTCGGGATATTTACCGGCGGCCTTAAAGATCATAATTTCACTTTTATTTGCATTATACTTCATGGCATGCGAATCAGCGTATCTCTCGCACACCTTCAACATCTCCCGAATTCCTCTCACAGTGGGACTCAGCAATACCATGTCGTCCGCGTAGCTAATGTTGTTGACGCTAACACCACCAACCTTGCATCCGACACGCATATTGCTGAGCTCCACTATGAGATCATTCACGTACAGATTGAATAGCTTAGGAGACGATAAGCCCCCCTGTCTCACACCGCAGTTCAATCTGTACGCCCTAGAGAGTTTATTGGCCCATTTCACATGATTCGTCTGATTCGCATACCAGAAACGAAATATATTTATAATATCCACCGGTATATCCATGCTCTCCATTTTCTTCCAAAGTACATCATAAGAAACGAGGTCAAATGCCCTTGAAAGATCCAGAAAGCATGCGTAAACCGGTGTTCTACGGCTTGTATAGTATTGGACAGTATGCTTGAGACTCAAGATAGCACTTTCGGTGGACAGTCTAGGTCTGAATCCAAACTGCCCATCATGTACTTTCAGATATTTTTGCAGATGTGAGTCAAGCAAACTGTCCAACACTTTGGCCAATACTGTAGCAAGCGATATCGGACGGTAATTACCTTTGTCCGAGATATCACCTACTCGGTTCTTGATAATGGGAACTATAATAGTTTTCATCAGGTCCATTGGCAGATATGCATGTTTAATAGCGATGTTAAAAAGTAAAGCTAAAACTCTAGGTAGGTGTGGACCTGCGTATTTTAAGTGCTCAATACTGAGTCCGTCGTGACCGGGGGACCTGCCCCTGCTCATGCGCTTAATTACATCTCTGACTTCTTTAGCAGTAAACATAAGCACAGGCACCTCCCCCCGCACGACGGACCCAGTAGTAGCACTTAGCGGGGACTGCACTTTAAAATGCTCCATGAACATATTTGCAATTCCCTCTTCGTCGCTAACGCCATTGACACTAGTCGGGAGGCCAGGCTTTATATCGAACTTACTAGTGCACTTCCAAAATTCAACAAAATTTTTGTCAGCTCGTAACTTTGCTAACTTATTCATTTTTATTTGCTCTTGGTTATATAAACACCATTTTAATCGACTTTTAAAAATCTTACGTGATTCACACATCTGTTCAAAAATATTACCAACTGTAGGCCTATTATGTGACACCCATGTTTTAAATTTAAGCCTGGCCACCCGGTGAGCGTCTTTCACGTGCTTATTCCACCCACAGTGTATTTTTTGTTTGCGAGGCTAAAGCTTTAAACTTACTAATAAGTAAAGCCTACATCAATAGGAAGTACTAACTAGCTATGATTTCTTTACAAAGTATTTGAGAATAATAAAATTATGTTAAGAAGTTCTAAATTTAGAACTTATTAATTATTTCATTACTCTATTGTTCTTAAAGCTCCTTATATCTTAAAGCTCCATATAATAGTAGGTATCGTTCGTATGTAGAAAATTAATAAACAGCTTTGTTTTATTAGTAGATCGTATATTACTCTTATAAAATATTTAACAAATTAACAACAACTAACTATTTAACTAGTTTAATAAATGAAGCCGCCGCAGCCGCTGTAACCTGTAGCGAGGCCAAGGGTGCCTTGTGTGAGGCCAAGCGGGCCTTGTGTGAGGCCAAGCGGGCCTTGTCCGAGGCCAAGACCGAGGGTCGGTCCAACGATGCCTGCAATACCCAGTTCGTATGGCGTATAGGGGCCATACGCGGGAGCACCGTAACTTGCAGGACCGAGCTCCTCGCTCAGCATCACCACCTCTCCGTTACCGCAGCCGTACGATATGAACCCAGATCCCACGGAAGGCAGCGCGCCTTCCAAGGCCGCAGCACTGAGGAAGGGCAGCGTACCCTGGACTACCACGATACCATCGAATACGTTTTCTGAGGTCACGGAGACACCGGTGGGTGCGATTGGTGATGCGCTGCGGACACCGAAGCCCTTGCAGGCTGATGCGCCTAGGGTCCCGAGGGTTAGGCCGACTACTCTCTCTCCCGCGGGCTGGCTTATAGCTGGGTAGAGAGCTGCGGCCTCCCAGGGAGCTGCTACCCAGGATACTCCATCAGCCACTATTCCGTTGTATCCAGCGCCAATGCATTGTGCAGTTATTTGCTGAAAATTTAAACAGTTCTTAGAATATAATATTTTGTTCTTTATACACTTTAAAATTTCTCTCTCCTCGTATATCACATCAAATATAAATTATTAAATTTAATAATTTAGTCTACCTGCACTATAAATGCTTGGAGACAGATCAATATGGCGCCGAACATGGTTTGTATGTCTTCTACTTTAGGAATGATAACGACAATTGCGGTAAAAGTATTTATATGACGGCATCATTGTTTGAGGTATTGTGTTATATTTGGTCGCTTGGGCAATTATTTTAATAAAAAAAATTATGTCAGTGGTCTTACGAAGAGACTGATAAGAATGTAATCGATAATAAACATAAATATAGCAAGCGACAGGTAAGTAGGTATAAAGAGAAAATTTCTCTTTATACCTTCTTATAATATTGTTTAAACTTGGTAAAAATTATTCTTGTTTTGAGGTCACGGGATCACATTTTTTGTTATTTAATTTATGTCATCGTTACCTTTTTGATTTGAGGCATTATCAACTAATCTCGTAAAAATAAACATTGAATTAAAATATAATAGGAGATCCGATTATTCTGATAGGCGATGTTGTGAGAGAAAGTTTCGCAAAGGTAATAAAAATAGAAATAAATTATAAAAAACTGTCGAAAATAAACTGATTAAAATGTCTTAACCTAGTAACATTATTATCACAAATATTGCATACAACGATCAAGTTAATTACGTAGACCCGATAATAATCGTATCTCCAAAGTCACGTCTCGTTTCTTAATCGATTCCGATTTTCTTCATATTTTATTAGGTTAGTAAGTATATAAAATACTAGTCAGCATTTTCGAAAGCATTCGAACACTTATTCTTGAGAACATCACAAATAAACACAAAATACTAAATATGTTTGCCAAAATTATAATTTTTTGTTTTGCGCAAGCTTTACTTATCCAGGTATTTATAATTTGAATTTATCGAAATTGTTAAGTGAAGTATCCTGATATTCTACGATTTAAACAGCCTTGTAATACATAATATACTATTTTGTGAATATTCATCATAAACAATATTTCAGAATATAAGCGCACAATGCATTGGAGCATATGAAGCGATAGGAGCTCCCTGGGCGGGTGCATACGCTGCGGGACCCTGGGTCGCCTCACCAACTGCCGTGGAGTACCCCAGCTTCGCTCCCCTCAACCTGGCCGCGTCCAGTGGAGGAGGCTTCGCCGTGTCCAGTGCCTCGCCCATCGCTCCAACCGGCGTCTTCGTCAAATCCGAGAACGCGTACGACGGAGCTGTGCTTGTGTCCGGTCAGCTGCCGTTCCTCAGCGCTGTTGCTCTCGAAGGACCCTTACCTTCTGTCGGTGCGGGAGCGATCGCTTACGGATGCGGTAATGGAAACATCGCTATACTCAGTGAGGACATCGCTCCGGTCAGTTATGGTCCCGCGGCCGGTCCTTTCGGATACGGTCCTAGTATTGCCGGTCCCGTCGGCCTCGCCGGTCCTCTGAGTTCCGGCCTCGGCTTCGGCGCCGGTCCCATCGGCTACGGCGGCTGGGGCGCCGGCTGCGGCTGCGGCGCTTTGTTTTAAAAGCACTGCTATTAATAAGTATAGTTTAAGAATAGTTTAAAATAAATATAATATTTAAAAATATTTGAAGTATTAAATTATTTAAATAAATTCGGCAAGTACGCTCGATTTACGCACGAAGGGTTTCGTACCATTGTACAGCAAAAATAGGCAAAAATTGTATGGGAGCCCCCCTTAATATTTATTAATTTTATTTACTAAGCTAAGCTATTGCCCGCTTCGCTCGCGTTAAGAAGTACAAACTTTCATCCCCTATTTTAACCCCTTGGGGGTAGAATTGATCAAAATCCTTTCTTAGCGGATGCCTACGTCATATCATCTACCTGTATGCCAAATTTCAGCCCGATCCGTCCAGTGGCTTGAGCTGTGCGTTGATAGATCACCATGTCAGTCAGTCAGCTGTTATACGTTTTTTGTAATTCGTAAAATATAATATAAGAAACAAATTATTATGATTGACTTCCAATTACTGTCTAGTTCATGTCTATACTCCCTGAGGATGAATATGCTTTACCACAGAACATTACTCGACCTTTTTATTATTCATAAATCATAAGCTTCGTAAGCCTCTTTTCCCACGCACGTTGCCGGCGGCGAAATGTGTGAAATATAAGCTGGTAGATACGACGTATGAAAACGTACGTAAACGTGAAAACGACGTAGTAACTCTACTGAGAGCGAGTGTTCGGTAGACTTACGTTAAAGTAACAAACTTCATTTTAATGCCAGTTTCAACTACCGTTAATCATGGTATTCACTATTCTCAACGAGGGTTCCATCGCGGCTCCGCCCGCGTAGATATACAGGGTGTAACAAAATTAAGTGATAATACTCTAGGGTGTGTATGTGTCCCATATAGAGGGTGTAACAAAACTAAGTGATAATACTTTAGGGTTTGTATGTGTCCCCTTTATAGAGTTCACTGTGAAAGTAACAGCGCTGAAAGAGCATTTTTTGTGATTTGTATGGGCAAGCGCCCGAGCGTCATGAATTTTCCCATACAAAAAAAGTTACTCTTTCAGCGTTGCTACTTTCACAGTGAACTCTATACTGTGGGGGACCCATACACACCCTAAAGTATTATCACTTAGTTTTGTTACATCCGATATTATAATATTGCTAGATCATAGATGTTTCGTGCGGCTTCGCCGCCGTAATTTATAGGAATGTCACGGAAACCGTACATTTTTTCGCAAAAAAGATACCTATGTCCTTTCACGTGGTATATTCTTCATGTGTGCCAAATAACATAAAATTGCTCCAGTACGTTCAAATAAGCCCTTTCAAATAATTTCTCCCGTTTTCCACACTTTCCTCTATTTCTTCGCTCCTATTAGTCTTAGCGTGATAAAATATAGCCTATAGCCTTTCTCGATAAATAGGCTATTTAACACTGAAAGAAATTTTCAAATCGGACCAGTAGTTCCTAAGATTAGCACGTGCAAATAAGCCCTTTCAAATAATTTCCCACCGTGTTTTCCACACTTTTCTCTATTTCTTCGCTCCTATTAGTATTAGCGTGATAAAATATAGCCTATAGCCTTCCTCGATAAATGCGCTATCTAACACTGAAAGAATTTTTCAAATTGGACCAGTAGTTCCTGAGATTACCGCGTTCAAACAAACAAACTTTTCCAAATTATAATATTAGTATAGATATTGGTAGGTAGTGGCTACCAGGCCACTTTAAGGTATGATAAGGATCAGTTAATGATGATGGGAAATGCGAAGCTTTTGACTATTAAGTATGTTGGGAAGCGCCCCGATAACGCGACGCAATGCACGCGACGTAATGAATCTTTATATTTTTGTCTATGCAAAAATTATTAAAAAAAAAAAAAAAACTCTTTTGGCTCCGAGCTGCTAATCTCACATAGATACACACGTATTGTATTTATTACGCCGCGCCGGGGAAACGCTTTATGTGTGCCCCTGGTTTGGAATATGCCGCCGTGCGTTTTTCGCGTAACTTTCTGCCGCGCACTGTAAAACTCTGGAACGAACTGTCACCAGTAAATACTACTGGTGACAGTTCGTTCCAGAGCTTTATACCGGACATACAGACACAGACAGAGTTTTATTACAGAGTTTAGTTTAGTACAGAGTTTTATTGTTCCGGACCTATACGTCCTACAAACCTTCAATAAGAGAGTGTATTCCCTCATATAAGGCCGGCAACGCACCTGCAGCTCTTCTGATGTTGCGAGTGTCCATAGGCGACGAAAGTTGCTTTCCATCAGCGGACCCATTTGTCCGTTTGCCCCCTTATTTTATTTTAAAAAAAAGTTCTGAGCACCCCGGGGATACGTAACTGGTCGGCGAGAAGCGCCAAACCTACCCACTTCGCCACCAGCGATTTGCCATCAGTCGTACACGGAAGGATGTCCTTGATCTCCTCCATACATCCTAACTGCTATCGTAATGTAAAATACTGTATTTTAGTAGACTTAGGGCCTGTTTCACTACTACCTGATAAGTGCTGAATAGGCTATCCACCACTTAACTTGACAGATGAAGTATGGAGAATCTGTCAAAAAAACTGTGAATAGCCTATTCGGCACTTTATCAGAAAATGGTGAAACAGGCCTTTATTCGATAATCTTGAAATATTCTATCACACCATCTAGACACGCGGTACCGTGTCAAGCCAAGTTCAAGTAAGTATATAACTGAACTGGCGAGCAGCACCGTGTATTTGCACAAACCTATTTTCCGTCACTTGTGACCCACTCATAATGCAAAAACTATTTCACATAAACGCGCGTGTCATGGGCTCTTAATCTTTTATCTTTAAACGAGCAATTCTTGTATTATATAATTATATACAATATAATATGTAATTGGAATCTTGGAATCGGCTCCAACGATTTTCATGAAATTTAGTGTATGGCGATAAATCGATCTAGCTAGGAATCATTTTTAGAAAAAGTCATTTTATTCGTGTTTTATCGAATACCGAGCAAAGCTATTGATATAAGCTTGCGATAAGTCGGTAACCTATTAATTATCGACTTATCGCAATGAATGATTTGACTATTGCAAAAATATCAGACTGCAACTTAGCTGTAATGAATATATTTTTCATCCAGTTAACCTTAACCCTAAGTTAAGAGTCCGTATACGAAATTTTGCCGATGAATACGAAATTGCAAAGGTTCGCTACAGAAATAATAGGTTTTTTCTCCTTATTAGACTTAATATTTTTTTTTGGCACAATTTGTTTTTTTTTTCTTTTTTATTGGATAGAATTTTATCTATAGATTATTTCTGTCGTTTTCTTTTTATGAATTACAGCTCCAAGTTGCCGAAATTAACAGCAATTCTTTGCCCATTTTCTCTAAAATTTTGCTGAGTTACATATTTTTTTACTCAACTATTTCATATTAAAGTGGTAAAAAGTAATTCCAACATTTTATAGACGACTTTCTCAACAGTACATTGTATTTTTTTCATACCATTAAGACGTCAATATAATCCATAAACAGGTGATATTCTAAACCTTTTACAGCAAAAGTCACAAAACTGTCGCGGGTTTGAGTTGGATTATATAAAAATACTTAAAAAAATAAAAATCTAGCTCCAACATTAGATTATAATTTAAATGATCTTACATGTTGTGTATTAAAACTTAAATCAGCGAAATCGGCAAATTTCGTATACGGACCCTTAACTGGGTGAAAAATATAATTTCATTCTTCAGTTTGTAAAATAATACTTACTCCAAATAAGAATTATAAAATAAATCTAAAAGTGCTATCAAAAGGTAATTAATCTAAGTATATTTATATTCCAGACAAAACTTAACAATATTATATAGCAAATATGTCGAGCATTCTATGCGGTCAAATAATAATTAATTGACCGCATAGAATGCTCGATACATTATAATTCGCGCTAGTTGCCGACTACATCCCGAGACCAATCATTAATACTACCTTAGCAATAATTTGAGTATTTAAGTTGTAAATAAAGCCGTAAATTATTATTAAATAATTTTAACATAATCGATTCCCTCACGCCCTTACATGTAACTTTGATGAGTTATCAATTACTAGCAACAGCCGACAAACAACGGTTTGCACAACACAATGATTTCCCAAATGTATATTTTATTTGTATATAAAAGCCTTTCGTTTCATAAACAAATTATCATTTATTATAATTCAGCGTATCAATAAAATCAATATACAAATTAATATTATTAATAATGGCAGCCAAGGTGGTAGCAATTTTGGTTTGTGCCCAAATGTTCACCCAGGTAAATGTTTTACTCGCACATAACTTTTTGTACAGTTTATTTTTATAAGAATCTAACATTTGGACTAAAATAATTAATTTGAAATTTTATTTACTTTAGTTATCACAACATGAATAAACTAACCTAAAGTAACTTTTTAGATGATTTCTGGTCAATGCATCGGCGCCGCATACGACGCTGGCTGGAACTCCCGATGGGCGGCACCGCTGACTGGCGCCGCACTGGCTAGTCCAATAGCTGCCGTGGACTACCCAGGGTACTCTCCCTACACCCTCGCCGCTTCCAACGGCGGAGGCTTCGCAGTGTCCAGCGCTTCGCCAATCGCCCCAACCGGTGTGGTCGTCCAGTCTGAAAACGTCTACGATGGCCCAGTATACGTGGCGGGACAGCTGCCCTTCCTGAGTGTCATAGCACTCGAAGGACCTCTACCTTCTCTTGGCGCTGGTGTCGTGTCCTACGGCTGCGGTAATGGCAACGTGGCCATCCTGAGCGAGGAAATCGCTCCAGCTAGTCCCGTTGGACCATACGGCTACGGCTCCATCGGTCCAGGCTACGGCCCTGGACTGTATGGTGGTCCTCTTGGGTTAGGAGGATGCGGATGTGGATTTTTCTAGTCTGTGATAATTTTTATATAGCTTAAGTTAGAATTAAAATAAATGTACATACATTCAAAAGGAGTTTTTTACGCCCATAGTATAACATAAGACGTATGATTATAGTAAATAATTTACTATAATTATTTACTTTAATCATTTATTTTTAAATAATAATAATAATAACTGTTACCACTAAGATTATTAAAAAATAAAATATGCGCTTTTTGTTACTAAAAAGACGATTGCAGCTTTGAGCTGCAACACAGTTGAATGAGAAGAAAAGTTTCCCAAATTCATCCCTTGTATAAAAGCTTGTTATTAGACTTAAATTTAATATCGAAATTATTGTTTCGTGAAAAAATTAGAACTGCGTTAATGCAGGGCTCAAAATGCTAAGGGTGGGTTGCATCATAGGGGTTGTTATAAGTTAGGGTTCTTACAGACGAACGGCACGTGTCGGCGGCAGTCGACGGCAGTCGGCGGCACGTGTTGGCGGCAGTCGACGGCAGACGACGGCGGCCGACGGCGGCAGACGGCAGCCGTTGACAGTTTATGACGCTTGCAGGGGGCCTACCACGACCTTTCCTAAAACTATCATGTTTCCAGAACACTTTGTTGTAAGATTACAATAATTTTACAGACTTTCATTCGTATCATGAGCTTCATAAAGTGTATGAAAATAATATTGTTTTATTCATACTTAGGGTCTAGGAATGAGATAGGACGAACTATTTCTTTCGAACAAGGTGCAAAATGCAAAAGCATTGTTCGGGACTCTTACGTTTCATATTATATTCGGGGTTTCCGTGATTACGACAATAAGCGAAGATTTTCATGTGTTTTATTAATTTGGGAGTACATACTGGACACGTTGTTTAAACTTAACAGGTAACTAAGTATATAAACAACTTTGTTCGTGGCGTTGTCATGACATGGCATGTTTTGGACGCGCGCAATAAAAAGTTTTGTGGCGCATGCGCCAAAAATTACGCCGGCGAACAAGACCAATAGCTATGTCCACATTATGTAATTTCATGTCCAATTTTCGTCATCTTCTATTTATTCAACTTTCGTTTGGCATATTCAATAATTGAATGCGTCAAAATCCACCCGCGTTGAAAGAAAAGTATCATAGCGAGCGGGCGGGCATGCCTCACGTTCGCTGTTGACTGCGCTATAACGCATGCCCTTGATGAACAAAAAAAGGCACAATGTGGACAAAGCTAATGACTATGTCCACACTAGGCGCTTTCGTCTCTAATTTTCATCATCTTTTCATTCAATAATTGAATGCGTCAACGAACATCAACATTGTAATTTTTGAAGTTTTGGATTGGTCTTTTTCTGGGCATGGGGATTCAAGGCCCAAAGGCATGCGTTATAGCGCAGTCAATAGTAAACGTGAGGCATGCCCGCGAGGCCTGCCCTCTGACCACCTCTGACCGTATCCAAAACTTCAAAAATGACAATGCTGGCGTTGCGTTCAATAATTGAATGCGTCAAAACGAACTCTTCCACTTTTTGTGGTTCCTTATACAAAGGGTAAAACCCTATTGCAATGACTTCGCCGTTTGTCTGTCTCCAGGCTACAGCCTCATGGTACACCTCATGGACTGCGCTAGCTAAATAGTTGTAATTTTTACAAATTATGTATTTCTGTTGCCTCTATAACAAAAGATAGGTAGTCTGATCTCTGGTAGTACAAACAAAATCCCATACAACAAACTTGGTCTTTTTTGCTCGACATAAATAATTGCAACAGGTAGGCACTTGAGTCTTGACAATATGACCACAATATACTCAATTATTTGTTCGTCTTAATAATTTATTCATCCCATTAGGTACTGATAGGTCTTAGTGTGTAAACACACCGTGCCGAAGATACGCGGCCGAAGTTCGGCAAGATTACGCCTGTAATAATATATTTTAAATTACCGATGACAAATCATGCCGAAATAACGTCACGATACCTATATTGTATGCGTAGCGCATTACAAGCGTAATCATGCCGAGCTTCGGTCGTTTATTTTCGGCCGAGTGTGTTTAGAGTTTAGAACTTAAGACACTTAGGAATGGGATAGAACGAACGATATCAAATTATTTGTTCATAATATCTTGCTGTAGGTCAAAGCGAGATATAGCACCTAAGCGCTTCGTCCCTCTCGCATGAATGTGTTAACATATGAATTATTGTCTAAACAAAATATTATGTACTAAAAACTCACTAGAGAATTTAAAAGGTTTTATACTACACCTTAAAATATTTTAATAAAATAAATCTAACAACGTAAAAGATTAGGCTAGTTGACTATTTTGTTTTTGTTATTGGTAACTAAAGGAACTCTCAAGAATAGAAACATCGGTGACAGAATGACTCCGAATGTCATACCGTCTTAATTTTTTAATATAATTTTACTAAATAACAGGAAAAAATACAAAACAATGTTAAATCTACTGAGAAATATCAAATTTTTAAGATCGCTAGTTTGACGTGAAAGTATAATCCCACCAAAAACATACCTTTTAAAATAGGGCCTAGTTCCAATAGGCTAATTTTTGGCCTGAAAAAAAAAAATGGAATCTAATCCAATGCCAAGTTCAGATGCACTTCACCGATCATAATCATCTTCATCAACAGCCTGATCCATAATACTGCTAAATTTAAACGTACTGTGTACGTGTTTTCTCTCAAACCAAGTTTACTGAGTTACTTCTGAATATATCCAATACTTAACAAGTTAACAATTATCGTATTAGGCTGGATTTAACGCTACTACTTTCAGTACTGGTATGTAGAATTTGTTTATGTGAGGGTCAGTAGAGTTAGTAGGCCGTGTAGATTCAGAAGCTTGGCTCTACATGAGATCTCACAGTGTAAATTTTATGTGATAGTCTCGGCAGCATTTTACATGAAATGTTTTTGGTGGGAATTTAATATACATATAACAATAATAGCACAATAGACAATAGTAATTGCCATATTTTATTTCTTTACGTAAAAACTTATCTAAATGAGAAAAATTATTAACTATTAAACTTATTGGGCTAAAAGAGTTTTTAGGTGACGTAAGCGTAATTAACATCATGATTTAATTACCCAGTCATTTAGCTGTCACCTCTCATAAAGACTACATCTACATTACAGCACTGCAGCCCAGATTTGACATGTTCTTCCAGGCTATATATTGTATTCCCAAACCCCAAAGTATAAGGCTGCATTTCCACCTGAGCTAAGCTGCGTTGCGAAAAATGTGTTTTACATGAACCAAATACCAATAGAATCGTTTGGCTGAACGTGGTCAGGCAAATGAAGTGTTTCTATTGGTTCTTAAAACACATTCCTCACAATGCAGCTTAGCTCAGCTCCGGTGGAAACGCAGCCTTAGCCTTGTCGTGGCGGAGGGGATCATTAGTCTGAACGCAAATATTTAGGATGCTTGCAGTACAGGCTCTTGTGATTTACACCGAGGCCTTGGTACTCCTTTTACCAGAAGAAAAGACAAGAAATGCTGAGGTGAACTGCATATTGTTTTTAATAATATTTAGAAGTTGATTTCGATGTTTATAAAACCATAAAAAAATATAAGCCAGCTGAATGGCTCGACTTATTGCTTTTCATAAAATTGTAATCGGTTGCAGACAACCTAAATGACCTAAAAGCTTACAAAAGACATCGAAATATTTAGGTTAAGTAAGCAATACATAATAATCTTATCATTTTAATAAAATATGCAACATAAAAAGTTGCCACATTCAGGCGAAGTATAAAAGTAAAAGTTATGAAAATTATTTTACCAGTAACAAACAAAATATCAAACTACCTAAATCATGTTGCTCAGAGTTATTTTCCCTATAATTTTTCAAATTCTTTTCAAACAGGTCAGTTATTTTCTGATTACATCAATGAATTATTAATAGTAACAATCAATCAGGTGTTTTTATTACTGATTATATTGTAGTCTGTAACTTTCATGTGCCTATATGAATCAATTTGTTTAATGGCACATTTAAGCACTCCTATGGCAGTAAAGTGTTCAAATGGAAAATTTATTTACAGATTGCAGCCCAGTGTATCCCTGCGTCCGGTCTTACATCTCCTCAAGTATCTCTAGCGCCATTTCTTTCACCACGATCAGAAGTTCCCCCGTTGTCGGCGGCTATATCCCCTATAGCTGCGGCCGAAGCGATGGGGTTCCCGAGAGGATTCGCTCCTTCCTTTAGAAGTGGGTTTGCTATCCAGAGCAATTCGCCAGTCTCCGCTTCTGGGCTTTCCATAAGATCAGAGAATGCTTACGAAGGCCCCATACAAGTGACTGGACGTCTACCGTTCATTAGCGCTGTAGCTGTTGAAGGCATGTTGCCCAGTGTTGGCGCTGGTGGAGTATTATATGGGTGCGCGGCGAAAGACTTTGGTATGGTGTCGGAGGACTTTGGGCCTGTCGTCACGGGAACTGGGGGTCTACCAGGTGGGCTTGTTTATTCAGGCCGTGTTGTTTTGTAGAATAATAAATATTATTTATATTATTTATTTGTAATAAAATAGTTGACTGTTATTGTTTTTTTAATTAACGCTTTTCCGCGTCATCCTTTTTCACCTTGAAAAGATGTATGATTTTTTGCGTTGGTCGCCCCCTTAATAACAAAGTTATTTCCTCTCCTTGGGCTAAAAATAATTTAACCTAGGTACTTACATATTAATATAATAATTAATAAAACAAGGAAACACAAAGTAGGCTTACATTGATTAAACTGGTTTAAAAAAATGAAGGATCTACACTATAATTATATTAAATATATATTAGTCATTTTATTATTTCTTAGCATCAATTATTATTTTTCATAGAGACCAAACTATTTATTTTATAAATAAGCTAACCAAACTATTTAATTTATTCATGACGCTAAGAAGGTAAGTTTTACCATAGCCAGGTCACGTAAAAAAAACCGGCCAAGTGTGTGTCGGGCCACGCGCAATATAGGGTTCCGTAATACCGCTAGTTTATTTTTAAATTTTTGTGTGGTCAATGAATGTACATTTATAGCGTGTTTTACACTACTAATAAGTAACAACATCATCTCAGTTACTTTCAAAGGAATTTGAACGAAAAGTTCCTTTATACTTCGCCGAATCCTTTTCTTTAGTTGATCGACTATTACTCAATACCTTATGAAGTCTTCTTACCCGTGATAGTTTTCCTTTTAAATTCAGCATATTTTCTATTCCCGTAAATTTTTTTACATTTCCAGAAGCAACCGTTTAGCTGGCAGAAGGGGAGGACACTGGACTCTAACGATTTTTTCCACTTTAAAACTTAATATTTCACAAACGGATCCCTAAATCGGAAAATAATCTATGAATACTCATAATAGTTTTAAAAAACCTATCCAACGATATCCCACACGATGGGGTGGACGCAAAAGAAATTTCATCCCCGCTTGATATTGTGTATGAAAGGTACCATAAAAAAAATATTTTTTTAAGATTTCATGTACCATTTTGTCACCATCATTAATATGCGCATTCATGCCAAATTACAGCTTTGTAGGTCCTATAGTCTCTGAGCAAAACCGCGGACAGACAGACAGACGGACATACGGACGGACGGACAGACGGACGGACAGACCGAAACTATAAGGGATCCTTGTTGACTGTAACCCTAAAAATGAGTCATTGACCTATAGGATGCCTATAGATAATAACTACTTTTGTCTTTGATCTCTTGCTTTATATCACTGAGAATTCGTGCATGATTAAAAGAGTAGCTAAGTAGCTAATGCACGAGTTTCTGTATTAGTAATTGTCACCTGTCCCGTGTCCGTGCTCATTCTAATAAGCAATAATAATTAATTTAGTGCATCACATCACCATACTAGTGACGATTCGTTGGAGTTTATATTTGATTAGGTTATTTCATTGGGATACCGGACTAAGAACTATGGATCAGAAGTGAGCCTTTACAAACTAACCTTACCTTCAGCTTCAATGGTGATCTACTGTGTTGTTATTAGATTTTAGGCACTAGACTGTTCTTTTTGTCAATTATGAAAGCCATGACTAAAAAAACTTAGTATAATATAGTAGAGGAGGAGAAGGTGCTATTTATGTAGTCACTCGAGCCGTGCTAGCATACGCCAACGAGAAAATTTTGTCTAAACGTTTTCTCGATGTTAACTGGTTTATCTCTTCATCTCTATTAACCCTAACATGACATACGTGTTTTCTCGTGTAGATCTGTCGTCAAAATCTATCGACATAATGTCAAAAAATGATTTTGACATTATGACGTTATCGACAATATAACTACACACGAGAGTGAGATATTAACGAGATATCTCGTTGGCGTATGCTAGGGGGGAAGGAGACCTAGTAGGTTTTGCACATTAGGTAAAGCTGATAAAAAAATAATAAAAGCGTTTTTTTTATTTTAGCGGTGAGTTCAGAAACTGCAGCCATTTCAAAGTTTTGAAAAAGAAAATATATTCAGAAAATTGCTTATTTAAGTAAATTATAAATATATTTTAGAAAACAAGGACTAAATCGTGTAATTTAGAGCAAAGTAAAATATCTGCGAAGCTTAGTTAAGAAAATATGAAGCTTTATTTTTAGGGTTCCGTAGCCAAAATGGCAAAAATGGAACCCTTATAGATTCGTCATGTCTGTCTGTCTGTCTGTCCGTCCGTATGTCACAGCCACTTTTCTCCGAAACTATAAGAGCTATACTATTGAAACTTGGTAAGTAGATGTAGTCTGTGAACTAGTGAAGTAGATGTGTGTGTGAAAAAATATTAAAAATTTTAGGGGTCCCCATAGGTACAACTAAAACAAAAAAAAAATTTTTTTCGTCTAACTTATGCGTGTGGAGTATGTATGGATAGGTCTTCAAAAATAATACTGAGGTTTCTAATATCATTTTTTTCTAATCTGAATAGTTTGCGAGAGTCTCTTCCAAAGTGATAAAATGTGTGTCCCCCCCCCCCTCTAACTTCTAAAGTATATATCTGATAATTCTAAAAAAAAATATATGATGTACATTATTATAAAAACTACCAACGAAAATTGGTTTGAACGAGATCTAACAAGTAGTTTTTTTTATACGTCATAAATGGTAAACCTTAATTTAACTTTCATTAAATCAACTAAAATATAAAAATAAATCAAAAACCTTTTAATTTTATAGAAATAAACCTTATTGCTGCTGCGGAACCCTTCATGGGCGAGTCCAACTCACACTTGGCCGGTTTTTATATTTTAAAGTGTCACTACATGCTTACCTAACCTTTGAATCGTCAGTGCTTTATATGAAAGCTTCTTTGGGGTATACTAAATATCCCCTATCTTAATCTGACAGATCCGACGACATTTCAATATTAAAAAAAAAAATTACCCACCACGTGAGAAATGTTATTTCTATAGAAACTTTTACGAAAATTTTATTGTCAAGCTCTAGTCAAGCTACGGAAAATTATAAGATTTCTTGAGAAATTTGAGTATTTTCAAGAATTGAAATGCATTGTTGTATTCCCGGATGTTCTAATACATACAAGAAAAATAAAGGCAAATCAAACGATGTAAAATTTTACTATTTTTCTGCCAAAACTTTTGGCAGAAAAATAGTAAATAGTAGTAAAATAGTGGCCCAAAAGTATTTACATACCTTGGCTTATTGAAAAACGAAAGAAATGGATAAAAGCCGGTAAAAACATACGTAAGCATTTAAAAAGTTCCATGAATATTATGTGTAGGCTCGTAAAAACACTGAATTTTGTAGATTATAAACGTAAATTCATTTTTGATGAACACAATATGAACCTAACCTATAAAATATAAGCGCTGAACCAATTTTGCTGAAATTTGGCATGGATTTACTTTGAGCCCCAGGAAAGGACATAGGATACTTTTTATCCCGGGAAAATGTACGCTTCTTGCGCGATAAATGATTTTTGGCGCAACGGAGTTGCGGGCGTCATCTAGACTTATACCTTAAATCATTTTATAGTCTAAAACATAAAAAAATCACTTATAAACTAGCCGGGGTCAAAGTGAATGCGAAGCCAAAGTCACTCACAAGTTACATCTTTTACTCGCATCGTGTCACTGCTGTCGAATTACGACGCCCTCTATAGTTTGTGCACGGTCCCTCAATATGTCGGAAGCATATGCAAGCTTAATCTGACACGCTCGAGCTACTCCCGAAATCTCCTCTTCCCCTCCCCAACTATTATTATACCTAGATTATTATTCCAATTAGGTCCTGTCACCTACAATTTGAATAATATTCAGACTAATATTTTATCTCAGTAACTTATTGGGAAAATGTTATGGAGCTTGCAAACAATGAAGCTGGTATTTCTTGACTGCAAATAAAATGGATTCAAAGAGGATTCTACTTCGATCAAATATTTCTGGGATTCTAGGATAGATTTAAATGCATTAACAGTGTAAATTAAAGATAAATTTATTTAACGTTTTAAATTAGTAGTAATAAGGTCCCGGGGCGCCGCAGCCGCAGGCGCAGCTGCCGGTGATGGTGACGACGCCGGCGGCGGGTAGGTCCCCGGCGAAGCGCACGGCGCCGAGGATGGGCACCTGGCCGGCCACGAGCGTGGTGCCCGCCACCGGCATCTCGCCGGCCACCGCCACGTCGCCCACTCCGGCGCCGCCGTACGCCGCGGCGTACTCCAGCCCGGGGCCCGCCAGCGCCAGCCCGGGGGCCACCGCCGCGCCGTACGCGCTCAGCCCGGGGCCGAAGCCGGGCCCCAAGCCGTAGCCCGCCGCCCCGCCGCCCAGGCACTGGCTGTATACGTTCTGCAAATTAAAAATATATTTATTACAACAATTTCATGGCGTTATTACTTATTAGAGTTAAGGAACTTTGTGTATTTTTATTACAAAATTATTAAGTGAAATTTATTATTTCAAAGGTGCAAACTATGAGGTCAAGTTAATTTGATGTATTTCTTACCTGAAGTAGAACCTGGGAGAAGATGGCAAGAACGAATAAGTGGTAGGACATTTTGGCTGAAAAATTCTTTAATTACAATAATGTACTAAAAAGTTTTTACTATTTATATTGTTGTGTGTGTCAATAGTATTACAAAATAATTTCATGAAAGTATGCGATAAGACAATTGCAATAGGTTACGTTGAATAAGAAATATTGAAAAGAACCTAAATATTATTATCTTAATTTGTAAAAATGGAACAGAGTCTACTATCTAAAGCGAATGAAATTTTAGCGTAACCATAGGAGAAGAAATAGGTATCTCTTGATAACTTTACGTTTTACCATATCATTTTTAGAGTTCCGTAGTCAACAAGTTCCGTCGGTCCTTCTGTCTGTCTGTCCGCAGTTTTGCTCAGAGACTATAGGACCTGCAAAGCTGTAATTTGGCATGAATACACATATTAATGATGCCGACAAAATGGTACATAAAATATTTAAAAAATATATTTTTTACGGTACCTCCCCTACACATCAAGCGGGGTTGAATACTACTAGCCATTAACATTTCTGTATCCCGTTTCAATCTACCCTATCATATTGTATGTCCGACTCGTAGGTAAAGTCTACGTAATCTAGCTTTTAAGCATTGAGCCTTTTCCACGATAATTTCCATAAGCTTAAGATTTTATTTAAATTGCTAGAGAAAATCCATACTTAAGCTTCTGTCGTTGTGGTGTGCGTTGGAATAAGGTACCAATGTTGTGCTTGTGGTGTAGGAATTTTAAGTGGCAATAGTCACCAAATAAATTTTTCTCTGTCCTGCGATTGATTATAGATAACTCTGAAATCAAAACGTATGTTAAAAATTGACAATTTCAGACGAAATAACTTTCAACTAATAAATTAAAAACCGGCCAAGTGCGTGTCGGGCCACGCGCGATAGGGTTTCCGTAATACCGCTAGTTTTTTTTAATTTTTGTATGGTCAATGAATGTACATTAATAACGTGTTTTACACTAGTACCTACTAACAACATCATCTCAGTTACTTTCAAAGGAATTTGAACGAAAAGTCCTTTATACTTCGCTGAATACTTTTTTTTAGTTGATCGACTATTGCTCAATACCTTATGAAGTCTTCTTAGCCGTGATAGCTTTCCTTTTAAATTCAGCATATTTCCTACTCCCGTGAATTTTTTCACATTTTCAGAAGCAACCGTTTAGCTGGTAGAAGGGGGGGACACTGGACTCTAACGATTTTTTCCACTTTAAAACTAAATATTTCACAAATCGGAAAATAATCTATGAATACTCATAATAGTTTAAAAAAACCTATCCAACGACATCCCACACGATGGGTTGGGTTGTGACGCGAAAAAATTTTTTCATCCCCACTTGATGTGTATATAAGTTACCATAAAAAAAAAATAAGATTTCATGTACCATTTTGTTGCATTCATGCCAAATTACAGCTTTGTAGGTCCTATAGTCTCTGAGCAAAACCGCAGACAGACAGACAGACGGACAGACAGACGGACGGACAGACCGAAACTATAAGTGTTCCTTGTTGACTACGGAACCCTAAAAAGCTTTAAAACTTGAAACATATTCTTCACCTTAAAGAGTTATCCTGATATTAAATTCAGAATCCGGAACGAGAAGACGCATAGTTCTGGAGCTTTTCTTTTTTTCGGAATAGTATCAATATTTTTTTCAACATACCTAAATATATTGTAGATACAACTTACTTTATAGTAAATACGGGCTACACAAATATTTAATAAATAATTAAGGTTTACTTGCATTTAGATACTTACTATACATTGCCTCTTTCTGTTAGTGCTGCTAGCACGGTTAGTATGTTTTTCTGCAACGTGACATCAGTAGACAAACTTCATGTTACTACCTCTAATAATGCTAAAGTTAGATGTCTAGACTCTTGACCTATTAGACTAGATGTTAATCTAAATCGTATCCAGCAGTGCTTATCTCGATGACGTATTTCATTACATTGTTGCAGAAAACCTTAGCCACAGTTTACGATTGTACATAATAATGTAGATAATAAGTGTAGAAAATGCAATGTAATGCGTAATAATGCAACGTAATGCATAATAAGTGTAGAAAACCGCTGTAAAAACCACTGTATACTGTTTAATTATTATGATGTTTCGTGTAATGCTGGAAATAAAAGTATTATTATTCTTAAAATTAAATGTAATTTTAGAATGATTTCTACAGGTTATAACAAAACTAAATAATACTACTTTAGGGTGTGTATGTGGCCCATATATTGTATTCACTGTAAAGGTAGCAGTGTTCCAGCGTTATGAATTTGCCCACACGATTAAAGTAACTCTTTCAGCGCTTCCACTTTCACATTGAACTTTCACAGTGGACTGATACACTCTAAAGCAGGGGTCACCAATTAATTTCGCTCGGGGTCCATTTTAAGAAATGAAATGACCTTCGCGATCCACACATTGTATAAAAAAATATTTACTGAACAAAGGTAATTAATTACGGAAATTACAAAGGTTTTTTTTTATCTCAGTGATGTTTGGAGTGAAATTGGTGCAAGATATAGATATCATTGTAAGTCAAGACCGAAATTTATTTTTAACGAAGTTCATCTTCGAAAACATTTGGTCCGCACGCAATGGGTCTGCGGTCCAGATGCGGACCGCGGTCCGCCATTTGGTGACCCCTGCTCTAAAGTATTATCACTTAGTTGTTTTACACACTGTATAGTATTGACTATAAAATGCCTATCTTATATCTTTATATATATATATATATGTATAATAATTGGAATCTCGGAATCGGCTCCAACGATTTTCATGAAATTTAGTATATAGGGGGTTTCGGGGACGACAAATCGATCTAGCTAGGAATTATTTTTAGAAAATGTCATTTTATTCGTGTTTTATCGAATACCGAACAAAGCTCGGTCAATTAGCTAGTATCCTTTATGTGCTACACGCACTTTTAATTTGTGTTTTTTTTTTCTTTCAAACACGGTTTAATTTAATCTATAATAATATATTTACAGTATTTTTAAAGTTAACTGGCTGTGCTGTGCTAAATGCGTAAGCAGTCGCCACAAACATAATTTTTTATCAATATAAGTCTTTAGGTATCGTCGCTTAAATTCCTTTTTAACTATTTTAAGGGGTTAAATTAAAATTAGAAAATATATACAAGTATTTATTTACAATGAAGAATTAATAACAAAAGTTACACCAACGCTACTCGTCCGCAAGGATATCCGTTAAACCCAGCTGGAGTTACGGGGCCATAGCTGTACCCTGGAGTACTCCTCGGCTCATCTTCACTCAACATAGCTACGGTTCCACTACCACACCCATACGTGATAGCCCCAGTTCCCACCGAGGGCACAGCACCTTCCACTGTAATGGTACTCAAGAAGGGAACTTCACCAACAATCCGTAGGGACCCATCGTAGTAATTCTCTGAGGTGATGGATAATCCTCGTGGTGATATAGGGCAGATGCTGGTGACGGCGAAACTCCCACCGAAGGTCCCCACACCCGGGGGTATTTCTGGACCCAGAAGCTGCTCAACAGCCGACGTCCATGGCACTCCTAGAGATGCTCTTTCATAGGCTCCAATGCATTGTGTTGATGCTGTCTATAAAATTGACAAAGATAATAATAATTTGCCACACATTCAGTAAAAATATTTTTAAATCTTTTTTTAACTTAAAAGTTTCAAGTTTGGTTTTTGAACGGAGCAAAATTTAATATTTTGCATAAAAATAAAAAATAAAAGTAAATTTATAAATAAATATTTACCTGAATAATAATTACTGCAGATAAGAAACAAACTAAAGCCTTATGGAACATTTTTTCTTATTTATTTGTATATTTCGATAGCTCATCTACTGAGTATCAGCGGCAACTGCGATGAATTTTATGTTATATATTGTTACATATATAAACCATTTATCTGGGTTATGTAAATTATGTCACTGTTTATAAGCTTACATCACCCAAATTCTTAAAAATGCGTTTTATCTTTTTAAAAGTGGCAATGAATGTATTTTACTGATGTTCTACTTATGCAATAGTAGTCGATATGCAAAAGTCACTTAAATACGCAAGCTAAAATAATTAATTAGCCTGAGCAATTATGTAGATTCACTGATGAAATGATAAGATCAAAACTTGCATTTACAGCAAAGTCCATTGAAATTGATATTTTTTCAAAAAGTTGCTGCATGCGAAACAATAAACTGACAAAAGTAAAGTATTAATAGGATATATTTTTATTAAAGCTTTTTATTGTGTATATTGAGCTGATACTAATGACAATATTTAAAAACAATAACTATTCATTATTAATACATCATGGTCGTAGATACAAACTGTTCAATATGTTAGGAGCTTCAGACAACATCCCAACATTACCCGCACCACATTTATAGTTCACTGTACCATAGCCGGACGACGGTAGTGAACCACTAAAACCAACAGTCCCTAAGAATGGAAGCACTCCTGATACCGACACGGGTCCCTGGTAAGTATTTTCAGACCGTATAGATATACCAGTGGGTCGCTTAGAGGAAGAGCTTGAGATGAACAATCCGTTACCTTTCGAAGCACTTAATTCACTATTTTTGATTCCACCTAAGTTTCTCACTCTCGAACTTGGTGTAAAGCTTGGTAAAGAAGGAAATATTGCTTTAATATTAGCAATGGTAGAGGCAATACTCTCTGATGAAAGATTTGGAAAAGTTATCGGAGGTCTAGCATAAGTGGGAATATTTTCTACTACTGGTAACTCAACAGCAGTTACTGGTGCTGGAACTGCGAAAGAATTGAGAAACACTGGTGGTTCAACGGCTACTGATACATCGCGTAACATAGGACTTGAAACATCAACAACAGGTCCTAAGCTAGGAGGCGTAACTTGCGGAATAGCAGGCACTTCAATGGCTGGTGCTACGAAACGGCTAGATGGAACTTCTAATACAGCATTTAATACTGAAGGTGAAATGGCTAGATTATTAGAGATTGGACTTAGTAATGGATTGAGTCCAACTGTGTTAGAAATAGCCGAAGCTTGAATTGACGGAGAACTTGTTGTTAAAATAGGTGCTTCTTCAACATGTAAATTAGGGACTGCTGGATTTAGGCTGTTTTGAATAGAAAATGTGCACGGGTTCAATTCGTATGATGTTTCAATTGGGTAATTTCTGCTGAATGGTACGAAAGGCGTATTTAGAAGAGTAATCGGAGTTTCTAATATTAAAGTGGGTTGTGGTATTACTTGGTCGATAATACGAGGCACTTCAAAATTTACAGGTGGAGAAATACTTATGCCTGGCTCTTCATAGTTTGTGACTCCAATATCATACGGATTTGAATTGATAAGTAGGTTTTCACATGCTACTTCTGGTACTGAAACAACAGGAAATACGGAGAGTATGTTAGGCATAATAGATTCTATCTTTGGAGATGAGAGAAAGTCCACGGCCCCATAATTCTTGAGAGCCAACAATTCAGCCGGGATGGTTGGAAAGGAAGTAAATCCCTTTATTCTTGAATCGGTGCATTGGCCCAAAGTGCACTGAAAATAATAATAATTAGTGTTGATTATTATTATATTGATAAGCTACTTATACTTAGGATATTGAACAAACATATCTTCGTTACGTATTAATAGAGCGATAAATGTAAATTAGTTAACATAGTCAATCGCTTACACGGTCTATTTGCTCTTATCTGTGACTATATATTTTGTAATGCATTACTAAAATATAAAACAGGGGGAGAATAATAAAAAAAGAAAGACTATATATAAAAAACTAAATCTAAGTCGGAGGCTGCGGGCAATGTACCCAAGAGGCTGGCAGCATTACCTCGCTGTATCGCAAGACTGATACGTTGGCCGAGGTAAGCGCCAGCTCTGGGATCATTAGTTTTCTCAACCAGGTTTTTTTTTTTTTTTCTGTAATGTAACAATTTAATATGACTTAACTATCCTATTTTAAACGAAAGTAAGAATTTAGAAATGAAGTTTTGAGAGATATGTACGCCAAATTGAGTTTTAAAATTACCTGCAAAAGCAACAGCGAGCAGAGCACAAGAATTTTTGTGGGCATCCTCCGATCGGTCGCACAAGGTTTCACAGAGGATTATGTTTGTATTTCGATGAAATAGTACAAAAAGTATTTGTATGTATATTTATATAAAGGAGGAGGTTACTAGTACTTATAGTGATGAAAATGGACGTGACTTGTCAAAAGTCGGTGACTCAAAATTGTGGTGTTGCGTAATTTTTTATTCACGGAACGTTTTCGACGTAGCTCACTTACACATGGCTAAAGACAATTGCGTACCATTTGCATTTTATATAAATTACTTATATTATTATTCTTATATATTTAATTCATATTATTATTCTTCCGTAGTTAAGAACCCAAAAACTATGAATCAAAAGTCTTCAATAAAATAACGTGTAATAGGTAACCGAAAACTATTTTTGCACAGAATATCATATTATATTTTTAGCATTTAATACTTTTTTAGCGTTTATTATCAACTTAAATATATTTTTAGATCATTCAATTGTATGAAAACACTGTTTCTGCAGAGCTGAGAGCTACAGTCAAGTCAGGGGCACACTATTATATCTCTACTAGGTGCACTTTGTAAATAGTCGGTATAAATTGTAAGAGGCTTTAAACTAAATAAAATGCACGGTTTGATCTAAGTTACTTTTATTTGGCTCATGGACTCGCGCGACGCCGGACAGGCTAAGCATAATTTTTTATTCAATATTACTCATTATAGAAACTAGCAGCTAACATCAGGCGAGTAACAAATGCGTTACTAGCGATATGTTAGTTCTCAGGCGCGTGATTCACAGAAAATCGCGCAAAATAATTACTGTATTTATATTGTTGACCCATTTCTTTCGATTACGAATAAAAATGTTGCAATTAAAAATAAACGTGAGTGAATTTCCAACATTAAAAAAATAAGTATCAAACGTGACTTTCAGGAGATACAAATAATACAGAATCACGTTCTCAGTAACATTGATAAGGAAGAGGGGACCCAACATACACTAAAACTGGCTGCTGTAAATCTCTTCTTAAATTGAATCATTCGTTTGTGTTTTAGGTGCTAACGCTGTACTAACATAGCTTATTGTTTATCGCCTTTAACTGAGCGTGGTCCAATTATTCATCTGCAAATTCAAATAGAAATAAAAAACTGATTATTATCATAAAACAATTTATTACAAGTATAATAAAATTTAAAACGATTTACTTTAACAACACTTAAATAGAGAAATATTCGTTGTACAGTTAATTTGGTTTTATATTAAAGGCTTACAGTTTTAAAAAGGAAAACACTTAATATCTAGTACCTGATACCGTAGCCGCATCCGTAAGTCGGCCTTTCATACCCATACGGACCAAAATCATACATCGATCCGCTCTTGTAGTAAGGATCTGCAACTTCCTCACTCGTAATATAGATGTCTCCATTACCACATCCATACAATATTGATCCTGTACCCGCTGACGGCAAAGCTCCTTCCAATGCTATAGATCCTAGGAATGGTACTTGACCAGCAACAGAGACGGTACCGTCGAAATAGTTCTCCGAATGAATGAATATTCCTAGTGGAGCAATAGGCGAGTAACTAGTGGTGAACAATGCAGTACCAGTTGAGGCCGCTAAGGCAGCAGGCCCAAAACCATTTAAACACGGCATGGTAATGGGAGCCAATGGAGATACCATTGATGAAGCCCATGGCGAAAGGGAATTCGATACTCCTGCAGCGAGGCTATCTGGTAAACCTGAAGTTACGCCGGATAAAGGTGCAGATGCGGCAGGATAAGAAAGCAATGGTGCATCATAAGTTTCGATTGTCGGACTGCGAATGCATTGCGCAGAAATGCTCTGAAACAAAATAAGCCTACATTTATAGTTTTCACAACTACCTCTTTAGTAAATAATGCAAAAATGCAGCATTTTTTGCAGTTATATATGACAAATTTGCAACGTCCGTTGATATCAGCGTGAAATGGGGCTTATGTTTCGTCATTCTAATGTTAAACTCTAGAACATTTTTCCAGTGGCGGATTTACAAATTTGCCGCCAGTAGGCTTTTCAATTTTTGCCGCCCCTACTGACATTTGAAATTCCATACTTACGTGAAAGTTTGGATGTACCTATGTATGGATGTATGAATGTTTGTTACTCTTTCACGCAAAAACTACTGAACAGATTTTAATGAAATTTTGCAATAATATAATAATATAGCTCCCACACCGGTTTCGGTGACGGTGGCCGGTTTCATTGAAGCCAGGCCAGCTACGCAGGAGTAATTTTATAGTGCCCAAGTGTGTGCGCAGTGCACAAGAGCACTCTCTATTCCTTTACTCTCATAACCCAGTGGGACGGACGACCGACACGACTGGCGAGAGATCAGGCGCAGGACCGACTTTTTACATGCCCATCCGACGCATGGATCATCTCACTTGTCAGACAGTCAGGTGATCAGCCTGCATTGTCCTAACCAAACTTGGAAATAACATGTTTCCAACGCGGGAATCGAACCCACGACCTCCGAGACGAGAGCCGCGCTCTATACCACTAGACCACAGAGGCGTTAATATACTATATATATAGCTTATATATAATATGCATAATATAATTTTGTTCATAATTTTTTTACTAGATGACGTCCGCAACTCCGTTGCGCCAAAATTCGTTTATCGCGCAGGAACCGTACAATTTTTCCGGGATGAAAAGTATCCTACGTCCTTTCCCAGGATTTAAAGTATCTCTATGCCCGATTTCAGCAAAATCGGTTTAGCGCTTTGGGCGTGAAGAGGTAACAGACAGACAGACACACTTTCGCATTTATAATATGAATACTTCAGTCGGAATTTCCAGGAATTGCTATTGTAGTCTATTGTTGTCGCGATCACCGGTGCTCGCGCGGGGCCTGAAGGATTAAGTATAGAAGTATGGATTGCACTTATAGTTTAAAAACAATACGAACAATTTCTATTAAATAACATGCTATTAATCCGGTTAATGGTGACAATGAGATCAAAACATAAGTTTTACATTTAGGCAAAAAATAAAAGTCCGAGAGCAAAAAGCTTACTAAAGTCGTATTCGTTTCGTTTTTTTAACGCGTATTTTTTTCTGTAAGATAAAAAAAATGCCGCCCTAGGCTCCAGCCTACTCAGCCTATTGGTAAATCCGCCACTGCATTTTTCAAAAAGATCAATGAAGTAATTTTAACGTAATTCTATGTCAAGTTTATAAAGTTATCTCTAGAACTAAGTAAAAAGATTTATGGTCATTTTGTTGAGACATTTTTGATTGCTGTAATATATTTTACTACAACAAATTACAACAATTTCGTTTTCAACAGAGAATGATGATGAATTAGTATAATGTTATCTATTTGGTACTTTCCACATCGATGTAATGGTGCATGGTTGTAGTATTAACTATGTTGGATTGCGAGATTCTATTGCAAGGAATAAAAGGGCGCATACCTGTAGATATAGAGTAACTAACAAGGCAGCTCGAAAATCCATCGTCTTGTCGTCTAGGAACTAACTGACATCTAAAACTAGAATTCCTTTTAAACAGAGGCCGGTGAACCTTAGAGGAGAAGACGTGACAAAAAATTATATTATTAGGTCACAGTTTGACCTGAATAGAGAAAACAAATAACTTACGTAACAGAAAAAAATTAAACAATATTGCACGAATACGTTGACATGATTTTTTCGTAATTGTGTCGTAAATAAGTGTTACTAAACCAATAAAAGGTGTAAGTATATAAAGTATTTTACTTGTTCTACTTTTTATTAATTCACAAAAAATCCATCATGTCCACCTCCGCCCTGATTATCCTGTGTCTCCAAATCTGTGCTCTACAGGTAGGTTTCTGATGATCCCCGTCACATGTTTGCAGATGCTTTCTATATTATTATTTTCAATAACGCACTTAACAGAAAGAATCGTAACATGAATCAAAGTATTGGATGCTTTAGAAAAAACTTCTTGCTGTTGTGTGTAATGAGAAGTTTTGGGTTTTTAAGTTAGCTTTTTAATTTTCAGAATGCATACAGCCAGTGCCTGGGCGGCGGGGCGGCGGGCTACGGCTTGGGTCCCGGCTTCGGCCCCGGGCTGAGCGCGTACGGCGCGGCGGTGGCCCCCGGGCTGGCGCTGGCGGGCCCCGGGCTGGAGTACGCGGCGGCGTACGGCGGCGCCGGAGTGGGCGACGTGGCGGTGGCCGGCGAGATGCCGGTGGCGGGCACCACGCTCGTGGCCGGCCAGGTGCCCATCCTTGGTGCCGTACGCTTCGCCGGGGACCTGCCCGCCGCCGGCGTCGTCACCATCACCGGGAGCTGCGCCTGCGGCTGCGGCGCCCCGGGACCCTATTATTATTAATTTAGATTGTTGATTATTGATAAATAAATTAAATTTTTAATTTAAGCTATGTCGTTTCAATACTTTATAATTTTAAAATAATTACATTCCACCAAAAATATTTCATGTAAAATGTTGCCAAGATGAGGTTTGCCCTATGAAAATTATATCAGATCTCAATATCTCATGTAAAGCAATGCTTCTGAATTAATACGGCATAACTCTACCGATCAACAAATTCTAAATATCAGTAAATACATATATTATATAGCTTTGCCGTTTCGTTGCCGTCGTAGAGGTGATGTGAATACTTAGTCATACTAAATTTCAGATTTCTAGCACTTCAGGAAGTAGCCAAATATTTTGATTAGAGCTATTCAATTGAGACTTTGTGTATTTAATTAGTCTATTATTGACATTATATTCTGAGAATGTGAACTATTTACTACATCGGAAACCAACTCTATGAAGGTTAAAAAAACGACGAAACACTTCGAGTAAAGGTAGGTAGTGCGGAGTGCCCTTCGCTTGGCTCGTCTTGGCGGGGGCACTACCGTGCCTCCAGAATCTTAGAGAAGCTATTCTCATTTTAGAACCTGACGAGTTATGAATTACTTGGTACATAGTAAAGTTACTTGGTGTTTTACAAAAAACGTTTTGCCTACGGTTGCTGAAACTGCTACAATAATGGACTATGTCTATTTTATTCATCCAGAGGCGGGCCACCACCTTACGGGCTTAAGGTCCAAGGGTCTCGCGCTCAAGGATTTATATTTTCTTTTATTTATAAAATTATTTCTCTCAACAAATCCGTCCTCTGGCATAATGGTATATTTATAATATACTTTGTGTATTACTGCATAGATAAAAAACAATATTTTATGGCACAGCAATGTTGCACAGCAATGTTGCACAGCAATGTTGCACAGTTAAGTGATAATAATGTTGCAGAGACAATGTTGAGTAGCAATGTGGCTCAGTTGGCGCAAAATCAATTTTCTTCGCAATGTTTCAGAGGCAATGTAACTCAGCATTGTTGCAGAAGCATAGTTGAGTGATAATGTCGCACAGGCAATGTCGCGTAGCAATGCGGTACAGCCACAGACATATATCAAGATAGATATCGCATGTGTATGTACTTCGCGTGCCATATCGCGTTCCCAAACGACAAGCAATGCTCGTCTTTCGAAAGTCTGTTCTTTAGTCTGCTATCAGAAACGGACGTCGATCGAATTTTAAAAATGCCTAAATGCCTAAAAATGCCGTATCGAGCTGTAGAAATTCAAATAGAAACGTTGGCCTAGATAATGGCCACGTTTCTTATCATCGGTACGTCACAGTAGGTGGGAAAAAGTGGCACGCTCATTTTCATACAAATGGAGCGACATGCGGTATCTATTTTGATCTATGTCTGTGGGTACAGCAATGTTGCAGAAGGATTTAAACGCGACAATAGAGGCACGCTCGCGCAACGATGTTGTAGAGGCAATGTTTCAGAGACAATTTTGCACAAGCATAACTGCACGGCAGGGTTGCTTAACAACTTGCAGAAGCAATGTTGCGCGGCAATGTGAAAAGTTGTTTAAGCTCATAATTATTATTGCGTCTTGTAATACTCATCAAAAGATAATTTTATTATTATTATTATCCAAAAACAATATTCGCGAAAAGGCTATACCGATTTTAATGAAACGTAAATACGACCACTCTTCACCTGTCTACAGTGTTAACAAATGAAATATGTCACGTTTTGCTCCGGATACATTGCATAATGTTCATTTTAATAATAATAATCAATATTTAAGTTACTTATTATGTAATCTGATATATCACGTACGCATCTTCATGAACCATCGATGTTATATCTCTAGATTAAACCTTAAGAGCCCGGGTTACCCTCGAAATTCTCATACATACGTAATACCAAAATCATTTTGTCATACGAAAGTATTTAACATGTTTGAGTTATTTTTCAGCTTAAAATAGTAATTACCTAGGTTCCTGTACAAAAATTAACTTCAAAATATTTAAACACTAAAAAAATATTTTTGTGTATAATTTTTTTTTTACTAAATTTACTACTAAATATTTAAACACTAAAAAATAGAGTAAAACACTAAAAAATATACAAATAAATATTAAATTTTCTACAAAATATTTCAACTCTAAAAAATATTTTTTAGTATTTAAATATTTTGTAGTAAATTTACTATTTATTTATATATTTTTTAGTGTTTTATTCTATTTTTTAGTGTTTAAATATTTAGTAGTAAATTTAGTAAAAAAAATTACACACAAAAAAAATTTTTAGTGTTTAAATATTTTGAAGTTAATTTTTGTTCAGGAACCTAGGTAATTACTATTTTAAGCTGAAAAATAACTGAAACATGTTAAATATTTTCGTATGACAAAATGATTTTGGTATTACGTATGTATGAGAATTTCGAGGGTAGCCCGGCCCCTTAATATTAATAAATATAAAAATAGTATTTTTTCGGTTTTGCTATTAATAGCTTTTGCCTTTTAAAAATTTGGAGGAGGTTTTCAGGTCATACATCATATTTTATTCAAACTCAAACTCAATTTTTTTTATTCAGAATAAATTTTTGCAAATATTTTCTGAAAGTCTACATGATGCCTACCACCGGTTCGGGAACTAACCCGGCGAGAAGAACCGGCGTAAGAAACTCGCAGGGGGCCCACTTTATTTACCAAAAAAAGTGAGAAAAAAATATATTGAGGAACTCTTTTCTCAGTATATAGCTGACTGTATAGGTAAAATAAAGTGATAATACTTTAGGGTGTGTAATGTTTATGTGTCCCTTACATGGAGTTCACTGCGCACAGCAGCGCTCAAAGACTAAACTTTGTTGTGACTTTTATGGGCAAACGCCCCAGCATCATAAATTTACCCATACAACAGTTAAGGGCTTTCCCTACGGAGATTCCGTAATTTATCGTATTTAAAGCCTTATAAACTCATAATTTGAAAGCTACAGAGTTATAATAAAAATACAGCAATAATCTTCGGCATTTCAACATTCCTTTCCACGTTTTAAATTTTCTGTTTTTGTTTATTATACTAATGATATCAGCTTCCAAAGTAAAACCGATTTATTAAAATTCAAGCATACATTCAGCATCTCCTTAGTATTTACAAATTACTGTTATTTGAAACACACGCCAGTAGGTCGACAATATCATAAACTACAAATTCCACGTTTTAATTTTTTTTAGGTTAGTTTTGAACTAAGATAACTAAAAAAATAGGGTTTTGGTGCGATCTAGGTGACGCGGCAAATGTATGGTCAAGGTCGTTTGCTCGGGAGGTGGCCTTGAATTGAAACTTGCTCTTTCAGCACCGTGCTACTTTCGCAGTGAACTCCATATAGGGGTGGATAGATACATCTTGTTTTGTTACACCTTGTATATAGGGGAGGGTTGTAGGCTGTCTAGCGTAATATTATAAATGAAGTAATATCCACTTTAATTTAAAAAAAAAAAAACATTCGAACAAGATGGTAAAACCTACAATTTATATATTATTAAGTTCTTGTATCATCTGACTGAAAACACATTTAAATGAAAGACTTTTCGAGATCATTGTCATTATTACAGTATTTTATGGTAAGTCTAAGTTATTATTTTACATCAATGTCCGACCTTTCACAACGTAAGATCTCACGATATAAAATAATTTATAAGAGACACGTTAATTTAATCACAAATAGTTTTATTTTACAGTAAAAATGATTAGGGGTACGTTTGTCTGTCTGCTGTTGTGTATTTTACAGGTAAAAGTCTTTTTTATCTTATTTTATTATTTTATGTATATACATCTATAATATATCTACGAAAAACTCGTATTCTAAAATGTTCTCCTATCAACTTTCTTTTTCATAACCAGAACACAACTATAGCTTAGCTTATTTGCATTTATGTTAAATATAGTGCTAAATTGAGAAAACTTACAATGGACAATCTACACAATTCAATGAATTATTTATATCTACAAACATAATATTATAAACAATTTATACCACTATCCAGTAGATTATAATATAATATCATAAATATTGCAGACAGCTCTTGGTCAGTTCAACAACGGCATCGGACCAAATGGACCCATCAACAACGGTTTCAACAACTGCGGCAATGGGCTGGGGCTCGCTAACAACGCCATAGCTGCCACTGCCAACGCAGCCGCTGCCAATGCCGCGGCTGGCAACGCGTTAGCATCAGGTATGCCTGGTCTGCCAATTGCTGGGCCTGGCGTGCCAATTACGGGACCTGGCGTGCCATTCGCAGGTCTTGGCACGCCATTTGCAGGTCCTGGCGCGCCATTTGCAGGACCTGGCGTGCCAATAGCCGGCCTATCTCAAGTGGGGCTTGGGGATGTGGCAGTGGGTGGGGAGTTGCCAGTCGCCGGCTCGACTGCCGTGTCTGGCAACGTGCCAGTCATTGGCTACGTGAACTTCGAGGGCGTCGTGCCAGCAGGTGGCATCGTAACCCTTGCCAGTAACTGCGGGTGTAACAATCAAGTTGTTTATTAGTTTAATTTGTTGTTATTTAATTAAATTATATGATTAGTATAATATAAATTGGTTATTTCTTATTTTTATCCCTTTTTTTGACATGCAATTTGCTTATCTACATAACATCTAAGATAAAATATGATGATTTGTCTATTACGAAGGCTAAGCTTAATTATAAACCTTTTATTTTTGTTACTTAATTTCATTTCATTTCAAAACCTGATAGATGGTTCGTTAAATGAAAATATTTTAACGCTAAAAAATACAAAGGGGCTCAAAAATGTTAGCTTAAGTTAGCTTTAACCTATTCAGTGCGGATGACACGGGAGCTGTGTCATACACGTTTTTAACGTGTGGCATATGACACGTGAGCCGTGTCATTTAAAAAACGATTGTATCTCCTTCAAATTACACTTTAGAAGGGTCTACTCTGAACAAAATCCTCTTAATTTTCCACGTAGAATAAGCCTATAGGTTTCGCCTCTGAATATTCTGTAAATTGAAAAAAATTAGGGGCCGTCAACCTTTTTTAAAGGTGCATTCATTTCGGATTACACGGCAGCCGCGTCTTATGGGTTTTTAACTGTGGCGTATGACACGTGAACCGTGTCATTTAGAAAGCGATTGTATCTCCCTCAAATTACACTTTTGAAGGTTCTACTCCGAACAAAACCGTCTTAATATAAAATTTTCTGTGAATTGTAAATGATTTGTTGATGATGATGATTAATGTAATCAGCATAGTAGCTTATGATTTTGGTATTTTAAACAACAGCGAAACTCCCAAATATACGTATCTACAGGGTGCAATTAAACCTTCCTGACAAATTTTGAGGTATTGATCCTTGTTAAAAATAAAAATACACGTATTTTTTCTTTTATAGTCACTCAGTACTAAAATGTTGAGAAATAGCTTCCGAAAGTTATCCTAAAAAACTCTACAATTAATGGACACGATGCGTCGGCCGCGCGTCATATGCCCCCGCGCGCGCGCCTCATCTCGCGCACCCCCTCTCATTCCCCCGCGCCGCGAAAATATGTCATTGAAAAAAAATATAACACCCAATTTTTTTATAATCTCCAAGTTTGCATAGCTCTTTAGAAAATATTAGCCACGATACGTAACATGGTTTTGATACCTTTTTGACCGACTTCCAAAAAGGAGGAGGTAATACGTTCTGCTATATGTATCTTTTTTTTTGTGTGTTCGTCCGATTTTCAATTTCCAAAATTCTGTTTGTGTTGTATAGGGTTTAACTCGGATTTGGTACCATGTTCACAAAAGTGGTGATCTGATGATGAGATCCTTGAGGAATCGAGGGGACTCCTTGAAATTTGTATGGAAACATATAATGATTTCGATTTTTTCTGAAGCATTCGAGGTAAATGCTACCAAAAAGTAAGACTTCGCACCAGGTTATACCCTGGATCCGGAGGTACCGAACAGAACTTTTGAATGCTTATAGGTACAGGTTCGAGGATTTCGCGTTATTTAAACAACTGAAAGCATAAGCCAACACATCAATTTGATTAATCATCATCATCATCACAACTATAATTATACCATGGTCAACACACTATGACCTAATTATTGGTACTTTTCGTGATATTTTGCATCGAAGCAGATGTTTTTGACTATGATTTCACTGTTTGACCGATTTTCGAAATTTTCGTGTTGTTGTATAGGATATAATCTTAATTTTGTATAACAATTGCGAAAGTGGTGAGCTGATGATGGGATCTATGAGCAATCAAGGGAAATCCTTGAAATTTATCAAAACGCTCATAGTGGTTAAAATGTTGTTTCTAGTAAGTTAAACATATATTACGAATAAGAGAAATTTCATACAAAGGTATCTCTTGGTCCAAAGGCACTGAACAGAACTCCTGAACCTTTAAAGATAAAAGTTTGGAAATTGCAGCATCGCTTAGATAACTGCAAGCATTTGCCACAATTTTGCTTACAGTAACATAATGTGAATAGTTAACATTCGTATTGGTTATTTACGCATAAAGCCTTATTTTGTAGACAACACTAAAAAGAGTGAAATTATTATTTTTAACAAAAAATGAAAACCGACTTCCAAGGTAAAAACAATCGTAATATGAACTAAAAAATATTAAATAACTCTTACTCTTTAATAGTGCCTTTTTCAGAATTTGTCTAAATATCAACTATTTCTGTACATACCTACTACAGTCTTCATTATTTTGAAGTCGGTACCAGCTAATTTAATCGTGATGTCAGAATATCTGACACTTCTGGAACTTGAAAGTAATGAAGACTGTAGTATGTACAGAAATAGTTGATATTTAGACAAATTCTGAAAAAGGCACTATTAAAGAGTAAGAGTTATTTAATACTTTTTAGTTCATATTACGATTGTTTTTACCTTGGAAGTCGGTTTTCATTTTTTTGTTAAAAATAATAATTTATTATTAAGCAGGGGAAACTCTTTTTTCGTGCCCTGGGTTGGGAAAGTGCCACAATTTTGAACTAGAACCACCTGCGATTTACCGTTTACCGGAGTCCGGAGGGAATGTTTTGATGCGTAGAGATCAACTACGATAACATGGCGCGCCCCTCCAAATGACTGTTTCAATGTGTGTAGTCACATCCTTATGAAAGAGTTTGTATGTAGTAAGTATTCAACCAATGTGTACTGTACACGTAATATTTCAGTTAATGTCACTTCTTACCAAGATTTATTGGTCAACTAATCATAACTGAATCTATTATTTCAGAAACAACATTTGTCACACTGAATCAACTTATCAGTATAGACAATAAACTTTTCCACACTAAACCAACAATGAAAACTTGTTTTTCTTATTTACTGTGGTTAAAAAAGTATATTGTACATCTACTAACACAATATTTTTTACATATCAATGTAGCATTTTAGAAATATTTAAAATTTAAAGCCATGGACATATGTTGTTTTTGCAATAAACGTGGACATATGTTATTTTTACATCCATTCTGCAAAAATGAGGTCATAGCATTAGTAAATGAAAATGTCGATAATGTTCGCTTTAATTTTATTCAATGAAAAAACATACTAAATTAGTGTCTATCACGTAAAATTGTAAATTTTATGCCACACAAACCATCTATATATTGGAAACATTCAACTTTCCCAGATAATGCAATATTGTGACGGAACTCCATAAATTGAGTGTGAAAAGTAACTTTTTGTTCTTTTTTTATGTTTCTTCCATAGGAATCATCACTTGAACAGCTTCTCTTATAGTATGTTGGCCACCAATTTTTGAATCATTTAATATCATTAGTCTGAACCATTTTTGTTTCAAATTCATAAACCACATTTGTCCAGGACAAATGTTGTTTCTGTATTAAGCCTTCTTTTCAAATCGTCGTAAGTCTATGGATATTTCTTGGACATAAGTTGCTTTAGCACCGATTTGTCCGTTTATAGCTGCTTATGAAAATTAAAAAATAAAACGATTTTCTTAAAAAATGTGACAAATGTTGTTTCTGAAATAATCGATTCAACTAGCCTACCGCTTTGACTGTTTTGACAACTAGTTTTGACAATGCACTTCAAACGTTTTGAATTTTGGAGGGGCGCACCATGTTATCGTAGCTGATCTCTACTCAGTTGACGTTACCAACGTTTCAAGACGACGAACATAATATTCTCATTGATTTTTTGCCTGCTACTACTCATAGATATAGAATATTCATACGTTTATGCTACCACTAGTGGCCCCAAGCACCGTTTTGGCATGTCAATAATTGGGAACTTTAGAGAAAAAGTTGACGAAAAGAGCTCTGGTTTTTAGAAAAAAAAATTATGCTGCCTCTAAAAAAGATGGCTTTTCTAGAAATATTATCCTTTTTCTTACATTGCCTTAAGCAAAAGTGAAAGGTTCAAACTTTCAGTTGGAATTCAGTTAGTTTATCGCGACCGAAACTCTATTACAGTGGCTGGTCGGTTCGGCCTCTCGGGACAGACAGAAAATCTTCAGCTTTCATAAAATGCCGAAAGTCTGGCTCTTGCTGGCTTTTGGGCTAATACTAGTTTCCAGCTCTTTTATATATGTTTTTAACTCTATATACTCTAGAAATATGAAAATAATTTATTAGTTGATGCTAAGGCAAATTTCAGAAGGTATTGAGTTAAATTGTGTATTTTATGTATCAGCGCAGCAGTAAGGACGTCAAAAATAATGAAAATTTCCTAAAAAGGGTATTCTATAATAATTTTCACTTTTTTCCATCATTAGAGATTTTTTTTTTCTAAATAAATATGTGAATTATCAGAAGACATAGATCACACCACATCTTAACGCATAAGCGAATCTTAATATATAGTATGTATTAAGGAAAACGTTTCATAACAATTTTCAAATTATTTATTTTCAATAAATTAAAATAATTTACACTTACACTAAAATAAATAAATTTACACACTCTTAAATCTTTTACGCGGCATTCGTAGCTCCAGCTTTTCCACAGCTGTAGTTGACAGCGGCCGTGCCATCAGTGGGCACATTGCCGCTCACAGAAACCGTGCCATAGATCGGTATCTGACCATTAACACTTACAGTACCACCCACTTCCAGAGCATCAGCTTGGACTTGGAATCCGAAGCCTTGAGGTCCAGGGGAGCCACTCGTGATTGTAAAGGAGCGACCGTCACCCCCAAGATCAAAAGTGGCAACGTTTCCATTCACGCTAGATATTTTATTACCAGCTAGATTTATAAGATTTGAAGCATCATTGGCTCTGGCGTTTACAGCATTTTCAGTAGCCATTCTTTCGTTGATCGCATTTGAAGTTATTGCTGCATTATAGTTGTTGGTCGCTACGTTGTTAATGGGCAGACCAGAGATAGTGTTCAGTTGGTATATGCCAGCAACGTTGCCCGCTCCCGCTGTGTTGGCTCCATACGGGATGACTTGTGCTGTTACAACCTGTATCAAAAAAATTTAACCCTTGCATTATTTACTTGTGGATCATTTCTTGCTCTTCTTTTCTTTATTCAAAATAAATTTACATCCATACTAATATTATACATGCGAAAGTGTGTCTGTCTGTCTGTCCGTTACCTCTTCACGCTCGAACCCCTTAACCGATTTTGCTGAAATTTAGCATGGAGATACTTTGAGTCTTGAGAAAGGACATAGACAGTTTTTATTCCGGGAAAATGTACGGTTCCCGCGCGATAATCGAATTTTGGCGCAACGTAGTTGCGGGCGTCATCTAGTTTTATCATAAAGAATACAAATCGCCAAACTGCGTAACGTAATGTTGGCGTCAAATTACATGCCATAAAAAATACTTACTTGTACTATAATATAAATAAATGCAAGAATGTTGAGCATTTTGCTTATTTTGATCCCTTGATTAACTTTTTTCTAATAACCCGCCCAAACTATCTGTAAGGCTTTTATATTCAAATCTTATCATCACCATCTACGTGACGATAATTTTCAATCTTTGTTTCATAATCTAAGTATTATGAAACAAAGATTGTGGTAGGCTCTGTTATACAATATACAGTAATCTAATTACTTCTTTAGATAAACATTAAAACTACGGTGGATTTGCACTTATTTTATTCATAAATACTTTCGTTAATATTTTTATACAATGAATAACAAGCTGATAAGGCAAATATTAAAAATAAAACAGCACTTAGCTACTAAAATTTAATATTAATAAGAAAACAAAAATAACATATACTAACAGGCATTATATGTTATTCAAAGATTGGTTGCAACTATCGTATGATTTCCAGAAACTGGTACAACGCTAGGTTTCCCTATTCTATGCAGGTTTGTTCAGTTTCACCTTCAGGGGAAGTTCTGGTCGTTGGTGGTAAAGGCACGACTTCACATCGTATATTCGACTGGTGAGCTACATTGAGCAGCATAAGATTACGGAGAAGACGTCGCGTATCATCTGCGAAAATCATGTTTTTTAATTATTAACTTTATTGAGGTCATCTAATTTTACCTAATTTATATCTATTACTAGCTGTCCCGGCAAACGTTGCTTTGCCATAATATAAAGTATTTCGCCCATATTATTATTCTATTGGAATGACTAAATAAGTATGTCGCCATGGCAACGTCGATTGCTATCCCGTCGCACAAACAATGGTCGCCGTCAGTCTCAGGTTGTAATAATTTACTATTATTTATTCAACAAATGCACTTATCAATATAAAAAGTAGATGTTGTCCGATTCTCAACCCTAGCCGATATGCTCGCTAAGATTCACGAAAATCGGTCGAGCCGTTTCAGAGGAGTTCAATTACGCACACCGTGACACGAGAATTTTATATATTAGATTTTTTTCAGCATTAATAAAACGTGATAAAACTTTATTTAGCGAAGACTCACCATTTAATGTCAACAGATCCTTGCTTTTTGCTGGATCATCAGTTTGATTTGGATCATTCGAAATTGGTTGATGAACTGGGAATAATGGTGGTCGACACATTGGATATGGAGATGGTGAACCTAAAGTATTAGATATTCGAATTATTCTATATACTATAGCAGCAACTTCTTTAATCCATGCTAATAATATTATAATACATATGAAAGTGTGTCTATCTGTCTGTCTGTTACCTTTTCACGCTCAAGCCACTGAACCGATTTTGATGAAATTTGGTATGCAGATTTTAAGAACCGAGAAAGGACATAGGACAGTTTTTATTTCCGACTAGCTGTTTCCCGCGACTTCGTCCGCGTCAGCAAAATGTGATAACAAAGATAATAAAAAGAGAAAAAAATCCCCTTTTTAAGGTTTCTTACCCAAATAGCAAAAATGGGATTGACATTTAAATATGCTTTTAGTTGTTGAAACAATGCCGAAATTGCCGTACATGTATGCCGTATCTAAAGGTATAAGGATTCAAGAGTTCTGTACAGCAACTTTGGAACCAGGGTATACTTCAGCGCAAATTCTTATTTTTTGGTAGTTTAAGCTTAAAATTCTTCAGAAAAACGTAAAATTACTATGTTTCTCATATAAATTTCAAGAAGTCCTATCGATTTCTCATGGATTGCATCACCAGATCACCACTTATTGTGATCATGTTACCAAATTTGGGCTATATCTCATTCAACAACAAAAGTATTTCGGAAATCGGTCCACAAATGCCGGAGTTGTCCGCGAACTATTATAAAAAAGTGAAATATATCCTCCTCCTTTTCGGAAGTCGGTTAAAAAGTAGTCTAAGTTATTCCTTACTACATCAGCTATATCCCTAAAAAAGTCCTGTCAAAATCGCTCCAGCCATTTCAGAGATTAGCCGGAACAAACAGACAGACAGACAGACAGACAGACAAAAATAGTAAAAAATGTTGTTTTGGTGTCTGTATCCTACATACATTCATATGCATGCAGTAAAAAACGGTTCTTTCAATATTACAAACAGACACTCCAATTTTATTTATGTGTATGTCCGGTTTACGTGTAGTGAAAAATCTCAGCGAAACGAACTTGCGGGCGTCATCTAGTAATACACAAAATATTTGAAACTATTTACTATAAGGTATCACCGAATCTATTGATTCTGATTCTTCAGAACAGGCTGTCTCTCTCAATACTAACGGAAATATTGGATACAAAGGTACTGGTCGGTAAAATGGATACGGTCCACCTGCAAAAGAATTTTTAAATCCCAATGAAGTTTCATTTTAAAATATTAAGTAAATATTGTCATCACTAAAAAAATTAAAAAAATTATATACTTAATTTGTATGCTAAATAATGCTTCATAATTACAACATAATAATTTATAAAAACAATGCAAATTATAATTTATAAATAACTTGAAATATAAAATAATTTGTATCATCTTACCATTGACTGGCCCAGGATCTATCTGATTATCAGATTGTTCAGATGATTCAGACGAATTTGGATCATTCAATGCAGGATATATTGGATAAAGTGGTACAGGTCGATACATTGGATAGATAAACGGGTCACCTATAAAATACGCAATGAATTTTATTTTACTTAATTTTAAGTTAAGTCATATTTTGAGTCATATTATACCTTTAATTAATTATTATACATACCTGTCATAGTCGGTCCAAAATTTCCTAAAATATTGATTGTACCGCTAGCTCGGACTGGCCCTTCAAATATTTGTTCTTCAATTGGTACTGCTGCTGTATCGTTGTTTTTATTATTATTATCATCGATGGGTTCAGGTAAAGTACTTTCAACCGCTTTTGGTGAAGTATCTTTAATAGGACGTTTAAGCAAAGTGCTTTCTGTGGACTTAGGTAAAGCATCTTCTGTGGGTTCAGCTCTTTCTTTAATTTCAAGTTCATTATCAATTGGAGTAGTTATAATATTCACATTTGGTTCTATACAATATTCATCTTCTGGCCTAATTTCGTCTACTGTTATAACTCCTATTCCTCCTGAAGTTATGGGTATCGTAATTGTGATACTCTGCAATACACAATAACTTCTGAATATTAAAAATTATACTAATTTATTACTAGCTGTAGTATATTTTGATTTTAGGAAATTGCGAAAAAATTGCGGCCAAAATTGTAATGGAACTCACCTTTGTTTTATTTTCCTTGTGATTTATATTTTTTGAATAACATTCTGCACTCTGAAATATTACAATAAGAAAATTTTACTATCGGATCTCAAATCTTTTCGCGCTGCACCCTGTTATTTGTAAGTAATAATATATTAAAAGTTAAAAGACAACAATAGCTAAAAGTTACAACTCGAGTAATGCAATGATAAATACAATACCAAAATTAGCAACACTTGCAAAATACCAAAATATAATAACATTTTAAATTGCTCAATACTGTACAAAATTTGTGTTAAAATGGTGGCACGTTTCGAATGTCCTTTATTTATATAAACACTTATCAAATTTTTACATGCAGTAAAAAACGGTTCTTACTTCTTCTTCTTCTTCTTCTTACTTCTTCTTACTAATAAAACATTAACTACACTTATAATAAAAGTTGCGCTGATAGTAGATAGGTAACTAAGAATATTATCCCAAAAAATCTTACAAGTATTTTCACAAATTAAACCATTTAAAACCTACTACCCCACATACCTCGATGGCTCTCCCCCAGCGCATACTGTGATGCATAAAGCATTTTCCGATGCGAAAAAGAAGTTAAACCTAGTTAGCTATATAATCAAATCTATCAATAAAGACTCTTAGAGAATAATTAGAGATACAAAAAAGAATCATATAGGTACTGTATATGACATGCTGTTATAAAAAAAATAGATATGCGAATTGTGCATGCTAAGCAGCTCTGCTGCAGGACTATTATATTAATTATTTATGATTCAAGCAAAGCGCTATTTATGTGTGTAATGTTAGAGTTTCGTCTATTTCATAAATCTACTTAAGCATTGCTTGCTATAAATTGATAATTACGAAGAATCAAGTTTTTAGTTTTTTATTTGCTTTTTATAAGGTTTTAGGCTAAATACTCTAAATAGACATGTCCCGCTGCTTTACCTGTCTCGATATCAGCGTACACAGTTTTTCTCAATCTTCATCTACGTGACCAAAACACAGCATGTCACTGTCGAAATTAATATCATCTTTTGTTTTATTATTGTATATCATTCTCCGAAGCATCAAGGACTTTCTTACAAAATTTTCGGTTGGAGGTTCTAGATAAGGAAGTCAAAATAATGGAATGGATATCAAAATTAATCTTTACGTACTTTTGCACTCAAAATTATTGTATTTGCAACTTTTCCAGTAATACATTTTCTTCCAGTTCACATTTCATTCCAACACTAAATAAAATATGAAAATTGATGGAACTTTCATATTTTCGTGTGCATAAGGGTAGTTTAAGGTTACAAAACGGTCAATAAAAGGCTTAAAAATATATCAAAATAATTTAATAAATAAATAAAATTATATTAAATTATCAGGCGGTTTTATACGTCTATGATTAATACCTGTTTGCTAACATTTTCGCAGAGTCAGCATTCTCGATGAGGTTGTAAGAGGCTAACGCGAATTGAGCTAAATTAGCCAATTGAGTCTTTATATTCTCTAAAGTACTACCTAAGCCTTTTCTGCTTCTCCCTCTAAACTCGTTATTATAAGGCAAAGCAGATTTTACTATGTTATTTACTTCATTGGAGATAACTAATTTATCTTGTAAATTATTTCCATAGGGTGACCATTGCGCGTTGCTAGGTAAGCCAATCGACTGGTCCTGGCAAACTCTTGGCGAGCCAGGCACTGGCACGTTCACAAGGTCCCTTGAGCCTGGCACCGTGATAAGATCTCTTGTCACTGGCACATTAATGACGTAAGAAGATCCTGGCGCGTAACGTTCGTAGTTGGGCGATATTTGTATGATCTTACATGTTATTGGCTGAAAAAAATATTTCAATATTACGTAAATAATAATTTTACCAGTTTTTGAAATCATAATTAATTTTATTTAAGTAGAGTAAAACATACCGTAGCTAAAACTAAAGCTTGTAAAATTATAACAATGTACATCATTTTGTAGAGCCTTGTTAGTAATGATTGTATGATATGTTTATTAAGATACTTATATAATAATATTTGTGATATATATGAGTTATCGCCACTCAGCTTGCAACACATTTTCATTTTAATATCGTATCTATTAAGCAATAAAAATCAGGAACTTAATGCGTATCTGGGTAGAAAAACTCTTTATATTGCACAGTTATAGATTTCAAAACATAATATTAAGTTTAATATTATATTTTTAATTTTTACTTCGTTTATTACAAACATATTATTCATACATAACATTAATATTATTTTTTAACTATGCTTCAATTATACAATTAACGCTGTCTACATTATTTTTTGGTTTAAAAATAAAAAATGTTACATGTATTTAAATAATAGAAAATAGAAATCACAAAATAAATAAATAAAAGGTAAATTTTAATCGTTATTTCTGGAGGTTTAGGTAATAAACTAAATACTAATACTCCACCACTCCATAAAAACTAATACTCCATCCAAACTCTATGTAGGCTCTAAATTAGTGCACATATTTTTTAAATATTATTATTCTCTAGAGTTTTGCTCAATTTACAGGGAGTCTAACCCAAAAAATCAAACATCGTCCTTCTCTCTTCACACTCACGCCCGTCTTTCATATGCCAGGTGAAAAAAGACGACGCGGAATCATTGCCAAGTTAGTTTTTTCTTAATAACTCGACAAATATACAACATTTTAAAAATTCGCCAGGTCAATGTCTTCATGATTTTAATGCGCGGTTATGGCAATAAATGAAAAATTTGTGAAAATTAGATGCATTTTTGTGGTTTTTTTTTCTATCGAGAAAATTTTAGGATATCGTGCTTTCGCTCAGATTAAATTCTTGGAAATATAATGTAGTTATATGTAGTAGAAAATGAAACAATTCGGGGCTTATTTTCAAGTATAAAAATGAATTATAAAATAGACAATTTAGGGTTAGTCGCCCCCTTGAGTAAGACGTTTTGTGCGTACTTAAATTTAAATTTTGTTAGCATTGATATTACAAAATTCAACGAGAATATATTTTGTGGCTACAAATCCAATACATAATAGGTATACAAGACACAAAGACATATTAATCATATTTTTATACCATAATCAGTTATTATTGTGTTACCGCGTAGCTCGATGTGGTGAAGACAGCAGCTTGATAGTGGAGACACGTTCCTTTATTCTCCAAGAAATTAATGGTAAATGGGGGATTTACACGCGATCATGTCTTCCCTGCGATCGAGAGATGGTAAATGGGCTCAGAATACCCACTTGCGGCCGTACTCAGAGACCTAATGATATTTTAACTTGATAATAATTTATTATGGAGCTTATATTATAAGTAAAAGACTACCTGCAGTTATGTAATTATTATTGGTCTCTGAGTGCGACAGTTAGCGATAGTTCAAATTGCAATGTAATGTAACAATGTATTGCATTTTTAATGAGCTAAAATTAGAATAGGCAGCCCAACACCATTAGCGGCCACTCCGTCCACTTTGCCCCAAGGCCCAAAAATATACAGGGTGTAACAAAACAACGTGAAATGTTGTCTATAGTTGCATATAATTCACTGTTCAGTAGCAGCGCTGAAATAGTTGTGTTTTTAATTTGTGAATGGACAAATTCTTTACTTTGCTTTGTCCTTCGTCTTTTCCCGGGACTCAAAGTATTTCCGTACTAAACTTCAGCAAAATCGGCTCGATGGTTTGGGCGTGAAGAGGTGATAGACAAACAGACGGACAGTATATACGACATCGTATCACCTCGTTATGATACACTGTGGACTGACACTAAAACTTGCAGTAAAACTCCACACTCCACTCCCTGGGCGTGCCGCGGAATCGAGTGCCTTCATCTCTGCCCGAGGGCGTCTGGTAGGTAGACATTTGAGGAACTTATGCCTGTGGTGGATTGATATGAGTCAGAGACATCGAAGGTATCAATGTCCTTGACCTGTGGAACAAAGGTGAGAGAACACTTCGGGGATCTTCCAACTATTGTGATAAAATGGGCTAGACCTTTTTATCCAGTGATTTCTGACTATCCTTTTGGTTTGCTTACCAATTTTATTTATCATTGGGAAATGTGAATATGATTGCTAAACAAATGTGGCTACCACATTAAAAGAAGATAGAGCTTGCAAAATTATATTGCTGAGATAGAAGGCTCTTTACTCTACTGGAGATATTACAAATGTTTTCTTGTGTCCTATTTGCAAATATTTGAAATAAAAGGATTTCATCTTTATTTTTCATGAAATTGTAAATCCAGCTTTGATAACATTAGGTACCTCAAAAGAAAGCCATTAAGACTCCAAAACCCTACGAAGCCCCAACGTTCATAACAAAAGTTTTTCTACGATGATACCAACAAATCTTCAATATTATAATGTTGCTTCTCTTCGTTTTGTTTGTTTGTTTGTCTTTAAACAGTTAAATTCAAGAAATAAATAAGTAAAATAAGTAAAAGAAAAACAAAAGAAAAAATCTTAATCGTGCACAATTTTATATTTCTTAAACTACATTTCAATAAATACTTATACTAATCACTAATACTAAAAAACTACACTAAATAAGGTTAAACCTCGATACACCGCCTGGAATTTTCTCGTTGACGCCATTTTTAGGCGCGAACTTGAAAATTCGAACGTTCTGTGGGTTTTGTTCTTTCAGTGCGTTGTCGGCAAACAACTTGGTTGTTGGGCCTGGGTTGATCTGGGCATCAGCTGGTTGTCTTTTTTTGATTATTCTCGTTGGTTTTCGACTCCTTAGAATATATTTATTGCTCTGCGCTGGTGTGCGTAGAGTCAATTTTTGATTTTGCGCCTGTATTCTCGGGAAATTGATGATCTGTTGCGTGGAAACTTTTTGCACCTTCTGCGTCGTTATACCTTCGGGCATTATAAGCTGAGCTGCAATATTCTGTAAAGATATAAATGACTAATATTAATTAATTTCTGTAGAAAAAAAGACTGTTATTTAGAGAACTTAAGCAAATTGGGAAATTCAAGCTCCTTAAAATGAAATACTTACGTTTATTAAAACGAGCAATACGGAGAACAACAAAAACTGCCTTAACATCTTGAAAGTAATTAATTGTGATTCCAATCGATAGAATGATGATTGTTACCACGAGCAATCTCTTTATGTACACAAAATAATCTGTTCAAACGTTTTTATCGTTCAAAATCTACACCAATTAGGAAATGTAGAGTCAGATATTATTCAATACATTACATCATGTTTATCGTTAAGGCGACTAAAAGTGTTCAATGAATTAAATCCTACGTACCTACGTATAGATACCTATAGACACCTATCTAGACAGTTAAATATATTATGTAGAGACCCTTTAAAATTAAATGACACAATTTGCAAATTGTAGAGTCTAAAATCTAAATACATGAAAATATTGCTGTTCCGTAGAATCGGTTTTCATCTCATCTTGAAGCCAAATTTATACTCTGCTTATGTATAAATTTGTAACTAAGATCATCAATATTATTGGTAAAAGAAATAAAACACAAGAATCCTATAAATATTCAATTTAATTCTAAAATAAATAACTTATATGAAGGGAGGCGGGATGCATCCTCTCTTCAAGAAGCAGTCGCAGGAGTAGTCCTCAGTAAACCCTGGGGGTGGACCACAAGAACACGACAGTGCCTTCAGGGGAGAGGCAGGTGGAACTGGTGTGGCTGGTTCCGGACACCCATAAATGGAGAAAATGGGGTCTAGAGAACCTATGGGGGATAAAAGGATGTCAGTGAAGTAGAAGTCGGGGCAGGTTCGGAGGTCTGTGACGAAGGGTAGGGAAACGGTTGTGGCACAGACTGGAGCGGTTGCGGTACAGACTGGAACGGGTGGGGCACAGACTGGAGCGGGTGCGGTACAGACTGGAATGGGTGGGGGACATGCTGGAACGGGTGGGGCACAAACTGGAACGGGTGAGGTACAGACTGGAATGGGTGGGGGACATGCTGGAATGGGTGGGGGACATGCTGGAACGGGTGGGGCGCATAATGGTGGTGGTGGGACATATAAGGGAGGTGGTGGGCCACATGTCTCTCTCAGCGGGTACGAGACGAGCAGTTGCTTGCAGTCCACCTAAGAAAAGAAAATCATGACCTATACACATAATATAGACACTAGTATAACATTTTGGCAAATGCTGCATAAGGCTGTATAAAAAATATTAACAACATATTGTGTGTAAACTCTGAGCGCGCGCTTGTCAAGTTAAAGTTGTTTAAATTTTTTTGGTGTGGAATTAGGTAACTCTTTTTGCCAAAAGAGCGCTACCTGGATAAATATTTATTTTCACGGCAAGTACAGCAGGTATACAGGTGCAATAATTAAACCTTCCTGGCAAATTTTGATATATTGATCCTTATGAAAAATAAAAATACACGTATTTTTTTCTTTTATGATCACTCAGTGCTAAAATATTGAGAAAAGGCTTCCGAAAGTTATCCTAAAAAACATTACAATTAATGGACACGACGCGTCGCCCGCGCGTGACATACCCCGGCCCCGCGTGCGCGCCTCCCCCTGCGTTACCCCCGTTCATTCCCCCGCGCCGCTAGTGACCATTCTGAAATGATTCAAATGGGATAAAATATTTTGTCATAAAAAAATAACACCCAATTTTTGTTGGTTAAATGGACTCTCCTAATGATACCTAAGCTCTGGAAAAAATTTGGCAGGAAGGTTTAATTGCACGTATTATACCTGATATAACCTAAAACTACGGTATTAAGGTAAGCTAGAAGGTATTCAGTATCCATCTGCTCATTGTGCCTTATCAATTATCATTTAATAGACATCTTATCCAAGGAAACACAATTTTGCACGCAATTGTCATAGCAAAATATGCCGCACTAAAAACAATAACTGTAACAACCCAATTAACCATGTTTTGGAACAAATAAATATGATTATGACAAACAGAAACTTACATTTAAAAAGGTCACAGCCAAAATAAACGCCAGAGAATACATCCTACTGACACGAATAAAATGCGGGTCACCTTTTTATGTAGGTAAAGGTATTATCGGTGGAAATAACGAAAGTATTTCCATAATTATTTCAGTAATTTCACCAGCTTTCACAATATTGATATCATTGTTTCCCCATCACGTTATCAGTTGGTTTTCAAACCCCTGGCAAACATTTTGATAAGTTCCTTTTTAATTACGGGTGTTCAGTAAACAAGTATATCTACATCTTTACATCCAAGGGTAAAATTATTATTGTTCACTAAACGCTGCAGCTAGGTTATTGACGTTATTGTCTTTTTAGAGTTCTTTAGTTTAGTTTGGAAACTTAAATGTTATTTTTTTAATAAATAAGGGGGCAAACGAGCAAACGGGTCACCTGATGGTAAGCAACTACCGTCGCCCATGGACACTCGCAACATCAGAAGAGCTGCAGGTGCGTTGCCGGCCTTTTAAGAGGGAATACGCTCTTTTCTTGAAGGTTTGCAGGTCGTAGTCTAAATGGTTATTGGTTATCCTGCTAGAATAACTTTGCTATTACTTAATGAATTAATAAGTTCATGAAAATGATTGTTTTGGGCTACATACCTACGTAGAATAAGAAAACCCTTTTCTTAACTATTTTTAAGGCTAAACAGGCGTGTAAAATTAAAACAGATGGCTAGGAAGTATGAAAAAAAGACAACAATAATAAGATAGTAGCCTAGTCAGTAGCTTTATAGGAAACCTATAAATTAAGATGCTTACATCCAAGTATCGCTCGCTCGGATGTCGAAATCTCGACTATTGCACACCGTGTGGCCATTTTAAGGTTTTCATAATATTTTGCCAAGAAACCAGTCTGCCAGTTTTATTTACATCCAATAGAATATAGTACAGGTTTCCTAGAGAATATTTTTTTGACTTGATTACTATTAAGCTAATTTTCGTGAGTAGGTAGCTTCATTTTGGCGAAAACAACAATTTCCTCTGCGAACATTCTCGAACAGGGTAGCTAAGGCTAACAGAGATAGAAAGGATACTGTTTCGGTTTAGCGGTCCTAAATTAAGGATTGTTCTACATTTTGTAGGACAATGCTACTGTTAAATTTACATTTAAAATAAAATATAATAATAACCTATCAAAATACAAACAATAGGGTTCCGTTTTAGGGTTCTGTAATCAACAAGTCCTCGTTGACTGTGGAACCCGAGTTGAAGGGAGAGGCATTGGCTGTTAGCTTGGACATTGCGAAGGCCTTTGATCGGGTTTGGCATAAAGCGCTGCTTTCAAAGCTTCCATCATACGGGCTGCCTGAGAAATTATGTAAGTGGGTCACTGGTTTCTTAGCAGACAGAAGCATAAAGGTCGTAGTTGACGGCGAATGCTCGGAAACTCAGTCTGTTGATGCTGGTGTCCCTCAGGGCTGTGTGCTATCGCCTACTCTATTCTTACTGCATATAAATTACATGTTGCAGACCAGCGGCATTCATTGCTATGCGGATGACAGTACAGGTGATGCTGTATATACCGGCTCCACCAATATTTCTCGGCAAAATGTCACTGAGAGTCGAAACGAACTTGTGTCTAAGGTGGAGAATTCATTGGAAAAGGTCTCTGAATGGGGTAGACGTAACTTGGTCCAATTCAACCCCGCCAAGACACAAGTCTGCGCGTTCACCACTAAAAAGTCACCAATGGTCGTATATCCTCGTTTCGAGGGCACATCTTTAACCATCTCCCCTAGCATTGAGATACTTGGCGTCAACATATCGAGCGAAGTCCAGTTCCGATATCATCTAGAGGGTAAGGCCAAATTAGCCTCGAAGAAGCTTGGTGTTCTTAACAGAGCAAGACAGTACTTCAGTCCGGACCAACGTCTACAACTCTACAAGGCGCAGGTTCGGGCTCATATGGAATATTGTTCTCATCTCTGGGCAGGGGCGCCAAAATACCAACTACTCCCTCTGGATCGTATCCAACGAAGGGCCGCTCGAATTGTTGACTGCCATAGTGTTTCAAACAGCTTGGACCCCTTGGAATTACGCCGAGATGTAGCTTCACTCTGCATCTTCTATCGGTTGTATCACGGGGAGTGCTCTGAGGAATTGTTCGGAATCATACCACCTGGAACTTTTCGCCATCGTCCCACGCGAAAAACATACCATCCTCATCACCTTGATGAGTGGCAGTCTTCCACAGTGCGTTTTTCGCGTAATTTTCTGCCGCGCACTGTAAAACTCTGGAATGAACTGTCACCAGCAGTTTTTCCGGACCTATACAACCTGCAAACCTTCAAGAAAATAGCGTATTCCCTCTTAAAAGGCCGGCAACGCACCTGCAGCTCTTCTGATGTTGCGAGTGTCCATGGGCGACGGCAGTTGCTTACCATCAGGTGACCCGTTTGCTCGTTTGCCCCCTTATTTAATAAAAAAAAACGAAATAAATGCGAAAGTGTGTCTGTTACCTCTTCACGCCCAAACCGCTGAACCGATTTTGATGAAATTTGGTATGGAGATACTTTGAGACCCGAGAATGGACATAGGATACTTTTCATCCCGGAAAAATGCACGGTTCCGATGCGATAAACAAATTTTGGCGCAACGGAGTTGCGGCCGTCATCTAGTTTATAATATTAGGGGCGTTCCACGCCAAGCAGACAGGAAAAAATAGTCGATGTCTCCGATTTTGATAATATTTGGATATGCTATACCTACACGTGTTATTAATACGTGCGCCAAATATTTTTGTAATATAATGGCTAGATTAAAAATGATGGGACTTTGAAACATGACTTTTCTATTCGACACTCCGTGCTTCAAAGTCGATTATAGATTTAAAATATATATATTAGAATAATTAAACCACTGAATTTGTTACTTCATTTAATGAGCTCTTTAAGTGCATTTTTGAAAACAAAAAAAAATGTTTTTTTCTTTGAAGAAAATGCAAATTAATTTTTTTCTCTTAATTTTCTCAAAGAGGGACCCTTTTGATTTTTCTTATATTTTTTGTGTAAATAGCTAATATTCTATAGAACATTCCTGCACAACTTCTATAATGGGCCGGGAAGTGGATTAGGAGCTAGACTGAAAATACTTCCGAAGGGTGGCGTCCAGCGCCATACTGTACTATGGGCAGAAATCGCTAAGTAGTGGAAATTGCCAAAATACTTCGATTTTGATGTGGAGAAATGAACCCTTAGATAAGTTTTTTTAAAGAGTAACATAATTTAAAAAAAAAGAAAAATTTTTTTTTTTGAAAAAAAAAAATTTTTTTCACGAATTTTTTTTTCTTGTAAGTAAACATTTTTTGTCTATTTCTCTTTCAAAAATCTATTAAATGTTACTCTTCACTATATCGAAATTGATGTTATTTGGCAATTTCCACTATGTATCGATCTCTGCCCATAGTATTGTATGGCGCTGGACGCCACCCTTCGGAAGTATTTTCAGTCTAGCTCCTAATCCACTTCCCGGCCCATTATATACGTTGTGCAGGAATGTTCTATAGAATATTAGCTATTTACATAAAAAATATAAAAAAAATCAAAAGGGTCCCTCTTTGAGAAAATCAAGAAAAAAAAATTAATTTACATTTTTTCCAAAGAAAAAAACATTTTTCTTTATTTTCAAAAACACACTTAAAGAGCTCGTTAAATGAAGTAACAAGTTCAGTGGTTTAATTATTTTAATGTATATATTTTTTAATCTATAATCGGCTTTGAAGCACCGAGTGTCGAATAGAAAAGTCACGTTTCAAAGTCCCATCATTTTTAATCCAGCCATTATATAGCAAAAATATTTGGCACACGTATTAATAACACGTGTAGGTATAACATATCCAAATATTATCAAAATCGGAGAGATCGACTATTTTTTCCTGTCCGCTTGGCGTGGAACGCCCCATTAGTAAGGATTGTTTTCACAGCGAATGCGAGGACTGCTTGTCTTTGTCTAGCAGCGCAATTGAGCCAGACTCTAGCTCAATTGCATAAGTAGAAAAAGACTTGAGCTTAAGTTTTTCGGGATGCGAACTAATACAGGTTGTAAGTCTGGTTGGTTGTAAGGGCGCCGGATATAAAAGGGGCGCTGGAGGCAAACAAAAGGGCACCAACATTTTTTTGCGCTATCATCACCCCGGGTGCCGAAGGAATCTCGCCTAGGGCGCTCGGGTAGTGCTAAAGCCAGCCCTGACTGACTGACTGACTGACAGACGAGCCTGAGGGTTACCGTGCCCGCAGGCTCGCGGCGTGTGCGCGTGTGAGCGATTCTAGTGTGTCACCGACGCGAGCCGAATAAGTTCGCGAACTTAAAACCCACGTACTTTAAGTTCGTACGTGTGTCACCCCTTTGATTTTATAACTTTGTAAGCACAGCGCTATTTTTTTACGGTCAAATTCATAGCGTTCGCCGACTTGCGGCATTTTTCTAAAAGTCAAAACTCAAAAGTAACTCTTTCAGCGTAAACTTTTAAAGTAAACGCTATGCTTAAGAGGGTGTAGTAAAATTCGAATGAAGAAACTATTGCCGTCACGCTTCACCCTGCGCTGGCACGTGTATTGTGATAGAGACAGATACAATAAATCGAGGTAACGTTAAACGTATTAATCTGATTCCAATTATTTATTTTAATATCTTCCGGAAGAGTGAGTCTATGCTTCTACGTTTTTATTTTATCTTAAAGATCTTTCAAAATTTTATGGTCGGTGGATTGGCGGGGTACGGGGCATTCATTTTTTGCAATTTTTGAAGGGTCATATTTTTTTATTTATTCGTAAATGTAGAAAAGGCATAGCTTTAACAGATCCCAATATTGTATAAAAATCATTTGTCTAGACGCATTGTCCAAGGAGTAATTTGGGGAATACGTTTGTGTGGAAAAACAGTGTTAGCGTATCCTCTTAACAGAGGGTTAATCAAAACAAAACTTGATTAATACTTTAAGCTGAGATACGTGTACTTATAAATTTTTAGTTCCATTGTTTACGTAGTCAACAAGGAACCCTTATAGATTCGGTCTGTCATTCCGTCTGTCTGTCCGCGGTTTTGCTCAGAGACTATAAAGCTTTAATTTGGCATGGATGCACATATTAATGATGCCGAGAAAATAGAACATAAAATCTTTTATGGTACCTCCCCTACACATCAAGCGGGGATGAATTTTTTTTTCGCGCAACCCAGGGTGTGGGATGTCGTTGGATAGTTTTTTAAAAAATATTACGAGTATTCATAGATCGTTTTCCGATTTAGGTAAATTTTTGATTATTTTTGTACAATAATATGAAGTTTTAAAGTGAAAAAAATCTTAAGAGTCCAGTCCCTTCTGCCAGCTAAACGGTTGCTGCTGGAAAAATCTGAAAAATTCACAGGAGTAGGAAATATGCTGAAATTAAAAGCAAAACTATCACGGCTAAGAAGACTTCAAAAGTTATTGAGTACCTAATAGTCAATCAACTAAAAAAATGTTTTCGGCCAAGTATAAAGAAACTTTTTGTTCAAATTCCATTGAACGAAACTGAGATGATGTTGTTAGTTGTGTAAAACACGTTTTAAATGAACATTCATTGACCATACAAAAATTATCAAAAACTAGCGGTACCTATTACGGAACCCTATATAATATATTGCGCGTGGCCCGACATACACTTGGCTGGCTTTTTTTTTAAATACAAAATATACACGGTTGGCTCCTCTGTCTCTGAAGAAGAAAGAGAAAGGGATGAAAATTGCAAGGGCAAAAAAGTAGTTTTATATTTCAAAATAATTTATTTAAAATAAATAACTTAACACTAACAATAAATAACTGGAAACACTATATAGTGGGGGGAGGCATAGGTATTTTACGTAGGAAGTGACTCCGAGACTGGCTGGAGGCTGCCGGGAGGTTGGAAGCCATCCACGGCGATACTGGAGAAGCCGCGGGCAAGAATGGGTTCATGAATGGAGAAGATTTACAGGGACAGGGCTGTTCTGCCTCCACAGACGGCTTTGGCTCCACAATAATCTTCTCGGCTTTCAGTATCTCCACTGGAATTTCTCTTATTTCTGGCTTAGGTATCAGCAGATTTAAGTATTGCAAATTCTGCATTGGAATTTGGTAGTTTCTAGGTATTTCGGTTGGTAAAAGTCTGTTTGGTATCATTTGGTTTGGCGCCATCTGGTTTGGCGCAATTTGGGTTGGCAAAATCTGGCTTGGCACAATTTGGGTTGGCAAAATCTGGTTTGGCACAATTTGATTTGGCATCTGATTTGGCATCACACCAAAAATATTCGGAGACAGCAGAACATTTTGGTAGAAATCTGCCGTTGGCATATCTGGCTTAGGTATACTTTGTGCCAACTGCGCTACAGCTTCCAAGGTAGATGGCGCTTCGATCTTCTTGCATGGAGTTACTGGTACCTCTGGTGGTGTGATAGCTGGTATTTCTGGGGTTCGGTAGTTTGGTAGATTTGGAGCTGTACTCCGGAGCCGTTCTTCTATACAGGGAGGTAGTCGTCGTGGTGGAGGCCTCATTCCTCGCCAGGGACCGCGCCGTTGACATGTGACTATGTGTAGTAGGATCGATAGGAGAAGTAGGGTGATTTTCATGTTGTCTAGAAGAAATTTGAAAATTTTATATTTTTAATTGAACTTTTATAGATCACAGATTTTAAATTGATTAATAAATTATCTGTTAAAAGTATGTTAGTTATATCAGTAACTAAAACTTGCCTCCAAAGAATAACAAAATCGATATAAACAGTTAGAAATATTATTTCCTCTTTTATAATAAAGGTGACACAATTATTATTATTGTGTAAATACACCTAGTATCTGATTTCGAATTCTTATCAGTTACAGAGTGTCAGTAAGAAGTTATAAGAAGTTTCGAAACCCCTTCCTATTGTAGGTAAGTATGCTAAAAATTAAAGATAGCCGATAGGTTACTTTTTAAACATTTTACAACATAATGTTTTATCAAATAATATTTTGAATGTTCATATTTTAAATAACAGCTATAAGTTTTAACATTACTGTGTTAGTTACACAGTAATGGCATTAATAATAATAACAAACTAGCGTAGACGTACTAAAAATTACCAGCACGCCGGCAAACGCATAACTCATAATAATTTTAATAATTAGCTTTTGATTTTAATAATTATTACGCAATAAATTCTCAGGGATGAATAGTTTCCGAAATTTCCAGAAGAGGGCTGCTTCTGGAAATTTCGGGAACTATTCATACCTGAGAATTTATTGCGTAATAATTGAAGATGAAACATTGTTTATGTAGGTACCTACAATAATCTACACTCTACAGTATTAGTTCCTACTTTAAAATAATAAAAAAAACCGTAGTTTGCGGAGCGGATAAAGTTCTAATAGATGCCTATTGCCTGTACAAATATAATATTATTATTGTCGCTCGTCTTCAATCGTTATTCGTTATAGCCACGATGGCACAGGAACGACAGAAATGTCGTTGAAAAGCTTTTATGTACATTTGGGACCGCGGAGTCTAAAAAACCTTCAGCTTATTAGTTTTATAAAATGTGTACTCATATTAACCCATCAAGCCCCGTAAGGCCCATATGGGCCGCGATAACAAAAGATTTCAAATTTTTGTTGCGGCCCGCGACACCAAGACCAAAACATGTTTGTGGCCCGCATGAAAAAAAGGTTGGGGACCACTGGTTTAGAACAACATACCGGTTAAATTGAGCAAAATCAAAGGTCCCGGCTGAATGCTATATGACCACCTGTCACCGGTTACTACAACTATCGGTTTTTACGACTAAATATGAGTAGTCCCTTCGATGTCGCTATAACAGATTTTGACTGTAATAATGTAAGTACGCTTAATATCTTATAAATTATAAGGAAAAATTTTAATAAGTGAGTGAGGGCTGAAGTATAGAAAAGCCAAACATAAATTATTGTAACATTTTATTTCAAACAAATGCTAGTTATACTTAAATGCTTTGTACTCACTTCCAAAAATCTGTTGTTACAATAATTTTATTATTAAGAGCGGCCACATACATCAGTTTTCCTGATTCGATTTCCTGATCCGTTTTCCGAAACCGGGCCTTGAAGGGCGGCCACATACATCATTTTTCCTGATTCGGGAACCGTATCACGAAAAAAAACCGTACGGAAACTGATCGAATGTGTGTGACATGCAATTACTTTTGTATGAATTTACTGCGTTCGGAGAACCCGGTTTCGGAAAACGGATCAGGAAATCGAATCAGGAAAACTGATGTATGTGGCCGGCCTTAATGTGGAAGTATCGTAAATAATTTACACGTAGAATAAAACTCCTACGATCGGCACTGCAAATATCCATTACTTAAATGTGTAAATAAACCTTATTTACACATTTAATTAATGGCTTTTTGCAGACACAAAAAATTTTAGCTAAAAAAGTTTTTACATGTTTATAGATTTGATTTGTTCGATTTTTCAACATTCCTTGGATGACAGAACAAAAAACGTGATAGTGTAGTACATTACATATTATACAATAACAACAATAAGTGTAAATTAATTAAATCAAAAACATGACGTGTATGCTGACTTGTTAAAAAAATCTTACAAAAAGGGCCTGTTTCACTACTTCCTGATAAGTGACGGATAGGCTATCCGCCACTTAACTTGACAGATTATATAATATGGAGAAACTGTCAAAAAGTTGTGGATAGCTTATCCGACACTTCAGGAAGAGGTAAAACAGGCCCTAACGCACCATGCCTAAGAAGGCTAAGATACGCGGCCGAAGTTCGGCAAGATTACGCCTGCAATGTATTTTAAATTACCGATGACACACCATGCCGAAATTACGTCGCGTAATCGCGTCATATTGTATGCGTAGCGCATTGCAAGCGTAGTCATGCCGAACTTCGGCCACGTATTTTCGGCCAAGTGTGTTTAGACACCAAGTGCCTATGCCGCCGAAAACACGTCATTTAATATTATCCAAAATAATTTGTGTAGTGTACTATGTAGTACACAGGATTATCAACAATTTCAGCAGGGTTTGACCCAAATAATAACCACTAGTACAGCTTGTGAAAAATAGTAGATGCTATTTGCTAAGCATAACTTTAAAATCACATAAAAAGTATAATATTATAAACCAAATAAAAAATGTGTCAGGGTGATAATCATATTTAAATTGTACTGTCAGAGAAGTTGACTCCTAGGCAGATGGCGGGCCTACACGGTCGCGTTACATCAAACTCATCCACTGACCTCCATTATACAAGTACGCTGGACCTATGATACCCTTTGAAATGACAGCTGTTTTTGTGCCTATTTGAACCGGAATCAGCGCCCCAATGCGGGGGAAGAGAACTAAATCTTGACGTAAACATGACGTTTCAAAGTCGCCATATTGGCGCTGATAGCAGTAGTGAGAGTACTTGGAACTAATACTAGTTTCTACCACCGTAGAGATTATATTCTCTTTGGTTTCTACAACCAATAGCGATTGAGCGGTCATTTGCAAGTTACGTCAGATTTCGTTCTCTTCCCCTGCATTGGGGGCGCTGATTTCGCTTCAAGTAGACACAAAAATCAGCTGGGTATCTTATATCCAGCGTACTTGTATATTATTTAGTATAATATTATATATATATATATATATATATATATATATATATATATATATATATATATGTGTGTGTGTGTGTGTGTGTGTGACGACTGACGACCTCCGTGGCGCAGTGGTGAGCGCGTCCATAGCTCAAGCCGGAGGTCGCGGGTTCGAGTCCCGCCGACGGAACAAAAGTTTATAAAGTTCCTGGGTCATGGATGTGTATTAAAATATATGTGTATCATATAATAAAAATCTTAAATATATGTATAGTATGAAGGTATTAAATATATTTCCGTTGTCTGGTACCTGTAACACAAGTCCATCAGGTACTTTGCACAGGGCCAGACTGACGTGGTGTGAAGCGTCCATAGATATTATTATTATTATAATGGAGGTCAGTGAACCCATCCAACAGATCACAGCTTACATTGAATTGACGTGACCCGACCAAATGACGTTGGTCTGTCAACTGCCTAGGAATCAATTTCCTCGATGGTACAGAACATTGTGGAAGTATGAGGCGAATAAAAATATTAAATTTAAAATATTCAGTTCAGCATCTTTTTAACAGACTGTACGCAATACTAAAAACTAAAGTCTTATATTCTATGACCAGATTTTCAGGCATTAGTCATCGGAGGTGGTTTGCCGCTTGCCAGTACTTTCTTCATAGTCTTCATCATGCTAGGAATAAGGCCTATGTGCTTGTCCACACATTTTATGGCGCAGTTCTCAAATTGTATTGTGCACTTGTCTATCTGGAAATAAAAAAAAAACTTTGAAGTTACTGTATCCGGTATATGTTTATTTTTCTCTATGAGTTACTATTTGGTTACTGTTGCACATTATTTAGAACGATATTATAATGTTTATACCGCGCACTGCAAAACTCTGGAATGAACTGTCACCAGCAGTATTTCCGGACCTATACGACCTGCAAACCTTGAAGAAGAGAGGGTATTCCCTCTTAAAAGGCCGGCAACGCACCTGCAGCTCTTCTTATGTTGCGAGTGTCCATGGGCGATGGTAGTTGCTTTCCATCAGGTGACCCGTTTGCTCGTTTGCCCCCTTATTTCATAAAAAAAATTCTAGTAATAATAGATAAATATAAACTGTTGATTATTAAAAATTAGATTTATAATAAATCTTATGCATAAAAATATTGTAATCGTGGGGAAGAAAGGTTGTAAGATAGTTTTGAAAATAACAAATGGAGTGTAGTGTTGTACAAGTTGAGTATTGTTTTTTGCCCCAATAATATTTACATTTTATCAAACAACTAGATCCGCTATCCCCAACCCGCGGCCCGTCGGGGCTTTATTTGTGGCCCGCGTGATGTAAAACCATTTTGAAATTCACGCCCTCCGACAAAATAATGTAATGTCATTGAGATAGTCATGAAATTTTTTCCACTTTTAAATCTTTAATTTTGAAAAATGTTATTTCTTTAACCTTTTATTTAAATATTTTTGTTGCGGCCCACGACACCAAGACCAAAACATGTTTGTGGCCCGCATGGAAAAAAGGTTGGGAACCACAGAACTAGATGTTCCGTGCGGCTTCGCCCGCGTAATTTAGGAATTTTACGGAAACCGTACATTTTTCCGCAAAAAATTGCCTATGTCACCTCACGTGGTCTATTCTTCATGCGAGCCAAATAACATAAAAATTGCTCCAGTAGTTCTTAAGATAATAAGCAATTTCAAATAATTTCCCTCGTTTTTCCACATTTTCCTTTATTTTTCCGCTCTTATTAGTCTTAGCGTGATAAAATATAGCTTATAGTTTCTTTGATAAATGGGACTGACAAACAACACTGAAAAAATATTGTGTGCAACTTACAACTTCTTGACTAGGATCAGCGCCCAGCTTGTCTCGTGCTAAGTCATTGCAATCCATCACACACCGCTGCAGTCTGTTTTGTAAGGAGTTTATTTCATTCTGGAATAGAAAACAATAAAGATTATAAGACAGTCCACAACACGAACAATTTGAAAACAACATGTTAAAGCAGCACGATTATAATTAGCCATCAGGATTTTAAGGACCAAATGTGCAACTCGTAAGTCGTAACACTAGAGCAGTTCCACTCTGTAGTTGCTATTAATGTTTATGGACATCAGTGTCACAAATCACAATCAGGTGATCAATCTGTATGTTTTCTGGTTCATTTAGTGGAAGAATTTTTCATGGCAGTAGTAGTAGGCTTGTGGGTAAAACTTAAATACCTTATCAAAATCTATCCAGTGGCAGTAAAACAGTAAACATCCGAATAAAAAATGTAATACTGATATTACCTGAACATAATTATTTGCTTGATTTAGTTGAGTTGTGCAGTTCTCTATACAGCCATGTACTCTCTCCAGGGAAGACTGGGGGTCGTCACAACATTTAGCTGCACATCTGTGCATGTCACCCTGAAAAAAAAATTCAATTCAAATAATTTGTTTTTACAAATATTTTTAATTAAGAAAATGTGTACATATTCTATTTTTTTAACAGTAAACAAAAATCATACTTTGTTTTTGTTGGTGAAGAGAAGAAAGGTTTAGCATAATATATTATAATAAAATAAATAGCAACAAGTTATGTAACAAAACATTAAGTACTAGAACCAATTAATGTCAGGGGTGTATTTTAAATTTAATGAAATTAACAATAAGAATGCTTGTCGTTTTATGTAAGATACTTAAATGGAATATCGAAACAATAATAACGCAGGAATATAATGTTAACTTATTAATTTAATACAAGAGTTGCATAAGATTTTTACTTACACATAACCTAAAAACTAACCTGCATTTTTCGCAAATAACTTTTGTCTAGTTCATTTACGAGATTGGTCATCTCCTGTTCTATCCTGTACTTCTGAGCTTCCACCATTTTCATTAATTAATTTATGATTTTTATGCTGAAATTTTAATATTTTTATGAGAAACTTGCACTGCTTCGCTTCACTAGAAATGTGACAATTGACAAACAGAAAGTACAAACTGACAATTATTTTTATGTCACAGTGACAGATGACAGTGACATTGGCAGAAGCCATCTTTTTTATATTTTAATTTTTAAATGCAAGCGTTTCTTTAATTTGTGCCATATTACTGCCATAGCTGTTATCAAAAGAATTGAATAAAATAAATATTATGACTTATGAGAAATGCTGACCTTGCTGTTATTTTTTTTAAACCTTTTGTTACATAAATCATGAATTTTAGTAACATTAGTTATTTAAAACTAGGTAATTTTGCGAGACTTATGACGTCATCATAATTATGCACCATGATTGCGCAGCTGTTCGCAGAAAGCGCAATCGCAGTGGATCATCGGCAATCTATACAAATATGGCCTTATTAGGGTTCCGTACCTAAAGGGTAAAAACGGGACCCTATTACTGAGACTTCGATGTCTGTCCGTCTGTCCGTCTCTCTGTCTGTCTGTCTGTCTGTCCGTCTGTCTCCAGGCTGTAACTCAAGAACGGTAATAGCTAGAGAGTTGAAATTTTTACAGATTATGTATTTCTGTTGCCGCTATAACAACAAATACAAAAAACGAAATAAATTAAATATTTAAGGGGGGCTCCCATACAACAAACGTATTTTTTCAAACATTTTTTGCTCGGTATCAATGATGATAACAAGCAGGCACTAGAAATTTTCACAAAAACTTTAGTTATATGTCTACTTTAATAAATAATAATAATAATTAAATAAAATATAAATTTAAGGGGGGCTCCCATACAAAAAACACAATTTTTTGCCCATTTTTGCTCTATGACGGTACGGAACCCTTCGTGCGCGAGTCCGACTCGCACTTGGCCGATTATTTTTTACCATCATTGGCCAAAATGAAAAAATCTCAAAAGTCGCCTCGCCCAGTACAGAGAAAAACCTTTAATAAGATCTTTCGCGTTAATAATAATTGATATTGATCTCGCTACACCTGATATGTCACGAATCAACGATAAAGTATAAATAAATGAAGAGTATTAGAAAATCTTCATTAATTAATATTATTGTGTTACGTGTAGAGATCGGAGTATAATATTATGGCGTTCGTCATCTTTGCAAGTTTCTTAAGTTTATTACAAGTGAGTTAGTTTAAATGTGCGAAAATTATTTATTTAAGTCAATTATTAGCTTTGATTAATAATTAAAATTGTTTATTTAATTACTATTGACAAATTAATTAGATACCTACGGGCAACGCCTAGCATTTTAAGATTCACGTGGAATTTCGAAAAGTTCAGTATCAGTATAAGCCTTTTGTAGTTTCCAGGAGGAAAACAAAAGAAAATCAACACCATGGATTAACTTGTTACTTCTCTGCTGTTGGATGTTGCCTATTCTTACCATTAACCAATTCGTTTGCTCGTTTTACAATAAAATCATGTTATAATCTTCTATTTCAGAATGTTCTCGCTCAGTATCCAGCACAATTCTACATACAACCAGAGATCGTGGAAAGAAGAAACCCTGCTCCCGTCTTCATCTCAGAGACTCCGATAACGCAGATGAAGTTTCCCACACCAACAACAATAATAACTGACTGCACGCCGTCTGTCTGTCACAACTTAGGGAACTTAGTACAGCTTATGATAGTCAGTAACCTCCTTCAAAACACCAATATAGGGTCGCCTACAGCTCTTAAGATGGCTATGCCGATCATAAAAGAAGTCCTCTCTTCTCCTTCGTTAGCGAACATCTGTCCAGAGTCCTTGAAGCAGAAATTTAATATGATTGCATCAAGATTACCAGTACCAAACACAGTCGTGCCAAATGTTGCTCCCAATATAGCCGTACCAAATTTGGAAGTCAGTCCAAACTTATTTATAGCAAATGACCTTTGGAGAGCAGCTCCGAAATTAAACTCACCTAATATAATTTACCAAAACCTACCTGTTACCAATAACATACCTGTAAATACAATCTTACAAGATCTGGCTTTACAGGAACTATTTGAAACTAAAACAAGGCAACCTTACATACCTTACCAGAATGCCTTACCTGTAGAAACAATTTCGACCATTTTGCCTCTAAATGTTGGTTTGCAAAATATTGTACATTTTAATATTCGTGAAACAGAAGCAGTTCCAAGTTCTCTACCTCCCACTATAAATTATCAGAACCTTCCTTTACCTGTGAACGTAAATAATATACCTTTGAATACAGTTTTGCAAAATGTACCTGTCGATATACCCCAACGCAATATTCAAGGTTTACCTGTTAAAATTGTTTTTAAAAGTTCTCCAAATGAACGCGTAGACTATTCTACTAATTTTGTCTCACGGAATACTCCAAGAGGCAACCTCAATACTATTACTTCGTCTTTTCCGTTGTCGATTTCTTCGCCAAATACCAAACCAGTTATAAAATTTCTACTAAGATCGTAAATCTAGTATGCTTGCTATTGTTATTTCTATATGCTTACTAGGCATATTGTAAATTGTTATGACTTGAATGAGTACTTTTGTTGTGTTATTTTTGTAAATGTGATTATGAAACATGTTTTATTTTATCACAGATTATGAAACATGTAAATAAATTATCTTATTTATCTTGGCCTTTTTTCACAGATTTATAAGATTTACTAGGCAAATAATATTTTAATTTTATTATTGTATAATAGAGATCAGTGACTTGTGTAAATCACTTGTGTGATGAAGTAGGTATAAGTAAAATTGAAGATAATTAAAAACAGATAGAATTTGTCGTCATTTATTTCGATAATTACACATGAAATGGGCAACTTACGTTCTAAACATTATCAAGACTACACTATAGTCTAGAAATACGCTCAACCATCCAAAGACTTAGTTATTAAACTTTGTTTAGTATTGGTCTACGAATAATATAACCTAAGGAAACGTAACTCCCATACTAATACAGTTTCAAATTTGGTTCCATTCGAACTGTCATGTAACGTCAGCCTTTATACCGCTCAAGGTCACCTAAATATTGCAAATGTATGAAAAGTGAACCTAAGATACACTTTTTTGACAAGTATTTTGGAGTATGTTTTTTGACGGAGTTACTCTTCCTTAGATTATATTATTCGTAGGTATTGGTGCTCCCATACCGCCGTTAGAAAATGTTTGTTAACATTTTTTAACATAAAAACATTTACTAACAAATGTTGTCAATTGTTTCATTTTGTTAGGAACTGTTACATGTTATAAGTGCTCCTATACAAATAGAAAATGTTTACTAATATTTACTAGCATTATGTAACATTTCAATCTGGTATTGGCTCACCGCATACCCCCCGTCACCTCTATAAAAGGTTTACAAACAAAAGGTAACATGAATGTTTTATTATGTTATAATTTGTTTTGTTATAATTTGTTTTAACTTAAGTTTACTAAACATTTTGTAACATGAAAACATTTTAAACATTTTTTAACATTTGTGATTAAATGTTTGCTAACAAATGTTTACTAACGTTACTAAACATTTTCTAACGGCGGTGTGGGAGCACCACATTAGATTCTTATAGATTATCAAAAAAACAATTATTCTTATAGATTATCAAAAAACAACGGCACACCGGACATATAAAAATCATTGAAACCTCCGTATGGAGGCATAATGATGTCTACGAGGCCAAAATTCGATGGCACAGCGTTTACAGGCACAACATCGTAACCGCTGACACAAGAAATCGGCACGATCTGTAAATTTGGGGCCATCACATCAGCAAAACATACATCCGAGGCTACAGGCAAAGGGGGCCCGTATATAGTTTCGGTGTATATCACCTGGGGTTCGGGAAGGTAGACAGGAGATATATCGGTATACGACACCGGGTATATATCGTACACTGGTGTATCACAAGGGTAAAACCTGTCTACAATGGGAGAGTAAGTCACGGACTCGACTACAAAGGAGTAGGGGTACTCCGAGTTGTACTTCGGTGATAGGTTTATGGAGGAGTCTAGGAAGTTGCTGAGGATCATGGACTGGAGCGCGTTGGCGAGGGCGAGGGACATGGAGTTGTCCACCACGGTGATGGAGGAGGTGAGAGGGCCGTACTCGTAACCGTAGTCCCGGGTTACGATGGGCGGCAGGAACTGGCCGTGCGCCTGGAAAAGAGTAGGATCGTTTAAGACTAAGGTTACACGGTCAGTCTGGCATCAGACTAACGCCAGAATGATAGCCGGAAAGTACATAATAAAAAAGTAAAATCAGTCCGTCAATCACACGGTTACACGATCATTTCGTCAGTCTGGATTAGACTGATGGACTGAACTGATGCCAGACTTGAGACTAACCGTGTAACCTTAGTCTTAGAGAGTAAGCATAATCTAAAAAGCCCAGTTTTCGTATGTGTTAGTGTAAGCATACAATATTAGCGCTGTAGCCTCAGCACTCAGTAGATACCAATCAATACAAATACTCGTAGTATCAGAGGTCCTATACTATTTTGATTTTTTATTTCATCTAAGATAATATATACCTAATCATTATAAGCCTTTTTCGAAGGGGTTTAAAAACCAACACAGTTCACAAAATATATTATAATAATATAATATAATAGTTTAGAGCTTGGTTCTTCTTCCAATTCATTTTGATCTGTAATTAAATGATTGAAGAACATTATGGATAGTCAATTTTAATTTGCATTTCGATCAATATGATTTGAATTTTGGAATAGTTTAAGTACTGCTATAAATTAAATTCCTTACTCACCATACAAAAGAGGCATGTCGCAACTAATACAACAAATGCCGCCATGTTGTCACAAAAGTATAAACAAATATTTAGTATCGTAATTACTTATATAGGGCATACGAAATGGTTCAATGCAATCGTTGTATATTTTACTTCATACCACTTATACAACATGCTTCAGCGAATCCTTAGTAAAAGGCACGTAGTGTGCTAACTTGTATATGGCTAATAGATGCTTTACGTAGCCTCTTCGCCATACAATACATCTATACAAATATTACGCACAAACCAGAGAGTCATTTTTTATACTCTCAACCCCATTAACTGTAGCTTTAACAAAAAATAAACGCAACAGATATATGTCAAATTCTGTCAAAGTTAAGGTAAAAGGTTAAAGTTAAGTTAGCCTTAACTATAACCACGCCTCTGGTGTAATCCACTCTAAGAATTTTTACAGTAGTTTATCTATTCACTAGCGAATTCGTTAAAGTCAGAACATTAATCAATCAACAATAATGTTGAATAATATTATATCTATTCAACATCGTTATTGATTGATGAACTTCTGTGAAAATACCTCATAACGAGCACCAGCCACTTTATATTATGGCTTTTCCCATAGGTACCTAATACCTATACTATGGGAAAAGCCATAAAATAATAATTATATTCCTCCTCACGTCGTATTTCTCATTGCTAAAGGTCGAGAATGTTCTGTAGGACATTGGTGGTAACTTTATTAACTATAATATAATGTACCTATATTATGTGCTAGAATATATTCTAAAAACTATTATATAGTTAACCAACACATTTCAGCCACGACCATAGTAGAGACAATGAAAAGTAACTATAAACTACAGATAACCAAAAACACTACGATTATAATATAAATATCAATAACAGTTAACATTAGGAGTATTATGTTTGTTACATAATTTCAACGTAATTGGCATCTTAAGATATCTACAGTCAGTAAATATGTTATCAGATTTTGATACATCACGTAGAGAAAATCAAGTGTCATCACCGACTCTATTAAAACAAGTGAAGTACAGAAGTATCAAGCATATTTTCATAATAGTCACTATTCACTAATTGCACCAAAAAGAATATCAGCCAAACAAAGCCCAACCCCAAAAAAAGATAGAAAATGATTTACGTTGTGTGTTTCTTTGTGATTTTTAAGGTAAGATAAAATGACCAACAAACATTCATATTAATACTGAAGTTACAAGCTTTTTGCCGATCTTTTAGGTCCTCCATTGTAATGTACCTACCCTCCTCCCTCTTGGTTTAGGTATGCCAATGCTAGAAAAATGCAGTAGATCAGTTTTTTTCACTCCAATTTTCTTTGAGGCTATAGTATTTCTAAAAGAGCCCTTTGGTTTCATGACATAGACTTACATACAGCATTTTTACAGATAATTTCAGGTCAACCTATTCAATACTACGACCCAGCTAACCTCGACAACACTCTTACCTCGTACGTAAAGAACATGAACTGCCAAGAACTTACCGCTGCAATTCAACAGATGGCGCTGTCCAGGTTCTCTAGAGCAGCTCTACTAAAACCACTGATTGGACAGATCATGCAGCCAGTGGTTGAGAAAATAGCAACCACTCTTCAAGCACCAAATAAACCACTCGTGTACAGTTTACCTCTAAACAATAATAGTCCTAGTTATTTGTCAAATGAGCCCTTATTCTATTCAAATGTGATTCAAAATAGTCCTCGCAGATTGCAGATTTAATTATTGGTGGCTATGAATTTATGTTTATTAAATTGTGTAAAAAAAATTAAAATAATATAGTAGTCAGAGGCATATAACTTACAAGAATCTGTTACTTATTTAATTTATTACGTTAATATTATATAATTATTATTATTTATTTATTATGAATAAATGCTAGGAATGAATTAGAATAATAAATTATATTCAATTCGAGCTTATGAATGTTTAGTACTTTGATTTAATTTTCCTTTATTTATTTATTAACGAGAAACTTAAATATTGAAACAAAGACAATAAAAATACAACTATAAATAAATAAATTAATATAAATAAACACTGTTTATAAATAAAAAATAAATCTAAATCGGAGGCTGCGGGCAAAGTACTAATTAGGCTGGCAGCATTACCTCGCTGAATGGCCAAACTAATACGTTGGCCGAGGTAGGCGCCAGCCCTGGGGTCATTTGATTTGGCGACCAGTCTTTTGGAGACATCTTTATAGAGGGCTTTTGCGTCTGGCCCCTACGGACCCAAGGTTTCAACAGCAAAAGGCAGAAATATGAAGTCTTCGCCTAGACACTCATATTTCCGCCTCTTGCTGGTTTCCGCGTGAGCGGCGGCCGCTCCCGCCTCTTTCGAGGTGGCCGTTAAGTGCGACGCCGCCAGCGTGTCCACGCAGGTGGCGTCCCAAACCAAAGGCCTGCCCCGGCTCCATGGAATGAGCGTCATTCCATCAGGTCTCCTGCCATCGTCTCGCGCGATACCGTTCGGCTCGTGTGTAGCCGGCACGTTGACGGAAGCAAGAGCCCTGCGGATGACGTCATTTATGGAGGCATGGCGGGACTGGCGGCCGGCACTCCGGCGGCAAGACAGTCCGTGGTGCCCCTGGCGGTCCACTGAGGTGCCGCAATGGCAGCGATGGGCTTCGGTGATTTCGGCACCTATACGCAAACCGACTGAAACGTTGAAGGTGTTATTGTCTAAAAGTGTGCCTATATTAGATGATGGGATTGCCTGGAGCCAATACCCCGATTCTGGCTCAGCGGACGCCAAGAGATGCGCACGGTCTACGGCGGACGAGCAATTTAAAAGGTCGAGTTTAGCCAAATTTAGTAGTGGTTCATCTCAATTTTTTTGGATGTTGGCATTGACTGGGATTTCCGCCGTACAGTTTTCACGCCATGTTTTTATAGCTTCTGTTAAGGAGTCAATACCAACGCTGCCTAATGAATTTGTGACGATTTTTTTTAAAAGTGAATTGATGCTATTAGCTGATGAAAGGAACGCCGGCAGAGACACACTAGTCACCGTTCTAATACCCAGGCCTCCGAACCGGATGGGTAGAGTAGCTTGAACCCAAGAGGTATCGGAGATTCGGCAGTTAAGAACGTTGACCAGTGTGTTTCTGAGGGTCTGGTCTAGTTGAGACAGTGAATCTGAATACTCCCATAAAGGACAACACCTTAAAGCATATGTCAATTTGGGATCAAACAGACAGAAACGAATAATTTGATATGCCATATGGGACTTTATTGTTATGAGCTTGTCGGATGGTTGTAAAAATTTGTTGTTTTGTTCCGAAATATAGGTGTTAAAGCCGTAGCTAAAAAATAGAAGCACCGAGTAAACGGAGGGACTCTTTAGTAAGAATTTTGATGTTGGGGGCCAAATTATTAAATTTTGATATCGTATCAGGTGATTGAATGACGGGATTATCATTATTAATAAAAAGCTCACATTTAGAGAAATTAAGTTCCAAATCAATTGATTGGAATTTCTCTATTAGGACTTGTAAATCAAGTAGGACTGTGGCTGCGTCTCCACCGATGGTCCCATCATCTAAGTACCAAATGTTAAATTCTGAAGATAGAGATGTGATGCTCGAATGTATGGTGAGGCTAAAAATAGCTGGGCCTAAAGGATCGCCTTGCTGGCAACCGGTAGAGAAAAGTAAAAGATCGCTCCTGTATAGGAGTGATGAATCCGTACCATAGCATTGTAAGATGTATTCTTGGATTTCTAGCACGTGTTTTTGAACTTCTCTCAGTAGAGCACTTCTAGAGATAGAATTAAATGCATTTTTTACGTGAACTTTAAGGACTGCTTGCCACGTTTTAGCTTTTAAATATGTATGGAGGGCGTGGACGGCAGCCTCACAGCCACCCTTACTACCAAAACCGAGTTGAACAGGTTGAAAAGTGTCCGTCAGCTGACGCGAAATATATTTACAGCAGATTTTGGAAGCAATTCTTCGGTAGGTGCAGCCGACAGCTATAGGGCGGATACCACCGTCTTTTTTTTTAAGGCACACAAATTGGCGCCATATAAGATATTTGTGACATTATGGGGAACCTTGCCAGATAGCAAGACGTTAATTAAGTCTGTCAGATCTGCTAGAAGTGCTCTGGTGGAGTCTCTCGGAGTACTGATTAGGTCCTTCAAGTGCCGGGGACTTAGGCCATCGTACCCACTGGCCGATCCTGTCCTGAAGGACATAATGGCGTGCTTTATGTCTTTTACCGATGCCTGTACCGGTTCTACAGCGGTGCTGGATGGAAGTGGTGAAGGTGGGTGGAGGAAGTGAAGGGTGTTTATGGCGGAGAGCTTCAAGGGTATGTTCATCGTACGGTGCTATTGTATCATTGGAGAAAAGCAGGTTGGCAGCGCCTTTAAGGTCTCCGTCACTGATCTTTGATTCGATTTTATGTGTAGAACTATGCGAAATGGTTAGATGTGGGAGTGCGTTATCATGGGGGTTAATCGATAGTGAATGATTGACAGTGTGATTGTTGATAGTGGAGCAGTTGTTTTTAATTATTGAAGTAAGTGACCGTTTTTTATCTTGTATAGCGTGGAGAATGTTGTATGGAAAACAAAGGAGGTTTTCCTACCGTTGGCAGCAACTGGGATTAGAGATAACGTCTCTAATTACCAATGAGAGGTGCTTGGCTACCTGAATCCTAGCACCTTTAGGAATACGCTTTATAATGGGGATTGACGATTTATAATTTTAAATTGTTTGCCAAAAAGGGATTTCGGTTGATGATGGGGGTATTGTGGATGTACTACTGAGGTTTGCGTTGTGATTGTGTGTCTTACCTAAATGTATATTCAAACCTTTTACCCATTTGACCGGTCGCAGGTCGGGCAACGTATGAAATTGACCGGCGCGCCCGCGGTCTCCGACATTATTTATGAAACCGCTTATCTAAAAGATAATAATATTATAAAGGACGCGTAAAAACTAATACGTAAACAGTACAATAAAATAGGCTTATAATAAAGTAAAAAGAAATAGCTAAAATAATTCACTAAATAGGCTAAAAACAAACACTCATAATAACTAATTATAAGCACTTATTGCAATAGTTCATTTTTAAACATATAAAATAGAAAAGCCATAAGCCAGCGTGTCGCTATTTTTCCACTTTCATTGTATTTTGGAGTCCAGTTTTCTTTTCAGCTACGTAACCTCAACTCAACGTGATGTGTGAGATGATATTTATCCTTATTTCTTATGTCATTAGATCCTTGGTATTATTGATCATTAATTTTGTCGTCAAAGTGTCTAGTAGTCCGCGGACGACTAGCAACAGCCTTTCGTCATGGGCGCTGGTACATTAGAGCTAGACTAGCTAGACTCAGCATAGGACTTCAAGTAAATTATCCAATTTATAATATGAAATCACTGACATAATATTATGAAATCAATTTATTTCCAAAAGGATGTGTTGGTTGAAGAAAGAAAATTTTGTTGAAATTTATTTTCGGTTCTTGATGATTTGAATTTGACACCAATGTCAGCCTCTGAAATAGTCTCTAAAAATGTTTCATTTACTCATCTTGAATTTTCCATTTTTCTGCCCAATGTATCACTTCAGAAATAATTTCATCGATTGCGTAAGTGTCCGAGAGGCGTAACCTACGGGCCGGCCCGCCTGCATTAGCACGGCGCCCAGTGATATGCTACTCGCATCCACCGACAGTAGTACCTCTCCGTCTACATCATAGAGCGCAAGCACCGGCGACGAGCTCAACAATGATTTTAGTTTGTCAAAAGCTATCTTATGCCCGGCATCCCAACACCAACTTGTTTCTTTTTTTAACAGCCTAGTCAGTGGATATATATACTCTGAATGGTTGGGCACATATTTAGATAAATAATTTATAGCGCCTAAAAATCTTTCTAAGCTCTTCTTATCCCCCGGTTCTGGCATATTCACTATAGCTTTAACTTTCTCAGTATCTGCCCGCATTCCGTCCTTATTAAATATATGACCTAAATAAGTTACCTCAGTTACACAAATCCTACACTTATCTTTATTAAACTTTAAATTAATCTGCCTAGCTCTCTTATATAACTCACCTAGACGCGTATTATGTTCCTTCTCATCTGATCATTTTCCTTTTAATTAGAGAACCTTTAAGCCTATTAGTAACTGAATACCGTCCGGGCCTCATTAAAAAGGTCGCTCGTTACTCGACCCGGGGGTAAGGAGTGAAAGTCTTAAATAATGTTTAACTATTGAGAATTAATCCCCTTGCTTATATAGTTATTTTACTTTCATAGCGGCTATCGATCTTTATGTCTATCTTATCTTCCAAAATGACAACTTTAGGGAAAATATTCGCTGTGTAAATATTTTTCTTTAGCAAAGAGAAAATATAATTCTATCAGAAGATTAATATGATCATACTTAATTAACTAATCTACTTTTAGTGGTTTCAAGACTAAATTGCCCAATAAATCACGCATTAGGGAATCAGTCTTCGGCTAATCACTATTCATCAGGGTATTACAGATTACTTCGAAAAGGATGAGTCAGTGACCATATCAATAGTGATTTAGGTATTAAATTTGTTATAGCTTTTGGCTGAATGTCACTACTAATGTCACTACTACTACCTTGAAACACATTTACCTGAAAATTTTCAGAAGGTGTTAAAAAATCTATATTCTATATCTATACTTATTATAAAACAAGGTCGCTTTTTTTCTCTCATGTCCCTTTGTTCCCTTTAATCTTTAAAACTACGCAACGGATTTTGATGATTCTTTCAGTGTTAGATAGACCATTTATCGAGGAAGGTTATAGGCTATATTTTATCACGCTAAGACTAATAGGAGAATGTGGAAACAACGGGGAAATTATTTGAAAGGGCTTATCTCGCGAACTACTGGAGCAATTTTATGTTATTTGACACAGATAAGAAGTAGACCACGTGAAGAATCATAGGCTATCAATTTTAATCATTTTTTCAGTGGCTTTATATTTCATACACGTGCGACGCCGCGCCGGGGCGGGTCGCTAGTTCAAAATAAAAAAGAAAAAGTGTGTCAGCTCCGACGCACGACTGGAGTTTACTCCTTATGTACGAGTATCTAACCATACGCAAAAAGAGTTTATTCAACTGAAAAAAGATTAATATAATATGAAATCAGATGTTCCGGCAATATTATCTACACCCCTTTCTGCCATAGTTATTTCAAAATATTTTTTTCTCAATTCCAAGGCCAGAATCGAATAGAGGAGAAAAATCCAGAAAGATCAAGCCGGAGAAACTCATATCCAGGACAAATAGTTGCCGAGTTACAAGCATTCAAACTTTGACATTCACAGCTCGGCAACTGTCAAACGTCGAACAAAAGCGGCCATAACTCAGCTTCCAATAGGCCTAGAGGAACGGGATTTCTTCTAACATCAAAGGCAACACCTCGGCTACCCCCTCCCTGAATTAGAACTAAATCAGAGACATAATTTTTTTCACAATTCTAAGGCCAGAACCAAATAGAGGAAAAAAATCCAGGAAGATCAAGCCGAAGAAACCCATATCCAGGACAAACAGTTGCCGAGTTACAAGCATTCAAACTTTGACATTGACAGCTCGGCAACTGTCAAACGTCTTACTAAAGTAGCCATAACTCCGCTCCCAATAGGCTTAGAGGAACGGGGTTTCTTCTAATATCAAAGGCAACACCACGGTCTTCACCTCACTGAATTTGAAATAATTATATTATTATATACTTATATTATTTTATATAATATTATAATATAATTATATTATTATTATTATAATATAATTATATAATAATATAATTATATTATTTTATATAATATTATATTCCGATAGGTATATTACCTTTATGGTCTTAATACACTCACAGCCAAATTAGAAAGTTTCCGTCGTCCAAAAACGTGACACATTTTCGTTACTTGTTAGTAGGTTTTACCCCTCGGATTTTTCTCATACCGGGCACCTTATATATGAAAATCGATTCTTAAGGAGTAAACTCCAATAATCTCCAAAAAAATATATCAATTACTTTACTACAGACATATTATATTAACAATAAAATAAATAAAATTAAATAAATTTTATTTACAGACGTAGACTAGAACATTCTTAAACGTAATAATATAACTTAATAATAGTCAGACAGTGTAAACAATTCCTTGATATTATCAGGAGAAAATATTGCCGCATACGGATTCTGTAAGTTGCTCTTCGATGAATACTCGGATGATAATGATGATAGGTAATCGTATGGTGACTTTAGTAAAGCTCCAACTCTTGGCGAAGGAACTGGACTTCCATAGCCACCATACGCAAGCATGGAACTTGCATCATCAAAATTAGAGGAACCGAGGAATTTGGCGTTCATCAATGGGTACTCGTATTCTGCTTCACAAGGCTTATTAACAGCTAGCTTTGCTCCTTCAACTGCAGTCTTAATAGCATCTAAGCTAGGACTATTTGGTGCAGGGTTACTTATTAGGTTATTTATTATCAACAATTGCAATGCTATCGCCAAATTATTTAGTACATTCGAATCAAAACCTGCGGGTTTATCATTTTTCACTGCTGGTAGGGCTGGCGCTACAGCTGGTGGTGTCACCGGGGCTTGTATTTCGGCTACAGCTTCTACTGGTTGATAAACTGGATAGGCAACCGGGTTTGGTTCCACAGGTTGCTGGTAAATGGCATAGTTAGCATTTGGTTCTAGAGCTTGTTGATATACCGGATAGTTAGCAACATTTGGTTCTAATGCCTGTTGATATAACGGATAGTTTGCGGGATTCGATTCCAAGACTTGTTGATATACTTGATAGTTTGGCTGTTCTACAGGATTTTGATAAACAGGGTAGTTTGTAGGTACTACTTCTTGTACGGGGTAAGGGTATTGGCTCGGGTTAGCATAATTTTGTTGAATCCTTGTTGGATCTATATAGAATTCTCTTGGTCGTGGTCCCCTGGGATAAAAAGGCTTGGCAGCATATGGGTGAACGTATGAAGCTACCTAAAAAGAACAGAAAGAAGATACGTGTTTTGTTTCTTATTTTTGATAAAAAAATATTAAAATAAAATATGAACAGGATTTTAGAAACTCACCTCATAAATGGAGATAATAATGATCAAACAGCTCTTGATAGCCATCGAGATAGCCGAAATTTACAAATGAGAAAATAGCATTAACAGCTAGTTGATATAAGTAAAGTTTATCTGTACATCATTATCAGTCACGTTGGGACTCATTACATAATATTGAGTGTATTTCAGATGCGATGTCTCAATACTTTGATAAAGAATTATAATATTATACATTAGTTGTTAGCGTAAAATGCTTATTGGAGCGAAGTATTTTCAACTTAAGACAAATTAACAAACAAATCGTAAAAGCATTAAAATTTTGTATTACTAAAAGTTCAAGTAAAGTTATGCCTTTACTTTTATAAAAACAGAGAATCAGATTCTTAGTCTAGACTGAGGAAAGTTGACCTAAAAGAAAACATCTATAGTGCTAACGAAGTACGAAATAATTTGCCAAGGGGATGAAAACGAAAAAAAATGGGTTTTACATGAAATATTTTATTACAGTAATAAATAGCTTACAATACAAGTTAATAAATATAGCTGTATGGAGCTGGAACGACGTTTTCTATAGGGTAGGGATAAGCAGCTGGCAACAGAGCTGGTGTTGGGTACGTAGGGTAGTCGCATGGCCCTGGCAGAGTATTACTAAGAAGACTACTAACTACAAGCAGCTGGAGAGCATTAGCTAAGCTGTTAGCTACGCTGCTATCCTGGATGATGGTGGGAGCGTAGCCGACTTCTGGTAGAATAGAACCGGCGATGGGTGCAGGTATGATTGGAGGTCCAGGAATGACACCCTCTCTTAGGAACATCTGGTTAGGCAACAAGGCTTCGACCAGGTTGGATTGGCAGCTAGGAACTACCCGGTTGACGCATTGTCCGAATACGCTCTGAAAATAAGTTAATTTGCTGTCTTGTTTGATAATAAAAAATAAAAGTGCTGTTAGTTATTTTAAGATATTGTGTGAATTTTTTTTTAAATTGTGAACTTATTTTTTGAATTAAACTAGATCTTTTTTAAGTGTTAACAATTAGCTGTAAGTAAGTATGTAATATATTTAGTGAGTTAGCAATCATCACAAAAATTACCTGCAGGAAAATAGCCTGAACGATAATAAAAAATCCAACAGCGTACGCCATTTTTAATTGAATAGTAATGTGAACTGGTAATACAATAAAAAATTATATAATTTTATTTATATTTAAAACTATCCCTTTGTTTTGTAATTTTTTTGTAATATTTATTTGAAATCGATAAACGTTATCGTTGTTTAAAACAATGTCACGTAGGTCATCGATTGAATTTAATTGATCGATAAGTATAAATGAAGCTGTTTATAAAATCTGCAAACTGTTCATTTGGTAAGAAATAGTAACTACGGACAACACACAATGCTCTTTTTATATTTTAAGGCCCGTAAAACATTATCATCATTACCACCGTTGACGTAGAAGAACGAAAAGTATGTTGCAAAAATTATATTGCTGTTTTAGCGTACAGAAACACAAGAATTAGAAAACAAATCTTTTAGGAACTATTAATAATATGATACAGCACTAAGTACACGATAAGAAATAGAATACGATACAAGCCAAAAACCTTATAAGTTATAAATATCAATTAATTTCTTTTTCCTTTGCTAATATCACATATTAAAACTCGCCGAATATGTATAATCATTGGTCACGACTCATGACCATGTTGGGTCATAACTTGTAAGATTTGAAATCTTTGATCGTTTCTTCATTTTTCCACGACGATTCCTCCCGTGACCACGGCTGCTGGACGTAGAAACCTCTGAACCTCGACACAAATACAATTTTGTGCTTATTCTTTCATTATTCATAAATTCCATTCACTCTGTCCATCATTTTCATCAATTAAATTTATTTTATGCAGCACATTCATTATTGATGTACCTATTTTTTGAAATGACAAAATACTACGCGGTATAAGTCTCAAAAATTCTTGAGGCTTACATAAAGTTACCTAAATTACAGTAGGTAATGGGCGATAACAATATTAAAAACTAAATGTATATTTATTAGTCGGCTGTTTGTCGTAATATATCGGTCAGTATGGTTGTGAGTGTCTTAATTATTACGTGTTTTTTAAAGGTAGGTTTCGTTTTTTTTTTATCTAACGCTAGTGCGAAAAATCTCTGATTAAAGTGTTGTATGCATTGACCCTTATCTTTTTGCAAATAATACATGAAAACAAAAAGTTGTTTTCTATTCTGAACTAAAAATATAAAGCTATAAAAAAATATGCAGCAACATAATATATTAATATTATGTTGCTGCATTTAATTGACTTAATGATGACAACTTTAAATTTAGAGAGGTTTTTTAATTCTAATAATAGATTAAAGTAATTAATCAATGTGACCTCACATTAACGTGACTTTATGTAATATATCTACCATCTTAAAAGTTAGCATTTATTGCAGTTTTAAAAGCTTCTAGTAGCTTCTAAATACAGTTAAGTGCCGTTCATGCAATAATCGTAGAGTCACATTAAATTATGAAACTCTATTACATTGTGTTATCAATTTCAACAGTCCTTACACGTTGAGTAAACTCCAGACGTGATTTTATTAAAAAAGAACACGTAACAGGGTGTCAATTATTGTAGATACCTAAAAAGTATAATTTTTTGATGGGTAGGCTATAACTGAACTAAGTAAAATATATCTTTAAAAAATTAAGTATTGTTTTTATTGACTAATGAGTAACTGTATTTATCGTGTTCTAAATGAAATTATTTATGTTTTTGCCCACAGTTAACAACATGCGATCCATATATATCATCAATATCGAGTATCAAGTTGCCCGCAACCATACATGAAACTACCAACGTTTCACCAAGGGACATGAATATGGGTCAGGATTTACGACCAAAATACAGCTATCACATCCCGCAGGGCACCACGCAACCAGTTGAAGATACTAAGTCTAGCAATGTAAATAAAAGACCTATGGGAATCACACCTCATAATATTATGCCTAAACAGAATATGCCGAATAGGGTTATTCCAGATAATTACGTAAATTTTAATGAAGCTACTCGTATAATGAGTTGGCCCAAAACCGTAGATCTCGACGATCATCCCGAAATCTCAAAAAATCCAAATGAGGTGTCTACTACAAAATATCAGCATAAACCATTTTCAAAAACTTTTAATAATTTTCGTGAAAACTTATTAAATACTATGGACTTAGACTTAAAAAGTAAATCACGAACTACGAGCCCATTAAAAAATGTTAAAACAAATGATGTAGCCGCCATTAATCAAGAGGCCACATTTGTAGAGCCCCAGATAAAAACTTTGACTACACAACCTATACAACTAACAGATAATCTGCCTCAGGTTTTGCCTAATAATTATAATAGTATTATGTTAAGTGGCCCACACAATGAGAGAACAAAAGTTGAAGTTTTATTGCCAAATGATGATGGGGAATCTAAAGACTACACTTTTGATGCAGAAAATATTCCTGCAAATAGAGCGCAAGTATCTAGAGTACCAAATAGCAATAGCAATCCATTTTTTCAAATTTTAAAAGAGAATAAATTTGGTAAATTAAATCCTAAAGGTCAACAACAGGAAATAAAATATGATACACCTAATGTGCAGCAACAAACTAAAATGCAACCACTAAAAATACCGCCTTATAAACCACAAGAAAATTCTTCTCATTTTAATACCATAGTACCAACAAATCAAAATCTACTGCCTGCATACAACGAAGAAAGAAATTTAACTCAGACACTTAGAATACCAAATCAGAATCAGGTTAATCCAATTGATTCAGAAGCATTGTATTCTCAGCTGATATCTGATAATGAAAAAATAAGGGAAAATCAATTTAAAACTGATCCTAGAACACTTCAAGTGCCGATCTCCAGAATGCCGTATTACCAAAATTCAAAATCGTTATTTCAACTATCACAAAACAACGAATTGTCACAAGAGAACCCAATAGTAACAATGGATCCTAGTAGTTCATCGAAATCAAACATGCATAATACTTCACCTTATTATAGCTTTGCAGATAAAATTATTCCTCTAGCGCAAACAAATTGCACAAATCTTAATTCAGAAGAGAATATTTCAGAGGTTTCAAATTCAGGAGTAATTTTTAATCCATCCACAAAAGAAGAAAATATTTCTTATCCATTCAGAGCGCCGTATTATAATAACCTTTACCAACCCTATACAAGAGCATTTGGTCAACAATTGTTCGCAAGAAACCATTCATCAACACTAAATCAACTGGAAAAAGTGGATCCACAACATTATAGTGAAGAGGGAAATGTCGTCGAAAAGGTTCATATAGCTGCTAACCCACAAGAAATTAATTCAGTGATGGCAAGTCCAGAAACTATTATTACGACCCAACAAACTTCAAATAACGAAGATGAAAATATTTTACAAAATTTCGCAAACTTTTATCGACCTTATTCAAGATCATTTAATCAGCAAATCAAACCTGAAAACCAATCGTTGAAATATGAAGATAATGCGAGAAAACTATATTCAATGAACATTCCTGCAGACAGAAATGTACCCAAAAAAAGCCAAACTTTATCTACTAACCCGGAAATAATTCCATCAGAGAGTCCGGAAATCGTTTATCAACCTGAAAATTTACACAACGATACAGAAAATGTGTCGAAAATACTTCAAACCACACCACCATATTATAATGAATTTTACCAGCCATTTTCAAAGGCGCATGGACAACAGTTAATGTTAAGAAACCACTCACTAAAACTTAATCAACAGGAAAAAGCGGAAATACAAAATAACAGTAAAGAGAGAAATGTGTCCCAAATGACTACAAACTTCCAAAAAAATAACTCTGTGTTCGCTTATCCAGAAACTATTTTTAGACCCGAACAAACTTCAAACAATGAAGATGAAAACGTTGCACAAAATTCTCCACCACCATATTATAATCAACCTTATTCAAGAGCATTTAATCAACAAATTTTTGGAAACCAATCATTAACATATGAAGAACAAACAAGAAAAGTAGATCCAATGTTCCTTTTCTCAGAAAGAAGCGTGCCACAATCAACAAATAATGTTATTCCTAGCTCACAAATAATTCCATCAGGGAGTCCGGAAATCATTTCTCAACCAGAACAATATTTACACAACGAAGAAAAAAATGAGTCCAATATTCTGAAAACACAATATTACAATAAGTTTTATCAACCGTTTTCGAGAGCATTTGGTTCACAATTGCAATCTAGTGACCACCTATTAAAAGAAAATCAATTTTCAAATGCGATTTCTAGCAACGGCGCAGAAAAAAATGAAACACCAACAGAACTATATGAAACAACGTATGAAAATACATTGTACCCAAGTCCAAAAACATCAAACATATCTAGCGCTCAAATGTTGCAGGAGAATCATATTTTAGTAAAAACTGATCAAATTAGTTTCCCTGAACTAGATGTAAGAGGGAACTTACAGAACAAAAATGCTGAATCCGGTGTGCTGCAAATGAGTTTACCTCTACAGAAAAGTCTCCCACAGGTTCCTATATCAGAAGTAAGTCAAGACGCGCCTCTACTAATCAAGGAAGAAAGAAATGAATTTCAAGTGTTCAAAGAACTATATAGTAAAAACTTAGATCTGTTTTATTCTATAACCATAAATCCACAATCAGCAATTGGAAATCAGTTAATAAAAGCAGAATCTGATTTTAATGTTACACATAATATTAGACCTTACAACATGACTATAGACGAAAGTGTTTCCCAAATGCAGCCATTAAGTGAATTTTCTTCTCATATACAGCAAAATCTCACAGAAAGTCCTGAAGACAAAAGTTTGCCCATATTACCTACAGTTAATAATTATAATTTACTCAATAACATTATAGAAAAAGGTTTACCTCCTACAGAGCCGTCGAGTCAACTACCTTTCCAAACACAAGAAAATCTTCCGGAACTTATTCAACCAATTGATGTTTCAGAAAACATGAGAACTAAAAACGCAATAGCAACACCAATTTATAATTTAGGAGCCAAAACTAAGGGTATACAGTCATCTCATAACGGTGAACTCTTAAAAAACAGAGACCAAACACCCAGAATGTCATACTTCGACAGATTAAATCCGTCTAATTCAAGGGGATCAATTCAACAAGCGGCACCTTACAACCAAATAATGAATGAAAATAAACAAGTACCTAAACCAAATCAAAATATTCTTTCCCAAAATACGAACAGTTATAACATACCAAATAATGAATTTTCAAATAAAAATGAAGCCCAAGGACCACTATTAATGCCTCAACAACATAATAAAAAATCATTTCCAATAAAATATACACTTAGTTGTAATTCAGATGATGAAAAGATGGATAATAAAGTGACAAAATCTTTTGGAGCTTTAGATTCTAAAAACCTAAGCCCTTATTATAATGGTGGTATACCTGGATATGATTCACAAAATACAAGAGTGCCGTATTATAACAGTTTTGATCCTTTTATTTCTAATACAATCAATCAACAAACATTACATAGTAGTCAAAGGGTGAAAATCGAACCAACGGAAAGCTTAGATCCAGATCCACAGACAAAAGAAAATGTAGATAATACTTTACATAATGATGAAGGAACAGAAAGTAATTCCGAAATATTTAAAATTAATATTCCTTTACAATGTCAAGGAAAACCTCAAGATCCTCCTACATTCGATGTATTTGACAGTCAAGGAAAGGCGAAAGTAAAGAATGAAATAATTCAACATTCTGATGCTTTAGAGCCTACAACACAACAATATGCGTTCTCACAAGACATTAGAAGAGTTGAAAATGAATCAAAAGCAGTCAATTTTAACCCTCAACCGTACAATTCCAAAAAACTAAATCAACAAATATCTTATGACAATCTAAAGAAAAACGAGGATACTTCTAGTAAATTAACAATAATAAACCAAAACACAATGCCCAAATTGGACATAAGCATAAATATACCAAACTCTGAAGATGTTTGCAAAAACATTCCACTAGAAATCACTATAACAGATAAACCTAACAAAGCCTGTATAGGAAAAATAAATGATAATGTAGCACAGAATATAACAATTGACATTAACAATGAAAATAAAAATTCTTGCAAAAGTTACGTAAGCCAAAAATGCGATGAAATCACAAGCATTGGTGACTTTATTCCATGTTTAACAGAAGATTCAAACGTAACAAAAGAAAACAATTGCACAAAAACCACTATTGAAAGATCGGAATTTAAAGAAATTGTTCCCAGCATCTATCTTAATAATTTTTCATCATACTTAGCAGATACAATTTTGTCAGCTGTACGGTCATTTTTAGTGCAACCAAATTGTTCAAGTCTCAATAATATCGTTGGGAAAAATAATTCTGACATTGTTGATATTAAAAATTCAGTTTGTAATTGCTCCCAGATCGAAATTCCATTACAAAATATATCAGAGCCAGTAGATAATAGAAATGAAACTGCAGTTCCATTATTAAATATCAAAGAAGAAAGCAACCATAGTGCAATAAAATACCAGTGCCCAGAAACATTACAGAAAGGTGAAATAAAAACCGATACACTACTTAAGGGGACTCCCCGTTTGGAGCCAAATCTTGCCTTACAAGAAGAACAATCAAATAAAGCAAGTGAGATATGTCCTGCTTTGAATAAAACAATCGTTAATTGTGTTACTACGATTCAATATAACAGAACAGAACTGGATGGGATGACTAAGGATTCATGTATATGTACAAATAAAACACTCCAAATCCCACCACACATTGATAACAACACATATTCAGATACATCAAATCCAGATGGTAAAGTATTAGAACCTGATAGTAAAACTCATAATATATGTACTTCAACGAATAAAACACGCCAAGTTCTTCAAAACGTTAATGAAAACCCATCTGATGTCAATACTAATGAAATCACGACGTCACATCAAAGTCCTCAAGTTTTACTACCATATTACTATTATGTAGATCACACAAACGTATCAAGTGATATAGAACCCATACCTAAGCAAATCAGTCGGCCAAGCAATACTTCAGAAGAAGAAAAAAGTCTTGTGATATGTCAGAAAAACGATACCGAAACTATACCAACAGTAATTTGCGATAAACCTGAAGAAGTGGGAAGGACATATTACGGCCCCAAGCCATGTTTATCAAAAATAACTGTTAATATTATGCCTATCGTAGATAAAAGTAACCACGATATACTTGTTTTTATTTAAAGCAGATGTTATGCTTTGTATAATTATTAAAAAAATATAAATAAAGTGTTTGTTGAATATTATTAAGTGCTTTATTCATAAATCCAAAATAAAGAAGCTTTTGCAAAAAAAAAAAGATTGTACATAATAATTATTATTGAATTTTATTTTACGTGTCTAAGCACACCTTTGTCAAAAATATGCAGCCAAAGTTCGGCACGATTACGTCTGCAATGTATTTGAAATTACCGATGACACATCATGCTGAAATTCTGTCGGGTATGCATAGCGCATTGCTGACGTAATTATGTCGAACTTCGGCCGCGTATTTTCGGCCTAGTGCGCTTAGACCATATAACTTAGACACATGTCCATTACTACATAATATATTCAATTCTATTACTAAAAATTCTAATACTAATCAGATAAAGTTCAGATTTCTTAAAGTTTGATACAAACAGGCTTGGTGCTTACTTGTCAAGTTATAACAAAGCTGTTTTACAAGTTAATTTTGAAACAATATTAATTAATATAGTGACTTGGGGTAATTCTGAAAAAGGGGATAGGTATTCCGAAAATATTAAGTTTCTACCAAGATTTGCAATATTTTTCACAGTCGTAAAATTGGCCTTGTCGCCATTGTGTTCGTCTTTCTGGCTTTATTTACGTTTGACGGCTTACGACAAGTGCACCTAATTAAATTGGGGTATTATGTTGAGAGCTGGGGTTGTTACGGAAATCGAAATGATCGAAGATTTGTTTTGACTATAATATAATAATAATATATATTTTTATACTAATTATATATTTTTTGAATGAATATAGGTAAACACAAATGAAAAGCGAATTCATTTTTCAATTTTTTACCTTAATCTGGTCAATTAATGCTTTTAAAAGAGGAGGCTTAAATAAACGGGTTTCGGCAACTAGGTGGGCGAGAACAAGCGGCGTAAGAAACTCGCAAGGCAATGTAGATGGAAAAGTCCAAAGCAGAAACTTTTACTTAGGAACTTAGTTTGAACTTGTTAGGAGATAAGCATACTAAAAGTTCGCACCCCCCTGAGGTGAGCCCGAGGGATGGAGGGGTTCCACAATAAAGGTTAGGCTACTTCTTAGTAAATTGATTTTATAAGGTTTGTACGATATTTTATAATATTAATTATTGTTTATACGAGTATTATAATTATATTGCAGGTCATACAAAAAAACTTCAGAATGTTTAATATATTTTTATATGTATAGAACATAGATACTAAATAACAAACACGAAAATATTGTAATAAAAACAATAATGACAAGATCTTAGCTGTAGTATAAACAGACAAACAGACTTTTCTTATTTATCGATATTCATAGATCGAGACAGCACAACCGTTGTATCTCCTTCTTTGAACCAGAAATTTTCTTCTCCATCCGTTTGGTTTTCTGTTTCTTTATCGATTTGGCTATAGTTAACCACTTTCGATGGTGCATATATCGTTTCGACGTTCGTATTGACATCACCTCTAAAGCCAAGGTGAGGGTTGATATGAGATTTCTTATTACTTTGTTCCACATAAGATTTTACTCTGTCTGCATAATAATCCCAATCGTTTTGACGATAGTCACGGTGTTTTTGTATTTGATTGAGTTCTTCTTCTTCACTAGATGTGAGATATGCGTGATTGAAAAGTGTAAAATCTGGATAATATTCCACATCATCCTCGAATGGGTTAAACAAGTTGATTGTGAAAGGTTTTTTAGCGAATTCTTTGTCACTATCAACTTGAAAATGGTCCTCATTGATGTTTTCAGGCGTGTCTGAATTTATATTATCAGAGTTAGGTGGTAAATCTTTCTTCTTGATTTTTAAATTCAAATATATATCTTTTTTAGGCCCAGCACCTGTAGTGATTGTCACGGGCGTTGCTTCATGAAAATTTGGAGATAGTTCTATGACGGTATCACAATCTTCTTCTTTATTTTGGCTCTTAGTACTTTTGTTAGATTTTTTAGCATTGTTGTGTTTGCTAGGGTTTTTATTTTTTGACTTTGTGGAATCGTGTGATGTTTTGTAAAATGAGTCAAATAAATACGGATATATATCATTTGCAAAATAGTATGGATTCGTGATGTTCCCGGCCATCAAATTTTGCAAGTATTTGTTGAATTCATCGTGATTAAAATATTGATTTTGATATTCTATTGCTGGTGCTGATTTTGAATTTCTAGTACTGTGGTTGTCAAAATTACGTTTTTTATATTTTTCTTTAGTAGTTTGATTTAATTGTTTTTCATTTTCATTTAGTTCATGGGTGTTTTTATTTCGACTAATTTCATTTTTGGTTGGAGTGGATGTATCAGTAACTTCTTTTTTCATTTCATTATTATAATCTATAATATGGTATTTATCGATTCCTTCAAATTTTTCTTTTACGTTTGACGCATTGTTATTATCAGTGTCGTTAAAAACATAATCTCCTAAAGGCTTGTTGTCTTTCTTTTTTCTGTTGTGTTCTTCACTTTCTCTATATTTTCGATGTTTCTTTCCCTTTCCGTTGGTGATTCTCACAGGATGTTCTTTCCGTCGCTTTGATTTTTCTGCCTTACTCCTATTGATATTATTGTATTTACTTACCCCATATTGCCTATTTTTGTTATAATTACTATCGATTCGTTTAACTTGTGCGGGTTGTGGTACATAGTAATTATTAACAACATTGGGAGGGTTCACCATGGAGTCATATTTGCGAATAATGTTTTCATAGTTGTTTGGATTAGTATTAGAGTTTGTTACCAGTTTGTCCCAAATAATTGGTTGATTCTCATTCAAATTTGTTGTGCACATTCCCAGACCCAGCGGGCCAGTTTGAACTGGACTCTGTATAGCCGGTGCTTGAGGAACAACAGGATTTTGTCGGGCTAATTCTACTCTTGGGACTTGCTCATAGTTTGCATAATTCCAAGGCTGACCATTTTGTAGAATCTGCGATTCCGTTATAGACGCCTGCAATAAATAATGATTATGTTATAAAGTAACTTCTAAAATACTTGCTTAATAATTAAGCTATAATTAGTAATAATTATTATTAATGCACACAATGACTTGAAATTACTTCAAATATTGTTATCGAGTAAACAAAAAACTTACCAATATTTGTAACGTCAAACATAAAATTGTATTTTTAAACATTATTACGTATTCATCCCCATAGTAAACTAACAAATATCTCAGAAACGGTTGTCGGTGTGTATTTAATACTTTGTATGAGGTAATTCACGTAATATTTATCTCAGGTGAGACTGAAGTGAGATTGACCACGCATTTGGTGTCATGTGCTAACAGTTGCAGTTATTACGTATGGTTGGTTCACCTTACTTTATTTATGTCAATGAACTTTCGATTTTGGATTTTATCATCTTTAATTAATCCTTCAATCGCGGATTCTTGGAAATCTATTGTTATTCTATTGTTGCCGCGATCACCGGTGATCTTATGAGGCTTATTAGGCTAATTAATAATAATTATCTTTTGATTATCTGTTTCGTTAAATAAGTATAACTCAAACTGCTAAAGTTTCAGAATGACAGATAATGACATTTTGTTATTCATAATAATATAATATTTTGTGTATGTTACTTTTTATTTTAAACATTTTTTTTTTCTGTGATACGCCATGTCACAACTTATTAAAGTATCGTGCCATAATAATATTATATTGTGCACGTAGCAAGCCACTTTTCTTTCACATCAAAATATAAGAACATAACAGTGCATACCGTATTTATTTCAATAATTATAAAATCCATACTTCCATGCTAATATTATAAATGCGAAAGTGTGTCTTCTGTCTGTTACCTCTTCACGCCCAAACCGCTGAAGCGATTTTGCTGAAATTTGGCATGGAGATACCTTGAGTCCCGGAAAGGACAAAGGATATTTTTTTTTACATCCGTGATAGGATACTTTTTATCCCGGAAAAATATACGGTTCCCGCGCGGTAAGCTAATTTTGGCGCAACGGAGTTGCGGGCATCATCTAGTAATATTATTGTTAGTAAAATTAGGGTAGCAATGCGTACCAAAATTATTGCAGTATTTTTGTTACCCTACTAAACCTTAAAATAATTATTATTATAGGTAAAAAGATTTAGAATATGTGCATTTCACTACTCAAAATATAAGTGGATAATGAATAAATAAAAAATATTAAGTATATCACCAGCTTTCAAAAGGTTTCAATTTGTATCTAAGGTTATCTTGTCAAACAAGCGCCCTAGCCAAAAAAATCCCATAGCACCATAAAGCACAGGATATTTCCAAGGAGTTTAAACTCTTTAAAATTTGGATACTGTTTAATATAACGCTCGGTATAATAAGTCTACTAATATTATTATAAAGGCGAAGGTTTGTGAGTATGTGACTGTGTATGTTTGTTGTTTTTTCATGCTTAAACTAATTTAAATAACTTATTAAATTAAGTTTAAATTAAATAACTTAATTTCAATAAAATGGAGGAAATTGGCATGAAGTTAGCTGACATCCTGGATTAATCTAACATTGACAAGCCGCAATACAATGTGGAAAATTCTAGAAAGAAATGCCTTTAAACGACTCCCAAAAAACGAGGAGGTTATATGTTCGGCTGTGGATATATACATATATATATATATATATATATATATATATATATATATATATATATATATATATATATATATATTTGTATGTCCAACGATTACTTCGCCGTTTGTGAAAAGATTTTCGAAATTTTTGTTTTGTTATAATAAGTAATAATTTTGAAGTCGGTGCCAGAAACCTGTCAAAGAAATAAAGATTCAGCTATATCTGGTACCGACTTCAAAATGATGAAGATTGAGTACAGAAATAGTTGAAGTTTAGCCGAATTCGGGAAAAGGCACTACATATTAGATAGGAAAAATTATTTAATACTTTTTAGTTCATATTATAAGGATGCTATTAATATTGTTTTTACCTTGGAAGTCGGTTTTAATTTTTTGTTAAAAATAATAATTTCTGCACGTTTTTGCTTCCACGGGCCACGCTGGTAATAATATTATTCGTAATGTACTTTAATAAAAGTACACGTAGAGATTTTATTTTATTTATTCCAGTGCATCGTATAAACTATAAAGAGAATAACGAGCTTCATCGTCAACGTCCACGAGCTAGACTTAATTGTTCGTCTGTCAGCTACCTGTTTAGACTTAAGCCGTTGAACTGGTTTAAATGATAGTAAACTGGTTTTCTACTTCATGGAAAATCAACAATTAACTATTTACGAAAGTTTGTCTGTCTGTTCCTCTTCACGCCTAAATGGCAAGGTCAACTGAAAGGATATAGAAAACTTTTTATCCCGGAAACTATTAATCCGGAAGCCCTAGAACAATATTTTTGATTACTATATCAATCAACTGGAGATAAAGCTAAGCGACAAATGTACAGAAACACCTTACACGGACCTAGATCAGGGAAACGCTGACCCTGGACGTCCACACAAACGGCAGATAGCGTACGAGCAGCCGCCGGCAGACACTGGATAGATGTGGCACAAGACATGGAGTGGTCAGTGGTGGTCTTTGGAGAAGGCCTTTACTCAAAAGGGGGTTCCAAACAAATAAATTACTATGACGTATTATTATGTAACAAAAATAATAATAAAAGTACAAATATTAATTAATAAATAATAATTTTGACTTTGCTAATTTTGTGACATCTATATAATTTAATTGTACTGTAAATATTTATCATTTTTTAATTATTAAATTGCTATAATCTCTGAAATTGATTAAATATTGTAAATGAATTTTCTGTCATAACAATCAGTAAGTTATTATTGCTGATTTAAAAATGTAATTTGTAATTTTGTAATTGGAACAAATAAAAGGCTTTTTATTTTGTATTTTATTATTTAATTATATTACTATATCAAGCTAATTTTTTGTCTTCATTTTATTTGCAAAAAATCTCGAAAGTGGATTTTTTTATTTGTCGATGGTCCAAAAATATGGATTGTTTTATTTGTAGGACGTTGTTACTCTTAAATTATATGACTATTAACCTACCGATATACAAAAAAATCTGCTGATTAGGGTTCCGTTGAAGGGTTCTGTAATTAAAAAACTTTGTTGACTACGGAACCTTTGTTGTTCTAAGGCCCACGTACACGTACGGTACCTACGCGATAAAAAATGTTTGCGACGGAGTGCAGGCGTCATCTAGTTCTCTATGAAATAAAATCTCGAGCACTACCATCTTTATCTATTTTGGGGATAGTAAAAACCGTATTAGGACGGCTGAAAGGCCAGCCACGTGCGATCCCAGCGAGTTTAATGTGGTGGTATTTCCTCGAAGGTTTACGGCTGGTTAAGTAAGTTATAAAGGACATCTTCACACCCTATGTTGTCGTAAAAGGATCGTAATTCTGATGATATACGTTCGATTATGTCCGTGTGAGAAGACATCGCTTTTCATATGCGTAATCTAATATAGTAGGGGAGGAGAAGGTGCTAATTGTGTAGTCACTGATAAAAAAATAATAAGAACGTTTTTCATTTTAGCGGTGGGTTCAGAAACTGCAGCCATTTTAAAGTTTTGAAAAAGAAAATGTATTCAGATAATTGCTTATTTAGACAACAAGGACTCAATCATTTAGTTTAGTGCCAAATAAAATTAGGTAGGAAAATATGAAGCTTTATTTTTTTTATAATTTAAAAATATGTCCATACAGGCTTACCTGACCTTTGAATCGTCAGTGCTTTATATGGAAGCTTCTTTGGGGTATACAGTATACTTAAACATCCCCTATCTTAATCTGAAAGGTCTGATGACATTTCAATATTTAAAAAAAAATGTAACTTAACCCACCACGTGAGAAATCTGATTTCTATACCATGATAACTAGACACATGTCGGAAGCCTATACAAGCTTAATCTGACACGCTCGAGCTTATCCTGAAATCCCCTCTTCCCCTCCCCAACTAATATATTATAATCAAAGTGACGAGACCGCGTATAGAATTTTAAAGAAAATTTTATATTTTTTGAGGTTTCATTCCTTGATTTACCAGACTTGATCAGATTGTACGGATGTAATACGGATGGAAGTTCTGAAGATCACATGAAAGTTGAAACAATGACATTGCATCCGTGGTTCAAATTAAGTTACAATTTAAATAAATTGAACCTAAAATTTCATTTGATTTAAATATTAAGTAAGTTGGTTTAATTTATTTGAATTCTAGAACAACAGCAATTAGGTCATTGTTCCACAAAATTAGCAATAAATAATATTTTTGTCAATAAAAGCTTGTCGCAATTCGCAATATCTGCGTATAATGATTATATCCTCGACCTACCCTCAACACAGTGTAGTAGGAAATAATCAAATTGGAAAGCATCATTCAAGACTTTTTATTTTTTTATTTATTTGTGTCTATCTTATAAGCGTATTTAAGTGGAGTTTTTAATATAATGTTATGTGCTAATACAAAACTCTGATACACTTAAAATAAGTTTATTTATAAATATTCACTTAAATTAGCAACTTATCCAATTCGATCAGGATATTCGTGATCAGCTTGATCAGGCCCGTCAGAAGACCGGTACCGTCTGACAGACCCTTCAACAGGTTGAGCACCAGGTTCAAGATATCAGAGACCAGGCCGCACAGGAGGCCAGGGGCAGCCAGGACGTTCGACCGGAACAGGGAAATGAGAACGCTGATGTACAGGAAGAGAACTGAAGCCAAGTCTGTCAAGGTCGCGTAGAGCAGGGGTAGAGTGCAGCCGAAGTAGGGCAGAAGCGCCGGGGTGAGGTTCTGGACGATGTTGGACAGATTGTTGAGGTTATTGATGAGGTTGATGAGGAAGGGGATGAGGAGGCAGGCGAGCTGGTTGGCGATAGGCAGAACCGCGGCGATCTCGTCGAATGCCAGCCGCAGCGCAGACACGGAGTAAGCCGGTATCATTGCTTGGCTGCTCTTCACCTAAAATAGGAAAGAAGATTTTTGTTTAGTATGTTTAATAGTTTATTTAGATAATGTGCTCATTTATAAGATCAATAAGAATCGGGATTGTTATTCATTGTATTAGCAAAACATAAGATAAGGTTAATAAACTAAAACATAAATTAAATTTCATCTAGCGCAAGCAAATAGTGTTTTTAGAATCTAGGTCATCCGGTAAGAATTATCATATAAACGTGCATCTGCTGTTTTAATTAAAAGATAAGAATGAAGATAGGATCTTTATCTTCAAACAAAAATACGAACCAAAACCAAAACGAAACAAAACACTATCAACCGCATAACGGACGGCCGGTCAAAATCGTTATATTGAGGTATTTCATTATATTACTGTTATATATTATTACATTATCTAAGTGTGTACAAATATTAAGTAAGAATTTAGGTAAGCAAATTGTGATGATAATCATGTTTTAAATAAGAAATAGGTTACTTCATTCGGAAATATTTTCCGTGCCCTAATTACTCACCTCGATCCTCCCGTGAATTGAAAATAAATGATGTTCAAACATAAAGATGAAGATCACGAATTAGTGAACCCACGAATTTCTCGTTATTTCTTTCAAAATTCACAAGGCTGTTTTCATTGAGGAGGTATTAAGTAATTTACAGATAAAGTTCTCCGAATGCCGACGTAGAAGCTGTGTTCTGTAATCTGTAGACATCGAGGTTTAATAGATATTATAATTTATGTAACGTGTGCTACAATTTACTCAGGAAATAAAGTCGATAAAATATTTATATAACAACTTTTTAAATTTAATTTCAATTTGATCCTAAAAGGCTTTCCACAAGGCTGTTTTTGTTAGGTACATTTTTTCCTTTTCAATAAGAATTCAGCCTTAGTGTAAATATTTAATACAGCGCTTCATCCTGGAAATAAGGCCACTGAAATTATGTTAGAATTTCGAAAATTGTTACGAATTTACTTGTGTAACTTAGAAACACGATAACCGACAGATAAAGTTTACTATCAATGTGTTACAATTATATTACACCAAATATTATATATAAGTGAAAACATTATTTTAGTGTACATTTTTTTGTGTTAACGTTATAATGTCCACGAAAATTGCAATAGTTTTGTTTCTGATAGGCGTGTGCGCGCTGACGGTAAGCAAATACATTTTATTGGAATGATCTATTAACACTCCATACTAAGGGTCTATTTCACCACTTCCTGATAAGTGCCGAATAGGCTGTCCGCCACATAACTTGACAGATGAAATATGGAGAATCTGTCAAAAAAGTTGTGGATAGCCTATTCGGCACTTATCAGGAAGTGGTGAAACAGGCCCTTAACATTATAAATGCGACAGTGTGTCTGTCTGTCTGTCTGTTACCTCTTCACGCCCAAACCGCTGAACCGATTTTGCTGAAATTTGGCATGAAGATACTTTGAGTCTCGGGAAAGGAGACAGGATACATTTGACCCGGAAAAAATGTTATAAATGCGAAAATGTGTCCGTCTGTCTGTCTGTGACCTCTTCACCCCCAAACCGCTGAACCGATTTTGCTGAAATTTAGCACGAAGATACTTTGAGTTCTGGGTAAGGACATAGGATACTTTATGACGAGTTTTGGCGCAACGAAGTTGCGGGCGTCATCTAGTACAGTATAAATGAAAAGTAATTATTGCCGGCCTAAGACGCTTACAAGGAATAAAGTGCGATTCCCTTCCCTTTCAGTTCGATTTGGATTCGAAAACTTATTACGTCATTGGTCAATGTAGGCGCGTTCGGCACGCGTAAAACTTGTCGCATTCGAGTCGAATTACGCATAAGCGATAAACTCATCGTTATTAACATTAATTTTCTGCAAGACCGTGGTACGTGCCAAAATAAATGGCAAATCAAATGACAAACAAATTAACGTTAGTAATTGGCAGTGGCCTTGTTTGCTAATTGCTATTCCGATTCGAGGACTCGCTCCAATTAGTGCAAGGTCCCGGACACCGACAAATCAAATCAACATTATTGCTGTGAAAATTGCATTTTACATAAAAATGTAAGAATAACTCAGCTCTATACCGCAACTTGAGTTTACAACTGGCGCTCTACTTCTTTGCTTCGCCCAAAAAAGGTGAAGGTTCGGTTGCGTGTAGTAAGTGACAGTCACTACGGCCATTCTCCGGCTTGGCATTATTTGCCTCATTACCGTAACCATTTTTTTTCTTCGTCGATTTGACTTAGCCACATTGAAATATTAAAAAAATGAAAGATACGAACACAATAATAAATGTGGCGTGAAATAGTTAATTAAAGTTTTTTGGATAATAAGACTTAAAAAATTATGGGTACGGTAATTAGACAAAATATGTAGTGTTTTACGTAACGATACAACGACACAATTGACAAAAACTAGCTTAGGGCAACGTACGTAGGCCAAATTATGTAACATAAACATAATATACATAATAAAAATCTAATTTAAACATAATTGAAAAGTAACGATTACGGTAATTAGACAAGTTTATAACCAAAGCTACGGTAATTAGATACTAACGTGTTTTATCGGCGGCACACTAACATTAACGACGTGGGACCGCTGATGGGCCATGGCACACACTAAGGAGAAGCAACCCGTGCACTCGTAATGTGCCAAATCCTGATATTTTTGGATGGGCATGCAAAAACAGCAGGTGTTACGGTAATTAGGACTTTTGATCGGACAAGCGATTATTTCATGATAACTATTTATAGGCTGGGCCTATTGAGTCGATATTTTGCAATGCGATAACCAATATTTATAGGCGTTTAAAAACATGAATTGAAAAATGAAGATTAAATTAAATAGGTACGTTATAAAAATTACAAGCAAGTTTCGAGATCAAGTTGGCGTGGAGACACGTTACGGTAGTTAGAAAAACATGGTTTTTGAACACGACTTCAATTAATTTAGGCTGAATTACTTAAATTAGAAGCCTGTGTTTAAGTTTGTAGCTAAATACTGATGCTATCTACCGTTTAAAAATATTACATACTTGAATAAGATAATATTACAGAGTATACAAGCCCGGGACACGTAAATTTTGCTCTCCTGAGAATGGTCGACTACTAGCATACCTGCCATGCCGTTGCGAGGAGCCTTTTGGCTCCTGTAACGTTCCGAGAAGAGTTATGGACCCATTAATGCCAAAATGACTCTTCCATACTTAATTTTATTCCCTACAAGATAATTCAAGTAAATTTTTTTTCCAGCAACCAGTCACGGCAACCAACGTCCAACTGCCCGCAGTGTATCCGCTGGTGAACGTGCTCCTGCCCCTCCTGAACAATGTCTACAACCTGCTCCTATCCCTCCTCTCCATCTTCGACTCACTGCCCCCATCAGTCTGCAGCCTAATCCCCGTTGACCTGAGCGCTCTGGAGACTTCCCTTCTGAAGCTGTACTCGCAGGCGCTAGCTATAGTCAACTTCTTGCGATCATTACCCGAATACGCTGCGGGTGCTAACGCGAAAACGCCATCTACCGGCGTCACGAATCTCCAAGGACTTTTGACTACCCTCATATCGACGGTTACGGATTTAGCTGATGATGTGCTGATCGGCATCGGCGGTGGTCTCCTACCTGGTCTACTCCAGCTGGTCGTCATGGTTGTCACTACCTTACTGAACCTGTTATTATAAATTTACTTATTTAATAAATATTTATAAGGTCTTACCTTACTGTGTTTTCTTTTATAAAATTTCTAGTCAATATAAAATATGATGCGTAATCAAAATGATTACAAGTTTACAGAGGCATAAACCTATAGCCGGCAGCACTTGTTTAATAAATAAAGTACACGTTTCGCATATTTTGTGACTGGTGTCGCAAATGCAAAATAGAACGTAAACGAACTTTTCCTATACAGTATCTCTAAAGATCTGAAATCTTGTCACGGGAAAAAGTTAATAATTATGATTTGAAATTGAGAAGTACTTTTAAAAGTCCTAGCGAACCATTACGGTCTCCCATTATTCTTATTACAAAATAGTTAATGGACTCCTTTATAAGAATGAGTTTCCATTTTAAATATTCTCACAAAAAATACAAGTGCTAAAATCTTTTGTCTTTTCTTCACAATTGCTAAGATAGTAATTATATTTTTCACTTTTATACAAACTGTGAATAATTGAAAATACCTAAAAGGTGCTCTTCTAAAGTACTCTTAACAATCTTGTTATTTTAATATTTTGTTACTTTCTGTACTGGCCCTAAGTAGTTTTTTAGGGTTCCGTGCCCAAAGGGTAAAAACGGGACCCTTTTACTAAGACTTCGATGTCTGTCCGTCTGTCTGTCCGTCTGTTTGTCTGTCTGTCTGTCCGTCTGTCTGCCTCCAGGTTGTAACTCAAGAACGGTAATAGCTAGAGAGTTGAAATTTTCAAAGATTGTGTATATCTGTTGCCGCTTTAACAATAAATACTAAAAATAAAATAAAATAAATATTTAAGGGGCTCCCATACAACAAACATTATTTTTTTGGCCATTATTGATATAGAGCCAAAAAGGGTCTATATCAATAATGGCAACGGATAGGTACTTGATTTTTTCTCAAGGTCCTTAGTTTTATGTGCATTTTAATATTTAGCAATAATATTAACATACAATAAAACATTAAGGGGGGCTTCCATACAAAAAACACAATTTTTGTCTAATTTTGCTCTATAATGGTACGGAACCCTTAGCCGATTATTTTTGTTCTTTTAAATTATTACTTATTACTAAAAATGGCTTCATTATATCAGTGTGTACTTTAAATAGAAATCAGCCATAGACTAATTCATCGATGTCTTTGACCGTGTACAGAACACCTAACACTTGTGCACAAGCTTAACTTTTTAAATGAGAAGAAAAAAAAATCTCTCACCCGCTGCGGCACCGGTGGGTTAGTTTTTTTGACACCAGGAGCCGTGCGACGCCCGAGAGGTTATTTAGTAGAAATAGCTAAGGAAATAAATCTATTCTATTGCAAATCACTATTTCCGCAGGATTTCCTTTTACTTACACATAAATACAGAAAATAGTTACTGCCGTACTCCTAGACGAACATTAATTAAATATCAATTACGATAACATGGCGCGCCCCTCCAAATGACTGTTTCAATGTGTGCAGTCACATCCTTATGAAAGAGTTTGTATGTAGTAAGTATTCAACCAATCACAGTACACGTAATATTTCTAATTATGTCACTTATTACCAAGATTTGTTGGTCAACTAATCATAACTAGCCTACCGCGCAGGACAACGCACTTCAAACGTTTTGAATTTTGTCGATCTCTACTTAACTGTAATTAATGAAGATTTTGACATAAGCCCCATATATTATCTGCCAAGCTCTTCATTAAATTGGAGTTTAATCATCATTAAATGACTAACGCCCGCAGCGTTAGTCTTTTAATAAAAGCGCTTTGAAGGTCACCTCCGAGCTTCTTATATTTTTATCAATTTAACCTTTCAGCATCAAGGCGACCTTCCTTTAAAGGTCCAGAAACTCAAGGAGCAAATAAACGGGTCCTAATTTGGGAATTGTATTACACTAACGTATTTACTCCGGTCCGTAACTTGATATAATCGGGTTGAATTCGATATAACCTAGGGTTGCCAACCGTCCCGTTTTCCCAGGAATCTTTTTGTAGTGTGCTGTGACGTCCTGAATAGTTTTTATGAAGCGTTCTGGATTTACTACAAATGAACTTAGTATAAATTTTGTTACTAACTAAAGTAATTGTTTTACATTGTAACGACTAGTTTTAACATGTATTTGTCTTAAAATATTACATCATATTTCAATTACTTGAATTTTATATATTTTCATTAGATATAATAATTTAACTATTCCAAGTATATTGGTCCTGTTTTCTATAGGAAATTATCCTGTTTTTATTCAACATGAAACCTGTTTTTTATTGAGGTTGGCAACCCTAATAATATTATAACCGGATAAAACTGGATATAAGCCGAGAACTTGGCTGATTGCGTGCGACGACCTCCCCGGGCCCTGTGACGTCATTCATTCATACGCACATCCCTCGAGAGTATACTAGAAGGTTCGGAAATATCTTGCCTTATTTATAGATATAGATATTTTATATAGCTACTAGCTGTCCCGGCAAACGTTGCTTTGCCATAATATATTTGCCATATTATTTTATTGTAGTGACTAAATAAGTATGTCACCATGGCAACATCGATCGCTATCCCGTCGCACAAACAATGGTCGCCGTCAGTCTCGAGTTGTACTAATTTACTATTATTTATTCAACAAATGCACTTATCAATATAATAAGTACCCAGTAGCCGATTCTCAGACCCACTGAATATGTATATAAAATTTAGTTAAAAGCAGTAAAGCCGTTTCGGAGGAGTTCGTGGATTAACATTGTGACACGAGAATTTTATATATAAGATAATATTCTTTGTTTTTAAAACGGTCTACATAATGTATAAAGAGTCCGACTGATCAGGTCGGTATGGTCACAGTCCAACGTGACGGGCTGACATACAATAATGTACCAAACGAGTCCGTTCAGATCGGCCTGTGATCAGTCCAACCATATCTATCGGCCTCCCCGTAGATGGAACTTTTTAAAGACACTTAAAACTTACCAGCGGTAAGTTTTAAGTGTCTTTAAAAAGTTTATGCCTTAAAAATATTAATGCCTTGTTGTCGTCAAAAAAGGCATAAATACGTTCATTTTTGCTCGTAAAACTCAGTTTTTTTATTGTTCACGCAATCAGTACCATTCTTCGGTTGGTACGGTGTGTGGAAAGTCTTTTTATAACTGGAAAAAGTTGGATGTGCGTGAGTCCGTGACGTCAATACTGAGGTAATATTGGAAGCGTCCCACGATTTTCACTTCTAGGAAAACATCATCACACCTTTAGGCGATACTGCCAGATTGCTGTAGGTTTTCCGTTTCACGCAAGAGTGAAGCATGTTGAAATTTAATATGCCAATGCCCAATCAATATTCCATCTATCCGCCCATGAAATGTAACGTTTCTGTGGTTCTTGGCTCTTGTCTCGGAGGTCGTGGGTTCGATTCCCACGTTGGAAATAATATTATAATTATTTTGTTAATACAATGCAGGCTGATCACTAGTTTGTCTGTTAGACATTCTAATATATAAAATTCTCGTGTCACAGTCAAAACGGCTCAACCGATTTTAATGAAATTTTGTATGTACCATCGAGGAAATTGATTCCTATGCAGTTGGTAGATCAACGTTATTTGGTCGAATATGTCAATTCAATGTTAATTGTGATTTGTCGGCTGGGTTTGACGTAAGGCAACAAAACTACGCAGGTCCCCGATCTGCATAGGAATCAACTTCCTGATAGTACATTCGTTAGGTCTGAGAATATGTTCTTTTATACTATTAATAGTGACACTAGAAATAATTTATATGGCAAAACAATGTTCAGCTAGTATTATTATATAGAACCAATTTTCGACTTTGATCCTTTGTTATTTGGTTTCAAAAGCGATACAGAATCTGTCAGAACATTTTGTGTATTTTTTTCTATGAAATAAGGGGGCAAACGAGCAAACGGGTCACCTGATGGAAAGCAACTTCCGTCGCCCATGGAGCATCAGCTCGATCAGCATAAGCTCATCATCAACTCGCAGCATCAGAAGAGCTGCAGGTGCATTGCCAGCCTCTTAAGAGGGAATAGGGTAATAGGGGAGGGTAGGGATGGGAAGGAAAGGGAAGGGAATAGGGGAGGATAGGGAAGGGAATATGGTAGGGGATTGGGCCTCCGGTAAACTCACTCACTCGGCGAAACACAGCGCAAGCGCTGTTTCACGTCGGTTTTCTGTGAGAACGTGGTATTTCTCCGGTCGAGCCGGCCCATTCATGCCGAAGCATGGCTCTCCCACGTATAAACGTTGTATAACGTGTATGAACCGGAAATAGTTTAATGTGCTTGAAGTTCCGATGAAAAGATGGGGCCTAGTCACACTTGATGATTATTTATATTTTTTGTAATAAAACTAGTGATATCAGTATAAATTGTTTTATCTCCAGAATTTTACACTACTTAAATAAAACACTGATCAAAATTTTCGGAGTCATATATTATAACATGACTAAAAGTAAAGAAACATCGGGGCTTTAATAATAAGGACGTAGTCCGTAGATGATGATTATGTTAATAATAATTTACATATTTTTTTTGAAGTCTTGTATCAAGAGTCATTTACATACATATTATATTTTGAGGGTAAATAACAGAGTCTAATGTTTTTAAACGATGAAAATACAACTAGTGTGTAGCGCCATATAATTTTTCATAGCAATTACAATGTTCTGCTCATATCTTACGACTAGATCTACTAACGTGCATTTCACGTAACGTAAAATGGCAATTAACAGGCTTTCAAATTAACTTGTTTACAGTAACTGTTAAAACGGTCTACTTGTTGTTCGTAGAAATGAAAATAATATACTTTACTGAATATTATATGTTTCAATTAAGAGCAGGTTTTCATTAGACAAAGAATAAAAAAATATAAGCTTATAAAAAATACTAGCGGAAAGCCAAGCAACGAACAAGCGGACGAATAGCCAAAATGTGTTACAGAATAGTCATATACTTTATACATTTTTTAAATATATCCTTTAATAAGTTAATTTCTCTCATTCAAACATTATCTTCTTCACTGTAACCTCTTAATTTAATCGTCCCCAAAAAGTACACCATAATAATTACATTTCTAATGACACTTTATTCTTAGGGTTCCATATTTCTTTTACAGGGCTCTACACAAGTCCTAATATTCATTGACAAAACCCCTTTGTGCACGCCGCCTTACGCCATGCGCAGTGCTCCCTCCTGTATGGATCCAGCCCCAGTCGACTCCAGCACTCAGCACCGACCGCACCATGTCCAGGTAAGGAGAGAGAGTGAGTGGGTGAAACTTTGAAATTAGGTATATCTGAATTAGGTAACTAAGTTTCAGATTTATATAATACACTACGGAAATCAGCAGATTTTTTGCGTAAAGAAACGTATTAAAAATGCATGTTAAAGTTAAAAAATAGCAATATTAAAAACAAAATGATTTTAAAAGGGTTCTGTTTTTATTTTCGAGGTATGGGATCCTTAAAGGATGAATGTGAGTTTGGCGGGTATTTGTAACAAATGAAAATTGATTAAAAAATTAAAACTTAACATTTTTAGACCATTTTTCTTGTTTTTAAGCATTTAATTTTCAAAGTAGATAATATGTATAATATTACAGACTTTTATATTATCACCGCTTTTTATAAGCCCTTAATCAAATAGCTACTTAAATATCTCTAAAGAACAAATTTTAGTGTGAAGACCACATTAATATTTTTTGAGATTGTTGCAAACATACAAACATACATACAACCTTAAATATGTCAGTACAAGTCTTATTTTAAACAATCAAATAACTAATAATTTATTAATAATCCCCTCCATAAAAACATAACTTTGAGTGACATTTCATGTTAAAACAGTGTTTGTAGTTTAATTGTTTTGCTAAGGCCGTTAATGAAATTAATTTCATGTATAATCTCTTGTGTTATTAAATTGGTTAGATGAGTAGGTCACATAATATTATAACAATTATATCATTGGGATATTTCAGGGCAATTAACTTTTTATATAATTGTCAGCAATATAATTAAAAAAATATATTTTTTTACTTCAATTAAAATATTTTTATTGTTGATTCATCGTTTTTGATTCTACAAAAAGAAATAGTTCAGATTTCAGAACATTAACTTGAAATATAGAGGGGCCTACAGCGAGCTACGCTGTAGCCCCCTCTACGAGAGCGCTACGAAGGCTACGAGGCGCGTAGCAGGAATATACATTCCTATTTATCTTGATATTTTTTGATGTTTTATAAATTACTAGCGACCCGCCACAGCGTCGCACGGGTATAAAATATATAGATAGCTACTGAAAAAATTATTATAATCGATAGCCTATGATCCTTCACGTGGTCTACTTCTTATCTGTGCCAAATAACATAAAAATTGGTCCAGTCTATGGCCTTTCTCAATAAATAGCCTATAGCCTTTCTCAATAAATGAGCTATTTAATACTGTAAGAATTTTTCAAACCGGACCAGTACTTCCTGAGATTAGTGCGTTCAGGTTAGCCCTTTCAAATAATTTTCCCCGTTTTTTCCACATTTTCCTCTATTTCTTCGCTCCTATTAGTCTTAGCGTGATAAAATATAACCTATAGCCTTCCTCGATAAATGGGCTATCTAACACTGAAAGAATTATTAAAATCCGTTGCGTAGTTTTGAAGATTAAAGGGAACAAAGGGACATGAGGGAAAAAAAGCGACTTTGTTTTATAATATGTATAGATAATGGAATATGGATACTTCTTTAAGACACAGGTCGTTTTTTGTTTTTAATAGAGAACCTTATAATTAATAAATTTCTTGTATAAAATACCACACAAAAGAATCAGCAATAATTTGCCCTTGAAATAACCTAATAATATTATAATAATTATAAAACAAAGTCACTTTCGGTCGCTGGTAATTATATTATGCTTAGATCTTTAAAGCCACTAAATTGATTTTAATGACAGAAAAGGATATAGGCTACTTTTCATAAAGCGAAAATACACGGTTCCTGCGAGACTTTATTTTACACGTAAGTGGAGGAATAGCTAGTTCATAAAATAAAATAAAAATTGTTTTATTTCTGAATAGATTTTTAAAAAATACTTTCAGAACGTTAATACTACTGGTGCCTACCACCGGTTCGGGAACTAACCCGGCGAGAAGAACCGGCGTAAGAAACTCACACGGGGTCCTACTTTTTACCAAAAAGTGAGAAAAAAATTAATCTTTTTAAAATAAAATTTACAAAATTTGTAACTTAAAAATATACAATGTCAATTAATAATTAAATTACATAATTATTGTACGTCATATAATAATGTAGAAGTAGCCTTGCAAGCAGCCATCCTACTCCCAAGATGTGCCATCGTTTATGAAATCATTGACCTTATAATAGGCTTTGGCACACAAACGCTCTTTGACTACTTTCTTAAATTTATTAATGGAAAGATTTTGAACGTTTTCTGGGATTTTATTGAAAAGGCGTATACATTGACCTTTAAAAGATTTACTGACTTTACTAAGTCTGATCACTGGCAAATCTAGCTTGTGCTTATTTCTGGTGTTTCTACAATGAATGTCACCTTTGGCTTTAAATTTACATATATTTTTTCTAACATATAATATATTATCCAAAATATATTGAGAAGCTACTGTCATAATACCAATTTCTTTAAACTTTTCTCTCAAAGATTCAAATGTAGACATTTTGTAAATCGAACGTATAGCTCGCTTCTGCAGCACAAAAATAGTATTTAAATCGGCAGCGTTTCCCCATAATAGGATACCATATGCCATTCTACTGTGAAAATAGCTAAAATATACTAATCGTGCAGTGTCTTCGTCAGAAATTTCCCTAATCTTTCTGACTACATATGCTGCAGAACTGAGTCTATCTGCGAGTTTAGCAATATGAGGACCCCACTGTAATTTGCTATCTAGTGTAATACCTAAAAATACAGTAGTGTCCACCAAATTCATTTTCTCATCATTTAATAGTACATTGGTTTGAGCTTGAGGTACATTGGGCAAAGTAAACTTTAAACATTTAGTTTTAGTAGAATTCAAAAGTAAATTATTAACATTAAACCAATGTACTATTTTTGAAAGAGTACTGTTTACCTCGTCGTAATTAGACTGTCTCTTCACTTTAAAAATAAGTGAAGTGTCATCAGCAAAAAGTACTATTTCATTATCATTGTCCTTAACTAGATAAGGTAGGTCATTTATGTAGATGAGAAAAAGAAATGGGCCCAAAATAGATCCCTGTGGGACACCTAATTCTATTTTGGTTCCATTAGATCTCTTATTATTAATTTCAACCCTTTGAGTCCTATTTTTGAGGTAAGATGTCAAAAGGTTGAGTGCTGAGTCTCTTATGCCATAGTGGTGCAATTTCCTGATTAATGTAGCGTGTTCGACACAGTCGAAGGCCTTAGAGAGGTCACAGAAGACACCTAAGGCATCCTGCGATTCCTCCCAAGCTTCAAATATACTACATAGAAGACCTATACCAGCATCCGTTGTGGAACGACCCTTAGTAAAACCGTATTGATTTCCGTGTAATAAATTATTTGAATTAAAATGTACCAATAGCTGTTTTAAAATTATCTTTTCAAATATTTTGCTAAGAGTCGGTAAAATAGATATAGGTCTGTAATTTGTCGGATCGGACTTAATTCCCGCTTTAAATAACCTTGCTGTGCTTCATTAAGTCAGGAAAAACACCAAAAGAATATAAAATAAAGTATTTTATACTCCTGGGTACGTCTGAAGACTGATAATAGTATTATAGAAGCGACTTCAAAATTGTACGTAATTGAGAACTAAAATAGCCTTATCTCAAAATCTACTTTACCGATTTTGATGAAACTTGTAGTGTTCCCTAAATTGAAAAATACTTAGTACAACCAAAAAAGGAATACTTAATTCGAACTTGTAGTTCCGGAGATATGCGAACACAAACATAAAAACATACATAGGTACATACACTTTTGAAATTTGGCTCATTTTTTCAGACACTGAAATGGAGTAACATATAATATACAAAAAATGGGCAGTTCTATAAATATCACATACATACGCGTCTAATTGATAACCTCCTTTTTTTTGAAGTGGGCTGAAATACGCTTCAGGAGAAGTGAGGCAATTAATTTCGTATTCAATTCGGAGCCGGCGTCGCCTCATGCATGTAAATGATTTGTCAACGTTACATTTGCATACAAAGGTTTCGGAAATTCCACTTCGAATTGTACCAGCATATTTTAGTGTTGGAGATTTTAGATAAAGAATATCAATCTTGGTTAAGAATTAGTTTTTCGTATAGGAACCGTATTTACTACTTGTATACGCGAATTTCATTGAAGTTATTCCATCATTATTATTTTTAACAAAAAATTAAAACCGACTTCCAAGGTAAAAACAATAATAACATTAATATGAACTAAAAAGTATTAAATAATTTTTACTATCTAATGGTGCCTTTTTCCGAATTCGGCTAAACCTCAACTATTTCTGTACTCAATCTTCATTATTTTGAAGTCGGTACCAGATAGCTGAATCTTCAGTCCTCTGACAGAATATTTGAAACTTTTGGAACTGGCACCGACTTCAAAATTATGAAGATTGAATACAGAAATAGTTGAGGTTTAGCCGAATTCGGAAAAAGGCACCATTAGATAGTAAAAATTATTTAATACTTTTTAGTTCATATTAATGTTATTATTGTTTTTACCTTGGAAGTCGGTTTTAATTTTTTGTTAAAAATAATAATAATTTCACTCTTTTTAGTTACACTAGTAGGTAAACCTTCGCGTATATTTTACGTATCTTATTACAATTTGTCAAGAGTCACAACTCACACTCACAAAATCATATATTATCAGTGAAGTGAACAGATTGTGCTAAGTAATTTAACAATTTTAATGCTTCAAGCCCCAAGCGGTCACCGGCGATTGAGATAACAATAGAAAGGCTATTGTGTCTCGTTTTTCCACGATCGAAGGATCTATCAGATAAAAAATTGTATAAACTTGCATAGGATGTAGCGTAGCTACTCATAATATTTAATATTATCATAATTATTGACAGCTCTGTTCTTGTAAAGCGCTTATTCCACTTATCCTAGCTAGGAAGTCCTAGCTAGGATCCTAGCTTTCTAAATGTCATTCCACTTGACTAAATTTTTTCCGATTTAGGATCCTAGCTAGGATCCTAGCTTCTAAATGTTATTCCACTTGACTAAATTTTTTAGGACCCTAGCTAGGACTTCCTAGCTAGGATAAGTGGAATAAGCGCTTAATCAAGAATTCAAATCGATACTTAGTGCGCCATCTATCGATTAATAAGTATAACTGATTAAAAAGACACTTAATGACTTTGTTTTGTGTAAATGCTCTTTTTAAAATAACTTTATTTTAATTCTATTTGTGTATTTAAATTTTATAAAGTAATTAGTAAAGTATTCGATCTGTTGTCTGCCGCCACGCGCCACGCGGCGCGGCGGCGCGGCGGCGCGGCGACGCCGTCGCCTCTGCGGCGCCGACCGCCATGTATTAAACAAACAGGTGTTGTTATACAGTACATAATTATTATTATTAGTATACCCATACCTATGCCTTGTACTATTATTAATTCTGTGCCATGAGACATTGGTGATGATTGATGATGATGATGATGATGATTATGATGATGAATATGAATTGCATAGTAGCATATGCTTTCTGTTCTTAAAACAACGCCGAAACTCCCGAACGTGTATCTATAAGGAGTCAGGAGTTCTCTCAGCATCTTCGAAACCATGGTATACTTTGACCCAATATTTGACTTTTTGGTAGCATATTCTTAGTACACTTCACATAAAACCAAAATCACCATATGTTTCCATATAAATTTCGAGGAGTTCCCTCGATTACTCATGGATCCCATCATCAGGTCACCACTTTTGTGAACATGGTACCAAATTGGAGTGAAACCTAATACAACAAAACAAAAATTTCGAAAATCGGTTCACAAACGGCGGAGTAATCGTTGAACATACAAAAAAAAAATAAAAAAAAAAAAATAAAAAAAAAAATCCACAGCCGAACATATAACCTCCTCGTTTTTTGGAAGTCGGTTAAAAATCAATGTAGTGGTCTGAAAAAAGTGTTAAGTATTATAGATTTTCGCGTTTATGATATCAGCACGGATTAGAGCAATGGAATTTCAATTTCTTTTTGAGAATATCGCGTTTTATTTTTTTGATATACGAATGCAAATATAATAATTTCAGACACACTTAATTATCAGAGTTGATGGTGAATTGAGTATCATACCATCTGTTTTCATTTTGTTAAAATTGTAACTAGAGTATTTGAAACATTTTTCAACAATAACATTATAAACTGTAGTAAGCTTTAACAAACACTTTTATCGAAAACGGTTATGAAAAATGCAAACTTTGCCTAACAAATAACAATATTTGAATAACAAATTCAATTATGGAGGCCTACCACCAAACCGTTTTGAGACTCAAACAATTGGACGAGAATGCCGCGTCCTGCTCTAACAACGTCATTTCACGTTGGTTAGAGTAGGACGCAACATTTTCGTACGATTGTTTGAGTCTCAAAACCGTTTCATGGTACGGGCCCTGTGCCTATCGTTGTTATGTATTATAGTATATTCTATTTTATTTGTATCGGGTATGTAATATTCTATTTCATTTCTATTCTAGGAATACTGAGGAAAGTTATAACGAGTTGTGCCCATACATTCGCTCGTTACAAGTTTAAAACTATGTGACTTGTGTTTCAGCCAAATGGGTATTTGGATATATGTGTAATTCCGTGAACAACAAATATTTATTAACGTGCATGTAATAAAATAGCCTAAAACATTTACGCAATTTTACTTTTTAACTCATTAAAAGCATGTTGTCAAATAATTAATTTGCAACGTACAATCCGCTCTCTGGTCTTGTGAAAACTAACCGAATATACAAACGCGAGTAGGCTGTCTACATACACACGTTTTCCGTATACAATTTCATTATGTGGAATTACGATTTGGAATCTCGTGAGAGTAGCGCAAACGTTCCTTTTTTACCCGCCTTAACACGCCGCCTTGCACTTAAACGTACGTACGGAATTCGTTCCTTTCGGAAAAAAGTGATGAATTCGGAAAACATTTCTATGCGACAAGCCTGAAAGAGACAAGTATCCATTAGTCGACTAATTTCTTCTGCCCTACTTAACAAACACTCATTGTCCCAGAATGATGTTGCCCACGCTCGTGCTGGTGGTGGTGTTGGGCGGCGCCCACGCGTGGGGCGGGCTGTTCAACCGCTTCAGCAGCGACATGCTCGCCAACCTCGGCTACGGCCGTAGCAACTACCGCTACCCGTATGGACAGGTAAGCTTAAGAACCTATGCAAATTCTGCACTAAACTACAAAATGTACCCAAGTATTAAGTGCTCTAGAGTCTAGATCATCAAGGAGTAAAAGATTGCAGGCTGCGCTTTATACAAACTGGTTGTTGCGCGCAATTATATCGTAAAGAAGTTGTTATCACTTTCAGAACCGTGTATTTTTTCGGAACCGAAATTAACCATTGTGTTCCAGATCTCAAAACTAAATTTCATCAAAATCAGTTCCGCAATTTAGTCCTAATGTAACACACGATTATAATATTAGTTTGGACACCTCAAAAATGTTCCGTCCTCACCCCCAAATAAGATTTATTTGTTTTGCACTAACATTCTTTGAATTTTTCAAACTTTACACACGAAGTATGGTACACTACGCTACAGTGTTCAGCGCCAAAGTATTTAATGCCAGGAACCTAATTTTACCACCCCAAAGGTCAGTTGACTGGTCGCTCGCTGACCTTTTGACTCGCTAATTGACCCACAAAGGGTTTATTTTAAAACAGAGGGTACGATAGTGTCCATTCACAGTATTTTTTCAAGCCTTTATGTAAACAATTATGTGTGTTTGAACAGACCAGGGAAGGGAAGGAAAATTAGAATCTTTGTACTAATTAAAAAAATTGGAAAGTCTACACTCTACATAATGCCTACCACCGTGCGCCAGCGGGAACCAACCCGGCGAGAAAAACCGTCGTAAAACTCGCACGGGGTCATAATATTTTGCCAAAAAGCTCCATAAAGGAATCGTAGTAAGTAAATACAGTATGGGCTTACCAACCAAGTTTAGTATGCTTTCGGCCAACCAAATTGTCTGTTTGCACTGGCTCGCCACTCTACTTGGTAGGTGTAATCAAACCCATACTATCTTAACTTAATACGTTTCCTTTCAATCATATTGAACAAATGTTGCAAATACTCTTACCTGCATGATATTGTTGGTGCAGGTGGAGCCCGAGGAGATCTACGCGGAAGCTCTGGAGGGCAACCGCATCGAGGACGCCGACGACACCCACTGCTACAACTCCCCATGCGTCACCAACGAGGACTGCTGCCGCGGACTGATGTGTTTTGCTACTGGTAAGTGTCAATTGTATTACAGCATCAATGCTGCCGCTTTCTTTGCCTAACCATAGAGGACTGCTGTTGCAGACTGATGTGTTTTGCTATTGCTACTGGTAAGTGTCACCACTGTATTACAGCGTCAGCGCTGTGGGCTGTGGCAACTTTTGCATCACCATCGAGAACTGCTGCCGTGGTCTGATCTTTGTATAACAGAGTCAGCATCGTAGCTTTCTCTTCGTCACCAACGAGGACTGCTACAGCTGGCAACTAAAAAAGCGTCATTGCTGTAGATTCCTTTGCATCGACAAAGCGTTTAGCGGCTATGCTCCACATTTTCCTACATCGCGTCGCCACCCGTGAGCCTCCCCAATATAAAAGAAGCTCCTGTTTCACTAATAATACTTTTTTATTTCAATGGTAATTCACTACCAGTGATATAAAAAAAAAAAGATTTCAAATCTTTTTTTATAATAATACAATTTTCTGCCAGCACTGGCAAAACTTTGTGTTATATTTTATCAATCTTCTTATTTTCTTTATCGTAAGTGTATCATTAACTTCAGCGTAACTAGTAAATAGTTAAGTAATTCTGTACTTATGTTGAACGTGACAAAAAGCTTCGCAGTAAAAGTTATTTGCATAAATACTTTTGGTTTCTACAAAGCTTATGAAATATTTGACCCTCGCGACCTTGATGTATTTCACATGATTTAATTTTTCTACCGTCGCTCGTCGTAATTAATCAAATGTGCTACAGTACAATTTACCCTATTAAAATTGTTTGTACAAAGAGGAAATAATTTATTCTAATTAAGACTAACTCATATTATTTTACCGTGTACAAAAATGAGCATTATAATATTATTTTTCTTTTTAACCTTTGGTAAAAAGAAACCAAAACATTTTTACCATGGTCTTAACCAGACCAGTAGCTTAGACCCTTTCGAAAAAAAAAACACAACATTTGTGGACTGGGCTGTATATTGTATTATATATTATGTAAGTATATGCTTAATGAATAATGATGGGTCGACTGTACCGTTGACGCCTCCAAATCAGATCTACAGATTTAATATATTTTCATCCGTGTTAAACACACTTGCATTATACACAAATGAAACACAATATTATTACTTGCACTTTTTCCACTATATTCATAAATTACAATTTAAAGACTTTAAACACGACTGGTTTAGAACTAAATCATCAGGTCTACTTAACGTTACGTAGATAACGTTAAGTTAACGTTAAGTAGATACACCTGATGATGATTTAGTTCGAAACCGGTCGTGTTTAAAGTCTTTACATTGTAATTTATGAATATAGTGGAAAAAGTGCAAGTAATATTGTGTTTCATTTGTGTATAAAATGAATTTCCACCAAGAACCGACAGTACAATCAATTACATATACACATGCATTACACAAAACTAAGTGATAATACTTTAGGGTGTGTACGTATTCCTTGTAGAGAGTTAGTGTACTGTGAAAGTAGCAGCGCTGAAAGACCAGATAACTTAGTTTTTTACAACTATAATATTTTAATATCAGTAAATTCATTCCTAAATATTTTAAGCACAGTTTATTGAATATTATATTTTAGTCTACGACGTCATTCATGAAAATAAAACGCGCAACCAAAATATAAACGAGCTATTTTTGCGTCAAAAGCCCTCCGTGCGAGCGAAGTGTTTTCAGCGTGGAGCGCTCTTGTGTTATGGCGGGAAAATGACTGTCACCGCTTACTTTTTTATTCAGCTTATAAAACGGCGTTTATAAAGCGTTATTAAATTTTTTGCCAGTCTGATTTTTATGACACGCTTAATATTAGGTTATTTAGGTCAGCGTAGATTATGAGGTTTAATTATGATCTTTGAAATGGCTATTTGGAAAAAAATTAATAAGTATAATTTTCATGCCTTGGCCTCGGAAAAATTAAAACTTGAAATTATTAATGGTCAATTAATGGTTAAAGTTTTTAATGTGAATCATAAAGAAGGATCGTGATAAAAGTAGTTCTATTACCTGAATATTAAGCGTTTGTCTTTAGTGTTCATGGGCTGGCTAACGATAACTTAAATTTTAGACTGGGCAAATCGAACTTTAGCACGAATGGGCCGGCAGGCTGCGGAAATCGCTTAGCCGATGCCATCAGATTTGTCTGCTCCTAGGCCAATAAAAAACCAAGAACTATTTAGACTTTATCATAACCTTAACAATATTATTATTATTATTATTATAGTTCGCGTAATAGCGTAATATTTTTATTGTGACAAAGTTTTTTGATTAAGTACCTAAAATTTCTACTTACTGTAACATTGTATTTAAATGTTTGTAAAATATTTTCTCGCTTTTCCTGTTTTCTTAGGACTAAAAATGTTGAATTCATTTAAACGTGCGGCGTAAAATAAATACAACGCTTCGCTGAGTATTCTTTCAAGAAAATTTTTTTTTCGCAGAAAATTTTTACAGTGAAAAAACAGACCAAAAGAAATAGCGAACATTATTAAAATCTCCTTTTAGATTTGTTCCCGATGATAAAGTTTTTTGCTTTCATATTACGTTGTATCGTAGGCAAAAAAAAAATACTTTGTCATAATTTTCTCTGTCCTAGGTTGCTAAGCTGATTGGATCACGTATGCTGACAACATCAGAAAAGTTACTTACTTGAGACTCCTTATAGATATACATTTGCGTCTTATACAGGCTGTAATAAAATTAAGTGATAATACTTTGGGGTGTGTTAGTTCGCGATGAAAGTAGCAGCTGCAGCGATGAAAAAGTTACTTTTTAGGGTTCCGTAGTCAATAAGGAACCCTTATTGTTTCGGCCTGTCCGTGCGTCTGTCTGTCCGTCTAAAACTATATCATCGCTAAGAAGACTAAAAGTAAGTAAGTAAGTTTTTGAGTAATAGTCGATGAACTAAAAAAATGGATTCGGAGTATATAAAGAAAGTTTTCGTTCAAAACTTGTCGTTCAAAGCCAGAACTCAACTGGTCGCAGTATTAAACAACCGTTTTTACTAAGTTTTTTACTAAGTTCATAATTATTATGAGCTAGTACGAAACCCTATATTGCGCGTGACCCGATACGCACTTGGCCGTTTTTTTTTTATACTTTTGTATAGAAAAATTCGTGACGGTATTGCGCTTGCCCATACAAATCACAAAAAATGAGACATTTTGAAACCGTGACATTTTATTTTTTATTTTTGCAGGTCGGTAAAATATAATAGCGCGGCAAAAAGTCGAGTGCGCGCTAGCTGAGATTACAATTTATACTTTTAAGCTTTCTCAAGTGAAAATAAAAAGAATACTAGGCTATTCTATATTCCGAACTTATTATGCGCAATAATAAAGTAAAAATAACAAAAAGTGTAGAACTTTGTAAGCTATGTCAGTCCCTAAAGGAAAAAAAGATTTTTAACTTGAGTTAAAAAAACTTTGTGCTGTTATCATCTTATTATGAGGTCACTTTATTAACATCTTTTTAAATGTGAATCCACCTAGAGCTTAGGATTATATTAAACAAAATTTTGTAACAAAGAAAAGCAAAATAGTCTACCAAATGGCAAATTCTCCAGTAGAAATGCTTGATTCTGTTACGACTTACGAGTACCAAAATTACCTACCTAACCTTCCTATTAAAGAACACGATTTGAAAAAACAAATAATAAATTGACGAAGATTCTCGCGTTTTATGTCGAATGAATTGAAAATTAGGCGCAAAATCTTTTCCAGGAATAAGGTTATTAGTTGGAAAACTGGAGCCTATTTCCATCGACATTTTCGTTACGCGTTTCGTTTATTTTTCCATCAGCATCGCGGATTACGCTCCTTTATATTCCAGACTCGATGCTTATTATCTGAAAGGATATTAAATTATATTTTGGCGTCTCTCTGATCCTTTTTTTAGGTATTTTATGTACGTGCCGCCAAGCAGATGTTATTATGTGAACAGTCATTCATTTATTATTCAATATTTAGAACCTGGGCTTTGCAGGCTATTTTTCGTATATTACCAAGTACCGGCTTACAAAAATATATGAATGATTAAAAAAGGTTGAACTCTACAAATCTTAATCAAAAATAAAAATATACATAATATGTAAACTTATTTTATAAGTGGTAAACTAAGTGTATATGTAAATATCTCGATATTAATTATTTTAACTCAATTGACTAATATGGTAATAAGTTAAATAAAAGACAACAAATAATGACAAACAACAAATAACAAAAATAACAAAGAAATAATCCAATTTCTGGCAATAAGAAAATAAAGGCCAATAACTCCATTTGAACTTACCATTCCCATACAAGTCTGCCATATTATTTTTCGTGGAAATTTCAATTCCATACAGGCCTATTTTATAATTGGGGCACGACCATCTTGCTACTGAACTGAAGTGAACACGAGTTTTATTCATTACCGTAATGGTTTCCCACTGTTTGAGTAATGAACGTTTTACATTATTACATGGTATTTTTGTAGAGTTTTTTAATACGGCGTAGTCATAAAAAGACCATCGCCTGAAACTTCTAACTAGTTTCTTTTTTTTCCTCTTTATAACCTTTACCCCTACTCGTTTTTAAATTTATTGTACTGCTCCGGGCACACGGGACAAAAAGAAAGGAGGATAAGAAGTGGGCGTAACAAATACCGAAAGATAAAGAAAGACTTAACAAGCATTTTACTTAACAGCAGGGAAAATACTACTTAAACATTTTTGTATTCCTCGGATTTCATACGAAAATGTGGGTAATTTATATTTCAAAGTTTTGACGTGTCGGTGCGTTAAGAGCTTACGATACTTAACCGATTTCGGTGATGGACTTGCAAAGTAATCGAAAGTAAGTCCTCGACAATATTGGGTATCAAATATGTAAATAAGATTCTTATTGAAATACCTATTTCGTACTATAATTATTATTTTTTGGATACTTTAGTAGCTTTACTATAATTACAATGATTCATGTGATAGCTATAACGGAGCTCTATTAAATTTAGTTGCGACTCTCACTTGGCCAATTTTTACTGTTTTCATGTTCTACATGCAAATGACTCCCTGGGCACAGCTTAACTTAAACAATATTAAAGCTAAGGACCTGCTTAATGTAGTGTACACGTTGACTTTTTGAATACTTAATACATTATAACAATATTATCATTTCATTGTAAAGGAGAGGCTAGATTTTTTAAATTTTGTATTTACCATAAAGGTAAAATACCTATCGGAATATACCTTCCGATAGGTACTTATATTAACTTTATGGTATTTACCAGCACTATTAAAAAATCTATTTATTTCATTATTTAAATTGACAAATTAGTTTATAATTTGTCAATTTAAATAAATGAAACATACGCAGACTTGCATATTATCTGCCGTTTTGATTTTGGTTCCTTTTAAGCATACAAAAATAATTTTAACAACAACTCCCTTAGTTCTTGTTTCGTTGCAATTTGTATCGATAGTATCCAGCGGTAATCGTACATGTTCCCTTAATAAAAAGTATCTTAACCCATCAAGCCCCGTAAGGCCCATAATATGGGCCGCGATAACAAAAGATTTCCAGGAATTGGCGATCGACGGATGTCCTTGCCCGTAATCAGCTCTACGTCAACAGCTTGTTTTTCAAAGTAGAGGGCCTAGTAAAAGGCCTAATAATTTTGGAGACTATTCGTTGCAAACAAACAAACATTTTCTCTACATGATAATTAAGTTATAGAAAATAATTTGTAGCGTTAAAATTCCTGGTTGTTTAACGATTTACATAAAGGACTAGGTTATAATATGTACAAAAATGAAACACTCACTACTATCTTAGCTCGTATATTAGTCACGTATAGGTATAATATCTCGTAATAGAACACGCATTACAACTCGTATAAAAACCTAGGCTCACAAAATTATTCCCGGTCTTATATTAATGAGTGGTCGTCAGTGAAGCGATAGCGAGATGTAGACTGATCTTAGTGACATCTATTGGCAAAACATTTTGAATTAGAAGAGAAATAATTAGAAGAACTAATTATTTGTATCAATATACATTAGCGAGGCCCGTAGCGACATCTATCACTCTACTAATGTACTACATATACTACGAACAGACACGTTATAACATTGTTTCTTTTTAATACTTATTTTATTTTAAGTTACATATTAAGTTTATTTTACACATAATATGTTCAGCTGCGGGTGTGGATATTTTTTTTAACTATTTCTGTTGTTATAGAATACGGAGGGACGTGCCTGCCGGCGTTCTCGGCTCGCAAACTGGGTGAGCTCTGCAACCGGGAGAACCAGTGTGACGCCGGCCTGGTCTGCGAGGAGGTGGCTCCAGGTATATCATTTTCAACTTACTGGCTATTACGCAATTTCCGTCTATTTGGATACGAAACTTCCCATACGATGGTTGATTCAGTAGCCGTACCACGAAACCGTTTTGACTTTTGAGACTCAAACGAACAAATCGGAATGCCGCGTCATACTCTAACAAACGTAAAAATATGACGTTGTTAGAGTAAAACGTAGCATTCCGGTACGATCGTTTGAGTCTCAAAACAGTTTAGTTGTAGGCCTCTAGATTCAGAAACTGCGCGAGATGTCAATCGTTACCGATAAGTTTGTTTTCTCGGCAAATACTATTTTGTAGTTTGATACGAAATGGTCTGGATCGAACAAGAAAGGAAGCTAAAATGTTGTATGCAACATTTTAGCTTCCTTTCTTTTTTCTTAAATTATGATTTAATAGAATTGAGATACAGGCAAAATGGTGAAACCTGAAACTAAGCCATGAAACTTAGTACACGTTATGACGATGCGCACTGGGCGAGCCGCATTTTCCATACAGGGTTCAAAACAGAGTGCGCGTATAAAAATAAAAACAATAATATGAAAAATGCGGCCCGCTGCGTCTCGTCACAACGTGCGTGTCCTTTAACGTAACACTTATAGGGGAAATGCACGTCTGCCGGCCGCCGTCCGTCGCTCACAAGCAGTACAACGAGGACTGCAATACTTCCAGCGAGTGCGACATCTCGCGCGGCCTGTGCTGCATCATGCAGCGCCGCCACCGCCAGAAGCCGCGCAAGGTACGTCTTATCATGATAGCCGTAGAGTCGATATTACCGCAGTACAACACCTCCAGCGAGTGCGACATCTCGCGCGGCCTGTGCTGCATCATGCAGCGCCGCCACCGCCAGAAGCCGCGCAAGGTACGCCTTATCATGATAGCCGTAGAGTTGAAATTTGCTGCGGTTGGCTAAGTTCAAACAACATTATATTTACAAAAAAAAAATAAAGCCTCCATGGTTCCACGAGAGTTAATAATAAAGCGATCTTTACCATGTTGTACATTGTGGCGCATCGACAAGGTGTTCTACAAAGGGCAAAGGACATCGGGCGTTATTTTTAAAGTTGCTAAATATCTAAAAGAGTAAATTATTGCTTAGTGGATATTCGATATTTAAAATTTTCACTAAGCATTAGGACATAAAAAAGTATTACAATATTTTGCGTTTTTGCGGGCATTGTATTACACATCCCCGCCACTGCATCTTCTGTAGGCGAGGATCGAAAGAAACACGCTAACACTTTGGTGTTAGCAACGAAATAAAACCAGTTTATTACCCAAAACATTAAAAACTTAATAACATCCTAAAACTACTAGTCAATATTGATAGATCTATTTCAAAATGCCCGTTCCGTATGACATCACAGTTTGTGTCAAACAAAACATTAAAATATTATTAGACAAACATACATATTTTAACCAAGATTATAATATATTAGAACGTAGTTTCTGTTTATAGTTAAACGAGCTTTTGCCCGCTGCTTCGCTCGCGTTAAGAAGTATTATTATTTACAAAATTTCATCCCCTATTTTAACCCCTTGGGGTGGCAATTTATCAAAATCCTTTCTTAGCGGATGCCTACGTCATAACATCTACCTGCATGCCAAATTTCAGCCCGATCCGTCCAGGGGTTTGGGCTGTGCGTTGATAGTTCACCATGTCAGTCACTTTTGAGTTTTATAATATACATATATACATATCAGTAGTAAGTATATAAATACTTGTCTATAGTTTATTCTGATTAAATTTTAAAATAGAAGAGATAAAACCATCGAAACAAAAAGTACAAAGAGTAAAGGAATTGAAATCCAAATTGTCTAATCCCCAGGGGCTTGAGGGGCTTTGAGGCTCAAGATGAGAAAAGAAAACCGATTGATTTCACTGATCCCTTTAGATTCGAATATATACCTTCTCTCGCGTACTATTTGATATAAGAATAGCTAAAGGCATTTTTACCTACAAATAAAGGTAATTTGAACCTTATTGCTATTGAAATAAAGGCAGGTATTATAGACGTGACATGTGATACAATTTTTCCCCTCGCGCTGACAATTCGCACGTACGCACATTTCCATTTTTCACCAGAGATCAAAGAATTCTATCCAGAGATGTGTTGCGAGGAATGTGTTTGAGAACCAATAGCTTCACTGATATGACCTCGCTCAGCGCAGCGATTCTATTGGATCTTAAAAACATATTGCTCGCAACACATCTCTGGTAGAAACGCAGCCTTAAATATGGTGACTGCAGCTGTTCTACTGTTACAAGTGAATTGCGAGCGTGACGAGAACTTATAAACGGTGTAGTAAAATATATTAACAACCTTCTTAGCAAGTCGTAACATAATAAATATACTTGCCTAGCTTATGAACTATTGTAGTGCTGTTATTGTGAAGCTGACAGCGTACACGATCGCATCAATCATCATCAAATTAATATTCTACTACAGCGGTTCCCAAATGGTGTTCCGCGGAACCCTGGGGTTCCGTGGAAAGGCCGCAAGGGTTCCGTAAAAAATAAAAATATTATCACACGTTTCGTGACCAACGCAAACGTTGTTCTCGCGCGCACCGACTTGTTTGTACACTTTACGCACGAGAGAGGGGCAGGGCGTGCGGGTGGAGTAGTGCAGCGCGCAAAGCCCTCCCCGCCCCGCGCGCCCGTGTTGCAGCGCCGTCCGATGCGGCGCGGCGGGCGCCGGTCGGAGCGAATTATACCGGTCTATACCGCGATAAGAGCACACGTATTTCAATTATTGAATTAGTGAATAGCTGCATTAAAAAATACTAATAATAATAAAATTTACTGGTAAGTCACAATGTTATTGTTTATTTCTAGACACATTTTTAAAATAAAATACGAGAGATATAATAATTCACGTGTTATTTTTATTGTAGGTAGTTCAAAATGGAAAGTTGGCTCAAAACGGGGCGCCTCACAAGTGGCAAAATTGTTTCGGAGGATTCTTTATTAGATTCAGAGCCACCAGCAGTGTGTACTAAAAATATTTCAGAAGAAATTGTTCCTGGTTCGTCGGTAAGAAAATTATGCATAAGCACTGAGGTAATAATTACGTACGTAGTACTTATAATATTATGTCAGTGTGCTTAAGTTTTTTTTACAATTATTTGGATAATTTACTGTGATACAAGCTATTGACTACTTAGACTTGCGCATTATAGTTCGCGACCGGGATCGCTCAATTTAGTTCGTAGCTCCTTAGCGAACTAGTTCGTTCGCGAACTACACAAGACTTTTACTAATTTTATTTATCGTCGATTGTACGCATTACTATGGTTGTTATCATTGTTTGTCAATTCATTTCAGGGTTTACTAAATACACAAGACCCTAGTGCAGGACAGAATCTACAACATAAAATCACCAAAAGAGTTGCAACCCAGGAGAAAACTTCATCAAAAAAGAGAAAATACGACGAATCCTACTTGTCCTTTGGATTTGTTTCTGTGGGAATGACTGAGAACCCGGATGGACAATGTGTTATTTGTAACAAAATAATAAGTAATAGCTCACTGGCACCTGCAAAGCTTAAACGACATCTTGACACGAACCACCCAGAACTGAAAGATAAAAGCGTCAGCTTTTTTGAGAGACACAAAGAAGGACGTAGAACTGGTGCAGCTGCGATCCAAAAATTTGTAAAGACCGATAGTGAAAATGCAACAGAGGCATCATTTCTGCTAAGTTACAGAATCGCTCGTGCTGGTAAACCACACACGATTGCAGAGGATTTAATAAAACCATGTATGACAGAAATTGTCTCCTGTGTACTTGGAGAAGAGGCAGCAAAGAAAGTGTCAGCAGTTCAGTGTTCAAATAACGTAATTTCTGATCGAATTCATAAGATTTCTGACCATATTCAAGATGAATTAATTAGTAGATTGAAGACCAGCGAGATGTTTGCAATGCAACTGGACGAAAGTACAGATGTCGCCGGGTTATCAATACTGCTTGTTTTTGTGAGATATTCCTTTGGAGGATCTATTGAAGAGGATTTGTTTCTTTGCACTCCTTTAGAAACCAACACAACTGGAGAAGAAATTTTTAAAGTTATCGATAGTTACATGACTAAGCACCATATTGATTGGAACAAATGTATTGACGTGTGCAGTGATGGAGCGGCAGCTATGGTTGGCAAAATAAAAGGCACTGTAACAAGAATCAAGGAGGTTGCACCTAAATGTACTAGCAGTCACTGCGTTTTACATCGCCATGCTCTTGTTGCAAAAAAAATGCCATACGAGCTCAAGACAGTTCTCGACCAAGCTGTACTAATTGTAAACTACGTTAAATCACGTCCACTCCAGTCGAGGCTTTTTAAAAAAGCGTGTGAGGATATAGGAAGTCAGCATCAATCACTTCTTCTTCATACGGAAGTAAGATGGCTTTCAAGAGGAAGAGTTCTATTAAGGCTGTTTGAATTGCGTGTCGAGCTTAAGATATTCTTTACCAAACAACCTGTTTCTTCACACGTTAATAAGCTTGTTGAACTGCTGCATGATGAGAAATGGTTGATGCAATTGGCTTATTTAGCTGATATATTCGATAAGCTCAACGTAATCTGCAAGGCATTACAGGGACGAGGTACAACAAAATTTACAGTAAATGATAAAATGACTTCACTGAAGAACAAGCTTGCGTTCTGGATTGAATGTGTTGAAAAACATAATTACGAATGTTTCACAATATTAAATGACTTTTTAAAAGACAATGAGCTGCGGGTATCTTCAGACGTGAAAAAGAATATACATGAGCATTTGACAAGCCTTACAAAATCTTTGCATGAGTATTTTCCGGAGCAGTTGCAGGACATGGACTGGGTGCAGAATCCGTTTGTAAATCACACCAAACCTTCGATTCTGTCGGTGTCAGAGTATGAGAATTTAATTGACATCAAATTTTCATCAACGATAAAACAAAAGTTTGAAGAAGGAACTTTCGATTTAAACGCCTTTTGGATTGGACTCAAAGATGAATACCCAGAAATTGTTAATAGAGCCATCACATTACTTTTACCGTTTGTGACGACTTACCGATGCGAGTCTGGTTTTTCCGCATATGCTTACACCAAAAGCAAATATAGAAACAGGCTGGATGCAGCACCAGATCTTCGCGTTCAACTGTCGGACATTAAGCCTAATTTTAAATGTATTTTAAAAAAATATGTAAAAAAATTTCATTCGTCACATTAAATTCACAAACGTGTTTTAAAAAGTTTAATGTGACGAATAAAATTTTTTGTACGTTTTATTATTTTTAGGTAAGTAGTAAGTACCTACCTACGTAATATATATTCACAGTAAATGCATAAAAATGATGTCATAAAAACTTAATTTTTCATTTATACCTTTTTTAAGGTAGGTAAATTTCGAGTTAGCAAAGTAGGCCGTAGGGTTCCGCGAGGAAAAGTATAATCAAATAGGGTTCCTTGGCGAAAAAAAATTGGGAACCCCTGTTCTACTATATACATTCGTTAATTATTGGTCCGTCACTGGCCAACATAGAGAGATTAGTTCGCTGTTTTTCGCATAACTTTTTTGCGCTACTGGCATCACTGCACATTCATTTGGCATTACTATTTAGACGTTATATTCTTAATGGGACGGAATCTCGGAAAGATTGCATATCAGTTCTCACCTTTACACGTGGAAGAGCCATACTTCGGCACGAATGGGCCGGCTTGACCGGAGAAATACCACGGGCTCACAGAAAACCGGCGTGAAACAGCGCTTGCGCTGTGTTTCGCCGAGTGAGTGAGTTTACCAGAGGCCCAATCCCCTACCCTTTTCCCTTCCCTATCCTCCCCTATTCCCTTCCCTTCCCATCCCTACCCTCCCCTATTACCCTAATCTCTCTTTAAAGGCCGGCAGCACACCTGCAGCTCTTTTGATGCTGCGAGTGTCCATGGGCGACGGAAGTTAAAAAAAGCTTACGGATTTTTATTTTTTATCCAGAGCTGCGGCTACTTCAAGGAGCCCCTGGTGTGCATTGGTCCGGTGGCGACCGACCAAGTGCGAGAGGTCGTCCAACACACGGCCGGGGAGAAGCGTCTCGGCCTCTACCGCATGCACTAAGCTGCCCCATGACTTCTCTTCCGTTCCATGGAGGTATCTGTACTTCGCTCCTCACTTCGGAGATTGCGCCTCTACACATCTACGACTGTCTTCGTTATAGTGGCACGCTACTGCATAGCCAAGTCTTTAATATTTTTACATTTGTAAGTTTATTCTCCTGAGCATCTATATTTTATGAAAAAAATACTGTTGTAAATCCTTTCCGGTAAAAAATATCGTTTATTTCTTCTCTTTGTGTTGTAATGTAGCCTCCTTTCTCTGCTTATTTTTCCTTTGAACACAGTTATCAATTTAACTTTGTAACTTTATATTGATAAATGTTTTTGAAGTCCCAATGATAAATACGACGACAACTTGCTTTGAACCATGGCCGCCGATCGTCCTTACGTTTTAATTTATAATCTTAATAAAAATATAAAAAATATTAAGTCATTACTAGCGGTAAGTTTTTTAGTTACTCGGCATCTAGCGTTAGAAGTAATCTCGGTGTACTGTCTTATGAGTGTTATATCACGAACGTTATTAGAACTACGTTTAAATTAATCATAATTAGGATAGTTTCGAAATATTAAAATAAAACATATCCTGGCTGAGGCATATATTATAGATTTTAAATATATCGATGTTAAACTAAGGATTTGAGTAAGTGTAATATTTTTTGCTTTTTTTTCTAATATTACTATGATAGGTGCCTAGATAAAAACATACATATCATTGTAACTTTTTTTAAATATATAATCCTAGTGTAAACAATTGAAACATATCAAATTTTAGCGAGTTGTACTAGTGTAAGTCTGTGATGTCTGTATTTTATTAAAATTATATTAAAAGCAAATGGAATTCAAATATTTTTCTGCCAAAGTGTAATCGACGTTGAAGATATGTAATATCTTATGGCCTAAAGCTTCATAGACCGCCCGGCGCGGTGTTACTATATCATAGTACGTTGTTGTTCCCCTCAGATGTTACTAATTAATTATTATCGTGTACTATGTGTTGAAATATACAAGAGATATAAAAAGCAAACTTGTTTTATTGCCTTCACCTTTTCAATTTATATAAAAAATGTAGGAAGAACTAATTAAAAAAGTAGATATATTTTTTGGATATAATTTTGTAACTAAAGTAATAATTTGCAAAATTAAAATGTAGGTTATTAAAAAGGTCGACTTGGCAGTTGGCACACACTGTTCCGTGGTCCCAGATGTATGCAAAATGGTTAAGCTACAAAATTTAAACAAAACGCTACAGTCAAATCAAACAAACCTTACAGTCACTTTATTAACTTTTCTTACAAATAAATAATAATTACATTAATATTTTAATAATTGACTGCTAAAAAATCTCAATAAGATCTTATGGTTAGCAGTATTTTCCAGCGAAGATACTTAATCACAGTTTATGATATTTTAATGGAAGTTTGTATTACAATTTAATAGTTCTCAAAAAGCCTTTAAAATTATCAATTGTACATAACTATTTCAACATGTTTAGTCAAGGTATTCTCAAAGTCCAAAGTAATCTATCCGAAAAACGGCGGAGGCGGTGGTCCCAGAAACCGGCCATATCCGAAACCGCCGTATCTCCTGTACCCGAATCCGCCGCCAAAACCGCCGAACCGCCCGCCGAATCCGCCGAAACCGCCGCCAATTCCGCCGAAACCACCGCCAATTCCGCCGAAACCGCCGCCAATTCCGCCGAAACCGCCGCCAAATCCACCGCCACCGTATCCGCCTCCAAAGCCTCCATATGGTACAGCATTAATCTAGAAAAATATTTCGATTAAGTAGATGAATTTTATTGTGCAATATTATCATTGAACTATATATTATTGAACAGTTTATTTGACAAGAAGATTGAAAGGCGAGCACGTTCAATATAAACCCTAGACGGTCAATAATATTGTACAATACATTATGACGTATTGCACAATAAAATTGATGGTATAGGCTTATAATCTTCAATCAAAGATTGAGTTTAAAAATTAGAAATAGAAAATCTACAAAAAAATACTATAGAAATATTCGCGGGAGGATAAAAGGCTCAGTCAGATCGTAAACAAAGATTTTCAGCTGTCGTAATTATATAAGTGAAAAGCACTAATGGCAGACACTTTAAGGAAACATGAAACATATGTTGAATGTTATAAAATATATATTTATTAAAATAAAAGATTGATAACTTTTTCCATGTCTTCAGTAACTCCCACAAAATAAAACTATTATAATTATTATTCTCTGACAAATTAATAAAAAAATATATTATTGGTCTTTTTGTAAACTTAGTCATAAGAGCTAATAGATGACATCACAAAATACGAACATCACTAATAGTAGAGATCAATATGAACTAATAGTTGACATAGAACATTAAATTACATTTTACATTTTTCATATTATAAGATCTTTATTTGCCGTTTTTCAAAAGATTTCATTTACTTCATCATAATAACTACATGCATCAGAAACATTATCCACGTTATCTCCAGATTCTATCCATTCTTCTTCCATGCTGAAACTATATTTCCTTTTATTTTTATTTTTAATATTTTCTTCCTAGCAAATTTATTTTCAGTCCTTAGTCTCCATATGCTTCTCTTGCCTCTTCTTTTTTCTTCTTTTTTTTTCTCAGCTGTCCTTTTTCTTCTTTTTACTGCTTAAGAAGCTTACAAAATTTACAGTGTTGAGAAATAATTAGAGTGATTCTTATTTTTATGGTATTTTTGTCGTAAGTGTTATCTATTAGTTCCGTGTCTAGCATTAGTGCCTTTCCCTTATTAGATATTAAAAAATATTAAAAAACATAATCGGCCAAGTGCGAGTCGGACTCGCGCACGAAGGGTTCCGTACATTATAGAGCAAAATAAGGCAAAAAAGTGTTTTTTTTTTGTATGGGAGCCCTTAATTTTTTATTTTATTTTATTATTATTAAATATTGAAGTACTATCAGGGAAGTTGATTCATATGCAGATGGCGGACCTAAGTCATGTGGTCGGCTTATGTCAATTCAATAGTCAGCTGTGATCGGTCGGCTGGGTTTGACGTAACGCGACCAAATTACTTAGGTCCGCCATCTGCATAGGAATCGACTTCTCTGATAGTACATAATTATATAAGTAAGGACTTTGAGATAAATTCAAGTACCTACCTGTTGCCATTATTGACATAGAGCAAAAAAGGCCAAAAAAATCACGTTTGTTGTATGGGATTGAAATTAAATGATTATTTTATTTTATTTTTAGTATATGTTGTTAAAGCGGCAACAGATATACATAATCTGTGAAAATTTCAACTCTCTAGCTATTACCGTTCTTGAGTTACAGCCTGGAGACAGACAGACAGACGGACAGACGGATGGACAGACAGACGGACAGACAGATGGACAGACAGACGGACAGACATCGAAGTCTCAGTAATAGGGTCCCGTTTTTACCCTTTGGGTACGGAAACCTAAAAAGACAGCAAACTTCGTAGATCCAAGCAAAAATGTGTCTAAAACAAGGTTTTTTGTAAAAATAAAACTATCGAGCATTTTTTCAGTAATCGTGTTTTCGTCTTGAGCATTTATATTAATCGTTATGAACTGAAGTTACTTGTGAAAATGAAATCAGTTTTCTAGACCTTACAGATTATGAGATCTAGGTTTAAGTATGTAGTCAAGTTAGGGTCAGGTGCACTCTTAACCGATTCGTTGCGACTTGCGATGACTAATTTTGCTAACTTCTGTGGCGTTGAACAAAAATAACGTGACACTGTTCAGTGCCCAGCGCCATGCGATTAGATGACACGCATCTGTGTCTTCAGCCATGCGGGAAAGAAAACAGTATTTTGACAATTTTTTACATCTCTGACGTGAACAGTCCGGCACACTGTTTTAGGTGATTAGAAGTAGCAAAATAAGTATATTTTTGGAAATGGACGGTAAGTGACTTTTCAAATACAGTTATGCTAAACCTTTTTAACTTATTTTTCATTTTCTAATGATTTGCTTGATTATGAGGTATTAAATTTGATCTAAAATCTTATTTTGGTTTTCCTCGTAAAAAATTCAACTATTATACTATGCAAATGAAATATTGGCAAGTTTAATTAATACTTCAGTCGGAATTTCCAGGAATTGCTATTGTATTCTATTGTTGTCGCGATCACCGGTGCTCGCGCGGGGCCTGAAGGATTAAATAGATGTTTACAAAAATATCAAAATTGTTATTAGTTCTTAAAAATAAATAATGACACTATTATTAATTTTTAAGAATTACGGCAAAAAAGAAAGCACATTCCCGAGACAGAAATTGAAAACTGTTTGTGGTATAACACATTTATAATTTATTATCATAATATGACGCTTCATTACAAAATAAACGCAACTTTCAAAAAGGTTGGTGGGCCCTATTCTATAAAAAATCTTACAAAATCCAGAAACGAAGGCTACGAGATTAATATAAGTTAAAAATTAAGATAGTTTGATTCTGGGCAAAAACATTCTTAAAGATTATTGAAGGAGTTATCATTGATTTTAAAATGACACACATTCGTGCCTAAAGCCACACGCAAAAAAGTGATGGCACTGAAACGTGCCATCCGCAACGAATCGGTATACCTATTCGCAGGTAGAAGTTAGTAAGTAAACACAAAACAGGACACAGATCAATAGAGCATCTTCAGATGGTCCAAACTCAAAACACAATATTGACAGAGGTGTCAGGCCAATGAACCAGCGTGTTTGATCGGCCAATGGACATTTAAAAGTTTTTGGTGATAAGAGCCACTCATACATAAATAATTTAACATTGGACTAGCATTGGACTAACACTGGCGTCGATGCGAAGCTAAGCCTATTTCAACTAGCATATTGTATTTTAGTTTTTGTAATTCTATTTTTAAGCTTGATATTGATATTATTGATAGCAATAATATCTTGTGATATTAAAAAATTAATAAGTACGTTAAAATTTATAACACATGCAGCGCCTAGTTTGAGGGATTGAAAGGCTTTAAATATTTTTGCAAATATGTAAATAAATGATGTTGATTTTTTTACTAAAAACAAAATAAAATTAATATTTAAGAGGGGCTCCCATAGAACAGACGTGATTTTTTTGGCCTCTTTGGCTCGTAATCCATAATAGCAACAGGTAGGCATTTGATATATTCAGAAAATTTTTAATTATATATTTTTACTTTAATATTTAATAATAAAGTTAAAATAAAATAAATAATTAAGGGGGGCTCCCATGCAAAATCACAAACTTTCTCTATAACAATATGGAGCCCTTCGTGCGCGATTCCGACTCGCACTTGGCAGAGTTTTTTAATCACCAACTAGAATAATAATGACTATGCACTGCATGAAAATGCACATAATAAAAATTATTTATATTTATTTTTTGTTGTAAAATGTAAGAAGAAGCTTACCTGCACTAACAGAATTGCAAGAAGAACGAAGAATATTGCTGAGCTCATTGTGATGAAACTTTTCATTTTCGTTATTTAGCTCACACAAAATAACTTTACCCCAAATCAAGAGGTAAGGACTAACTGAAATTACGACACGCTCCTATTCTTATATATGGAGACAAAAATGTAACGCAAAGTTGCGAAAAACCCAGGTTTTACTTCCTACACCCTATTCCTTTGTAATAGGAGTCAATTTCGTATATTTTTTTGTATGAACCGCAAAGGTCAGGACACACTGGGAATCCTACGTCTACATTAGCAAATATGTATTAAACAATGACTAAGTACTTCATGTGTGCTTAACAAATATTTCTCAACTTTAATAAAATATTATGTACTTTATTTTCGATCAGAAAATTGGGTTTGGCCCACGCGATTGGTTTTGCATTAGTGATTTTCCACGAAGGTAGAAGATAGGGTAAGGATTTTAGAGGGGTTTATTAAGGTGCAGTGGTTGTTGCAACTACGTAAAATGGGTTTTTTAAATACTGTTTTTTGTAAAGGAAATGTCATTTATTTAAGTATCAAAAAGTACCATTTAAAAATTGAGAAAATTTCCTATACGCAAAGGTATATCAGTACACAATTTGAAAAATTTTGCTCGATAGAAAAAAATCTCAAAGATGACTATTATAACGCTTTTTTGTAATTGTAATGTAATTAAATCATTTTATGGCTAAATTACACTTTCTAGAAAAAACAAAAAATGTAGTACATTTGTCATGACTTAACCTAAACGATTTGATGTATTTGATTTGTGTAATACTAAAAACAAAAGGTTTTTTCTCCTATTTCCTATTATCAAGGCACGCGGCGAGCGCGTAAACGCCACTGTACAAGGCGCGCTGATATGTATGTTATTTTAAGGCCGTCCCCCGAGCAAACGACCTTGACCATACATTTGCCGCGTTGCCGAGATCGCACCAAAACACTATTTTTTTAACTTATCTTAGTTCAAAATTGACCTAAAAAAATTTAAAACGGGGAATATGTAGTTTATGATATTGTCGATCTATTGGCGTGTGTTTCAAATAAAAGTAATTTGTAAATTCTAAGGAGATGCTGAATGTATGCTTGAATTTTAATAAGTTAATTTAAAAAAATAAATAATAATAGAAAATTTAAAACGGGGAAAGGAATGTTGATATACTGAAGATTATTGCTGTATTTTTATTATAACTTTGTAGCTTTTTTTATGAAATAAGGGGGCAAACAAGCAAACGGGTCACCTGATGGAAAGCAACTTCCGTCGCCCATGGACACTCACAGCATCAGAAGAGCTGCAGGTGCGTTGTCGGCCTTTAAGAGGGAATAGGGTAACAGGGGAGGGTAGGGATGGGAAGGGAAGGGAATAGGGGAGGGAAGGGAAGGAAATAGGGTAGGGGATTGGGCCTCCGGTAAACTCACTCACTCGGCGAAACACAGCGCAAGCGCTGTTTCACGCCTGTTGTCTGTGAGAACGTGGTATTTCTTCGGTCGAGCCGGCCCATTCTTGCCTCTCCCACGTAGCTTTCAGATTATGAGTTTATAAGGCTTTAAATACGGTCAATTACGGAATCTCCGGAGGGAATGTCCTTAATGTCCTCGTCTCGACATCGACCTGCTAATTTTAGGGACTACTGGGCCTTAACTTTTATGTAACAATTATTTGAGCATAACATATTATCTACAGCTGGTTTTAATTGATGAGGAAACGAACGATTTATAATAGTTCAGCTGGTAACATATTACATATAATATTATGTTCGAATATTGAAAAATATTATGCAGCCGAATACATAACCTCGGTTAAAAACGGGTTGCACTCTGTGAGTGCCGGCAGAAGTTAAACAAAACAAGGGGGTGTGCCAAAATGTTTTCGTTTTCGCTTCGTTATAGAATCGCTGATGAAAATGTATGGAATTGACAAAAGTGTTCGTTAATATGACGTTGACGTTCGACTCGTCTTATGTCAATTCCATACATTTTGATCGGCTATTCTATAACGAAGCGAAAACGAAAACATTTTGGCACACCCCCCAGGGCATAATTACGCCGCGCGAAGAAAGGATACTTCATCTCTTATGCGTGTGTCCTAAGTCTCCTGATATTTTTTTTTTTGTTAGCCTATGATATCCCACTGCTGGGCAAAGGCCTCCTCCAGGGTTTTCCACTTATCTCGCTCCTGCCCCCACGCTGGCCAGTTACTTTTATAATTGAAGACGTTGAAAGTAAATGAATTAGGGGCTATAACAGATAGATAGCTTTTATATTTTTAATGTTCTTTTTTTGCATAAATGCAGTAGGTTTTAGGACCTGGAATATGATTTCCAATAAAAAAATAAGGTTCATTTATAATATTACGGGCGACCCGCCCCGGCGTCGCACGGGTATGAACACATATGAAATATACATATAGCCACCGAAAAAATTATTAATAAAATCGATAGCCTATGATCCTTCACGTGGTCTACTTTTTATCTGTGCCATATAACATAAAATTATCCCCCGTTTTTTTCCACATTCTCCTATTAGTCTTAGCGTGATAAAATATAGCCTTCCTCAATAAATATGAAAGAATTTTTCAAATCGGACCAGTAGTTCCTGAGATTAGCGCGTTCAAGTTAGCCCTTTCAAATAATTTTCCCCGTTTTTCCACATTTTCCTCTATTTCTTCGCTCCTATGAGTCTTAACGTGATAAAATATAGCTTATAACCTTCCTCGATAAATGGGCTATCTAACACTGAGAGAATCATCAAAATCTGTTGCGTAGTTTTAAAGATTAAAGGGAACAAAGGGACATGAGGAAAAAAAGCGACTTTGTTTTATAATTTGTATAGATGGACTGAAGTATACATAAAATCCTTATTTTTTATATTTCCGACCTCCATTTATGCAAAAAATCAGTGAAGTGCGAGTCAGACTTGCGCACGTTGGGCTCAGTACCGTTATTGAGCAAAAATATGCCAAAACTATTATTTTTTAACTTTTATTTAGGATCCCATAACTACCCCTTGGGTACGGAGCCCTAAAAAAAGTATATAATTTTCAAAAATCTTAGCCATTTCATCCACTTACGTTTTCAATTTTTTTTCAACTCAAATAATGCTCACCGACGTTTAAATAAGCAAAATTCTTATGTCATTGTGCAAAAAAATGGGATGGAAAAAAATCACTTCAGTAATTGGTATCGCTAGTCGGTAAATCTTAATATATATAAATCTCGTGTCACAATGTTTGTCCTCAATGGACTCCTAAACCACTTAACCGATTATAATAAAATTTGCACACCATGTGCAGTTCGATCCAACTTGAGAGATAGGATAGTTTAAATCTCAAATTATAGTCGCAATTTTAATTTATTGCTAATTATTTGTCTGTAAATGATTCTAAGAGATGTCGATACCTTTCGACTGGGTTGAGTAAGTAATCAATAGATGGCGCTGCTATGGTAAATCTACGAACGTGTCATATAAGCTACATTTTTATAAAACAAAGTCGCTTTTTTTCCCTCATGTCCCTTTGTTCCCTTTAATCTTTAAAACTACGCAACGGATTTTGATGATTCTTTCAGTGTTAGATAGCCCATTTATCGAGGAAGGTTATAGGCTATATTTTATCACGCTAAGACTAATAGGAGCGACGAAATAGAGGAAAATGGGGAAAAAACGGGGAAAATTATTTGAAAGGGCTAACTTGAACGCGCTAATCTCAAGAACTACTGGTCCGATTTGAAAAATTCTTTCAGTGTTAGACAGCCTATTTATTGAGGAAGTCTATAGGCAATATTTTCTAAGTCTATAGGCACATGAAGGGTCATAGGCTATCCATTTTAATTATTTTTTCAGTGGCAATATATTTTATACCCGTGCGACGCCGGGGCGGGTCGCTAGTTATTATATATGACTTTCTGTCTGCACCTAATGTACATTTACGAAAAGGCTTATCGATTTTGATTAAATTTGGTAAGGAACTCATTAGATCCCGTAAGATGCGATTTTACCTTGGGATTTGGAAAAGTCCAGTAGGTAATAAATAATAAATATTATATATACGTCTATGAAATATCCAAAATAAGGTTTAGGGTAAATCCACATTGCAACTTGACGTTACGCATTTTCAAATAAGCCATTTAAATGACTAAACAGTCTTATTGTTATATTTTAAAACGTACCATTTATTAAGGATTCTTTATTTAAAATAAAAACCAAAAAATAATATAAAACTCCATAAGCCTTTATTTCAAACCAAAGTTCAATTTACATTTTTTCATCCATTATTCTTGCTTGTTTCATCCGAAGAAGGGTGGGGGCGGGGGTGGGGGTAGCAGCGGTCCGTAACCGTAACCATAACCGCGGTAGTAACCAGGGTAACCGCCGAAACCGCCGAAACCACCGAAACCACCGAAACCACCGAAACCGCCGATCACAACCGGCCGCGGGTAACCGAAACCGCCTATCCAGTGCGCTGTTGTCGTCTGGAAAATAAGAAGAAAGTTTCTGTAGCGTTTTGGATAAATGTTATTTTTATATGTCCTACTCCTATATTCTTATACCCTCTTACTTATAAAGATAGTCAGTTTCCTTAGCGATATTATTATTACCATTGTGACCAAGCATTGCTCGGTATTCGATAAAACATGAATAAAATGACATTTTCTAAAAATGATTCCTAGCTAGATCGATTTATCGCCCCTGATACTAAATTTACTAAATTTCATGAAACCCCCTATATACTAAATTTCATGAAAATCATTGGAGCCAATTCCGAGATTCCAAATAAATACAAGAATTGCTCGTTTAAATATATAAGATAATATAATAAAAAGCATATTATGTTCGCTGTCTATGTCCGTCAAGTAAGTCACTTTCATTACACACAGTCAAACAGTATACAGTCCATTATGCCAAACAAAGTCAAGCAGCCTTGTCAAATTACAATTCAAGACGTGAGTGGAAGAATAAGGTAAGTAACATGAAAAAACTTCCCGTTTTTTTTGCTTAAATGGAGGCATTAGGGCCGGAAAAATATTTGAAATAGAAAAATTATCAATCATATGTGTAGCGAGATATATTAGCTAGGTTATGAAGTAGATAAGTAACAAGTTTTATTAAAATAATTAGAGAAAAAATGAGGTATTGAACGTATGTTACGAAATGTTACTTGTTTGATTCTTCCATTCACGTCTTCAATTATTAATGTGTTAATATTTTTATTAGTAAGGCGAAAAACTGTAGGTTTGGGTTGCATGTAATAATGGATGCCACTTGACTGGCCACTTACATAGGGTAAGACATATTAATTTATGCCCTCTCTGGGGCTTTGGAGTTTCCGATATGCTCGACTTTAAAATGTTAATCAAATAATTATAAGTCCTAAATTATTAAATTCGCATTTTTTTATGCAATAAGGGGGCAAACGAGCAAACAGGTCACCTGATGGAAAGCAACTTCCGTCGTCCATGGACACTCGCAGCATCAGAAGAGATGCATTTGCGTTTCCTGCCTTTTAAGGGGTAATAGGGGAGGGTAGGGAAGGAAATAGGGAAGGGTAGAGAAGGGAAAAGGGTAGGGGATTGGGCCTCCGGTAAACTCACTCACTCGGCGAAACACAGCGCAAGCGCTGTTTCACGCCGTTATCTAAGAATTATTTCCCTTATGACTTTTAGATGTTATCTATATCTATTATCCTCTTTATAACATTATAAAATATAGTAAGTAATATATTATAGTATATTTACTATAATATATTAATATTATAAAATACAGTAATATATTATAGTAAATATTATTTACTATAATATGTAACTTGGAATATTACCATAATTAATGCCTCTATACAGATTGAGACTCTATTTTCCTCCAGAGCAGAAGCTGCTAAAATTTTAAAAAAATTACATCAAAAATCGTGGTGGCTCCACATCTTAAATCCATCCTTGGGCCATAAGGATCAATCCTACCAAAGGAAATCTTTGGTTCAGCAATCGCCGTATAATTTACCGTACACACGCAACTATTAATAAAAATATACGAAGGAAAATCTTGAGTATGGAAATAAACATGTTTTGCGGTTTGCTACTTCATACTTGGTTATGAGAAGGTTGTTAACTTTGCTTGTCATTGACTGTCATTATTTATATACTGCTATACTGTACTCGGCGAAACATGGCGGTAGCGGTCATTGACTCCCTTTCAAAAACTTGTCATTTTCTATACAAAGCCACGATTGACAACATCGGACACTTCATTGTCAATCGCGGTTTGTATAAAAGATGACAAGTTTTTGACAGGGAGCCAATGACCGCTACCACCATGTTTCGCCGAGTACAGTATACTGTAATATAGTGGATTTAAATCGACTACCGACGACGGCAAAGCAAAAGAAAGTCTATCTAATCTAAGTCTAAATATATAACTCAAAGGTGACTGACTGACTGACATAGTGATCTATCAACGCACAGCCCAAACCACTGGACGGATCGGGCTGAAATTTGGCATGCAGGTAGATGATATGACGTAGGCATCCGCTAAGAAAGGATTTTGATCAATTCTACCCCCAAAGGGTGAAAATAGGGGATGGAAGTTTGTACATAACTAGTACTTCTTAACGCGAGCGAAGCCGCGGTCAAAAGCTAGTCAATAATTATAATAACATAATGTTAAAAATTTCCGTTAATATATATATTTTTTTTACTTTTATGAATCTCAATTTTTGCGAAAGTCAGCATCAATTGTGTGTTTTCTATATGGCCTACGCTAATACTATTTCTTCGAGATAATTTTAAAAATAAACTAGATTTTAAATAGCTTGAAAACAAAAAAAAAACACAAGAAAAAAATACTTACATTTGACTTTAAAAAATTATAGTTTTTGAATTAATATACTAAAGAGAATATAAAATTTTCAAATTTATATCAAGAATTAAATTTTTCTGTACATCAAACATTACTAACCTGCAGCAATGGAACTGCCACCAACAGAAAGAATACAAATGAATTCATTTTATTAACAAAGAATACACTACTAAACTATCAAGATCGTTTGATCGTCAGTCGATCCGTCGATCAGATCAACTGACTTATTTATATGGCTATACACTTAGGTACTTACGATACTTATGCCATTTTACCTTTTCACTTACTGAAATTTAAAAAGCGTTTTATTACAAGTAAAGAACGAGAATATTTCAGTGTTTTTTACTTAACAAACAGCAAATTGTATTGTGCCTTCTTGGGTGCGATAATTGCCGCTAAAATATAAGTCAATGTTTATTTACTAGTGATCAGTATTGACTTTGGATGGGGAATTTTGTGAGATTTAGTTTGCGCAATGATAAATCTATTTTTCCCAGTATACTTGTTAGAATGATATTTGATTCTGTGGCTACGACATTTATTTTGAGTCCCTCTATCCATGAGTTTAGGATATAATATCAAATATGAAATAAATAATAATATATTGTCACAATCGCGTACTGTGTAAAATTGCGCGAATAAAAACCCAAGAAGTTACATTTTTGACAGACACCTCCAAGAAAAGATTTTTAGGGTTCCGTACCCAAAGAGTAAAAACGGGACCCTATTACTAAGACTTCGATGTCTGTCCGTCTGTCCGTCTGTCTGTCTGTCCGTCTGTCTGTCACCAGGCTGTAACTCAAGAACCGCTATAGCTAGACTTCTGAAATTTTCAGAAATTGTGTATATCTGTTGCCGCTATTAGAACAAAAACTAAAAACAAAATAAATTAAATATTTAAAGGGACTCTCATACAACAAACGTACAAAACGTGGTATTTTTTGTACGCTCCCGTACAAAAAATACCATTTTTAGCCAATTTTGCTCTGCGCTTCGTGCGCGAGTTCGACTCGCACTTGGTCGATTATTTTTTGTCTTTGAATCAATAATTGTATCCATGCTAGTGACTGATTTCTAAAAATAATTAATGTATCACTCGCGGAACCTCTACAAAACTTTTACAGAAGTTCTAAGTTGTATGTTTTAAACTTTTTTTTTGTTCTATTTCATAAGGACCTTTATAGCAATACATGTATGTTTTAAAGTAAGAATATTCGCCTCTTATCTGTGCTATGACATTCTCTATGACATTTACGCAAGCATTTTCTTGTAGAAATATAACCCTTCGATCGTGGAAACACGAGACACAATAGCTTATCCATAATTGTTATCGCGGCCGGATGTGGCCGCTTTGGTCTTGATGAAATAATTCAAAGGGGACTCCTTTCCCCAGACTCACAGTATTTTCATACAATACAATACAAAAACACTTTATTGCACACCAAAAAATACAAAATAAAATCCTTTTACAGACCAATCATCGTCATTTCATACCCATCTAAATAGATTTAGCGGTTAAAATTTAAAGTGTAATTGAGTAACAGACAGACAATTTTGCATATTTCATAATATTAATATGGATTACAAAAGCTCCTCGAAAGCTCGTATGTAAAGGAGCTTCCGGATTCGCGCACGATCAATAGAGAGTGCAGCTAAAAGCTCTGTGCAACTAAAAGCTCAGCAACAAGTGAAAGCTGCCCTGGAAAAACTTCAACAAAACAATTTACGAGCTTTCTATAGGTTTTAAGCGTTCACGCTTGTGCTTTTTGTGTTAAGTTTTTGTGTTTTTGGCACAGAACGTGAAATGAACATCTAAATTAATACTTAAAAAGCTGTTTTCGTTATAATTGAAAATTTCAATTTATGTTTAACAAATTGAGTAAAATATTGTTATGTTTAACTTTTAATTAATTTAACTATAAATTGGCATGATTGTTTGAAAAGCAATGAGTATTTATTTATCTATAATGTAGTACGTCATTTGTAACTAAAAATATATTATTTATCTATGCAACTAACACGTCTTATAAACATTTAAGGTGATCGTTAAAAATTAGCACCAAAGTTTGTTTAAAGGTGGATGACCTCTTGGATTACCAAAAATTACGTTTTTCGATACCGTGATTCGTCAGGATTCCGGAATGAACTAATTTTCAATAAATGATTAAGTAAATCATAATACCTACCATGTTCGATTGATGATTGTACTATCGAGGAAATTGATCCTAGGCAGTTGACGTACCAACGTCATTTAGTCGGATCATGTCAATTCAATGTTAATTGTGATCTGTCGGCTGGGTTTGATGTAGCGCGACCAAAGTATGTTGGTCACCCATCTGCCTGAGAATCAACTTCTCTGATCGTACCTCAGTATGTGTGGACTGTTGTTTAATTAAACCCTACTTAGCGGCTATTCTCTAACTTATACAGTCCCTTGTTTGTACAGATGTACAGTCAGATAAATACACTTTAACATGTATATCTCAGAAAGGCTATGTAACTTTTTGTTCATTTAGATTTTACACCAAAACATGATTGTGTTCTGTAAAATTGACCATTGAACTCTGCTCCCTCCTCGGCCTACCATAGAGTTTCTTCCATTTTTGTAGTGCGATCTTAAGAGGCCGGGTGCCATCGAAATTCTCATACATACGTTATACTAAAATCATTTTCTCATACGAAAATATTTAACATGTTTGAGTTTAAAAGTTTTTCAGCTTAAAATAGTAATTACCTAGGTTCCTGCACAAAAATTTACTACAAAATATTTAAACACTAAAAAATATATTATAAATAAATAGTAAACTTACTACAAAATATTTAAATACTCAAAATATTTTTTAAAGTTTAAATATTTTGTAGTAAATTTACTATTTATTTGTATACTTTTTAGTATTTTACCATATTTTTTAGTGTTTAAATATTTTGTAGTAATTTTTTGTGCAGGAACCTAGTAGTAGAGGAGGGGAAGAGGGGATTTTGGGAGTAGCTCGAGCGTGTCAGATTAAGCTTGTATAGGCTTCCGACATGTGTCTAGTTATCATGGTATAGAAATCAGATTTCTCACGTGATGGGTTAATTTTTTTTTAATATTGAAATGTCATCCGATCTGTCAGATTAAGATAGGGGAAGTTTAGTATACCCCAAAGAAGCTTCCATAAAATGCACTGACGATTCAAAGACAAGGTAAGCCTGTAGGGACATTTTAAAATAAGAAATAAACCTTCATATTTTCGTAACTAAACTTCTCAGATATTTTATTTCGCATTAAAAATAAATGATTTAGTCCTTGTTGTCTAAAATATATTTATAATTTAACTAAATAAGCAATTTTCTGAATATATTTTCTCATTCAAAACTTTGAAATGGCTGTAGTTTATGAACCCACCGCTAAAATAAAAAAACGATCTTATTATTTTTTTATCACTTTTACCTAATGTAAAAAACCTACTAGGTCTCCATGATGCTCGAGTGACTACAAAATTAGCACCCCTCCCCTCCTCTACTATAGGCAATTACCATTTTAAACTGAAAAATAACTCAAACATGTTAAATATTTTCGTATGAGAAAATGATTTTGGTAATAGGTATGAGAATTTCGATGGCACCCAGCCCCTTAAAATTCTGATCAGCACTTTTTTTTTAAGAAATTGTTAGGTTATATTTCTGCCTTTTTATTTTAGTATGAGTGTACTCGTGGTTTCAGTAATCGGCATACGCAGTATGCTGTGTGGCGCAACATTTTGCAATAAATCACTAACTCATACATGCGAGTACTTTTCCCATTTTCCGTTTTCCTCGTTCGGTCGTGAAAATGCTTCATGTTTTCGTTATTTATGCGATTATATTGGTAAACACTTTTATCCAAATAACTGACGAAACTTAAATATTCTGTACTCGGCGAAACGAGGCGGTAGCGGTCATTAACCTTTTTAGTGCGCTAAATGAAAACTACTGGCACTTTTTTAAGTATATTTAGGAATAAAATTGACCTCTTCTAAAGACACAGATTATTACAGATTCATCGGAAAACCTCTTGGTAACTTAGAATGATAATCTCCAACTTTTTCGTTCGTTCGCTTCATATTCAGTTCACATCAAGTGTGCAAAATACGATATCGCCCTTAGACTAGGAACATCTGCCCCCCTAGACAAGCGGCAAGCGATTATCGAAACGCTAAACGCCAACGCCATAAAATGTATTGGATTTGACATTAGTATTCGCTAGCGAAGCGATGACTTATGTCAAATCGCATACATTTTGTTAGCGCTTAAGACAATCGCTTGCCACTTGTCTACTAGGGCTGAAACTTTATTGTCAATCGCAGTTTATATAGAAAATTGCAATTTTTTGACAGGGAGTCAATGACCGGCACTGTCTCGATTCCCCGAGTACACCTTAGTACTTAATAGGCGAGAGAACCTCTATTGTTTATCACCAGAAAATATAGCATACCCAATACATGGCAAAACAACGTCAGCTTGAAATATATTGAGTTCAGAAAACTAGTTTTGTATGAAACTAGTTTTCTGAATTTAATACGAAAATGCTGAACCTATAAGTATTCTATAAAATTATATCAAACTACGTAGTATAAAAAAATATTCAGAAGTAACGAAAAACTAGAAATAGCTATAAAATAATACAGACTTTTTCACTACCTTTTTTGTGACTTTTGACGTGGGAGAGCCATGCTTCGGCATGAATGGGTCGGCTCGACCGGAGAAATACCACGTCCTCACAGAAAACCGGCGTGAAACAGCGCTTGCGCTGTGTTTCGTCCAGTGAGTGAGTTTACCGGAGGCCCAATCCCCTACCCTTTTCCCTTCCCTACCCTTCCCTATTTCCTTCCCTACCCTCCCCATTACCCCTTAAAAGGCCGGCAATGCACCTGCAGCTCTTCTGATGCTGCGAGTGTCCATGGGCGACGGAAGTTGCTTTCCATCAGCTGACCCGTTTGCTCGTTTGCCCCCTTATTGCATTAAAAAAAACTACGCGGGATACAGGTTGGGCAACTATTTGTCTCACTGTCGGACCCTTTCTGTCTTTCTCTAATCTCTGCCTATCCTGTTGAGACGAGGTAGACAGGGATTTTTCAAGTTACTGAGGTAACTTCCAGGTAAACAAACGTGATAAAGAGGGTATAGAGGTCGACATTTATAAATGTCAACCATAATATTATGTGTTTCTGCGCACACCCGCGTTGCAGTAAACAGTCACTTACTTTACAAGGTGAAACAAAACTAAGTCATAAATCATAATACTTCAGGGTTTATAATTTACGTGTCCCTTATATAAAATTCACTGTGAAAGCAGCAGCGTTGAAAGAGCAATTTTTTGTGATTTGTTTGAGTAAAAAAAGTTACTCTTTCAGCGCTGCTTATTTCACAATGAACTCTATATACTTTAGGGTGTGTATGGATCCCTTATATGGAGTCCCCTATATAGTACACACCCTAAAGTATCATAGCTTAGTTTTGTTACAGAGTGTAATTATACGATGATATACAAATGATATAATTATTTTAAGTGTGACCTCGTTTAGGTGTGACCTTTATCCTAACATTAAAAGCTTGTATTAGACCCTTGGATAAAGTAAACATTTTATACTTGCCTCCTTTTTGAGGGTACTAATTATTGTCTTGGGTGAAATTTTTTAACCGACCCCTTTTTAAAAGGTTGGAAGACTCACTGTCGGTTGTGATGCTGGATGTAGTTGGAGAGCTGGGGCTGCCGGGAGCGAGCTCCATCGACCGATGCAACTGCAGATGCGCTCAGTGAGGGGACCATGACTGTGTCGATATCGATAAATTGCTTAGAATAGTGTTAATGCTTAGGCTCAATGTACACCACCGCGGAACGGAACGAAATGGAAGCGTCAATTTCGCCTCAGGACACGGGAATTGGCCCTGAAGAATTCACGTGAATTCCGCGGAAGACGCGCGTCTTTGGTTCGTATTTATTTGTGTGTAATAATGTTGATATAAAGTTCATTGTGCTATTTACAGTTTAGGTGCAAAAGGTCGCTTCCATTCCGGGAGGTAAAGGATGCGGCGGCGGTGCAAATTGAGCCTGAGGACTCCTGGAAAAAAATCTAGACATGATAAATTATAATATAAAGTATGGCATTGATCCGCAATGACATTCATAGTTGTTGTATTATTATCAATGATAAAAATAAAAATAATATACAAGGTATAAGAAAATAAAGTGCTAACGCTTGAGGTTGTGCATTAGAGCCCGGTATGGAGTTCACTTTGAAAGTAGCAGCGCTGAAACAGCATTTTATTTTAACTTTTGTATGGGAAAATTCGTCGCACTGGAGCGCTTGCCCGTACAAATCACAAAAAAATTGTGAACTCTATTTATGGGATATGTACATACCCTAAAGTATTAATTACCACTTGGTTTTGTTACATGTGTGTGTGGGGTGTGAGGGTATACACAAGTTCATCCCTTATCTATTAGCTTTTATCAGGCAGCCAAATATTATTGCTCTATTTTATCAACGAAACAATAATAATTTTTCTCACCTTCGGGCGGAAAACGTCAACTTTCTTCCCGCTGCGCTTACCGATGTTGCCGTTTTCCGATCACATGTGATCTGAGATATTTCTTATTTTCCTGCCCTAGGTGCATAATGTACTATCAGGGAAGTTGATTCCTATGTAGATGGCGGATCTAAGTCATGTGGTCGGCTTTAAATGTCAATTCAATGTTAGCTGTGATCGGTCGGCTGGGTTTGACGTAACGCGACCAAATTACTTAGGTCCGCCATCTGCATAGGAAACAACTTCTCTGATAGTACTATTACTTTCCATTGTTACAGTTTATCGAAATCGATACACAGCGCGCACATCACTAGGTATCCTGTGAATTGCGTCACTAACGTTCTTGACCCTTGATATCTAAATGACCCAATGGCGAACCTTCAAGCGAATTTGTACTTTATTCTTTACAAGTAGACCGTTGTATAGCGTTGACATTTATCGAACTTAGATTCTCGTTACGCTGAAAGCTCAAAGCGGTGGCGTGGGCTTAGAGCTTAATGAATTTGTGATAAAGTGTTAGGTTATCAATGAAGCTTCTGCTAATCTGTTTATTGTTAATAAAGCTTTTAACAGTAGCGATCGGAGCTTATAGTTACGGAAACAATAAAAACTATTTCATTAATAGATTAATACTTTCTGATGTGATAAGTGATTTCTGTTTTCCTAGGTCTTGTCCTGATCTATACAGGGTGTAACAAAATAAAAAGTGATAATACTTTAGAGTGTGTATAGGTAAGTCCCCTGTATAGAGTTTAGTGTGACAGTGCAGCGCTGAACAGGGTTGCCAACCGTACGAGGTTCCTCGTACAAATACGAGATTTGTGGTCTACCGTACGAGGTACGAGGACACTGTCAGCCTCGTACAATTTTGTACGAGATTTTGACATTAGGGACGGATACCATACTAATATTTTGCATAACCATTTCCAAAGTTGTAAAAAATTGTGTGCATTTAAGTTTAGACTGAACGTATCCGCGCGTAATATCAAAAATCGTTTTCTTCAGGAGAGACAAAATAAGCTGATTTGTTTATAGTGCAGCGTACAGTGGTCCAAAGCGTTTGAAGTGTCATATGAAAGTTAATTTTTTTACCCATTAATCCCTACGAATAATAAAAGATTTATCCATATCAAAATAGTTGTAACAGTGTAGAAATTTATTGAAATAATTGAAAAAATGTATAATACAACTAATAAGCGATATTGTTTCAATTGCAACATTGTTTATTGACTTTATAAAAACACCAAACCGCTTGAGATTTACAAGTGTACGAACATAATACGACGTATTTTTCGCTTTAGAATTCGAGCGTACCAGCCGATTCCTCCCTTCTTCTGGGGAATCTTACAGCGGAAACTTAGCTGTATGATGTATCGTATCTTCACCGGTTTTTTTAGTTATATGTCATAGAGTAATGCAAATAAAAAAACTGTATAGTTTAAGTCGTAAGAGAATTTTCCATTCCATAAAGCTGTTGTCATTTATTATACCCAAAATATTATTTAAAAATATGAAATAAATAGGGGTGATAGACTAGTACTTAGAGAAGCCAAAAATCAAATAACATTAAAAATAAGGGCGTAACCGGCGTTTACCGCTTTTTTTTTCTTATTTATTAGGCTTGTGTCGAAACCGACAATGCCAGCCTCATAAATTACATCCAAAATATAAACTTCATTACTAACAATTTGCAAACAGATACTAATTAGCTCTACACTTAATAAAATTTAAATACAAATTTACTAGCCCCCAGCAAACAGGATCTTTCGGCTGAGCGAGAATGATGCTCACACAACCGAGCTGTGTCAGTGCCACCCCCGCATCAACCTCAAACCTGCGCCTCTCTGACTCCACCCGGGCACACTCCACCAAAGCTGGTAAAGATCTTCCCGCTGCTTTATTGCCCGGGGCCAGCGATATTTGAATTTGAAACATATCCTTAGCCCTTAGGGCTTATAGGCAAAGTGAAATGGATCGATTTGTGATGAAATATTATTTTTTTAATACCTACAAATTATGATGTTTTACAGTATATTTCATTGTGTAAATTAATGTCCTAAATTCAAATCATTTTTTACAACCTTTTATTGAATGTACGAGGTTTGAAAACCAAAATACGAGATTTTAGCAGCTAGTGTAGGCAAATTCATGACGCCGCGCTAGGACGCTCGCCCACACAAGTCACAACAAAACAAATACGGTGCTTAAATGTGTGCGCAATAATTGTTGTCTCAATTTTAGAGACTCATACACATTACGCAGTAGTCAGTGCACACCCTTAAATTACTTATTATCACTTTTGTGACACCATGTATGAATGGACCTTGTAATGTTGAATATTGTATCAAAATCAACAAAACGAGCATTTGAGCCAATTTTAATATTATTTTCTAACTAGCTTCTCTCGCGTCGACGTGGTCAGAAAACATCGAAAATACTAACTTGTAAACAAACAGCGTACAAAACTATTTGTATTATTCGGATCGCTTTAAACAACAGCTATTATTATATGTTACGAATTTAACTAGCTACGATAATATTCTGAATTCTCTTGAATATTTCTGTTGGAATATTTTCATTCTCCATGAAGTTGTGCAAGTCTTCCGCGTATTGTATGTTACTATTTATATTCGCCAGGCGCTATTACTTTTATTCTTTTCAAATAAACAAGAAAATAGAAACGTTACAGATATGTACGTACAGTGCAAGCAAGCAAAAAACAAAGAGACGACCTCTGTGGCTCAGTTGGTGGGCTGTTGGTAGCTTATGCTGGGGGTCGTGGGTTCGAATCCTGCCGTCGGAACAAAAGTTTTCAAAGTTCCTGGGTCATGGATATGTGTTAAATATTATGTGTATCATAAAATCTTAAATATACGTATAGTATAAAAGTATTAATATATTTCCGTTGTCTGGTACCCGTAACACAAGTCCTTCAGGTACTTAGCACGGGGCCAGACTGACGTGGTTTCCATAGATATTATTATAATTATAAAATACTAGACGACGCCTGCAACTCCATTGGGAACCGTGTATTTTTCCGGGATAAAAATTATCCTAGATGATATATTTATGTCTTAAGCGAGTATGTTTTGCCTTAACATGTCATGTCTATTATTATACAGGGTGCAATTAAACCTTTCTGCCAATTTTTTTCCAGGGCTTAGGTATCATTAGGAGAGTCCATTTAACCAAAAAAAAATTGGGTGTTATTTTTTTTTCAATTACATATTTTATCCCATTTAAAAACGTTGCAGAATGGTTACTCGCGGCGCGGGGGAATGATCGGGGGTGATGCGGGAAAGGTGCGCGCGCGGGGGCACGTCACGCGCGGCCGACGCATCGTGTCTATTAATTGTAGTGTTTTTTAGGATAACTTTCGGAAGCTATTTCTCAACATTATAGTACTGAGTGACTATAAAAGAAAAAATACGTGTATTTTTATTTTTATCAAGGATCAATATATCAAAATTTGGCAGGAAGGTTTAATTGCACCCTGTATTTGACGACCTCGTGGCGCAGTGGTGAGCGCGTTGGTAGCTGAAGCCGGAGGTCGCGGGTTCGAGTCCCGCCGACGGAACAAAAAGTTTATAAAGTTCCTGGTCATGGATGTGTATTAAATATGTGTACTTATCATATAATAAAAATCTTAAATATATGTATAGTATAAAAGTATAAAAGTATTAAATATATTTCCGTTGTCTGGTACCTGTAACACATTACATAAGTCCTTCAGGTACTTACCACGGGGCCAGACTGACGTGGTGTGAAGCGTCCATAGATATTATATTATATTTATATATATTATTCATTTTTGTTTCTAACAACCCAGCAAACTTTAGATGATGATGATCTCAGACCTACACAATAAGCATACAAAGCTTTATCAAAATCGATCCAGCTATTTCGCAGAAATTTTGCAATAAACACCGCGACACGCATATGTTTGAACTTACATAGCAAATTATAATATGTTTTACATAAAAAAATGGCATATTTTACATAATTATATCTAATCTATATCCACGGATTTAAAAAAAATACGGATAGAGCATTACACTATAAAGAGGTGAAGCATGCAAGGTACGACAATTTGAATCGTCACAATTTCGTTTATTGTACACGTGACCGACATCATTTTTATTTCATTTCATTATTAATGAAAATACTTAACAGAAGGCCTACTTAGAAAGGCCTACTTAAGAAAGGGGGGCTCGGGGGGCGCAGCCCCCCGCCAAAAAAAACAAACACAATCAAGAAATTCCAAAAGTAGGTTAGGTTAGGTTAGAACTTAGACCACAACACAGAGGGAGCCGAGCAAGCGCAGCGAGTGTGCTGCGGCAGCAGCCAGCGACCGTTATAAAAGAAAGGGGGGGCTCGGGGGGTGCAGCCCCCCGCCAAAACAAAAACAAACACAATCCAGAAATCCAAAAGCTGGTTGGGTTAGAACTGAGACTGTGCTGCTCCAATACTGGGGGGTTTCTCAGTGTGGATTTGGTACGGGGGGTGTTTCCCTTCTTCTCCCCTCCCCCCTCACCCCCGCTCCCTATCAATTTTGGGGTAGGTTTCCGAACCTTTACCGTTTTTTTAGTTATTATTTGTTTTAGTGTATATATTATCTATCTATAGGTATCTATCTATCTATATCTATACATATAACATATTATAATAAAATTGTAGAGGTGAAATTTTTGTACATCTATAATATACATCTTCTATCTATACATATTATAAAACAAAGTCGCTTTTTTTCCTCATGTCCCTTTGTTCCCTAATCTTTAAAACTACGCAACGGATTTTGATGATTCTTTCAGTGTTAGATAGCCCATTTATTGAGGAAGGCTATAGGTTATATTTTATCACGCTAAGACTAATAGGAGAATGTGGAATGGAATGTGGAAAAAACGGGGGAAATTATTTGAAAGGGCTTATCTCGCGAACTACTGGAGCAATTTTTATGTTATTTGGCACAGAATATAAGAAGTAGACCACGTGAAGGATCATAGGCTGTCGATTTTAATCATTTATTCAGTGGCTATATATTTTATACCCGTGCGACGCCGGGGCGGGTCGCTAGTTACACAATATTTTAGATTTGACATAATCGGAAGGTCAATATTTCGAGCACATCCTAAACCTGTCTGGGTGGATGACCCCCGAACCGGCGGAACCTGCTGCGAGCCTGTGTTGTTGTACAGATAACTGCAAAGGATATATACTCCACTTTTTATCTGACTGCGCCGAAACCTTAAGAAAGTTTTGGCGTCTATTTTGTACATACGCAGTTCTAAAAAAAGTCTGCTGTTCCATACAAAAACGCCTTAGCACCTCGGGCCTCGTCTCTTTTATTTGATGTTATTTGCCAACCTGAAAATAAAATAAAACCACCAGTATCGTATTGATATTTTATTCGATGGTGACTCAATAAAAGTCCCACAGGTCCTGTCTGAGTCCCGCCGACATCGCGCCGTATCTACGATGATAAATCATTGGTCACATACTTCAGCACGCGGGTTTCGTCGATTTTATTATTATCCATACTAATTAAAACATACTTACAAAAAAAAATATCCACAGCCGAACATATAACCTCCTCCTTTTTGGAAGTCGGTTAAAAATGCGAAAGTGTGTCTGTCTGTTACCTCTTCACCCTTCAACGGATTAAGCGACTTAGATGAATTTCCTTGTGGAGATAATTTGGGAGGCGAGAAAAGACAGGACAGTTTTTTTTGCAGAAAGTACCTCTACCGTTCGTCGGCGGTCTTTTATTAATATTGTGATAGTTGTCTCACATGTGTGCCTTAAGCAAGAACTTCCCTCCATCTCATAAACAAGTGCACAATTAAACAGACAGACAGACTAAAGTTATATATCTACCGTAGACATTCATATCGCGATATCTCTACACGTCCGTCTCCGGCCTCATTTATCGATTTAGTGATAGTTTTTGGTAGTTTAGAAACAACCATGTTGTAGTATAAGTAGCGCCCAAATATATTGTGCGCAACCACAAAACTACTCACAACCAAGTGCACAATCCAACAGACAGACAATAATATTATAGTGTATACATCTACTAGATGACGTCCGCAACTCCGCTGCGCCAAAATTCGTTTATCGCGCGGGAATCGTTCATTTTTCCGGGATGAAAATATTCTATGTCCTTTTCCGGGATTTAGAGTATCTCCATACGACAGCAATATTCTTGGGTGTGAAGAGGTAACAGACAGACACATTTACACATTTATAATATTAGTATGGATATCCTGAACAGGTATATCGCGGTATCTCTACAGGACCCTTAGACAAAGTCCCTTTCGTTAAAAACGATGACGAAATTCGTTATCAAAATGTATGGGATTTGACATTAGTCTTCGAAAGCGAAATGTCATTTAGCGATGACTTATGTCAAACCGCATACATTTTGATAACGAATTTCGTCATCGCTTTTAACGAAAGTTACTTTGTCTAAGGGGGTTGGTCCGTCTCCGGCCTTATCTATCGTCAAAGTGATAGTCGCACCGAACAATGATGCATGCGCGCCGATATGTTTATCAATATCCCTGTTTCTTTATAATGCTTAATTTATTATCTTCCTGCTATTTCTTCTTTGAAAGGAAGTTAAATTAAGGATTATTTTAAGTGAAATGGGTGTCATGCTGCATACAGCTTTTCCGATATATTTTTGATGTTATGTTATGACTTTTTGTGTATATTTTTCACCCCTTATTAACCGACTTCCAAAAAACGAGGAGGTTATATGTTCGGCTGTGGTATTTTTTTTGTATGTTCAACGATTACTCCGCCGTTTGTAAACCGATTTTCAAAATTTTTGTTTTGTTGTATTAGGTTTCACTCCGATTTGGTACCATGTTCACAAAAGTGGTGACCTGATGATGGGATCCATGAGTAATCGAGGGAACTCCTCGAAATTTATATGGAAACATATGGTGATTTTGGTTTTATATGAAGTGTACTAAGAATATGCTACCAAAAAGTCAAATATTGGGTCAAGGTATACCATGGTTTCGAAGATGCTGAGAGAACTCCTTACTCCTTATAGATACACGTTTGGGAGTTTCGGCGTTGTTTTAAGAACAGGAAGCATATGCTACTATGCAATTCATATTCATCATCATCATCATCGTCATCATCATCATCATCATTACCACGTCGTGCTAAGGTTACCAATGTCTCATGGCACAGAATAGATAATAGTACAAGGCATAGGTATGGATACAATAATAATAATAATTATGTACTGTATAACAACACCTGTTTGTTTATATACACGGCGGTCAGCGCCGCAGAGGCGACGGCGACGGCGACGCCGCCGCGCGGTGCGTGGCGGCAGACGACAGATCGAATACTTTACTAACTACTTTATATACCGATCGAATACTTTACTAACTACTTTATAAAATTTAAATAGACAAATAGAATTAAAATAAAGTTATTTTAAAAAGAGCATTTAAACAAAACAACTTTTTAATTAGTTACACATATTATCGATAGATGGCGCACTAAGTATCGATTTGACTTCTTGATTTCAAGAACAGCTGTCAATTATGATAATATTAAATATTATGAGTAGCTACGCTACATCCTATGCACGTTTATACAATTTTTTATATGATAGATCCTTCGATCGTGAAAAACGAGACACAATAGCCTTTCTATTGTTATCGCAATCGCCGGTGACCGCTTGGGGCTTGCGGCATTAAAATTGTTAAATTACCTAGCACAATATGATCACTTCACTGATAAGTGATAAATATGATATTATAATATTATTTTGTGAGCGTGAGTTGTAACTCTTAGTAAATTATTGTAATAAGATACGTAAAATATACGCGATAGTTTAACTAAAAAGAGTGAAATTATTATTTTTAACAAAAAATTAAAACCGACTTCCAAGGTAAAAACAATAATAACATTAATATGAACTAAAAAGTATTAAATAATTTTTTCTATATGTATAACAATGCCTTTTTTCGAATTCGGCTAAACCTCAACTATTTCTGTACTCAATCTTCATAATTTTGAAGTCGGTGCCAGTTCCAAAAGTTTCAAATATTCTGTCAGAGGACTGAAGATTCAGCTATCTGGTACCGACTTCAAAATAATGAAGATTGAGTACAGAAATAGTTGAGGTTTAGCCGAATTCGGAAAAAGGCACTGTTATACATATAGAAAAAAAATTTAAATACTTTTTAGTTCATATTAATGTTATTATTGTTTTTACCTTGGAAGTCGGTTTTAATTTTCTTTAATAAAGATAGCTCATACAAGGAGCGAAGAAATAGAGGAAAATGTGGAAAAAACGGGGAAAATGATTTGAAAGGCCTAACTTGATCGCGCTAATCTCAGGAACTGCTGGTCCGATTTGAAATATTCTTTCAGTGTTAGCCCATTTATTGAGGATGGCTATAGGCTATATTTTGTCACGCTAAGACTAATAGGAGAATGTGGAAAAACGGGGGAAATTATTTGAACGGGTATATCTCGCGAACTACTGGAGCAATTTTTATGTTATTTGGCACAGATAAGAAGTAGACCACATGAAAGATCTATCGATTTTAATCATTTTTTCAGTGGCTATTTATTTTATACTCCTGCGACGCCGGGGCAGGTCGCTAGTATATATAAGAAAATATATAAGAAATACAATATAGTATGTAACCGAATATATAAGAAAATATATAAGAAATACAATATAGTACATACTACCGGTTACGTATAACCGACGCATGCTTGGTTATACGTAACCGAGGCTGTACATTTTGCCATTGCTGTCTTGTGGTCAGCGCGTGCCGTCTGCCGCTACGCTCGCGCTGGTATGAAACTAATGAATTGGACAGCATCACCATCATCTATTTCTGGCTATACAGGGTGTAACAGAATATAGTGATAAATGATAATGTTTTATGGTATGTATGAGTCCCCTGTATAAAGTTCACTGTGAAAGTTGCAACGCTGAAAGAGTTCCTTTTTTTTAACTTTCGTATGGACAAATTCTTGACACCGAGGCGCTTGCCCAAACAAGGAATATGTACCTTTTTTATATATTTATTCATTTCAAAAAACTTAAAAACTAATACTTACATTAAAACCTGACAAACAAGTTGGTAGGTTTATGGTTGATAATAATAAGTATGTATGCAAATATATATTTCTGAATATAACAACAATAATTAATTCTAATATTATAATAATAGGTACATAATTTTTGAACGGCAGCAATTTTCCTCTATTAACAGATCAGCTGTTTCATACAAAAGTGCTAGGCGCTGTTAAAGAAACCTTTTTTTTTGTAAATTCAACTTATTTGTTTTGGAAAACTTACAATAAAAAAATAGAATAAGTCAATTCTGCAAGTTTTCCATTCCTGCGACCCAAAAGTTTACTCTTATAATATTTAACAATTGCTTGTTTTCTTTATTATTCTATTAAGATAGATTAAATTTTGTTTGATATGAATAAGTTAAATTATTGTGTAGATAATTATTTCTGTCTAAACTCTGGAGTGAAGCCTGCCTTGTAGAGTAGGTACAATATTTTACTCGGTATCTTCACTTTGATAGCCGAATAAAACCTTTTTTGAATTAAGTTAAGATGACCAAATTTCTAAATATAGACACATCCTTAAGTTTGTTTAAATTTGACATTGCTCAAGTGCCTTTGCTGAGGGAATTTGGGCTCTAAATTGTGTGAGATAGAGTTGATAATGTGTGTTACAGTTGCGTGCATATAAAAGTCTCAGCACAGAGCAGCGCAGCCTTCGCACCGGAGTATTTCTCTTGCGGATAAAGCCACGTTCATACAGAAAACGATTAGTACTTAATTCTGTTCATATTTTAAAATAAATAAGAATACACTACTTATATTAAAATAATAAATGTGTAACCGGTTTTAAAGTAACTTCAATTAAGTTGCATTGCTATAAAAACTACATTTTTAATATTTGAAAGTGATGCTTACGAATTTAAATAAATAAAATAATTAATAAATAATGAACACAATAAAATTGTTTGATGTGTGCTAGATCAAAAAATATTTAAAAAAAAGTCCATTTTTTTCAATTTTCGAAATGTGCGTAGCTCGTTGATGTCTAATACAATATGACGTAATATAAAAAAGTATTTTATCGTAGAAATCTAAATTTAATACCTACTATATAATTATTATTATTAAAATTTACTTTACACACTCTATGTTATATTGTCATGTCATTCATAATTTTGATCTCATAATGGGCTGATAGTTTGATAGTACTTTTAACCTTTCAGGTATTTAAGCTATGATATATATTATCCCCAATTCACGAAGAAAAGACCACTATCAACACAATCACAATAAAATTAATAATACTAACATAATAATAGTGTCATGATGTAGTATGTACGCCCCCTACTATAGGTTGAAGGCTGCGTCGGCAGTCTGGCCGCGCGCGCGCACCTCGCCGCCCGTCACTGTGACGTCACACTTATACACTTTACATGTGAGTACTACACTTTATATTTACACTTATAAGTATACAAGTGTATACTAGTGTCTATAAGTGTTAAATTTAGGGATAAGAAAGAGCATTTTAGGTAAAGAAGTAGAAAAAGTTAGTGTGAACTGTGATGAGTTTTGAACAGGAAAAACTTTGAACTGTTTATGTTGCAATTATTATAGCGTAAATTATGTAGAAAATCCTTTATAAAGAATATATTTTATGTGGAAATTATTATTTATAACATGTATTACTTTCACTGACCACAACATGTAACTGGAGCAACAAATAAAAGTTTAACGCCGCATTGTTTCTGCACGAAAACAATAATTTGACATGAATATAAGTGGAGCTGATAGCTCATGTGAAATTTAATTTCTTAACCGACTTACATAAAGGAGGTTAAAATTAAATATTTACTTCATTTATCGACTCGCAATAATTGTCAGTGGTTTAACTATAACATAGTGTTAAGGAAATAATAGTAGGTATAAGTTATAACCACTCTTTAAGATGGAAAACACAAAACAAATAAGAATGATTTTTAAGAATTTTATATTAGGTGTGTGACTTGTGAGTCAGTCAAAGTTGAACTAGACTAGAAGTAAAGATCCCGAAACGTTAGGACATATTTTCTGGATGACTCATGGGGATAGCATTTCCTTATATCAACTCATCTGTGCATCATTTATAAACTCTAACTATTCTTATAGTTTGAAATTTACTTTACCGTCAAAAAAGTCGTACCAATGTTAATGTTTATTTGAATTGTTTATCAGTAGCTTGATTATTTTATTTTAATTCAACGTCAATACTGTTCCTTATTATACTTATTATCTTATTATCAAAACTAAAACTGAACACAGTTTTATACAAGAGAATTATAAATAAATTGTAAATATTGACGAAAACCGCACAAAAGCAACAATACTTCTAAACAACACAATCTTTATTTTTGTATTGGCTAAACTAAATACATAAAAAAGATATCCGCAAAGGGCAGGTTACTTGAACGTATAAAAAAATATGTACAATTCCAAACCACCTCGTCTTTTTGGAAATCTGAGAAAAGTCGGGAATAAAATCGCGCAGACTGGAGCAAATACTCCCATCAAGTGTTTATTGGCCTATAAAGTTTTTTCCAGTAGGCTGTGGGGTATAAAGGAATAAAAGTGATGACCTTCTGTCCGTCCCACGGCTCCACATCATTGCCCAAGAATCATTGTTCATTTAAATACATGACAGAGCCTTAACAACTTTGTTTCAATCCATTTTAATCTAGATATAAACAAAAAATGTTTCTCACAATGTGCTATTGTTTTTTGTGAGGTACGTGATTTTTATATTGGTAGCATTATAGCGATGTATATTAAGGTTTGTTTACATATTATATTTAATTGAAACAATATCATGATATGATGAGTGCTGTTTTAGGAAATCAGCATATTGTATTTGGTGTAGCAAAAAGCATCACAGATTTTTTCTTATGACTAAGGTTAATTCAAATCGGGTCGATATCGAGAAAATAAAGTTAAATGTTTCGGGCCTATAGTTCCTATAATATTTGACTTATAATAGCTATCCATTTTGGAGAAAATGGAGGTACAAAATTGAATAATAACTAATTAAATAATAATTAATACTGCTTTAGGTCTCAGTTGACAATGTTGCAAGTAATTTTTAAGATCTCGCATAAGGCCTTAGGGTCACGGTCGTGTAGGCGTTACTGACGTATTAAAACCTCGACTATCAAGTATCAAGTATTGAGTGGATTCTCGATACCATTCTGTTATTGTAAAATATTTAATAAATTCAATTTTATATTTTAACTTCGACTTGCTTGCTTTGCTTGCGTCTTAAAAATTTAATTTTCAGGGAATCGTCTTGATATCATAAAATGATTTTGAGTCGGAGTTTTGGCTAAGAACATTGTTCTTTAAAGGATATTCGATATATTTCGAGATCTAAGACAGCATTGAACATAATATAATGAAACTGTATTTATTGTTAAATTAATTTTCAGAACCGACCTACGGAGCTTAAACCGAGTACACACTAAAGAAACGTTCGCGTTAGTTGAAGATGACATCATAATATTGTTGCCATGGCTTTATAAGTGCACATTATCGTGTGTAGAGTGCATAGCAAACGTGACATATTAGTATCATGGTACATTATAATTTGTTTAATTCTCCAAATTATTTCATGGCAGACCATGAAATAATTTGGAGAATTAAACAAATTCATCAAAAAATCAGGCAGAATTGAGGGCTGTCAGTTGCGACTTGATATGCATCACTTTTTTTATAAAATAAGGGGGCAAACGAAACGGGTCACCTGATGGAAAGCTTAACTACCGTCGCCCATGGACACTCGCTACAACAGAAGAGCTGCAGGTGCGCTGCCGGCCTTTTAAGAGGGAATACGCTCTTTTCTTGAAGGTTTGCAGGTCGCATAGGTCCGGAAATACTGCTGGTGACAGTTCGTTCCAGAGTTTTACAGTGCGCGGCAGAAAGTTTTTGGAGATACAATTTTTGATGAACTTTGAATCATTTTGGAGATACAATTTGACCCAGAGGTCGTATAGGGGAGTTCCCTATAGGAAACATACAGCCCCCCTAGACAAGTGGCAAGCGACTAACGCTACAAAATTTATGGGATTTGACATTAGTATTCGCTAACGAAGCGATGACTTATGTCAAATCGCAAACATTTTGTAGCGTTAGCGTTAGCGTTAGTCGCTTGCCACTTGTCTAGGGGGGGGCTGGTTAGGTGGCATATCAATTGAAATGACACAAGGTGTGACAAAACTAAGTGATAATACTTTGGGGTTTGTAAGGGCGTCGCCAGCCGATGGCGCAGGTGGGAGGGGGGGGGGGAGGGGGCAAGTTGACTTTACATACTAAAATTCATACTTTTCTCATTCTCTATGAATTAGAGTGGAAAAGGTATATTCATTCGAGTTTCGACGTACGGGAATGATTGTTCAAGGCTTGAACTTCAAGCAAATCAACTCAAAGACTTAGGACTGTGGTTGCATTATATTTGGCAACTTTTTTAGAATCTCTAGGGGGGGCAGCTGCCCCTCCCTGCTCCCCCTTGGCGGCGCCCTTGAGGGTTTGTATAGGTTCCCTATATAGAGCTCACTGTGTAAGTAACAGCTCTGAAATTGCATTTTTGTGATTTGTTTGGGCCAGTGCCCTCAATCTTTCGGCGCTGCTACTTTTACAGTGAACTCTATATTATGTTATAAGGGACCTATACACACCCAAAAGTATTATCACTTAGTTTTGTTACACCCTGTATAGTAGGTAGAAGATTTGGACTGGTGAATAGTTTTGCCTGTACTCTTATTTAAACACAATTTTATGATCGAAAGTCCAATTTGATTCTGTTTCATTGCGTAATAAAATGGTATAGATCCTACTGTTTTACTACCTAAAGTTTATAGGTTACTGCATGGAAGTGGCTTTGTAAACAAAATATTTCATCCTCCAAGAATCCATACTAATATTACGTAAGTAAGTGTGTCTGTCTGTTACCTCTTCACGCCCAAACCGCTGAACCGATTTGGCTGAAATTTGCTATGGAGATACTTTGAGTCGTGGAAAAGAATATGAAATACTTTTAACACTGGAAAAATGTACGGGTATCGTGCTATAAGCAAATTTTGACGCAACGGCGTTGCGGGCCTCATGTAGTAATACTTAATAATATATTGTATTCAGTGGTAAATGGTAATACACACATTCTTATAATATTAATTACTATTCAGTATTTGTACTTAAATACAATATACATATTAAAGTAAGATGCAACAAAAACAGCCAATATAAATCAAAATAATAAATACAGTTTAATAGTCGCTCTACCGGTTTTTGCTTCAACGTTTTTGCTCACCTGAACAAACTCTATAAAATTAAAAACCAAAACGCAGTTAAGTAATCGGTTTTTACCCATAATTTATTTTTATTGCACACCATAAGCTTATAAACTACACGCGATTATGGGTACTAACTCTACATGATAGGGGCCAGAATGGCGAGGCATTTTTTTCTATTAGTATTAAGATGCAGTAGCAGAACGATGATCGTAAATCTTTGGAATCTCATCATCATCGTTTCTAGGTGATTCACAGTACCTGCCCAACTTCGATTCAAAAACTTACTGCTTGGCCATGACCAAACTCAAAAACAACAAAAAACGAGCACTTTAAGCCGACAGTCTTTATACAGATTAAATTGCAATACTAAAAATTTTATTATATTTTTGTTTCAAAAATGTGCATTTATATTTTATAACAAAAGTAATAACTTTTGAGTCTCAAGTGAGCGATATTCCTTACTGAGATACTATATCTAATAATTATTATGGCTTTTGACAAAATTATCAGAAATCAGAATTTAAAACGTCATATTATCAATTAAATAAGGTTTTTTTCTTCTGATCTTATGATGATAAGAAATAATAATTAAGACTAACTCCTTTATCGGTTATCTTAAAAGCAAACTGCAAACTTGTTTTTTTACTTTAGTACTTTTGAGGAAAAATATAAAAATAAAGTCTTAAATGTCCATAAAAACCTGCGGCGTACTTATTACTCTTATTTAGAGATTAATATGTTATAGTAGTTAAGTTGTAACCATGTTGTAACCAATAAATGGCAGGCATTTTGACATCTAACCAATCAAAAAAGTTGAAATGTCAAATTTTGACGTTACAACTTTTAAATAATTGTACTACAAAAAGTTAAAACGTCGAAATGAAGATTACCACCCACAATTTAATATTATTAATAATAGGTTATCACCCGGTTTGACTGAGGTTTTAACCAAGATTTTATCTACTCAAGCATCGAATTCTTGCTTTATTCTGATAGAAGCAGGGGTATAGCTACCGCCGTATCTGCCGTATCATCCGAACGTGCGTATTAAAATAATAATTAATATAGTTGGCAACACCCTGTGCGATTTTTTTCTCTTGTGAGAAGTTGAACTCTTCCACCGAGTGTGAACCAATCAGTGAGCTATGTCCATTTGCAGTCCTGCACGGTGGACTGCCGTGAATGGGCCCTTTAAGGGCCTTAATTTTTATACGGGGCCCCGCCAAGGCACGCTAAACTACTGAATAGTAGCCAAACGAAACCGCCAATCCAATAATAGATTAACATCAGTTAAAAAAACCTAAGAACCCAGTCATAATTTATCCTAGCGTACTGCAGTAGAACTACTGAACCCGGGAACAGCGGTACCATAATAAATAGTATCTCATTAATTTTAATTAATGGCTAGCCGGGAATCGAACTGTTGCACGCTCTGTGGGCACCAGCCGACCGTATGCGACCGTTCTAACCGTATGCTGGACCCGTTTTGGTTAAACTTTGGACAGTCGAAACATGTAAACATAAACATAATATATGTTCTAACTGCTAAGACTGCTAACAGCTAAAACATGACCTACTTTGTTTGTTGATATAGTAACTGTCAAAATAGCTGCAGCCATCTGCAGCTAAGAAAAATTTATGAAATCTGTCTGAGATTTAACATAAAAGCAAAGCGTTGGAGTTTAATAACAGATAACAACATATTTTTTTGTTTAATTACAACATTTGAAACAAAAGAACCCTCCCTGTTTTTTTTTTTTTTACACCCTACAACTTACCTACAAGACTCCAGTATAATAAGCTTTAACGTAACGAACACGAGAAAAATTCACTTTCATAATACAGATTACAGAGTACAAAATTTTCATAAATATGCGTCACCCATTCTGAACAAAATTAAAACAAAAGTAGATTTTAAATCTACCTTATAATAAATCTCAAGTTATTTCAATAAATGTTTTTCTTATTTGTTTCAGGTGGTGAAAAACTGAAGTGAAGTGAAAATCAAAATGGCAACGCTAAGATTTTTGTTCAGTTTATATCTGTTACATACAGTGATAGCTAAAGGTAAATACTTACTCTTAAATTGTTATCATCTCTTGCTTTGGTCAGAGCGCTAGCGATAGAGTAATCACTAATCACTAATCACTAATCTATGCTTTGAAAGTCAATACGTACCTTGTTGCCAATCTAATAAACAAAAACAAAGGTTAAAATATCTAATCAAAAAACCCTTTGTCTTGCCAGTAACAATGAGTATAAGCGTAACAATGTATATCATACACAAAAAAAATCTAAGTTCTTCAGTTCTTTGTCGTTATATATTCAGCTTTGATAGAGTTTAGTTCTAGCGCATTTCTCTTCTGTCACTGCAGAAAAATGCGCTAGGTTCTTTAGATAATCATAGTTTTCGAACATAATTACACATAATAAATAATCTTTAATATCAGCATTATACATTATATCAGATCAATCTTAGTTCCGCCAATAAATATCATTTTGTTGAGTTATTCAACAGCAATTAGATTTTAAGTCGCATTTTACTTTACTGACAACATAATCATAGTTTCCGAATCATTATACTAATTAATCCATACCGAAATGGTCAGTACGATGAACCTTATTGTATCTCCTGACCCGAGGACCAAGTTACAGCCCACGCCACAAAAAACAGCGCAAAAACCCCGCAAACCTCTACCGGTGCCGTTACTCTGAATCACTATAATTGCTCCGATATTGATAATACAGGCTGTAATGCGTAAAATTTATAGAGTACAAACTGTAAAATAGTAGATGGATTGAGAATATTGTTGGTAAAGCGTTTAGGCAGTGCAAGTTGGTAGAGTCAAGTATCCATAATCTTATATCTTTAAAAGAGCAATATATTATAATTAGAATCTCTGAATCGACTCCAACGATTTTCATGAATTATCTTATATCTTTAAACGAGCAATTCTTGTATATATATACATACTAGATGTCCCGCGCGGCTTCGCCCGCGTTAATTAGGAATTTAAATAAAATTAATAAATAAAATAAAAATAAAATAAAATTTTACGAAAACCGTACATTTTCCTGCAAAAAAAAGCTTATGACCCTTCACGTGGGGTTTTTCCACATTTTCATCTGTTTCTTTGGTCCTATTATTCTTAGCGTGATAATAAATATATTACAGTCTTCCTCGATAAATGAGCTTTCTAATACTGAAATAATTTTAATATATTTTTTTAATTGGACCAGTGTCCAGTAGTTCCTGAGATTAGCGTGTTCGAGAGTCTCGATCTAAAAGACTATAACCATATAATAATATAATCATGGGACGATGCATGGTAAGTATAATATGGTAGTGATGATGATGATGATGATAAAATGTAATTTGCATAGTAGCATCTGCTTTCCGTTCTTAAAACAACACCGAAACTCCCAAACTTGTATATCTATAAAGAGTCAGGAGTTTCCTCAGCACCTTCTGAACCATGATGTACTTCGGTGCAAAATCTTACTTGTTGGTAGCATATTATTATTATGCTTCGAATACTTCTCACGAAACCGAAGTCACCACATGTTTCCATATAAATTTTGAGGAGTTCCCTTGATTAAATGATTACTAATGGATCCCTTCATCAGGTCACCACTTTTGTGAACGTGGTATTAAATTGGGATGATACCCTATACACCAAAAGAAAAAATTTCAAAATCGGTTCACAAATGGCGGAGTAATCGCTAAACGAACATAACACGTCCTCCATTTTGAAAGTCGGTTAAAATTGTAGCCTATGTGTTATTCTGATGTATAAGCTATATTAATGTAAAGTTTCATTAAAATCCGTTCGGCAGTTTTTGCGTGAAAGAGTAACAAACATCCATACATACATCCTTACAAACTTTCGCCTTTATAATATTAATAGTAGGATTAGTAGGATAGTAGGATAGGATATAATTAGAATCTCGGAATCGGCTCCAACGATTTTCATGAAATTTTGTATATAGGAGGTTTCGGGGCGATAAATCGATCTAGCTAGGAACCATTTTTAGAAAATGTCATTTTATTCGTGTTTTATCGAATACCGAGCAAAGCTCGGTCAAATAGCTAGTAATGTTTTAAAGTGCGTCTGTTTGTTACCTCTTCGGTGAAGAGATTTGTTTTGGTGTGAAGAGTCTTCTCACCCAAACCGATAAACCGATTTTGCCGAAAATAGGTATGGAGATACTTTTTATCCCGAAAAAAGTACGATTCCCCTGCAATAAACGAATTTTAGCGCAACGCATTGTAGAAATCAGCCCGCTACAGAAAAGCTATTTTAAATTGTCCAAGTGTGTGCGCTATCATTAGGGCTCCCACTCTTCCTTTGCTCTCAAAACCCAGTGGGATGACATGAGTAAAGAATAGAGAGGGTCAGCCAAGGAGCCTACTTTTTACCTGCCCAACATCTAACGGCTGAATTATCCTTCATGATAGGCAACAACCTACATTGTCGGTTGTCCAGATAAACTTTCAAACTACTTGTTCCAATGCGAGAATCAAACCCAGAACCTTAACACTGTGCAGGTTGTTGATGATCATTTCCATGGCTGCAAATATAGGCAAGCAACCTTTTTATGAATCAAGGATTAATCACAATGAAATGGATTTTTTGCAACGCTGTGTAGGCGAAAGCGTAGGTTGACAACTGACACAACGACGTGACGCACAAAAAACAACCGTAATTAGTTCTGATACAGTTCAAAGTACTTTGTTTTAAAATAAAATTAACATTAGTAAAGAAAATTAAATCATTTCGTGATGATTAAACGTGTAATTTATTTTATGCTGTAATCGCAAGGACTTGTGAATAATAACGTCGATATTTCATGTTCTTACCTGAAGCGGTGGTAAATATTAAAAATTATATACAAAATGTTAGAGTGTAATAGTAGAAGACATGAGTGGAAGAAGCAGGTAAAACAGTTAAAAAATTGCCGTCTTTTTGCATAAAATATGTAGACTTTAGGGCCGAGGAAATGATTTAAAATCAAAAAATGTGGATTTTATGTTTAGCCAGCCCGACATAATATTAGCCAGATGATGAAGAAAGTTGCAAGGTTTGTTCAAATTATTATAAGGGAAAAAGTGAGTGTTCACGCACAAGATAGGATATATCTGCTATCCTGCTCCTAGCTGACGTATCATGCCTGCAGCAGCCCATTGGTCACCGATCACGCGATAATTGCAGCGATTGGCCGCCGATGATGTGATACGCAGTCGTGTCACCCCTCATACGCATCTAGGTTCACTTTGCATTCTCCATCTTAAAAATACATTGTAACCCCTTAACGTTTTCTCTAAAAATTCGCAAAATATTGTAAAAGTTTTTAGCTGAATATACGCAAGAAGTCGATCCAGCTGTTTTCTTCACTCCTCGAGTAAAAGGCCAAACCAAGCCAGCCAAAAACGCGCAAATAGTAGCTATTATCCTTACGTTATAAAATGTTAGTTATCTGGTTCTTCCACGTCTTTAAATATTATTACAACTTATTAGAAAATCAAAATATACCTCCTAATTAAGAAATCGGTCGATGGTCAACCATTTGAATCCAGCTCTATCTAAATGTATATTTAGACTACTCTAGAGTAGAAATGACAATCATGGCTTGTCACCAAGATCCAACTCAAAGTAGACTCTTTCCTGGTTGTTGATGGAAAACTATGAGTGGCACAATGATTACGAAGCTGTCTAAGTCGGCTCCTTGACGATCAATTGTATTGTGCAATATCACGCTCAAATTTAATTTAACAGTTTATTTGACAACTAGATGATGCCCGCAACTCCGTTGCGCCAAAATAAGTTTATCGCGCGGGAACCGTACATTTTTCCGGGATAAAAAGTATCCTATGTCCTTTCCCTCACTTGACTCAAGGTATCTCCATGCCAAATTTCAGCAAAATTGGTTAAGCGGTTTGGGAGTGAAGAGGTAACAAACAGACAGACAGACAGACAGACAGACAGACAGACATACAGATAGACATACACACCTTCGCATTTATAATATTAGTATGGATTAGATTGAAGGCTCGAGATGTGCAATATCAACCCTAGACTGTCAATAATATTACGTTATACGTGATATTGAGCAATAACATTGCTCGTCTAGGGGCCCGCTTAAACATGAATAACTCAACTCTATCATGGGTACAAATGATCGATTGTGAGTATAGAGTACCTGTAGAAAAATATATAAATAGTTGCGCGTTTCCAACATGAAAATCGCTCTCATATTTCTTTAGAAACACTATTATTCTATACCATTTGTATTCGTTTACTCACTTGTCTGCAACAGACAACGAGCAATTCTAGGCTTAGCTTCAGGGCTTAGGCGTTATAAGCTGTCTAGGGCCTGGAATATATTAGATCTGTTGCCTAACCCAGGGCATCCGTGAATGTCAGAGAGTAAGCAGAATGTTTGACAGTGTAAAATCTAATTACAAAATGTGTATGATTTTCATATTATTTTCGATAACATTTTATCAATACGATTTCGTAGCTATCAAATATCTTGCCGTCACTGACCGCAGGCCGATTCGATGCGACCTTCCCGTATAGGTATGGGCTCAGTATAGCAAAATCCCTTAAGGGTATGGGCTATAGCGGTCTCCTATTCTCTATGCTAGTCGTAGGCAGTTTTATAGTATTATTTATATAATAATATATTATTATTTTATTGAAGTGACTAAATAAGTATGTCACCATGGCAACGTCGATCGCTATCCCGTCGCACAAGTTACAATGGTCGCCGTCAGTCTCAGGTTGTAATAATTTACTATTATTTATTCAACAAATGCACTTATTATAAAGTACCGACTATTATAAAGTACCGAGTAGCCGATTCTCAGACCCACTGAATATGCATATAAAATTTGGTAAAAATCAGTAAAGCCGTTTCGGAGGAGTTCGTGGACTAACATTGTGACACGAGAATTTTATATATAAGATGATAATATATTATATCGATTAAAAGATTCCTTGTTCAATATTATGGAGATAGTGTAATTCACTCTTTTCTTAACTCTACTACTTGTACTAATATGTGATATGTGACTCTACCAATATATATACCTGTGGCGGTACCCACAATTCGCCTAACAATCCTGCATCGCGCTATCGAAGTTTCGGAGAACGGCAAGATATATCCAACGTCTGAAATGACGTCAGTGGGCTTCGGCCTGAGTCCTGACCGAGCATGCTATCTCTCTCGGTCGGAAGATCTTCCTTTTCGGCCGCCACTAACAACGTTAAATACCAATATACAATGTACAGGGTAATTAAATCCACGTATTCTTTTTTTTTTTTTGTTAATACTTAAGTCGTCAATCTTATAAATTTCTTTGCAATACGTAATTACAAAATATGCGTAATTATCTTCACAGCTCATTAACTACCTAATTTGACATTTCCTCTTCATAATTGCTCATTATATTTTAACACTGTGGCAATTTGAAGTGAACAAAGACGAGCATTGTTTGTTTTATGTGTTTTTCGTTACGTTAAGATTGCTTCTATTACTTTATTGTGTTTTTCAACTTTCATAATTTGTCTCGTTACAACTTTTCCTACGATAGAAAAGGAAGTTTAGTTTAGTTAATGACTCATGTTATTGTTTAACTTTTTTTACTTGATTGAACTTACTATAGGTACTGTTTACTGTATACGAGATGATCAATGATATTATATGAAAAACTCAATGAATATCATTGGAGATGATCTTGAATATACTTTAATTTTTGGTTCCTTGGCAAAGGCTGCATGTCGAGCTTCAGATTCAATGTAGCTAATAGCTATCTACCTGATGTAATGTAACTCCGTTGACACTGTGCATTTTTAGTTATTTAAGTTTTGAATTGTTATATTTTATTTTTACATAGAAGATTTAAATGATCATTTAAGTATGCTTTGTGCTAGCTCGGCTTACAAAACTCCAAGCAAATATCGATCTCCTATGTAGGTACTTTATAATATTTAAGTTAAATAAAAAGTAATTTTGGATTGCCAAAAACAAAAACAAAATGGCGCCAAAACCGTTAGTATTCTAGTGACATACTACACGCATACATCACACAGCTAGAATAAATAACAAAATTCATAGAAAACAATACCCCAGCGAGTATGCAAATAAATATAATTAGTATTGAAATATGCCGACTACTGTTGCTTCTTCACTTTACATTGAGGTGCATAGATATTTAGAGCCTGGTAAGAAAATATATTTTAGTTTGTTAGAGCTAAATATAAACTCACAAAACAAAACTTTAAAATTATCTTTAAAGTAAAATTCATCAAAAACTTAACTGTAAGTAATTTTTGTTTGCCGATGTTTATTTACCTATGTAAAATGACCTGCGTGCAACGCCGCTAGCAAAATTAAAAAGAAGCCGTTCTATTTTTAAACTTGTGTCAATTTAACTTTTTTATTCGCTACCACGAAAGTATATCGGGTGTCGATATGCGATGACAGCGCCGCTCGCCGGTTCTCATTAGCGCTTATTGTTAACCGCTACATGTTAAAAAAACATGAACTCACTTTCGTTTTATCCCACAACCCACAACAGCTGTACTAGTATGAACCCTATTGCCATGGCAAAGATATTTTAATATCGTTACTGTGTTTATGCCATAGAAAAATGGTTCATACGTTGTACAGTTGACTGTACCGGTCAAATGCAGCGTTTTTAATGATCGGATTTTATATTGATGTTCATTGTTAATCTTATAACGATTGTTGGTTTTGGTTATAATGTACAATTGATACTACGTTTAAGGGATTAGTAAAAAACATGTCGTAATGAATTTTATTTGCTTTAAATTCTGAAAACTGTGGACATATCACATATTGTTGACAAAGATCGTAAACCACTGAGGCCCTGACCCACGATCTTCCCACCAGATAAAAAACCAAATTAAAATTTTCTATAATTTTATTTAAACACCTGTGAAGTTAAAAAAAATATGCCTACACGCTTAAAAAATAAATAAATATTATTTTGGCGCCTTTTATATATTTTGAACACGTCTTCGATAAACCAAATTTTTACTCTAATTATAATAACCTAACAGCAATATAATATTATGTAATTAAATATGTTGCTGTTAATTAACTGCCTTCTCATATTAAATGCTTAATTCCAAATCAACAGAAGTATTTTTTTCAAATCTCGCGAACCGCTAAGTTCAACGTACGTATGTGATCGATTGTACTCGTAACGTCACTAAATTCACTAGATATTTTTAGTTACAGTTGAGGCCTCGACAAAAACGAACAATGTACATTGTTTTAATATGTACACTGTAAACTGCAGGTTCCGAGAACGGTATCGTTGACTTCGTTCATAATTAACGCAGAGACACGTTCATCTCCTAGTCCGTTCGGAAATTTTCTACCTCCGATAGGTCATAGGGCCTTTATGCCTAACACATAGCGATGACTTTAAAAATCGGAGCTAAAATAATCATACGCAGTATCAGTTTTTTTCTCACTGGCCGTTGACAAAGATGTGCACTGATACAGCCAATTATTATATACCTACAGGCAAAACGGCTAGTGGCTGAAAATAAAATATAAGGAATTTAAAATTCGAATCCTTTTGTAGGGTTCCGTAGCCAAATGGTAAAAAACGGAATCCTTATTATAGATTCGTCATGTCTGTCTGTCTGTCTGTCCCTCCGTATGTTACAGCCACTTTTCTCCGAAACTATAAGAGCTATACTATTAAAACTTGGTAAGTAGATATTGTAGTCTGTGAACCGCATTAAGATTTTGATACAAAAATGGAAAAATTATTAAAAATTTTAGGGGTCCCCATAGGTACAACTGAAATAAAATAAAATTCATCTAACCTATGCGTGTGGGGTATCTATGGATTGGTCTTCAAAAATCATACTGAGGTTTCTAATATCATTTTTTTGTAACCTGAATAGTTTGCGAGAGAGACTCTTCCAAAGTGGTAAAATGTTCCCCCCCCCCCCCTCTTAACTTCTAAAGCAGGGCATGATAAGTCAAAAAAAAAAATATGATGTACATTACTATAAAAACTACCAACGAAACTTGATTTGAACGAGATCTAGCAAGTAGATTTTTTTATACATCAAAAAATGGTAAACCTGAAATTAACTTTCATTAAATCAACTGAAATATAAAAATAAACCTTATTGCTGCTGCGGAACCCTTCATGAGCGAGTCCAACTCGCACTTGGCCGGATTTTTTTCCTAGAACCGAATCCAGTGTTTATTTTTTATTGGATTGACAAAGATCCCAACTTATACAGCCGATTAATTATGGCGATTAATTTAATAAATACATGTGGAGGATGTAATGTCGTTTTATTAATCTTGACATTCCCAGCTATTACTTACATTAATCTGCTACATAGAATAACTTACAGCATGTTACTGTGTTGAGGCACATACTAAGAATTTATTCACATTGAATGAAAACTGATGTACTTGACCTCCTTATAGCCAACTATGTATTACAGCGTATGTGACCAAATTATTACTACGTATCACTTACAACAATATTTTCTTGTAGATTTAATTTAACGGATCCGTTAAATTAAATCTACAAGATTAACTACATACAATAAACATCCATGTTTTTACCTACTTAATACTAAGTAGTTAATCTTTACTTTGAGGTTACTAATATTATAGGTATACCGTACACGGTAGGAAATCGAATATTTCACTTAATCTTTTAAAATTAATCGCTTAGCCATGATATCTCTTTCGATCTTCATATTATTGCTATAAAAGGAGAAAGCGTATTTAGACATTTTGAACACTAGCACGCCGCACGCGTTGCTGCAATGGGGATTGTCCATTTTTTTTAATTTTGCTCATTATAAAAATATTTCGAGGAATAAGGTCAGTGATCGTTTTTCTGTATATAAACGAAAAAATACCCATTAGTTACTTATATTTTTGAACAAATATGTTTAACCTTAGTTTGACCTACAATGGCGTTAAATTAGCAATAAATTCGACCAACATTATGTTTCGAACTTTTGGTAAGCTTCTTTTGGAAATTTAAAACATACTGCAGAGGTCAATTGGCCGCCGATGATGACGTCAGAGCGAAACTTTAAAAATTTATTGAGAAAAAACTAGGCAATGAATTTCAAAATTATTTTTTATTTATATTCTTAAAATACCCTATTTTAACGAAAAAAAATATAAAAAGTACATGTGATTTTTTTTGGACAATGCCCATTTTAATTATTACTTAGCTATAATAATAATAACTTCCACACCGGTTTTGGTGGCGGTAACCCGCTTTATTGAAACCAGACCAGTTACGCAGGAGTAATTTTATAGTGCCCAAGTGTGTGCCCAGTTCACAAGAGCACTCTCTATTCCTTTTACTCTCATAAGTCATAACGATTCACGATTCGACGAGAGATCAGGCGCAGGACCGACATTTTACATGCCCATCCGACGCATGGATCATCTTACTTGTCAGACAATCAGGTGAACAGCCTGCATTGTCCTAACCAAACTTGGAAATAACATGTTTCCAACGCGGGAATCGAACCCACGACCTCCGAGTCAAGAGCCACGCTCTAAACCACTGGACCACATCCGTTAACATTTATTATTAGCTACGTGGAAGTTAAAAGAACTTACAAGAGTAACTCGTTAATCTATAATTTGTTACATTGTTTAGACCTAAGAATAAACATAACAACAACACACAGTTTTTTATTATGCATAGACAACTCGTGACTCTAGGTAGAGCTAGTACAACCTTTCGCCTGCGCCTTAGCATTCACGCATTCGATATTAGTGTCTCACGCAAGTCTCACGCTCAGTGACTACTGTACTTTATATTCTGTAGTCTATAGTCTATGATATTGATCTTTATGACGTTAGCATAAAGTCATGTCAGAGCAGAATAATTGTGAATGGACAAGAAATCAGCAGGCGGTTAACGCAGTTAGCCCCCCATTATCACCCGCGTTCTCTATGCTTCGCTTTGCTTTTTACCTAATTCCAAAAGAGAGGTTCTAGGTTCGGTTAATTGTGTGTTTTAATTTGTAAATTAGAATTTAGACTGCAATATCTTCAGGAGTTTTTTTTTCAGAAAAAAATAAGCTATTTTAATGCTCAAACTGACCCAGTGTCATTTGGACTCTAGAGTCTAGACCATAATTGAACACTAATAAAACACACTTTTTCTTGCACTTTATCCACTATATTAAGATATTATTATTATATGTTTTGATTATATTTAATTATTTAAAACTACCGACGTTAAACTTACACCTGATGATGAATAATTTCGAAACCGGTCGTGTAATTTGTTAAAAAGTTATAATAATATCTTAATATAGTGGATACAGTGCAAGAAAAAGCGTGTTTTATTAGTGTTCAACATGAATTTCCACCAAGAACCGTCAGTACAATCAATTACATATAGACCATAATTATTATTCATAACCATTATTTTAAAAATTTGTAAATCATTCCTATACAATACTTTTTAAAGTCTATGTCTTGAATTTAAAGCAAAAGGTAGTATTAAATAATTAAATTAAATATAATAATGATTTACATTAAGATTTAGAGATAAAAGTCAAGAGCTCATAAAATAGAATATTGTCTCATATTTTTAATCGCAAAACTACTTAATATAAAAGAAAATAAAGCGGGAAAAAGTTGTAATAAAAGTTACGTATTAGTTATACTATAAACCAAGCTTATCAAAGATTTAAATACTCGTCTTCTAATCCCATCTTTATAGGACTTAGCGTCAAGTGAGACATCCCAACACGTTTGTAACAACTAATAAAAATACTAATAAGCATGCTAAGGCAAGCGTGCCATAAAATATGACAGACACGTAACTTACGTCTTTTTACCTTGATGCCAATGACGTAAAACGTATGTTGCCAGATCATTGCTGGTCTGGCCACTAAAGTCCTAATTAGTTAACTAAATTTCAAGTAAGTAAATAATCCCAAACCTTAAAATATTAAAAAAATACAATGTCTGCATCTATTTGTAAATACATTTGGGAAGTCACAAAGGATAGACGACAACGGACCTTGAATAGTTTTATCCATGTCCAGACTAATATTATAACAAATACGAAAGTGAGTCTGTCTGTCTGTTACCTCTTCACGCCATAATCGCTAAATCGATTTTGTTTTATCCCGGAAAAACGGTTCCTGTGCGTTCGCGCAACATCTAGTGCTGCAAAAACATTAAATATTATCTTTTACTAGACGTTACGGCTTTGGCTTCTTACTTGATCTTACTGATATTTCACAGACAAATTAGTTCACAAAAATAGCTTATGATCCTTCACGTGGTCTACTTCTTGTCTGTGCCAAATAACATAAAATTTGCTCCAGTAGTACGTGAGATAAGCCCTTTCAAATAATTTCCTCCGCTTTTTCTACATTTTCCTCTATTTCTTCGCTCCTGTTAGTTGTAGCGTGATAAAATATAGCCTATAGCCTTCCTCGATAAATGGGATATCTAACACTGAAAAAATTTTTCAAATCGGACCAGTAGCTCCTGAGATAAGCGCGTTCAAACAAACAAACAAAGAAACAAATTCTTCCGCTTTATAATATTAATAAGTATAGATTATTATCTTTTATAGTATGAACTATGAGCGATGATATTTTCACTAACTTCATTTCATTCTTCTCTAACTGATCAGTTGATATGGTGTTTGGGTTTTTTCCGATCTAACTGCTAATTAAATAAGCACATACAATGTACCCTACGATATACCTGTTATTAGTCGCTAACAAAAACAAATAAACGATTAAATGCCTCAAAGAGTCCGCTCTTAAAATAAAACGTAAGCCCAAGACAGCTTGGATTCTGTAATTTACCTACTTTAGAAATGTTTTACATTATTTTTACTTACCGCATACGTATTTAATATATATTGCAGATCACGAATGAACTATACAGCCTTATTCGTAAACAAGACGTATAACTTCTATCGCTAGTCGCTACATTATCATTGATTTTTGCTTATGAATAAGATATATATACATTACATTTTTAGCTAAACAATAATATGCAAGTTGCTTCGCATCCACATTTGCTACCCATGATAATGTCACCTTATTGATTCAAAAGTTTTTTTTTTAATATACAGGGTGCAATTAAACCTTCCTGCCAAATTTTTCCCAGGGCTTAGGTATCATTAGGAGAATCCATTTAACCAAAAAAAATTGGGTGTTATTTTTTTGTTATTGACATATTTTATCCCATTTAAAATCGTTGCAGAATGATCACTCGCGGCGGTGGGTATCATCGGGGGTGACGCGGGGCGAGGCGCGCGCGCGGGGGCACGTCACGCGCGGGCGATGCGTAGTGTCCATTATTTGTAGTGTTTTTTAGGATAACTTTCGAAGGCTATTTCTCAACATTTTAGTACTGAGTGATTATAAAAGAAAAAATACGTGTATTTTTATTTTTATCAAGGATCAATATATCAAAATTTGCCAGGAAGGTTTAATTGCACCCTGTATAAATAAAACTGCTGCCAAGCTATAATGTCATAATAACAATAACAATAGCTTTTTAACTACCTTTTAACCAGGCTTCCAGTTTCACTTAATTACTAATTACGTATTAATTGCCGATTCTTCTCAGCCGTTAAGCTCGAAACGTCCATGTAAAAGTTTTTATAGCGCTCCTAATGACAATGGTCTGTGGAAACAAAGACGGGAGACCGTCATAACTCAGAGATTAGATCAGTGGCACTCAACCTTTTTATACGGACCACAAAAACGTTTTCGTCTTGGTGTCGCGGGCCGCAACCAAATTTTTTTAGGGCTAAAAAATAATAACGTTACTAAAAATTAGAGATTTATAAGTGAGAAATTTTTTACGATTTTTACGAGGACTTTGCACTATTTTGCCGGTGGGCGTAAAATGGCTTAACTTCACGTGGGCCACTGATAAAGTCCCGGCGGGCCGCAGGTTGAGTATAACTGGGTTAAATGGTACAGTCACGACTGAAATCGGTACAAATAGTTTGTTTGTTTTAAAAATACTTGAACCGATGATGAATTTAGATAACGTGACCCTCGCGCGGCTGACGGTCTGTTTGTTTTTAAAAGGAAAAAATCAATTGTTACTTTTATTGCATTGAATAAGACTTCGAAACTATTAATCTAGTAAGAATTAGACGGATTTTGATGAGGGATACAGACATGAGTCTGTTCGCTAGCTAGAACGTAGGATAAATTAATTGCAAAGTGGTCAAAAAGAGAAATTAAGAAATGCTTTTATAGAGTTTTCTCCTTAAGTTATAGTTTTCTAGCATTGAAAAATTAAGCTGTTACTATATATTTTCTGGGAGCCACAAGCTGAAAAATTGTACGGGTTTCAGATTAAGGGTCTTGCTGCCGCACTCAGACACGAATATTAATTGCTTATCTGTAATTTAATTGAGATTATGACTCATAATATATGGGGATTATGTCAAAATCTTAATTAATTACTGTTGAGTTAGTAATATCCGGCTCTGAGTGTGGTACTTAGGTTGTTTTTAGTGTTAACATATTTAAATGATGTTTAAATGGGAAATAATTGTACAGTCGGCCTCAGCCGGTCATATTATCACTATGGTACGGTATTATGTTAATAGCCTCCCTCATAATCAGATCATATCGCTAAATTATTTGAGAAAATCCCAACAATACCATAAACGTGGGAGCCCACGATATATCTTGATAATTTTAATTTAGTTATAATACACCGTGAACGGGGCGTGTGATAGTCGTCATTTTGTTGTCGCGTTACTTTTTATGTGACTCCATTGTTTAGGTGCGCGCTGAACGGTTGGGGACCACGTCATTATAACGTAGCGTCACGGTGACCTGATAATTCACGTCAATCTTGGGAGTGCATTATACTAATTTTCTAGATTTATATCGTGTTACCTTGGTTCTTGATTATGCTAGAAATGGGTTAAGTATTCGATGTACCACAGTTTCTTTGCTTCCACGCTTCTTGACAATGACATCGACACGTTAAAACCAGTTAAAACATATTTGCAGTTACATTACATTTTAATTTTAAACTTTTTTCTAAGCAGATACAGCCTTAACTTAGCAAGGCCCTTAACCTAAACTCACATAAGTGTTTACGAAATTAGTCGATACATTGACCGTCGACCCGCTAACGACTTAAACAGCTAGAATTTCCTAGTCCGAGAGCCTGCTACAAGCTATTCGCAGTTAGTCAAAGAGGCTAGTCCAGGAGGTAATAGCCTTTGTGTCTGGCTCTAGCTGGCACACCCTCGAGGCCTCCTTACCTACAATTCCGCTGGCTACAGGGAAACATAGTAAGTACATAATATGTCTGCATTTAATAGTCTCTACTTTTGAAAGAGCTAGGATTTAACGAAAAATATTTTTATTATAATTAATATTGATATAATAATTAATTATCATTATTTTATTTTTAAAACTATTCTATGTGTTTTCCCGAGACTCGAAATATCTCCACGCCTTATTTCATCTACATTTTTTCAGCATTTAACAAGTAACAGCCAGATAGGAGTTTTACGGTTAAAATAATACTGTAAATGCTATCAAGTAATTATTAATAACTTTCAAGTATATATTACTTGCTTTCTATCATAAGTCTATAACTGTTTACACATAATAATTTTAGCCATATTTATTACAAACCCATTATGGTTATTACTTTCTAAATCTAAGTTTAAACAACATAGAAACTAAGATGGAAAGTCGTTCTTAAGTTCTTAGTGTATTATTTGTGAATGTAGGTATTATTAATAACAATCAGGCTTCTCTCGGGCGCACTTAAAGGCATTTAATAATAATTGAACTTCAATTTAGTGAAGATTTTGACAGATAATGTTCATACATGTCAAAATCTTCTTTAATTAGAGTTAAATAATAATTAACATTCATCTCTGAGTGGGGCAGTAAGATATGGGTTTTCCTGAAATAATTTCCAAATTGCTGAAATCATCACGTCCAAAATCAAAAAAAATGCCTCCTTTTCTACGAATCTCTTCTAATGGGATCCAGACAGGTTGACGAGGGTTCGAATGTGCCTTTATTGCCCGCGTGTGTGCGTCCTACGTCCTACCTGTCAAAATATAATTGAAATTGATGACGTCATTATTGCGAAAATCATCGCGATGTTGTAGTGAGATCGCCACAAAAGCTATCGCCCCTATAGCTAGACCTCGGTCTACCGACCGTCGGAGAAAACTTGATAAATTATCGTAGAAGCCATAGGCTTTTGAATCTAAGAAACTTTGGACACTTTCTTCGTGATAATTTACAACTGTCAGAAATATTTTATATCTCATCACATCCCTACAAGGATGGTTTTATTAGTATCAACGCTGCCAAATGCCGCCTTACTAACTTGAGAGACAGCTTTTTCTCATGCTCGCATTGTCAATATCCAATTATTATCATACTAGACGTTCCGCGCGGCTTCGCCCGCGTAAATTAGATATTTCACAGATAAATTAGTCCACAAAAAATAGCCTATGATCCTTTACGTGGTCTACTTCTTATCTGTGCCAAATAACAAAAAAATTGCTCCAGTAGTTCGTGAGATAAGTCCTTTCAAATAATTTCGCCCGTTTTTTCCATATTTTCCTCTATTTCTTCGGTCCTATTAGTGTTAGCGTGATAAAATAAGCAGATAAATGGGCTATCTAACACTGAAAGAATTTTTCAATTCAGACCAGTACTAGTTCCTGAGATTAGTGCGTTCAAACAAACAAACAAACTCTTCCGCTTTATAATATATAAGTATAGATATAGATTTGGCACAATTACGATTTATTATTATCGCTGCTTTTATTTTGAGAGGGAGCTGTTTTACATCCACTCCCTCTTGTCATTACATATATGTAAAAGCATTTTGTAGGTCTGTGTAATAATATATGCTTTTAATTATTATCTTTATGAAGCTTCATACAAATTTAATGTCCCATTTCTCACGTAGGGAAGACCGCCCAACCCGAGATACTCTTTATCAATGATTTATTCATTTGCGATAAATGATAGCCAGCAGTATCAAACTACCCTCAAAATGTAATTCATCTATACTAATATGTATAATAAAGAGGAAGGGTTTGCTTGAATTAATGGACCGAGTTTTTTACGGAAAAAGACTTGCAACTTCTTATCGCGGAAAAATTTACAGTAGCTACGAGATTTTTTTTGCAAACGGTGTCACGTGAATTCCCTAATGGTATATTCCAAATAAAGAATTTAAAAAAAAATCGTCCACAGACTAAAAAATGAAAAGGGCGATTTCCACATTTCTCCTTATAGAAAGTTTTTCACTTGAAGAACAGGTGACATCGGTAAAGAAAATACAATGCGTTTTCACATTTGCATACCGTGAGAGTTGATAAGCAGAAAGTCAGCCTACTTGTAAGTACATTACAGGTCCCGGCGTGTCTAATGCCGGTATTTTTCTAGACCATACTTGTCTAGGCTAGAGGATATGAGCATGCCCTATTTGCCTGGTTTATATCGTGTATGTAAATGTATCTAATGACGGTTTCTCAGTAAGAGCTTTATTGCTTTACTTGTTGTGTTTAATATAATTATACTGAATAAAATATAGCTTATGTACTTAAAACATAATCAAATGAAATACATAGAGCACATATTATATAGTTTCGGTACCATTTATTGCAAAAAAAACCTTCCTCCTAGTATTTATAGACTTGTTATTTCTTTTCTTTACAAATGTAGAGACGTGTGTGAGTAACAACCAATTAAGAAAAATCCTACGTATTTTCCATTTCCATTAGAATCATATTTATGTACTTAGGTCTTAGCCCTAAAGTAAGTCGATGTAGTATTTTTGCTCCGTAAAAATCGAAGTATAAAGCCATTTATTTATTTCCTATTGTGAAGTACCCACGTTCAGATTGGCTATTTGCGACGAAGTCAATGGGAATACCAAACAGGGTTGAATTTAGGGAGGTCCGAAAAGTTATGGCGACACTGAAAAAATAATATGAACACCAGCTGCTACCAAAATATACTCCTAAACCTGAAACCTGAGCGCGAACTTTGCTGGTAAAAAAAGTTACAATGTTATCTTGGGCGTCTAAGTTAATTTTGTAGAGACTTATAGACTGACATTTTGGTTTAAGAGCTTTTATTTAGCTTGAGATACGTCTTACTCTTAAGATTAGACAAACTAACAAATTATACTAAACACTTCAATGCGTAGGCACACTTTAAACTAAAAAAAAAGTATTTTGCATTGCAATAGTCTGTACTATGTTGTCAGACCGTCGCGTCTCAAGCCCTCGCCCTATTTTTTTGTTGTTTGCCAAATAAAATACCTCTTCGATGAATATTAAACTAACATGCCCCATAAGCGTTCCCCATATTGTTATTCCAGTTACTAATAAGCATCGAGATAAAAATGTTCTCCATTTTAATTACATCTGCATAAAAGTACAATAACTTTCATCGGGCGCCATTAAAAGTGACATCGGAAAGTTAAAAATATTCTTTGCGTATTTTTGCCCCGTCCGGCTTACCGTTTAAAAATAGATAACACGTATGGCCTATTACTTTATGAGGTTGTACGGGAATAGGGATGGGACTACCAGTATCGATAAAATGGAAATAGATTGAGTTTTATCGAACATGTTCCAAGAAACAGAAAAAAAATCTGTGGATTTTTAGAGGAAGAAGATTTTTGAACACTATATTAATTAACGAATTTACTAATAATCTGTTTTCATGTGCAAAATTAAAATATTTTGTTCCTACAAGGTACTAAAATTGAGACAATTATAATAAACGTAACATTTGGTTAAATATTGTTTGTTAAATGTAACTTACTTTGTATTCACTACAATTTCAGTTCATTTCATCGCAATTTTAATGAAAAACTTAAGCTCGCTTTAATCAATATGCGGTAAGTCGCAACAATATCAATATTTTTATGTCTTTAAGGCCCGATAACAAGCGAATAAACGAAAATTCATGTCATGTTCACTTAACTTTGGGCGCAGCTAATACCTAATCCCATGGACCAATTATAATTCCTCTATAGTCTATGCTAATTCTTAACATTTAACGTGGTATTTCGCTATAATAAGCTTCATTTATATTCTTTACATCATTAGAGCTAAGATCCTAACAACATAGTGTCTTAATGACATGCACATATCGACAATCATCGCCCATCACTAGCCTAACCTCAGTAACAGTTACCAGTTACCTCCTGAGCCAGTTTTTCTCCGGCGATAAAGGTATGGAACATGAATATGAGTGCACCTGGCACTGCCAGCGTGCCAATGGTCGTGCCAGTAGTCGTGCCAGTGGTCGTGCCAGTGCCACGCTATGGCCATTAGGGACTTGGCCTTTTTGCCGTATGCATTACAATTTACAAGTAATTAAAGGATAGTCAATGTGTGAACGTTTAAGATTTCTCTTTCTATACGTTCTATTAATATAATTGGCGTAGTAGGGTAAGGAAACGGACGACACTCGAGACACGGTCGAGACATTATACGTGTGGAATATTTTATATTCGATAGAGATGTAGAGTTAACGATACAGTAATATTAGTTCAACTATAATACGGGATTATAGTTGAACAAATGTTTAAAGAAATAATGTGTATAATTTCCATTCATTAAATATACTCATTACTTAAAGTGACCAAATAAAGCTCAATATTATATACTGCTAAAATATTAAACCACGCAACGAAGAAAATGGCTGCTTTTAAGCCACTTTGATGTTTTTTTTTTTATTATTATTATTATTTTTATTATTTTACAATTTATGTACACACAAAATGAAGTTAACAAACCAGCTTAAAACTAAAAATATGTATTGTACAAAGGTACATCTTATTCCAAAAATGGGATGTCTTCCAGAAGACCTGAGTGAAAATAGGAATGCGTGATTATAAAACATGCAAAAATTAGTGTGCACGCGTGATTTAATATTAAAGATAAACTTAGTACCTACAGTATATATAGTATATATAGTATAGTATAGTAAAGTTTAGGTAGTAAGTAAAGTATATATATATATATATACTATTGTTATTCCATGTTAAGTACATCTATAAATTATATTTATTGTAAGTATATTATAAATATTTATTATATTTATTATATTCAATATATATATATATATATATATATATATATATATATATATATATATGAATATAATAAATATAATAAATATTTATAATATACTTACAATAAATATAATTTATAGATGTACTTAACATGGAATAACAATAGTATTACAGTATATTTTGCGTGTTCTGTCGCAGATAATGTAACCTGACTCTCTTTTTAAATAGTGCCAAAGTTTTACTTTCACGAATCTCTGGTGGTAGGGAGTTCCAAAGCCTGGCGGAGTGAACTGTGAAAGAATAGGAAAGGAAGTCGGTATGGTGAGAAGGATACTGGAGAAGAGTACGTCTAAAAGTTCTGCAAGACTCGTCCTGGAGATGAGGAAAAGAAAAAAGGTCGTGCAGATAGGAGGGACATGAGAAGAAGGACAGAAAATTACTTTGAACAGCAGACTAAGAGTCCTATAGTTTTGACGCTGGCGAATAGGGAGCCACTGTAATTTATTGCGATAGTCCAAGATGTGATCAAATTTCTTTAGCCCAAATATAAATCGAATGCAGAGGTTTTGTAAGCGTTCTAATTTATTTAAATTTTCCTCGGCAGCATCAGGATAAGAGACATCGGCATAGTCAATAATAGGCATTACAATGCTCTGCATGAGTGTAATTTTGGTAGAGATAGATAAAAAGTTTTGCAGAGCTTTAAGAGGATGAATAGCACAGTTGACCTTCCGACTGATGTTGTTAATGTTTTACATATAGTGCTTATGTTTTACATATAGAGCGAAATTTATTAAAACGAAGTATACTTGGCTCTAGCTTTCGCCATTTATTTAGTAATCTGTGCTTACTGCTTCTACTATAAGGAGACCTTAAATTAAATTGCAGCTACAATCAAATGCTAGTAAATTAATAATATGGTTCAATGCGTGTCGACTGCGGATTCGAATCGATACGATTACGAATGGATACGAATTCCCTTCGATCGAATTCCTGACGATATAATGTACAGGATGTAACAAAACAAAATGATAACACTTCAGACTTTAGGCTACTTAATGTACCAATACGTATTTTGTGGTTTAGGGTGTGTATTATATGGACTTTACCGTGAAAGTGGCAGCGATGAAAGAGTTGTTGAAATTTTCTATGAGAAACGTCTCAACGTCACAAATTTTCCCATACAACAATAATTAAAATTAGCTCTTTAACCGCGGTTACTTTCACAGTGATCTCTATACAGAGGAATCATATACACGCTAAATCAAGGATGGCGAACTAATGGCACGCGTGCCACCAGTGGCACGTCTTTACATAAAGTTTGGAGCACGCTTCTGTTCACAAAACTAGTATCGAAATTATTGAATGGCACGTTTATGACTTCTTCAGAAAAAGGACACTGTGATACGAATAGGTTCACCATCCCTGCCCTAAAATAATATCACATTGTTTTGTTACACCCTGTAGACAGACAGTTTTAAGGTCGTTCGTCGACCCCCAAGTAAGCTGTCATTATTATCCTTGAGGCGATTCGCACATGTCATTGTGCTGTCGGATATGGGCGGGATGTTCCCACCGCGGACCGCCTAAACTAAATGCTGATGATTTTTTGTTTCATTGTTGATACTTGCTAATCGTTATATTGTTGACTGTTATGGTTTACTGGATCTAAATGAGAAGGTAAACAATGATACTTCAGTAAATGAAACAGCACAAAAATTGCTTACGAATCCACCTACATTTACACAAATCTATTTATAGATAAGTCATCAATTATTATATTTACAATTTACAATCTTAATATGCATTACAGGCGTGTATATTTTGTTCTAATTTTAAATCATGAATATCACTACCTACCATTCTTGCTCGAAGTCAGAAAATAAAAATTGTGACTTGTGAGACACAGCCCTGCAAGGCTGTTTTCAGTCTCATTACTCAGCTGTTTCATACTTAGGCAACGATATTATATAAAAAACTCAAACCAGATAATATGTTGAAGTTTCAAAAACGGCCCAATTGGGTCGTCTTTTACTTAGTCTTATGTCTCTCTACGCACAAGAAACTTTGCAGTTCGACGTTTAAAAATAGAACTGTCTCTTTTATGTAAATGGCATTTCGTATCTTTTGTTTCACTTATCTGTCAAAGTCCAATTTTGAATTTGAAAATTGTTCGGAAGAGATTTAAGCCGAAAAATAGTATGAACGTAACAGATCTGTATAAGTAGAATATCATTGTACTTAGGTATGTCCTATTTCTATCCATCATCCAGTCACTTCGGTTGTGGCCAAAAAACTTATTTAAAAACAGCACCACCTACTCGTATATCCATGCCCCCAATAATGTCTCAACATCCTCGGACCTCGTAAATCTGTTCACTCTTTATTCACACACATTGTTACTCAACCTTAAATGAATAAGGCGTTGTCCCGTGGGCGATGCGACCTCGCCATTTCACGGGCCTCTAGTCTCTACACCCAATAGTTTTTATTGTGTTTAATTGTATGTATTAGCATATTGCTAATTATTATTGATTCCATGAGCAGACAAACGTTATTCTATATATGTATGATAACAACGATATTAAACACCCTATGATAATCGTAATTTAATAAAAGTTACGAACAGTTTGGTAGCTCAAGCAAAAAGTTATTTTTGATTCGACGCTTAAAAAGTTTTTCCTAAATAATGTAAAAAAAAAGTGAACAATTATAGTAATTATGGGGTAACTATCGGTATGATGGTGTCATGAAAGCCTTTCGAACGCGCTATGGCAGTAATAATAATACATAATATTATAATCGCAACTTGCAATATCGCTCTTAGCTACGTTATAAACTTTACTGCTATTATTAGATAATAGATAATGATGATCCGCAAAGTATTCGGAGTATCTTTGAAAATCCGAGTATCTCTCATCACTGTTCAAAGATACCATGGTATCTTTGAAGGCTTTCTTTGACAGTAATGGTGATGATGATGATGATCAGTATCTTCATCTTGCAATAGGTGTCCGAACAAGGCACCGGCCGCAATGAAGTAACTTTAAGTACAGTACATAATATGTATTTGTCCTCTGAACTTCTCGAAATGATCCTTATGTTCTCGTAATAAAGGTCATATAAATGAAGTTTGAACAAAAGTCGCAGTCGCGGAGAATGGGGCGTGTGACGTCCGGCGCGTGACGCGAATTTATGTCGCATACGCCGGGAGCTGACTGGCAAATATAGCAACCATTAGGAGTAACGGCCACATTCAGTTTTAATGAGTGCCTAAAATGAACTCAAACTCCATTTATGTATTTCCTTTAAAATTCTTTTGATAAGTATTAAAATAGATCATAAAAAGAATATCTATGAGTACGTCCCTATAGAGGACTAGTCGAATCAGAATATAAGTTTTGAAAGGAGCGTCTACCAGTGTACCTACTGCCGCCACAGACAGGTTGTTACAATACAAAATACAATCTAAAAGCACTCTGTAGCGAGTGAACTATCCACCAGGTGCTGCTACAGAGTTCACAGCAAATGACGTTGAGCAATATAAAGTTATTTAAGTTGCCCTACACGGAATCCTCGCCTCCTCTCCTAGAGTAATTCCCATGAACCTAATACGTCATAATTAAATATTATACTCTTAGGAAATTGAAGTATTATTTCTTAACTGACATTAAAATAACTATAAATTCTCTGTTTGCACCGAAATGAAAATATTTAAAAACATTATAAATAACAGCAATTAGATAGGGATTACAAAAAGCGTTATAACTTTTCATTGCACTGCAAAAGTCTAATTGTTAATTCACTTTCAATTGCATTAGTTATGGTTGATTAGCTAATTCTACAGCTAGCTCTCGGCGTATAATGTCGTAACGTTTGAGTCGCCGTCACCGCGGTGTCACGACTCACGACCTACTTGCGAATGCGCCGATTTTGATGATAATCATGTCAAATTGTTGCACATTTAACTTAAAAATATTCCTTGTATTCAAAAATAACTCTACTATTTAAAACAAAAGATCAACCTCACTTATCGTGTAGGCCGGAGGTATGCAAAAAATAATTTTAGTGTTTTGTTGCCTATTCTATGTTACAACACATCTAAATGTAATATATCTAAATTCTAAATGTACCTAAACCATTCTAGCACTAAAAGTTGTGAAAATAGACCGAAGACGGACGAAATTGTAAGGGCCGGGACACAAAAACACGATACGACGTCGCGTCGTAGAAACTCACGTAGAAATTCAAAGATGAGTTTATACGACGCGACGTCGTATGACGCCGTACGACGCTGTGTCGTGGTTTTTTACGACGCGCGTCGTAATTCCCACGACACGAGGTCGTGTCGTGTTTTTGTGCCCCGGCCCTAAGAGTTCTCAATACTACGGAACCATAAAAAGCCTGATTTGTATAACATTTGCCATTTAATTCTTGTACATTATTACATTATTTTTAATTAAACGTGCATGTAATTAACGTTTGCATGTTGGGAGTATGAGCCTCATAAAAGCTACACCAACAGGGCCTCGATTCTCTAGCTCCTCGAATGTCCTTTCAATTGAATGCCATCTAAGGGCCCACCAGGGCCCCCGCTGCCATATGTGCAATGTGTGCAATGCACACGGGTGCCATCCTCTAGGGGCGCCAAATCGCCATTTTTGGGGCGCCAAAACCAAGGACCCAAAAATTTGCCTAAAGAGGCGCCAAAATACTTTTTTGCACACAGGCGCCAGTAGCCCTTACGGGGACCCTGGGGCCCATACATAGCTGCGAGTTCGCATCGCATCGCATCGTAATGTCATCTTTATTATGAATTTTGTCGCAGATATTTGCGATGCGATACGGAATCCGTATCACATCGTAGTTATATGTTGGACCCCTGAGTTCTAAGTCGCGTGCGCATATTTTCTTACGCGCGAGTAAGACAGCTTGCGATCAAAATGAAATCTGAAACCTTAGAATCGGACCCCAGACTCGCAATACTGACTCAGACTAATAAAACCAATGGCCTAAAAATAAAAGCTAATTACAAAGAAATAAAAGTCCATTGGAAAGCCCGACACGCCGATGGGTCTGAAGATAAATCCGAAGACACGGTCTCACACAATTTTATCGTCGGATCACCATACCATTCCTAGTACGCTAAAATCTTTAATCAAGTATAAAATAATTCCTTTGTTGATAATAATCATCAATTAAATGTTGTACCAGCTTTAATGATCATGATTTTAAACTTACATTGCAATCTGCATTTTATTGTAAAAGTGTTAATCGCGCAGGATCCGTTAATTTTTCCGGGATGAAAAGTATCTATATCCTTTCTCGGAATTTTAAAGTACCTTCATACCAAATGTCAGAAAAATGTCGGTTCAGTGGTTTAGGCGTGAAGAGATAACAGACAGACAGACACACTTTCGCATTTATAATAATACTAGCTGTCCCGGAAAACGTTGCTTTGCCATAATATAAAGTATTTCGCCCATATTATTTTATTGAAGTGACTAAATAAGTATATCGCCATGGCGAACGTCGATCGCTATCTCGTCGCACAAACAATGGTCGCCGTCAGTCTCGAGTTGTAATAATTTACTATTATTTATTCAACAAATGCACTTATCAACATATAAAGTACCCAGTAGCCGATTCTCAGACCTGCTGAATATGCATATAAAATTTGCTAAAAATCAGTAAAGCCGTTTCGGAGGAGTTCGTGGACTAACATTGTGACACGAGAATTTTATATATAAGATTAAGTAATTAAGTAAAGTAAGTACCTATAAAGCTTATATGGATTTAAGTAGACATATTCAGTAACTGCAAATAGCATGAAAATAATATGTATCATGTGATAACAGTGGCGGTTCTGAATGTGATAATGATGATACATCATACAGATGATGATAGTGATGACTGATGATAATGGTGATGATTATGGTGATAATGGTGATGATGACAGCGACACAGTTGGAGGGCACTGCAGTTACCCGAGAGCTTTCAATACGACGTAATGGGAGTTAAGCATTTGTCACTCATACTGAGTGGTTCGAGAGACGAGCAGACTGCTAGAGTAAAGTTAGGGCTCCATACCCAAGAATTCGGTAAGCATACGCGATTTCATTGGGAGGGATGTAAATTGTAATGTTGAGTGACTTATTTAAAACTAATTAAAGTTACCAAAATGATTTTGTGACGTAACATTGTCTTAAAAAATAAGTAGCTTACCTAACGATTTCTAAAACAAATGAATTGCTTTTTTAACATTTTCTTAATATGTAACAAATATATACAGTATTATCTATGATAATAAGTAAACTCCTATTACCCAACTTGCTACCGCTTGTTCCGATACGGCGGTTATTTACCTTGCCTGTACCAAGCACATTGAAAAATATTTTTAATATAAGCCCGTTTGGTGTAGGACATAATGAACATGTGTTCTAAATCTTGAAAAACTTTATTAAAACTCAAAAACCTAGTGATAATGAGCATAATATGTTATTGCTTGATGAATCAATAAAAATCTTTGCAGCTTAAGCACTTTTCCTTTTAGCTGCTACAAATGCTAAATCTTCCGTGCGATCCCAATCGCTTATGACTTATGTCTGTGCGTCTCCACGTTGAATAAAACTTGAAGATTTACCGTCTCTCGGCAGCGCCGTTTGTGTGCAAATCGCCGTCAAACTACAATTAATCGCCAACTCGCGACGCACACACACATAAATAGAACACACATACAAACATACACATACAAACATACAGGTACTACAATATATTAAATGCATAGAGAGAACACACATAAATACTGCACGTATGTGTGACACTCCCACGACATTTAAGGATGACCACAGACACCGAAGTTAACCTTTGTTTTACTAACTTAATTTATTAAACTGTAACAGATCATTTAAAAAATTGTGTGTTTACTAACTATACTATTGTTTTGTTTAAAGAAATTGAAAAGCCTAAACTTTAGACAGAATGCTGCTTGCATTTCCACAGCTCAGCGTAACAAAAGCCTTGTAAGATTACAATTTTCACGTAAGGAAAATTTAAGTAAAATTACAATTTTACTTTAACGGCCACACTCAGGATCTAGGAACTTCATAATTATTACTTTAGTGATTAATATTTTAATTTTTAACATAAACTCCATAAATTTTCTGCCATCCTTTATCAAATTAAATTTAGGTATACATCAGTGTCTGAGAGTCACCGCTAGTCGCTAGATATCTAGTATTCTTAGTAATATCTAGTATTCTTCATTGTTTCTGCGGACCATCAAATAACAGATCATATCATAATAAATAATCATAACTGATAGATGAGGTAATGATGGTTTTTATGCATCTCCTAGTCTTGAGGAAGTGTTTTTGTGAGGGTCACGCTCGGCGGGCTCTGGCGAACTCTTCAAGATGTCTGCACGCCTAGTACTTTTATTAGGTGTTTATCAAAATAATAAGCCATAGATTTTTCCGGGATAAAAGATATCCTGTATGGCTGTGTCCTTTCCCGGGACTCAAGTATGAAGTATCTTCATACAAAATTTAGAACAATCGATTCAGCGGCTCGGGCGTGAAGAGGTATTACATGCGTTAGCATTCTATATAGTTTGTGGGTATTACAGACAGACAGACCGATGGACAGACAGACGGATAGGATTTTAGTTACACTGTCTTTGTCTGTACCTAATGTGACTATTGGAGAGTTGCAGACCTTGTAATAATAATAATAATAAACATTTATTCAAGAACTTTGGGCATTACACCACGCTACATTACAAAAAATTTACATGAAAATACCAAACAGTATGAAATGTAACTAGCCTAACTAAGAATTAACTTAATTGTACTTAATTGTACTGTTCATTATGTAAAATATGTTTGTAGTAAGGGGCTTATGATTATATTATCTGTTAGACTTAAATGTAGACTTTGTCAAGTATTAATAATTTATACTTCAAGCGCTTTACATTGAACCTTTTACAGCGATAATTAAATAACGAAAAGAGCTCTCAACCTATTTAGAATTTAGGCCTTACTTTTATTTCCAAGCGAGGACAGGACACCTGAAAAAACAAATTAAATTAATGGAAGGTAAATGTAGAATGAAAATGGGACAAAATGGCCCTTTATAGTGTGAAAAAGGCTTTTAGGTCAAAAAGAAAAGTACAACATTTTAAACGTAGAATTGTTTAATTTTAAATTATGTTATTTCTCCTTTCATTCGTAGTTTCATCCATACTAAAATTTTAGAATAGAATAGAAGAGAAATAATATTTTTTTCTGTAAGTATGTTTATAAGTGTATCTTTTGCTACTGGGTCGATTGTGGTAAAATTTAATACATAGGGTACGCCAACTCTAGGTAGAAACGGGCATTACTAATCTATTTTTAAGAATATATTAAACAACTTTTAACAGTATATTCTAATGACTTAAAAATATGTTTATCTCTTTGTTAAATCAATGCAGTTAGTTTAAGTATAACGTGATTGTGGTCAGTAACCGGGACGCGCGTTGTTCCGTCAGTCTTCCTGATCCCGCGCATAGATAAAACATAATCAAACAAATATTAACTGAAGTAGACCTGACTGCGGAGGAGGAAATGATATTTTAAAGATTATTTTTCTACTAATCGTTATAAAAGCCCGGATATCACGCCCTTACAATTTGTAATAGATTACTGAAGGCGTCTGAACTTGAAGGTTTTGCAGAAGGAAAGGATCACTGAACTCAAAATTAGGAACAAAACCGATTAACTTGTGTTAAAGAATATTACTTTTAACCGACTTCTGTCTTAGGAAAATTTATTATGAGTTATAGGTACAGTGAAACGAAATTTTTTCGTACTCTCAAGATAGCAATTAAAATAAAAAAAGATTATTCCCATTAATAGAAACCATTGACGTCATGGTGACACTATAATATGTATGTTCAACCGGCGCGGCAGGATAAAATAATCCCACCAAAACATAAAATGTAAAAGGAGCCAAGCAAAATATTGCATAGCTGTAATACTTCTGTCGTAAAAAGTTTTCAGATCACATTCAAGCCAAGCCTTCAACTTATTTTGTAATTTAAATCAACATTTAGTAAATGTATCAATAGATTTCTTTATTTTATAATTATTATAGTGGCTTGGCAATGAGCATTAGAGAAATAATATAATATATTGGGCACCATTTGCCACATGCGTCCTTACATATACTAAAACACTTTATGCTTGCCGTCTGTGTAAGTATGAACTCCTTCAAATATGCAGTTTTATATTAAATTTGTTTCTCTTGTGCTCATTGGGAAGCCACTATAATAATTATAAAATAAATAAATCTATTTCTAATTTACTAAATGTTGATTTAAATTACAAAATAAGTTGAAGACTTGGCTTGAATGTGATCTGAAAACTTTTTATGACAGAAGTATTACAGCTATGCAATATTTTGCTTGGCTCCTTTTACATTTCATGTTTTGGTGGGATTTCATTTCTTTTTTTAAGGTTTTTGTTTCTTTTCAGGTCACGTTATAACTTTTCTGTACTTAGCTTGGTTCTCATTCTCTATCTTCTTTATATTATTTTTTGAGGCTTCGTTAGTTCTGAGTTGATTATTAATCTTATATATAAAATTCTCGTGTCACAATGTTAGTCCACGAACTCCTCCGAAACGGCTTTACTGATTTTCACCAAATTTTATATGCATATTCAGTAGGTCTGAGAATCAGCTACTCGGTACTTTATATATTGATAAGTGCATTTGTTGAATAAATAATAGTAAATTATTATAACCTGAGACTGACGGCGACCATTGTTTGTGCGACGAAATAGCGATCGACGTTGCCATGGTGACATACTTATTTAGTCACTTCAATAAAATAATATGGCATACATCTCAATGATGGCAAATATATTATTATGGCAAAGCAACGTTTGCCGGGACAGCTAGTATTCATATAATATTTTGAATTATAAGTTTAAACACTTACTTACTTATTAATCCCGACGTTTCAGCTGCTTTACAGCGGCCGTGGTCACGGGTGGTCTTCGGGTAGTTAAAGAACTTCAAGAAATTGGACACCTGTCACCTGAGTCCACCCGTGACCACGGCCGCTGTTTATAACTGTTTATCGAAATTTCATATAATTTGAAGGTTAAGCTAGTTTTAATACTTGCTTCCAGTGACCGAAATTCCGAATCCCTAGGGGGTGTGAAATAGCTGCGAACCGCTTCGAGAAAAGTATGGTACGGCCGTGCCTTTGCTAAAAAGCTTGGCTGGGGCACTACCGTGCCCTCAGATTGTTCCTATTACCTATATCTTGCGACAGCTTTCGTACACAAAGTTTTTGGTTGGCAGCCATACTAATAATATTATAAATGGGAATGTGTGTATGTCTTTCTGTATGTCTGCTACCTCTTCATGCCCAAACCTGAAAGTTTATCTGCTTGTCTATCTGTCTGTTTACATTGTATGTCTTTCTGTATGTCTGCTACCTCTTCACGCCCAAACCGCTGAAACCTGAATCGGTATGGAGATACTTTGAGTCCCGGGAAAGTACGTGGGATAATTTTTATCCCGGAAAATGTATGGCTCCCGCTCGATAAACGAATTTTGGCGCAACGGAATTGCGGGCGTCATCTTGTACTGAATAATTTTTGCCTGTTGCATGATACAAAATTACAAAATCGATCTGCATATAATATTACGCTCCTTATTAATTTGTGTTTGTTAGGTCGCGACTGGAGCCCTTAACGTGAGGTCTTAGTTCGTCGGCCGTTCCGGTTCAGGCGCGTGTGAATCGCCATTAATTTCGAGAGTACCTTCATACATCCGAATAGAAATGAGCGTCTCGCTACGTCTATTACTATAGGCTACGCGCACATTGTGCACACGCAGCGGAGGGGGTCGCATTTTTCATAGAAATTCATGACCTAACGCAAAATGCTCGTTGGGTCAACTTGTACGAAAAATGCGATCCAACCCGCTAGGCCCCATCACAATGTCCGCGTAGCTGTATACTAGATGTTGCCCGCAACTTCCTTAAGTCGATATTCGTTTATTAAACATTTTACAGCGATAAAATATTTTGACGTATTAATTGTACTTTTTTGTAAAATAGATTTCCCAATGTAAATTTATATCGGTTGAGCAGTTTGAGCGTTAATAATAATACTCTTAAAGAAGAGAATACAGACACATTCATTTTTATAATATTAAAAAATCAGGCATACAGTTTTCTGTGTTATAATAGGTCCGTACTGACAGATCTTTAGTATAGAATATAGAGCCCTATGTAGAGCTACATGAGGTTGATCGATCCAGTCGAATCTGACCGAATTCGGTCAGGTCGGCTTGACCAATCGGCCTCCACGCATACGGAGGCCTTTAAAATAAAGCCTACACCGACATCCTTCAAAGAAACGTTAACAATTAGCTACGGATTATTAACAATAATGTAAACCAACAAGCTATTGATTATTATTATTATGAGATATAACGATTACCCAAACATACCTGTTCTCTAGGTCAGGTGACGCATGCCTGCTGCAAGAAAATACCACAGTATATTATGTTATATACAGTAGTCTAACTTCATACTATAGCAAAATTTAGAGTGCACGAACTTTGCAAGGTGCTGAGTTTGTATGTAGTATGTTGTATACCTACTATACTTGGATGCTAATAAAGTCTTTGAATCTTTGAATTAGCGTGATCGAAGGTGACTTTAGAGACTAGAATAATATAGTATCAACTCACGCACATGGGCGTAGCCAGGAATTTATATAGAGGGGGGCCATAGGTCTTTGGAGGGGGGGAGGGGCAGATTTAGAAAATCCTAAACTTCGAATTCGTGGTTTTTAACAATATATGAGAAAGCGAACTAGGATTGAATGCCTCCCTTCTCACCCCGCAACTGCGCTCCACGTTTAGGTATGGAACTCGTGGCTCGTGAGCATTAACGACCGATCGCTCTTCTAGGGGGGGGGGGGGGCAGCCCACCCCCCAATACCTCGCTACGCCCATGCACGCACGTCAAACTTGTCTGTTTGTTGTAGGAATTACTTAGATTTCAAGAACATGACCGAGTTATGCTACCATATTCTCATATAGGTTTGTTTTATGGCAACATTATGTAAATCTACAGTGATATCATACAAAACAAAGATATTATGATAGTAAAATATACAGAAGTATTGCATATTATGTATGAATTAATTAAAATCAAGGATACTTAGCGTAAGAAGCAGGAAAAAGATTGAGGTTTTTTACTTTGTGATTTATTAAGAGAACCCATTCTGGAGAAACCATGTGCGGAATAGATCTAATTGTTCTTATACAGTTTACTTTGAATTGCTGAAAATATTATATTCATCAAAGCAGTGGCGGCGTAAAAGGAGGGCGGCAGGGGCGGTCCGCGGTCCGCCCGGGGTGCCAAGTACCAAGGGGTGACAACTCACTCGCGCATTCTTATAACATTTGGTGTTGTTCAACCTAAAACTCTGCTTACGTCAACAGAAGAAAACTTCGTGATATAGTTCCAAATTTGACGAAAATGACATTATTTTGGAGATTTTACGATTGAAGCGCCACTTGGAAGCCGCCAGCATTTCTCTAGAAGCGGTATAATGGACTACCTTGAAATTCATAGTAAAATGGCACTATTCTGAGTCTGTTCCAAGTATACATAAGACACAACGCTATGTCTAAGATTATTTTAAACAGTCTGTGTTTCGGTGGCTTCTTGTAAAAAAACTTTTTCCAAAACTAAAATAAAATCTTAAATAAGATCCACAATGATCCAAACGCGAAACTTACGTAACGTAAGCACGTTTAGACGTTTTTGTCGTTTTATTTTGGGGGTGCTCAATAGAAAGCCGCCTCGGGTGCCAAACATGCTACACCGCCACTGCATCAAAGACATCATCAAAAAATATTATTAAAGCAAATTTTTGTACTTAAGTGTAAAGTGTTTACTAAAAACTAGGTTTTGCCCGCTGCCCGTTAGTATACTTTATAATAACTAAACGTTTAAAACCTTCAATTGGATCTAAAACTATCTCTGTCTCTTTCCAGGATCAGAGCCTCAGATCCAGTGCACGCCGGAGTACATGAAGGTGACGGTGCCCATGGAGGAGGGGCGCGACGTCGCGCAGATATATCTCGACCAGCTCAAAGGTAAAGTGGTGCGCCTGATGATAATGTATCCAAACCATGCGATGTTATAGAAGTTCCACAATCCACGCCTGATTTTATGAGCTATGAAATATTTTTTATCGTGGGGAAATGCTTTACGCGTACCCGGCGGATTGGGAACGTCGGCCGAGATATGCGAGACTCCCCGTAGGATCTTCCCACTAAAACCGCATGGTGCTCGACTTCCCGCTTAGGCATAGTTCTGGTCACGATAAACCCCTCGCAGTTTTAGGCGTATTTGGCCGTCCAAAATCAGGTTTCCAAAATAACACAGCAATGCAGGCGTAATTATGCCGAACTTCAGTCGCTAAATAGCTTTGGTGATTAACCCTGTGTTACGAAATGTAGTACCAAAGGAGCTGCATTATACTACAAACACTATAGCAGTTTATTAGCAACTTTAGCTTTTACTAAGATGAGAGTCATCTCAGTAAAATTTCGAGAGTAATGAGATGTATTATTATTTTTAACAAAAAATTAAAACCGACTTCCAAGGTAAAAACAATAATAACATTAATATGAACTAAAAAGTATTAAATAATTTTTACTATCTAATGGTGCCTTTTTCCGAATTCGGCTAAAACTCAACTATTTCTGTATTCAATCTTCATTATTTTGAAGTCGGTACCAGATAGCTGAATCTTCAGTCCTCTGACAGAATATTTGAAACTTTTGGAACTGGCACCGACTTCAAAGTTATGAAGATTGAATACAGAAATAGTTGAGTTTTAGCCGAATTCGGAAAAAGGCACCATTAGATAGTAAAAATTATTTAATACTTTTTAGTTCATATTAATGTTATTATTGTTTTTACCTTGGAAGTCGGTTTTAATTTTTTGTTAAAAATAATAATAATTTCACTCTTTTTAGTTACACTAGTAGGTAAACCTTCGCGTATATTTTACGTATCTTATTACAATTTGTCAAGAGTCACAACTCACACTCACAAAATCGTATATTATCAGTGAAGTGAACATATTGTGCTAAGTAATTTAACAATTTTAATGCTTCAAGCCCCAAGCGGTCACCGGCGATTGAGATAACAATAGAAAGGCTATTGTGTGTCGTTTTTCCACGATCGAAGGATCTATCAGATAAAAAATTGTATAAACTTGCATAGGATGTAGCGTAGCTACTTATAATATTTAATATTATCATAATTATTGACACTCTGTTCTTGTAAAGCGCTTATTCCACTTATCCTAGCTAGGAAGTCCTAGCTAGGATCCTAGCTTTCTAAATGTCATTCCACTTGACTAAATTTTTTCCGATTTAGGATCCTAGCTAGGATCCTAGCTTCTAAATGTTATTCCACTTGACTAAATTTTTTAGGACCCTAGCTAGGACTTCCTAGCTAGGATAAGTGGAATAAGCGCTTAATCAAGAATTCAAATCGATACTTAGTGCGCCATCTATCGATTAATAAGTATAACTGATTAAAAAGACACTTAATGACTTTGTTTTGTGTAAATGCTCTTTTTAAAATAACTTTATTTTAATTCTATTTGTCTATTTAAATTTTATAAAGTAATTAGTAAAGTATTCGATCTGTTGTCTGCCGCCACGCGCCACGCGGCGCGGCGGCGCGGCGACGCCGTCGCCTCTGCGGCGCCGACCGCCATGTATTAAACAAACAGGTGTTGTTATACAGTACATAATTATTATTATTAGTATATCCATACCTATGCCTTGTACTATTATTAATTCTGTGCCATGAGACATTGGTGACCTTAATGATGATGATGACGATGATGATGATGATGATGATTATGATGATGAATATGAATTGCATAGTAGCATATGCTTTCTGTTCTTAAAACAACGCCGAAACTCCCGAACGTGTATCTATAAGGAGTCAGGAGTTCTCTCAGCATCTTCGAAACCATGGTATACTTTGACCCAATATTTGACTTTTTGGTAGCATATTCTTAGTATACTTCACATAAAACCAAAATCACCATATGTTTCCATATAAATTTCGAGGAGTTCCCTCGATTACTCATGGATCCCATCATCAGGTCACCACTTTTGTGAACATGGTACCAAATTGGAGTAAAACCTAATACAACAAAACAAAAATTTCGAAAATCGGTTCACAAACGGCGGAGTAATCGTTGAACATACAAAAAAAAAAAAAAAAAAAAAAAAAAAATATCCACAGCCGAACATATAACCTCCTCGTTTTTTGGAAGTCGGTTAAAAAGCAAAGTCACATTGTTGCATCGCGGTGGCTTGGCGTCGTCTCTTGGCGCGTGACATCATCTTATGACCGCCAATAGCATTAATTAATAGTTTACTTACTTCAGATCAGAAATTAAATATTCACATCAACTACACGACGGTAGCGAAACGGCGAAGCCATACATACGTATTTACTGATTTTATGTAGAATTTGTTGAAGTTAGTGTCGGTAAAGTTGGGCCGTGTACGCTTGGCTCTACATGAGATCTGATATCTTTTTCACAGGGCAAACCGTATGTGGTAGTCTTGGCAATATTTTACATGAAGTGTTTTGGTGGGATTTGTAATATTATTGCCGGGAACAGACTACTGACTAGTACCTACTCCTTTTTAAAAAATCACTTAAAGTAGACATAGAGTTGACTTATAGCAGCTCATAAACGACTGGCATACTTGTGCAAGTTACTGTCACTCTTTAAAGCCAGTTTAATGAGCACGCTACCTACATGCAGCGTGCACCTGAGCGAAAGGTTATCAAACGATTTTAGTGCTGACAGATAAGTGGGTCTCTCTTGACCTACTGAGTAATAATGAATCTGCTTTGAATTAATGATCATCGCCCACTTCATAACGGCCCATTACTATATTAAGCTAAAATGTAGTCTTCTGAATCATAGTCATGTGCTTTATATCGCATCAAAACTCAAAAACTCAAACTCAAATTTTTTTATTCAGAATAAATTTTTGCAAATATTTTCTGAAAGTCTACATGATGCCTACCACCGGTTCGGGAACTAACCCGGCGAGAAGAACCGGCGTAAGAAACTCGCAGGGGGCCCACTTTATTTACCAAAAAAAGTGAGAAAAAAAATAATCATCATCGTCATCATCAGCCTATCGCCGTCCACTGCTGAACGTAGGCTTACCTAGCTAGTACCTACCTACATCCTCGAGTTTTGACTCCAAAAATATTCCCAGGAATTGGAATATTTATCCTCCCTTCTTCCTTTTAAATTCTTTTTAATCCGGTCAAAAAGTAGTTTAGTACAAAAAGTCTACGACCCTGCCAGGATTCGAACCTGGAATCTTCTGATCCGTAGTCAGACGCGTTATCCATTGCGCCACAGGGCCTCGTTGATGCGAATTTAATATTGTTATCACTTATGGTTACATATTTAACTTTGTAATACCAACACAATACCGACTCCCACTAGAGGTGATCGCAATTTTTCAGCAAACAGGCGCCGTACGCACCGTATTTTAGAATTCGTTGTGAAATGATGTGAAACTTCGCATTCGTCCGCACCGCATTTGGTGTAGATGTTACCGTTAGAATGCAAAATACGTTAACGTACATATTTTACCTAGGTAATCTGCAGATTCAATGACACCATCCGCTAAAGTGTGAAATTTAAATAAAAAAACTTATAAGTATTTGCACTTTACTTAGTTTGCATTCTCATTCTTCGTAAAAGTCCTAAAACTTTAATTTAAGCTTATCAACCTAAGACTGTTGTTGTTTTGATTGTTTTTTTCTGGTTACGACCTGTTATATTTCATTAGTGGAGTAACATTTTACTTGAAATTTAATAATTTGTTCCTTTGTTTATGTCCAATAAATTATATTATATAATTCTCTACAACTAAATTACATGTTTTATTCAAACAAGAACCTGTTTTATGTAAATACTAAATAATGAGATTAGAATAAACTTTTTTCACTTTAACTGACTCACCCAGGTAATCTGCAGAATACCTTGTTAATCTGCAATCTAACTGGTTTACACACATTAACGGCACAGTATAGCAATATTGAATATCCCAAAACGGTAAGAAAAATACTATGAGGCGGGAAATAATTCTACCTGGCCACGGCGGTGCCATTTTAATGCCGTCTTTTTTTAATTTTGTTTATTATTATTTTTAGTAATATTCCACGATTTAAACCTCAATCTGCGGGGGTAAAATGGTAACATTCAGCAATTCCTCTCAATCAATTCAGCAAATGAATTGTCAAAACTGTCAAACTCACAAATGTCAAATCAGTCCAAAATTCAGAAATGAATTGCAAGCAGAGTTGCATTTTGCGATTTTAAAGAATTGAATCATATTATGATTAATATCATGATTCAACAAAGTGACCATTTTAGCCCCGCTGTAAGTAATGAGTGAGTGTGCATTCAAGAACGTGCAAACACCAAAATAATGTTAGCAAATTCATGCAAGGCCCCTCACCACCAGGCAGGTTGAAAACCTCGACGCGCGTTTCGCCCCAACTCCGGAGAATCCTCAGGATGTAGACTCTACGAACAACATCCGTCAATGCTAAGTATCTGTTTCTTACAGACTACACGCCCTGTGAGCCGATCGTCCAGGACGGCGCGGCGACGTTCCTGCTGGACCTGCAGGACTACCACAAGTGCGCCGTCACCAGGATACTGCACAAGCTCACTGTGAGTACTCCGTGCTATTGTACCACCACAGTACTTTCTCAGAACAGCAAGCTGGTGATGAATCTATTCTTGGCATCTTTCAAAAAAGATCTGGATAACTAGATCAATACATAAATAGAAAGAATGCTGTTTGAAATGTTTGACGCCACAGACAGACACACATAAACACGTGAAGATACTATACATTATTTTGATCATGAGCTAACAATTAGAGATCAACTACGATAACTTGGCGCGCCCCTCCAAAATTCAAAACTTTTGAAGTGCGTTGTCAAGATGTTTGAAGTGCGTTGTCTGGCGCGGTAGGCTAGTTATGATTAGTTGACCAACAGATCTTAAATGACACTAACTGAAATATGTCGGCTGTACACTCTCGCCGAGAGCTCTCGGGCGAGAGTCTCGTGCGAGAGCCCCTTGCCCGAGTGCGATCATGTACATTCTCGCTTAGTTCAATCGCAGTTATGAACTCGGAGAAGATGGACCATTATTTTTCTTAAAAATGGCGAAAACGTATCTACGATCAATGATCACCATTCACCATTGCATCGAAAGATATCATTGTAATCCAAAGATCTATAATATATTTAATTTTATTTCTCACAGTTAATGACTTATAATGACGTTTATTATTGTTATTTTTCTGTTCTGCACTGTCTAGCGGCGCGACTAGTAGTGAAAAACGCGAGTGTACAGTAATGCGCTCGCTTTCCTCGCGAGACCCTTTGTCTCTGAACGGTCTGACCGAGAGGGTCCGAGAGGGTCCGAGACAGGCGAGACGAGGCGAGCGCACCCATTTACACTCTCGCACTCGGGCCGCTTCGCTGTGTCTCGGCGAGAGTGTACTGTGATTGGTTGAATACTTACTACATACAAACTCTTTCATTAGGATGTGACTACACACATCGAAACAGTCATTTGGAGGGGCGCGCCAAGTTATCGTAGTTGATCTCTACAATCGACTACTTACGTTCCTTCTTTTCATAGGAACATCTCGAAAAAACTTCATTATAAAAAATATCATCTGCTATAAAGCCATACAATTTAAAGATCTAATATGACTCCAAACCTTCACTCATTATCTCAGGGCAAGAAGACGTATTACCACAAGATCGTGATCGAGGACAGTCACGGCGGGCGGGATACTCTCACGGTGCGCTGCAAGATGGCCGGCAAGAGAGTCACACGGCAAGCCAGTGAACCCTTCCCGTTGGACTTCAATGAGCCTGAGTAAAATACTTCATTTTCCCTGATATATTCAATATTAGCAAGGTAAAATAGTAAAATAGCCTTTAAAGAACAAACTTTTAGTTGACTTCGTTGCGGGCTCTAACAACTTTTAAGCATCTGCTAGCGCTAGTTGTATCTCCAGACCCAGTCGCAGATTCTTGTTCTCAGAATATGCTATTATAATTTTGCGTGTCTCTATTCCAGTGTACTTAATATCACGCGGTACGTTGAAGAGCATGCACCAGAACTTGTCATCGGTGCTGTGGTTAAGCAGAATGGAAAGCAGTAAGTAATTTTCTATATTTTCGAAAGCTAGAGCGCATAACTCGCTTCCAATAACTGACATAAATAATAATGATAGTATTTAAGTAGCTGTCAATTCTCTCATACAGCTCACTTTTCCCAGTCATCAGCCTATTTTCAAAACTTCATCAAATACAAATATGCAACATGCTTTTTGGTCTGTCCCAGTTTCTAAGTGGTAAATTCCTCCATGATAGATCATGAAGCTGCATTATCCATTAAAATACACAATAATTTCAGAGTATCCGGTGAGATCTCCGTGAGCCCGGGAACTCCTCTGATGATGGAGATATTCCTGAACGAGGAGTCTGCGAAAGTGTACGGGCTGCTGGTCAACTACATGCACGTTACCGACACCGGCAAGCAGCAGGAGACTATTGTGTTCAATGGGTAAGTTCAGCAGTAGCAGTCAAGAGTCTCCTTTATAATTTAACCTCGCTGGCCCTCTTAATTGTAAGAAAAGAATTGCAACAGTACAATCTGACTCGTCTAGTGACAAGAAGTCGGCGAGAAGGCAATGTTTAATCAGACTATCCTTGATCCTGGCCTTCTTCTTTGTCTTAATACCTCGAACATGTGAATCGCAGACACAATATATTTTCGATTGTTATGCGGCAGCCGGGTGCCACTTGGGGATTGATAGGTTAAATTATCAAAAGTTCTCTAGGGCAAAAGGCAAAAGTGAATAAAAGTGTCTAGGTAATAGATCATAGAGCTAACAAACAATTAGAACTTTCGAGTAAATTCAGCAGGATTTCCCATAAAACTTCTAACTAGTTTTTATTATTCGTAGCTTCTAACAGCTTCTAACCTAGACTTTTAGACCTTAATAATTTTTCCCTACATTTTCTCCACATCCAAACTCCCCGTTTACTGTAATTTATGGACTATTTCAGGTGCTCCGTAGACCCTTACCTATTTGACAACTTCATGACGGTGGACGGCAGAAACCTGACCGCCAAGTTCCGCGCCTTCAAGTTCCCCGACACTACCTACGTTCAGTTCAAGGGCACCGTTACTGTCTGCCTGGATAAATGCCAAGGGGTAAGTCACATTATTGGAGAAGAAAGGTTTTAAAAGAGTACCTACCTAACCCTTTTAACCCATTTGCGATAACAGAGACTATTGGTGCCTTGTATTATGTCGTTTCCTACGCGAATGCGAAGAACGGAAGAAATAACTTGATATTTACTGGCTATTGGCGAGCTTATTATTGACTAGTTGACAAGACCCATTATGCTCTGAACCTTAGGTATCCGTTATTCGCAATGCAGACTCATGCAATTCCGCCCGCTAAAGGCTTACCTAATAAAGGCTGCGCCCGCTATACCATCTTTTAGCACCAAAACCCTCATACTTGCAGGTGGAATCACCATACAGTCCATTTATTAACTATTTTACTATTTCTTCCAGGTGCAATGCACAAACGGCGCGACGGCGTACGGTCGGCGGCGGCGCGCGGTCGCGTCCGGCGCCGACGCCAACAACCTGTACGAAGTGTCGCTCACCACCATCATCAAGGTGGACTGGGCTGACGGGGAAAGGAGGGAAGCTGGTAAGAGCAAAATTCTTCTCTGAACCGTCAGAAGCTTACAATCCTAACTTCATTAGGTACGACACAAGTGCTTATGGTGATTTATCCGGGTTATAACACCTACAGAGGTATGCAGTTCCTAGTCACGTCATTACCACTGTTATCGGCCCTATGTGACTTATAAACTGGATATTACTAATTTTCGTGCTACAAAGTTCTTGAGCAGCGCGAATTTTAGCTACTTTAACGCAGGATTTTAGCTACTTTAAATGGTGACAAATAGTCTTTCTTAAGTCTTTCTTTAAATCAGTACTATGTCAAGAAAATTATGAGAGAAGCTGGTATTACAGTTAAATCGATAATAATATTTTTGCTACATAGAAAACTCGGGCACTAACATCAGTGCGATACCAATAATCTCAAACATTCCTTCTATTTACAGAGGAAGTACTAGAGATGTTCAAGAACTTGAAAGTGGCGAACCAGATGCTGGGAGACATGGACGGCACCCCCGCCACCGTCGCCGAGCAGACCGGGAACACGCTCATTATTCACGCAGAGGAGGTCGTGAACTCCGCACACACACTGGCACTCAGCTGCGCGACGCTGCTCGTCGGTTTACTGCTCGCGTTGTACAAATAAACCAACATAGACTACTAACACGGCTTTAATATGCTGAAGTGAAAAGTGGAGAAGTAACCGAAACTTTTGATAAGACTTTAGATGTAGTGTGAAATACTGAAGACGACAAAATAATCTTGTAAGGGATTCTTTAATTATTTGTGAATCTCAAAAGAAACAAGTCTAAAGTCTAGAGAGTGATCTCCAATATTACTTTTTAACTTTTAAAAGGTCCTTTATTAAAAATGCGTCTTTTCTTTTGATTATGTTCTTCCATAAAAAGTTTTATTTATGTATACCCAAAATCATTGAAATATACATTGCTATCTAACTTTAATATTATGCTAACGCATTTAAGCTCACTAGTCTTTAATAATACGGCTTACCGTGTGAACAATTTAACTCCAATTTTTTTCTTTTTTGCTCACGGGGAGGGCTAGGGAAGTTGCTAAGGATAAGTTTTTGAACATTTTACAAAGATTTGTAAAATCTTAAAAAAAAAGTAAAATAGTCTCATGTGTTCTTTTATGTTTACCAGTGCTTTCATAATACTAGGCCATTTAGTCACAATTACCTTCATCTGAAACTCACTTAGCTTGTAAGTTAATTAGGAGATCTACTGCCTCTTAATTTAAGTCACGGACAGCTATCGAATAATGCGACTCTACATTCTCACACAAAAGAATTTGGGCAATTGCCTTAATTTGGGCAAATAATATTTCTCCAAAAATAATACTGTCCTTGTCTTACAAGGCGGAAAAGCGACTCTATAGACAGAGACAGCAATACAAATTTATGTGATAATGTAGAACTAGCGTCTAATGATGTACTCGTCTGGTTACCAAGTATTTCCCTCCTGTTTGAGTGAACATGCTACTGCGTAGTATATTCTGGTGCTCGACTGATGTTCAGATTGTGTATGATAATATCGTAAAAGTATTAACGAAATAAAGACTAAAATTATCTGAATGTGTTTATATTTAGGTCCCCAAAAGATATATACTTACTTTGGCTTTTACGGACTATAGTCTATTGCTGTCTTTTGCTTTGCAGAATGATAGGAAAGCTTTTGACTTGAGTAATTGTTCACGTTCAGGCGATTTTACAGGAATTGGTTTATATAAGGTGCAGCTGTGCGAATTTCCGTAACATTAGTAGCAAAATTGGCATAATATGCCGATAATTATGAAGCCAGCGATATTGTGTCCCAAAGAGCCCAAAATAACAGGCTGATAATAATTCGAGCTTAAGCTGAAGCCTGAAGAAATAATGAAGATTGGGGATATTACAATTATTGCGCTTTTGTAGAGAAAATTAATGTGGGCAGTAAGTATGTAGTGAGGTATTTTTTTAGAGTAGGCCACTAATTTCCGCCGCCCCATGTACGTAATCGGCCACTATGGCCTATGCCGCCCCTAGGCCGTGGCCTATAACTGCCCATCTGAGGTCGTATCTGGGTGTGAATAAAAACTTGAAACCCATCAGAAACTTCAGTCTTTTAATAGAACCATTAACTGATGAATCTAACGGTACCACTAAATCTAAAAATTAACAATGAAATAATTAAAATTACTACCAAATATACAATATTTAGATAAAAATTATGAGTAAGTATACATACTTCTATATTTTATACTCTGTGGACAATTGTTGTGGACTGAAATAGTAGTAGATATAATAAAGTAAAAATATTTCTCAAACACCATGACATTGAATTAAAGAAAACGAGCAGCCGCATCGCCTCATTGTAAGAGATTGCTGCTTCCAATTATAGACAACTGTCATCCAAAGGTTACAAGAGCTTTTCTTGAACTTGCTACTAAAAACATCAAAACAAACTATTTATGTGATGAATTATGGGTGTCACATCGCATTTGAGAAAATATTTCTACCGTTTGAAAAATTTTTAGTCTTAGAGTAGCCAGAAGGTCAAAGTGATATAGAACATTTGTTTTGGAATGTCGACTATAAGTGGTTTTATTGCACTATTATTTACAACTAATAATAATAACGCAATAATACTTTACAGAAGGTAGTTGTTGTTGTCGATTATTTTGACCAAAATAATAGAAACAATTTTTATAACTAGTAACATTTGTAGTTTAAAACAGTACAAATTTTAGAGTATTATATAAGTAAATCACAAATACCAAACTCTTAATTTACTTAAAATAGAGTTAAAACAATTCCTCGGTGTAGGACAATAATATTACGAACCTTATAACTTGTCAAAAATACAACTTTAGAGACAGTAAAATCCTAATTAATTTTGTGCTTGTTTCACAAAAAATACTTAAAACAAATCCAAAATCCGTATATGTGCGTTTACTCCTGAAGTTATATCCGCGAAACAACTTATTTACAATAATTATTATTGCTTTTGCAAATATAAAAGGCAAGATAAATGCAAGTAAGTAACAATTAAAAATGCTTAAAATCTAAATTCTAATAATAGTAATGAATAAAATATGATTAATAATCACAATCAGAAATAACTAAAATAAGATTACAGTTTAAATAAAATTAATTTACAATAACATCTATAGGACATAAAGGACTGACAAAGAACGAGTAGGTAACGAAAAGCAAGATAGTTGTGCGTCTCTTTCTTTTGTAAGTAAACTGAAGACTGAAGTTAGCTGCACAATATCCACATCTTAATTAATTTTCTACAAAACATTTGGATTTCGAAGCACATCAATCAATAGAAAATATTATTAAGCATTAAGCAATGGTCGGAGCAGAGGGCGCCACTAGCACATACAGTAAATAATAATCTGACCAAAATCCGACATGTTGCACACGTCATATCAGAATATTGACAGAAACGTTGTCAAATGTCGAACCGAACTTTTTGTTTACTAGGTATCTGTGCTGGTGCTGCCTGCCTGCCATTTTGGAAGTTTGACTCGTATCAATATTGCAGCTAGCTTTACCTTTCTCTCTACAATCATAAGAACAACAAGAAGAAACTAACTAAGTACCTTTTTTCCATAAAGTTTTCTTTGAATAAGGTGCCTAGTTAACTTATGCATGTTTTGAGTCACATAATGAAATAATTAACTTATTAATATACTCAGCATAGACTTAAACTTATAACGGTAGAGTCCTATAGAAATATTTACAAAAGTGACGGAATTTAATCACTAATACGTACTAGTAGAGACCTAATTATTTAGTCATTTGGTCAGTCGAAGAGTTGGCACATGGATTATTGGCATAAGTGTTTCTCCTTATATTATCTTTGTCTTTCGCAGGATAAAAAAATATTCGTCTTTTTTATTTCTGCTTGAACTTTATCTACATTATGCAAAGTCGAAAAACTGTTTTAAAATCCCTGAAGAATAGAAAAGGTTTCTTTAATCTACTGGCAACAAGTTTAGTTCTTGTACGATAGTGCTTAGTCATATTGCATATTTCGCTAGTTTCGACAACAGAGTAAGAGCCAGTTCACACGGCGCGGCGCATTGCGTCAGCGTTGCGTCGACGCAACGCTGCCGCTTGACGCATAGCCGGCCACACGGGCGCTCCATCATCGCAGCGTTATTACGAAGCAGTCCGTCAGACCGTCAACACCCCCTCCCGCTTCATCTCGGGGGCTGCTGTCCGTCATGTGTGCGTTGCGACGACGCAGCGCGCCGTGTGAACACCTTCGTTATTTGTATGTAAAACAACGCGACGGCAGCGTTGCGTCGACGCAACTCGCCGTGTGGACTGGCTCTTAGGTGTTAAAAATGTATGGGATTTGACATGTCGCTTTGCAAAGGCGCTAGTTCTAGCGATGAGTTACGTCAAATTCCATACATTTTTATACTTTTTGCTCGAATAGTAAATCGAAAGTAGCAAATGTTATAATAATAAAGCAAAGAAGGAAAAATATTGTCAGCCAACCTGATAACCCTGTTAGTGTTTATTGCTTTGCTTCCTTTATTTGTGCCTCAACTTCTACCGTATTCTACATTATACATTATAGTTTAGAATATAAGTGTGCGGCACGAGTCATTTCTAGGATCAAGATTCGATTTTGGCACTTTTGGATAGGTTAAGTCTATAGATCATCATCTTTCTATTCCTTCCTTTTTTATTACTCTTTCTCTTTCTTTGAAATGAAACAGAAAGAGAAACCACCTCTACTTTCTCGTCTCCAATTTATCTATATTCCACAAACTCCTTCCCCTCTAGAGTTTGTAGTTCTCGATTCATCTAGATGTCTAGTAATAAGTCACAAGTATTAACTTTTATACTATAACTATTACCTACATAAACATTATAGGTAATGAACACTACACTCTTCGAATACAATAAGTTACATGTAATAGTTGACACAGGTAACATAAGAGAATGCGAGGTTTTTTCGCGAAGATTTTTTAACATTTTTAGAGCTTGGATTTTAGGTCTTGAGAAAATATTAAAGTTTTTTTTCTTACCTCAATATAATTTTTATAACAGTTCCTTCTAGCGCCGTAGCTGAATAATTTAAAAAGGAACTAATTTTTTTTTTTGTTTAAATCTATTAGAAGATAATTTTCCCAAAAATTTATGTTATAAAATTCAGGTAACGGATAATTTGCGATGTTATATAAAATAAAAAAAAACATAACCATTTTTCCGCAAGAGACACAGTTTGTATCAGGTTTCAATTAACATTAATTCGTCCGTTCCATTGAACAACATCTTATGAACAATTTGTATAAAGGAACTACAAAATATAGTCAGTAAATACTATCCCAAAGTTCAGTGAATGCTCACTAATCAGTAACATGTCTCTCCGAGCCGCTCTGCCAGCCGGAGTCCATAGTGTTAGTATCACTATAACAATGATGGTGGCCCTTGATCACCTCCCGCGGGCCCTCGTACTGAGAATCAGGACCCAGGCACTTAGCTTCCGGCCGCCCATCCTCGTCAGACAACAACGACTCCTCGGTGTTAGGAGATAGAGGTGAAATTGGCGGCGGCGGAACAAAGAACTCCGGCTTACCTGAATCCGAACTGGATTGCCTCGGATGCTCCTTAGGAAGATTCTTCGGACTGGACTTGGGTATGCGGAGAGGACTGCGCAACTTCGGACTGCCTTCAACTCGTAAACTAGAGTTTATATCTGACATACGCCTATCTTCGAAACGTTCGGAACGTTCGAGTCTAGAATCACGATCACTTCTAGAATCGTTTAGACGTTCGCGTTCGATTCTGGAGTCGTTCAAACGATCCCGTTCAATTCTGGAATCATTCAGACGATCCCGTTCAATTCTGGAATCGTTTAAGCGATCCCTTTCAATTCTGGAATCGTTTAGACGATCCCGTTCAATTCTGGAATCATTTAAACGATCTCGTTCAATTCTGGAATCGTTTAGACGATCCCGTTCAATTCTGGAATCATTTAAACGATCTCGTTCAATTCTGGAATCGTTCAAACGATCTCTTTCAATTCTGGAATCGATTAGATGATCCCTTTCTATTTTGGAATCGTTCAATCGTTCCCTGTCATTTCTAGAATCATTATGTCTATCGCGTTCTGATCTAGAGTCACTCAGCCTATCGCGTTCAACTCTAGAATCGTTAAGGCGTTCTATTCTAGAATCGTTCAAACTTCTTTCGCTGATGCGTTCTATCCGAGAATCATTTAAGCGGTCTCTTGAATCATTCATACGCTCAACAATAGATTCATTGAGTCGTTCCCTCTCATTCGTTCTTGACTCACTTATACGATCGCGTGATTCATTCAACCGGTCTCTGGAACCGTTCAAACGGTCCCGAGAATCGTTTATTCTTTCGCTGATTCTGGTCTCGTTGAGTCTATCTCGCATTGAACTGTTCAACTGGTCTATCTGTTGCTCGGTCAATCTTATGGAGCTATTTATGTCCTGGCGCATCTTCTCAACGGTTTTTACGTGTTTGTCCGTCTGTCTGGGCCTCCTTTTGGAGCTGACTTGCGGCTGCGGCCTCTGCTGTCTAGTCAGAGTGAAGGAACCTGTGTCGGACTCCGATGTGGACTCTGGGTGATTCTCGATGGTACCAACTAGAGCTGATACGTTAGGATTTACGCAGCAGTCAGCCTGGAAAAAATACTGAAGTTATAAAATTATATTTCTCTAATTTAGTTGGAAGTAGTGGTATAGGCTAAGTAGCATCTCATTTGCTCTTTGCACCTGATGTATGTATGTTAGATAAATAATATTATAATATGTTATAGCTTTTTGTACTACTAGCTACAGTAACCCCTAACTTGAAAGTCAATCGAATTATATATTGACTCTTATGGCATATACAAAATGTATATGTAAATACCTTAACACTCACGTTGCAACAGCTGGATACGTCCGCGAAATACACTTCCGATTCAGCGTTGTGGTTGCGGTGACAATCGTGCATCGACGACCTGGCACAAAAATGGCAATAAATTAGTTCCTATCTCAAAGAATAATACTGAGACAAACATTATGAGGTCCCTTACTCGAAGAACGATACATAAGCCCTTAGCATTCTAGAATGCTTTGATAAAAAATTGATCCGTTCCCGAAGAACGACTGGTCTTATAGGGTATATAATATTATATGATGTAATTTATATTTACCTGATAGGAGAATGTTTATCGTTCTGGAATCCCAGATTTTCTTTTCCCTGCTTCTGGCAACACTCGCTGCTTTGATCTGAAACTGTATGACCACCTTTTAAATACTTCGATATAAATATGAGATTATTGGCTTTTAAGTGGCTTTATCAAGTACAATATTTGGCAATGAATTAAAAAAATTGTTCAATACATATTAACATAATTTATTCGCATAACTTTATTATCATGTATCATACCTTTGCTAGCAGATTTCTGATGCACACACTCTATAGTGACGTCTCTACTGTCGCGCTGCGGGCGAGCACAGCCACGGTACGGCACTAGATGTCCTCGTAAGGTATTGAAACGCTCCTGTGCTAGATGCGCTTCATCAGGGTACATCTGGAGGTGACCCATCTCCGTATTCAGCCTCGCCAGCTCCGGACCCATCAACGCTAATTCCGGATTCAACCTTGCTATTTCTGGATTCAATCGCGCCAATTCTGGATTTAACCGCGCCAATTCTGGGTTTAATCTCACCAAATCCGGGTTCAACCGCGCTAGTTCTGGATTTATTCGCGCCATCTCCGGATTTAAGCGCGCTAATTCGGGGTTGATCCTCGTCAGCTCTGGATTCAATCTCGTCAATTCTGGATTCAACCGCGCCAACTCGGGATTCAACCTCGCCAACTCCGGATTCAACCTCGCCAACTCCGGATTCAACCGCGCCAATTCCGGATTCAACCGTGCCATCTCGGGATTTATGCCTACTTCCGCATGTTCTATGTTCTGTGGGTTGGGGTGGTAGGAGTTTCTACAGGCGTGTGACTGGGCGTGGGTTTGGGGGAGGGGTTGGTGGTCGTGCGTGCGGTGAACGTCGATGTGGTGGTGATGGAGAAGAGTGGCCGCTGCAGGGTCTTGGTGCAAGTGGTGCCTAGAAAGATAAGTTATTACGATTAGAACGCAAATTCTAGTTAACTATTTCTATATCGATGTAAGGTTATTAAAATTAAAGATATATGGAATCTGTACTTTTCCTTTAATCTTTTTTTATTCCTATGCAGATTTGATGACTTCATTTAATGAATTTGCGTGTTGCATTTGACAGGCCAGTATTAAAGTAACCTTTGATTTATGCTCTAAGAATGTATAAAAATGTGATGTCCTAGGTAGATTTACCTTATAAAAATCTACTTACCGACTGCCATTTCTTCCTTGGGGACTATACGGTGGTGGTGGTCCCCAAACGCCAGTTTGCGCATCAAAACTCCCACTAGCCTCTCCAAAACCCTCCTGGTAGCCAGCTTGACTGAACTGAGACGAGCTAGCGAAGCTGGCACTCTGAGGGAACTGGCCTTGAAAGTTCCCGGAGCTCTGGAGGTTGGGAGGGAAGTTGGCGGGTTGGAAGTTGGCTGGCTGGAAGTTGGCTGGTTGGAAGTTGGGGTTCTGCCTTGGGAATTGGAAGTTGGCTGGGTAGGTGCGCTCGTCGTATGACTGGGTCGGGTTGGGAGTGTCGTTTTCGCAGAAACCGTACGCGCTGTCCCCGGATTGGGGTACGCCGTTCATACGACATCGGGAACTGAAATGACAGTAGAAAATTTTGAGTCGCGGTAAATAGAGGCATTATCAGCGGAATATTGAAACCGGCCAATTATCGTCCACATCGATCGAATGGATTACGTTGTATTGCACTTAGTCAAGAGCCGTGAATAGCACCACTTTGGTCATCGCATTAGTCAGTCAAATACTGTGTCAATTATAATATTTTTTACTTAAGTGCACTAAAGATTATATAATATTTAAAACTGGCTACTGTGCGTGCACGGAGATACCAAGAAGCTAGATTTTTAATTGTAACGAAAGTAATAACGACTCACTTCTGACTATTCCCCCTGGGCCACGGGAACCAGCTCCACGGTGAGGTTTTCCTGCCGGTTCCCGGATTCGGCGAGTATAGGTTTCCTATTCGACCTGTAACAACAAATTAATATATTAGCAGGGCTTCATAACGTTATCGAATAACAGAAAAAATGTCGTTACGTACCGTTATTTTTATAATGGTAGCCAGATAACGTTATTTTTATAACGATATCTAATAAAATAACGTTATATTTACCGTTATTATTATAACGATATTTTTTCGTTATGGCATAACAAAAAAATAACGTTATAATAATAACGGTACATATAACGTTATTTTCTGGTATCAGGTATGCGATCGTGCACGGTGCACCAAATCTCACTCATATTTAAAATGTAATAAGCGTTCTCTGTGAAAATACAAAGAAAAAATACACCTTAAAAGCGTGATTATGTTTAGAAAATTTTCCCGCCTGTCATGACTTTCTTGACGGACTATAACGTTATCAAAGAACATATATTTACCGTTATAAATCCTATACAACGTTGTAACATTTACCGTTATTAAATACATTTATAACGTTATTCCTAGTATCGGTTTAATTTTCATAACGTTATCTATGCCCTTGAAGCAATAACGTTATGAAAAAATAACGTTATTTGAAGCCCTGTATATTAGTTGGTACCTTATATTAACCGATATGTCCTGCAATTGCTAAACGCTGAGTAATTTAATAATAGAAGCTAACTTTACCAGTTACTACTTTAGGGCCCTTCCACACGACGTATTTTTTCCGCACTGACGACGTGCGTTTTTAAACGCTCATCTTCTGCGCGTTTTCATCGCGTTTTTTTTTTCGATATAAAGTCGGCTTCCTTGCGTTTGCTTAGCATTCTACTTGCGTTTATATCGATGCAAACGAGCGTAAAAAAACGTCGTGTGGAAGCACTTCATAGCTCTGAAATCACAAACTTAAATTATTATAATTTTACAAAACGAGAGCAAAGGCTTTTACTGCCAAAAATATAATTTAAATTGTTTTAAGTTTTAAATATTTTATATGATAAAAGAAAATGAGTGGATTTCAACAACTAGCATTTTTTTACAAATTTTGGTGGAAATTTTTGTTTATGATTTTTTTTTATTCAATTTGATTTTAGGTGTTAGAGAGTACTATCTTTTAATGAAATTATCAAGAAGAATAAGAATATTCCCTTAAAGAATCATGTTATTCCTGACACCGAAATTTACCTCCCACCAAAATTGGTTTTTTGGCACCAAAATTGAAAATGATACCACCAAAATTGTTACACCCCACCAAAATTATATTTGGATGGAAAAAATCTTGTACTGCAATAAAAAAGTAAAAAATTATAATAAAAATTGACTGACTGCCTTGGCCCTTGCCTGCCTGAATAACTTTACCTTAAAATTCATGTCATGTCAAGCTAGCATGCAGCTTTCAAGATGGACAGAACATGTACTAGCATAATATAAAGATGAATCCTAATGCCTGTACCTACTTATATATTTTAAAGACTAACCGAATATGTAGCATATTTTAACAAAATATCATCTCATTATGATTGTCTAGTTTGAAAGATGATCCCATGACTGGGCAACATATTTTATTAAGAAAAAAATGTACCAATAATCTAACATTTTATTATTCGAGATAAACGTATAAAAGAACTTTTTGTGATACTAACCGAATGAAACAATATGTTGGGCATATAATTTGTAATTATCATTTATTATTAATTATTCCCATAAGTTACAACTAATTACAGTCTTTTATTTTCAACAGTCCTTAAGCTCTTTTACAACGGAGTAAGGAGTGTAGTGTAAGTTACTTAAAAATTAATAGGAAATATGTTAATTATTTTATATAATTCTTCAAAGAATCAATCACAGTATCATTGTTACCACTGTTAAAATAACACAAAGATAATATAAAGATTTCTTATAACAAGAATAACGAAATACTGGGACTTCTTATACTTTAAATAAACTTTCATTATAAAGGTAATAATTAATGAACAATCAACACTTGTCTTACAAACTAATCATCTGCTAAGACGTATAAAAATTAGCAATATCAAAGTATTAACGACTTAAGAAATATAAACATTAGAAGTTAAAATAACTAAAAAACATATTCAATACCATTCGAGATAATATAAAGTTACAGTGATTGTGACAAAGCGTGCCTACCCGGGAAGTGCGCAGCATCAGCAGAATGGAATATGGCACACTTGCCGAGTACGTACATTACGCTTTACCATACTCACTATATCCTAAAATCTTTAAAGTTGTAAAAATAAAATGCCTAAGTATTATTACTGTGACTTTTTATCCATAGAACAAACTTTTGCCTTAATAATATTGAAAAACAAAGGACCATACTCTACCTATTTTATAACATCAAGTGTTCAAATTTTAAATTAAAAAATCAAAGTACAAATATATTTTCTTCATCACTCTCACTATTATCAATTCTGCGCTTTTTTGGCGGTTTTTTTATTCTCTTACTATTTATTTTAAATATATTTAAGTCTTCATCGCTGTCGCTTTTGATGATGCTTAGAAGTTTCTTTGGTAGTTTTTTGGCTCTATTGGTATTAAAATACGTGTTTAAGTCTTTATCACTGTCAATATTGATAATTTTGCGCTTCTTTAGTGGTTTTTTGGATCTTTTGGTATCTACAAATATGCTTAAATCCTTATCACAGTCTGATTCAATATTTTTTGAAGTTTCAAAATGGTTTTTTATTACTTTATCAAAAATAGATTCTTCACCACCACTACTATCAGACAGTATTGATCTGTCTACTTTTTTATTCTCTGCAATATCACTTGCCGATCGTTCAAACTGTGTGAGTATATTGGAGTTGATGTTTTCAAAAAATGAAGTGCTTGGAAGCAAATTTTCACAATCTATGATGTTATCTATATCTATTGACAAGTTGGCTTTGTTTTGTGATATATTCTTCGTTTTTAAGAAAAATGGCTCGGATGCTTTGAAACAGTGTATAGCAGGTTTGTTTATGCTCAATGTATTGTCTTTTACAATTTGTTTAGAAGAGGGTGTACTTGAAATAATTTCATCTGGAACACTCTCTTTAGGTATTTCATAGAAACCTAGATGGCAACCGTGAGGGCATTCTATGGCATTGTATAAACACAGTGGCTCAACACAAGATAGTGAACGCATAGCTAAACCGATTGTTGACTTAATATTCCATACAATTTGGTGTACTTTCATTGAACCATAGAATGGCTTGAGTTGTTTTGGTAAAAGCCAATCTTTTACTGATATTTCATGATCTTCTACAGTTTTGATCTTTACTCCGGATACTTCACTCTGTAACTTTTCAACAAGAGTCTCCATGTCAGGGATATCTTTACCAAAGGCTACTAGTTGATCTGCTGTTCTTTTGAGAACTCCGCCGATCCCATCAGGGGCGCCTTTTCCATGTCCACTTTCTGAGTAGTGCCAAACGACAGTTGTTAATTTGGGGAGATAAATTTTTAGTTGGGTTATGATGTAAAATATTTTTTTATTTCTATATTGAGTAGATGGCGAATCGGAAACAACATGCAGCGTACTAACATTTGGAGCGTCTTCATTAATTTGCTCCATAATTGGCACTAAGTGCGCCCAGACTGCGGACGCATCATGACGCAAGGATTTGCTGATAGTGCAGAACGATTGGGGAATAGTTTGATCTCCATGTTTACAATAAATAACAGAAGTGTGTAAAGTTATTTGCGATCGGCCTCCAGAAAAATGAACTGTTTGAACTTCTTCTCCATATTTTGTGTTATAGTTCTCACTGAAGTCAACGTGTATTAAGCATTCGTTTTCAGATAGTTCTTCTTTTATTTTCTTTACAGAAGCGTAATGATTCTTAATTCTTCCACAATGAGCCATAAAGGGCGTTATAGTTTTTAAAAACAATTTAATTACATCTTTAGGAGTGTCCACTTTGTTAACTTTTGCAATTGCATTAATATAATTTTCTTTATTGTTTTTAGTATAGCTTTTGGCTGCTTTCTCCCATACATAGTATGAAATGGTTTTTGAGTTGTCAAATTCCTTGAAACTTAACATTTTATTACAACAAACCTCACATTTACGTAGTAAACAGGCAACCGTAGTTTTTTCACAAGTCAAAGTATTTAAGACCTCTGTTATGGAATTTTCAAGAATAATCTTGTTGTTCTTCAGAGATGATATCAAAAACTCCATATTAGCATGCATTTTACACATGCACGTCTCACGGTTTTCGATTCTTGGCTTAATAACCCAAAATGGTCTCATTCTTGTAAAAGTAATGTAGCTTATAGGTGGGTACCCATTCTCAAGATATTTTCGATGTAAATTTCTTAAAGAATCATTCCAATATCGTTTTTGCTTTCTCAAACCACCTCTTGTTATATAATCTTGCTTTCCTGGACATATTCGACTATTTTCATCATCTTCAAAGAAGTTTTTCACAATATTGCGTAGTCTTTTTTGTTTAGGACTGATTGTTTTAGGACTTACCATACGTTTGCTACACCCAACCTTTTTTGGACTTATCTTCATCTTTTTTTCCAACCTCTCAAGTCTTTTTCTATACATAAGCTTTTGTTGTTGTTCCTTCAGAAGAGCTTTCTTAAGTAATCTTATTTGAGACTTTTTCTGTTCTCGGTATTTTCTAAGTTGGTCGTTCAGTTCTCGTTTGAAGATGCTAGTGCTTGTAGAAATATCTGACTGTGGACTGTTTCGCCCAGACATAGAACTGGGAGAATGTATGCAGCTTATGTTGGGACTTATAAATGGAGAAGCGGTTTCATTAACGGGTGTGCTTCTTTGAATAGCATCGATGGATAATGTTTCTTCAATAGGAGCAGCAGGAGCAGCTTTAACGGTAAAAGTAAGACTTTTGTTATGGGATCGCAAAACTCGAGGTGAATTTGAAATTGGCTGATGTGTTTGCTGTGACGTTGTTTCGGTGGGTAAATTATGTAGTGGAATGTAGCTGGACAGTATTGAAGGTGAACCAGCTCTTCGTTTTTTTCTTTCAGAGTACGCTTTGAAGTTAATATAGTTTCGTCTCTGTTTCAGTCTACGGGCTCGAGGTGGTAATTCAGACAACGGTACAATTTTGCCTTCAGCTTTCTTTCTGTGGTATCTTTCGCGTTCTTTTCTTCTCAGTTCTTCAAGCTTGAGAGGATCTTTTTTGATGTTTTCTTTTCTTTTTCTTTCTGACTCTCTCTTTCTTCGTAACTGCTCTTCTCTAGTTTGTTTAGTTTTTTTCGGTTTCCTGTAACAGAATACCTTCTTAATTTGAAAATATCATAGTGTTATGCAGGGTTCTTTATAGAGTTTACTGTGAAAGTATCAGCATTTTTGTGATTTGTGTGGGAAAGTCCCTTAGCATTATGAGTTTGCTCACACAAAAGTAAAAAAGTTAGGTACTCTTTCAGCACTGTAATCTGGAATAGGTACACTTAATAACCAAAGTAGAAAAGGAATACAATAATTGTAATACGACCTATGTCCCAATATCTTCCTAAATATTTTTTAATACAGCATATACTAAAGAAACCATATAAATATCCAATTTTAAGAGAAAAGAACAAATGTCAATGATAATAAATTAACTTCATAAGGTACGTGCGAGCGCGCTCAATTAGTTCAAAATTCAATGCAGTTAAAAAATCAATAATAATATTGATTTATGAGACAGGAAAGTACATACTAAAATTACGAGGCAAGGGAAAGAGGACACAAGGCGGTACATTGTGCTATTATCATAATATTCCGATCCATATTCGATTTTATAGTAATTACATTAATATTTAATTCGATTTTTCAATTGATTTTATAATTTTGGTATAATGAAGCAACGTTATGTAAGTAAATAAATATTTTTATTTGAATTTTCTAATTTTGGTGTAAAGAAGCAATTTTGGTGGATCTAAAAATGCCACCAAAACCACCAAAATTGTCCCACCAAAATTGGAAATTGCGAAAAAAAAATTCTTAAAAAAAAACTACGTGTACTAAAATAATAACATATTTACTAAACAATAAACAAACCAAAACTCTACCATTACTCAAAATAACAATAAAATATTACTGCCACAAGTATGATTTTTTAAGTACACCAAAATTGCATAAAATCGGGGGTGTTGCAATGAAACGGTTTACTTACATTTTTGGCGGGAAACTGGTACAACACAGCACACAACCACCTCCTACGCCGGTTAGCGCGTGACTAAATGAAGTGCATGACGTAATTTGTGTGCTTTAGGAATCACTAGTGTTTTGTAGAAATATCGTTTTGTAAATGACACCAAAATTGGAAAATTCTCGGCGACAGACCAAAATTGTGCCTGTAAAACTATACTACAGTACTTAATATAATAAAATTGATATATTTTGAATGGTCAACTATTATAAAACGACTACAAAAAAATTAAAATCTAATTCTACGTCTAGTTATTAGTTAAATCTATCTTGATATTGAGCGAAATAGTTCGGCGACAAACCACCAAAATTGGAAATCGTCTATATTTGCTTAATTTTCTTAGAAAATAATAATTATTTTTAAAATATAATGATAGGGCCATATTATAAACGTTGTTCTTTACGATTAAAACAAAAAATAAAAACAATATCTTGAAAAAATAGGATAGTTTTCAGCCATGCCGCGTAAAAAAGCGGTTTGGGAAATCCAGTCAAATATTTTACCTGGAGCCCAGAATCTGTGTTGCAGGCTGAAGTCCCACGCGGGCTGTGCCGGATGACACTGAGCGCAACAGCTGCAGTTCGGCTGGAAATTTATACAGACTTAAATAGTCTCAAAAATGCTACAATAAAGTATTACAAGTATTTGTGTTCTTTATGAAAAAAATATAATCAATGACACAAAAACTTTTTGCATGACCATCAATCAGGAAAATTCTAGGATTTCTAGGCTCGCTGCGTAATTTTGTCTTAAATATTCAGGAAGTACCTACGACTACTACAAAATTTTAGAAAATAAGGGGAAAAAATCCCTCTTAGCTTAGGTGTCAGCCACCAGTCGATCTATTTGCTCTTTTGCCTTATTTTTTTTAATATACCTGTGTGGGTCTAGGCGCGGTGCCGACGGGCTGTGCGGAGGGCGCGCGGTACAGCGACCGGCACCGCAGCTCCAGCTGCTCCCAGTACATCTTCTTGCGCTCGTGGCTGAAATACGTTGTTGGATATTGTTACTACGTCGACTTTGGTACCTATACAATCTACAAACTACTAATATAACTATTTTACTTCGCTTAAACTAGTCATTTTCATTGATACTACTTGCACAGTTAAAGTGGCAAATTGGTTTTTAAAGGATTTTAAAGTTTGTCACTGAACGTGGTTCCTTTTTTAAATAGGGCGCTTATTGCTTTGTCTATGATAATATTGCCAAGCAACCGATACAGTTGCTATAGCAACGTATAACATCTCTTTGTCATGTTACATCATCTGTCTTTGTGTACCTCTATTTTTCACAAAACATATTATAATTTGCCTTATAACAACACATACACAAGATGTTGTCTTTGCTATCGCAACAAAACAAGAGCAGCAGCAGCCAGCTCACAAAGTCAATCAGCCAAGTGGTCACCGAGGAAGAAATAACTGATGAGGAACTCTACAAGCAAGTCAATGTCCTCAAACGGCAGCACAAAGTATTAACCCTCGAGAATAGAGTTTTGGAGAACACTATAATGAGATTGGATCCATCTCTGATGAACAGTATACAGCAGGCTTTGGAGTATGCGCTGAGACTTCAACAGAGTAGCAACTCCTTCAACACAGGCGGCAGTTTCTTTAAGCCTCAAACGTCCAAATACTGCTTGGAATCGATGATCAGTCAGTCGAGAATGTTCAGTCCATCGAAAGTGTCCTCCAAGCGAGCGGACTCCTTGGCAAAAGTGAGCGGAACAATTTTTGGCACCGGGCCCAGAATAAACGTCCTGGAACGATCCGAATTGGTGTCGACAGAAATGGAAATTGTTGTGAAGAACTTAGAGAAATATCGGAGGAATGCAGAAAAACAACATGCCCTCCTCAAAGCTCAGTTGGAAGAAATTGGATTACGCGAAAAGTATATTAAGAAAGCCACCGATATGTTTCACCAAGCTGTGGTCGTAGATGGCTGGGACAAAATCGCACAAAGAATTCCAGCAGAAATATGGATCAGATTTATAAACGAATGGAATAAAATAGTCGACACCCACATTGGGAAGTTGAGACTTCGAACCAGTACATTGAACACACAACACAACAAGTTGAAGGGACAGATCAAAACTAAGAAGGAGCTCAGCGAGAGCTTGAGACCGGTAGACTTCGAGAAACTCGAAATTGAAAACAAGGAATGTTTGAAAACTATAGATCGGAAAGTACAGCAGCTAGAGGAGTTAAAAAAGTTAACTGGAGACGCAAATTTGAATCTATCAGTACACAAAAAGGCTATGATAGAGCAGGATGAATATCTGAAGAAGGTATTAAGCTCCATAGAAGATAAAAAGAAACAGACCACAGCATTAGAGAAAGAGAATGGTGTTATACAAGCGCTGGTTAATAATTTGGAGGTACAACTTGAGGAACTTAAAAAGGTGAGGCTAAAGTATGAGGTTCCGAACATTATTGACTACGTTAAAGTAAAATCGGAGATTACGGATTTGAAACAAAGTATCAAAATCTTGGAGAACAGAGCACATGTACAGGATATAACGTTGGCTTCACTAAATCGAAAACTGAAATCTATACAAATATGCCCAGAGGAATGATAAGTCAAATGACGAAATTGAGTACTTAAAATGCATTTACTTAAATTATTAATTTAAAGGTTGTTTTAAATCGTTGTTTCATATATTTTGGTACTCTTATTTAACCCTTTGAACTCTTATCTGCAAAATATTTGCTGTGGCTAGTGACTCAAAAATAAATCTTACGTAGGTAATTTCAGTTACTGGCACTGACCTCCACTTATATAATGGAGATCAGTGGTCACTGGTCTTTCGGCTAACCTGCTCCAATCTTCAAAAATACTCTTTATTTGTTATCACTTATATTTAAATTGATATTATAGTAGCTAGTATCACTGGTTATGGCCTTAGGATCAGCACTATTTCAATGCAAATTGTATGCAACCAGTAGATGGGGCCCGCCGCTGTATCAATATAAATCAACACTATACATAGCATCAAATCACAGATAAGTAGTAGGCACGCGTATCTAACTGCATCCATTCCTCATGTAGCACTATTGCGTATAAAATGCTAGTAGTTCCTTACTAGCTGCTGGTGCTGCTTCGTTCACTCCTCATATAAGTATAGAGAATCATATTATGCTCACCTGAGCAGCTGGTAAGCGAGCATGCAGCTGCATATGCACACGAGGACAGCACAGACGGAGAGCGCGAAGACGCCGCGCAGGCACCAGTACAATGCGCCGTGGACTACGCCGCACTCTGACACTCCTTCGAATACGCACCGGACGCCTGGGAAAAAGGGGACTGTTAGATCTTCTGTTTAAATAAAGCCAATGAACTTACATTGATGCAGAGTAGGTAGGTACAGGCGTCTTTAATATGTTTTATATGGAAAAAGACATGTTTTGGTTCTTACTAAATATTGGTAGAGTAGAACCGACATGGACCGTCGCGCCGCGAGTTAAGGGGAAGACAGCTGCCAATTCGACATCTTTGTGCAGTTTTCTAGACGTATGTATTTCATTGATTGGCACAAAAAAAAATATGTAATTTTTGATTATATTTAAATAATAAAATAATGTACTCTTACTGGATAAAAAAAAATACCAAAGTCACATCTTTCAGGAACTTTAAACAGTTCTAACTAAAGTAATAATACAATATATGCTTTAAAAATTTGTTTATTTGATACCTTTTACAAAAATGTAAAAGATTGCCAGATTTAATTTTCGGTTCTGACATCTAGATTTCCCATAATATTTATTTTTTCCTCTAACAAACGAAAAATGTATCCACGCTACCGAGTGAACACTTCACATCTCTGTCTCTAGTCTGACATGAAAATCGACAGTGGTGTGAGAGTGATGCGAGATCAAGGTCATTGGCAGTTGTCAGCGTCTTAAGCAGCCTCCAACGTCGATAGCCAGTATTTAAACCATTTAACTACTCCAATGGTTTGGATCCAATCTGTTGACTACCGAGGTCGTTGGTTCAATGTCACGTTAAACCAAAAACGTCAGTTTCATAGAACTGACCACCAACATCGAAATCTTTGGTAGAGCTTTTAATTTTAAAACCTTAGCTATGAATTTTAGAGCTAAGGCTTTGAAGGCCTTTGAAGGTCGTCTATAGTATTAACTGGAGATGTCTCCAATTCCAAAATATGAATCTTCATCAAAATGAGAGTCACCTTCATCATCAGCGGCGTGCTGCGTGTCTGGCGGCATGGAGTAGCACGTGCACGTCCGCGTCAGCTTCGTGTACTCGCAGAACTTCAGCGTTTGTAATCTATAAACAAATCAAACTTTATAAATGCTGCATATGCATTCACATGATAACCTGTTCGGGGCTAGCCTTGTGAGTAGTACGTACCGACTCGTAGAGAACTTATCAAATAATTTTAGACCTCTTGTTTCAGTCTAGAAATTATTTTTAATAATATAATTATAATAATAATAAATTGACGCTTCACACCACATCAGTCTGGCCCGGCGCTAAGTACCTAAAGGACTTGTGTTACGGGTAACAGGCAACGGAAATATATTTAGTACTTTTATATTATACATATTTATATGTAAGATTTTTATTTCAACATACATGTATTTAATACACATCTAAGACCCAGGAACATTGAAAACTTTTTGTTCTGTCGGCGGGATTCGAACCCGCGACCCCCGGCTTGCGCTACCAACTGAGCCACAGAGGTCGTCAAATTTTTTAGGATCCCATTCTTTTTCTTCTTTAATCTATAAATACACAAAGTGAAAGTGATAAGAAATAATAAGACATGAATTAAATGTTGAAGTAGATTATGAACCTACCTACTACCTGCTCTGAGCTCTAACACTAGCTGTTGTAAGTTACAACTAGTACTAGAGCTTAGAGCAGGTATGACAAATAACTTGAAACTTTTGGTGAAGATTATCCTAATGGTTTTAGAAGACGAGCTGGTATTTGGTCACAGATAAGCTTTTTTTTCTAGCCTATACTGTCCCACAGCTGGGCAAAGGCCTCCCTCAAGGTCTTACATTGTGCTCGCTCCTGTGCCACCGCTGGCCAGCCTGGCTGGTATGCTTCCAGCTCATCGCGCCATCTTTTTCTAGGCCGACCACGGCGGCGGCGTCCATCTTTCGGTACCCATTCCGTTGATATCTTTGCCCAGCGGTCCCGACTCCGGCCCAATCCCATTACAACTTTGCCGTCTTTACTCCTACGTCCTTGATTCCCGTTTTTGAGAGCAGTATGGTGTTTCTTATTTTATCGAGAAGCTTAACTCGATAAGCTTACAATAATAATAATTAATAACATATCTAGACCATGCTTACTTGTTCATGTGTATAACTGTAGTTGTGATGGTCACCAGCACACAAGTTAGTGCGCAGACCAAGCAGCAAGCTCCCACTACTTTTATCTGAAAAAAATTTGAATAGGTAAAAAATTATATATATTTTTTTAACTTATATTATAACTATAACTTACAATAATAATAAGAAACGATAAAACAATATGGTGGAACAAATGCACCATTAAAATTTTGTAAATGTTTTGATCTATGATATTATAGTATAATGGCTACGGAACCCTAAAAAACATCATTGGTTTTGATGCTAATTTTCATGCTTCCCAAAAGTAATCCCATGCACTTTTAACAAAACATATCGCAAATGGTATTTTAAAATCCTAGCTATTTCGGAGCTAAATCCCACTTAAATTCTGTTATTTACGAAACAAATGTTCTTGTCGTGTATAAAAAAATAACCCTTTATGGAAATTGTTGCATAATAACGCTTTCACTCTCTGCATCCCAGATGATCAGATTTGAGACAAAATGTATTATTTCATTATTTCAAAGGGTTTTTATACTATTCTACTATCGCACTTAAGGGGTGTTCCCCTTAATTAATGTGTTAATTCCTTGATTGTTAATTTAAAAAAATATATATACAGTACATTTTTTGAGCCCCAGCCTCTTTTCAGTCACTTTTTCTGTCATAAGTAAAGAGACACTGATTAAAATCCTTTTATTGAAACCAAAACATTTTTTAATCCACACACAAACATGTACAATCATTTTCGGCCTGTCCTTAATTAATTATTAATTAAAACCCATGTCAATTTATTTTAAGCCTGTTCATGCAATAAAATCCGGAACCTTCTGACATGCCAAAAATAAAAGATTCGACCTACTTTTCTTACCATATAGCTGTACCGGTTTCTTCGGCGGGCGAGGCTCATTATACAGACGCCCGTCAGCACCAGCTGTAAGAGAGACCAGTGTTAGTTGAACCGTGGAATTAATATGGTCACAAACGGTTATGGTGCTTGTTTCAAGTGAAAATTTTGCACAAATGAACGCTAAGAATACTCGGTTATATTTACAAGCATCGAAGTTTATTGTCTAAATCATTTCGTTATAATCGTATGGTAAATATTGTCATCATTATCATGATCATCGTCACCGACTTTTAGCTATTTATGTTTCGAGTCGTCTATTTTAGCTTACATACCTAATATTTTAAGCTCCACAGGTATGATCATTATATTCGTCGTAAGATGTGCACAGGACAGTGGACACATCAAATAGATAAGGCGTTTAAAGTGGTGATTCTAAATCACCACCTTTGATAAAGTAGCGTGGGCCAGTTCCAGTATCACATTTCATCGCTCTATATGTTAGCATGTCTAGCTAATAACTGTATTTAAACAATTAAACATGTTAGAATCAAGTTGGCACTCTCGCACTTGGCCCGGCGCCGTAGCCTTACGGCTACGCGCAGAACACGCGCACGTCTGAACGTAGCCTTACGTTATGTATCTATCACCTGGATATTAATCACCATCATCATCTTCATCACCTTTATCACCATCATCAACATCTTAAACATATCATCAGTATCATCAACAACAACATCATTAACAATATTATCAAGATCATCATCACCACCCTCACTTACCAGTTACCTTACCAGCGAGTACCGCGGCCGGAACAGTCTCGAGGGTGCTGCGGCGATGCGGTGTACGCTCGCAGCAGTATATGCTGTGCTGCCAGCAGCCCACCCAGCGTCATAATCATCATCATCACCACTCACCATCGCAGCGGGTACCGCAGCGGGGACGGTCTCGAGGTGCTGCGGCGATGCAGTGTACGCTCGCAGCAGAATGTGTTGTGCTGCCAGCAGCCCGCCGAGCGCGGCCGCCAGCGCGCCACACCCGCAGCACCACCACGCGTACTTGCGCCGACGACACATCGGCTCGCTGTTGCAGCCCACTGACGCTGGATAAAAAATTGATATGATTTGGGGTCATTGACACATTACGTGTGGGTGGATCATCATCAAATATCATTATGGTGGGTGGATCATCACTAGGATAATATTACATTTTCATGGTAAAAGGGTCTTAACAAGTTCGAATCTCAATAGGCTTCATATTATTATGAAACCTATTGAGGAAGCCGATGTTGATAATGTTTTAACACGAACATAAAGAGTGCTGCTATATGCTAAAGCCTGCATCTATATTATATTTTATTGCTGCGAATATAACAAACACGCATAGCAATTTTATATAGGTACGTGTAATGTATTACAGAATTAATAAATTTGGGTATTTGGCAAATAAGTATAACTAGCTATATGACCGAGCTTCGCTCGGTATTAAAAAAAATAAAAAACACACATAAAATGACATTTTATGAAAATGATTCCTAGCTAGATCGATTTATCGCCCCCGAAACCCCCTATATACAAAATTTCATGAAAATCGTTGGAGCCGATTCCAAGATTCCAATTTTATATATATATATATATATATATATATATATATATATATATATATATATATATATATATATATATATATATATATATATTTATATTTATATTTATATACAAGAATTGCTCGTTTAAAGATATAAGATGTTATAAAAATATTTATGGGGTCGCAAATATGATATAGAAAGTGTCTAAAATTGAAAACTGTACAAAAATTGTAAATAAAGTGGATTAATTAATGAAAAACGAAAGGTAAGCCATTGTAAAATGTAAATGTAACCGTAAATGTTCTAATACAAAGTATGACGTAGTATTATTTGCATATTTGTACATTAATTTACAACTTAAACTATATTAATATGAAAAAGATAGATTATTATTTCATAGAAAATATTATAATGTATATCAGTATGCAGTTAATTTGGAAAATGTTAAAATGTGTATATTGTTTTATTGTAATAATACATAAGGTTGATAAGTATACTTAATAATTTATGTAAACTGTATGGAAATGTAGTAAATGAAAAATGTTTCATTAATTTCAGATTATTAGGTCCCTATACTAGTTTGCAACATTTTAGTCTGCAAGCAATAGCTGGAGAAGGAAGGTATGGGATTATGAGTGGTACGGCCACCAAGGAAAAATCCTCTGATCAAGACGTGAGGTGGTATGCAGCTGGCCTGAGCCCACGCGATAGATTTCAGCTGTCGTATACAGGGTGTAACAAAACAAAGTAATGATACTTAAGTGTGTATGTATAAAGGTGCGCGTCCACTGGATCGGAATCGGAGCGTAGGTACGCAGCGGGCGGATTTGTTGCTTTACTATTTATGGTATTGACTACTGTGAACTGCACTAGAAGTGCTGGAACGTCATTCTGCGCCTGACAAATATATGACTACACGACGCGCCGTCTGCACCGTACGTCCCGATTCCGACCTAGTGGACGCGCAGCTTTAATCCCCTCCCTATATAGAGTTTACTGTATAAGCCAATCAAGTAGTTAGTAGAGTAGCATAAACAGCTATTCTAATATATTTATAAATAAAATACATAAAACTGTACTGTAATATTATTAATAGAAATCAACAAAAGCTTGTGGATTAAATCTGTTTTATTTACCTTATTAGCCTATTTATTTAGCTATGTACAATGTTTTTTATTGGAATAAAACATTTATTTGAGCTCATTTCTTTTTTATTTATTTTTTTTAATTTTTGGTATGTTTATAGTGAAAGGTTTTGCACTTAAAATTTTCTAGTTTAGTTTCAAATTAAAAAAAATAACGGATGTTTATTTTTTTTCTTCTAAGTCCGACCTCTTGTTACGCAGTATACAGTTTACATCCTCTTTGATAAGCTCTGATAAGCCTTTATGTAAAAGGACAATGCTCAATGAATTTACCAAAATACGGCGGTGGCGGGACATAGTGCTGGCTGACATCCGCTGCTATAGTGGAATGAGGCGTCGTCAACTCGTACTGCACGTGCATACCACAAACACCAACAAAACCCCCCGAAGAACTCACAACACGGCCGCCAAAACGAGATAAACAAGAAATTCCAAGTTCGAATTTGCCGCCATTTCCGCGAATCAATAGTACACACGCAAGCCGAGAACAATGACCCTTTTCACAACAACACTATTTACATTTAAATCTTTAGCCGAAAAAATATTTGAAAATAAAAAAGTTTAACTTTAGAACACTTTATTTTTATTTGTGATTCGAGTTTCAAAAATTTACAATTTTTGTCATTTTACGCTCGCTTTTTGCACGCAATTGCACTATTTTCACTCAATTATCACACAAATATTATAAGATATCATAATTTCACACATTAATTATTACATTTTCTTTCATAATTACGATTATTTGATCGGATTGCGAGTGTCATGAACTAGGTTATGTAAAGTGCGAGCCGCGCAGAAGCAGTGGGGAACTTTATGAGGTGCAGGTAGGTAAGTAAGGAATTTTATTAATGTTATGGATTTTATTTCACGCGTGTGCGTGAGGGTTTTATGTTACTGTGTCATGATGTATGACCCGATTGACAGGAATGCAATGCAAACTATTTAGATATAAGCATTTTATGCAGTCGTATTAAAAAATTAATATGCTGTTTATACATAATTTAAACCATGCACGGCCAAGGCCGACGCGACGGTGTCTATCGGTATTCAATTAACTAATGAGGAATCTATACACTTTATATTTATAAAACTATTTAGTCTCTAAATATAATGTTTATGCAACATACAATACTTATTTAAAAATCATTTTGTAATAGTTATTATATAATATGAGCACACGACATCTTTAGACTAGATGACGCCGGCAACTCCGATACGCCAAAATTCGTTTATCGCGCAGGAACCGTACATTTTTCCGGTATAAAAAGTATCCTATGTCCTTTCCCGGGACTCAAAGTATCTCCGTGTCAAATTTCAGCAAAATTGGTTCAGCGGTTTGAGCGTGAAGCGTGAAGTGAAACAGACAGACAGACAGACACACTTTCTCATTAATTATAATATAAAGTATAATATGGAAATATGGATGTGTAGGTATGATTTCTATTTTTCTCACCATAAACAACAATTGAATATAGAGGCATATAGAGGCCATTAGTTAAAATAATTATCATGAGAAAGAGTTTTTTTAAATATCTTCTCAGTTTGTAAAGTCATAGACCTAGGCCTAAAAGCTTAGAAGGCAAACGCCAATGAATAGCTAATATTTCAATCAACAAAGTGTTATATGATCTAAAAAAGCAAAACTATTTTTCACTCGGACTTTCTTAAAAAAACCTTAATTTTATTTTAGTCACGAGTATAAATGTTAGTAATTAGTGATATATTTATAAATGCAAGGTTTTACACAAGTCTAATATATTTATTATTTACATTAGACTTGTTTGTGTAAAACCTTGCCTATAAAAAAGTTATTAGAAAAAAAAAGACAAGAAATACTGTTGCTACAAAACGCTACGTTATCCCCCTATGGGCTACGCCGTAGAGGTCTACGAAAAAAATATAATGAAGGAATTATCTTTTTAAAACTTATTTATTATTATTATTATTACAAATCACAATCACAAGTCACATTCTTGCTATACCAAAATAAATAAATTTTACAAGAATTTGGGAGAACCATGCCGTTCGGAATATAATTGGAACGCGACAGCTATGGCCATATCATCGCTGTATTGTCCTCTTCATTGTGCGAATTTCAATCACAGTAGATTTATTACATTCTAGAAGAATGAGTTATGTTTCCTGGCTAACATTGTGCAAACAGGTCTCGTCTATTGTTGAAATTGATAAAGGAATCAAGCGGGCGATATTTTTTGCCCGCTACTTTTCGGTGCTTTGAAGTAGGCGTATCTGAGATCCACCGCGCATGTAGAGCAAGTACAGTGTTATGATAGTTACATACATGCTAATCTATACATATGTTACGCTCAAAGACCGAAATTGCTCAATGAGCGAAAAAATAGCTCACAACGCGTTGTGGTCACAGTGAAACAGCCACGACTTGGTACAACTAATGTCGGCACTACAAATAGGCGAACGCGTTGACCAACGTGTTTGCGAGCTTGCCGCGCGGTGTCGGAATGATCAAAGGAAATTTGTCGCAAGGCTTGCGTTCCATCCACACATAGGCCGCGCGATCAGTTTGCCCGGAGCAGCGCTGAAGAGTGCACGTTTCCTTCTTGTGGTATAATATGTATTGTAGTTGTAGAAATAATACTAAGCACGTCGTATTATTATTGTTTGTTTGCTTTATTATTGTTTGCTCTAGATACATAATATTATGTTGTGTGGTATCAAAATAAAAATATTCTTATTCTTATTCTTATTCTTATTCTTGTGGCGAATTAACATCTAACTTGACGAAATAGCGAACAATATGAGTATCGAGTAAACTTTTAAATTTATTGAGTTAACTATCAGAGTAAATCTTCCTGTGGAACAAAAAAAATCATATCAAAAGTGCTAAAAAAATAAGGTTCTTGGACATGCTATTTTCCTCACGATGTTTTTTAGGGTTCCGTACCCAAAGGGTAAAAACGGGACCCTATCACTAAGACTTCAATGTCTGTCTGCTTTTCTGTCTGCCTTTTTGTCCGTCCGTCTGTCTGTCTGTTTGTCTGTTTGTCTATCTGTCTGTCTGTCTGTCTGTCTCTAGGCTGTATCTCAAGAACCGCTATAGCTAGATTTCTGAAATTTTCACAGATTGTGTAAGTACTTATATATCTGTTGTCGCTATTAACAATAAATATACTAAAAACAAAATAAATTAAATATTTAATAAATAATAAATATATATTAATCATGGTAATTATAATTATAAGGTAATCATTATTATATATAAAAAATAATGTACTTAATTATAAGCTGTGAATAAATATACAGCTGCAGCTGTTAGCAACTCAGCATCCATTTCGAATCCGTCCGCACATTGGCGCGATCCAAAGCATACTGAATGACCTTCCAATGTGTGGATTACTCACAAGCGCCGTTGCAAGCGCACCGCCAACGCGTTGGCCAACGCGTTGGCAGTGCGTTCGTCTATATGGGGAGGCAGCATAATATATAATATTCTGTGCCACGACGCGGAATTCGTGTTGTAGCTCTTGAAAACGGCCACGACGTGTTTTGGCGATCACAAAAAGGCCATAACGCGAAATTCGTGTCGTGGCTGATATGCTATTCGTTTTTCTTGATTTGTTCTTGATTGATCATTCGTCCATAGGTATGGAAGATTATATTTGTATTACCACGCGTACTTACTACAAAATATTTTTTTCTTTTACTAAATCATTGCATAACGTGTTTATCATTATTATTTATAAAATATCCGTAGTTCCATACTATCCGTACTAATATTATTACTGTCTGTCTGTCTGGCGCAAAAGCTTATTATAAATGTGAAAGTGTATCTGTTAGTCTGTGCGTTACCTCTACACGTTTAAGACACTGTACTAATTTAGATGAAATTTTATATAGACTTACTTCGAGTCTCTGGAATGGACATAGGATATTTTGTCACGAGAAATTGTTACGTTCCCATGTTCAACAGAGTTGCGAGCAACATCCAGCAACAATACATTTTTACAGTTTTAATAATTTTAAATACGCGTATCGATTTCCCATGTCGGCATTTTAAAACTTAAAAAAACCAGTGAAACATTTAGGTAAGTCCCATCCTTTTCTTCTACACATGAAGAAACTTTGCGATCAAAGCTAAAATCCACAATTTATGGACAATTATTGTGAGGAATTTCAATTGATCAGTACCCAATAGATAGAAAAAAAGGTGATTCCTCAATAGAATGCGGAGCAGGTACGACACAGGTGGGCAAAACTATTGTTAGCAGTGGACATATTATACAACAATGAGTTTTGTCATCCTTGTGAAACTCCTGACTCATGTGAGAATATTCCGAAATCTCGCGGGTTTCGGTCAATATTTGCAACTTTTAAATGCCTGTATAGTGTATTGTTTGACAGTTTTGCAATTTGCAAGGATTTTCAGTGAGCTGAATAATATAAAATATTGTTGTTGCCTGTTGGAGTTCAAGAGTTTAGAGAATTTAAAACGCGTAACAAACTGTACAGATTTTACATGTTAAATGTTGGTTCAGAAATTTTTGCCGAGATACTTTGCTATTGTCCTTTCTGGGGCTCATTTATCATTTAAAGAGTTAAATAATAACAGAATATACGCAGACAGACAAACACGACGACGCATAAACGCAGCAAAATGGGCGGTTCGATGAGGTGTCCGTTAAAAATGCCGCTTTCAGTTGCGTTTCGTCGGCTTGCATATTACAATGTGAGTTGGCCCTACAGGCCAGAAAAAAATCAATGGTTAGCTTTTATTTAATTGAGCTTTTGACATAAACTTCGTACATTTTCCGTTTACTTTTCATGAAATTACCGTTACATTACATTACATTTTTTGAGTGTGGACGTACGACATTCTATTCGTAGAAAACAGACTGCTTCAAAGAATTTTTATTTCTTAACACATCCCACCAAAAACGTTTCATATAAAACGTTACCTTGACTTGGTACTACTAATAATATATATTCTGTGCCTCGACGACCGCAAAAAGTTTGCCCTGTGAAAAAGACATCAGATCTAATATAGAGCCAAGCTTCAGATCTACGCGGCCTAACTCTATCGACCCTAACTCCAACAAATTCTACATATTATATCAGAAAGTATGTATGGCTTCGCTATTTCGCTACCGTTGTGGAGGTGAGGCGAATATTTCTCTAGCAAGTAGCGAAACAGCTAAGCCATACATACTTACTGATATCAGACTGATATGTACAATTTGTTGGAGTTAAGATCGATAGAGTTAGGCCACGTAGATTCAGAATCTTGGCTCTACATTAGATCTGATGTCTTTTTAGATCTATTTAATCGAGACTTTGTATGCTTATTAAGTCCATTGATGGCATCATATTCTGAAAATATAAACTATCTTCTACAACGGAAAGCAATTCTACGAAGGTACAAAAAAAAACGGCGAAACACTTCGAGAAAAGGTAAATTTGCTCGTCTCTCGTCATTTTATTGTCAATATCACGTATCGCGTGTCTATAGTTGATATTGAACATCGCGCGCCTTCAATCTAATTTTCAAATAAAGTGTTAAATAAAATTGAAGCGTGATATTGACAATAAAATTGCTTGTCTAAGCGGCCGGTTAGTTTTATACCATTGTTCCGCCTGTTAGTAGCCAGCACACTAGTGGGGGGCCGCGGCGGCAGCGCCGGAGGAGTGTCGGTCTTGGCCGGCGGCGGCGGGCCGGGGTCGTCCGCGCACGCATATTGCACTGATGCCGGCTTGCAGTTGCACGCTACTTGGTACTGAAACAGAGAAGGTGGTTAAGAGTTTGGTATGGGTATTAGCGATGGTGGTAACTTGGTATTTGGGAGGCGAGTAAATTTGGCAACATAGTTATGTCGCGTTGGTAAATACAGAATTTAAAGAACTTTATTGTATAAAGTCCTTTCTTGTCTAAATTTGAAAAAAAAATGTATTTTTTTTTTTCTTCAATGAACCCTTTCAAACTTTTCACGAGGGGTTTTACTCACTAGTTTGTGGGTGCTTCGACCGAGAGAAGGAAGGCAGCCCACTAGCAACGCGGCGGTAGGTACGCCACTCTTCACTGTTGGCAGTTGGCGGACAGCACCCTTACCGGCGAGAGCAGCTTTTAGCGTGAAGGCTTTTCGCCCTGAGCGGGCTTCGCTCCAGCGGGCAAGCGTCTTTTAACGAGCAGGCCAAATGTACTTTTATGGATCATTTGTCCCCGATATTTGATGATGATTGCGACCATATTTAGGCCCTTGGCATAGTTACCTTGTGCAAGTCAGTGATGGAGGCGCCGGCGTCACAGTCTGGACAGGCGTCCGGCGCGGGGGAGCTGCGCGCGGACCGCACCGAACCAGCCGACATGTTGACCGGAGCTGGAGAAGTAGTGGCGTTATAGAGAAATGAAGCAGAAAATAAAATTATCTAAATTATGGGCTCTATCACACTATACACTGGTGCGCCACGGTTTCGCCTCAAACCACCGTGGCGGTTAAGCCCGGCCACACATTATCTGAAATTTCTGATTAGACCTCAGGGCATGAATGACCGGAACGCACTCTGTTCATTCAATTTTTTGTGGACCCTGTATAAGCGGGGCGACGCATCCGAATTTTTCTGATCAGAAATTCGGATAATGTGCGACCGGGCTAAAGCGGTTGCACGCCTCCAATGCAACGAGCGAGCGCTACGAATCCGCTGCTTGAACTCCGCGGTCAATAAGGCAAAGGCGCGATCTAGTGACAGCTGCCCTTACACGAGGCTTTAAAGTATTTAGTATTGCCGACATGCGCACTTCGCTCTTCCTACTACCCCCATAACATGTCTTTTCTCCGAAGAATCATGTTTAGTGGAAGCCAACATTATAAAATTAACTAGTGTTCGAAATTTTAAGTTTCATTGGCTTGTGCGACGTGCGTTGATATAGATCAACGTATAGAACGTTTTATTAGATCATTACAGTGTCAACTGTAGCTATTTATAGTGCAGACTATGACTGTAATATAAAAGTCATCCAAGAAATAAATTTCTGCAATTTTCGGGGTAGACCCCGAGATGTGTGTCGGATAACATTTCCGTCACGCTAATCTGGACGCACCACAACCCAACAAATATAAAGCTAAGCTCAAAAGACATCGAATATTATCTGGGTCAACATGAACTATTACATCTATACCTGGACATGAACTAACTGGGTTATGTATTCGGTGAGATCACAGTTGCGACACACGATATGCCATGGTTCACGTAAACACCTTTCCGTGAACACATAGAGTCGAATTACATTCGCCCAAGCTCACCAATTAAATTCAAATTCATATAGTTTTTATTAACCGATTGCATAGCTTTTATCACGGTCTTTATAATAATAATAATAATATAAATAACGGCGTACGGCCGGGTGCGGCGTTGTAAGACCATCGAATTTGATAAACTAATGGCAAGATGGCTTATTTAATATTTTAATTTGACATTTGAGATGCAGCAAATCCATTCCAATTTCTAATATTATTAATTCGAAAGTGTCTGCCTGTTACCTCACCACGGTTGAACCGCTGAACCGTTTTTGAAAAAAAATGGCAAGAAGACACTTTGAGACCCGGGAGAAGAAAGGTGTGTTCCTCGGTGTTCCCGGTATTAACGGATTTTAGCAAAATTGTGAAACACATATTTATTATCTCTATCATAGAGATATTGTGTTTGGCAATTTTAAAATCTCTATTATTCTCAAGGCTCCGCGAAGGCCTTGTACAGCTAGGTTCCTTATTATTCGGGGGTCGGACAAAAATGTCACTTCTGAAAAGGGGTCCTCCACCAGAAAAGTTTGAGAGCCGCTGAACTTGTCTATAAAGGAAATGGAATCGTACCTAATTCGTAAAAGATATATTTGAGAATTTTAGCAGCGTTAGCCACAGCCTTATAAGTATTAGTGTTTCAATCACGATTCACGGTACATTTTTGTACCAGCTCTACCATTTATAGCGCGTATGATCTGACAGCTTGTAAAAACGAGCACCAGCCATTACCACCCATGAGAATGAGCGCAACATACCATGGATAACATGCCAGGGAATGCTCATAGAAAATTTATTGGCGCGATTTATAAAGCTGACTTCCTGTGTGTTGCCAGGGCAGAAATTCCCCAGGCATACGAGGGATTCCTGTGTGAAAAAACCGGCCAAGTGTGAGTGGATGAAACGAAGGGTTCCATACGAAACGGCTACAATGTTTATTGTATGCTCTCCTTAAAATAAATTTAAATATATTTTTTTGTTACAGCAGCAATTTATTAGACGGGCGGAACAGAAACCTGTCTCAATAGTATGGAGTGTAGATGAAAGGAGAATTATCTTATATGGGGGATATTTGAAAAAGTGAAGTTGAAAAATCCTCCACGAGTGGCGCTAGCTGCAGCCAAAGGGTCTGAAATGAATTATGGAGTGTAGGAATGAATGTAGCCGTTGGTGACAAAATATAAATTACTAGATGACGCCCGCAACTCCGTTGCGCCAAAACTCGTTTATCGCGCGGGAACCGTGCATTTTTCGGGGACGAAAAGTATCCTATGTCCTTTCCCGGTACTCAAAGTATCTGCATGCCAAATTTCAGCCAAATTGGGTCAGCGGTTACAGACAGACAGACAGACAGACGGACAGACAGATAGACACTTTCACATTCATAATATTAGTATGGATTACTGGAATATAAATTATTACTAGAATTGCTGGGTTAATACCAATATATTTTGAAAAAATATAACCTAAAATAGCTAAAATAAAAGTTGCTAAATGATTTAAAATTTACCTTGTTGCTACTGTAGCGTCACCTTATTTTATATTAATTCACCATTAGTTTCACCCTAATTTAACGCATTTCCGCGGACACTTTTTACATACAAAGATATTCCTCCTCTATCTACACTCCATACTCAATAGAAACAATATAGTTACGTTATGTAATATGTTGCGTATGTTTCTACTGGTGCCTCGAACTAGTATCGCCAATTTAAGATTTTTACTCGATTAGGTATTTTCCTGACAAATCATGTTCTGCCTTTAGTTTCTGTTTAGCGGTCCGTTTCATCCTTTAAGTACGGAACCCTAATTATAACCAGCTGACCGCCTCGTCCGGCCAGGTGGTTAGATTGCACATTAATTATTAAATCTGGCTTTGCTGATTTTTTAACATCTGTCAAACTTGTTTTAGTAGCGAAAATATTTCGTAAGTCACGCCAAATTAAGTTGCTATGTTGGCGATTAATTATCGTAAACACAACTTTTTAAAATGTATTCATAATTTAAATTAAAAATGACGATGGCTCGGTTTTATTCAGGGGTAAATGATGTCCCTTTGTAATTTTCGTTTTTAAATATTTTAAGCTACTTTTATCTTTCACAGAATAGGCACAGTTGCTATACTGTTACTAGCACAGTTTTTAATTAAATATCTCGTGAGTGTATTTTGAAACTTATACCTTTAATATCTACAACTTTAATACTGCTGATACATTATTTATAATTGTTACCGGCTTCTGCCTTATGCCTACCTAAATGGCTTTGAAGGTCGTTCCCACAACTCATTAATATTGGATGAGGGACCATTTTCCTTTTTGTCAACTTGTTTCAAATGTTTTGGTAACCATCATAAAAGTATGCCTGATCTTGATTGATGATTATATTGATGATTATGATGATTATATTTTAAATACAATTATTGAATTGTTTTAAATTTGAAACCACTTCGTAAGTTTCAAAATTACATGTTAATTTGGAAAATTAACTTTTAAGGCTTTCAAGCCAATACCCAAAAGTGGATATCTAGCAAAAATAGATTTAAGAGCCTACTTCTTGTTTTCTATTAACTCCTAGATTATCTAGACTAGACTTACCACGCTTTAACAATATCAGTATTCTAGGCGACAATTCTTCAGCCTCAGGCGCCCCCTTCTTGTTAACGTTTTATTGTTAATAGTGCCATGGGTGTATTAAGCCCACAAAAAATATGTAAATATTTAAGTCTTGACGTTTATAATATATATTATTATAACATAACTAGCTGTCCCGGCAACGTTGTTTTGCCATATAAAGTATTTCGCCCACAATATTATTATTTTATTGAAGTGACTATACCTACTAAAGAGTATGTCACCATGGCAAAGTTTATGATTGCTATCCCGTCGCACAAACAATGGTCGCCGTCAGTCTCGAGTTGTAACAATTTACTATTATTTATTCAACAAATGAATACACTTATTAATTTAAAGATAAGAGAGTAGATGTTGCCCGATTCTCAACCCTAGCTCGCTAAGATTCACGAAAGTCGGTCGAACCGTTTCAGAGGAGTTCAACCACGCACACCGTGACATGAGAATTTTATATATTAGATATATTATATAATAATGTATGCCTATTAAAAACGAAATAATATAGAACAGTTAAATCAATGTACTCGTGAGCTATCTCAAGATTCCTGATCCCCGCCGCGGAACGCAACTAGTTTTAAGCGATTAATAATAATAAGATAAGTATTCTAAATTCTAATATGGACATAGGCCACATTACCACTCTCAACTCTCACGGGTCGCATACGTAATGGATACTACATTGTTCAATGTTAACTTTCTCTTAATTTGGCGTCCGCAAACAATTTGCCTGGGAAGTATAATAACAGCAATTGTCTAGAAATCACAAGCAAATAATGCATTATGGATGCGCGAGCTAACGAAAAACTCATCACTCATAAGTATACAGTCTGCTTTGAATTTTATGATTAAGAAAGATAAGATCTAGCCTGGGTCATAATTCTCATGCTCCGATCTAAAGGATCGATTTAAACGCTGGTGTGTGCATAGGGTTGCCAGGCGTCCGGATAAAGCGCCGGACACAGTCAGGCTTTTTGCTTGCGTGTCCGGCCAAAATCAAAGAGGCCTTTGTAGAGCCTCAAAACACACATTTTTAGACGGTTTTACACCTAATGAGATGTAAAATAGTATAGCTATTAAATCTTAAACTGTTTTAATAAAACAGAAAATTTGTACGGTGTACATGAGCTGCCGAGCGTATTTCTGTCTAGGTACTCGATAGCAACTCTTTTTTGTACTAATGTCCAGCCAAGCTGACTGCTTTGTCCGGCTTTTTGGTTTAGCGACCTGGCAAACCTATGTGTGCATGATATAATATACTGTCATCGCGATTCACGAACCACACGAACGCGAACGGTGGTACACCGCCGAATGAAAATCGAAGGTACAAGAATCAGGACCCAGAGACTGAAGCGAAACTGTATTGAAATTTAACAAATTTAACTTTTAATAGATTAATTGATTTGAATACTCACAGCTTATAGGTTCACTAGCGACCCGCCCCAGCGTCGCACGGGTATATTATATAGCCACTGAAAAAATGATTAAAATCGATAGCCTATGAATAATTATGATCCTTTACGTGGTCTACTTCTTATCTGTGCCAAATAACATAAAAATTGCTCCAGTAGTTCGCGAGATAAGACCTTTCAAATAATTTCCCCCGTTTTTTCCACATTCTCCTATACTTAGTCTTAGCGTGATAAAATATAGCCTACTAGCTGTTGCCCGCGACTTCGTCCGCGTGGACTTCAGTGTACTTACAGAGCGCGGTGTTAACAAAATTGGTGTCAAATTTTAAAGGTTTATTAAACGTAGTACGAGGGTTTTAATAAAAACCTTTAAGTTTTTATTAAAACCCTCGTACCCCTTAAATCAAAATAGCCAAAAACAGCGGCGCAGTGTGCACTGTGCACATAATATTTCATAACTTTAGCTTCACCCATAAACTATTTATAATTTACAACATTATGATTTTTGGAACTAACTCAATTTGAACAAATTTATGCATTTTCACCCCCTTACAACCCCTTTTTCTAGTTAAAAAGTAGCCTATGTCCTTTCTCAGGCTTTAGACTATCTGTGTACAAAATTTCATTACAATCGGTTCAGTAGTTTTGGCGTAAAAGCGAGACAGACAGACAGACAGACAGAGATACTTTCACATTTATAATATTAGTATAGATAGCCTTCCTCAATAAATGGGATATCTAACACTGAAAGAATTTTTCAAATCGGACCAGTAGTTCCTGAGATTAGCGCGTTCAAGTTAGCCCTTTGAAATAATTTTCCCCGATTTTTCCACATTTTCCTCTATTTCTTCACTACTATTAGTCTTAGCGTGATAAAATATAGCCTATAGCCATCCTCGATAAATGAGCTATCTAACACTGAAAGAATCATCAAAATATGTTGCGTAGTTTTAAAGATTAAAGGGAACAAAGGGACATGAGGGAAAAAAAGCGACTTTGTTTTATAATAAGTATAGATATAGAAGATTCAACAATCTGCATCTCTTAATTTTGATATTTTCACTGATTCATTGCAAACTTAACGTGAATCCATACTTCCATACTAATATTGTAAATGCGAAAGTGTATCTGTCCGTCTGGCTGTCTGTATTTCTGTATGTCTGTCGGTTACCTCTTCACGCCTAAACCGATTGATATGTAGATACATACTTAGAATCCCGGGGGCCGGGAAAGGACATAGGATACATTTTATCCCCGAAACATGTACGGTTCACACGCGATAAACGAATTTTGGCGCAACGGAGTTGCGGGCGTCCGCGTCATCTAGTAGGATAATAGTTTCAGTATTCCCCTTTCCGTTATTCTATTAATGTGCCTATTCCACTCGATAAAACCTAGAGCTAGGGTAGAGTTCTAGGCATATATTAGCGTGACAGGGTCAGTTCCCTCACGGAAGGTCGATGAACAGGATCCCCTTTGCGATTTATAAATCAATTGTTTAATGTAGCTACTGAGTTGTGACTTGCTCACCAGCTAGATTCATGGTAGGTACTATCAGAGATGTTGATTCATAGTCTGGCGGACCTACTTAAATTGGTCACATTATGTCAAACCCAGCCGACAAATCATTGAGTTGACAATAAGCCGACCAGATGACGTAGGTCTGTCGCCTCTGAAACAATTTCCTCCATGGTACATAGAAAATCGTACAATATGCGCCGGGAATATGTTCGAACTTCTACGTGCCCGCGACTCCCAGGATCTAAGTATAAAATGAACAATCGGTGAAATTGATGCTCAGGCAGAAGACCTACACGATTGGGTTACGTCAAGTCCAGCCGGCACAGCTCGACTAAATAACGTAGGACCGCCATTTACGAATATGATTATAGCCCGACTTGTATTGGAAGATGCCTTCAGGAAAGACTTGGAGACAGTTCTTAGCTACAGGCAGGTCGTAAATCGAAGATTAAAGCTGGCTAGCTAGTAGCCGCCGATCCTAGCTAATATCGTGCTGTGAGAACTTGTATTGAGCACATTTCAAGCTGTTTAAAACATTGTGTTATCTTAATTAAACAGATCGTTACAAGTGACATCTGCTATTAACATATTAGGCGTTATCCTGCCCATGATAGCTCTTAATTGGTCTCAAGAAATGTTGATTGAGCTAAACGTGTCAAATGATGTCAGACGAACTGTTCCTCTAGCTCTTTATAAATCTTGTGCATGCTATCTTTAAATCTTGTTAAGCTTATGTGCCAATTGAATGCCTATTTAGTTAATTATTGTCGATTTATACGTTACCTTTCTCTCATCTCATTTTTCTTATGAAATAAAGAGATAGCATTTTGAGTAAATATCCATTAAACTTGGACTTGGGATAGATGTTTTATTCATTGGGTATTTCATCAGCTATTGATCAGCCAATCGTCAACCTAAATTATTGAGATCTCCCATTTTTGTTCCTTTTTCAAATATCACGAACTCCACAATAGTGACGTACCTAACATCAAACAATAAAAGTATCGATAATCCGTCGATAATTATCACTCACGGCGTGGTCGCACGAAGCGAGCCAACGACCGAACAATTAGTTCCACACTAGGTACCACACCAAAGTTACTGTGGGAGAAATTCTCTGGTAATCGCCCTAGGACGCCCTGTATCAATCATATTTCTGTTGACACGGCCATTGCGTCATATTTAATGTGTGTAATGTGCACTTACTGAAATGCGTTAGGCAGGAGAAAATTGAAATGGGAATGTATGTGATTTGACGTAATGGTAAAGGATTAAAAAGTCGAGGCTTTTGTACTGTGGGACTAAGAGAAGTCAGAACAGAATAATTTTGATATGAAGGGAGATGCAGTTATTTTAATAAATTGTAAGAAAACAATAGGTACCTAACGTTATCAATGCCTAGCTCCAATGATATCTATTAGTGACAATATTCCATTTAATTCTAGTATAGTAGCTAAAGGGCCAAGAAAATTATTAAATTGAGTATACGATCATCATCAAATTCCTACTAACTTTTTGACCGACTTCCAAAAAGGTGGAGGTAATATGTTCGGCTGTATGTATCTTTTTTTTTTTGTATGTTCAACGATTACTCAGCCGTTTGTGGTCCGATTTTCAAAATTCTTTTTGTGTTATATAGGGTTTAACTCGAATTTGCCATGTTCACAAAAGTGGTGATCTGATGATGGGATCCTTGAGGAATCGAGGGGACTCCTTGAAATTTGTATGGAAACATATAGTGATTTCGATTTTTTCTGAAGCATTCGAGGTAAATGCTACCAAAAAGTAAGATTTCGCACCAGGTTATACCCTAGATCCGAAGGTACCGAACAGAACTTTTGAATGCTTATAGGTACAGGTTCGGGGATTTCGGCGTTGTTTAAACAACTGAAAGCATAAGCTAATACATCAATTTGATTAATCATCATCATCACAACCATAATTATACCATGGGTCATCACACTATGGCCCAATTATTGGTCCTTTTCGTGATATTTTCCATCGAAGCAGATGTTTTTGATGATGATTTCGCTGCTTTTGGACCGATTTTCAAAATTCTCGTGTTGTTGTATAGGATATAATCTTAATTTTGTATAACAATTACGAAAGTGGTGAGCTGATGATGGGGTCTATGAGCAATCGAGGGAAATCCTTGAAATTTATCAAAACACTCATAGTGGCTAAAATGTTGTTTCTAGTAAGATATACATATGTTACGAATAAGAGAAATTTCATACGAAGGTGTCTCTTGGTGCAAAGGCACTGAATAGAACTCCTGAACCTTTAAAGATAAAATTTTGGAAATTGCAGCATCGCTTAGATAACTGAAAGCATTTACCATGATTTCGCTTACAGTAACATAATGTGAATAGTTAACATTCGTTTTGGTTATTTACGCATAAAGCCTAATTTTGTAGATACTGAACTAAAAAGAGTGAAATTATTATTTTTAACAAAAAATTAAAACCGACTTCCAAGGTAAAAACGATAGTAATATGAACTAAAAAGTATTAAATAACTCTTACTCTTTAATAGCACGCCTTTTTCAGAATTCGTATAAATCTCAACTATTTCTGTACATATACTACAGTCTTCATTACTTTGAAGTCGGTACCAGTCCCAAAAGTTTCAGATATTCTGACAATACTGAACTCACGATTAAATTAACTGGTACCGACTTCAAAATAATGAAGACTGTAGTATATGTACAGAAATAGTTGAGATTTAGACGAATTCTGAAAAAGGCGTGCTATTAAAGAGTAATTGTTATTTAATACTTTTTAGTTCATATTACTATTGTTTTTACCTTGGAAGTCGGTTTTAATTTTTGTTAAAAATAATCCAATGTATATTCGTAAACGAGTCCAACAATTAAAAATAAATCAAAGATAGATAAAGGTGTGACGAATGAGTTTAACGCTGATGCTAACAGCTGTGAGTCAGTGAGACCACGGTTAAAACTATTACAAAACTGTTAGTTCCTGTTTGCTTAATGGGCCATCTCACGTCTGTACGGTTTATTTTACTGCGCTTCTAACAACTAATTCCATTTACAGAAATAACTGCTTTTATTATGTATGGTACTGCGATTTTCTCACACTAATCGTATACCCATCGCGGTGATTTCAATTTTTAATCATCCGTATAATATTTTAACATGGAACGGATGCTTTTAATGTATTACAATAAAAGTACCATAATATTTCTTAAATAAACCGAATTGGCATTGGATATACCTATCAGATTAACTCAATACACTGTAGACAATGTAGGAAAATCGTGATGCAGCCACGCCCATAAGTATGAGTACACTGCAGACTTAATAAACTAAGCAGATAATTTGAAGTATAACATCATAACCTAGATCTGCCAAATTGCTACCAACATCAACAATATTGAGTTTACACATACACCTCGGAGATAAAATCTTCTTAACAATAGCGTTTCATGTTCCCGCAGAACCGGTTAGCGGTTACCATTAGTTGGGGTCAACCATTTGCCTAATCCAAATCTATCAGAACTTGCTTCACTGAACCTTGATTTTAAAACTTGGTACAATACACAGTTTTGACTTCATAATCAGTCAACTGTAACATTATTTGGACTAAATTTAAAATTCGAATTTCGAATGTATGTTGTGCAGTCTACAGTACACTATCCTTTTTTAATAGATTTTTTTTTTTGGTAAATTTTTGAATCGTCGTGGCCAGAACTTCATAATAACCCAATTTTAGATCGGTATACTGATCCTTGTTATAAAGTATCTCGGCAGTCAGCAGCCCGTTTAATGTCGGCGGTATATTAAAGCTTCGACCCTTATTTCTTCGACCCTTAGTTCCGTTTTTTTTTTTCAGTTTACGAGAACCATTTGAAAGAATTTATAATTTGCTGTTTGTGAGTTTTTGACCAACGGGCCATATCATATTGGATAAGCCTCTAAAAACTTCGGTTATGTTAAATACTTAGTATTATTATGTAACAGGGTGTAAAAATACAAATAACGCCTCCGTGGTCCAGTGGTTCAGAGCTCGGCTCTTGACTCGAAGGTCGTGAGTTCGATTACCGCGTTGTAAATGTATTATTTCCAAGTTTGTCCAAGGACAATGCAGGTTTTTTTATTATAAAATTTGGGGCCGTCTATAGGCTGTTCGCCCATATCCATGCAGGTTGATCACCTGATTGTCTGACAAGTAAGATGATCCATGCGTCGGATGGGCATGTAAGAAGTCGGTCCTGCGCCTGATCTCTCGCCAGTCGTGTGACGTGTCGGTCGTCCGTCCCACTGGGTTATGAGAGTAAAAGGAATAGAGAGTGCTCTTGTGTACTACGCACACACTTGGGAACTTTAAAGTTACTCCTGCGTAACTGGCCTTGGTTTCAATGAAATCGGCCACCGTCACCGAAACCGGTGTGGGAGTTATTATTATTATAACAATACAAAGTAATAATACTTTAGGGTACGTAGTGAATTTGCTGTGAAAGTAGCAGATCTTCTATACGCTGGATTCCAACGTATAGAGCAGCTGTAATTTAAGTTTAGATTTTTGTGCTGTTTTTACAACCAATTCGCAGAAAGCGCTTCCTTGGCTTTCTGTCAACTACTCTTCTACCACTAAACCATAACAGTGCAATTACTAGGACGATTGTCTTCTAAAAATTCAATTAACATAGCAAATAACAATGGGTTCACAGTAAGCGATTTAAAGGCAAAATATTTACATTATGTTATGCACACTTAGGGTGAAGCCAGACGAGCATAATTTGCGAGTTGTGAGTCGCAGAATTTCGGTCGTACTCTTTTCAATTTTCATACAAATCATGACTCACAAAATTACGCTCCTGTGAATCAAATAGGACTTTTATTTGAAACTGAATGCAGCAGAATTTCTGCCAGCCGAAATTCTGCGACTCACAACTCACCATTTACGCTTGTTTGGTTTCACCCTTAGGGTCGTAACTCGTAATTAATACGTATTGGTAGGCTTAAATAAAGTACAGATTGAGTAAGTTGTTACTTATGAAACTTAAAAATAGCTAAATATTTAGCAAATTGCAATGTTATTAAAAGCTGCCATCCTGCCTGGATTTCAGCAATTTTTTTAATGTTTTGAAATATGTACCTACTGAATTAATTAAAATATTATTATTAACTAGCTGTCCCGGTGAACTTCGTGTCACAGGTCACTTTAAAACCTTCCCTGGACTTCTACGAATATTTTAAGACTAAAATCACCCCGATCCGTTCAGCCGTTTTCGAGTTTTAGCGCGACTAACATATTTGAAAATCCATTTTTATATACAAGATTAACTGGAACTTGAAGCTGTTAAAGATCCATATACCACACAAACGAATCATCGAAATAAGTACGATGAACCGTTATCGATAATTCATTAAGCATCGACACCGATAAGGCCAACACTATTTTGCCACCCACGCGAACTTTTTTTTAAAAGTTTGCAACGAACGCACAAAGCTTGAACCTTTAAAGTTTTGAACGCACAGTTTAAACTTTAAGTTTAAAAAATACATACATCTAAGATCAAACGACATCTAAAACTATCTTACCATTAAATCAGACGAAATCCTGTTTTAGTTTACTCCATTATTTTAATACGAATCGCCCAACAAATTCGTGTTTCTACACATAATACGGTCACCACACTAAATAAATACGAAACAAACTATTCGCAGTCACATTTCTCACAGGAATTCAGTTAATTAAAGTTTTAAACTAAGTTTGAAAGTAAAGACGCTCAACAGGCGCCCGCGTCGAGTTTTGACTGGATTCGAAGTCAAGTTATTTTTACCTGTGAAAGAAAAAAAGTTTGCCTATACACGAACTTTCGTTCCGTGTACGCAAAAATGATTCTTATCCGATTAAAATAAAGTCCACTTAAGATTGTCGTCGAAATTGCATCGGAGCAGCCATGTTTGAATATAAATGCGAGCCAAATTCAACTTTATATCGTAAGCTATAAGGTTAAAAATCCCCCAATATCAATATAAAAGCTCTTTATGTCTATAGTTATGTAGCAGGCAGTTGTTCGAAGTCAACGCTTCTCAATGTTGTGGAGAGCCGAGAGAGAGACCCATATTATTGGCAATGATTAATGATAAGTATTCGTGTTCTATGAATGTTGACGTCCACAAATACATTCGACCTAAAATTCATACTAACATAAGATTCTGTTTTAACTCTTTACGCATATAAACCGATTTAGATGGGTATAGACTACTTTGGAGTCTCGTCAAAAGGACATAGGATAGAATTTGAGCAAAATGTACGGTTATAGAAGGGCAACATAGCCTTTGTTTTATCCGTTACTCAGATCCTAAAAAGTAAACTTCTAAACTATAAGACCAGTTTTTAAGTTTTATTGATATTCATGTTTCGTTAGACATAATAATTAATATTATCTACCTAAAGGCTAAAATAGGTAAGTAAATAAACTCAAAAAAGTTAAGTTTACTTAGCTTCAAAACATTGAGGCAAAGTTAATACTTTTTATAAAGTTCGAGTTTATAAAGTTTGAGAATCGCATGATAGGACCCGTACTCCCAAACAGGTTTCTAGAGGGAAATAATAGAAATAACAAGCCACAATTTGATATGAGTTAATCCAAATTTTAGTTTCATTGTCTGATCTGTAGATTTATGCAGAATATCTGAAAGAGAAAGTGATGTCCCATTGTTTTGTCTTTTCCACGCCTTGCAATGTTAATAAGGCTGTGAAAACCAAAAAAATATATTATTTTTTTTTACGTCCGTGTCACGGATGTAAGAAAATACGAATGGACTTTGAGTTTCAAAGAGGATGTAAACTGTATACTACGTAACAAGAGGTCGGACTTAGAAGAAAAAAAATAAACATCCGTTATTTTTTTAATTTGAAACTGAAGTTAAAATTTTTAAGTGCAAAACCTTTCAATCTAAACATACCAAAAATTTAAAAAAATAAAAAAATAAATAAGCTCAAATAAATGTTTTATTTCAATAAAAATTATTGTACACAGCTAAATAAATAGGCTAATAAGGTAAATTAAACAATAAAACAGATTTAATCCACAAGCTTTTGTTGATTTCTATTACTCAATATTATAATATTACAGTACAGTTTTATGTATTTTATTTATAAATATAATAGAATAGCTGTCTATGCTACTCTACTAACTACTTGATTGGCTTACACAGTAAACTTCTAGTGCAGTTCACAGTAGTCAGTACCATACATACAAAGCAACAAATCCGTCCGCTGCATACCTACGCAGTATGCTCCGATCCCGATCCAGTAGACGCGCACCTTTATACATGTAACACACTTAAGTATCATTACTTTGTTTTGTTACACCCTGTATACGACAGCTGAAATCTATCGCGTGGGCTCAGGCCAGCTGCATACCACCTCACGTCTTGATCAGAGGATTTTTCCTTGGTGGCCGTACCACTCATAATCCCATACCTTCCTTCTCCAGCTATCGCTTGCAGACTAAAATGTTGCAAACTAGTATAGGGACCTAAAAATCTGAAATTAATGAAACATTTTTCATTTACTACATTTCCATACAGTTTACATAAATTATTAAGTATACTTATCAACCTTATGTATTATTACAATAAAACAACATACACATTTTAACATTTTCCAAATTAACTGCATACTGATATACATTATAATATTTTCTATGAAATAATAATCTATCTTTTTCATATTAATATAGTTTATGTTGTAAATTATTGTACAAATATGCAAATAATACTGCGACATACTTTGTATTAGAACATGGTATGACATAGTTATGTTTTGCTTCAATTTATCAATTTACGGTTACATTTACATTTTACAATGGCTTACCTTTCGTTTTTCATTAATTAATCCACTTAATTTACAATTTTTGTATGAGTTGCTACAAAATAATTTTCACAAAATGAAAATCGAACTTTGAATTTTAAACTCCTTCTTCGTCTTTTTTCTCATGTAGTTTATATTCTCTATGGTCTTTTTTATCAGCCAATCACAGTCGACCTTGATTGATTGCACAGATTATCTGATTGGGTACAGTTGCTACGTTTAAATTTGGAACCCAAATTTTTTTTGTTCGGGAATTTCGTCCACCTGTTGAGTTTTTTTTTTTATATAATATCATTGCGAATGGAGCATTACACTATAAAGAGGTGAAGCATGCAAGGTAGGTACGACAATTTCGTTTATTGTACACGTGACCGACATTCACACACGCAACTAGGTACTACAACCCGCTGCCATTGTACAGTGAGTGACGGCGCCAATGACACGCACACATCCTACACGGGCGGCCCATAAGTATGCTTCATTCGGGATTAGACAAGGGGGGTGTGCCAAAATGTTTTCGTTTTCGCTTCGTTATAGAATCGCCGATAAAAATGTATGGAATTGACATAAGCGTTCATTAATATGACGTTGACGTTCGACGATGCCCTGGTTACGTCCGTATTTTTTTTAAGTCCGTGGTCCGTGTATGTAGGATGCAAATTAACATAAATCATAATTTATTATCATTATCGAAATTTTAAAAAAACAGTCACGAGTTTTAAACTGGTTTCTATAATATTTACACCATTTAATCGCGATTGTAGAGATACGCGAAAGTCAATTCACAAAGTTCTACATACTCTATTCTCATGAGAGGACAATGAGGTCTGATATTCTATAAATTCTAAAATTATTAATTACGCGAAAGTGTGTCTGTTACTTTTCACGCCTAAACCACTAAACCGATTTTGCTAAAATGTGGTAAATGACATACTTTGAGTCCCGGGAAAGGACGTAGGATACTTTTTATCCCGGAAAAATTTACGATTCCGAGTTGCGGGCGCCCGCGCCATCTAATTTCTATATTAGGTATTATGCGTGATCTCCTGTATAGGTAAATTAATACATTTTACAAAACGGTAAGAACAACTTAATTCTAAATTTACACCGAGTTACTAATTTTTTTTACCCCTGTTAGTAACAAATTTTATTGTTTTTTAATAATAAACAATGTTCAGTATGTTACAAAACGCTGCAAATTTAATACACGTTACAAAACGGTAAGAACAACCTAATTCCAAATTTGCAGCGTGTTACTAATTTTTTACGCAATGTTATTAACAAAAAACCTTTTTCACACCTTTTCAACCCTTTCCGTACACCCCCGAACGCTGCAAAATCACACGGTAAGTTATTTTACCTTCTTTAACAACCCGCTAAAATTTTATCAAGTTACTAATTTCTTTCGGGTTTCGGCTTTAATGACTGGCCTAGTAGGTATATTTCCCCCTGAGTTGCTTAACCTAACAAGATGATGAACAATACAATGGGAATTGATGACCAATCTATAGTCATTTATTTAATACTAGCACAGAAATAAGAACTTGATAAATGTCTGTAAATACTATTTGAACGAGCTTTGATTGGTATTCGATAAAACACGAATCTATACTAATAATATTATAAAGCGGAAGAGTTTGTTTGTTTGTTTGAACGCGCTAATCTCAGGAACTACAGGTCCGATTTGAAAAAATATTTCAGTGTCAGGTAGCCCATTTGTCGAGGAAGGCTATAGGCTATATTTTATCACGCTAAGACTAATAGGAGCGAATAAATAGAGGAAAATGTGGAAAAAAGGGGGAAATTATATGAAACTAGTAGTTCCTGAGATTAGCGCGTTCAAATAAGCCCTTTCACATAATTTCCCCCGTTTTTTCCACATTTTCCTCTATTTCTTCGTTCTTATAAGTCTTAGCATAGTAAAATATATCCTATAACCTTCCTCAATAAATGGGCTATTTAACACTGAAAGAATTTTTCAAATCGGACCAGTAGTTCCTGAGATTAGCGCGTTCAAACTATTACTAAATAAGCATTTCATATAATTTTCCCCGTTTTTTCCACATTTTCCTCTATTTCTTCGCTCGTATTAGTCTTAGCGTAATATAGCCTATAGCCTTCCTCGACAAATGGGCTATCTAACACTGAAAGAATTTTTCAAATCGGACCAGTAGTGCCTGAGATTAGCGCGTTCAAACAAACAAACTAACAAACTCTTCCGCTTTATAATCTAACTAGCTGTCCTAATCTAAAGCTAATCTCAGGAACTACTGGTCCGATTTGAAAAATTATTTCAATGTTAGATAGCCCATTTATCTAGCAAGGCTATAGGCTATACTTATCACGCTAAGACTAATAAGAGCGAACAAATAGAGGAAAGTGTGGAAAAAACTGGGGAAATTATTTGAAAGGGCTTATTTGAACGCGCTAATCTCAGGAACTACTGGTCCGATTTGAAAAATTCTTTCAATGTTAGATAGCCTATTTATCGAGAAAGGCTATAAGGTATATTTTATCGCGCTAAGACTAATAAGTGCGAAGAAATAGAGGAAGGTGTGGAAAAAACGGAAGAAATTATTTCAAATGGCTTATTTGAACGCGCTAAACTCAGGAACTACTGGTCCGATTTGAAAAATTATTTTAATGTTAGCCCATTTATCGAGAAAGCTTGGAGGAGGAAAGTGTGGAAAAAACCGGGGAAATCATTTGAAAGGGCTTATTTGAACGTACTGGAGCAATTTTTATGTTATTTGGCACACATGAAGATTGAAGAATAGACCACGTGAAAGAACATAGGTTTCTTTTTTTGCGGAAAAATGTATGGTTTCCGTGACATTCCTAAATTACGCGGGCGAAGCCGCGCGGAATATCTATCATATCATAAAAGTATATTATCCCACACAATACACTTTTATGATTTACGCGTTAACTAGCTATTCAATATTCGATGAACGGGAAAAACTATTAAGCTAAAGTCCACGCGGACGAAGTCGCGGGCAACAGCTAGTATTAAGTATAGATTGCTTATTTAGTAATAGTTTGAACGCACTAATCTCAGGAACTACTGTTCCGATTTGAAAAATTCTTTCAGTGTTAGATAGCCCATTTATCGAGAAAGGCTATATGCTATATTTTATCACGCTAAGATTAATAGGAGCGAAGAAATAGAGGAAAGTGAGGAAAAAACGGGGGAAATTATTTGAAAGGGCTTATTTGAACGCGCTAATTTAAGGAACTCCTGGTCCGATTTGAAAAATTCTTTCAGTGTTAGAAAGCCCATGTATCGAGAAAGGCTATAGGCTATATTTTATCACACTAAAACTAATAGGAACGAAGAAATAGAGGAAAGTGTGGAAAAAATGGGGGAAATTATTTGAAAAGGCCTTATTTGAACGCGCTAATCTCGGGAACTACTGGTCTGATTTGAAAAATTCTTTCAGTGTTAGATAGCCCATTTATCGAGGAAGGCTATATTTTATCATGCTAAGACTTATAGGAGCAAAGAAATAGATGAAAATGTGGAAAAAACGGAGGAAATTATTTTAAAATATGTTATTTGGCACACATGAAGAATAGACCACCTGAAAGGACATAGGTTTCTTTCTTTGCGGAAAAATGTACGGTTTCCATGACATTCCTAAATTACGCGGGCGATGCCGCGCGGAACATCATCATACCATAAAAGTACCTATATTGTCCCACACTATATACTTTTATGATTTGCGCGTTAACTATTCAATCGATGCATGTACGGGAACAACTATAAACTATAGTCCACGCGGACGAAGTCGCGGGCAACAACTAGTAAAATGATATTTTCTAAAAATTATTCCTAGCTAGATCGATTTATCGCCCCCGAAACCCCCTATATACTAAATTTCATGAATTGCTCGTTTAAAGATTTAATATATGTATTATGAAAAAATGCATACCTTCTTTTGCAATTGATTTATTTTCTACTTATTCTATAATTACAACTTTCTTGCTCTTAGAAAATAAAAATGTCTCTGCCACTTATAAAGGCATTCTGCAGTAGCTTGTAGAATGTGCTTGTAGAATGTAGCTTGAAGAATTTGTAACAACTTAATTTGATCTCAATATAAATAAATTATTGGCTCTTCTTAGGAGGCACCCAGGGCTCTATCTTTGCTCTAGTGGTGCTGTACGGCACATACTGTCCTGTCGTGCCCGATAAGTTCTCCGATGCTGAAGCCATCCACTTGTACTTTGGCCTGGCGGGATCCTGAAAATACCAAAGAAATTGTTTATAGTACAAAATAAGCAGTTGTTGACTGGTTTTAACTTGTGAATTCTAACACAGGAGAAAGGTGATAAACAATTGTAAAATTACAATATTCTCTATTTACAACTGTTTTATTATTGTAAAGAATTAATTAACACCTCCGTCATGGGTATCGCAGACACAATAGATTTTTAATTATTACGCGGCAGCCGGCTGCCGCTTGGGGATTGATGGGTTAAGTAATACTCACATTGAATGGTGGTAAATCAGTTTTGTAATGTAACCAGCCAAACCACTCTGGGGTCACCTATAAAAGACAATAATATGATGAATAAAACACATTGTTAAATTAACCTTAAACAAGTGCGAGTCGGACTCGCGCACGAAGCATTTCATACTGGTATAGAGCGAAAGTAGACAAAAAATTGTTGTATGGGAGCCCCCCTTACATATTTATTTCATTTTAATTTTATTATTAATTATTAAAGTACAAATATAATTATTAAGTATTTTGTGAACATTTCAATTGCCTATGTGTTGCCGTTATTAAGAGAAAAAATAGCAAAAAAATCATGTTTGTTGTATGGGAGCCCCAATTAAATATTTAATTTACATATTTTGTTTTTAGTATTTATTGTTATAGCGGCAACTACAGATATACACAATCTGAGACAATTTCAGAAGTCTAGCTACAGCAGTTCTTGAGTTACAGCCTGGTGACAGACAAACGAACAGACGGACAGACCGACAGACATCAAAGTCTTAGTAATAGGGTCCCGTTTTCACCCTTTGCGTACGGAACCCTAAAAAACATCACTTTTTAACTAGAGCGTATTGCCAACTGTTTACACATTACATATTATTAAAGCAACATAAACTAGTGTATTTCAATTTTTTTCTAATTTTTAAATGTAAAAAGCTGTTTAGACACCTATATTGCTACCAATAAAAGTAAATGTAACAATCCAGGCATATAAAATAAAGCAATAAATACAATGACAATATTATATTCATTTGGATGTGCGATGAAATAGGAGCATAAAGCTTATAAAAAAAGCAGTATAATCATTCCTGATACCACATAAGTATCATTGGTTTTCATTGAAAATTATTCAATAAACCAAAGTTTCTGTAGTGGTTGCAACTTAGGCATATTATTATTAATTACTAGCTGTCCCGGTGAACTTCGTGTCACTTTAAAACCTTCCCTAGACTTCTACAAATATTTTAAGACTAAAATCAGTCCAATCCATTCAGCCGTTTTCGAGTTTTAGCGCGGCTAACACATTTGAAAATCCATTTTTATATATATAGATTATTTTGATAGAACACTGAATTTACCTGACTGCCGTCATAATTCATGTTGAAGTTATCAGAGTACTCTACCCATCTGTTTCTGCCATAGAAGTAGCGGGGGTTCTCATAGTACTTGTTACCAAACTCATCTTCACCGACCAGTTTACCATCCTTCAGCTCGTCTTGTCTATAACAATGTTACAGTATTAAAATAACTGAAAGTTAAAAACTATCTGACTTCACACATTTGATAGTCCGTAACGTGGGGCATTATTGGTAGTTTTGGCCCCATTTATGGGTAACATAAATACAAGAACTGCCTAAATAACTACCATTTTATTTACTTTTGCTATACATAGGGATAAACAAAGCACTGTCAAATAAAATTTAAAATTATATAGGTAGGTACCTACTTTATCTACAAAGTGTTTTAAATGCATATGAATTGGTTTATTTTCGTTTAATCCCTACAGAAGACAGATATTAACCTTCAAATATTACATAATTAAACAACATTGATTTTACCTGTAAAGTTTGTACAGTGATGCACGAATGCCACCATTTTGGCGAATAATGTTGAACAAAGTACCTAGTTTATCCAAAGCCAAAATTTTGGCAATGGAATTCGACATTTTTACAGTATTTTCGTCGAAATTTTACAAATTAAAAAATACATTCAAATTTCAAAATAATTTTTGACAACTGTCAATTTGACGCATATTTGACAAATCACGAGTGTCAAAATGACGTAATATTGTTTTTATTATTTATTGCAAATCACAAAAACTTTGGCAAAAACAATACCAAATACAAAGAGTAGCCAGGATTCAGTGCACAGACTACTTAGAGTTCTACTACGTTCTACCGTACTAACGTTGTTCAGTCAGTGCCCAAAAATGATTCCCAGTTCATTCCACTCATAGATGAAAAGCCAGCGACATACTTTCAAGTTGACCAACTATCGTACAGTATACTGTTAGCTATAGGCTATAGCGGCTTATGAGAGCGCGCACATTACATCCAACTAAATTGTCCAACTGTCGGCCAACTGCTTGTTAGCACGGGTATCATATGCAAGCCCGCCGAACGCCGCAGACTTTTCAACTTAAGCACTTATTCCACCTTACTAAATTTAGACGTCCCTAGTAGTAGGGGAGGTCGCGCTCAGTTTAAAAAGTAATTTCATACCGAGCGAAAATCGTTACAATAATAGTATTCCACTAATACATAGCAGCTTTGATCGTCAGCCACTTCATAATGGGTGAAATAAAAATTGAGAGCATCTCAAAGTTGTTGTTGGGAATCGTATTGATTTGATATTAAAAAGATCCCAATTCGCACCTAATAAAGGTTCATATCTAGATTATACACGTTTAGGTTCGGTTGGTGTTATTTTAGTTTTAGTATATAACAACAGATGGCGCTTTTAAAGTAAAATGTATATAATTTTTCTTCACAAATATCATAACTTATATCGCTGGCTGACGGTTTTTCCACCATCGTATTAGCGACTGACGGTTTTCTTTATTATTTACAAACTACAAACATTCACCTGTATAAATTTTGTACGGTATAAAATGACTTTATATTCAAAAAAATTTTACATGTTCAGTAACGCGACTGACGTTGAATCCCCCGTCTGCAATACGGCTGACGGTGATTTTTTGGATAAACATGACCTCAATATCCATCAAATTTTCATTCGGTATAAAATCACTTTTCGCAACTATTTTTTTACAACTTTGAAATACTCTCAGTTAACATTCCACCACGGTCGAGGCGACTGACGCTGATTATATTGATTGATAAATATTAAGTTACCGCTGGACAAAAATTTGGTCGGTATGAAATGACTTAGCGAACGCTAGCACTACCTCCCCTACTATAGTCTATAGCAGGGGTCACCAAATGGCGGACCGCGGTCCGCATCCGGACCGCCGACCCATTGTGTGCGGACCAAGCATGTTCGAAGATGAACTTCGTAAAAATTTATTTCGGTCTCGAGTCTCGACATACTGATGAACATGTTGGCGACAAAAATTGTCACTTTCTCATTGATACAAATTATACCTTTGTAATTTCCGTATTTTACATATTTTGTTTAATTTTTTTTAATGTGCGGACCGCGAAGATCATTTTATTTCTTAAAACGGACCCCGGGCGAAACTAATTGGTGACCCCTGGTCTATAGTATCTCAATGATTTGAAGTGGAATCAGCGCCCCCAATGCCGGGGAAGAGAACTAAATCTGACGTTAAAATGACGTTTGAAAGTCGCCATATTGGCGCTGATAACAGTAGTGGGAGTACTTAGAACTAATACTAGTTTCTACAAACAATAGCCAAGAGAGCCGAGAGTATTATAATCACTACGTTTTATAGCCACTAAGCGGCCATTTGCAAGTTACGTCAGATTTAGTTCTCTTCCCCCGCATTGGGGGCGCTGATTCCGCTTCAAATAGGCACAAAAACAGTTGGGTATCATAAGTCCAGCGTACAGTTTGTATAATGGAGATCAGTGATAAAAGCTGAGTTTTATCAGACCAGCAACTATACAGTTTCAGTCGCGGTTACTTTAGGAATTTCCAGTTCTAACCTACGAATTACGATAATGGCTCCTCTTCACAATCGGCGATGATCGGCACTCGTTGATCGCCTGTGATCGGCAAGGTAATCGCCACGATCATCGTGCAAGCATCCACACGATCGTCCGTGTTCATTCATTGAGCGGCAAGCCATCAAGATGGACGTGGAGGTCATAGCTGCAGCTACAATTAGTTTAATTTCAATTTACAATCATTTTAGCAATATAGTTCAACGAAAAGTTTTGAAAAGACAATGGAAGAAGAGAAGATGGTGGTGTTTGAGCATTCATCGCAAATCGCAATAGAACAAAGAAATTATTATTATATTATAATAAATTGTGAATACCTATAGGGTAGACTGGGCACGATTGAAACAACTAATTCCAACCAAACTGTTTTTTACCTAGGAAATTAATTCTGATTTACATTTACGGCCAAAGTAAATACCTATAGGGTAGACTTTGCACGATTGAAACAACTAATTACCACCAAACTGTTTTTTACCTAGGAAATTAATTCTGATTTACATTTACGGCCAAAGCTTTCATAAGAAACACTTCTGTACAGTAGTTCATAGTATACATATTACATACCTACCCAGTCTCCCCTACCTGAACAATTTAATAGGTGATCCTATTGTCCAGTTATAGGTATCTAGGTATTTTATTTTATAAACAAAAGCCGACGCGACGGACGTACGCACTGCTCCGCTGTCCTCCGGTGAATGAATGATCGGCGATCGTGTGGGCACGCGCTGCCGACTACAGTCTACACGCGATTCCCTTTGATGCGTGTCCAAAAAACCGACAAGTCAGATCGCGGCGATCACGACGGCGACTATGCACGATCATCGCCGACTACAGGCGAGTAGCCCTCTACACAATCGTGCTCGCGCGTAATCGCCTATGATCGCCGATTGTGAAGAGGCGCCATAATGTTTAACCTGCGGTCAGCGGTCAGCGAACCGCAGGTTTAACGGGATTCATCAGACAAAGTGATATTGATGCGTTTTTTAGGGCTAGAGCTAGATATAAAAGAAAAAGTTATTTTCATAGCTTATTGTATTTACATTTATTTGCGTTTTTTACTACTGTGATAAATATTATTTTCAGTAGCGTTACTATCACCATCATCTCTATCCACATTTTTTCGTTTCTTCTTCTTTTGCCTAGTTTTACTAAAAACTGAATCTTTATTATCACTCTCAACACTTACATCACAGTGATTACTTTTATTTTTTGACGTTTCAGGCTTCTCCTCAAGGACATTATTTTCTAATAAACTTCCTTCTTGTAAGTTAGAGTTCTTCTTTTGTTTGGATTTATTTTCTTTTTTCTTTGCTTTAGCATCCTCAACACCTGTATTGTTATCTTCTTCTATGTCCATATTTCTTGAAAAACTATCACATCTTTTCTTTTTCTTCTTTTTTTTGTTCACAACATCAGAATCACAATCAGTATTTAAATTACTCTCTTCAAAAACTTGTGTGTCAGCTTTTTTTGAATCTGTGTCTTTTGCCTGTGAATACCCTTTAAATTTAGCCTGCTTTAATAGCATCTGTTCTTGTTGTTCAATTCTTGCTAATTTTCCTAATGCTTTTAAGCCATGGCGTGCACCTCTGAAAAAAATCAGCTTTATTTAATTTGGTGAACTGGTTGGATCTATGAAACATCATTATTTTAAGTATGAGTTGGTTATGATATAATTTTGTACTCAAATGAATGGAACTTACTTATGTGCAGTCCTTCCTTCACAGGCTGCAAAAAGTTCTTCATCAGTTAGTTTTAAAGGGTCCTTAGGTTCTTCTTCACTATCTGAGTCATTTCTAACCTTTTTAGTTTTAGCTTTTCCTCCTGTTAAAATGTCAGTCCTCACAAAAAAGTCAGAATACTCCTCTTCTGCAGATTCATTTTTCTTTTTCTTATGTATTTTCCAAGTGCTGTTAGTAATTTCAAATTCATCTTTTGTCTTAATGTTTTTTGTTTGACCATTATTTTCTTCAACCTTAAAAGGAATGGATTATTTTTAGTTGAATTTTATTAAAGAATTGAAATAAGGTTCAAATAAAGTTTAAATTAACTTAATCTATACTTATTATAAAACAAAATCGCTTTTTTTCCCTCATGTCCCTTTGTTCCCTTTAATATTTAAAACTACGCAACGGATTTTGATGATTCTTTCAGTGTTAGCTATATTTTATCACGCTAAGACTAATAGGAGCGAAGAAATACAGGAAAATGTGGAAAAAAACGGGGACAGTTATTTGAAAGGGCTAACTTGAATGCGCAAATCTCAGGATACTGGTCCGATTTGAAAAATTCTTTCAGTGTTAGATAGCCCATTTATTGAGGAAGGCTATAGGCATAATTTTTTCAGTGGCTATATATTTTATACCCGTGCGACGTTGGGGCGGGTCGCTAGTATTTTATAAAGTCCAACATGATAATAATTGATACAAGCGTGGGCACCTGCAGAAATAATTTCCAAGGGGTGCAGATTTTAGTTTTCTTTTTTATCTTTTTACGAACAACAGTGACTATCTATTTATGTCAACAGAATACATTTAGTGCCGAAACATTACAAACTAACATTTCTACAGCATGGTAATAGGGTTACCAAATCGTTTGTGGGTTACAAAAGATTTTGTAACCCTATTTATTTCAATAATTCCTGTTGATCCCGAGATTCCCAAGGGGTGCAAATGCACCACCTGGCACCCCCCTGCCGGCGGTCTTTGCCTTTACCTCAACATTTTTTGCTGCTTTATCGTAAAGCGCGCTCCACCAGTGCTCTGTAAAATCTGATGCAGCATCATATCCAATACCTCCTACACTTCGCTTCAACTTAGGTTTTAGTGCTTGTGATATTCCGTTTTCGTTTTTTCCGAGTCCTTTGCCTTTAAAAATGCGTTATTAGATAAAATAGACGAAAAATACCCAAATAATGATTTGATCGTAAGCTGAATAGCTAAATAGGTTGCAAAAGAAGCATAAAAGGCGCTTTTTTAAGTAGGTATGTACAACAGAATTTTCCAGTTTACCGTCTGTCCAACCATATTTTTCTAATTGTTTTCTTGCAAAATCCATTGTATTTATATGTTAAAATGTAATAGATATTAAATGGTATATTTTAACTTATTTAAACATTGTTTAAAGTTAAAGTAACCTGTAAGTTGTAACCTTCCAGTAACCTTGTAAACAAATCAAATTCCCAAAATCCACATTTTCCAATGACATTTTCAAACATGTGTTTTTGACATTGACATTTTTTACCTAACATCCTTGTCTTCTTTTTTTACTTTTTTTTTTTATTCGTCCCGATCGGGACAGGCCTTCTTTTTTTTACTTGAAAAAACATGGCATTTTGTCAGTTTTAAAAAGGTTGCAAACTGCAAAGTGCAAACGCGGCCTTTCTCCTTCTTCCTCCTTATAGTATTCGTTGTGATTCGTTGCCAATTCGTTGCCTAATAGCATTATCAGACGCTCTGATTTGGCTGGCTTCAAACCGACTTCAAAGTAATGCAGACTGTAGTATATGTAGGTACAGAAATAGTTGATATTTAGACGAATTCTGAAAAAGGCGTGCTACTAAAGAATAAGAGTTATTTAATACTTTTTAATTCTTATTACTATTGTTTTTACCTTGGAAGTCGGTTTTAATTTTTTGTTAAAAAATAATAATTTCACTCTTTTTAGTTAAGTATCTATAAAATTAGGCTTTATGCGTAAAACCCCAATACGAATGTTAACTATTCACATTATGTTACTGTAAGCGAAATTGTGGTAAATGCTTGCAGTTATCTAAGCGATGCTGCAATTTCCAAAATTTTATCTTTAAAGGTTCAGGAGTTCTGTTCAGTGCCTTTGCACCAAGAGACACCTTCGTATGAAATTTCTCTTATTAGTAACATATGTTTAACTTACTAGAAACAACATTTTAACCACTATGAGTGTTTTGATAAATTTCAAGGATTTCCCTCGATTGCTCATAGATCCCATCATCAGCTCACCACTTTCGTAATTGTTATTTTGTATATATATTTCGTAATTGCAAAATATCACGAAAAGTACCAATAATTGGGTCATAGTGTGATGACTCATGGTATAATTATGCTTGTGATCAGTTGTTTAAACAACACCGAAATCCCCGAACCTGTACCTATAAGCATTCAAAAGTTCTGTTCGGTACCTTCTGATCCAGGGTATAAACTGGTGCGAAATCTTACTTTTTGGTAGCATTTACCTCGAATGCTTCAGAAAAAATCGAAATCACTATATGTTTCCATACAAATTTCAAGGAGTCCCCTCGATTCCTCAAGGATCCCATCATCAGATCACCACTTTTGTGAACATGGTACCAAATTCGAGTTAAACCCTATACAACACAGAAATAATTTTGAAAATCGGACCACAAACGGCTGAGTAATCGTTGAACATACAAAAAAAAAAGAAGATACATACAGCCGAACATATTATTACCTCCTCCTTTTTGGAAGTCGGCCAAAAATAATGTTTTGCTCTATCACGAGTCGGGGATCCCGACCATCAGTATAATTTGTTACCTGAAAAATAACTTAACGTCAGTTAATGTTGTTTATTAGAAAAGCTCTACAATAATCGCTTTAGTTATTTATCCTAAAACAACGGGTTGCACTCCGGGAGTACCGTCAGAGGTGAAAGCTTATTATTAATTACATTTAAATATTCTCATCATTAACAACTTTAACATCCACAATCTGCGCAGCCTGCGGAAAATGAGTGCGTCGATGATGTTTCAGGTTTCTGTGAATTGACCTGGAAATCATTTTGCTGACCGTGTCTTTCCTGGGTAGGCTTTTTGCAGCGGTAACCGACATCCACGCGGGCGGAGCCGCGGGCGACCGCTATCTATACATTATAATAAAACTGTAGAAATGAAAATTCTGTACATTAAAGATACTCAAAAAATACCTAATAAGCGGGGGGTGTCACTACATCGCTATAGAAGCCAAAAATGTACTTAGTTAGTTTTTTGTCTGTCTGTCTGTATGTTTGTTCCACTATCACACGAAAACTACTGATCCGATTTGAATGCGGTTTGCGCAGATATATTTGCCTTCTTCCAACTTAACATCTGGTGTATAAAAAATTTTCTTTAAAGGGACGAAAGAGGGGGTCAGATTTTGTATAAGACTTTTGCTTTAACACGAAAACTACTGATCTGATTTGGTTTTCACAGATATAATATTTGTCTTCTTCCGACTCAACATTTGGTGACTAAAAATCCCCCCACCCCACCCCTCTAACGGAACCAAAGAGGGGGTCAGATTTTGTATCAAACTTTTTTCTTTAAGGCCGTCCCCCGAGCAAACGACCTTGGCCATACATTTGCCGTGTTGCGCGTTGCCGACAGCGCACCAAAACCATATTTTTTTTACTTATCATAGTTCAAAATTGACCTAAAAAAATTTGAAACGGGGAATATGTAGTTTATGATACTGTCGATGTATTGGCGTGTGTTTCAAATAAAAGTAATTTGTAAATCCTAAGGAGATGCTGAATGTATGCTTGAATTCTAATAAATTGGTTTTACTTTGGAAGCTGATATCATGACTATAATAAACAAAAATAGAAAATTTAAAACGGGGAAAGGAATGTCGATATACTGAAGATTATTGCTGTATTTTTATTATAACTTTGTAGCTTTCAAATTATGAGTTTATAGGGCTTGAAATACGGTAAATTACGGAATCTCCGTAAGGAACGCCCTTAATGGATTTACTTTGACATATTATTATTAACTGTTTTTTCCAACTTAACATCTGGTGTATGCAACTTTTCGCCCCACTCCTCTTAGGGGACAAAAGAGGGGTAAGAATTTGGATCAACTGATGAAGTAGAAATATTTTAAATGGCAAAACAACATTTGCCGGGACAGCTAGTGAATCATAAAGCGAAATAAAAATATAAATAGTGAGATTTTGTATTAGCAGTTGGGAGTAATGTTACTAATGTATATTGCCATTTTATAATGGCAACCCTGGTCTCCGCCCTCCGGCCTCATAACAAAATGGCGTTCGTTTTGTTGTTTCGAGATTTACTAACAAGGTGCTATTGATGTATTTGGTGATTAAAACATTAAGTTGAGCTTATATTTCTACGTTGTATTATTCCTGGATTAATTGCAAAACTGTGTGTATAAGAGAAATTGACTCCGTGTTGTTGTAAAGCCGCTATCCCCAACCCGCGGCCCGCCGGGGCTTTATTGCGGCCCGCGTGATGTTAAACCATTTTGAAATTCACGCCCACCGACAAAATAATGTAAAGTCGTCGTGATAGTCGTGAATTTTTTCCACTTTTAAATCGATAAGGCGCTATATTGAAATGTTACAAATCTGGTAATTAGATATACATATCTTCATAGCCTTATCTACGTTTGAGAAGAATCAGAAACACGATTAATGTATTTTGCCTCGATACATTTCTCGATCGAAATGACCTCTTAAAACGAAATACTCTTTTTAAACGAAAATAGATGTATTGTAGGAAATTTGTGTAATTGATGGACACCTTTGCAACTCAAAATCGTATAGAAGCATTTTGCTTAAATGCTCCTAGTTGTTTTTTAAATAATTAAAATTACGTTTTTCGCATGTATACCGAGCGAGCTAATAGCTTCTGGCCGCAGCGTATTCACGACTTTATAGTCATACGAATTAAGTATAAAATTGCACTTGCGGTAAAATTACTTTCAATATAGCGCCTTAATTTTGAAAAATTTTATTTTTTAACCCTAAAAAATTTTTGTTGCGGCCCGCGGACCACGACACCAAGACCAAAACATGTTTGTGGCCCGCATGAAAAAAAGGTTGGGGACCACTGTTGTAAAGTGATATAATAGGTGCCTATAGACTCCCAGGTACGGGTTGACGAAAATTTCATCGTGTACGCCACGGATTGATTGTTCATATTTTTAATATGAACTTTTTATAACCATCAATATTCCGTCAATGAGATTGACACCAGCTGCCTTACTCCCGAAACTGATAGCAACTTGATACGAGTCTGATTTCGATTTCGTTTTTGATGTCATTGTAATGCGTAGGAGTTCCGGAACAAAATCGTATCAAAATCGAGATGTTGCCATGGCGTTTTGTCAACGTCGTTATAGCAACGTCGATTGTTATAAAGTAGCAGAAGGTTATATCGAAAAATACCGAAAAATATGAAATAATGTTTGTTTTTTCGTCATACCATAAAAATAAAATATATCTTTAGAAACTTTAGATGGATGTGCCCATTTTCTACTGTAGTGGGTTTAAAATAGTTATTTTCGTTAAGGAACATCTTGACATTAAACAAATATGTAAATTCTCTTTTGTAGTTACACTTAACTTTGTCATACATATTCTAGTATTTGTAAAATTTGTATCCCTGCATGCCGACATTAAAAATTAGTTTTTATTTGGAAAATAATGGTCCATCCGACGCACCTACAAATCGAGATGTTGTTGAGATTCCTGGAAGAAAATCCAGTAATCGCGAAAGGGTACATGCGGGCGAGCCAAGCTAAGCACGATACCAAACTTAAATGTGACCGTATAGCTATAGAGCTTAACTCCATTGGAGGTGCCATCAATCGCATTAAAAATGCTTGCAGACGAGCCATAATATTATTATGTTAAAATAATAATTAAATAATTATTATTATCAACAAAAAATTGAAACGACACCACAACAATCGATAACCACACCCTAGTGACCCTAAAAAACGTTTACAATAACCCAACTCGGCAACTATCGATCTCAATCGATGTCGATGCCTCTGTTGCTACCGTGAAATTTGACGTTTTTAAACGATCTGTAAATCGATTCTCAGATAATTGTTTGTCGCGACCAAGAAGTAGATTTCGATTTGGCGAATGTTTCGATGCTGATTAGTTCCAAATTGAGCCGCAGCTCGATCGTGCGCTAGCACAGCTGTCAGGAATAGCAAAATCCATTGAGGTTGAATTAGTTTCAAATCGATCCGCAGCACGATCGTGCGCTATTTTAGATGTCTAAAGTGTCAAAAGCCGTTGAAATCGAAAATCGAAATCGATATCAGATTGAGGAGTAAGGCCCCAGATTGATGGATCAAATCACAGATCAGATTGATGAAAAATTGACCGTGTAGCCGGCGACTATAGGAACAAAATCCGAGGACCATTTTGTATGAACATACGCCATTTTTATTAAAACGTCATTGTAAAATTAATGAATTCATATTCGCGTGGTCACGACATCACGTGACATACGGCTGGACCGATTTTGCTGATGTATGGTTCCCGCACAATAAACGTTTGATTTTCGCCTATATACTATTCAATCTATTTTGATGGAATTTGGTATCGAGACTTTACTTACTTACTTTGAGTCTCGGAAAAGGACAAGGGATACTTTTTATCCCGGAAAATGTACGGTTCCCGCATAGGTTCCCACTTCCCGCACAGTAAACTTTTATGATTAACTTTTATCATCGTTAAGACAGAATAATGTCTGTCGGGTCAGCTAGTAATATTATAAATAATAAGAATAACAATTTTACAAATAGGTTTTAAAAGTAATTAAGGTTACAAAACAAGGTAACATATTATAAGAGTGACTTATTGCTCCTTTGATGATTCCAAAAAGTCGTCAAGATCATCTAAAGTTGATTCGTTATTGCTGAAATAAAATAAAAAATTCAATTATTATTACATTCTAAATAAATGTATTATTTTTATTTTTTTGGTTTACACCAAAAGAACATAGAGCAAGAACCGCACAAGAACGCCGTAATGTAAATTGTAATACGGCTAAATATACAATCCGCCTGCGACATATAATATATTGTTATAAGTCGGTAAGTACTATTTAAAATATATGGAATTATGCTAACTTTTTAGTTTGTAATGGCATTAATTATATCCACTATGAACTTCTAATTTATAATTATAATTAGAATCACGTTTTGACCTTTCCATATACACAAGTCCATGGGGACCTGCACTTGAGTAGTTTTCGAATTGCTCAAACTTCATGAGTTCAGGTCGGAACTGCTTCAAAAAATAAACCCAACATTTTTCCTCACTGTTTTGTCCATCACTAAAAAAAGTTGTATTTTGTATTCAAATAAAAACTTATATTCATACAGTTAACGTTAAAAGTGTTTGATACCTTTTTTTTGTAATAATTTTGTCAACTTCTCTGACGTAAAAGTTTGGATGGTCTTCCAAAATATCTAGTTTACTGAGCATTTTATCATCCACTTCATATATTTCACCTGAAAGGATGCACATTGCACAACGCTAAAAGCCCGGTTTTCACTATACGTCCTATACGAGTACGCTCGGACAGAGTGCACTCGTACGAGCTAGATCGTATAGGAGCCCACTCGGATTTTGGTTTTCACACCGTTATAGGTTTTACATTTTTAACCGACTTTCAAAAAGGAGGAGGTTATATTCTCAATGCATTAAAGATGGTGACAACTGATCTGTTGCTTCACGTTCCACAACACTTCCTTGGTTTCGTATAATTCTAAAAACTTCACTGTTTCCCGTTCTGTCCACTTTTTCATTAATAATTCTGCTTTGTTTTTCAAGACGCCATCTTGTTTTTATAAAATCATCCGAGTGCACTCGGAAAAATAGGACCGCGTCCGAGTTCACTCTGATCGGATGCGATCGTCCGAGTGCGCTCGGATTACCTGTTTACACAGTACGAGTAGCGTCCGAGTGCACTCGGTCCGAGCGTACTCCTATAGTGAAAACCGGGCTTAAGGGCAGTTCCATGTCTCTCAGTCTACCATAAACTAAGAAAATAAACATCTGATTTTGGTATTAAAAATACTTAATTAAAGTGACAACATTATGGTACTATTAAAAGGATTCAATCCCTACTCACGATTCAATTTCAGCAACAATCTGTTGTTTGCAGTGAGCCGACAGATTGTGTCGTCAATAGTAATGTTGAGGGCACGTTGGGGGCGTAACCCAACATGTTGCGTATTGCATTGGCGCGGAAGCAACCAGACAAATTGTCTCAGCAGATTGTGTGCGTGTTGAAACGTGAGTATTGCGATTGCTCCAATCTCGGCTCAATCGCGGTCAAGCGTTGTGGCGGATTGTACGTTTCTTGCGCTTCCGGGTCGAATTTGAAAAATCTTCTGGTTCCAAATAATACATAATCGACATATGCGAGATTTTCTTTCTTAATAACAGCCACTTTTTTACCCAGTATCGTTTTTTACGTCGCTCTCTGGATACACATAACGATGCTACAGTAAGTGCAACACCTGCTTTTTGAAATTTTGTTAGTTTCGGCGGACCCATGTCTAATACGAACGTGACGTGCACACGTTGTGGCAAGCAATCGCGGAATGAAATTGTGTCAGCAGATTGTGGGTTGGATGAATCGTGAGTAGAGAACGCTCAATCGCGACTTCAACAAATTGTGTCAGCAGATTGTGGGTTGTGTTGAACCGTGAGTAGGGCCTTTAAGATTTTATAGAAGCAACAATTTCTAAGCATTATTTTTCTAGCAAAGCTGCCATTTATGAGATGATGGCGTGAGCTCGGCTGAGTGTGGTTTTGTGTGATGAAGTTCTGACTTAGTTTTCACGTTATGTATTTTGAATTCTTGACATATTTTGTTACATACTGATTGTTCAAACAATTAAATACCGATATAGCTTTTGAAATTCGAGAAAATTCAGTTTTATAAAGATATAATAGGCTTATAAGATCACAGTGTCGAGTTGTAGTGTCATTCACATAAAAAACATTACTTTTGTCTTTAACTACAGTAAAATTACTTTTACATCAATAAAATTAGAAACTTTCCTACTTGACGGCGTTGCTCAAATGATGCCGGCATTAAAAATTTGTCATCGTTCTTTATAACACCTAAACTCTAAAAAACATTTTTGTAGTGTCAGTCACAGAGTCGATCACGCCCAAAAGTAGCGTTTTGTTTGTTATTTTTGCTGATAGATGGCGAAAATAGCTACAGAAAAATAGAGAGTGAAGCAGAAAGCTAAATTTTTATTTTAATAACCTGCCAGACCACCTCAAAGTCAAATAAAATCTAGAATTTAGCGATGTCTGGAAATGGGAAGCAATTGTCACAAAAATCTGGCAGTAAAATATGAGATTCTTACAGATATCGCGAGAAAATAAGATGAAATTATTGATCTTTAAACTTTATTGAAGATAAGGTAGACTTGCAGAGCTGGAAACATTCTAAAGTATTAGAGACCAAAACTCCATAGTGTCTGGTCGTACTTGCCTCTATAGGGCTCATAAAAAGGAAAATTTTTAGCTTAAAAAAATGACGAAAGTCTGCCTATCGCTGGCTCTTGGGTCATTATGTTAATAGTTTTTGAGAATAATTCGTGTCGAGTTATTTTTTAACAAATTATTAGTGGTTTTGTTTTTGTGATGTTTAAGTTAAAAAAAAGCATTTTAATGAATTAAATAATTACTGATTTGCTTTTATATAATTTAAGAGTTCGTAATGTACGTGCAGAGATATATAAATTTTAAAGTTTCATATAAAACTACCGACTTTTACCGGCACAAAGTGAGTGTAGTGTCGGTCACAATTTCTTTTGCTAATAAATATTTTTTTAAATAACTTACAGGTTATAGATAACTATTTTCTAATAGTTTATTTCATGCACTTTCGATAAAAATACAAAGTAGAGTTATTTAGCACATAGAGAGGAAGATTATTGGTGTTTACAAACATTCTCAGAAATGACTTCCTTTTGCATGTAGTGTCAGTCACGTTTATGTTTGTCTAAATAAATGCTATTTGAAAACAAAAGTGATTACCATTTTTTATATGTAAGATAACTTGTTTAATCTGCTACAAAGCCATCTTAAAATTGATATTAACAACATAATAGTAACCATAATATATTATGACAAAATAAAACACAAATCGTATCAAATGTAGAGTCAGTCACATATGGAACTGCCCTTAATAGTAAAATTAATAAATAAGTATCATATTGTTGGTTAACTTCTTATTTCCATGATCTATCTATTAATTTTGTATCTGCATGTTAAAATGTCCTTTTGATAGTTTTAAGCCTGTCTATCCCAATGATATTATGCAGAATTGAGACCACCTATTTTTAAACAAGAAACTTGCAACTCTTGTACTGATGATTACCTCTGACATGATGACCGTGTCCAGGATTAAACAGTAAAAATGGAATGTTATATTTTGTAGCTATTATTAAGGGATACTTTTCCTTTGTTGTACCCTCACTTAAGAAACAACCTACTCCATTCTCAGGATCTGTCAGCCAGTGGTGATTTGGTTCATTGTTCTTAAGCGTTCCATATACAAATACTTTGTGCACCATCTATAAAAATAGGTTTAGTCGCCGGTCACATGGTAAAATTTTCATTAATCTAATCCATCAATCCGGTACGGATTGACGAAAATTGGATCGTGTACACCACGGATTGATGCATTGATCGTATTTTTAAGAACTTTTATAGCTATCAATATTCCGTCAGTCAGATTGATGAAAATTTGACCGTGTAACCTGTCTTAAGTCACCCGCTACACATCCGATGGATCAGATTGATGAAAAATTGACCGTGTAGCCGGTGACTATGAACTTTTTATAACCATCAATATTCCGTCAATCAGATTGATGGATCAGATTGATGAAAATTTGACCGTGTAACCTGTGTCTAAGTCACCGGCTACACGGTAAATTTTTCATCAATCTGATCCATCAATCCGGTACGTATTGACGAAAATTTGACCGAGTAAGACTCGGATTGATCGTATTTTTAATATGAACTTTTTATAACCATCAATATTCCGTCAATCAGATTGATGAATCAGATTGATGAGAATTCGACCGTGTAGCCTGTGACTTCCACTTCACATATACATAGGTACGGTACCTAAGTTTAATTGATTATTATTATAACATTTTACATGATTAGTGTCATTATAACTATAATTCCCATTAAGACTTACCTGACCTACCCTTCTATAATATATTATGTATAAGGAACAAAGTTTATTTGAAATATTTGCACAAGTAAAAATTTTCAACATTAGTTGACAACAAAATCCTTTTTTAAAATGACATATTAACTTATCATTAAACAGTGCAAAAACTATAAAGATAATAACTGTGTACTGAGATATTATTAAAGATAGAAAATAAGAAAAATAAGTTGTAAACAAATTAAAAATAGGTAAGAGTGGGTTGCACGAACTAACTTTGACTTGGACTTTAACTTTAACTTTAGCTTTAGCTTTAACTTTGACAACAGTGCGAAATGTCAAATCTCTGGTTAAAGTTAAATATGGCGTCCAAACACCTGTCATCTCATACGACATCTGTCAAATTTTCCGGTTAAGGTTAAAGTTAAAGTCAAAGCTAAAGCTAAAGCTAAGGACGCCATATTTAACTTAGCTTTAGCTTTAACTTTAACCACGCCTCTGGTGCAACGCAGCCTTAACCAATGAGAGCAGAGAGGTAAACAAACAATGAGACAAAGTCTTCTTCTTCTTTTTTTTATGGCGGCCTCAGTAAGTTGCAGTGTTACAAAAGTGGTATTTCTTTTTTTTGACAAATAAAACAACAATATTTTACGCTATTAAATAAACTATATTATTAAAAACATATATGATACATTGAAAATGGAAAATCATTCATTTTCATACCACTTTTTGGTTGCTATTTTTGTAAACATTCTTTAAAATTTTGTGAGTATTTTCTTCGCTTAATTCCTGAATCCTGTAGGTACTCGTTCTTGGACTATTACATGAATCATCGGAATCGGACATCACAGATTACTAGCAGTGCTGCCAGACCGTGGGCAATTGCCCACGCCATGGGCAATTTTAGGATTATTTTGGAAAAAGGGCAAAAAGGGCGGAAAGGTCTTGGAACCGGTAAAATATGGGCAATTTTGAAAACAAATAATAATAGATTTTTTTTATTGAAACTAAATTACAATAATAATAACATTGTCATATAGTAACTATACTATCATACTATATCATAATATGGCACCCTGAAATTAAAATAATTACGTAACTTAACATTAGTGAGAAAAGTATCTAATCATAAATCAACTCAATATAAAATTATATGATATTATAAATTATTATTGCTTTGCATAAATAGTTTTGTTGTGTTTTTTGAGGTGATCCTCAGTGACCTCATATTGGTAACAAGCTATCTTTTTTCGCAGCATAGCAGTGCGCACCACGCAGATAGAGTCCAACGTGTCGCTCCCCATACGATTACGCTTTTTGGTTTTTGTGTATGACACTTTTGTGCATAATGATTAATGACTAGTAGATTGGACGGTACTAGTCATTGGAAAAATCACAAAAACACCATATTTATTATTGTTGCTTTAAAAACTGACTGTTTTTAAAGTAAAAGAACGACTGATTTTAAAGAAAAACTGGTAGTTTTTAAAGCAACCTTAATAAATAATATAGTGTTTTCGTGCTCTGTCCAATGACTAGTACTGTCCAATCACTAGTCATGTTCACCCTATGTACTTATGTGAATATGGGCGATTTTTTGTCGGAAAGGGCAATTTTAACAACCTGCGTGGGCAAATATTTTGATCGCGTCTGGCAACACTGATTACTAGTATATATTTGTAGATCGGACATCGTCACATATATCTTATTGACAAATAACACAAATAAAATTTAAACTTTTTTTCTTTCCATGACAACCGTGCGGAAGAACGAAAAACATAATTCAGACCCATTGAGACATTGTTCAGACCATGTAAATTGTACAGGTTATTACACCTAAAAAATTTATACACCAAATTTCGCGAGTTTACGATGTATCGGTGAGCGTTAAAACAGTACGAATAGATTACCACTATCGCGACTGTACGTGCCCTCATCAATAAATAACACTTTATTTGATTTTAAACTAAAGGTTATGTAAATTTGATTTTACTTTAACTTTATACAGTTTTAACTTTTAGTAGCATTAAAAATGTTTACCGCGTAAATTATTGAAACGGGCAGATTCCATTGTTTAGGCCGTTTTTTCGTCTCTCAATAGTATCGTACGTACCATTTTCGATTATGTACGTTGTTTTTTCGTACATAATTTTTATCGAAAATAACCATTTCAATTCTATACGTCGTGTTTCAAATAAAAATCTTTGTCACTTTCGATTTTTTAACCGAAAGAATACTTATATTTTTGGAAAAAATCGACAGTTCTTCAATAAAAATGAAGTACCAGCTTGTTTTTTTTATTATTTAGTTTCTATCCATACTTAACATTTTTTTTATTACTATCCAGCAAATGTTTCGTGAGTAGCTTCATTTTGATAAGACAAACAACAATTTCCTTTGCGTAAATTCTCGAAAGTGGTAGCTAACAGAGATAGAAAGGATTTAAATTTTAATATTTTTATTTGATGGTCCTAAAATATGGATTGTTCTATATTTTGTAGGACAAGGTTACTCTGGAATTTTATAACTATGTATTATCCTATCAATATAAGTACAAAAAATCAGCTCGTTAGGGTTCCGTTTTAGTCGTTTTAGTTCATTAATCAACAAAACTTGGTTGACTACGGAACCCTAAAACACAACCCTAACCAGCTGATTTTTGTATATTGATAGGTTAATAGTTCTATCTCTGTTAGCTACCACTTTCAAGAATTTACGCAGAGGAAATTGTTGTTCGTCTTATCAAAATGAAGCTACTCACGAAAAATTAGCTTGATTGTAATAAAAAAAATTGTTCTAGGGAACCTGTACGACTATATAAAAATGGTTTAAGTGAAGAAGCCACTTTTATTATTTGCAGGTGTCAACTGCTCAGGTGCTGATTGCTGACGTGGTTTTTAAATGCAGAGCTAAGGCGCGCCTTTCCTCTGCAATTGAAAACTACTTCCTTTTTTTAATTTAGTTTTAATTTTGATTTAGCTATTTACGAGACTGGGTAAAAATTATTTTTATTTTTAACAAAAATGTGTTCCTATTTTATTTCGTTAGTTATAGTTTTGCTGGGTATTAAATTTAAATAAATACAATAATATTATCTAGTGTTGGCTTTTTTATTGTTCTTATCTATTTACTTCTTTGCTCCAAATGTTGAGGACATCTGCGTCCCCGATGGGGTAATTTCGAAAATTTTTCAGTCTAAAACTTAGTTTGGTGTCTTCTATGACTTGTATACACAATGTTTTTGTATGGGGTAAAATAGAATAAAAATAAATGTGTGCCTTAAATGTATTTTTACATTAGGTCGTGTTTCGCTGTTATTCGAAATTACCCCTTGAGTTTTCGAAATTACCCATGAAAAGTAAAAATAGGGTTACTTTCGCCGCTCATTTAAAGCTATAAGGATTATTGGTAAGGTTCCAGGATCTAAGATTTTTTTTTAGGAAATTTCCTGCTCTTTAAGGATCTATTTTCAAATTTTGATTATCTCAAATAGTTTTCGAAATATTAAAAAAAATCCAAACCCTTCTTTTTATGTTTACTTAATTGTTTATAACTATTGCATTTTTTTCAGCCCCTCTTGGAATTTTGATAGAATGTTCTAGATGGTATTCCGAATCGAATGAGCCCAAAATCATAATTTTCGGTGCATGAGATCAGGTTTTGACGAAAATGGCACTTGCTAATCAGACTATTAATCGTTTGAATTGTTTTCGTGTTTTTAAAGTGTTTTTAAAGGTTTTACGCAATTAAGTAATGTATACCTAAATAAGTGGTGGTAGTTCATAGTTAAACTATAAAAGAGTGTATGTTATCTAAAATGCGGTACAAAAAGGGATGTAGGCTTACATTTCACAAGTAAGTGATTTTAACAGCTAATTTCTGCGATATTAAACTGTTGATAATATAGGCACTTTAAAATGTGGCACTAATCTTATAATACCGTATTCATCACATATTTACCTTTGTTTTACCGATTTTTGATAAACAATAAAATTCAATGCTGCTGGGGTTTTCTGTATATCTATAATAATTGTATTGAAATCTCCGATAACCGATTTTTATTATCAAATACATATTATGCTCTTAAAATAATTGACAGGTTTCCGTCTGACGAAGGAAGACTGGAATTATGGTTGAAAAAAATTGAAAAGCCTGGTTGTCCGAAAATTGCTACTACCGCTTGCCGTTACTATTTGAAGTGTACAAACGTTCTCTGTGAAAATACAAGGCGCAAAAACTACCATTTGATCGTGATTATGTTTGGAAAAATTATTTCAGCGTCTATTCTTTCTTGACAGTTTCTTTCTTTCTTCAGTTACAGTCTAAATGTGTAACGGTAACTAATAAAATATAATATTAAAGTATCGCACATATATTTTTATTATTTATAAATACCTTACCTACTCCACCCCAATAAAACAATGTATTCAAACGTTCCATATTTATTTATGGATCGCATTATCCAATTAGTTAATTTCCCTCGCACTTCTGCAATCAGCGCCAAAATGGCGAAAATCAAATGAGATAAAGTAAATCGATAAAAATTGGCTTGCTAGATCCATAAATAAATAGGGAACTTTTATATTATTACTAGACGTTCCGCGCGGCTTCTCTTTTTTGGTCCACACAAAATAGCCTAGGTATATAATCCTTCACGTTATACATTCCCCCGCTTTTTCCACATTTTCCTCTATTTCTTAAATCCTATTAATCTCAGCGTGATAAAATATATAAAATGGGCTATCTAACACTGAAATCATTGTTCAAATTGGACCAGCAGTTTTGGACTGAGATTAGAGCGTTCAAACAAACAAACTCTTCCGCTTTATAATATTATAATATGATGAGATTAGTTAGGGTCTAATCACACAGAACACTTATTCAGATTTGTTCAGCTTTCATACGATACACTTTAGCACTACTTTGATAATATTAGAAATGAAATTAGAAAATACCAAACAACAAAGTTTTTGTTAGAAGCTTATCTTCAGTTTTGTTTTTAGTTTTTCGTAGTGCTAAGTGGTAAAAATAAATGGATTATAGATAGGTACTGCTACTTCACGTTATTTACGTATGAAATCGTTGTTAATTTATTACGCCTATCTAAATTACGGAGAGGAAGTCTGTAATCTTTAATACAAATATGTAGCGTTTGTATTATTCAATTTAATATTTTTGTCCTAATGGTCGACATTATCTAAATCTGGAAACATTTCATCGATAATAGAAAAGACAGTTGTACATCACTAGTATTAGTTCCAAATACTCCCACTACTACCATCAGCGCCAATATGGTGACATGACGGCGACTTTCAAACGTCATTTTTACGTCATATTTAGTTCCTATCCCTGATAATGGGGAGACAAAACATAGCTGTCATTTCAAAGGGTATCATTCAAGTATCATTAGTCCAGCGCATAAACGTATGATGCTAAAGACCAACAAAGAGTGCGAGAGAGAAGAAAATCCTTTATGGAATTATAACAAGATGAAAAGAGAGAGGCAGTCTAATGAAAACTTTAACCACTTTCATTTGACAGGTCGGCCAAAAGTCGTCAATCGTTTTTATGCCCTTTCGGTATTTGCAATTTATTGTTTAAATCCTTTATTATTTTCGACAAATACTATTACATATAACAATGGTAACTCGTTCTGTGAGTGATTGCAGTGTAAATCATAGGAGTTATCCTGAAAAATATACATTTCACAGGTAATTAATCTTCATGTCCTAATTGCTACGATGTGTTTATTTTCGCTATATTCTGTCTTTAGTTCTCTATTTCAAATAAAATATTGTGAATCCTCCCTTTTACTTTCATATTTTGCGTAACTAAAGGTACTATTGTTCTTATATTACACAAATTTTGAAGAAAAATTTTTCATCAAATTTTTTTACATATACACTAGTGCTTGAATCAAATTTATCGATATGCTTATCGATATTGTACAATAACATACAACTAAAATAAAAATGTAATGGGGATGTAAGGGTATTATGATATGTATTTAATTTAAGAATAAATAATATACTATGTGTGTCGTTTACTTTCAACTTTATATTTGCATTTCTATTAATGTTATAACATATCCAACGATTAAAAAATCACACCAAACGAAAATGTGTATATCTACTTTTCAATCGTCACCTTTTTTCTGTCAAATAAAATATATGATAGAGTGCGCGCACGATAACTCTGCGCGCGACAGCGTAGGGATTCATTAAAAAAAATGGGTAATCCCAATGATATTTTATTGGTAGTTTTACTTCAGTCGGAATTTCCAGGAATTGCTATTGTATTCTATTGCTGTCGCGATCACCGGTGCTCGCGCGGGGCCTGTAGGATTAATATCCTTATAAATACTAATTTAAATTATGTATAGGAATAGACGTATCGATTATTATGTAATTATGGCGGCCCGACGAAAAGTTTCGTTCAGATGCGCGCAAAGTTATCGTGCGCGGAGTCTACCTAATTTGAATTACAAAATCTGTCAAAGTTGCATATTATTTATTTCTCATAAAAACGCAGGTAAAATAACTCGAATGAACTATACTATCGATAGTAAAAGATACATCACTAGCACACGCACACATTGACAGATCAAAAATCGTCACGCTTTTTCGGGTTGTCAGGTGATCTATACGTCAGTTCTATATCTATGGTCCAGCGTACTTGTATATCCTCTTGACTGTCCACGCGCCATCTCCTGGCGTTTTTTCTAGATGTGCGCGTCTGTCCAACGCCAGCTACTGGCCGATTTTTGCCGCCTTATTTTATTTGCAGAAATTACTTTTAAAAACTGTGTCTATCCTGCTCAAACTTGCAAAACATACGGAGAGTAAGACAAGGATAGAATATACCAATCACATGTCCAACATGTTCCCGCCGGAACATGAGTACGATTCGGTGTAAGCTGAGACATTGTTTACAAGTGGTGTTTAAGTGGTGCTTATGGTGACGACCCGTATGTTATTGTTACTATTTTGAAGTGTGTATTAAGTGCTATTGAATAATATCTTGTGTTTGCATCATAGAAGAATAAATAATAAACAGTTTTCTATTCATTACTTGTGTTTCAGACAAAGATTATGGGTAGAAATTAAGTAATCTGTTTATAGATATCGTCAGCCATATCGCGCGCTCCCCCCCTACACTTTGGACTTAGAATTAGCAATTTATGTGTAGGTAAAGGTACAATAAATTATAATCATTAGGTAGCTAATAAACTACAGATTTATAAAAACAAATGTCTTTGATACATATTTTTAAATATATTGTCATTTTAATCATAATCATCATGATGACGTCATCGCGGGCGACCACCCACGTTGACGTGGACAGATGCGCCATATTGTTTTTTTTTTATGGACAGTTGAGGGGTTAATGGAGGTCAGTGCTTCTATCATACAAAAACGTCATTTTTGACAGTTCTCCTTTACCAGCAGGCACAGAGTCTTTGTGCCTTACTCCCGAAACTGATATCAACTTGATACGAGTCTGATTTCGATTTCGTTTTTGATATCATTGTAATGCGTAGGAATTCCGCAACAAAATCGTATCAAAATCGAGATGTTGCCATGGCGTCTTGTCAACGTCGTTATAGCAACGTCGATTGTTATAAAGTAGGAGAAGGTTATATCGAAAAATAAAGAAAAATATGAAATAATGTTTGTGTTTTTTCGTCATACTATAAAAATACATATCTTTATATACTTTAGATGGATGTGCCCGTTTTCTACTTTAGTGGGTTTAAAATGGTTATTTTCGTTAAGGAACATCTTGACATGAAACAAATATGTAAATTCTCTTTTGTCGTTACACTTAACATTGTCATACATATTCTAGTGTTTATAAAATTTGTATCCCTGCATGCCGACATTAAAAATTAGTTTTTATTTGGAAAATGGTACGTCCTACGCACCTACAAATGGAGATGTTGTTGAGATTCCTGGAAGAAAATCCAGTAATCGCAAAAGGGTACATGCGGGCGAGCCAAGCTAAGCACGATACCAAACTTAAATGGGACCGTACAGCTATAGAGCTTAACTCCATTGGAGGTGCCATCAATCACATTAAAAATGCTTGCAGACGAGCCATATTATTAAGTTAAAATAATAATGAATTAATAATTATTATCAACAAAAAATGAAAAGACACCACACCAATCGATACCCTAGTGACCCTAAAAACATTTACAATACCTAACTCGGCAACAATCGATCTCAATCGATGTCGATGCCTCTGTTGCTACCGTGATTCAATTAGATTCAAACCGATCCGCAGCACGATCGTGCGCTATTTTAGATGTCTAAAGCATGTCTAAAGTGTCAAAAACCGTTGAAATCGAAAATCGAAATTTATATCAGTTCCGGGAGTAAGGCCCCTGGTCTTTGCCACTCACTCTGACATTGGCAACTCACCAAGGAGCCATTATCAAAAAGAAGAAGAAGAATTCATACTGTGGTATGTGATATGTCAAGCTGACAGTGACAGCACATATTGTCATGGCCATTGGTCATGGCTGGTGGCTTGTCGTGTTTTGAGTTTTCTTGTTGTTGATTGATCATTTGGAAAATCGTGATTCGTGTTTTTTTCTCAGTGTAATTCATCGCGTCCTCGCATATGTACTGTGGATCTGTGTTTGCTACTTGCATCATTAGAGTATCGTAAAGTTTTAACATTATGTCGTGTCTTACCATTTAAACAGACAATAATTAACACTTCGTGAATTTGTACAATTTTTGTGTTTGCGATTGAGAAATAAGAAATGAAAATGAGGCTGGCGGGTACAATATTCACCAACGTCACGAAGATGCTGGACTTCTATTCCCAGTTCAACCCCTCGCCGCTCTCAATAAAGCAGTTTATCGACTTCGGTAAGTCCGCTTCTTGTATCGTAGAACTACATTCAAATCAATAACTTGTCGGATGTTGTCTGCTCCAAGGTTGGACAAAAAGCCGATATGTTTTTAGGGCGTTACGCAATTTAATTCGAAACCTCGTGCTTTATTTCGCTGATTTTTATGTGATGATAACTCTAATTGATTTAATAAGCAACTCAATAAATTATTCAGAAAATTTGAATTAGATGTGTTCATGTGTATAATTATTTAATATATTTAATTATTTAAACACTAGGATCCAATAACCATCAACCAAATAATATTTAACAACAAAGTTTTCTGAAAACTTTGCTAATAAACATTGTACTAAAATTACAATTCAAATATTAGCATAGCAAACAAGTTAGCATTTACATAGTTTAAAAACATGTTTACAAGTTCTGAAATCAAAGTGCAAGTCAACTTAAAGTGTTCCAATAAAATAAAAACTTCTAATTAATACTTCAGTCGGAATTTCCAGGAATTGCTATTGTATTCTATTGTTGTCGCGATCACCGGTGCTCGCGTGGGGCCTGAAGGATTAAATAAATCATTCTGATTCTGAAATATCTGTAACTGTAAACATATTATTAGTGATGGGCCAAATGTGGTTTGAACCGAATACGAACTTCGGCCGAACATTTGGTAAAAATGAAAAATTCGGCCGAAGTTCAGCCAAACTTCGGTTCAATTTTGCCGGGCTTTTCTGTGTTGTGGTCACTTACTAAATGTGCCCCGCCCGCACTCCGTGCTTCCCCGCGGGGCCGACTATTAAGGAGACCTTGATATAATTTACTTAGTATTTTTATTATGCTAAGTACCTACCTACCTATGCAAAGATTTCTTAAACTCATTATTATGATCTTCCAGTTTCATTGTGTGTTCTGAGTCTGCCTAGGTTAGAGAGATTTCTAATGGTTGGTTATTATTGTTAAGAAAAGTACCTAATTTAATTTTTGTTTTTTGATTAAGTAAGCAAGTTTTGAGTAAGTACGTTTGTATTGATGTTAGCTATACATTTTTGAAAAAAATATTTGTGAATGCGGAAAAACACAATGGTGGACAGTAGGTCAGCCAGGCTCCATATAAAAATCTTCATACCTATTATAAGACTTGTTGAGAAGGGCAGTAAAATTTTGTTTTTTGATTAAGTAAGCAAGATTTCTAAGTCTGGTTTGGTTAGTAAGAAGAGCGGTTTAATTTTGTGTTTTGTTTGATTAACCAAAGATTTTTGTGTTTATCACGCATGACTACTTTTTCTAATTATTCAACTAAATGAAAGGTTTTGTTTTTTTAAATTTTTTTTATTACCATTGCTGGTAACTAACATTATTTTTTAATTTATTTTAAAGCCTTGTAATCCGTCCATTGTGGGTATTGCAGATGCAATAGATTTTCAATTGTTATCCTGGCAGCCAGCTGCCGCTTGGGGCTTGATAGGTTAAAAGAGGTAATAAAAATTATACACAGTCATTAGTCATTATATGAAATATTCTGTAAAAATCTAATGTTGAAATGGAACTTTCTACAAATTACTATTTTAACCCATCAAGCCTCGTAAGGACACCGGTTAAACCGCGACAACAATAGAATACAATAGCATTTCCAAGAATCCCCGATCGAAGGATTAAAATAGTTTTCAGGCTTAGAATAATATATTTGCTTATTGTTCCACACCTGTCTATTTCTATGAGTGATAATATAATTGGCGCTGAGCCATAATGTTGAGCTTGGCCAATGTCAAAATTTATGAGCATTTTATGAGCCTGGAAAGTTTTAAATGTCTGGATGAAAGATGGAAAATGTTTCATTGCTGTTTTACACAAATGTTTCTTTTTATATTTCACTGGTTTTCTAATATATTATTTATGTGGTATAAAATATGTCCTAAGATAAAACAAGAACAATTAAGGAATAATTTTTACTTAATATTTGAAGTTTTTTACACACAGCTCACAAAATAATAACTTTTATCACATATCAATACAATCAGTGACAGTTCGGCCTTGCAATTATTTTTATAATATTACCTCAATATTATCGCATAAATACATCAGTTTGTTTGTTCTCCGTTATCTAAAGTGGCGTGATAGTTGATATTGATAAAAGGCGGAGTGGGATGGTACTTTATGTTAAGAGAGATAAAATATTAACATTATTTCATATGCTTTTAAATATATTATGACGTAAAGGAAAATAAAATGCATTTACATAATATTTTAAATCGCCTTAAAAATTCTTTTAAAAGGCGATTTGAAGTTAATTTTATAAATAACTAGACTAGATGACGCCAGCAACTCCATTGCGATTGACCAAAAATTAGTTAATTGCGCAGGAACCATAAATGTTTCCAGGATAGAAAGTGTCTTATACAGTCCTTTCCCGGTACTCGAATTATCTCCATGCCAAATTTCAGCATGAGCGTGAAGAGGTAACATAGAGACAGACAGACACACTTTCGCAATGTATAATATTAAAGAGATTTAAAGAGATTCATGAATGCAAGTAAAGGGTCAAGCAGCCAATGTAGGGTTGACCTACGGCTGCTAGTCCAGGTTGTCCCTTTACTTGCACTTAGTTTTTTCCTATTTTGTAGCTGGACTAGTAACAAAAGAAAATATTATGAAATAATTTTATGAAAAATAGAAATTATAAAATACATAATATTTGAAAGAGTAGGGCCAAGTGAGAACTTCTAATGATGAGTTGAAAGAGGAATGTCAAGTATTTTCTATTACAACAGAAACCGCCATTGCTCGCAACACACATATAGAGATTAACAATATTCAGATTTCAGACTGAAGGTGGTAGGCACACATTATGTATAATTATATTTGTACTATCCCTTACATCAGTGGTCCGCAACCTTTGTAGGGTTAAAAAACAACATACTTAAAAATTAACGATTTAAAAGTGGAAAAAATTTAACGTCTATCACGTAGACTTTACGTTATTTTGCCGGTGGGCGTGAATTTCAAAATTGTTTAACATCACGCGGGCCACAAATACAGTCCCGGTGGGCCGCGGGTTGGGGACAGCGGCGTTACAACTTACATATTATATTATTGTCAGTTGTCACATAGCATAGTACACAGGTGCGAAGTCCAACGTGATGTAAGTCGCGTCTATTCTCGTGCGCCTGTGCGCCCGTGACGTATTTCCACGGATATCCGGAGATCATCTAGTTAGATAAAAGGGAATAATTGGTTAATATTGTAATTTCTGAGGTTTATAGGCTTATGAGTTATGACTTATGACAATCGGCTTTCATAGATGTGATGACTGATGAGTGATAATGAACAGCTTGAGTAGACAAATTATAATTTGTAACATTATAAGAGTAATTACTATTACCATACTAAGCAAATTTTCTACAATAATTTCTCCTACTATTCAGTAACTTTCGGCTAAAATCCAGTGCAAAAATAATTTCTGATTGATATTGATAAAGTTGCAAAAAGTTGCAAAATTATTCTTTTGCTAAGATGCCCCCGGGCCCCGTGTGCACTCGCACGGGGGTATCTTTTTGCAAGAGAATAAACTTGTAAGTTGTACCACATTTGTCTGCTAAGTATCGATGTAAATGGGCCATAACAAATAATAGCCGTAAACATTTTAAACCAGAACTCACCACCACGTGGAACGTCACGTCACGGGACTGCAAATAGATTTTTCGTCGGCAACACCGTCGGACTTTGTGCAGAAGGCGTCCTGTTTTGACGGAGTCGATTGGGGGTCGAGTTGTGCCCACTCGTTAAAGGAAGACAAGCCGATAAAAATATGCATTCGGTAAAGGTGTACTTGTGGCGTGGACTGTGACAGCGCCCTATAGCATCCTGAGCAAAAGCCAATACTAGACGTTCCGCGCGGCTTCGCCCGCGCTAAGTAGATATTTGACAGACAAATTATTCCACAAAAAATAGCCTATATGATCCTTCACGTGGTCTACTTCGTAACCTTGCCAAAAAACAGAAAAATTGCTCCTGTACAAGCATAGTAACGCCTATTGAAGGTGACATTTTCGTCCAGGGCTATTTTACTTTTGGAATTCGAAAGACACGAGCAAGGCAGCTATTTTTCTATCTACTACGAAAGTAAACATCGTCTATATTTACACTGTTACCATCACAAACGTTTTGGCACGAAGTTGCTAATGAATATGTAAAATATGTTACGAGTATTTAAAAGGCGATGATGTGAATTATTCACACTGATAAACGTACGTATTTCTTACTTAAATGTTTACTGAGTAGACAATCATAATATTTTTGCGAATTTCCCAGAAGTTAAATGACGCGCATCTTTGTTGAACAAGATCGCTGTGTACAGTGTATCACGTCTCACAAATCTATTGTATGTTGTTTGTTACTGTATAAATTATGTATAATTAGACTAATTACTTTATCATATGCCGACAGCTTCGTAAACAATAATAATAAATAATTTACGACTTTAATAGTTTACATAGATAATTAATGTAGTTAAAGAACTTGAATTACTTGTATTACAATATTATCTTTATCATAATTAATCTCTCAATTTTTTTGATTTTTCACATAATTTGGCAGAAGTGTTAGAGAGTTGAATATAGGTAGGTACTAGGTATACTGAATTTAGGAAAGTGATGATGACGAATATTGAATAGTATCGAACTTAATAAATTAAACTTAAAAAATTAAAATGGCCACACCGCGCACCTTGAAGTTATTATTTTTTGTAAAATTGTCAGCAAAAAGTAGAGCCAAAGTCTTAAGCGCATCACAGACGGTGAAGATAATATAAAATATATATTATCTTAGAGCATATTTTAGAACATCGCTCACCATAGAAATCCTATATCAAAATATATGCTACAAACGGGGCCACGTTTCGTAAATGGCGAACATTTTTAGGGTTCCGTAGCCAAATGGCAAAAAAACGGAACCCTTATAGATTCGTCATGTTTGTCTGTCTGTCTGTCCGTCCGTATGTCACAGCCACTTTGCTCCGAAACTATAAGAGCTATTGAAACTTGTTAAGTAGATGTAGTCTGTTTTGATACAAAAATGGAAAAATTATTAAAAATTTTAGGGGTCCCCATACCTAGTACCTGTACAACTGAAACAAAAAAATCATCTAACCTATGCATGTGGGGTATCTATGGATAGATCTTCATATTGAGGTTTCTAATATTATCAATATTGATAAAATGTGTCCCCCCCCCCCCCCCCCCCCCCTCTAACTTCTAAAGTAGGGGCATGATAAGTCTAAAAAAATATATGATGTACATTACTATAAAAACTACCAACGAAAATTGGTTTGAATGAGATCTAGCAAGTAGTTTTTTTATACGTCATATAAATGGTAAACCTCAAATTAATTTTCATTAAATCAACTGAAATATAAAAATTAATCAAAAACCTTTTAATATCATTGAAATAAACCTTATTGCTGCTGCCCTTCATGGGCGAGTCCAACTCGCACTTGGCCGGTTTTTATATTACAATTTACAGTATATATCGTTATTATTGACGATAAGTGTGAAATTAAGTTATCTTATCGATAACATGAAAAAATGAACCTTGGATGAGGAAATTGATTGTACAATATTTTCACTTCACATTTCACAACACTGATAAGACTTGAGTACCTTCTGACACTGAAGTACTTGAGTTTTCTCGGTGTGGTCAACACTCGATTTAGAGATCGGCTTTAAATAATAAAAGTCAAGATGAATAGCTCAATTGGATACTTCATACTCCTCCTATCTTCTTCTGAATAATTTCTTTGCCCCAGATAGCTTTAGCATGCTGCAGCCTGCATGTCCCTCGAGCTCCCTGAGATCATGTCAAAGGGTTTCCGTGGTTGGATGCCACTGTCGATCCTGGCGACATAGAATATAGCGATGGTAATGTGTAGTGGCCCAAAGCCGTAAAAAACAAAACGCGGCATAAATGGATTAGAGAGAGGCTGCCGTCATTTTGAAAAAAAAAATGTTGTGTCCTTGCGATTCTACGTTAATGAGTAAGGCACAAATTATGTGAGGTGTTTTTCTGAAATTTTTCTGATGAATGAATGAAAATCTCATATCTAATCTGACGTTGGGGAGAGGGCAAATCTCACGTATTTTTTTTCTCAACAAAATAATACTATTTTGGTTCATTTCATCTAGGTCAGTGGTCCCCAACCTTTTTTTCATGCGGGCCACAAACATGTTTTGGTCCTGGTGTCGCGGGCCGCAACAAAAAAAAAATTAGGGTTAAAAATATCATGTTCTTCAAAATTAACGATTTAAAAGTGGAAAAAATTTAACGACTATCTGCTATCACATATAGACTTTCGTCTTCGACTACGTCATTTTGCCAGTGGGCGTGAATTTCAAAATGTTTTAACATCACGATTCACGCGGGCCACAGTTAAAGTCCCGGCGGGCCGCGGGTTGGGGTAGCTAATTTAAGCCATCAATCCCCAAGCGACAGCCGGCTGCCGCATAACAATAATTGAAAATCTATTGTCTGCGATACCTACGATGGAGGTGCTACGGGTTACCTCAAAGAATCATGAAGGTAAATTACAAATGAACGGACTTGACTAGCGAAATCATAAAACAAGAGACAAATTCACATTCAGCAAAAACAACAATGATTCACATCCTGCACAAAATTTCCACATTTATGAGGTATAATTTTTTTAAATACTTTATACAACAACAGCGGGGCTAAAATGGTAACATTTAGCAATTCCTCTCAATCAATTCAGCAAATGAATTGTCAAAACTGTCAAACTGACAAATGTCAAATCAGTACAAAAATACAGAAATGAATTGCATTTTGCGATTTTAAAGAATTGAATCATATTATGATTCATATCATGATTCAACAAAGCGACCATTTTAGCCCCGCAGCTCTTCATAAACTATAGATGTTACTTGGATATTATCGTAGACATCGTGAAGAAGTCAGAACGATTCTGAAACTGTTATTTTTCCAACCACTTTTGAAGTAAAACAATATTAGTCATTCTCGGGAATAGCCAAGTTAGATATCGTTAGAAATATTTATCGAGACAAAAATATCGATATAGGACATAGGTTCAACACTACTTGCATAGTTACTTGTAGCAACTTCCGCGAGACCTTACGCAGCGGAAGTACCCGAGACTACAGAGTGTATGAGGGCTGCGGCCTGCGAATTGCGATAATGTCTCTTCCACGTCTCTTATGACTTTTTTTTATTAAATAAGGGGGCAAACGAGCAAACGGGTCACCTGATGGTAAGCAACTACCGTCCCCCATGGACACTCACAACATTAGAAGAGCTGCAGATGCGTTGCCGGCCTTTTAAGAGGGAATACGCTCTTGAAGGTTTGCAGGTCGTATAGGTCCGAAAAAACTGAACTTGAATCGTTTCTTTTGGCACAATTTGTTTTTTTTTTTTCTTTTTTCTCGAATTGGATAGAATTTTATCTATAGATTATTTCTGTCGTTTTCTTTTTATGAATTACAGCTCCAAGTTGCCGAAATTAACAGCAATTCTTTGCCTATTTTCTCTAAAATTTTACCGAGTTACATATTTTTTTACTCAACTATTTCATATTAAAGTGGTAAAAAGTAATTCCAACATTTTATAGACGACTTTCTCAACAGTACATTGTATTTTTTTCATACCGTTAAGACGTCAATACAAGCCTTAAACAGGTGATATTCTAAATCTTTTACAGCAAAAATCACAAAACTGTCGCGGGTAAAAAATAAAAAATCTAGCTCCAACATTAGATTATAATTGAAATGATCTTACATGTTGTGCATTAAAACTTATGGAAATACTGTATTTTAACTGTTAAATCACGTCTGTAAAATCAGCGAAATCGGCAAATTTCGCATACGGATAGGGATTGCAATCCCGCACCTTATTCAATCCCGCGGGATTGATTTGCGGGATTGGCCAATCCCGCAAATGAATCCTTCCAATTACAGACCAATCGCTATAACCAATTTATAGTATAATGGAATCAATTATTATTATCAATAGCCAGCTCCTTCGATACTTGGACAAACAGTACGGGTTCCGTAAGGGTCGCTCGGCTGGTGATCTCAAGGCGTACCTAACTCATCGTTGGGATGAGGCCATTGTGTCAAAGGGAGAGGCATTTGCTGTTAGTTTGGACATTGCGAAGGCCTTTGATCGGGTTTGGCACAAAGCGCTGCTATCAAAACATCCATTCCAACATATGGGTTCCCAGAGAAATTATGCAAATGGGCCATGCGGGATCCGCGGATCCGCGTTTTATGGGTGCGGGATCCAGCAGATTAAAAATTGGCGCGGGATCCCGCGGGATTGCGGGATCCCGCTTTGCGGGATTGCAATCCCTATATACGGACCCTTCAGTACAAAAATTTTCATTGCTGAGATTGATTATATACAAAAAACCCCTGATTATAGATTCTGCAAAATCAAGCTATCAAATATTTACGCTGTGCTGTGATTTATCGCAATATTAAAGCTATCAATTATTTCAAGCCCAAACTGTCCCACTGCTGGGCAAAGGCCTCCCCCAAAGACTTCCATCTGTCTCTCTCCTGCGCCACCACTGGCCAGCCTGGCTGGTATGCCTCCAGCTCATCACGCCATCTTTTTCTAGGCCGGCCTCGGCGGCGGCGTCCGTCCTCAGGTGCCCACTCTGTTAAGATCCTTGCCCAGCGGTCGGAATGCTTACGGCTAACGTGACCCGCCCAATCCCACTTCAGCTTGGCAGCCTTGACACCTACATCCTTGATATCTGTTTTGGAGCGCAGTGTGGTGTTCCTTATTTTGTCCAGTAGTTTTACTCCTAACGTACTGCGCTCCATTGCTCTTTGGCAAACCCCGAGTTGGGACTTTTGTGAATCGGTCAATGACCAAGTTTGTGCACCGTAGGTTAGGACAGGCAGAATGCACATGTCGACGAGTCCGCGCTTCAGGGAGATCGGTAAATTTCCCTTCATCAGCGTCTTCATGGACCAGTAGCTCTTCCAGGCGTTTTCGATTCGACGATCGACTTCCTTCCCTTGTCTATTTTCAAAAGAAACTAACTGGCCCAAGTAGATGTACTCGTCGACATATTGCATTTCTTGCTCATCTACCTCGACCCTACGCTTCGTGCTATTGGTCATTATTTTGGTTTTGGACCTATTCATTGCCAGTCCCACCTCGAGGCTTGCAGTGCTCATGTCTTGGAGCATTGTTTGTAACTCAGAGGCCGTGGAAGCGAACAGGACAATGTCGTCAGCAAAACGAAGGTTTGTTAGCCGTTTTCCGCCAACTTCAATGCCCTTCGCCGTCCAAGGATCTTTCAGTTTTCTGAAGACTTCTTCAAGCACACAAGTAAAGAGTTTAGGAGAGAGCGGGTCACCCTTGTGTTTGACACCCTTGAGTACTCGGAACTTAGGACCGGTAGTATTAAGTTTTATATCAGCGGTGCTATTGGCATAAATGATTCTGAGAAGCTATCTAATGAAATGAAAATGTTTTATTTCTAAATCGGTTAAAAATTAATACTTTTAGGACGTCTACACTCTACATGAGGCCTACCACCGGTTCGGGAACTAACCCGGATAGACGAACCGGCGCCAAAACGATGGAAAAATTATTTAGTCTTTCTGAATAATATTGTGATCATGGTTAAGAGGGATCGCGGGTATAGTAGAATTTAAATAACTATTGCCATCACGCTTCGCTTCGAATCGCGTATTGTGATAGAGACAGACACAGTAAATCGAGGTTACGTATCCCTCTGATTCCTCCTTCAAAATAAAGCCTATCTAATTATTATTTTTTTTAAATATCTTTAGGAAGAGATGCCTCTACGTTTTTATTTTATCTTTAAGATCTTTCAAATTTGTTTCATGATCGGTGGATTGGCGGGGTAAGTGACATTCATTTTTTGCAACGGTCTGAACGGTCTGAACGGTTTGAACGGTCATATTTTTATATATTAGTAATCGAAGAATATAAAAAATCGAACGTAGAGGCATAGTTTTTACAGATCCCAAAATTGCATAAAAAACTTATTTGTCTAGACGCATAGTCGAGTAAATTGGGGAATACGTTTGTATGGGAAAACAGTGTTAGCGTATGCTCTTAATAGGTATACAATTGTGTACGGAGGCAATCTTGGCTTATCAACTTAAAACGTTAAATAACGCCTCCACATCGTACTTTGCTTTGTTCAAGAACACCCACAAACCTTGTTCGGCTCCTATCAAAAATGAGTAATAAATTAAGCCTAGCAGCCTTCAAAAAGTGGATTGTGGAGAAAGGAGTTATGTGACGCCGAGATCAGGTCAGGGTCGTGCAGATTCTATGTGTCATTCATATTTGATTATAATAATAAATAATGCCAAGTCAGAAACCGGTATCACTTTGTTGTGGTAACAAAATGTCAAAGCCTTGCCTGTATCGTAGGAAGGGATTTAGATTTCCTAAATATAGGAGCCAGGAGGTAAGGGAGGCAGATAGGAAGTTAAAGGAACCCCACGGCCCACACTGCTAACTAGATAAATGATAAGATGGGGAACACCGAACAAGATGTGGTAGAGTTTTGCGTCTACCAAGTAAACAGCAAATATTAATGTTTTATTTCCTTTACAACGACTGTGTGACTAGTTGGCTACACATTTCTAAATATTAGTTAATAAGTAAAAGTTGCAGAAATACATAGGTTCTAGACTTCTACTATAATTTTTCTGCTTTTGCAATCGCATATAATATTTAGTGTTAAACTCTATCTACCGCCTATTTACCTACAGTCGGGGCATTTTAATAGGCCACATTTGACATCTGTCAGATTAATCTCCATAGTGAGGCGAGCTGCGTAAAAACATCGACCAAAACGAATAAATCGATACGGACTTGAAATAAAATATTTGAATTTTATACGTTTGAAACAAACTCCTGTCCCATTATTACTTTTTCTTTTGCAAATTCAATAAGACAAGTACATAATTTACAAAAAAAATGCATTTATTCGCTTGAATTATAAAAACTGTTAAATGTAGTATTATCATTATTCATTTCACATAAATATGTGTTACTTTTCACAACGTGGTTATTAACTTATGGGGATATTTCGTTACAAGTAATCAATGCATCGATACTATTTATTCGCTTTCGATTTTTAGGATAACTTCCCTAGAGTTTAAAAAGAAAAAAGGTCAGCTGACGTAACATTGTAACGACGTGCAATTATTAAGATCAGAATTTGTTTATTATGCTTAGAATTGCTTATCAGTAAAAGCAAATCGTTAAATAATTCGTGTCGGTCATATTTACAATAAATATGTAATTGTAATTGAAAAAAGTTAATCAATTGTGCAGTTATAACAAAACGAAAATATTTACTTTTCATGTACGTCGCTACAAGGTTACCTGGTACAATTTTGATGAACTGTCATATGTGGCAAAATTATATTCTAACTAGCTGTTCCCCGCGACTCCGTCCGCGTGGATTTCATTTTACAGCACGCGGTGGTTCCCGTTTCCGTGGGACTGCCGGGATAAAATAAAATAAAATATTATCTTTTTATTCAAAATAGGTATCATGAATACACTTTTTGAAAATCAAAAGAACGTAGAATCTACGGTGCCTATCACCGGTTCGGGAACTAACCTGGCGAGAAGAACCGGCGTAACAAACTCGCACGGGGCCAATTCTTTCGATACATATAACTTGATACTCAGTAAGTACTTAATTATCTATGCAGTGACGTAACTCAATGATAAATAGTTTATGGGTAAAAATGTGTAATACATAGTTAAAGTAATAAGCTTTAAAATTTGGCACAAAATATAAAGTTTAATTTAAAAAACTTAAATATTATGTGCATACAGCACAGCTGTTTTTGTGTATTTTGATTTGAGGGGTCCCACTTACCAGGGTTTTTAAAAGTTTTTAAATTTGACACCAATTATTAATAAAAACATAAAGTATGATTATTGATTAGTTCTGATGTGAAGTAAAAAAGTAAACGCCATCTGTTTTTATATATTAGAACTGAAATGTTCATTGCATTGATATAATATTTCTGGATGGAATTTTAGAACGCCATCTGTTGTGCAGTAGGAATTCAATTTATATAGATAACTTATAAGATAAGATTATACCAAGTGATAATATTATTAAACAAAATATATCTAACGTATTAAAAATTATAATTAAAAACATAATAAGTATGATTAATTCTATCTATGGTTCTATGTTACAATGAAGTAAAAAATTGAACGCCATCTGTTGTCATGTATTAGAACTAAAATGTTCATTGCCCATAGGCTCCAATAGTACTACTCCTTTAAAACGCCATCTGTTGTCATATTTTAAAACTGCAGTAGGAATTCATTTTATCGTTATTTTCATGGAAATAAGATATTTTCCCTCATCAAAATGTAGCCTATGTCCTTTCTCAGGCTCTACACTATCTGTGTACAAAATTTCATTACAATCGGTTCGGTACTTTTGGCGTGAAAGCGAGACAGACAGACAGACAGAGATACTTTCGCATTTATAATATTAGTATGGATTTCGCGTCTTTTACGCGTTTAGCTTACTTTGCACTCATCGCACACAAAATGTTACTCTACCTACCGCATATCTGTAAATATTGTAACATAGTAAATATATACTCATTAATATCATACTAACATAGTAATAATATGTTATGTCAAACATCGTGATTTCGTCATTCGTGACTCGACTCGTGACTCCTGAAAAAAGTCATTAGTCATTAGTCAATTACCAAATAATGAAAAAGTAACTTAGATAGGACATGAACAAATTTAAAAGATAATTGTATTGACTCTCGGTTACAGGGTTAGTCTAAGAAGAATAATTATTGCATTCCCTAGTTTTGATATCAAAATTGGATGGGATGGGAATAATGGGATTAAAGTTTTGCTGTCTTCTGCTTTGCTTGGGGTTGGAAATTGGATGTCTCCTACTCCTCCTTTCTTCTGATTAATTTCGTTGACGTCGTTCCCAGACAGATTTAGTTTGTCCCTCGGGCACCCATGAGATCATATCAAAGAGTTTTCGTGGTTGGTTACCACCGTTATCCTGGCGACACAGGAGTTGCAGTGGTGGGAATGTGTGGTGACTGGTGGGCCATTTTAGAGAAGCGTTATGATCAAACTTCGAAGTGCTTACTCCAAAGTCAAAACCCATACATTTTTGACATGTAACTTCGGTGTCGAAAGTCATAAGTCATAACTAAGTGCTAACCAATGCAATATTATGACTAAGCACTCGATTATATTATCGATGCACCGGTTCTGTTAGCAACCTCTATGGGTTTTACGTTAGCAATCATCATCAGTGCGTCATAACTGTTGCCAAATGCCAATACGAGCTTAACATACTCGATGATTTCCATTGATTGATCCAAATTAACGTATACGTATATTGTATTGTATACTTATGTTGTGTCGTATACGCCTTTTTGGCTGAAACTTGCATATTATAATGCTTTTTTTCCCGTGTTGGCCTATAATTACATTTATGTTCAATTACTTGTTCAATAATAATTAAGAATTGGCCCCGAACAAGCTCAGCATAGTCAATGAATTAGAAAAGGTTTCTTTCTAATAATGTCATTTAACATTTTGTTCATGCAGTGCGTCCGTGTTTCTCTCACTACGGGGCCATTTTTAAAAAGAAGAAGAAGAAGTTACACATACAGACTGATGGACTGAACTAGGGTAAATATTGTAATACCATGACTGAACTGATGCCAGACTGACCGTGTAACCAGGTATTCTATTATTTCGAATACCCCGTATATTTTGTGCAAAGTTTTCGCAATAATCTATCGTATTTAGTAGAACACGCCAATTCTCACGTACACACGTAGAGCCCTTAAAGAGTTATTTTATAGCGAAGTTTCTACGAGAATTATGATCCTTGTGTCTTGGTAATAACGGTCCTTTTAAAATTAACAGTGAACGCACTGTATTGTGTTTTCCTAAGAAAAGCCAATAAGTTGATAAATACTTCGAGGTAAAGAGGTAAGGTCAATAACCCTTTTGTCATACATGCAGGAAAACTTGCAATAAATCCATGAAAATAATGAAAAATAATCCATGGGCTAGAAGTTTAAATTTTTAAAGGTCTTCGCTCACTGCACTGACCAGTTTTTTCGTCCACGAAATAATCAAATATTTTTTTAGCAATTAATTAAAAGTAACTTTTCATCTGATTACTTTGTGGTGCGCTCTCGAATATAAATAACCTTTAAGTTATTACCGGAAGGTTCAAGTTCCGATTAACGATTATTTCGTTAATGTCGTCGTACTCGATCAAGTCTTTGGCCTTGTTCTTGAAAATAAATGACACAGCGGTGGCTGACCCCAATAATTATAATATAGGGACTTGGGTTTGTCGGACATTTTCCTTGTAGAACCCAAAATGTCCCAAATACTAAGAATAATTCTGACTAAATCATAAAATATGATAATCATACTGAGAAATATCAGAATACTTGAAAATACATACATGAATAAAATATTATAATGAATGAATTTATTAATTTTCTTGCGTTTCCACGACGCGCGGTGTTCCATTTGCCTACATCTGAAACAATTAATTCATAATTGCCTTGCATTTCCTGAATGCTATCAAGATTTTCATGCAATTGTTTGCCATAATAATATCCATAATATTAACATAAAAATACTTATCTTAGATACTGCTTCTGTTTGGATATCTTTTACGAAGGCTCTTTTTCTTTTGATTTTGGATAGGAGAGTAAATATGAAATGTGATAACTGATAAGTGATAAGGGCGGTCGCTAGTCGACGCGACGACGGTCAAAGGTGGAGGCCTCGCAACAATACAAACATGATAACGTGCGCCCGCGCAGAAATGTCAGGCACGTATCAAGCACCAACTCTATCATGTCTCATCACACATGTGACTCTAGCCTTCATTCATATTAATTACTTAGTGTCGCCGTACACGGACCACACGCCTGACGCCTCTGTGGCGGCCACCGGCGTCAAAAAATGTATGAAAACTACAGGAAATATGCTAGTGGCGGCGTTTTGTGGTTGTGGCCCGTGGCCCGTGTGCGGGAGCCCTTAGCTGTCATGTTTGTTGGCGTGAACGGGATAGAACTTTATAATAGGTTCTGGACCCAGGAACATTTCTAACTTTTGCGTTTTAAAATCAGCTGTATCCAGATTCCGGTGTGAGCGTGCCATTTCAAGTCAATTTCTAAGCTGAAATACAGCTTAGTAGACTTTTCAATATTAATTTCTGTGCCTTTGCTTTTCCACAGTAAATCAAATATAGGAAGTTCTATACCTCCTGAAATCTTTTTTTTTTTTAACGCCAAGTAATGCATTTAGTATTTACGCATTCCGCGGGGGATGAGGGAGATCCTGATGCGTATATGTGGGACTCGCTCGAAAGTCCTACCCACTAATTAAACTTGGCGGTGCGTCCTCTCTCCGACGGCGGAGCCACGGGTACGACACCGCGACCGCAGCTCCACCAGCGGTCGTCGGCCTAGTGGTCGGCAGACCCCTCTTCGGAGGGGCGATTACTCGCCCCCCAGGCCGAACAGAGGCCCCAGTGCGGGCTTGTCTAGGCCATTCCTCTCCTTTTCGTCGCGATGCGCGGGAGCACGTTGCGCATCACAACTCTCGCGGGGGCTCATAGTTCATACCTCCTGAAACCTACGTGCGCAAGCGCATGTAAAGTAATGTAATGAGTAATGACAGATTGCGAATTGTCGTAACTATGGCGTCATAACTCATATTATGGTAGCCCGTGGCAGTGATAACCTTCAGAGTTTATACATATAGCCGTAAAGCTCTCTCCTTTGAAAAGACCTTGCCTCTTCTTCAAACAGTCTTTGCTCTCTTCTTTGATTCTTCTATTTTTCTAAAGTTTACCGATTTTTCAGCTCGATATTATGTTTTTTTAGTTTTTCTAAGTCTCTGACTAGAGGTCAGAGTCCGTTATCAACGTCGGTCATTCTTGCTTAGAAAGAAAAATTTGCCCATAACTCTTCCAGCCACTATCAAAGTTGATGGAAGAGGTTGCTGATTATGACCAAAGCACATCTAACTAAAACATCTTATATGTCACTAGTTGTTGCCCGCGACTTCGTCCACGTTAACATAGGTATAATAACAAAGATGGATAGTTTTCCCTTTTTTGCGGTTCCTTATACAAAAGGGTAAAAACGGGACCCTATTTAAGCAAACGTCAATAAACTTTCATGTTTCTAACTCAAGAAATGACGGACTTTCATTGAAACTTTCTACCCCAATTTCACCCCCTTGGGGGTAAAATTACCAGAAACGCTTAAATATCCGTATCCATTCATTTTTAATCAGTAGTACAAAAATAAAGTTTCATGTTTCTAACTCAAGAAATGACGGACTTTCATTCAAACTTTCAAACCCAATTTCACCCCCTTGGGGGTAGAATTTCCAAAAACGAGTAAATACCTATCCATTCATTTTTAATCGGCAGACCAAAAATAAACTTTCATGTTTCTAACTTAATACTTCAGTCGGAATTTCCAGGAATTGCTATTGTATTCTATTGTTGTCGCGATCACCGGTGCTCGCGCGGGGCCTGAAGGATTAAGAAATGACGGACTTTCAAATTTCGTGGCTGTAACTTTAACAGTTTTTGCGCAGCGATGATGAATCAGTCAGTCAGTCAGGACATGTAATTTTATACGTATAGATTGCTGTAGTACTGACTACTGCGTAGTTTACTGACGTAGAGTTCCTTATTGCATCTTTGACCTATTCGATAGAGTACATGATTATTAAATAGTTATTTGTTGTACTACCATTCTTCACCTTCGGCACCTAATATTATGTATTCTGTGACACCACATAGTTTACACATTTACATTGGCACAATGTGTTTAATTGTATGGATTGAGTACATGTAGGTTATGATGTGAAACTTTAATTATTAAATGTAAAAAAGATACACTTTAGCTCAGATTTTTGTCGGTATCCGGTGCTTTGGTTAAATTCACGAGGTGAGACAGAAACTGCACATTAATTCTACAATTTAGTACTAACGCGTGATCCTCACCAGTGACCATAAGCAAACGCTGTGTAGCCTTGGTATCTGCCCATTCAACCAACAAAGCTCCTTCATGGTTGTAGAATTCGCGAAAAGTGTAGGATAATTGAGGAGGTTTCAAAACTTTACTTAAACGGTTGCTTATGCGAGAAAAGTGTTGTTGATATGAGCCATAAAGTAGATATTATATGTGCGTTGATAATATTAACAAGGCTAGATTAAACCGCAAGGATACAACAATTACGTTAAATAAGTTAATTATTCATATCCTGCATACGAAACTGCCTTCCGGAGATAACGTGGTATGCGTTGGTTACTTTTATGAAAGCAAAATAAATTGCCGGTCGTTTCTAAGCAACCAAAACTCAGGTAACAAATCTGGGCACTGGTCCAAACCACACCGCTTCAAGGTCAGAAGTCAGCATCTATCATATTTTGTAACCTTAATTCAGTGTCCCATAATTCAATGGTAGAATATTCATAGCTTTCAAGGGTCATTTCGTGAATTGTGAACGGAAGTTACACTAATGACTGCTACTTGAAGACTCAACGGCGACTTGTAAGCAAGTTTAAGGTCACAACCTTGACACAAAGTCACAAACTATGAAGGGAAACAAACGAACAGTCCAATGTTGTAAATTAGCGCTGAAATAAGGTTATCTACAGTTACATAGTTGTAATTGGGAGACATTAATTAATTAAATCACTAAATTCAACTATGTGTAATAATAATTAATAATTGACCACTTCCGGATAAGTGTCGGATAGCTAGGCTATCCACCACTTAACTTGACATATAGAGTATGGAGAATCTGTCAAATAAGTTGTGGATAGCCCATCCGCCACTTTATTAGGAAGTGGTGAAACAGGCCCTAAATGTCCCCGTTTTCTATAACGCAAATAATATCTACCGAATTTCGTCCAAATCGGTCCCCCAGAATGACTTTAGAATTTAAGAGTGAAAAGTTGGCAAACAGACACACTTTCTCAATTATAATATTAGTATGGATTTCAACAAGAGACTTGGAATTCTTCTGGGAGCTTAACTCGCAAATTCTAGAAGTTTTCCACTTTTACTAGATTCGCTGGGGTAACCCTATTGAGTGTATCTAGATTCTTGAGACTTATGATGCTCGAGGGCCGAGTTTCTCAGGTATTGTATTACCTCCCCATCAGAAAATAATCCACTTAAGACGAGCAACAAGTGTCGATGTGACGTCACAAGTCAAGATCACGCTTCCTCTCGTTATTACAAGTCATTAGTGGTATTGCAAAGATATGGTTTGAGTGCCTACTTACTACCGCTTTTTGGTTTAATACTAGACGAGAAAAAGATGGATATCTAATAGATGTGTAAAGTCTCGGGTTACTTGGAGGTTTATGGGCATTTATTCATCTACATCTAAGATGAGGAAAAACTGGAAGTTTTTGATATTTAGGTCATTTACGGATACTAGAGATCGCCCAATGGTCGAAATTCGACCTTACTTGCAAGTTGCAACGACGTTAGGACTACTACCTATATTTTGTAAAAAAATATTGACTTCATCATATTTTTTTTCAATTCTTGTCTCTGGGACTCAGCTGATCTCAGACTGGTCACTGGCCGTTCAATCATTGTCTAATAGTATCTAAAATTAAATAAAAAAACAATAATCCATTTTCAATTTGTCAAGTTGTTGTCAACAGACTTCAACCATAAATAAAAGAGTATATAATTCGTATGTATAGGCTTATCACTCAAAAATCTGTCATCTTTTTTAGTAGTAGTGTCGTAGTGTGTGTAACGTTTTATTTGTTAAAAATATATATGATAAAAGCATAATTTTAAAATAATATTGGCTCGATGCACTCCTTCTCCATATAAACTATAACTGTGCGAAATTTCATGCACCTACGTTTCCCCATTTTTCGTAAAAAGGGTTACAAACAATGATATTATATAAAAAAAACTCAAAGCAGTATTAAGTTACTACCGCGCGCGTTGTGAAGCCTCAAATACGGGCCAATTGGCTCGTCTTTTATTTAGTCTGTCTCTTTTATGTAAATGGCATTTCGTATCTTTTGTTTCACTTATCTGTCAAATTTGACAATTGAATTTGAAAATTGTTCGGAAGCAATTTAAGCCGGAAAATAGTATGAACGTAACAGATCTGTATTTAGTAGAATATCATTGGTTACAAAGTTTTTCTCTCACGTATTAATATATAGATTTTGTACATCTTCTATCTTGCTGTTATTGTCTAAATTACTGAAGCGATTGTTGAGTCTAGACTCGATTGTCATCTATTTCGATCTCTCTATTTGCCAATTTGTGTCCGAAACGGGTGATGCAATTTCGCTCGTCATCATAACAAGTTGAATGCTATTTGATTGTGATTTATCGGCGTCCTTATCAAGACATTCTAGAATATTTTGTTGCAACCCACCCGGTTGCACCAACTTACTTTAACTATAACTTTAACTATAATTACAGTGCAAAATGTCAACTCTTTGGTTAAAGCATGTTAAAGTTAATAATGGACGCCATATTTAACTATAACCATAGAGCACGACAAGGCTTTAAATGCACGTGGGGAAAATAGGAACTAACGCTGTCATCATACAAAAACGCCATATTTGACAGTTCTCCTTTATCAGCAGCGCCCACGTTCATATAAGTAAAGCCTTGTCGGACCAGCAAGAGACATCTGTCAAATTCTGTGGTCAAAGTTAAGGTTAAAGTTAAGTTAGTTTTAACTATAACCATAACTTTGACCATAACTGTAACTATGTATAACCACGCCTCTATTGCAACCCACCCTTATGGTTTTATTATTTCTACTATTTAAATTCTACAGATTCATGGAAGGAATCCTGCTTAAAATTTGCATTAGCAATATGAGATTATTGCGAAGTATCAGCTCCAGCTGTTTGTTATTAAATATTAAAATTAGAGCCTATTTACGCAAGTGTGACGTTATTAGCCGTGAATTCTGGGATATGCAGACGTGTTTACTTCCGCGAAGCTATTTCTGTTGTATAAACAGGTCATGAAATTAATACGTTTATTCCATAACTGTGATCTGTCTTACCAGACATGACGAACAGATTATTAAATAGTAAGGACTGAAGAAAGTATCAAAATACTTTCGGCTGCCTATTAAGTAACTCTTATATTATTATCTTCTATATTGTGGATGCAAGGAGCATTCCATGGTGAGAACTGAGAAGGAAATCCAGTAAGAAATTAACCAGAAACGTTTTGTCCATTAGGGCGGCTACTGGATACGATAGATGCGACGGATCGAAACGATCAATCGGAAAAGTGGTTATTTGATTGGAGCCAGTGTTATCTGCTAGTGCAGTCTGTTCCAGTGGATGTAAACAAGCACGGAGTCATGCGCTAGCCGCAAGGTCAACGTTGTTTATAAATAAACCAGTTTAAAGTACGGACCTATTCATGTGATCAGACACTGGAGGGTTCTGTTCTATTGACTATCAGCTGGAATTTTCTGGATAAAAAATAGTACTCTGGTTTAGACTACAATATTGTGTAAGGCCAGAAGTATTTTTTGCGAAATTAGTTCCATATGATTCCGTTCATTGGCCCAATATTTGTGAATATATTTTTCCCCAGTTTAGGTCTTGTTCTCTTTTAAAACCAGTTTAGGTCTTGTGCAAGAGCTGTAACGACAGCATCAGGTTCTCCTTCAAAAGGTCTTTATCCTCTTAATGAATGCACGTGCTGTTTTAATTCTGACCCATTTCTGCTTGTCCAAACATCTTGATAACAGCATTTCAACCCACGGGTTGAAATATAAAATAAAGGGGTTGATTATTGTTGAATAGGTATTCAGTTCTGATTAGAACCTATCGGCTATCTGTAATAGGTTAATAACTAATAAGACTTAGCAGCTGTGAACAGAATACCAATTTTCTGGCTCAGCCGGCCGACAAAATGGCTGTCACTCGCTTCATGTACATTTCATTCTCTATCTCGTTAATAATGAATTATATTGTCTGATATAAATTGGCTGCTTGACTTGTCTGGCCTCCAATAACTGATAAAAGTTCTGGATCCGACTAAAATGCTTTGTCATGCTTCGTTCTAGAAACGGTATACATATTATTATCTGTGCTCTACGGATGCTTCTATTTAACTTATGTACTTACTAGATGACGCCCGCAACTCCGTTGCGCCAAAACTCGTTTATCGCGCGGGAACCGTACATTTTTCCGGGATAAAAAGTATCCAGTGTCCTTTCCCGGGACTCAAAGTATCTCCATACCAAATTTCAGCAAAATCTGTTCAGCGGTTTGGGCGTGAAGAGGTAACAGACAGACAGGCAGACAGACACACTTTCACATTAATTTTATAATAATATTAGTATGGATATCAAAGCATGACACATCTTCTGCCTCGCGTATAATAGTAGGCTAAAAAGAATTAATATAATAATTAATAAATTTGGCCGAATGTTATTGTTTACACTTGGATCGTGTGGATAGTATATAGTAGAGTATGATGGAGATATTTTGAGGCAGCTGCTTTACCGACATCTCTTTGTTTCAGGTCTGAATGCTTGCGAGAGGAAATCCTACATATTCCTCCGAAAGGAGTTACCAGTGAGGTCAGTAATACATTAATCTTTTATGTTAACAAATAACAATGCCTAAAGTTACAATTGTCAAACTTTAGGGTTATATCAAACGATGTTCAGTGCGTATTTGGGATTGATTAATTGATTAATGCCGAAATCCGAATGAAAGAGAAAGGAATATCTTTACTTTACTTTTAACTTTCAATTCAAATTGGTAGTAGGTACTGGCTCATAGAGCTTTTGCGTATCATTTAAAATTTCAAGTTTAAATCTCATGAATTATTATAATATGGCTTTGCTAAATATGCTACTCAGTACTCAATAGTGTCTTAGCTACTAGCTGAGGTCATGCAGGCTAATTACAAGACATGCGGCTTTTTAACCAACTTCCAGTAAAAGAAGGACGTTCTATGTAAATGTAGGTGGACAATGTAGATAGACAATTCAAGCTACATAGAGTGTATTCTACACATTCATTGGCCCGACAAGTGTTTGCACTCACAACGAGAGCACTTATCATGAGGCGCTGGCAGTTTGTTTTCGCCACTGTTGTTTTGAGTGGGTCGCTATCGGTCGCGACTCGGGGCCATTTTACCCCGAGTTATCATATTTTATTTGTAAATAGTTTTAAAACGTGACCCCACATAGTACTTGCAAAATATAAATGGAGGAGATTAGGTAGTAGCTGTGTCCTTGTTATTTAAGGATCAACTGAGTATGAATCATACTCCTCCCACACCTTCTGATTCTCCCACAATTTTGTTATGGGTCCCAAGATTTAGCTTCTCCCTTAGGAGTTAGGGAACCCTAACATCATATTATAAAAGGATTTTGGTGGTTGGTTACCAATCAAGTAATACAAGTCAATCCTGGCAACGAAGCAGTGAGTGGAAAATAATAGAGCTTATTTTGCAATTCAATCACGGCTATGTGTCTCACGGCTATGTCACTCCTTTTTAGGCGGTAAAGTATGAAGATAGGATTCTTTTCCTAATTCCTATGCCTTAATTTAGACAAAAAGATATTCGCTTTTATTTTTAATACTACCTATTTAAGGCCATGAAATAACTATTTAAATCGGTCCAATTAATTATTTCGTTTGTGTAAGATAGAGCCATCGTCAAGAACTCGAGAAAATTGGCTGCACTTTATTCTTCATTGTTAATTGTTATCGCTCTGTTAATATGTAAATGTAATTTTTATCAGTTATTTATATTGTTTAATACTAAAGTTTAAGTTTAACGATCCTAAACACAAAAAATTTGATCGTCGTGTGCGTCATTCGGATACAGTAATCTAAATAATAAATATTATTTATTTATAACGGTGTTTTAATTTAATTATAATTTTTCACTATCACTATATAACATAAAGCAAATATTTCTGTCCCTATGTGTGCTTACGATCTAGATGCGTTTTTAATTCAAAATTCAAATGATTTGAAACCGTAGAAATTCTATAAAAATAACTATTTCACATTACTTACATTTTGTATTGTGGACCCTACACGAAGAGTCATTACTCATTGCCTTGATCTTGTAAGATATCAAGGTAGCCTATTTATACGACCTATTGTTTATTCCTAACAATACATAATTTTGCCCCAGGTAAACTAGTTACCTGTTGAAAGTTATACAAAAGAAAACTCTAACACGAGGGATAGAGGAGCTAATTTAGATTGTCGCCAGCGATATACAGGATAGCAAGAACATAAACAAGTGCGTCAGCTAATGTTTTCTAACTACGTGCTAGTGCTGACAGAATTATAAGTAGCCTAGGTGTAGGTTGATTGGAGGACAATCACTATCAGCATCACTTTGTGAGTCTTTGTGATAAAGACCTTAGTTCTTAATTCATAAGCCAATGCTTTGTAATGAATGATTATATCTTAAGCATTAACTTGCAAATTTAGCCGTTTTATCTTAGTCTCTTGTCTTCAGGGCTAGACACTATTTAATCATTCATAATACGTAATTTAATTACTACTTATTTATAATTTTATAACATTTGAACCACAGAACAATAAAAACAGATTTGAACCTTAATATGATTATTATTGAAAAAGACAAACGTAAAGTAAACTTTTAAAAAATCTAGAATAGAACAATTGCTTAATATTTACAATAAGTAGGTACAAAGAGTTAAATGCTGAAAACACTTTCGAAAGACTAGATCAAAATCGGTCCATCAAACTTATAATTTTTAAGTTATAACACCCCCCGTTTTCGTCGACAGTTAAAAATGCTTAAAACACATTCTAACACTGTCCTTTTCCAACTTCCAGATTGGCGAATATAATGAAAGAGATAGCTCTACTACCCGAGAACCTGCTTCAGATGCCGTCGGTGGGGCTCGTGAACCAGTGGTACGAGAGGTCTTTTGAAGAGATCATAGAGTTTGAGAAGAGAGACCCGGAGCCGCCGGTGTTGAGCGAGTAAGTTACACATTTGTGGAAAATTGACTTCAACTGTAGATAATGAAGCAGATAGATACTTGGCTGCAGTGGCGACTGGCGACCATACCCATTGCGAGGCCCTGAGCGGCAGGTCTGCGAGGCCCCTGCAAGAGCGAGATCCCGCCACCCCCACCCCCTAGGACCACCACCCGCCACTGCTTGGCTTTTAAACGGGATAAAAAGAATAAGAATAATAAGAATAAGAATGGATTGTTAGCATCACACAATATATTATGATATAAGTCAGTAGTACAGTTCGCCTATAATAGGCGAATATAGTAGGTCGTGGACGATGACGAAGACGATACCCAGGGACTATTGGCGCTCTGCCATCTTCCCCCTGCTTTAGCTAGGTTTCGTTTATGGCCATAATATCTACCGATAACGGTCCATCGTGGCAATAAATTCATCGTGCTTGGTCCCCAATGATCCTGCATTGAAAAGGCCTACTGTGAACAATTTGTTATTCTTAACTACCATTTAAAATAAGAAAAATCATATCAAGAAAAAAAAGATGATAAGGAGAACGAGACTAAAGCAATGCTCTTTGGTTTAATAGAGCCTTATCAGGACTTTACCGAAATTTTCAGTAAATTGTTGGCTTACAACTTACAGCAGATTTATGGTATGGACATTTCCAGGTCGAGGTGATTTTAAGGTCCAAATATAGAGGTTAGTCAGTATTTGCAGAATATTCCACAAGTTTTGACGATATGAAGTTTCCTATCTAGCTATTAAATGTGGTAGACCGTAGCTAACATGCTTAACTCTCTCGGTGGTCCATTTGTACACAGTGATTCAGTGGACGAGAGCTGATCAAAATCTCCGCCTCTCTGGGCCTCACTAACACTTCCTACTTTCTATTGTGTTTGAAAACTGAAAAAAGAATGCTTATCTCGTAGTTTCAAAAGATACGGATTGACCTTGATCACTTTTTCCTCCAGATTCTGCGAGCGTCTAGTCCACATCCGCAACCGGCATGCGGACGTGGTGCAGACGATGGCCCAGGGCGTGCTAGAATTGAAGGAGTCCCATGAGGTGGACCCTAACATCGAGAACTCCATACAGTACTTTCTCGACAGGTTCTACATGAGCCGGATATCTATACGGATGCTGATCAACCAGCATAGTGAGTAGTCTTTTCTCCTCTGACTATAGCGTAATTCTCCAGGGTGGGAGAAATTCCAATGATATCATATGCGATAGCGGTAGAGAACACGCTTTAATCAATTTATTATCTGTGTGGAATGTGCTTTCGAGCGAAACATCTAGATTTTTATGTGTTGTCTTCTTGTTCGTATTGACAGAAAAGTCTCCAAAGATAGCCGATCATCATTGTTACGTGCAGATATACATGATAATAGGCAAAGGCTCACTATAATATGTATAAAAATGCTTAGGACGTCTCCGCTATCTTGGAAAGATTAGAGAGAGAGTACCACACTCCTCGCGAAAGGGACCTGAAAATCAACATTGCCTTCCTTTTTGCCAAGCAATCTCAAAAATCTACCCGGGCACTTCTACCCGCAGCACTCAAAATTGTATACTGTCTATACTCTATAACAATTTAAGTAACATCAGACGTTTCTTCGCAGCGCTACTCTTCGGCGAACAGCTCGGCGGGCGACAGGCTTCCGTCAACGGCATGGGAAGCGGCGGCAGACACATCGGCTCCATAGACCCGGCGTGCGACGTGCTGGCCGTGGTCCGCGACGCGTACGAGAACGCGCGGTTCCTCTGTGACAGATACTACCTGGCCAGCCCCGAGCTGGAGCTGCTGGAGCATGGACGTGAGTAGACTTTAATATACAGGACACATCGGCCCCATAAACCCGGCGTGCGACGTGCTGGCCGTGGTCCGGGACGTTCCTCTGTGACAGATACTACCTGGCCAGCCCCGAGCTGGAGCTGCTGGAGCATGGCTGTGAGTAGACTCAATATACAGGACACATCGGCCCCATAGACCCGGCGTGCGACGTGCTGGCCGTGGTCCGCGACTTCCTCTGTGACAGATACTACCTGGCCAGCCCCGAGCTGGAGCTGCTGGAGCATGGCTGTGAGTAGACACTATGTATCTTAAGAATTTTGTGGTGCTTTATCACTATAGAAAGTACAGATTGACCGTTCAAAAGTATAGTTCTTAAACAATGCACAGTGTACGGATTAGACGAAAAATCGGAAATTTTCTATTTTCTTCAATTTTGAATGGGCATTAGTATTATGAATGCGAGAGTAGAACACCCGCGTGTCAATTCACAATAGTTTTTATTCTACGAGCTACCAAAGTTTAGTGATTTTTTGCGGCCCGGAAGCGAAAAATCCATATGTCTCCAAAATTTTTACGTGATAAATAAAATTTTGTATTCCACCTGAAAGACTATTATTAATAAGGTATATTTCAAGCTTTTTTCCTGATCCGCTGTGTCGATATTTTACCTACAATAAAGTAGTTTTCATTTTTAGGTTTTTATTTTTTTAATCCAAAACCAAACAAAAGATGCAATCGAAAATATCGACAAATTAAAGGTATACAAGCATTCTATACGCACAAAAAGTCACCTGTAAGATCCGTTTACTACTGGAGATATTTGATCGTGAAATCCTACGCTAGGGCTGCCACCATACGTCTTTCAATGGATGGCTATCAATAATGCAATAGAAATAGTCACATAATATATTAACATTTATAGTATGAAAGTTATGTACGCTTTTAATGAGTATAATTAAAATTATCAAAAATCTTAGAAAAAATATAAAACCTCCTCTTTTTTTGGAAGTCGGTAGCAAATCGGATGTCAGTTCGTAATACTTCAAACAATTAATATTATTTCTAGTATTTATAAAAAAAAATCAAGGTAAGTGATAGTCACGCGAAAACGAAAAGACTACAAATAATACAGCGTTGCATCGTTTGATAACCCTGTTGACAATTATTAAGTTTGTGAACTGAATAAACTGATTTAGCAGTGGAATCTCACGGGTGGATTTTTTTTTGTGCGTATAGAATGCTTGTATTCCTTTAATTTGTCGATATTTTCGATTGCATCTTTTGTCTGGTTTTGGATTAAAAAAATAAAAACCTAAAAATGAAAATTATTTTATTGTATGTAAAATATTGACACGGCGACTCAGGAAGCTTGAAATATACCTTATTTAATAGGCTTTCAGGTGGAATACAAAATTTTATTTATTACGTAACAGTTTTTGGAGAAACATGGATTGTTCCCTTCCGGGCCGCAAAAAAACGCTAAACTTTGGTAGCTCGTAGCATCAAAACTATTTCGAATTGACACGCGGGTGTTCTACTCCTGCATTCATAATATTAATGCCTATTCAAAATTAAAGAAAATAGAAAATTTACGATTTTTCGTCTCCTCCGTACACTGTGCAATGTCTTGTCATCCTTGGCTGATACGTTAAAAAAGCACCTTGACGCAGTGTGTGTCTATTTTAAGGGAGTGTAAAATATATAATATACAACATTGTTATTGTTAGAGTTACAACGAAAATAATCATTATACCCAAATCTATTGAAAAATGACTCTATAGCATCTCTATATTTCCTGCTTCTTTATATTGTGTACGTTACTCATCGATCCTCCTCATCCACAGTACCGAGTAAAGGCGCGATGCCGATAGTGTACGTGCCGTCCCACCTGTACCACATGTTGTTCGAGCTGTTCAAGAACGCCATGCGAGCTGTCATGGAGGCGCACGGTAACGCCCCGCCCCCAGTCACTGTAAACATCGTGCGCGGACGAGAGGATATCTCGCTTAAGGTTATTCTAAAAATTCATAATTAGAGCGGATTATATCGCTTAAGGTGATTTAAAAGTTCATAATTCAAGGATCCATTATTTTCCATTATCCATTAGCCATTGCACCTCATCTCACGCCAGTCGTGTCGGTCTTCCGTCTAACTGGGTTAATAGAGTAAAAGGAATAGAGAGTGCTCTTGTGTACTGCGCACACACTTGGGCACTATAAAATTACTCCTGCGTAACTGGCCTGGTTTCAATTAAATCGGCCACCGTCACTACATTAAGGCGCTTTATTGAAAAAACTGTCCTTTTTGACGTAATAATATAGGGCCCTAAGAAATGTTACAAATCTGGTAATGAGATATACATATCTTCATAGCCTTATCTAGGTTTGAGAAGAACCAGAAACACGATTAATGTATTTTGCCACGATACATTTCTCGATCGAAATGACCTCTTAAAAATACGAAATTTGAAGATTATTTTTAAACGAAAATAGATGTATTGTAGGAAATTTGTTTAATTGATAGATACCTTTGCAACTCAAAATCGTATAGAAGCATTTTTCTTAAATAAATAAATAAATAAATAAATATATATATATATATATATATATATATATATATATATATATATATATATATATATATATATATATAATATTAGATAAATTAAGTATAAAATTGCCCTTGCGGTAAAATGACTTTCAATATAGCGCCTTAAACGTTTTTCCTCAGATGTCGGACCTCGGCGGCGGCATCCCGCGCAGCGCGTCCGAGCTGCTGTTTAAGTACATGTACAGCACCGCGCCGCAGCCCTCGCGCTCCGGAGACCACACCGTGCCGCTGGCTGGTGAGTACAGCAGACCTGATGAGGCAACATGGGGTTTTAGTGGGTAGATCTTCCAGCAAAACCCACAGACCCCGGCCTATGTCCCCAATCCGCTGGGGATGCGCTAAACATTTCCCCACGTAAAATGGCCATATATTTTGGACCTTTGAATGATAAACAACCATAAAAACCCAAAATGCTCTGGCGCTTACCTAATATTCTTACTAGAGAGACCTGCAGCGCCGAGGTGTTATAATAACGACAATAACAACGAAGTACATCAGGCCGCTTAGACAAAGTCCCTTTCGTTAAAAACGATGACGAAATTCGTTATCAAAGCATTTCGCAATGAGGGCCTGGATTTATATGTAAATACCATTGACATAAGAAACTATATGGACACGAAAGACACGCGCCTGCCTTCAAAATTTATAAAAAAAACTTAATATCGATATCGATATTTTTTTATTATTCAGTGACATTTTAGCTTACAAATTTTGAAGGCAGGCGCGTGTCTTTCGTGGTCATTTCGTGTCCATATAGGTTCTTATATCAAAGGTATTTACATATAAATCCGGGCCCAGTTATGTCAAACCGAATACATTTTGATAACGAATTTCGTCATCGTTTTTAACGAAAGATACTTTGTCTAAGTGGCCAGAGATAAGTTACTTTTCAAATTGATAGCAGTTGTAATTTTGGACTCCAGAACTGGGACAACCATAGAAATAAGGAAAACTATAATATATCTCTCTCACTCCTATAAGTTGTTGCCCATGTCTTAGTAAGTCTTAGTAGTGCCAAGTAGCAAGCTTTTAGTATTATTTACAATACCCGGCAATAAATATTGCCCATCGACCTTTGGAAAGAGACATTCGGCTAATTTCGGTTTCATAGAGCGCTATCTTTGTAGCACACACCTATTTGACATTATGTCAGTCGTTGTTCAAATTCAATAGAGTGCAGTCGCGTCCAGTTCAAAATATATATCTAGAGCTGTTAACACCCCTAAATTTGCTACAGCTGTAATTTTCCAAAAGAATTTTAAATACGTACTTAAACATAATTTGAACACCCTTTTTTATTTTATTTTACCCGAATATAAAGCCATAACTTATAGAAAATTTGGTGTATTTTATACAAAGAATAATAAAATTGTCAAAAGAAGCAAACCTTAATTGTTTTAACAGCTCCTAATATATACCGGACTTTTGGTATTTCGTGCGTAAGAGATAACGCTCTACAAAACCGAAATTAGCCGACTGTCACTTTCCAAAGGTCGATGTGCAATATTTATTGCCGGGTACTGTACGCTCTTATGTACTATCAGAGAAGTTGACTCCTAGGCAGATGGCGGACCTAAGTAATTTGTAAGTCAAACCCATCCGACCAATCATAGCACTGAATTGACATAAGTCGACAACATGTAAGTCCGTTAACTGTTTGGGAATCAAGGTAGGTAGGTACCTTTGTGTACTATGTGTATTAACTCACATAATATGACGTCACAGGTTACGGGTACGGTCTGCCGATCTCGCGGCTGTACGCGCGATACTTTCACGGCGACCTCGTGCTCATGTCGTGCGAGGGATACGGCACCGACGCTGTTATATACCTCAAGGTGAGTAGCAGCATAGAACATGTACTTACAAGGTGTAATAAAACTAAGTGACAATACTTTAGGGCAGGGGCTCCCAATCTTTTTAGGGTTCCGTAGCCAAAATGGCAAAAAACGGAAACCTTATAGATTCGTCATGTCTGTCTGTCTGTCTGGCTGTCTGTCTGTCTGTCAGACCTGTCTGTCTGTCTGTCTGTCTGTCCGTCCGTATGTCCGTATGTCACAGCCACTTATCTCCGAAACTATGAGCTATACTATTGAAATTTGGTAAGTAGATGTAGTCTGTGAACCGCATTGAGATTTCGATACAAAATTGGAAAAATTATTAAAAATTTTAGGGGTCCCCATAGGTACAACCGAAACAAAAAAAAATTTTTCGTCTAACCTACGCGTATAGGGTATCTATGGATAGGTCTTCAAAAATCATATTGAGGTTTCTAATATCATTTTTTTCTAATCTGATTAGCTTGCGAGAGAGACTCTTCCAAAGTGGTAAAATCTGTGTCCTAACTTCCTCTTACTTCTAAAGTAGGGGCATGATAATTCAAAAAAAATATATCATGTACATTACTATAAAAACTACCAACGAAAATTGGTTTGAACGAGATCTATCATGTAGTTTTTTTTTATACGTCATAAATGGTAAACCTTAATTTAACATACATTAAATCAACTAAAATATAAAAATAAATCAAAAACTTTTAATTTTATAAAAATAAACCTTATTGCTGCTGCGGAACCCTTCAGTGGCGAGTCCAACTCGCACTTGGCCGGTTTTTAGCCTGCGGCGCACTTACAAGTCAACATTTTGTCACGGCGCCCTAATTTACCTAGGTATTAAAAAAAGATACATAAATAAACACATTTAATGATTATAGGTAGGTTAAGCAAGTAAATAATAATACTTAAACAAATATTATTCTTCTGCATGCTTTGTATAATTCATAATATTATAATTTTATTTTATAATTGAGATATGGATAGTGATGGAGGATCCACTCACGGCGGCGTCCCTCTTGCCTTAAGGTGACGCCGTGTTAAAGTAAGAAACCGTGTTGGATATGTTTTAGATTGCTTGTTTTCTATGAGAGGCCGGGCCGGCCTCTCATAGAAAACAAGCAATGGAACAGCAAAAAATGGAAAGGGCATAAGCAACAAAATGGTTTTTGTCGCGTAATTTAAAAACCATAAATACATTTCATATAAGCTATGCACATATTAAAGTGTATGCTTCAACCAATTTATGTACAAATTTTGGAACCTTAAATCACTCTCCTCTGTTGGAAAAATAGGAATCCCTTTTTTTACAGAGGTCTTTTCGATTGATAATTCTGTGTTATAAAAGTTGTCCAATCGTGTTATGCTATGGGCAATTCAAAGACAAAGACATGATGAATACTGACAATGAACTTTAGTTTCTTAGCTTTAGTCATTGCTGAGAAAAATCGGCATCGCTACAGCCAAATTATCAAGGCGTCGCCTTAACGCGGCGCATCAGGGCGCCGCGGCGCACAGTTTGGGAACCCCTGCTTTAGGGTGTGTGTGTATTCCTTGTAGAAAGTTCACTGTGAAAGTAGCAGCGCTGAAAGACCAACATTTTTGTTCACTTAGTTTTGTTACACCCTGTATAATAGCATAAGAAATGCCAAGTAACATAGTAACTATTATAGAGGTGTACCGTGTAAGGCTATGACTGAAACACATTGGTTTTTTATTGGATTAGGTACGTAACAAATCAAGAATTGGTGTTTTGTTTAATTAATCACTAGCTATTTGACCGAGCTTTGCCTGGCATTCGATAAAACACGAATAAAATGACATTTTCTAAAAATGATTCCTATCTAGATCGATTTATCGCCCCCGAAACCTAATATACGAAATTTCATAAAAATCGTTGGAGCCGATTCCGATATTCCAATTATATAGGGTGCAATTAAACCTTCCTGCCAAATTTTTTTCAGGGCAGGTATCATTAGGAGAGTCCATTTAACAAAAAAAAAAAATTGGGTGTTATTTTTTTTTCAATGACATATTTTATCCCATTTAAAATCGCTGCAGAATGGTTACTCGCGGCGCGGGGGAATGATGCGCAGGATGAGGCGCGCGCGCGGGGGCATATCACGCGCGGCCGACGCATCGTGTCCATTAATTGTAGACTTTTTTAGGATAACTTTCGGAAGCTATTTCTCAACATTTTAGTACTGAGTGACTATAAAAGAAAAAATACGTGTATTTTTATTTTTAACAAGGATCAATATATCAAAATTTGGCAGGAAGGTTTAATTGCACCCTGTAATATATGTTACGCTCAAAGACCGAAATCGCTCAGTGAGCGAAAAAATTGCTCATAACGCGTTGTGGTCACAAACAGCCACGACGCGAATTTCGCGTCGTGGCTCTAATGAAATCGGCGACGACGCGTTCTGGCAGTCACAAAAAGGCCATAACGCGAAATTCGCGTCGTGCAGGCTGATATGCTATTCGTTTTTCTTGATTGATTAATCATCCATAGGTATGGAAGATTATATTTGAATTACCACGTACTACAAAATATTTTTTCTTTTACTAAATCACTGCATAACGTGTTTATCATTATTATTTATAAAATATCCATAGTTTTATACTATCCGTACTAATTACGCTCTTTGTTTCACTGTGACCACAACGCGTTGTAAGCAATTTTTTCGCTCACTGAGCGATTTCGGTCTTTGAGCGTAACATATATACAAGAATTGCTCGTTTAAAGATATGAGATATAAATGACAAGACAAGAACCAGTTTCAAATACGATAAATAAAAGATAAGCTTGGGTTGGGTTAGCGGTTAACCCAACCGACTAAGTACACATTTTATCGTAAGGTTAGCGATTAAGTAAAACAAGACTCACATATTTTACTCTCAACAAGTCTCGGGTCAGATTAACGGCTGACCCGACCGACCCCAAATTGACGACAGATAAAACAAAATAACTAATAAGGTTATGTTCACTCGACGGACTTAACATTTTTAGTTAATTATACTTAATATTTAGCTGTACCATGCTGTACGTTGATTTTTTATGTTATAAAAAATATTTCAGGCGCTGTCAAACGAAGCGAACGAACTACTACCTATCTTCAACCGGACGTCGTCGAAGTTCTACCGCACTGTCCCCTCCCCCGCGGACTGGTCGTGCCCGCGCCCCTCCCCCGCGCCCACCAACACCACATCAAGACCCCAAGCGAACCCCATGTCGCGCAAGATTTAGTAAAAAAAGTAAAATTCCAATACTCGTATCCAGCTCTAAAAAGGAGTGGCAAATACCTGTGTCCATTCGAAAAAAAAGTAAGTGTCAAAAATCTAGTATCTAGCGACCAGCTCTAGATATACGATATCGATGGAATAACACGAGTTCGAATGTTTTTGGAATATTAGGGGCCTGTTTCACCACTTCCTGATAAGGCTATCCACCACTTAACTTGACAGATAGAGGGCCTGTTTCACCGCTTCCTGATAAGGCTATCCACCACTTAACTTGACAGATAGAATATGGATAATCTGTCAAATAAGCCTATCGGGCACCTTATCAGGAAGCGGTGAAACAGGCCCAGAGTATGGAGAATCTGTCAAATAAGCATATCCGGAACCTTATCAGGAAGCGGTGAAACAGGCCCTTATTAAAAAAGATCTTTGACATACATATTTTGAAAACTTTCACGCTCCATAATTTCCATGACGTGCTATTTAATACTCACGAATTAGTAACCAATTATTATTCCACCATAGGTATTATTAATATAGTTTGTGTCATAAATGTGTGTAGACATTGCTTGTATATTTCAAGTGTCATATCTTTTGTAAACAATCGTAGAAGTACAGTTAAGAAGTAAAAAATATATTTTGCACAGTAATCAATAAAATATCTATAATACAAATGCACAAAGATTATTTAAATGCTTATTTTAGCTACAGACGTACTCAGAAGTGATCCGATTTATATTTTATTTTTTGATGAACAAAAAATTTAAATTTTATTTATTGAGAAACAAATTCAAAGGTACCTAAGTTCTAAGTAGGCTTTAAGATTAACTATTTAATTTTAATTATTTAATTTTAGTTACATCAATATAATATTCTGCAACACTAAATTCGCCAAGCCATATTCGATTTAACATAAAATGGATCACTCAAAATTTAAAAAATGTCTTAAGTTCAAACAAGAAAAATTGGGTGTGCAAGCACAGATTTTGTTCGGGCTGTGTCTGTTATTTTATATTTTCAATGAATGTGATACTCGGTGTAAGTTGTATATTGTCTATGGATGAAAGTATAGTGAAATTGTTGTTTATGGTTTGTGATAGTGTTGCCAATTTTTTGGAAAACTTGTCCCATAATATATTGGGCTTATTCTTATACAATATATAATATATTTATTATAAACACAAATAAAATTTTGCATTAACACAACCCCCATAAGGACACCGGCGACCGCGATAACAATTGAATAACAATAATTTCCACGAATCCGCGATCGAAGGATTAATAATTCATTTTATATTGTGATTTAATCAAAAATGTATAAAAATAAACAAAAACCGCCTTATACCATTTGTGCAATGTTTTAAGGCAACTAAATAATGGTCCCAACAAAAAAGCTAAAAGCATCTGTGAAAACAATGATTTCACTGATATAAAAGAAGAAGGGGCATTTTTGTATGGGACCCGTACCCAAGCCGTAGCACGTTGAGACATATATCAAGTGAAAGGGCTTCAAAAGCTGTACATTTTCTTGTATGACTTAAAATCTCTAAGCCATGGGAGAAAAAAGTTAATGACCCTCGTTAACTTTTTTCGGTAAGATAAAATCACAAAAAAACACCTGTAATTTTGCATTAATTTATAGTGTTGCTGGTAAGGAATCATTTCTGGAAAATAATCGTATATGAGAAACTTAGAAATGTATGAGAAAACAATAAAACCTTAAAAATCTAACCTTTCCTGGATTTCATCGTATATAATCACTTTGGAGAAATGTTTTATAATTAGCAATTTTAGCGAATGGCGCAATAATACAGGATGTTTTATTTTTTTCCAAAAATGAAAAAATAACATGTATTATTGAATTAATTTGTAGTATTGCTAGTAAGGAATAATTTCTCAAAAGTAATCATATATGGCAAACTCAAGGAAAGTGTTGTATTTCAATATAATATATTGCTTCATATTTCAAAGAAATGTATTAGAAAACAATAAAATGCTGAATGTCGAACCTTTGCATGATTTTTTCGTTATTTAACACTTTGAATAAATTGTTTATAATTAGCAATATTACTATTGCATGGTGCAATAAAAAAGGATGTTTTTTTTTCTTTGAAAAAAATAAAATACCCTGTATTATTGCACCATTCGCTAGCATTGCTTATTATAAACAATTTTTCCAAAGTAACAATGTACGGTAAAATCCAGGAAAGATTAGATTTTTAAGGTTTTATTGTTTTCCCATACATTTCTTAAAAATATGAAACATTATACTAAAATATAACACTTTCCTTAAGTTTGTCATGTACGATTACTTTCCAGAAATGATTCCTTACCAGCAACACTATAAATTGATGTAATAATACAGGATGTTTTTTTGTGATTTTTTCTTACCTTCTACCCTCATTAACTTTTTTCTCTCATGGTTGAGAGATTTTTCGACATACAATAAAATGTTCAACTTTTCAAGCCCTTTCATTTGGTATATGTCTCAACGTGCTACATCGGTGGGAACGAAATGCCCCACCTTCTTTATATGTATCATTTAATGGTGTGTCAAACAATGACATAACTCTATTATAAGGTGAACAATATCATAGTAGTCCATTGAAATGTTACATTGGCTTTGCATTTATTAGAGAACGCAATTTTATTTTTGGAATATGTTGGGAGGCTCAATAGAAGCTTAACCTCAAGTTTGTGTGGTTGCCACTCTTGTCCCCCGGCCGCCATCTTGAAAAAAGGGGTGACAACACTATTTTCGTGATATCTCAGAATCTATACGTCTTACAAAACATTTGTAAGAACATAACTTGTTGCAAATTATTTTGCCTACAAATATGTTTATATAACTTTTTACCCTAAATTAAAAATTTAAAAAGTTATAAGCAAAAAAGTGAATTTTTTTTAGAAGATTTATTATCACTTTTTAACTTTGTTTTACACATTTTACAAAAAAAAAAAGATCCCCCGGTCCCATGAAATTAATTTTCTGCAGAAACAAAGGAAAGTGTGGAACCATGTGTGGCTGCAGAAAAGCAGGCCTGAAATGCTTTATAGTATAGTAGGCATGTGCAGACTAGTATAGTAGGCATACTATGATATAGTTTGCAATTTGCATATATTTATGTAGTGTAGTAGGCATACTGCAGACTGTGGCTGCAGAAAAGCAGGTCTGAAAAACTTTACAGAATAGTAGGCATATTGAAGAGCATTTTAGATCTGCTTTTCTGCAGGCACGCATGCCTTCACAGTTTCCTTTGCATCTGCAGAAAATTAATTTCATGAGATCGGGGGGATCTTTTTCTCAAAAGATCATTAACAAGGTTGTTCTAAGGTATTTTTTTGTAAAATGTATTAAACAAAGTTAAAGAGCGATAATAAACCTTTAAAAAAAAATTATCACTTTTTTGCTTATAACTTTTTAAATTTTTAATTTAAGGTAAAAAATTATATAAACATATTTGCAGGCAAAATAATTTGCAACAAATTATGTTCTTAAAAATTTTCTGTAAGACTTATAGTTTCCGAAATATCACGAAAATAGTTTTGTCACTCCTTTTTTCAAGATGGCGACCGGGGGACAAAGGCGGCGACCCCACAAACTTGAGGTTAAGCTTCTATTGAGTCCCCCAACATATTCCGAAAATAAAATTGCGTCCTCTAATAAATGCAATATTCGGTCCTAAAATTGTAACATTTCAATGGACTATAGGTACTGTATTTGAGAAAATGTAACAACAACCATGGACTGTCAAGAGCTACATATTGTAATAAACTAAGCCAGAATTCTATAATGAAATACGAAGAAAATTTTCATTTCGTTTCAGTGCTAAATGTTTGTTTATGGCTATAATGATTTAATAAAATATCCAACTTTAAAATGTGTTCTAAAACGAACTTTTCTTTAAATTCGTATCAATGCTTTCGTCTTCAAAGTTATAAAGGATAATAAAATAAAAATGTTGTCTTTGTTAATAAAAATAAAACACATTTAACACTATCCCAAGTACATGATATTATTGATTGCATGATCTAGTAATACTTTAGTGGTTTTCTACTTAAAACAAGACGTATATGTATAGTAATGGTCCTATGTACTGTAACAAAGTGATGAATAGATATTGTATAAACTATTCCAACTTTTTATATGATGGTTTACATACTGGTTACAGATTTAAAAGTTAATTGTATAAGTAATAAGTTCCTTCTGGCCATTAAAATTTTATTAATAAAAATATTAAAAAAAGATAAGTAGATTACTTTAATCTTAATGTTGTATTACCAATAGCAATAATAATGTATAAATTGTGTATAATTTAATTTTGTGTACTATTTAGTACTTATTTTATATCCCAAGGATGTAAAATCAAAATCATTGCATTTTAAGGTAATTTTTATGTTTAAGTGTTATTCCAAATTTGATATTTATTTAATTAAAGTGTTTAGCTGTAAGTAGACATTATTTAAGAAAATGTTTTATTTTGAAAATAAAAATGTATGAAACATGTTTGCATTTGTTTCATTTTACCGAAATTGTTTTGTGGGTGGTTAATTTTGGTATTGATGCAAATTGAAAACCTTAACTATACAATATAGGTAACGTTTCGCTTTGACTTCTGAATCCTGAAAGCTGAAAAGTGTATGTTGGGTGTTCTGGCTTTTAATCAGCAGGATGAGTATTTGTATTTCAAAAATCCTTGGTTAAGAGTCCGTATACGAAATTTTGCCGATTTCGCTCATTTAACAGACGTGATTTAACAGTTAAAATACAGTATTTCTATAAGTTTTAATGCACAACATGTAAGATCATTTCAATTATAATATAGTGTTGGAGCTAGATTTTTTATTTTTTTTTAAGTATCTTTAAATAATCCAACTCAAACCCGCGACAGTTTTGTGATTTTTGCTGTAAAAGGTTTAGAATATCACCTTTTTATGGATTGTACTGACGTCTTAACGGTATGAAAAAAATACAATGTACTGTTGAGAAAGTCGTCTATACAATGTTGGAATTACTTTTTACTACTTCAATATAAAAAACCCTTTAAAAACAGAAAACCTCTATCTGCCCGATAACTTGGCGATCGTCCTTTTTCACCTGGCATATGAAAGACGGCGTGAGTGTGAAGAGAGCAGTAGAAAAGAGAGGACGAGCTCTTAACACGAAACTTTTGCACGAAACGTGTAGAATAATTAGCTGCCATGTGATGAGTTGAGGACTGGAGTCTGGACTATGTTCAAGTACAGTAAGTATTTTGTAAATGTGTGATCCGTAGGATTATAAAACCTTAGTTTTTAGTTCCTGTACTCCAGTTACTAATGGGTGCTGTTTATCAGTAGAAAACATTTTTATACGGGTATGGTCACGAAATACCTATATTATAATATTATGATTTATGTTTTATGGTATGGCCATATTATACCTTATAATAATTTTCTGTTGCTTCTGTGATTAAAACAAGAATATGATGTCATTTTTATTTTGACGTATTTGACATTTGATAAAATGTCAATGTCATTGTCGGTAATCTCAAATTGCCAACTCGTATTTTAGGTTATGAGTTTTTAAATTTAAAATAATATTAATTTATTGAATAATTTAAGAAATAAAAATGAAGATTTACACTAACGATAATAATACTGCTACGCTTAAGTTGTTAGTGGCAGCAAACATTGCGGGAAAAAAGATTACTCTGCAGAAATATTCTTTCGAAGGTAGAGTGATATCTTTTTCTTGTTGTGGCTCCTATATTAGCCTCTTTAAGTTTGAAGAATGGATATTATATTAAGAGGTTTTGTAATTATTTTTAATGATACATCATTAAAAAAATGTCTGTGTGCAACTTTCTGTTAAAAACATTTGTTTACTTACAACAACATGCCTATAATTCATCATCATACTGCTTAAATTTTAAATCTTATTATCCTGGTTAATATAATTTAACTACAGAAGTAAATATATATATATATAAAATTAAATAAGTATTATATTGTTTGTGGAAAAAATTTCAAAATTATTTTTTATAACTAGTTATAATGTTAACTCATTGCACCTACATATAAATCATCACACTTGAGTACCATCAGAGTCTAACAAAATAGCTTAAACTAACTGGTGTGGTGATCAGCTCGTGTCTGCATGGCAGACGTGTTCACAGGACCCAAGTGCCTGCCCATCCTGGAGGTGGATGAGAATGTCTCATTCTTCAGCAGCAATGCCGCCACTCAGTACCTGTTCCCAATTATTGATTTGACTGACCATGGCCAGTGGTATGTTGACAGAATATTTTTTTTCCATTATAACAAAAATGGTATTATTATTATTCTATGGATATAGACAATATGCAGGTTCTTAACCTATAATTCTCTATTGTAGTTCTTCATAGCGCTTAGTTATGGGAGTGAGTTTTTATTGCTCACACTCGACAAACTCTTTTTTGGTATAGTTTTGTTTTTGTTTAATTATGTCACAGTGGCTAAAAATTGACCTGATTTGGTTAAGAAAAGCATATTTTGTCAGTTCTTTTCTTTTAATTTCAGTCAACAGATGCAAGAGTGGGAAGCGACAAAATTGCAGCCAGCGATAGCCACACTACTATCAAGCAAATCAGTTGGATCTGATCTGAAACAGAACTTGCAAGCTCTTCTTGATGTTGTAGAGAGTTATCTAACCAAACACAAGTATATTTTAGGGGTATGTATATTTTTTTTTCCAGAAAATATGTCCATTAAATGGTTTTATTAGAGTGTATAGCTAAAAGAACATTACATAAAGAATTGTAACTAGCCATTTCTGTATAGCCTTATTTTTATAATTCATACTTTGTTAAAGCTTTATTCTCATGGCACACACAGCTATAATTGTGAATATTGTTTCTAGTTCTTATTCTATTCATATTCTTACTTTGTTTATATTAACATGATCAGATGTTCTAGGACAAGCTATCTGCTGTGGACATCTCAATATGGAGTACCCTATACCCTCTGTGTCTTAATAAGGAACTAAAACAGACATATCTGGCAGAAACTAAGAACATCAATAGGTGGGCTGAGGAGTTGTCTTCAGCTAAAGCTGTGCAGGTAAAATTTATTGTGTCATCTATGTATTGAAAAAAAAAATGCTTATGTGATGCTGGCTCTGAAATGAATCTGTTTTCATGTAATTTTGGAACAGATTGTTATACTAATTGATTACTCTCTTTGTCAAGAAAAATATACAATTCCCCTATAATTTACTCTGGCACTCACATTATTTTTCTATTTTAATATTGTATTGTCTTCAGGAAGCAGTAAAGCAGTGGGGAGGTACGGCGGACGGTCCATTTGGGGCACAGTCTGCTCTGGGAATACCTCAGATGTCTAACATTGTGTCCCCAGTAGGGTAAGACCTTTTTTATATATTTTTTTAATTAAATAAGGGGGCAAACGAGCATACGGGTCACCTGATGGTAAGCAGCTACCGTTGCCCATGGACACTCGCAACATCAGAAGAGCTGCAGGTGCGTTGCCGGCCTTTTAAGAGGGAATACGCTCTTATCTTGAAGGTTTGCAGGTCGTATAGGTCCGGAAATACTGCTGGTGACAGTTCGTTCCATAGTTTTACAGTGCGCGGCAGAAAGTTACGCGAAAAACGCACTGTGGAAGACTGCCACTCATCAAGGTGATGAGGATGGTATGTTTTTCGCGTGGGATGATGGCGAAAAGTTGCAGGTGGTATGATTCCGAACAACTCAGAGCACTCCCTGTGATACAACCGATAGAGGATGCAGAGTGAAGCTACATCTCGGCGTAATTCCAAGGGGTCCAAGCTGTTTGAAACACTATGGCAGTCAACAATTCGAGCGGCCCTTCGTTGGATACGATCCAGAGGGAGCAGTTGGTATTTTGGAGCCCCTGCCCAGAGATGAGAACAATATTCCATATGAGGCCATACCTGCGCCTTGTAGAGTTGTAGGCGTTGGTCCGGACTGAAGTACTGTCTCGCTATATCATCAATTAATTATCATTAAAATGTAATATTATTATTATCTAAAAATTAACCTGTCAAGCGGTCAAATTCGACCGCGATTGATATCAATAGAATAACAATAGATTTTCAAGAATCAGCGATCGAAAGAGTAAGGCATAGCAAAGCGTTATAGTTCTCGCTCATTGTCTTCGTTTTATGTATTTTTTAGTCTATGATGTTAATGCATGAATATTGGGGACAGACGGAATGCCTGAATTTTAGGGATACTGTACTGCGTTAGAATTATCATGAAAATATCAATGCGGAATGTGTCACACCGCTTGTACGCATTCAAATAATTTACCTTAAGTTCTAAGCAACCTTTTTTTTTTTTTTTTTTGATTTAATCTTTTTTATTTGACAGAGGCTTTTAACACTCAGTGCTAATGTCAGCCTCATAGGTGAAGACAGTGTTCCCTACACAAGGGACAGATCTAAATAATTATATAATTTTATTGCCTCTGGGGACAACGGATCTGTAAGTACACTGTTGATCCGTCCATTGTGCAGGCAGCCAAAGTCACCTAAGAGCCTTGATCTTAGCTCTGCAGTCCGAGCACACTCCAGCAAAACATGATACAGGTCTTCGGGCTTCTCGCACACATCGCAATTAGGCGAAGGCTTAATTCCAACCAAATGGCAAAATTTGTTTGCTGGAATGTGTCCAGATCGCAATCTAAAGGCTGACACCAACAACTTCCTTGATAAATTACACGAGATAAACCATGACTCCCATACTGGCTTATTCTGGATGGTTCCGTACCAAATTCCAACACCTCTTTGTAGTTCCTCACCAAAATGGTCCATCCATAACTGCACACTTGGCAAGCGCATCCGCAGTTTCGTTTCCAATTAAACCGACATGGGCAGGAACCCATTGCAGTTTAACTGAAACTTTTCCAGAAACATGCCGGAGTAAATCCAAAGCTTCGAAGGCTATCGGAGAGCCACGTTGCTTAGTGGCACACCGACGAAGGTGTTGAAGAGCACTTCTCGAGTCTGATAAAATAACTATACTGTTATCGTTATTCAAGTTATTAACATATGTTAGTGATTCTTTAATAGCAAGAAGTTCAGCAGTCATTATATTATTATCTCTATGTAATTTAAATTTCTGTGAAACGTTTAATTGGGGATCGAAGAAGGCAGCTCCAAGACCTTGAATACATTTAGAGCCATCCGTATATAATTTATAACAATCAGAATAATTATCAGATATAAATTGCAAAAAATAATTTTTAAGTTCACAATCAGAAAAGCTCCGTTTTGGAGCCATTGGTAAGCAACCTTGCGTCTGCATCTCGAAAGAATGTACTATCAGAGAAGTTGATTCCTAGGCAGATGTCGGACCTAAGTAATTACTAATTTGGTCACGGTTTACCAAATTAGTAATTACTTAGTAGTAGTCGTAACGGGACCTATCACAGCTAACATTGAATTGACATACGCTTACCAAATGACTTAGGTCTCCCACCTGCCTAGGAATCAACTTCTTTGATAGTAAGTAATGCAAATAACAACCAGTCACGGCGCCTTTTATCTAAGCTACATTCATCTTTACAATTGACCGACTTCCTAAAAGGAGGAGGTAATACGTTCGGCTGTATGTATTTTTCTTTTTGTATGTGAATACAGTTGTCATATTTGTTTTTCAGATCCCCCGATGATTCTCAAGTGGTGGGCCCCACGGCTGAGGAGATTGAGACGGCAAAAGACAACTGGCTGCACGGCGCACAGAGACTACAGGAACCGCTCAAGCAAGAGAAAGTTGTGTAAGGAGATAGCCTGGTCGCGTTAAGCTGTAAATAATGAGTAGACCATTGAGATAATATAGACTAGGAGAGAGCCTTATATCGGTGTATAAGCGTCAAAAGCGTGTAATGTTATGTCCTACTTACTAGGACATAACAAAGGAGTCGGTCTGCATATTTCATGTAATAAAAGTATTTATAAAGGTTTTTAGTGAACATTTTATGCTAGATATTGTTGAGTTTTGTGGTTCCGCTAAATAATAAACCATAAGAATGGCCAAAGAATGCCTCAAACGTGGATTTAGCAATAAATACGTAAGTTTTGAACAACGTTTTTTGGGCTTTTCAATTGGTATTTTTGTAAGCTAAAAAGAGTATATATAAGTTTAATAATCGTTTATTCATGCTATATAAAGCATAGTGCTAAAAATGTCACATCAATTAATAATTTGTCTACAAAAATGGCATAGCTTTTTACGTGTGTTTACGGATTCTCATTACTTGAGCTATAGTTTATCGATATCATGAACTAAATGACTTTCTTTTCTGTAATATAATGTGCTTCGAAATGACCGAGAAATAGAAATATTCAAGAAAATAAACACCCACTACCATATGAAAATAAGCACAAAATGGCCACGCGATGACGGGTTAAGATTACATCTATACTTTATTACTTTATCTATGGAGTAGACAGAACAAAGGAGTACCTCGACTTCAAACAAATGGGAGAATATACGCGAGTTGGGCGCGAGAGTCACTTACGACATGTTTCACAATGCTGAGTAACGCATTAGTATAGCGCGCGACTGTATATTATATGACATACGTATCGAGATCTCTTCTGAGTCGACGTACTCGTTAGTTCTGTTTACTTTGGTACCTATTATTATTAGATCTAAGAAAATTTTATTCTTTTTTTTTTTGCTGGAAATCTAACCAAAAACCTTTCAATTGGATTTAAAATAAAGATGGACAGACATAATTTATTTTCAGTGAACATCAAAAGCCATCGCCGATATTGGTTCTGTATGGTCACCAGTAACAATACACTATGTATAATGGCTCTCAACGTGTTTCACACACTTAGAAAAGGCAGATCGAACTTTGTTTGTGTGTTAACTATTAACTATTTTTTTTTCTGTACGTTATAGGCTACCAATCAAGGGCCACAAGAACGTACTTATAACTTCGGCACTACCGTACGTCAACAACATCCCCCATCTCGGCAACATTATTGGTTGCGTGCTCTCCGCAGACATTTTCGCCAGGTAAACGACATTTCTTCATAATGTTCAGGGCCAGATTTATATTTTTAATGAGTATAGGCCACTTTAATTTTGCCAGCCCCATGTACGAAATCTGCCGCCATCCTAGGACGCTGCCCCCCCCCCCCCCCCTTTTTGTTGAGGGGGGAAATACGCGCCCAACCGCGCACGGGGGTGGACGATGGGGGTATGTCGGACTCCTTCCAGCTCGGCGCGTCGGAGATTTACCGACTAAAACCACCCCATGCCCTTCTTCCAGCCGTGGGATACGGGCACTCTGTTGGCGAACTCCGCGTCCTCACGGGGCCGCCCCCTCCCTAAGACGCCATAATATGATGCTGCCGCTCATAGGTCATAACTCATAAGTCATAACCTATACTGCCTATACATGAATCCAGAGCTGATAATGTTACCTCCATATTTGCTACTGGCCCTGTACAAGCGATAGTAAACTTGTGGGTCCCGACTTTGGCAGTCCGACTTTGACTGTGCATGCTTTTTATAGCGAATTACACTCTGATAGTGAAACTGCCTTTAGCCTATACAGTTTCACTATCAGGGTGGTTATGTTTAAGAAAATTGTATAAATGCTTGTGATGTCAATAATAATCCACTCGCGTTAAGTCTGCAACAAATTAACAGAACCAAAATATTATGTCGAAACGACTTGCATAATGAAGTTCCACTGGCGATTTCACGCCATTAGGCTATATTTCTGTATCTGTTGACTTATTGCATTGTATTGCAGGTACTGTCGGCTGTGTGACTACAACACCATGTATATCAGCGGCACCGACGAGTATGGTACTGCTACAGAGACCAAAGTGAGTATTGTACTAATACCAGTAATAATTTAGCGCGAACGGCACATGTGAAATCCGTTTTTTATATTTTATTTTAACGGGCTTTGGCCCACCACACATTCCCACCACTGTATGTCCTGTGTCGCCAGGATCGACAGCGGTATCCAAACACGAAAACCCTTTGATATGATCTCAGGGAGCCCGAGGGACATGCTAAAACTGTCTTGGGACCCGCAACGAAATTAATCAGAAGAAAATAGGAGGAGTAGGAAGATTCCAATTTCCCTCCCCATAAAAGCGGGAGACAGCACAAAGTTGCAATGACCGAAAGTCAAAGAACTTAAGGGGGGAGCACCACGGAAATAATGTGAAATCCGTTGCATAAAATCGTATCTTACTAGATGACGCGCGCTACTCTGTTGCGACAAAAGTCGTTTATCACGCGGGAACTGTACAAAAAGTATTCCGTTTCCGGGATAACAGCAAAATCGGTCCAGTGGTTTGGACATGAAGAGGTAACAGACACTCAAACACTTTCGCATTTATAATACTAGTAGGAATGTTTGTGGTCAGGCGTTGGAGGAGGGAGTGTCGCCGCGCGAGATCTGCGATAAGTACTTCGAAATCCACAACGCCGTGTACCGCTGGTTCGACATCGGCTTCGACTACTTCGGCCGCACCAGCACCAGCGAGCAGAAAGAGTATGTATTTGAGTTTCGGAATAGGCCGTAAGAGCCTGTCCACAAGGTGCGTTGCGTCAGCGTAGCTTCGACGCAGCGCTGCCGTTACGTTGTTTGAGTTTTTTTTTTAAATATATTTATTCATGAAACTCTACATGATATTGTTACATTTTAAGGATGATAGGCTCTAAGAGCCTGTCCACACGGCGCGTTGAGTTACCGTTGCTTCGACACGGCGCTGCCGTTGCGTTGTTTGAGTTTCGGAATAGGCTCTAAGAGCCTGTCCATATGGGCGTTGCGTCGACGCAGCGCTGCCAATTGACCCATAGCCGACTACACAGGCGCTGCGTCATCGCAGCGTTATTGCGAAGCAGTCTTAAAGTCAACACCCCCTCCCGCTTCGTCTCGGGGGCTGCTGTCCGTCATGTGTGCGTTGCGACGACGCAGCGCACCGTGTGAACATCTTGGTTATTTGTATGTAAAATAACGCAACGGCAGCGCTGCGTCGACGCAACGCTGACGCAACGTGCCGTGTGGACAGGCTCTTACGCATCTGTATTGAAAAAGTGTCGAAAGATTTTTCCCAATATACCAAAACTACATCGTCCGCTCCAGGGAGTAGGCAGAATATGGTTAATATTTGTGTACGGATTTATTTCAGAATGAAAGCAGTACCATGCAAATGAATGCAACGCAGCTATCATATAGCTATTTATATGGTAATACATGTATAAAATACAATATATTGTCATTAAAATTATTACCCAAAAACTGAGCATCTCCTTGCTTGCCACAGGATGGTTAACGTCACAATTTGTTTCTATCATAAAGTTACCTTTTTTGTAGAATAGCACAGAAGCTGTTCCTGAAGTTGCGGGACAACTGCTTCATCAGCACACAGACCGTCGACCAGCTCTACTGCGACAAGTGCGAGAGGTTCCTCGCTGACAGGTGTGCTATTTCTTCTTCTTTTTATTTATGGCTCCTTTGTGAATCGCTAATGTCAGAGTGTGTTGGCGTAGACACTGTCTTAAAAGTTGGTTTAAGGTGTGCTATTAGTTTTCGACTTGAACCTATGACCTTGTAAAATTATAACCTCAAAATGTAAACTTTGTTACTTAATACTTGCCTCATTATTATGAATGTATTGACTTCTTATTTATAAAAATCGGTTCAATGATTTAAACGCTACCCACATGAGATGAATCTTGATACTCTTATAGTCGGGGCATTTTAATAGGCCACATTTGACATCAAAATTGCACAACGTAACCTTGTAGCGACGTGCATAAAAAATAAATATTTTCGTTTTGTTATAACTGCCAGTTGATTAACTTTTTTCAATTACGATTACATATTTATTGTAAATATGACCGATACGAATTATTTAACGATTTGCTTTTACTGATAAACAATTCTTAACGTAATAACCAAATTTTGATCTTAATAATTGCACGTCGTTACAATGTTACGTCAGCTGACATTTTTTCTTTTTAAACTCTAGGGATGTTACTCTAAAAATCGAAAGCGAATAAATAGTATTGATGCATTGATTACTTGTAACGAAATATCCTCATAAATTAATAACCACGTGAAAAGTAACACATATTTACGTGAAATGAATAATGATAATACTAAATTTAACAGTTTTTATAATTCAAGCGAATAAATGCATGTCTTATGTCTGTTATGTCTTATTTTGGTCCTTGAATTTGCAAAAGAAAAGTAATAATGGGACAGGAAATTGTTTTTGGTTATACAAATAATATACAAAATTCAAATATTTTATTTCAAGTCCGTATCGATTTATTCGTTTAGGTCGATGTTTTTACGCAGTTCACCTCACTATGGAGAGTATACGAAATTTGCCGATTTCGCTGATTTAACAGACGTGATTTAACAGTTAAAATACAGTATTTCTATAAGTTTTAATGCACAACATGTAAGATCATTTTAATTATAATCTAATGTTGGAGCTAGATTTTTTATTTTTTTAAGTATTTTTATATAATCCAACTCAAACCCGCGACAGTTTTGTGATTTTTCTGTAAAAGGTTTAGAATATCACCTGTTTATGGATTGTATTGACGTCTTAACGGTATGAAAAAAATACAATGTACTGTTAGTTAGTTAGTTAAAAGTCGTCTATACAATATTGGAATTACTTTTTACCACTTTAATATGAAATAGTTGAGTAAAAAAATATTATGTAACTCGGCAAAATTTTAGAGAAAATGGGCAAAGAATTGCTGTTAATTTCGGCAACTTGGAGCTGTAATTCATAAAAAGAAAACGAAAAGAGAACGAAAAAACGAAATAAATAATCTATAGATAAAATTCTATCCAATTCGAGAAAAAAAAAAAACAAATTGTGCCAAAAAACACGATTCAAAACAACCTAAATCTCACATTATATTACTCGCCGCAAGGCTCGAGTCAGCAGTCCGCGCTTAAATATATTTTTAAATCTAATAATTAATACCTATATATTTTTTTAAATCTAATAAGGGGAAAAAACCGAATAATATTTCTGTAGCGAACCTTTGCAATTTCATATTCATCGGCAAAATTTCGTATACGAACTCTTAATCTGACAGATGTCAAATGTGGCCTATTAAAATGCCCCGACTGTAGTCCTTGACATAGCTATGTACAATCAGAGAAGTTGATCCACATTTGTATCATTTGCGCGATCAGATCTCCGATCAGATCTCCGTCGCGTATCATCGAAGCGTGTCAAAATGATACGCGTATCATGATACGCCCCGATCGCTATTAACCGCGTATCTGATACGTGTCGTATCAAATACGTGCATGATCGGCAAAATGATCTAATAGGCGTCCACACTATGAGACGCATATTTGATACGGCGCGATGATCGCGACGGAGATCTGATTGGTGATCTGATCGCGCAAATGATACAAATGTCGACGCACCCTTAGGCATATGGGGGACCTACGTAGTCAAACCCAGCCGGCAGATCACAGCTGACATTGAATTGACATGATCCGAGCATATGACGTTGGTCTGTCAACTGCTTAGGAATCAATTTCCTCGATGGTACATACTTAATATGGGGCCAACAAAATGACATGGCATAAAGCGTCTATAGATATATCGTATAATAATAATAATAATAATATCTATAGACGCTTCACACCACGTCAGTCTGGCCCCGTGGTAAGTACCTGAAGGACTTGTGTTACAGGTATCAGACAACGGAAATATATTTAATACTTTTATACTATACATATATTTAAGATTTTTATTATATCATACACATACTTAATACATGTGTATTGGATGTCCATGGATGTCCATGACCCAGGAACTTTAAAAACTTTTTGTTCCGTCGGCGGGACTCGAACCCGCGACCTCCGGCTTGAGCTACCAATGCGCTCACCACTGCGCCACGGAGGTCGTCATCGTATAGTTCTATCCTTTGCCTTCACAGTATTCGAGTATCTTATATATAAAAATGGATTTTCAAATGCGGTACTCGCGCTAAAACCCGAAAACGGCTGAATAGATTGGGCTGATTTTAGTCTTAAAATATTCGTAAAAGTCCAGGGAAGGTTTTAAAGTGACACGAAGTTCACCGGGACAGCTAGTAAGGAAATATAATCAAGTTCACAATTTGATTAATGATTCCCTTTTGATTTCAACCACAGGTTCGTAGAAGGCATCTGTCCCCACCCGGGCTGCTTGTACGACAACGCTCGCGGCGACCAGTGCGACCGCTGCGGGAAGCTCATCAACGCCATAGAGCTCGGCAGCCCGCGGTGCAAGGTCTGCGGCGCCGGCCCGGGCGTGCGACCCAGCAGCCAGCTGTTCCTAGAGCTGGGGCAGGTGAGAGAGAGAGAGAGAAAGCGAGAGAGAGAGAGAGAGAAAGAGAGAAGTGTATTGTTGTATGAGTCGGTGCGAACGCATTGCGTGTGTGTAAGTCAGTGTGAATGCATTACGTGTGTGTGCGTTAGTGCAAACGCATTGTCTGCATGTCAGTGTAGTATTCACACCAAAAACCAATACGTTTGTATTGATTTACACTCTGCACCTAATGGTGAGTACAGAAAGACACCTGATGGTGAGTGTACGTCAATACAAACGCCTTGCGTGTGTGTGCATCAGTGCGAAAGCATTCTTTGTGCGTGTGAATGCGCCAGTTTTACCTCGTCTAGTCTCTAATATCAACATTTCTTCTCAGTTGGAACCAGCAGTCCGTACTTGGATCAGCAAGTCTGAAGCGGGCTGGTCGGGGCCGGCGCGGGCGGTGGCGCGGGGCTGGCTGCGGGAGCCGCTCCGAGCTCGCGCCATCACACGAGACCTCAAATGGGGCGTTCCCGTGCCCGTACCGGAGTACAGTAATAAGGTGAAGACGCAATTTTGTGTTTAAAGTCTACTTCTATACTTATATTATAAAGTTAAAGAGTTTATTTATTTGAAAGCACTGATCCCACAAAACACTGGAACGATTTTATGTTATTTGGAACAGATATAGAGTAGACCACAGGGAAAGACAGACCACTTTTTGCAAGAAAAATGGTTCCCACAAAATTCCCTATTTAGGCAGTGGCTCGCGGAACGTCTACTAAGCTATAATAATTGTAATAAAAAGGTTAACATGGTGAAGAATTGTAATTAGTACAGGGTTATAACTTAAATAAGCTACAAAATTAGTATTGTATGATGAAGAGTCAAAGTTACAAAATTTTTTGTACGCGATAACTATAATTATAAAATGATGATATTCTTTAGGCAATAAAGTTTTTTATTGCCTAAAGTGGCGACATACATTCAATAACTATAATGACTTGAAAGACTAACAAGCCTGTAAATGTGTTCAGGTGTTCTATGTATGGTTCGACGCGCCGATCGGGTACCTAAGCATCACGGAATGCGCCACAAGGGACCATCAAAAATGGTGGAGACCCGATAAAGACTATGACGTAAGTGCCAAAAAAGTTTTTTTTTAAAGTATATTAGTCTCAATCAGCCAAGTAGTTAGTCAAAGTTTTTTTGCTAAACAAAGTTCTAGTCAAATTTCTAGTCAATGATGAAAGAAAGTTTCAATAGTAAATATTGCAAATTTGCTGGTGCAATTGTGTTAATGCGCCTTTTTATAAACTTTAATTAAACACTTTTTTGTGGTCTTAGGTGCAGTTATACCAATTCATGGCGAAGGACAACGTGCCATTCCACGCAATCATGTTCCCCGCCACGTTGCTTGGCATCAACGACGGCTACACGCTCGTCAAACACATATACGCCACAGGTATACGCTCGTCAAACACATACGCCATACGTCAAATACAAATACGCCACAGGCCTACGCTCGTCAAACACATATACGCCACAGGTATACGCACGCTAAACACATATACGCCACAGGTATACGCACGTTAAACATATAATATACGCCGTAGGTATAAGCACGTCAAACATATACGCCACAGGTATACGCACGTCAAACACATATACGCCACCGGTATACGCACGTCAAACACATATACGCCACAGGTATACGCACATCAAACACATAAACGCCACAGGTATACGCACGTCAAACACATATACGCCACAGGTATACGCTCGTCAAACACATATACGCCACAGGTATATGCTCGTCAAACACATATACGCCACAAGACCATTCTCGTCAAACACATAATATGATATACGCACGCCATCATTTTATATGCCGCAAGAAGTGGTTTATCAAACACATGTTTTATAATATAAATATTAATAATAATCATTTATTTCGGACACTATACATCAATAAGTATTAGTTATTTAGTTAGTAACAATTTTTCTTAGACTAAGTTAGTAGTGTTAGTGATAGTGTTAGTAATTATGTTAGTTACAATTTATCTTAAAAATTATGTTAGTGAGGTTAGTTATTTTCACAATAAGTTGCACCTAGCTAGAGGCGCATGCAAACTTATCCAGTGCCTCAGCAGTGGGGAGTCCCACCTGCATGCCAACGCGCTTAGGATAGTGTTGGGGCTAGCCTGAAGTCTGTTCATTAATGAAGCACACCTTTTTCTGATAATCGCGTAAAAATCATCAACGCGCGCCTCCGCAAACATGCCGGATGCGCTACAAAACCTAGGCAGCCGCATCACTATCCCAAACGCGTCATTATATTGCACGCGCAGCGCGTTGTATGCCCTCTGCGTATAGCTGGTCCAAAGGCTGCACGTGTAGAATGATTGGCAATAAGCCTTAAAAAGGGTTATTTTCACTTCTTCACTACAACGTGCAAACCTTCGGGCCAGCATATTACAGCGAACAGCCAACGCCCTGCGCTCCCTTTGTGAATCTAGGTTATCACATAGGTTGTCGGAGACCCAGTGGCCAAGATATTTAAACTTTGTTACCCTATTCAGTGGTGCGTTACACAGCAATAGAGGTTCTTTATGCTCATATACATATTTTATTGCCTGACTTAAATATCATAAATTCGCTTTTATTTGCATTGTATCGAAGACCATGGGCCTCCGCATAGCGTTCACAGATTTTCAACAGTTTTCTTAACCCCCTCATTGAGGGGCTCAGCAGAACCATGTCATCTGCGTAGCTGATGTTGTTGACACATACACCAGCCACGTGACACCCAATCCTGGCACTGCTAAGCTCCTCGATAAGGGAACTCCCTTATCGAGGAGCTCAGCAGTGCCAGGATATAATTTGTACATAAACCTATGTACAAATTAAAAATACGAGGCGAGCTGATCCCCCCCTGTCTCACACCGCACTCCAGATCAAAGACATCCGAATAGGCATTAACCCACCTAACCACGTTTTCTTGATTACCCTACCAGAATTTTAGGAGCGAGATAATGTCATCTGTGACACTGGTATCACTACATAATTTTTCCCACAAGATATTATACGACACCATATCGAACGCCTTTGACAGGTCTAGATAGCAGGCGTAGACTGGCGTTTTTCTTGCCGTGTAATATTGGACAGTTTGCTTGAGGCACAGTATCGCAGTTTCAGTTGATAAGCCTGGTCTAAAACCGAATTGGGCATCATTTAGTTTTATACCACTGCTCAGCTGCTTGTCAAGCAAACTGTCCAATACGAGGGCGGCACTAAAAATTCCGGGAATCAAGGAGGTGGACAACAGTACTATTTAAAAATGTGTTTATTGCTTTTCGAAGTATTCTCCGCGAAATTCGACACATTTTTCCATTCGATGGAACCAATCATTGAAGCAACAATTCCATTCGGAAGTTGGGGTCTCCAAAATGGCCGTTTTGTAGGCGTCCACAGCTTCTTCAGGTGATGAAAATCTCTGACCACGCAATTTATTCTTTATTTTAGGGAAAGTATAGAAATCATTAGGGCTTAAGTCGGGGCTGTACGGCGGATGGTCTAATAATTCTATGTTTTCTTGCTCTAAAAACTCTTTTGTTCTGTGCGCGGTGTGAAAACTCGCATTGTCGTGACGGAGGATGATGCGGCGGTTGCAGTTCTCTTTACGGAGTTCAGAAACGACCTGTGGCAAACAAATGCTAGCATACCATTCTGCATTAACCGTTCTTTGTCCCTCAAGAGGAATAGTCGCAATATGGCCGGTTTTGGAGACAAACGTGGCCACCATTTTTTTTGCAACACTCCATGAACGAACAATTTTTGTTGGCTTTAACTCATTTTCGAACACCCAAACTCGTGACTGGCTTTTAGTTTCGGGTTCGTACGCGTATATCCAGGATTCGTCACCTGATACGATGTTGTATACAGCATTTGACGATCCTGCGTGGAATCTTTCGAGAGTTCTGACGCACCAAGTAACGCGAGCCGCTTTTTGCTCTTCACACAGCAAATGCGGTATCCATCGGGAAAACAACTTGTTTAAACCTAATTGTTCATGCAATATTATTTGTATTTGACTCATGCCAATGTCTAAAGTTGCCTGAATTTCTCGGCATGTCACATGTCGATCTTCCTCAACCAGCTTACGCACAGCATCAACGTTTTCTTGGGTGACTGCAGTTTTTGGACGTCCTTGACGGGGACCATCACTGAGCCTGACACGTCCACGTTGAAATTCAGCAAACCGGCGATAAATTGTGGTTTTGGATGGGGCTTCATCACCAAATGCAGAAATCATCCGATCAACACACTGTTTTTGTGGTAAACCACTTCGAAAGTCATAATAAATCATCGCTCTAGAATTTTCTCGAGTCAATTCCATTTTCTCAACGACTAAACAAGTTTGACAAGACCTTGTGACAAGACCGAAAATCTTTTTTTTAAATAAATAAATGGTATTCGATTTTTAAAACCAAGGAGTTTTCAACTAAAAAGATTTTAATATGACAGGAATAGTGGAAGTATTCCATTCCCGATATTTTTAGTGCAGCTTATGTACCTTAGCAGTGACTCGCTGATGAAATAGGCCTATAGTTAGACCATGGAGCTATTAAAGAGAGGAGATGTCGTAATCAAGTTTCATTATGAAACGACGCGTGACAATTTGCGGGGTGAGGGGCACTGAGGGGGTGTCAAGCTCCGCCCACTTTTCAATACTTCATCTATCGGCTAAAAGCAAAACTACTAGCTTAGGTCGATGTTGATGTTACTACGTAGTTCAGCTATCTTACACTAGATATCATTTTGTCTTGAATATTATGGGACGTACTCAGAACTTTAAAAAATGTATATGAATTATAATAAGGTCATCAATAAAATTAGGGTTAGCATTTTGACCGATTTTTAATGTAAAATAAGGTGACAAACTGAGTAAATGGGTCACCTGGTGGAAAGCAACTTTCGTCGCCCATGGACACTTGCAAGTCGCAACATCAGAAGATCGATGGGGGGATCACAGCCCGCACGAAGGGCCCCGAGAAGAAAGCTCCCTAGATGCCCGGGGAGCTCTCGGTGATGAAAGCGGCGGCAGAACACCAGCCGTCGAAACGGAGATGTGCCGGACGCGGCAAGCGCCGTGAGGACACGGAGTTCGCAACAGAGGTCCCGTGTCCCACGGCTGGAAGGAGGGCATGGGGGGGTTTTAGTCGGTAAACCTCCGGCGCACCGAGCCGGAGGGAGTCCGACATACCCCCGTCGTCCACCCCCGTGCGCGGCGGGGGATACGTAACGTATTTCCCCCCCCCCCCCCCCCCCTCAACAAAAAAAAAGGGTGGATTGCACCAACCTAACTTTAACTACAGTGCAAAATGTCAAATCTCTGGTTAAGACCCAGTTTCATCAGGCAATGTTATCAGATAGATCAGTAATTAATGGCCTGTTAGAGCTATCGAGCGTTCCACCATGCCCTAATGTCACGTCAAATCACCTAACACGGTGTTAAATTTAATTTCTGCTGTTGAGGTCGGTTAAATATTGTCCGTTAAATAAAAATGTGGGATATAAGTATTTTGACAGTCTGTTTAATTTTCTTAGGTCCGTTAAGTAATGCCTCGTTAGGATTTAACAAACAGAGGTTGGTGAAATTGGGTCTAAGGACGCCATATTTAACTATAACCATTTAACTATAGCCGGTCATACCTAATATATCGACATTTTTTCGTGAAAAATTACTGTTTTGTTAAAAGAAATATTTTTTCTGACGATTTTTATGGATAATAATTTTTTTATACTCTCAATCCCGTTACCTGAAGCTTGAATAAAAAAATAAACGCAATAGACATCTGTCAATTTCGCCGGTCAAATTTAAAGCTAAATTTAGCGTTAACTATAACTTTAACCTTAACTTTAACTTTAACCACGCCTCTGGTGCAACCCACCCTTAAAAAAATAATTTAATTCTAAATACGGCCCTGGATATATTGTTACATTTCAAATAGTTATCCTAGATGACGACAGATGGCGCTTTATAAGTACTATCATAATAAAAGCTATATAAGTACCGTTTTAGCTATTCAATGTATTTAAGACAAAGTGTATAATAATTTAAAGTATTCAAGTATGATAATTGCAATAAACTTATGCAAAATTAAACGCATTTACGTCTGTATTATCTTTCAAAGGTTTGGCCATCTAGTGTCAAGTAGTATAATTAACGCTGAAAGCTGAAATGTTCTAGAACTTTTATATTTAAATTACATTTAAAATTATTTACGGATGAAATGTGATGCTATTTATATTATCAGAACGTCTGTCTGAGTAACTTTGACATTGTAAAACACAATACTTCATCCTTTCCTTGTTAAAAACGCAGAAAACACCAATTTATTGGGATTCTCGTTACGTGTGCACCTGACAAACGCCGAAAGTGTACTGACTTAAGCCCCGCCCACAATGATGACGTCAGGACCTAGTTGAAAATCACAGTGCACAGTTGCTTAGGCCAGCTCCTCTCTATATTAGCTTCATGAGTTAGACAAATTTGCCACATCACCAGTTTTGTTTTTCACAATTGGTACAACAACGGTATACATTAGTTTTTTTGGTAAGTAAGAGTGTCCCACACATATCGTGAAAAACATGGCCAATACTCGATATAAGTGGGGACCTGCGTATTGCAAATGTTCAATGCTGAGACCGTCGTGGCCCGAAGATTTACCTCTAGTCATATTTTTAACCACACTAGCCACATCTTTGGCAGCAAAATGTGTTTCACGGTCGTCCATAGAGGTTTCAGCGTTGAACATCCGCTGAGCTGATGATGATGATGATGACAGTGGATATTCTATCCTAAAGTGGCTTCTGAAATCATTTGCAATCTCAACCGCATCATATTTGTCAGCAACGCAGACGGGAGCACTTGAGCCTGAATCTAACTCTTTCGTGCATTTCCAAAATTTGCTAAAATTTCTACCAGAGTGATGCGTAGCGATAGCATCCATTTTTACTTTATGCTCATTATTCTGGCACCGCTTAAGTTTAGTCTTGAATATTTTACGAGATTCTTTCATATTTTTATAAACATAACCACAATCTGGTTTATTGTAGGACAACCATAGCTTATACCAGTGTCGAGCTCTCCCGTGTGCCTCCCTGACATAATCATTTCAGCCTGTGACATGTTTAAATTTATTCTTAGTGTTTTTAAAATTACTGCTTATTGTGGCGTCTATTAACATCTTAATTATTTTATTATACATGATATCTATAACCATTTTACATTTTAAATTACTACATCTCTTATCAGCACAATCATGAAATTCCAATGGAATTTGAAAGTCTTTTAAGTCGTTATTACATTTTTCAAAATAACTGTTTATTTCAGAAACATTTCTGCGGCCCCAAATTATTTTATTATCTATACTTATTATAAAACAAAGTCGCTTTTTTTCCCTCATGTCCCTTTGTTCCCTTTAATCTTTAAAACTATGCAACAGATTTTGATGATACATTCAGTGTTAGATAGCCCATTTATCTAGGATGGTTATAGGCTATATTTTATTACGCTAAGACTAATAGGAGCACAGAAATAGAGGAAAATGTGGAAAAAACGGGAAAAATTATTTGAAAGGGCTAACTTGAACCAGGCCTGTCCCACTCGCGCCTGTAGGCATCGAACTGTAAGTACCCCCCTAGGGGGGCACTTCAGTAGGGACTCACAGGCGAGCGGTGACGCGCGCGCACGAGTTTTTAGTTAATTGATCGTTGCATGCCTACCTGCGTACTTATTCATTCGCTGTCACAGAATTAATAAATTGATCTGATCACAATGGATAGTGAAAAAAAGGGCAAAGAAATATTGACTGAAAGAATTAACTGTCTTAATACGGAATGTGAACCAAATTTAACTTTCTATAGGCTCCCTAAGGACGATGAGAGTTAAGAACTTTTTAAATTATTTTATTATTATTAATTATAGATTTAAATTTTGTACGATTTATTATAGAGTCAAATTGCGATTACTTATGATTTAAATAGTTTTAAATACTAGTTGAAGTAGAATATATTAGTTGGGTTACCTTCGTAGACGTATAATTAATAAAGGTATATCATTGAAAAAAAAACCACATTAATTAATAAGGTTAGGTATTAATTATTACTAATAGTAAGCATCGTAGGTTGGTGTTGCGTCTTTGCTATTATTATATTTCGTGATGCGTACTATTCGAAACCTCATTTGTTTACAAAAATAACTAAGTTATACAAGTAGGTAATATAAGACCGGTTTCAATAATTAAGATACGGTACCTATCGAATCGCGTTACAACGCGAATTTATGATATTTAAATCTACATAGTACTAAGACATAATATCTTAGATTATTTCGAGTTAAATAAAATGTAGTTAATTAAATATAAAGATTATAAATTATTTTTAAAAACAGACAACCCTGATTTCTTCAGAAAAGGTACGAGTTATGCGATAGAAAGAGAGCGGAGATGTAGGCAAATATAATTGTAGGCACCTAGCACTGCGCGGTCGGAATTTGAACTTTATAGTATCGTGGCATGAGTCGTTAATTCTTTAAACGGGTTTCGCCAGTGGGAATTCTGTTGGTACAACTAATATATAATATTCTGTGCTTGAACGCGCTAATCTCAGAAACTACTGGTCCGATTTGAAAAATTATTTCTGTGTTAGATAGCCCATTTATTGAGGAAGGCTATAGGCTATATTTTATCACGCTAAGACTAATAGGAGAATGTGGAAGAAACGGGGGAAATTATTTGAAAGGGCTTATCTCGCAAACTACTGGAGCAATTTTTATGTTATTTGGCACAGATAAGAAGTAGACCACGTGAAGGATCATAGGCTATCGATTTTGATCATTTTTTCAGTGGCTATATATTTTATACCCGTGCGACGCCGGGGCGGGTCGCTAGTACAATATATTTTGTGTATGAGACTGCGAAACCTTCGCTTGAATTAAGTCTAGGTTACATTCAATCATTAGAGGTAAATGATCAGACCAATAAGTGTCCTTCAACACTGATACACCGCGTATTGTCTGTCGCGCAGCACTAGTGACGAGACAATGGTCTAGCCATCGTCTACAGCCATGAGCGTCACTAATAAACGTGTCACTATCTAGTAAATCCATGTCCACACACGACCACGACTGATCGCAACAAAAGCTCGAAAGTTCATTGGCAAATAACTCACCTGGGTGGGCGTTAAAGTCACCAAGCACGTAAACGGATTCCACATCATTACCTTCGATAATTGCACAGATTTCACTCAAACACTGGGTGAACTCCAACAAATGGTCACTGGAGTCCGTAGGTATGTAAGTACGCCGAGAATATTATTTGTTGTAGAGCGATTTGTCTTGAACCTGAATTTTTATTGCAGCCAGTCGTACACTATCACACGTCACTACCGATACACACGAGAACGTAGACTTTTTCCACAGTATAGCTACACCGCCGTATGGTCTTCCGCGTAGTATACCCGCCGACGTGTCCACCGCCGATTTTCCAGTGAACGAGAATTCACGGTCTATAGAACCTAAATATTGCAAGTCGTGTGGTAGAAGCCATTTATGCCACAGCCCACAGGTACACGCTCGTCAATATATACATTATACACATAGTGGGATGAGGAGTGGGACAGGATTATACAATATTATCAAGACATATTTTAATCTTTCAGAGTACCTCAACTACGAAGACGGCAAATTCTCAAAGTCAAGAGGTGTTGGTGTATTTGGTAACGACGCACAGGTACATTTTACAACTTCTTTCATTCATTTTCCATTTCATTTGTTATTTTTCAACGAATCATCTATACTCTATAGTGATTGAAAGGTTCACACCAAGACCAAATAAATAATCAAGTTTATGGAATATAATTTGAACATTATAACATTTGAATTGTATTACCTAACTTATTTACAAAAAAAGTACAGACCAAACAACTATAAGGTCTGCTTGCACTGGCACGTTAAAAAAGTCACATGACATGACATAGTTATTACTTATTACTATTCGCTGACATTGTCATGTGACTTTTCCAGTGTGTCAGATAAAGCAGCTGCGTAAAAGTCCATCATGATAATTTCCAGGACACCGGTATACCGTCAGACGTGTGGCGGTTCTACCTGGCCAGCATCAGGCCCGAGGGGGCTGACTCCAGCTTCAGCTGGATGGAGCTGGGCACGCGGTGAGCTATTATAATATACTTAATTACTTACTGAATTATATCACAAGCTCTCCTAGTGACTATAACTATCTCCTTCATAGAAAAATTTGATATAGAGGGCCTGTTTCACAACTTCCTGATATAGTGCCGGATAGGCTATTCACAACTTATTTGGTATTAATTTAAGGGCCTGTTTTAATACTTTTTGATAAAGTGCCGAATAGGCTGTTTACAACTTTTTTGACAGATTCTCCATACTTCATCTGTCAAGTTAAGTGGTGGATAGCCTATTCGGCTCTTATCAGGATGTGGTGAAACAGGCCCTAAGGCAATTTGTCAACCATTTCGACGTTCCACTAATGCTCATGTGAAATTCCAGCAACAACTCCGAGCTGCTGAACAACATTGGCAACTTCTGTCACCGCTCGCTGTCGTTCTGCGCCAACAGCTTCAAAGGGCGGGTGCCGGAACTGACCCTCACTACAGCTGACTACGAGCTGTTCGCGCTGGTTAATAGGGAGGTGGCGGGTAAGTGGTCTTTGTGCTTTTGTTAATTTGCGTTAGTGACGTCATCAGCATAATTGTCAAAATTTATTAAATTGTCTTAGATTTGTGATATTATAAGGTTTAGACCCAGTTTCATCAAGCAATGTTAAATAAATAATGGCTTGTTAAATTAGTTAATGGCCTGTTAGAGCTATCGAGCGTTCCACCATGCCCTAATGTCATGTTAAATCACCTAACACGGTGTTAGATTTAATTCCTGCTGTGGAGGTCCGTTAAATATATAACAGGCTGTTATATGAGTCAAAACAACAACTGTCAAAGACAATATATCAATAAAAGTATTTGTTTTGACTTTTGAATGTTTCCGCCATGTTTCAGCTATATCCGTTTCAGCTATATACATATTATTTATTATTTTTCATAGTAATGAATAATTATTTATTTTCACTTTGTCAAAAATTCAGCCCTCGGATTTTCCTTGACATGCAAATACACTAACTTGTATCAAAATTACCAAAACGAAATATGTAAATAAAGGTTTGTATTAAGATTCATGTTTTCAGCTTTGACAGATAATAATTATTAACCTGGTAAATTAAGAAGAACTATTGTGGCGTAAAAAATGTATGAGATCAGTGATATTTTCATTTGGTCGCATTATCTACCAGATGACGTAATATACGAATAAGGAAGAAAATGACACATTGCAGCAAACATGTCGTATTAAACTTGTACATTGCAATTTCGTCGCCTTATAACAAGAATGAACGAATTGATAGTTGTTCACTCGTTGTTCACTTAACATTGCATTTACTAATCCGCTGTTAAATTTTTACTGTGGGACATAAGTATTTTAACAGGCTGTTTAATTTTCTAAGGTCCGTTAAGTAATGCCTTGTTAGGATTTAACAAACAGAGGTTGGTGAAATTGGGTCTTAAACACTTAGATTTTGTCGCGGGGCAGTTTTAGATTTCGCTTAATATAATCATCACATTTTTTTTATTCTTACGCTAGTAATGATAATGATGAATCTCTCTTCCAGCGTACGTGCAGCACATGGAGAAGGGACGGCTGCGCGAAGCGCTGCGGCACGTGCTGGCGGTATCACGGCTCGGCAACCAGCACATGCAGGCCGCGCAGCCTTGGATGCTGCTGAAGGGCGCAGACGAGGACAAGTATGTAATGTATTTTGTATACAGGACGTTTAGTGGGCTGTTACATATATTTTTACGTGTGTATGAAATGGGCAATATCTGACCATTTGTTATTTGTCTTTAAAATTGTCGCGATGTTCAATTTGAATATATGTAATTATATTATGTCGGTTATTCAGTGTTAAATTGATTTAATTTTTTCATGATTGCTGAACACAGACTATTTTTTGCCAGTCAATAATTGTCTTATCCACCTCGTAACTACAATCCTCTTCTCTCCAGGGTGCGCGGCGCGACGGCAGTGGGCGTGTGCTGTCAGCTGGTGGCGCTGCTGGCGACGCTGCTGGCGCCGTACATCCCCGCCGCCGCGCGGAAACTGCAGGCGCAGCTCAACCTGCCCGCCGACAGGCTGAGGATTAACCCGCTGTGAGTAAAGATAATATATCCTCTTAGTTAAAATATAATATACAGTAACCTTAGCCTAGTATGTATTTTAAAACTAACTTACACCTGTACATAAATACGACATACAAACCTTCAAGATTATAATATGTATTCCTCTTAAAAGGCCAGCAACATACCTGCTACTGATGTTGCGCGTGTCCGTAGGCGACGGTAGATGCTTTCCATCAGGTTACCCGGTTTATCCATAGGCCGCGTAGGCCGCGGCCTAGGGGTGGCAGCGTCCTAGTACTCTAGTTAGCAAGTGCCATTTTCGTCAAAACCTGATCTTATGCACTGAAAATTATGATTTTGGTCTCATTAGATTCGGGATACCATCTAGAACATTCTATCAAAATTCCAAGAGGGGCTGAAAAAAAAATGCAAAAGTTATAAACAAATAAGTAAACGTAAAAAAAAGGGTTTGCTTTTTTTTAATATTTCGAAAACTATTTGAGATAATCAAAATTTTAAAATAGATCCTTAAAGAGCAGGAAATTTCCTAAAATAAATCCAAGATCCTGGAACCGTATCAATAATCCTTATAGCTTTAATTGAGCGGCAAAAGTAACGGTAAAAACGCGTGGTTCGGGTTTCGCGTGATTTGCCGCAATCTGCTACGTTAAGTAAAAAAATATTTTAAGTGGTTAAATATTAATATTAAGGAATAAAAAATTGGGTACTAAGTAGACATATCAATAAACAATAATCCGTTAACAAAAATAAATTATCACAATTTGTTTAATTATTATGCTTTTCTTAATTTGTTAATAGTCACCATTTTAATGTTAACATAAAACGCTGATTATTTCAAAACAAGAAATCCAGATTTTTTTTTATTATTCTTTTGAGCTAATCTTAAATGACCTTATAAGAGATCCCCGTTGAAAAAATTCATTTTTTTTTTATTTTTCACTTTTTTATTAACATTCAAAGCCATTCCAAAATTAGTAATGTCATTAAAGCATTTACGGCATTTTTATATCCAATTATTGTTACTATTTTGTTTTGTTATTATTAGAAGTCAGATAACAATATATATATATTTTTTATTTATGACTAATAAAATTTAAATAATATTATTGATGAAAAAACCCCAATTGCTTTATTTACATGAAAAATTCATGAATGCCTTTGATTGTTCATAAAAAGTGAAAAATCAAAATTGTTGAATTTTTTCAACGTATATCTCTTCTAAGTCCTTTTAAGATTGGCTCAAAAGAATAATAAAAATTTCTAGATTTCTTGTTTTGAAATAATCAGCGTTTTTATGTTAACATTAAAATGGTGACTATTAACAAATTAACAAAAGCATAACAATTAAACAAATTGTGATAATTTATTTTTGTTGACGGATTATTCTTTATTGATATGTCTACTTAGTACTCATTTTTTTTTATTTCATTATATTAATATTTAATCAGTTAAAATATATATTTTAGTTCACGTGGCAGATTGCGGCAATTCACGCGAAACCCGAACTACGCGTTTTTACCGTTACTTTCGCCGCTCAATTAAAGATATAGGGATTGTTGATAAGGTTCCAGGATCTAGGAATTTTTTTAGGAAATTTCCTGCTCTTTAAGGATCTATTTTCAAATTCGTATTATCTCAAACAGTTTTTGAAATATTAAAAAAAACCAAACCCTTCTTTTTATGTTTACTTAATTGTTTATAACTTTTGATTTTTTTTCAGCCCCTCTTGTAATTTTGATAGAATGTTCTAGATGCTATTCCGAATCGAATGAGACCAAAAACATAATTTTAGGTGCATGATATCAGGTTTTGAGGAAAATGGCACTTGTGGATCAGACTATAGGGGGACGGCAGATTTCGTACATACGGCGGCGGAAATAAATTGACCTACACTCTTAAAATAAAAATCGATGCTGCTATGTATTAAATTATAACTCTCTTTATCTAGTAACCCTTCGCTCATCCAATACCTGCCGGCGGGTCACACACTGGGCACGCCCGCGCCGCTGTTCGCCAAGATAGAACCGGAGTTACTGGAGAAGTTGAGACAGAAGTACGCCGGCTCGCAGACTGACCGCGCCAACCAGGTACTTACATGGAAAATATACAGCTAAGAAATTAGGGGACAATAAAAACGTACATACCGCCTAAGAGGCTGTCTACACGGCGCGTTGCGTCGATGCAGTGCTTCCGTTTGACTCATAGCCGGCCACACGGGCGCTGCGATGACGCAGCGCAGCGTTATTACGAAGCAATCCGTCAACACCCCCTCCCGCTTCGTCTCGGGGGCTGCTGTCCGTATATAAGCAGCGAATACAAGGTCTGCCTGTATAGTGTAATGAGAAATACAAATAACACACAATAACAGAGGACCTTTAATAGTTATATTATAATATATTGTGCTGATATTTTTATAAATAAGGATTCTTTTTGTCAGGCAAAGGGCGCCGGCGGTAAATCTAGCGTCGCAGATTTGGAAGCAGCCGTAGCTGCTCAGGTATGTTAAGCATTTTAAACAAATACAACATAAATTTGAACATTTATTTGGTAGGATATTATTTAAAAAGTAATGTAATTTCAGGGTGAAAAAGTACGACAGCTAAAAGCTTCGACAAAAGACAAAGCAGTGTGGCAGCCCGAAGTGAACAAGTTGCTAGAACTGAAAAAACAATTGACAGAGGCGCAGAAAAATAAAGAGAATCAAAGTACCAATGGACTACTTGATGTTGCTGAACTGGAAAAGGCTATTGCAGCGCAGGTGAAAATATTTTACTTATACAGGGTGTAACAAAACAAAGTACTTTAGTGTATTTATGATTCATGTGTATAGAGTTCACTGTGAAAGTAGCAGCGCTGATAGACCAAATTTTTTTACCACTTTAGTATGGGGAAACTTGTGACGCTCGCTGGGGCGCTCGCTCATACAAATCACAAAAAAAAATTGTTCTTTCAGCACTGCCACTTTCACAGTGAACTCTCTACAAGGAACTCATCTTTTTTGTTAGACCTTGTATAATATTAAATCTGTTTTAAAATTATGATTAGGCTAGACAAGCCTTTTTAGGGTTCCATAGTCAACAAGGAACCCTTATAGTTTCGGTCTGTCTGTCCGTCTGTCTGTCTGTCCGCGGTTTTGCTCAGAGACTATAGGACCTACAAAGCTGTAATTTGGCATGAATGCACATATTATTGATGGCAACAAAATGGTACATGAAATCTTAAAAAATATTTTTTTTTATGGTACCTTCCATACACATCAAGCGGGGATGAAAATTTTTTTTCGCGTCCACCCCATCGTGTGGGGTGTCGTTGGATAGGTTTTTTAAAACTATTATGAGTATTCATGGATCATTTTCCGATTTAGGGATCCGTTTGTGAAATATTAAGTTTTAAAGTGGAAAAAATCGTTAAGAGTCCAGTGTCCCCCCCTTCTACCAGCTAAACGGTTGCTTCTGGAAATGTGAAAAAATTCACTGGAGTAGGAAATATCCTGAATTTAAAAGGAAAACTATCACGGCTTAGAAGACTTCATAAGTTATTGAGTAATAATCGATCAACTAAAAAAAATGTATTCGGCGAAGTATAAAGGAACTTTTCGTTCAAATTCCTTTGAAAGTAATCGAGATGATGTTGTTAATAGTGTAAAACACGTTATAAATGTACATTCATTGACCACACAAAAATTAAAAAAAAACTAGCGGTATTACGGAACCCTATATTGCGCGTGGCCCGACACGCACTTGGCCGGTTTTATATAGATTTCTTACTAGGTTAGGTAAGGACTAGTTTGGTTTATTTGTAATGCTTACTGTTTTGTTACAGTCTCAAAATATTTTGTAATTATTCTACATTATACATTATGATGTGTGGATAACATTTTATCTTTGTTTTTACTTGTGACTTTATATTGTAATATTTCATGTAACAGGGCGACAAAGTGCGACAGTTGAAGGCGTCGACGAAAGACAAGGCGGTCTGGCAGCCCGAAGTGAACAAGCTGCTTGAGCTGAAGAAACAGCTGGCGGCGGCGCAGGCCACGCCTCCTGCAGTGGCCACGCCTCCTGCAGTGGCCACGCCTCCTGCAGTGGCCACGCCCGCTGGCGATGTTGCTAGCTTAGAGAAAGCAGTCGCTCAACAGGTTAGATTGTTTTTTCTTTTGTATTACGATTTGCGGCGAAGCCAAAAGAAATTATAGGATTTACTCAGTTTATTATATTACTTATTTGTCCTACTAGAGAAACTAATCTACATATTGATCTTAAGGGGCCGGGTGCCTATTTATACATATAAGGTTATTTCTTAGGATTTTCGACGATTATGTATAAATAATAACACAATTGGGTTTCTGTAAAAAACAAAGTTTTTATTTTAATCAAAATATTATGTGGATCCACATAGCATAAAGCTTTTATTATTACGTTTAAATTATAACAAAATCTTACCTGGAAAAAACAAAGAAACGACAATCAGTGTTATTAAATTAACAATCGCCGAAATCAATTAAAATACTTTCTAGGTTTAATCCATTCGGCCATCTTTTCTTTTCATAGATTACATAGAAGTCGTAGAGCAGAAGGATCTGTCAAATGGCGGCAAAATTCAAATAAAGAAAAATACATTTTTCTTTACATCTCCCCCCCAAAAGAAAATATAATCAGGTGTTTAGTCACGCAAACTCTCAGACTAGATGCCATCAGGAGCTGGGGTTAGTTTCGAGATGTGAAAAAAAATTGACTCCGACTTCTTATAATCAGTATAAATTATCTTGTAGATTGTGTTTGATATTTTTTCTATAATTTTATAAGGTCCGAGTTTCAATTCATCCAGTTTTTTTTCTATTAAATCTGTTACCATTCTCCACAAATACAATATCACCAACTTTAAAGTCTATGCATATTCCATTTCGTGCGGCAAAAGAGATACATCTGTGCCATATAGTAGGTACTTTGGAGCATATCCAATAACCGAGTGTTTCGTCTCATTATAGTTTTTTACACAGTTTTGAGCAATGGTTGTCCATGCAACTTTTTTCACATTTTCATTTGCTTTGCATCGGATTTTGTTGACTAATGTCTGATTAAGTCTTTCATTTAGACCATTTGAGTAAGGCGAGTTAACTGCTGTCAAGATTATAAAAGTATTTTCCTGGTCCAAAAATCCTTTAAATCCTTCTCTCGCGAGCCGAATTTCCGTCGAGCCGAGTCGAGCGTATAGTTCGGCAGCGATTCGGCGGTAATGCTTTGTATAGCAACACACTATACGCGATGGAATTATCAAAACCGAACATAGCAAATCCGACCTTAACTCCAAAGCGTTAACGCGCATATTACATCTGAGAATTTTATATACTCACTTACGCGCGCGTTCCGCAATAAAAATTACGCCGCGAAATTTCGGCTCTTCGCGTAATTTATAGTGTGTCGCATCAGACGTAAGCGTCTGAACGTAATTTCGGCCACGTAAATTACGCCGGCGTAATTCAGCCTAGTGTGTTTAGACCCTAAGGGCCTGTTTCACCGCTTCCTGATAAGGCTATCCACCACTTAACTTGACACATAGAGTATGGCGAAACTGTCAAATAAGCCTATCGGGCACCTTATCAGAAAGCGGTGAAACAGGCTCTTAATGTCTTAAAACCTAAAGTTATTAAAAATTGTTAAAAAAAACCTAATTGAAATTAAAACAAAATTCTGGTTCATTCACCAGTATCAATAGCTAATGAGCTTCCTATCGATGCAATGATGATGTTTCCTAGTGTCATTTTTCTGTCTACACACCTTTTTCACTAATTTTAAATTCCAAATTACAACTAACAGGGCGACAAGGTGCGACAGTTGAAGGCGTCGACGAAAGACAAGGCGGTCTGGCAGCCCGAAGTGAACAAGCTGCTTGAGCTGAAGAAACAGCTGGCGGCGGCGCAGGCCACGCCCCCTGCAGTGGCCACGCCCGCTGGCGATGTTGCTAGCTTGGAGAAAGCAGTCGCTCAACAGGTTTGTTTTTCTCGTTTCTCGTTATCATTACACCGTATATGTCTACAGATAAATCAGAATACAATGTGTAACCAAACTAAAAGATAATACTTTAGTATTTTAATATAGAGTTCACTGCATAATATAATAATCAATGAGTTTCTAAAATACTAGAGTAGCAACGTCTTACAAACGATTCTCAGAAATGCGTAACCACTTGATAGATCAAAAGAAAGTGTCAATTCATAATGTAATTATGTCATTATGTAGGTCAGATATGCCTTCGGGCATGCCTTTAGGCGTCTTCGAAGTGGCAACGCGTTGCTGCCGTAAACTGCCAATCTAATTACGTTAGTAACATAGGATATCATTGATAAAAATACTGATTTATTATTGTATAGAGTTCACTGTGAAAGTTGCAACGCTGAGAGAGTTACTTTAGACTTCTATGAGAATGGAATTCCATGAATTTGCCAACGCCATAATTAAAAAACCGGCCAAGTGCGAGTTGGACTCGCCCATGAAGGGTTCCGCAGCAGCAATAAGGTTTATTTCTATAAAATTAAAGGGTTTCTGATTTATTTTTATATTTTAGTTGATTTGTTGAAAGTTCGCGTTTATGCGAACGCGCGAAAAACATACCATCCTCATCACCTTGATGAGTGGCAGTCTTCCACAGTGCGTTTTTCGCGTAACTTTCTACCGCGCACTGTAAAACTCTGGAACGAACTGTCACCAGCAGTATTTCCGGACCTATACGACCTGCAAACCTTCAAGATAAGAGCGTATTCCCTCTTAAAAGGCCGGCAACGCACCTGCAGCTCTTCTGATGTTGCGAGTGTACATGGGCGACGGTAGTTGCTTACTATCAGGTGACCCGTTTGCTCGTTTGCCCCCTTATTTAATAAAAAAAAAAGTTAAATTAAGGTTTACCATTTATGACGTTTAAAAAAAAACTACTTGGTATATCTCGTTCAAACCAATTTTCGTTGGTAGTTTTTATAATAATGTTCATCATATATTTTTTTTTAGAATTATCATACTTTAGAAGTTAGAGGACATTTTATCACTTTGGAAGAGTCTCTCTCGCAAACTATTCAGATATGATATTAGAAACCTCAATATGATTTTTGAAGACCTATCCATAGATACCCCACACGCATAGGTTAGACGAAAAAAATTTTTTTTTGTTTCAGTTGTACCTGGGGACCCCTAAAATTTTTAATATTTTTTCCATTTTTGTATCAAAATCTTAATGCGGTTCACAGACTACATCTACTTACCAAGTTTCAATAGTATAGCTCTTATAGTTTCGGAGAAAAGTGGCTGTGACATACGGACGGACAGACAGGCAGACAGACAGACAGACATGACGAATCTATAAGGGTTCCGTTTTTTGCCATTTTGGCTACGGAACCCTAAAAAAGTCACTCTACAGATATGAACATTAGAAGTGCGGTTCTTATGTTCTTGAAATAAAATTTTAAACCTAGTTTTGTTATTGCTACTTGTTTTAAGTTTCATTATGATGAACTACTTTTTCAGGGAGACAAAGTCAGACAGTTGAAAGCGTCAACGAAAGACAAAGCGGTGTGGCAGCCTGAGGTGAACAAACTCCTCGACTTGAAGAAACAGTTGGTAGAAGCACAGAAAAACGCGTGAACTTAAAGTATTGTGGGGGATTTAAGTTGCATTATTTTTAAGATAGGCGCACATTTTGATAAAGGCTCCATTCCACCACGGCGCACGGAGAGACTACGCACGTGCGTCAAGCTTCGCTTTGTAAGAAAATATAATATGTGACTGTGTCCACTGCAACCCACGGACACGCTACGCACGAATTGACTCAAGTCAAATAAATAAATCCGTGTGTGCACAGTGTGCGCCGCGATGGAATGGAGCCTTAAGGCGGGCCGCATTATTCATAAGTATGTTTTATTACCAAGAAATGTATGGCAAATGCGACCCGAAATGCTGCGCGCGTCATAATGTGCGCGTACCTATACGGTAAAATACTGAAACGCTTCTTAAAGTGACAGCAATTTCCGGATTCGTTTTCCGCATTCAGACATCTGATTGCATAGAATCAGTAGAAAATACAATAACTGACGCACACGTTAGCTTTTTTCGATCGGAACGATACCGCACGTACGTTTCGTTTGCAAGCCGGCGCGTTCGCGTCGGAAGAAAAACGAAAGTTTGCGATAGTCTTACGAAATTCCTAATCGAATTTTCACATTTGAAAATCGAATACGTGTGCATGCGACCTGCCTTATGGCATCTCATTTTTACGGTCATTTCACATGGTAAGAGCGTTTACTCTGAATCGAATTGATCCATCTCAAATGAACTGGCTTCTTAGAAACCAAATATAAAACAGCCCTATAGGTGTGTTCATAGTTATTTAATCTCTAGGACTTTGTCAACATTAGGGCGGCCACATACATCAGTTTTCCTGATCCGATTTCCGAAACCGGGCCTCCGAACGCAGTAAATTCATACAAAAGTAATTGCATGTCACACACATTCGATCAGTTTCGCGTACGGTTTTTTTCGTGATACGGTTACCGAATCAGGAAAAGTGATGTATGTGGCCGCCCTTCGGAAAACGGATCAGGAAAACTGACGTATGTGGCCGCCCTTAAAGTCACTCTCATAGACAATCCGTATCACCTTGGTTTTCTTATCTTCCCTTACTTTAATAATACTGTAACAATATTATTTTACACTTAAAGCCAGAGATCTCCTTACATTGTCACCTTGCTCATTGTTTGAGGCATTTGTAAATATCTGGAAATGTACAATTTGTGTAGAGTATGGATGTGTATAACAGCTGTATTTACAATAATATTTATTTGTACCAAACTTGTGTCTTATTTTAATAGTGTAGTAAATCCTTATTACGATAGAAGTGTAGAGTATAAGTGTAGTTTTAAAAAAGCTTTAGTAGCACTTTAATTAAGTAATGCGAAATAACTTTGAACTACAATACCCGGCAATAAATATTGCACATCGACCTTTGGAAAGAGACATTCGGCTAATTTCGGTTTCATAGAGCGTTATCTTTGTAGCACACACCTATTTGACATTATGCATAGAGAAATATAATACACGGGGCATAGAGAGCCCCCTCGCAGAATTTTGTTGTCCGGAATTAATACACTATCTGCACCTGATGTAATTTTTATACGCAGAATGAGTTGGAATGACAGAATGTGGCAATAATATTGCACAAGTACTTTTAAACAAACTATTTATTAAATAAAGACTAAACACACATTAAAATAAATACATTAGGTACTTAATAGCAAAATATGTCATAGCACAAAACAGTATGTTTTGCAAAAACTAATCACATGTTTCTGCCGGAAAAAACAGAAACTTACTACTATGAAAGATACACATTAAAGTATAAAAAATCTTACGTAATAATAATTAGCAATGAGTAAGTTAGTATTACCTAAAACTATAATACACAAGTCACAACATAATATTTTTACGTCATAATAATTATTATTACTATTGAAATTATCAGCTTTCCCTATAATTAAATAATTGTTATAATTTATAACATTGGCCCACATATATATTACATTTGATCACAAATAAAATTCACATTATTAGACAAATTAAGTTGCTTAGTCACTTATCACATCAAATAGAAGAATCTGGGTGAACGGCAGTGTACTCGCCGAGACGAGCCAAGCAAAGCGCAAGGGCGCTGCCTACATTTTCTCCAAGTGTTCCGTCGCTTTCTTGAACCCTCAAAGAGTTGGTTTTCGATGTACCAGATAGTTCATATTCTAAGGATATGATGTCAATAATAGACTTATTAAACATACAAAATCTCAATTAAATAGCTCTTATACTTTAGATTTTATTGATATCTAAAATACACTGATTTCGTCACTGTCTCACTCATACAATGAAACACTGATGATCATCAAAATATTTAGCTGAAGTGCTAGCTGCAAGCTGAAATTTGGCATGTAATCTAATAATTTTAATATACAACCCCCGCCAAGGGCAGGGCAGTTTCAACCAACAAAAAGAAATCATAAACTTACATTCGCCGTCAAAAGGACCGTGGAGGATGGACCGTGGAGGTTTATATGACAATTTCACCAATTTTATGAATCAGGATTTAGGACATAAGAGTTTACACGAGACTGCAGACATTAAGTAAAAAAACCTTGAAAAACGTACTTAAAGGAACTAACTTACAAAAAGAACTGAAATCCGACCAAAAACATTTCTTGTAAAATGTTTCCGAGACATCCACATAAGGTTTACCCTGTGACAAAAATACGAAATCTCATATAGAGACAAGCTTCTGAATCTACACGGCCTACTAAACCTACTAACTTCAGTTCAGAAACTAAATATTCGCATCACCTCCGCGACGGTAGCTAAACGGCGAAGCCATATACATATTTACTAGTAGTCGAATTTGTTGTCAGGGTCAGTAGAGTTAGGCCGTGTAGATTCAGAAGCTTGGCTCTACATGAGATCTTAAGTATAGTTTACACAGAGCCTATAATCTTGGCGCCAGTCTTGCAGAAGCAAGCATTGGCCTGGCCGCTGTTTAGACGAGGCTGTCCACAAGTTTGCAATTAAAAAATAATAGATTTGCGGCAAAGTTTGCTGGAAAAGTAATGTTTAAGGAAAATCTCTGCACTATTATGAGAAGAGTTAAATGCAATATTAGAAAAGAAAACTACTTTGGATAAAAATATGGCTAAGTTATAGATCTATAACTAGAGCCTTGTTGCTGAAACAACTATGATTAGAAGATCCTTTTGAGTTGATCCTACACGAATTGATCTCGATCAATTTGTGTAGAACTCGTGCCGAAGCGCGCATATTTTGTTTATGTTGGACGTGGATCACAACGATTATCCTACAAGCATTGGTGCTCATAAAGTATAAATATCTAAATAAAGTTGTATAAATTTTAAAGTATAGTCGTTTAATTTCCGTCGCAGAATTTCCAAACAGATATAAGTACAGCATACAAAAGTTGCGTCTACACGTCATGTCCGCAACGCTGACGCGGGGGTCGAGGGGTATGCAGGCGGAGGTCACTGGCTAGAAAAATAGACGGACGCTCTATTCTCGCCTATATGTGCAGCCAGTGTTGGCCTGGCTTGAAAAACTGTTCACACGCGGCATATACCAAGCCAACACTGGCTGCCAGTCTTATTGGCAGCCAGTGTTGGCTGTGTATAAACTATACTTCATTCACCTTATGTGGTCGTCTCGGAAACATTTTCAAGAAATGTTTTTGGTGGGATTACATAATGTTAAATGTAAACATTATTAGAATAATACAATCTTATTTGATACGGGTTCAGTTTAAGACTATAAATAAAATTTTAAATTATTCAATTTGCAAATTGACAAATTTTAAGTCATTATTATAAATTATCATTCCATCATTCCATGGATTTTGACATGAGCTTTAAGAGCTGTTGACTTTCTAAACGCCTGCCCACACACTGTACATGTGAAGGGTCGTTCGCCCGTATGGCAGCGTATGTGAGATATCAGATCCTGTCTTTGTATGAAAGCTTTCTCACAGTGTGAACATTGATATGGCTTTTCTCCTGTGTGGGTCCTTCTATGATTCTTTAGAGTTCCTAAAACTTTGAACCTCAATGGGCATAAGTCGCATGCATAGGGCCTCTCCCCCGTGTGGGTGCGTCGGTGCTTCACAAGAGAACTGGATGTCGTAAAACCGTTGCCACATTCATCACATATGAAGGGATGCGCTCCAGTATGTTTCCGCACATGTGATTGCAGTTCCCCTTTAGAAATAAACCTGTAAAAAGGAAAATTTAATTATTTGAATAAAAGAATGTTATTTTGTAGAATAAACTGTTTTTGTCATCCAATGCGAGTTTCCTCAATATGCACTTACGTCATTTCGCACTGGTCACATTTAAACATTTTTATTCCCAAATGTCTTCTAGTGTGCTGCTGTAAATTTGTTTTTTGACTGAAGCCTTTGCCGCAAACGGAACATAGGAAGGGCTTTTCTCCTGTGTGAGTGCGTTCATGGTCCTGCAAGGTGGACAACATGTAGAAAGCCTTTCCGCATGTCTTACACTGATGTTTTTTATCTGCTTTGTGACTTTCTTGATGTGCTTCTAAACTCAATTGTGTGGGAAACCATTTCGAGCACCGTGCGCATGAGAATATGACTTTTTTATCATGGACCGACAGTATGTGTTTGTCTAGATGGGCTTGGTGCTGAAATTCTCTATTGCAAGTTGGGCATGTGAACTTTATCTTGTCTTTTTGTTCGTGACTCTTCAAGTGCGAGACCAGCGACGACTTCTTCAGACATTTGCGGTTGCACAGATGACATTGGTACTCCTCCTTAGGTACGATCTTTGAATGAGTAGTATAATGTTTCACTAGGGCTTTTTTAGTATCGAAAGCTTTGTTACAAGTTTTACACACATGCAGTACAGTATTAATGCAATCTTTAGAATCATTCGGAGGCTTAAAACTCGGGACTTCAATTTCTAAAGTTTTGGGGCTGAAAGTTATCTCATCCTGAAAAAAGTCATGATCAAAATCTAGTGCCTCCTCCTTTAATGTCATTGGATTTTCTTTTACATTAATTTTTAACGGATTCTTGTATTCGTAAGAGTGAACGGGCTTTATAACCAATGAAGAGGAACCCAGTGGCTTAGGACCGAATTCTTCTTTAAATGTTCTATGACACGCGACGTGGTCTTCCAGCAATCTTCCATCGGGAAACTTGAGGAAGCATATGGCACACTGGTAGTAATCTTTATCGGCATTAGAGTGAGGAATGTTTTCGTATTTGACCGTCGACTTCTCGAGTTCGTTGCGGCCGTAGCACACTTTTAGTACACTCTCTGATTGGATGCACTGCTTTTTGAACTCCTCAGCCTTTAATAAATTGTCTTGGCAAGGCCCACAGACATGATTCGGATATCGGTCGTCGATACAAATATCAATATTTGATACGAAAGCTAACACTTCACAAATAGTTCGACCATCTTTATCTATTTCATTTAACAGTGGTTTTAAATTCGCAGATTCTTTCAGACAAGTCCGGCAGATATTATTCACAGTCATAATATCAAACTCCATTGTAAATGATTTAAATTTTGAACAAATAAAATTTATTTTCGTGCAACTAAATTCGTAAATATTTTTCCATAATTTTGACAACAAAGCTGGCGTTTGACTTTTGACAGTTGAGTGTCATTCGAATGTCGACAGATGAAAAAATCTTTTACTTCTTAAAATAATCCAAATTTCTATGAAAAAATTGCCATTTATTAGAGGCATCGTGCACGTTTATCATACTTCGTACAATACCCGGCAATAAATATTGCACATCGACCTATCCTCTTGACTGTCCACGCGCCATCTCCTGGCGTTTTTACTAGATGTGCGCGTCTGTCCAACGCCAGCTACTGGCCGATTTTTGCCGCCTTATTTTATTTGCAGAAATTACTTTTAAAAACTGTGTCTATCCTGCTCAAACTTGCAAAACATACGGAGAGTAAGACAAGGATAGAATATACCAACACATGTCCAACATGTTCCCGCCGGAACATGAGTACGATTCGGTGTAAGCTGAGACATTGTTTACAAGTGGTGTTTAAGTGGTGCTTATGGTGACGACCCGTATGTTATTGTTACTATTTTGAAGTGTGTATTAAGTGCTATTGTATAATATCTTGTGTTTGCATCATAGAAGAATAAGTAATAAACAGTTTTCTATTCATTACTTGTGTTTCAGACAAAGATTATGGGTAGAAATTAAGTAATCTGTTTATAGATATCGTCAGCCATATCGCGCGCTCCCCCCCTACACTTTGGAATTAGAATTAGCAATTTATGTGTAGGTAAAGGTACAATAAATTATAATCATTAGGTAGCTAATAAACTACAGATTTATAAAAACAAATGTCTTTGATACATATTTTTAAATATATTGTCATTTTAATCATAATCATCATGATGACGTCATCGCGGGCGACCACCCACGTTGACGTGGACAGATGCGCCATATTGTTTTTTTTTTTATGGACAGTTGAGGGGTTATGGAAAGAGACATTCAGCTAATTTCGGTTTCATAGAACGTTATCTTTGTAGCACACATCTATTTGACATTATTTTAGTCGTTGTTCAAATTCAATAGAGTGCAGTCGCGTCCAGTTCAAAATATATATCTAGAGTTGTTAACACCCCTAAATTTGCTACAGCTGTAATTTTCCAAAAGAATTTTAAATACGTACTTAAAAAAAATTTGAACACCCTTTTTTATTTTATTTTACCCGAATATAAAGCCATAACTTATAGAAAATTTGGTGTATTTTATACAAAGAATAATAAAATTGTCAAAAGAAGCAAACCTTAATTGTTTTAACAGCTCCTAATATATACTGGACTTTTTGTATTTCGTGCGTAAAGGCGAGACGATCAAACGGTTTGACTCAAACACGTAAATTTTGGTTTGACTCAAACCATTTTGATCGTTTACAAAGCTAGTTTGAACGGTTTGTCAAACATTTACGTGTTTGAAGCTCGTTTGATGAAATTTCATATTTTTGTTGTGTTTGACGCGCCGTTTGATCGTGTTCCGATGCGTTTGAACAAACTTTATACCATTCTTTGGAGTAGGTACATTATTTTTAACCGACTAAAAAAGAGGAGGTTATCAATTCGATGTGTATGTATGTAATATTTCCAGAACTACCCAGTTTTCGTATATAATGTTAGTCTATATCAGCATCTAACCAAATGTGCAAAATTTCAAAAGTGTATGTATGTTTTTATGTTTGTGTTCACATATCTCCGGAACTACAAGTCCGATTTAAATATTTTTTTGTTGTACTATAATAGGTATTGTTTAACTTGGGAGTCTTCTGCAAGTTTGATCAAAATAGGTTTAGTAGTTTTTGAGATAGGGAATTTAATTCTCAATTTCGTACAATTTTTAAGTCGGTTTTATCTTTTAAAGAATAATATTTATTCGTCACAAGACGTGTACTCCACAGCGAGTATTGAACCAAACTGCGCAGTTTCGTTTGACAAACCGTTCAAACCGACATCAAACGGTTGCATCAAACACGTAAGGTTTGAATCAAACCGTTTGATCGTCTCGGGGGCCCTTAAGAGATAACGCTCTACAAAACTGAAATTAGCCGACTGTCACTTTCCAAAGTCGATGTGCAATATTTATTGTCGGGTACTGTAATTCGTTAGATTGATTGAAACATGGTGTACAGTAACAAAAATTTTGATTTTTTTAAACGCCAAACTTAGAAAATGTACATTCTATACGTTGCGCTCTTCTGGTTTCTTGTATGGATAGTCGATGTAGTCGAAAATATCTTCCTCTGATTCAATGGGTATTGGTTCCCCAGGCATACCTTAAAAGTTGTAATATTATTGAATAAATAATAACAATATTAAAGTATCTCCATCTAAATAATTGTATCGTTGTATTGTTTCGTTTAGCAAAATTAGAAATTACCAGTTTCTCCGATGGGCTTTAAAGAGTACTCATTGAGAGTAAAACGATTTTCAAGAGCGTGTGCTCGCATTTGCTTGTTGAAAACATCGCTGCCAGTGAAATACAGTACCGAACAGTAATATTGTTCACTGGGGATCAATCTTATATCCAACCGACGAGGAATATGGTTCGCTGATAAACGGCATACACCCTTAAAAAATCAACACTTAACATTTTCTGATATTTGTAAAATTAATATTATTATGTCTATGACGTATGTATTAATATGTAAGTATGTATATCAAAAATAAAATCAGCTAACCATAAATTTTGTGTCACCCAATGATATGGTGTCGATGATTATATCACCCAGTAGAGCAACCACGTTACTTAATAAATTATTGTCGTCTCTATTTTTCTTGCTTAATTTCACAGATGGATGCGTTACAAGAACGTCAATATCACCGCTTTCTGGTTTTCCACGTCTAAAATATGCCATGGAAATGATACGTTAGGACTTAGATAATCGAAAGAATATTATTGTGGATATTCTTTCGATTATTATACTACCTGTAGCTGCCACAAATAGTTATCGTGAATTTTTCGTCATATTTTTTCAAACGATCCTGTATAATTTTCTCAATTTCCTGTATTTCTGACCTGGGTATCTTCTTTTCAAAATCATGAAAATATCTGAAAATAATCGAGTAAAAAGTTCCCTTGAACTCTCGCAAAAACTGTTCAAAATGTGAATAACTAAATAAATGAATAATATTATATGGTTAATTTATTAGTTATTTCACTTAAAACTAGATGGCGCCCGCAACTCCGTTGCGAGTTGCGACTAAATTCGTTTATCGCGCTCAAACCATACATTTTTTCGGGAATGGACAAAGGATACTCCTTTGTCCATTCCCGAGACTCAAAATATCTCCATAGCAAATTTCAGAAAATTCGGTTCAGCGGTTTAGGGGGCGCGGCGTGAAGAGGTAACAGACAGATAGACTATCAGATAGACACAATTTCGCATTTATAATATTAGCATGAACTATGGATATTAGTGTAGACTTACTTTAATCCAAGAAGCTGGTGGTGGTTTAGTTTATCTTTATTTTTGGCTAAGTCTTCTATGGTCGTTAAGCCACTATTTACTAAATCAGCTGCTTTAACCGGCCCTATTCCAGACACTCTTGTAAGCAAGCTAATCGCTTGTGCATTTTTATCCTGATGTATATTTTCTAGTTTTTTCAGCTTGCCTGTTTGCAAAAATTCATCAATTTTCTTCGAAATTTTATCTCCTATGCCATTGAGAGATTTCGCTTCATCTCCAGATTTTATTCTTGTTTGATGAGCGGCTAAAACACTTGCTGCTTTTCTGTATGCATTGTATTTGTGTATATTACGAGTGACATTTTTTTCATATTCGGCTAATTCCATTAAGAAATCACAGAAATCTGCGTTAAGATTGTCGTCGCCAGCAGGATTTTTACGTTTGCTCATTTTGAGGATAGTCTGAAATAATAGCAGTATTTGTATAAGGAAAGGGTATAGCAAATAAGTTTAATAGTTTAGAGGACCGGTTGGTCTCTCTAAGAGTTCACTAGAGGTCGGAGGAGTAAAGAGTAAAACTCGATTTACTGTGGTGAACTGGAGTGCTTTATTGAGAACTTTGTGCTGCTTATATTCATAAAATCATCATAATTATTATTACTACAAAATGTACAAAGTTAAAAAGGTTATTTGTGATTGGTTAACTAGATTAGATAGAGATGTAAAGAGAGGGACAAAAATATTTACAAAACAAGAAAGAGAAAAAAATCGAATAGGAAATATTTACAAGATCGAAAAATTTTGCCGCGCGGGAAACTGGCCGTCCCGCGATACGTGGCGCTGGTATCACGCGAGTATAAATATAGGCTCGCGTGCCGCGGCGAATTCTACCGGCTGAACGAGCAGGTCGGTCAAGCGCTCAACGACTTGAAGGCGGCAGACTGGACCCAGCGCTTCCAGGAGGCAGGCGAGGACTGGCCGTCCCTCCACCGCTTTTGCCGTACCCTTACCAAAGCCGCTCCCCCCGTGAGACCTCTCTTGCACCCGGACGGCAACTTACGATACCGTGCCGAAGACAGAGCGGAGATACACGCCGAACACCTCGAACGCCAATTCTCCCCACTACCGACCACCGCAACAGACCACGTCCAGGCCGTTTCCGAGGAGGTAAGGACAGCCCTTCTCTCCTCTCCAGGCCCCCCCAATTTTAGTTTTTCCCCGAGAGAAGTACAGAAAGTACTCTCTCGCTGAAGCCTCGCAAGGCCCCCGGGGCGGATGGTATCCCAAACTCCGCCCTGCGCCATCTCCCCTTTAGAACAGTGGCCGCCCTGACCCGCCTTTACAACGGGATAGTAAGGATCGGCCACTTTCCCCCGGCTTGGAAAAAGGGGATTATAATAACCATCCCCAAGCCTCACAAGGACCTCAAACGGGCCGCGGGCTACCGGCCCATTACACTTCTTTCCACCATGTCTGAGTCTTTTGAGGTCCTTCTTAAGAAGCATCTTTCCACCGACCTTCCTCCTTGAGGGGACCAGTTCGGATTTCGTTCCGGGCTGAGTACCACCCTCCAGCTTGTACGCGTGGTTAACCACCTTTCTGTTGCGGCCAACAAAAAGGAATCCACTGTCGCTGTCTTCCTAGACATGAAGAAGGCATTCGACAGTGTGTGGCATGACGGCCTTCTATACAAACTCATTCGAGCCGGTGTCCCCCTTTTCTTAGTAAGGGTAATTGCATCTTTCCTTTCCGGTCGGACTTTTCAAGTCCGTGTCGACGGGGTCCTCTCACCCGAGCACCCCATAACCGCAGGTGTCCCCCAAGGGGGTGTTCTTTCCCCGGATCTTTATAACCACTACGGCAGTGATGTGCCAAAAGATCCGGGTACCCTAGCGGCGCTGTATGCCGACGACACGGCCGACTTCGCCTCCTCTCTCACGGTAGATCATGCGGCTATCAAGATCTAGAGGACGCTGGACCTCCTCCCAGACTGGCTGAGCAAATGGCGACTGGCTGTCAATGCAGCCAAGTCCCAAGCGCTCGCCGTCACCAGGAGGCGAGGCTTTCCGGCCCCTCTGAAGATCGGAGACGCCGAGATCCCGTGGGGCAAAACGGCGAAATATCTGGGGGTGATCATCGACAGGTCCCTGTCTATGGCAGCCCAGTGTCAGGCAGCGGTGAACGGAGCCAAGGCAGCGGTAGCTGCACCCGGCCTACTCATCACCGCAGATCCCGCTCAACATGCCCGTAGCGCTGTACAAATTGTATGTTCGCAGCCGCCTCACGTACGCAGCCCCAGCGTGGCACCATCTGCTCTCTGCCACGCACAAACAAACGCTGCAGAGAGTCCAGAACAAGGTGCTGCGCCGTATCGCAGGAGCGCCGTGGTACGTGAGGAACGAAACCATCGCGAGAGATCTGCGCGTGGAGAGCGTTGAGGCGTTCGCAGCGCAACTCTCCAAGTGCCTTTTCGCGCGAGCGGACGCCTCGCACCTCCCTAAGCTGGCCGACCTGGCGCCGTGGCATGCACGGCCGCCGGACCGCCACCGACTGCCCCGAGATGCTGTCCCAGAGGACATCGCGGAAACTCCGCCCCCACACCAACGAAGAGGAGGAGACTGCACCGCGGCACCCAGCCGCGATGCCCACTAACACCGTGGGATCGTTCTCCCCCCCTCCATTCCCCTGCGCCGGCAACTTACATGCCAGCGTATTTTTATTCTTCTTTTCCGCCTGGGGTCTGACGGCCGCGACAGCCCTATTGTCGTAACCGTCGACCCCACGGCGTAACTTCCCCCGTCCGCCAATAATAAAAAAGGCCGGGTTCGGAAGCTTTCCCCCCTCATTTCCCAGTAGCTTTCCCCCCATCCGCTAATAATAAAAAAGGCCGGGGGCCGAAAGTATTTTCCCCTCACACTTTTCCCGGGTCGCTTGGTCCGCAGGCGTGGTAGTGTGGTGCGTGCGAGAGTGGACCCATACACGTTCCCCTGGTCCCGGCCAGGGGCCCGCATGCACCACTAGTTAACCTGCCGCGTCTGATGAACGATTGTGGCCTGATCAGGCGTGTGTAAGGTCTGTTGTTTCCATGGTTTTCCCCGCGTTCCTTCGCGGGGGTTTTTCCTAAAACTGTATTTTTCACTGTATTTTCCCATGTAGAGGGGCAAAGCCCCTGACCATGGTTTCCCACCCGAGGCCCCTTCGCGGGCCTTGGTGTGTGGGAAGATGCGAGCGTGCGGCGAATTCAGTCCGCGCGCGAATTCCATACCGACGTCGTCACTCTGTCGCTCGGCACCGCGCCGGTAATAATAGTAGTTGTGCCGCCATTTTGTAAAGATCTGAATCTCGCGCAACGCCATGAAGACTGCAGCTACGTTGCGAAGATTCCTCTCTCGATGTAGGCACGATGTAAAGAGTGAAGACGCGTAGTGAAGTGTTGCGAAGAATTCTTATTAGAAAAAGTCCTTTTTAGGGCTGGGTCACGTCCGGTATTATTACACGGACGGTTTCTTTCGTTATTGCGAACGTACGTTCTTTGCAGAACGATTTTCTTCCTGTTTCAATCTTCCACAACGAACGTATTCAAAGACGGCGGGCGTTCCTTTTGGAGCGCGTTGTATTCTCTGTTTCAATCGCCGAACGAACGTGTAGGTACTGCTACAATAGAAACTGGTGTCGCCAAACTAACACAGTAACATTTTACGCACACAAAAAAATAACCAATCACAAAGAGATTTCTTTTTTAAATACAATGTCGTAAAAACAACCGTAACCCTTTTGAATAAGGAAGAATTTAAATTTAGGAATACCGGCTCTGACTACCGAGTTAAGTTATTCAAGGCTAGATGGCGCTTGACAGCTAAATACGATAAGACTTGAAGTTGTACGCAATTTTACACCTTACGTCAACTGATGTAAAGTTTAAATTCGTACTCGCGCACTTCCTTTTGCGTGCGAGTTAAGTTATGTCCAGCTGGACATAACTATGGCACGCGGGCCAGTCCCACATGCCCTTTCCTCTAATGTTATAATATATTCCGTGGTATTTGTTTTTAATCATACAATACCAAATAGTTTAAACTATAAAATACTAAAATCAGTCATGTTTCCTTTTACATGGAAGATTTAGAATCACTGACCTTCCAGTATACAATTTACAAAATATACGCGTTTAATGGAGGTCATTGTTTCTAGAATACTCTGAAATTTAAATGACCGCCTACAACACCCCTAAGCTCTAAACAATCTATTTCAAAGACGGCAAAAGTTGATTAAAAAGTTACCTCAAATGTCAAACAAGTGTCATTTGAATTTGACATTTGACCTATTGTTTAGCTGTTTTTGTCTAGAAATGTCGCTAAATTATTTATATTTCGTGATAAAATATTTTCCTTATACAATAAAATAATGGTAACAGAACGTTAAAAGAATAATTCAGTAAAGTACCTGTTAAGACGCTTTCAACAAAAAGACACCTGGCATGGATAGTGTAACGGAGAAACTCGTACAGTGTTTTGGTCATAAAAAATTCAAAAGTGAACTTCAAGAGAGAGCTGTGAGAGCAATAGCACGAGGTTGGTTATATTTCACGATTTTTATATGTATTTTAATGTAAAATTATTTTTGGCGGCGTTTGTGATATATTTTTTATTGAAAGTTATTTTCGCTAACGCGTAATACCAGTGCTGCCACACTAATAAATCAAAAGCTTTGGACCAGGGCTTCATAACGTTATCGAATAACAGAAAAAATATCGTTACGTACCGTTATTTTCATAATGGTAGCCAGATAACGTTATTTTTTTAAAGATATTTAGTAAAATAACGTTATACTTATTTACCGTTATTATTATAACGATATTTTTTCGTTATGTCTAAACGAAAAAATATCGTTATAATAATAACGGTAAATATAACGTTATTTTCTGGTATCAGGTATGCGATCGTGCACGGTGCACTAAATCTCACTCGCAGCCCACTTTTTTTGCGAAATTTGTGTGAAAATACAAAGAAAAAATACACCTTATAAGCGTGATTATGTTTAGAAAATTTTCCCGCCTGTCATGACTTTCTTGACGGACTATAACGTTATCAAAGAACATATATTTACCGTTATAAATCCTATATAACGTTATAACATTAACCGTTATTAATATCAATTTTTAACGTTATTTTTAATATCGGGTAAATTTTCATAACGTTATCTATGCCCTTAAAGCAGTAACGTTATGAAAAAATAACGTTATTTGAAGCCCTGCTTTGGACATTTAAGCTTTGTACCAGGGCTTCATAACGTTATCGAATAACAGAAAAAATATCGTTACGTACCGTTATTTTCATAATGGTAGCCAGATAACGTTATTTTTTTAACGATATTTAGTAAAATAACGTTATATTTACCGTTTTATTATAACGATATTTTTTCGTTATGTATAAACAAACAAATATCGTTATAATAATTATGGTAAATATAACGTTATTTTCTGGTATCAGATATACAATCGTGCACGGTGTACTAAATCTCACTCGCAGCCCACTTTTTTTGCGAGATTTGTGTGAAAATACAAAGAAAAAATACACCTATTAAGCATGATTACGTTTAGAAAATTTTCCCACCTGTCATGACTTTCTTGACGGACTATAACGTTATCAAAGAACATATATTTACCGTTATAAATCCTATATAACGTTATAAAATTAACCGTTATTAATATCAATTTATAACGTTATTTTTAATATCGGGTTAAATTTTCATAACGTTATCTATGCCCTTGAAGCAGTAACGTTATGAAAAAATAACGTTATTTGAAGCCCTGCTTTGTACACATATAAATTTTAAAGACATGTCTATACCGTATTAGGTTTAGTTTTTTTTTTTTTGACAAAAAAAGATTATAACAATAATTAGTGTTATCAACTATTAACTGTTTAATTATAATTATTTCTTATATTGAATGAAAAAAAGAAAGAATTTTATTACATACACATTTAAATATTATTTTTCATTTTTTACTGTGGTTACTTTTTATTATTTTTTGTTTGAATTGATTCCAGGAGTTCACGATGTATTTGTTTCAATGCCAACTGGTTCGGGAAAGTCCTTGTGCTTCCAACTTCCGGCAATGTTACAGGACAATAAAGTGGCAATCGTGTTTTCACCCCTGCTGGCTCTCATCAAAGATCAAATTGACCACTTGTGCAAGTTAAAGATAACAGCGGAATCCATAAACTCCAAAATGACAACTAAAGACAGAGAAAGGGTGCTGAATGATTTACGCAGTATGAAACCTAGCACACGATTTCTGTACGTCACTCCCGAACAGGCAGCTACAGGAACTTTCAAATCTCTCATCGAGCATCTAGTCAAGTATAGGAAAGTGTCTTATATAGTAGTCGATGAAGCCCACTGTGTGAGCGAGTGGGGGCACGACTTTCGACCGGATTACTTAAAGCTGGGAAACTTAAGGGAGATGTATAAAACCATACCGTGGGTAGCCCTCACCGCTACGGCCAGCATAGAAGTGGTTAGAGATATTCAAACGAACCTCAAGCTCCTGAATCCAGTGGCTCAGTTCAAAACACCTAGCTTTAGAAAGAATTTGTTCTATGATGTAGTTTACCAAAATTGTATTCAGGACGAAATAGGTGATCTTGTTGAATTTTTAAAGAAGAATTTAAAAGACCCAGATAATGTTAAGCCAGTAAGTTTTCAAATAATTTAATTGTAGTAAAGTTTATTTTTTTGTTAAAATTATTGATTTGTATTTTATTTTTAGAAAGATAAGAGTGTGGCAATTGTGTACTGCAGAACTAGAGAGCAAACGGAGGATCTCGCAGGAATGTTGTCAAAAAGAGGTCTTCCAGCCTTAGCATATCATGGAGGTAAGATTGCTTTGTAGAGTGAGTTGCTTTAATACAGTCAATGTTGTAACCATCTAGTTAAATATTACCAGTAGCTCACCTCAAAGGTCAATAAAAAAAAAAAACACTCAAAAATATATTTACATTGACTTTTTGGCAGTAAAATGTTTTTGTAGATGAAAGTTGATTGTTCAGCTTTAAAATAACTAACAAGCTTTTTTAATATCAAAATTAACTATATATTCAGGTCTGAAAACTGGCGACAGAATCTCAGTCCAGGAGCAGTGGTCGAAGGGCGAGTGCCCGTGTGTGTGCGCAACGATTTCTTTCGGTATGGGCGTGGATAAGGCGAGCGTGCGCGCCGTTGTGCATTGGGGCCTGCCGCAGAACGTTGCTGCTTATTATCAGGTTTGACATTGGGGCAATTCCATTATCGCGGGTGCAACAGTTTGACACACTTAAAGCTTCCTACAGGCAAAATGAAGCATATTTATTAATAAAATATCCCTTGAAGGGATACATTTTAACTAGTTTAACAATGATTTATTAATGAAAACCTTCATCAAATGTATGAAGGGCCACAAAACAGGCCGAAGTGCCATCGCGGGTGCAACCAATTTGACCCTCTATTATGAACTGTGATGAGTTCATAATATGTGAATACTGGTCATTGCAAAACTTTTACAAAATAACTTGCCTATGTTTAAAAATAGCATAAAACAAAGAAACTATGTAACTAGATAAAAGTAATTATAGTAATAAACACCTCCTTTCTACCCAAAGCTGGAGTGTGTGTGTATATCAGAGATGATATCGGCTCTCGCCGCCTCAGCAATCTTGAGGTCATGGACCTGTCCATCTTATGGCTCCGCATAGATTGCGACGACCACCCTCGCGTCTATGCATGCCTATATAGGTCCCATAGTGGTGACCCCGAGACGGACCGACTCTTGGAGCACCTGCAAACTGCTTCAGATTTTGTGCAGCAGCAGATCCCATCCGCAGATTTCATAATACTTGGCGACTTTAATGCCCACCACGCCGACTGGCTCAATTCCAGTAAAACTGATCATGCGGGGAGATCTGTCTCTTTGTGAACTTTGCCCTTGCGAACGACTTGACACAACTGGTTAACACGCCTACGCGAATCCCAGATGTGGGTGGTCAGAATCCTTCCTTGTTGGACCTCCTGCTGACTTCAAATCCTGACGGCTACTACTACTAATATCCGTCACCGCACCACTTGGTACATCGGATCATTGCCTTGTCAGGAGTTCTGTGCCACTTACGAAGGTGTTAAGACAGCGTGCTGTTAAATACCGTCGTGTGTGGCACTACAAGTCGGCTGACTGGGATGGAATGCGGTCATTTTTTGCATCCTATCCTTGGGGGCACGTGTGCTTCTCGCCGGATGATCCCGACAACACTGCTAACTCTGTTGCCGATGTGGTGATGCAGGGGATGGAACTTTTCATTCCGTCCTCTGTAGTGCCAACTGGCGGCAGATTTCGTCCCTGGTTTGGTTCATCCCCCAAAAAAGCTTCTCGCCGGAAGCAGGAGGCTTACCAATCTTGGGCCAACGCGGTGTCTGCTCGGGATTTAAATACCAGCACATATAAAAAGGAGTACAACCTTGCCTCTAGGTCCCTCAAGAAAGAGATTACTCGGGCAAAGCAACAGCACGTCAATAGAATTGGCAAGAGACTTGAGCGCCTCCCCTCGGGAAGGAAATTTCTGCAAGCCAACCCTACCATCTCTACACGTAGGAAATGGGTCGTTGGCCCAAGACGCAAAAGACAAAGCCGATCTTCTGGGCAAGCTCTTTGCGTCGAACTCGACCCTGGATGACGGGGGGCAAAAACCGCCGACCATACCGCGATGCACGAGCACCATGTCGGATATTCGGTTTCATCAGCGCTCAGTGCGAAAAGCCCTCCGTTCCCTTGATATCCAAAAGTCGAGGGGGCCTGACGGAATCCCGCCTATTGTGTTAAAAAAGTGTACTCCAGAGTTGGCTCCGATCTTGACGCGTCTTTTTCGGCTCTCCTATTCTACTGGCATCGTCCCGGCTTCCTGGAAGACAGCCTTGGTGCACCCGATCCCCAAAAAAGGTGATCGCTCAAATCCTTCCAACTACAGACCAATCGCTATAACCTCTCTCTTCTCGAAGATAATGGAATCCATTATCAATAGCCAGCTTCTTCGATACTTGGACGGCCAGGGATTACTAAGCGACAAACAATACGGGTTCCGTAAGGGTCGCTCGGCTGGTGATCTCTTGGCGTACCTGACTCATCGTTGGGCTCAGGCAATTGAGTCGAAGGGAGAGGCATTGGCTGTTAGTTTGGACATTGCGAAGGCCTTTGATCGGGTTTGGCATAAAGCGCTGCTTTCAAAGCTTCCATCATACGGGCTGCCTGAGAAATTATGTAAATGGGTCCTGGTTTCTTAGCAGACAGAAGCATAAACGGCGTAGTTTACGGCGAATGCTTGGAAACTCAGTCTGTTGATGCTGGTGTCCCTCAGGGCTGTGTGCTATCGCCTACTCTATTCTTACTGCATATCAATGACATGTTGCAGACCAGCGGCATTCATTGCTATGCGGATGACAGTACAGGTGATGCTGTATATACTGGCTCCCCAAATATTTCTCGGCAAAATGTCACTGAGAGTCGAAACGAACTTGTGTCTAAGGTGGAGAATTCATTGGAGAAGGTCTCTGAATGGGGTAGACGTAACTTGGTCCAATTCAACCCCGCCAAGACACAAGTCTGCGCGTTCACCACTAAAAAGTCACCAATGGTCGTATGTCCTCGTTTCGAGGGCACATCTTTAACCATCTCCCCTAGACTAGAGGGTAAGGCCAAATTAGCCTCGAAGAAGTTTGGTGTTCTTAACAGAGCGAGATAGTACTTCAGTCCGGACCAACGCCTACAACTCTACAAGGCGCAGGTTCGGCCTCATATGGAATATTGTTCTCATCTCTGGGCAGGGGCGCCAAAATACCAACTGCTCCCTCTGGATCGTATCCAACGAAGGGCCGCTCGAATTGTTGACTGCCATAGTGTTTCAAACAGCTTGGACCCCTTGGAATTACGCCGAGATGTAGCTTCACTCTGCATCCTCTATCGGTTGTATCACGGGGAGTGCTCTGAGGAATTGTTCGGAATCATACCACCTGCAACTTTTCGCCATCGTCCCACGCGAAAAACATACCATCCTCATCATCTTGATGAGTGGCAGTCTTCCACAGTGCGTTTTTCGCGTAACTTTCTGCCGCGCACTGTAAAACTCTGGAATGAACTGTCACCAGCAGTTTTTCCGGACCTATACGACCTGCAAACCTTCAAGAAAAAAGCGTATTCCCTCTTAAAAGGCCGGCAACGCACCTGCAGCTCTTCTGATGTTGCGAGTGTCCATGGGCGACGGTAGTTGCTTACCATCAGGTGACGGCGTTTGCTCGTTTGCCACCTTATTTAATAAAAAAAATAATACTAGAAATTATTAACCATTTTACGATCGCGGGTGCAACATCAAAATTCTCAAATCTCTTAAAGGTGAATTAAATAATAATTCTTTAACAAATTTTAAAATCTTCGATATGGAATATATAATTATACTTAGTCCATTGAAATGTTACAATTTTAGGACCGAATATTGCATTTATTAGAGGACGCAATTTTATTTTCGGAATATGTTGGGGGGCCCAATAGAAGCTTAACCTCAAGTTTGTGGGGTCGCCGCCTTTGTCCCCGGCCGCCATTTTGAAAAAAGGGGTGACAACACTATTTTCGTGATATTTCGGAAACTATAAGTCTTACAGAAAATTTTTAAGAACATAATTTGTTGCAAATTATTTTGCCTACAAATATGTTTATATAATTTTTTACCCTAAATTAAAAAAAAATTAAAGTTATAAGCAAAAAAGTGATATATTTTTTAAAAGGTTTATTATCGCTCTTTAACTTTGTTTAATAAATTTTACAAAAAAAATACCTTAGAACAACCTTGTTAATGATCTTTTGAGAAAAAGATCCCCCAATCCCCCCGATCTCATGAAATTAATTTTCTGCAGTGCAAAGGAAACTGCGAAGGCATGCGTGCCTGCAGGAAAGCTGACCTAAAATGCTCTACAATATGCCTACTATTCTGTAAAGTTTTTCAGACCTGCTTTTCTGCAGCCACAGTCTGCGGTATGCCTACTACACTACATAAATATATGCAATTTGCAAACTATATCATAGTATGCCTACTATACTAGTCTGCACATGCCTACTATACTATAAAGCATTTCAGGCCTGCTTTTCTGCAGCCACACATGATTCCACATTTTCCTTTGTTTCTGCAGAAAATTAATTTCATGGGACCGGGGGATCTTTTTCTCAAAAGATCATGTACAAGGTTGGTCTAAGGTATTTTTTTGTAAAATGTGTTAAACAAAGTTAAAAAGTGATAATAAAAGGTTTATTATCACTTTTTAACTTTCTGAGATATCACGAAAATAGTGTTGTCACCCCTTTTTTCAAGATGGCGGCCGGAGGACAAGAGTGGCAACCCCACAAACTTGAGGTTAAGCTTCTATTGAGCCTCCCAACATATTCCAAAAATAAAATTGCGTCCTCTAATAAATGCAAAGCAAATGTAACATTTCAATAGACTTACTAGTAAGTTTGTAATAAAACTGCACCAAATTATAGTTTTTTTTTTTATTTTCAGTTGTTTATTGACCTGACAAAATTAATCGTCTAAATCACTAATAACGATTGAATAGTGTAATTTGTACAAAAGATTTAGACGTATTGCTGTATAACTATACTACAACTAAACATTAATTTGAAATATATGCTATTTTAATTAAAAAATATGGAGAAAAAGCGTCGCGTCCCTTAGATGATATTGCTTAAAAACACTCTAAATTATTCGTTTTTTTTTTACCGATAATAGTAGTTTTGTTAGTAAATACACATCTTCTTACGTATATTCCAATGCAAAAATGTAACTATTGTCGAAGTCGGGGCATTTTAATAGGCCACATTTGACAGTTCATCAAAATTGCACAACATAACCTTGTAGCGACGTCCACAAAAAATAAATATTTTCTTTTTGTTATAACTGCACAATTGTTTAATTTTTTTCAATTACGATTAACGATTTGCTTTTACTGGTGGCCTAATAAATGCCCCGACTGTTTATTGCCACATTTTAAAAATTCTTGTTAAGGGCCGTCTGTAGCGGAATAGCCCATTGGTTTTTTTTAAATAAAAATTTGAAAAGCATTGCACTAATTTGTGAATCATTGTTCCTAATACTAAGGGGTGGTAGAAAAAGACATGTTTTATTATACATAGTTGATTGATAGTCTAATCGTAATTACGTAATATCTCAAACCAATACTCAAACTCAAACTCAAACTCAATTTTTTTATTCAGAATAAATTTTTGCAAATATTTTCTGAAAGTCTACATGATGCCTACCACCGGTTCGGGAACTAACCCGGCGAGAAGAACCGGCGTAAGAAACACTACTGATTCAGATACTACATTTAAATTACAATTTGACACTTAAAACCTTGTAATACTGTTTAGAAAATTAAAAAAACCGGCTAGGTGCGAGTCGGACTCGCACATAGAGTTCCGTACCGTAAAACGTTTTTTGTATAGTCTCAACTCGCAACTGTTAAATATTTATTTTATTTTAAGTTCAATAATACATTAAAATTACACAGTCTGTCCTACTACGACGTCCCTGTAGGACCTGGTTAAGGAACCCTACTATTACCAAATTATATTTTAGCGCCCCCATTGTTTCAATTTAAAATGCATCCTGATGAAATAAATAACTCTCCAAGCCTCTACACAATGCCCACATATTTTTCTGGGTCCCACACCGCCCCCTTCAGACCTTTAGCGCCCACAAGGGGGCGTTATCGCCCATTTTGGGAGAGGCTGCTTTAACAGGACATTATGGTATTTCAGGAATCTGGTCGAGCGGGACGCGACGGTCGCTCCGCGTTCTGTCGCATCTACTACTGCCGCAACGAGCGAAACGCGGTAGATTTTCTGCTTAAGTCGGAAATCGCGCGATCGAAAACACCAGAACAGAAGCAGAGATGCAAGAACGCTTACAAAAGCTTCGAGATTATGGTCAAATACTGCGAAGACGTGAAGTGAGTGTAGATCCATACTTAATATTATAAATGCGAAAGTGTGTCTGTCTGTATGTCTTCTGTCTGTCTCACCTGTCTGTTACCTCTTCACGCCCAAAATTTTGCTGAAATTTGGCATGGAGGTACTATGAGTTTTGGTAAAGGACATATGATACTTTTTATCTCGGATAAATGTACGGTTCCAGCGCGATAAACGAATTCTGGCGCAACGGATTTGCGGGCGTCATCTAGTTCTGGAATAATTGTGAGCCAAAAAATGATATCGCCCTTTCTACCTAGACCATTAACCCATCAAGCCCCGTACGAGCACCGGTGGTCGCGACAACAATAGAATACAATAGCATTTCCGAGAAATCCCGATCGGAGGATTAATCTATCAAAACTGCATTCGTTAACTTCGGATTAGTAGTTCAAACCTTACAGTGAAGGATGCATACATATGACTGCAATAATCTAAATTATAAATCGTTCCTTTTGGTTTCGTTGTTGCCTCATAATTTGAGCCAGATAATATTCGTAACACATAACAATATGCATTGTATGTGCAAGGAAGTACTGTGTAAAATGTAAATGTATGCAAAGTGACTGTATAACTAATATGAACTATGACTTCTTCCTTTTTAGTAGATCGGAATTTGGTATATTACTTTTAAAAAAAAAGGTATATTTGGTAAAATTATAATGTTTTAATAATCTGACTTTTACTTAAGGGGCCGGGCTACATTAAATCATTTTCTCATACGAAAATATTTAACATGTTTGAGTTATTTTCCAGCTTAAAATAGTAATTACCTATTATAGTTTTGTGTATAAAATTTTTTTTACTAAATTTACTACTAAATATTTAAACACTAAAAAATAGAGTAAAACACTGAACAATATATAAATAAATAAATAGTAAATTTACTACAAAATATTTTAATACTAAAAAATATTTTTTAGAGTTGAAATATTTTGTGGTAAATTTAATATTTATTTATATATTTTTTAGTGTTTCGCTCTATTTTTTAGTGTTTAAATATTTAGTAGTAAATTTAGTAAAAAAAATTTATACACAAAAAATTTTTTTAGTGTTTAAATATTTTGAAGTTAATTTTTGTTCAGAAACCTAGGTAATTACTATTTTAAGCTGAAAAATAACTCAAACATGTTAAATATTTTCGTATGAGAAAATGATCTTGGTATTACGTATGTATGAGAATTTCGAGGGTAGCCCGGGCTCTTAAGATCCAATAATCCACCCATCTTGATCTACCGATATCGATACCGATCTAATTAGCGATGGCACTTTGTCAAAGCACTTTGTCACGGCCAAGTCACACAACATTAATATAATAAAGAAATCGCAGTAAGGCACCTTAGGCTTGTCACGACTTCTATACTCATTATAAAACAAAGTCGCTTGTTTCCCCTCATGTCCCTTTGTTCCCTTTAATCTTTAAAACTACGCAGCAGATTGTTCTCGGATCCCGTCCGATGAACACGCGTTTCCCGCTCAAGTGCACGCTGCTAGGCGACTGTGGTGCTGTCTCTTTCTATAGACAGCGCGCTCTCGCTCGGCACACTTTGTGCTTGTTGCGATTTCGCGATCACGTCCGCGCCTCGAGGTTTTTCGATTTTAGTGTGTCCGCGATCGAGCGAACTCTGCGCCGGCGCTTGTTTGCCTCGCCCGAGTGTGGGCCCTCGCCCGCGCTTGCCGCCGTAGGTCGCGCCGCGCCTTGCTCGCCAGCGCCCGAGTGCTAGTGTTGTGAGTTTTTGTGTGTGTTTCCCGACCGCCAGGAACACATCGTAAGTACGGTGATACGAAAAATAGGTACACTACACGAGGTTCGTACCTCTTTACACACCTCCCCTCCCGGTCGCCGGGCGGGGTTGTACCCTCTCGAAAATTCTCCATTAAGAGCAGACTGACCGACCGACATCATGGCCGACATGATTGACAAATTCTTGTCATTCCTTAAAGTTGAGTACCCCGACGCCGCGAAAAGATGGGACAACTTCGTGAGAAATCACGATGCTGATTCCCCCGTGTCTCCCGACTGTGACACCGCCGTGACTCCCGTAGAGTCCGTGGCCCCCCGACTTACTTACTCGTCTCCTTCTGAGATGTCTTGCTCGGAGCAAGAGACTGACCTTGGTGAAGGTGACTTCACCACGGTCGTCAGTAAAAAGACGAAGAAGAGAAAGCGCGCCGAAGGCTCTTCCTCTCCAGTCTTGTCCTCCCCGACTAAACAGGTCGGAAAACCGAAGTCTAGAAAGACTAAATCGGCCCCTAGGCCCGAGCTACCCGCGACGTCCGTGCAGACTAGCAGTGCCGCGTCCCCCGTTCGCCCCCCGATCGCCCCTCAGGCATCCCAGGCCTCGCAGGCCTCGCAAATAGTTCCGTCTCAGGCCCCTCTGGCTTCCGAGACGGAACTCGCTCCCAAAATGCCTCCTCCTATCATAGTACAGGAGAAGGAAAAATGGAATATCATTTCCGCCGCGATAAACGAGAAAAAGCTTCGCTACTCGACGGCTACCACAACTCCGATCGGGATAAAGGTCCAGGTCCAAACGCCTCAGGACCATCGCCTCCTAACTGCATTCCTCCGCGGAAAAAATATAGGTTACCACACCTATGCCTTAGAGGACGAACGTGTCCTCCGCGTCGTCATAGTAGGTGTCGACAAGTTCATCTCCGAAAGGGATGTACTTGAAGACCTAATAGCCCAAGGCTACCCGGCGACCGAGGTACACAGGATGTACCACCCCGTCAAAAAACACGTGTACAACATGGTACTAGTGATCCTCCCCCTTACCCCCGAGGGTAAGGAAATTTTTAACATACGCGCTGTATGTAACATAACCGGCATACGCGTGGAACCCCCCCGTAAAAGAGGCACTCCTGGCCAATGCCACAGGTGCCAACTTTACGGGCACTCCGCGCGAAACTGCCAAGCCCGACCGCGTTGTGTCAAGTGCCTCGGAGACCACGGCACCTCTGACTGCCCACGCAAAGCACCAGCTGAGGAGTCCGAACCCCCCAGCTGTGTGCTATGCAAAACACAAGGCCACCCGGCTAATTACAGAGGGTGTGTAAAAGCACCTAAAGTAAAGAGACGAATTGCGCCTCAAACAAAGAGAAATAATAAGGAAAAAACAAAGCAGAGATTTATCCCTGCTCCGCTTCCCACTAAATCACCTTGGGTGAACAACAGTAGTGCCCCAAAAAACTTCCCCGTGCCCCCCAACAGGGCCCAGCCCACCGCCGCGCAAAAACCCGCGCCCTCCGCGACAAAACCCGCGCCCCCAGCGACAAAGCCCGCAACACCCGCGGCAAAAGCCGCGCCTCCCGCGAAAAAGCCCACCCTCCCCGCGAATATAACCCCCAATTACGGAGACGATCTGGGGTACGTGACCGATTTCCTAAGCCTCATAAACCCGTCAGAGGTAGCCGATTTCTCCTACGGACTACGGACGGCTAGGACTTTTTCACAATTATCCGCCTGTCTGTCGACTTACAACGACTTGATCCGCAGGATCAATTCCCTCAATTTATCACCATCGTTTAACTAATGGATTCCACTGGAAGGATAAAACCGCGCTCCCTACAGGTAGTTACGTTTAATACAAACGGCATACATAATAATATAGACGAGATCCGCGAATTCGTCATAAACCACAATGTCGATATTTTACTAGTGCAGGAGACGTTCCTTAAGCCTAGTAGAAAAAGCCCCAAAATAGCTAACTATAAAATAGTTAGAAATGACAGAACCCGATCCCAACTCGGAGGCACAATGATTTATTACAAAAAATCATTGCACTGTGTTCCCCTAGAACCCCTATCCCTAACTAATTTAGAAACTTCTATTTGTCACATTAGCATGACAGACCATCAACCCATCATAATTGTATCTGCCTATTTAGCCAGCAAAATGCCCATAACTTCTAGCGAACTAGGATCACTATTTAACTTAGGCAACGCCGTCATCATTGCCGGCGACCTAAACTGCAAACACACAGAGTGGGGCAATGTCATCTCTAATACGAATGGCATTAGATTAACCGCCCTAAGCGACTCCTTAAATTTTGCAATTTTAGCCCCTAACGACCCCACTCGCTACGACACTGCTAGCCGTAGTAACAACCTTATTCATAACCCTAGTGTTATTGATATTGCGTTAGTTAAAAACATTAACCTCAACATATCTTTGGAAACAATCCACGAGCTTAACTCGGACCACAGACCAGTTAAAATTGCGCTTGGTAATTCTAACCAACTCGCTGCTAGTACTAAAAAGATAATTGATTATAAATTACTAGCAGATAACCTAGAAAACCTTCAATCGAGTCACCTCGATCTCATTCCCGATTTCATAGAAAACTCTAAAGTAGCGCTTGAGGCCTCTCTCCACTTGACTGATCATCTGGTAGAGAACATCGAAAAATCTTCTAGGGAAATGCCAGCGATCCATGAGAATCGCTGGCCTCTCCCAGATGATATTAAAGAGTCCATCAGACTCCGTAACGCGGCTAAACGCACGTACGATCGCTACCCATCGGAAGACTGGAGGAGGGCCCTCCGTCACTACGAGAGGGAAGTTAAATATAAAATCAAACAACACAAAGCCGAGAGGTGGGATCGAGTTCTTAGCGAACTCGAACCGTCTCACACGGCCTACTGGCCGCTGGCGAAGTCCCTCAAAAAAGATACGGAGAGCGACATGCCTCCACTAAACAGACCAAATCGTCCTCCTGCACTGGAAGATATTGACAAAGCCGAATGCTTGGCCGACACCATAGAAAATCAGTGCCGACCTAGTACTCTCCCGACTGACCCCGATCATGTTAATTTAGTCAATACCGAGGTAGAAAGCCGACTCATGGCCCCACCATCAGAGCCCCTCAGGCCGGTGGATGCGGAGGAAATCAAAGATATTATTAAAGATTTGAATTCCAGAAAGGCCCCAGGCCTCGACGGTATCTCAAATAAAACCCTTAAATTACTACCTTCCACTATAATTGAATTACTCGTGAACATCTTTAACGCCCTTTTACTAGGATGTTCATTCCCAGATATTTGGAAAGTAGCTATAATAATAGGTATCCACAAACCGGGTAAACTCCGGACGGAACCAAGTAGTTACAGACCAATTAGCTTAATTAGTTGCCTCGGTAAAATTTACGAAAGAGTTATACTAAGACGCCTAAAAGACGTCATAGTTGATAAAAAACTCTTACCTGACGAACAATTCGCATTCCGCGAATTCCACAGCTGTCCCGCTCAGGTACACCGCCTAACGGAGTACATATTAGAACAAAAGAACAATAGGAGACCGACTTGCGCTGTTTTTTTTGATGTCGCAAAAGCATTCGACAAAATTTGGCACAATGGGCTAATTTATAAACTTTTTAAACTCGGCATTCCCGATAGTCTTGTTATAATAATAAGTAACTACCTCAAAAACCGTAAATTTCGTTTTAGAGTTGAAGGCATTCTGTCTTCACTAAGATATCTAGAGGCTGGAGTACCGCAGGGCTCGGTTCTCTCCCCGACCCTCTACAATCTCTACACGTCCGATTTGCCCACCCACCCTCGAGTACAAAAAGCGCTATTCGCAGACGACACGGCCCTGTTCTTTGCTCATCGCCAAATAGCTTTCGCGTCCAAAAAACTCCAAGAAGCAGTTACCGAACTCGGTAAATGGTTCGCAAAATGGAGAATCGAACTAAACCCCGACAAAAGTCACGCTATATTATTTAACGGACTAAAACGTAAGAAAATGCAACCTATTAGTCTGCACGGAAAATTAATTCCCGAAGTCACGGCTGTCAAATACTTAGGAGTAGTACTAAACAAGTCGATGTCATTCACGAACCATATATCGAATACCGTACGTAAAGCGAAATTTGTGTTATACAAATTATATCCTTTACTCAACGCGAGTAGCAAAATGTCCTTAAGACATAAGCTCACCTAATACAAAACATGTATAAGAACGATACTCACTTATGCGTGCGTCTCTTTCGCACACATAAGTGACAATCAGATGAACCAATTGCAACGAGTTCAAAACCGTTTTTTGCGCATGGCAACAGGTGCCCCCCGTTACATGCGAAACATCGACTTGCATAGAGACTGCGAGCTTATCACTATCAAAGCCTACATCAAAGAACTCTCGGAGAGATTCTTTGAGAAAGGAAAAGTACATCCCAATCCGCTCATTCGTAAGGCTGTGGACTACGAACATGACGCACGGACATTCCGATACCCCTTCAGGCGGCCTAAGCATATCTTAGCCGACCCTGTAGACCCCATCACAGAATACGTAACGTACTGTGTACAGTTACGCAAACACAAATCACACTCACCCGCGTGGTTAGTACTGCACCGGGGACGACGCCGGCGCCTTCCCCGAGGACTTAACACGACCCGAACGACAAACAGACAGACCGACCGAAATCCGGTGCCGAGCTCGATCCCGGGATCGAGTTTGCATGCGGATAGCATAGGAACACACCTAAATCATGACCGCGACCGCGACATTGTCGTAGAGAGCTCTACCAATTACTTTGACATTAGAACATACACGCGTATGTCCCCCCAACCGGACTCGGAAGGGGAGAGGGACGGCCCTCTTTTGTGCAATAACATTAATAACTTGAGCTCATCTACCGCGATAACTCGTACGCAGCTAGTTTGTGCTACCGCGCGCGAGCAGCCTCACTCGTCAGAGAGTGAGTAAGGGGTCGGACCCCTTAGGAGCAGGGGGGATCCGTGTCCCCACGTCAAATGAAAATAGCTTATTCTCGTAGCTCTCCCCAATATTGCCCGATTATAATGTCACACGTGTGACTTTAGGAGAGGGGGCCAGGCCCCCTCATTGTTTATCTCCAAACCAACTAGCAACAGACTAGTTATAGCCACGATTAAACTACCATGGTCTTAACCAGACCAGTAGCTTAGACCCTTTCGAAAAAAAAAAAAAAAAAAAAAAAAAAAAAAAAAAAAACGCAGCAGATTTTGATGATTGCTTGAAATATTGCATAAAATGCCTTATCATACAACTTTAAAAATTTGTTTTTATTTATACTATTTAAAGCTTTTTACAACATTTCAATTGAACAAAATATTACTGGCACAAAAAAGTTGTATGCCAATTCTATACTTATTATAAAACAAAGTCGCTTTTTTCCCTCATGTCCCTTTGTTCCCTTTAATCTTTAAAACTACGCAGCAGATTTTGATGATTCTTTCATTGTTAGATAGCCTATGATATAATATTATAAAAAAAGGTAGATATCGCATTAGCGTGTACAGTCTTAGCGGTCAATTCAACCTAATTAGTGTAATTTGAATTAGTTGCATGTTGGCAGCGAGTGAGTGACGAGTTGTGAAGTTTTTGACTTAAAATGCCAAGCTAGTTTTCAAGAAATGTAAAAATTATGATACTAAATTAAAAAAGGATAAAACAGTTACGTACCACACGAAAGTACATGAAAACATCTAGAAATTAATTTTTTGTTTGGATATTTTCCAAAATTATCGACAAAATATTCAATGCTAAATATTAAACTAAAAAAGGATAGAGAATACGGACGACAACTGCAGCGTGATAAGGACAGACAATCGCGTGACAAAGAATAATCGATCGAAATATTCAGAAGCGCTAACTAAGCATCAATACGTAGGCATCAACTAATTGCGTAATATTGTAAACATCTTTTCGTTTCCCCGTTCCCTCTGAATCGTATCCAACGAAGGGCCGCTCGGATTGTTGACTACCATAGTGTTTCAAACAGGCTGGACCTCTTGGAATTACGCCAAGATGCATCCTCTCGGAAGCATACCTCCTGCATCTTATTGCCATCGTTTCACGCTTAAAATATACCATCCTCATCACCTTCTTAAGTGGCACTCGTAGAAGACGTTCATTTTTCGCGTAACTTTCTGCCGAGCATTGTAAATCTCTAGAACTTCTGGAACAAACTGTCACCAGCGGTATTTACGGACCTATACATATACCCTAGGCCGGCAACGCACCTACCTTCATGCAATCTAATGTTGCGAGAGTCCATGGGTGACGGTAGTTGCTTTTCACTTTTATTTAAACTTTCAACCCTTATTTCACCCCCTTGGGGGTAGAAGTTTCAAAAACGCTTCAACACGTATCCAATCATTTTTAATCAGTAGCCCAAACATAAAATTTCATGTTTCTAACTCAAGAAATAACGGACTTCCATTGAAACTTTCAACCCCGATTTCACCCCCTTGGAGGTAGAATTTCTAAAAACGCTTAAATACGTATCCATTCATTTTTAATCAGTAACCCAAAAATAAAATTTCATGTTCCTAACTTAAGAAATGACGGACTTTCATTCAGACTTTCAACCCCTGTTTCACCCCCTTCGGGGTAAAATTTTCAAAATTCCTTCCTTAGTGGGTGTCTACTTAATAAACACAACCCTACTCACTAAATTTCGTGGCTGTAACTTTAACAGTTTTCGCTCAGCGATGATGAATCAGTCAGTCAGTCAGGACATGTAATTTTATAAGATAGATGACGCCCGCTACTCCGTTGCGGCAAAATTCGTTTATCGCGAGGGAACCGTATATTTTTCCGGGATAAAAACTACCCTATGCCCTTTTGCCGGGACTCAAAGTATCTCCATGCCAAATTTCAGCGAAATCGGTTCAGCGGTTAGAGCGTGAAGAGGTATAACAGACAGACAGACAGACAGTAGGCACACTTTCGCATTTATAGTAATATTAGTAAGTAAGTATGGAAGTATGGATTAAAAAAGTACTTTACAAGTTTAGCCCGGACATACGACCGATCCTAAAGTAATTACTCTAAAAAAAAATATTAATATGTAAATACAGACAAAGAAACAAAAATTTACACGTTATAATTATACCACAAGTACTAATATTTTAAAAAATATTCAATGTGTACTTTTGTTTTCCTGCGACTTTATTATAATATGTATAGAATATAGCACATAGTTTAATAAAAAATAATCTAACAAACAATTAGTTTTATTCAATGTCTCTTCTGTTCAACAATAACAATATTCTCTTAATCTTTGTCGCGCATGCGCGCCGATGCGCCTGTCAAAACATATAGTTATCCTTTTCTATACCATTCGTTACGTATTATCTGTCACATTCATTGTTGTAACTATGGTACCTAACCTATAGATATGACAGAGGTAAGTACGTATGCGAGGACCAATTTGTATGAACATACCAGTGGCGAAGCGTCCATATAACCCGATTCCCATCGGCTTCCCTTAGGGCTTAGAAAAATCGAATATATGGGCCAACGACATATTTATCTAATAAATATTTTACATACCTACTTAAAAAACTTTGAATTCACAATGTTATATGCAATAAATTTTTCTCTCACTTGAAATACATAGTTTGAATTAATAACTATCGCCTACAAATTTTAAAAGGCAATGCAATGTGCGGGCGCAGAGAATCAAATAAGCCGCAGGATTAGCGGCTTATTTCTCCATACAACGACAGTTCATAGTAAGCATCTGTCCTTTTCATTCCTGTGAACTGGTCGTCATGTTCTGTCTCGTTCTAGCACGCGCGATATATACTTGGAAATAACTCGATGCCCGACGAGTTATTACGGAGAAAGGTTAATTAGCAACGCACAAGTGCAAGCGAGATAGATGAGTCATGAAGTAAAATTGTTATGATTCGAATTTAAGAATGAATGTAGCGACATTATACTTTTGCTGGCGCGTAATACATTTTATTTTGGTAGGATTTTTTGTAATACGACTTTATTAAGAATGCCTTTAGCGGTACTAAATATGACAGGCGCGTAATACATTCTTATTTTGCTGGTTTTTAGATTGACATATTAATATGGCGGATAGTGTGTTTGTAAACAACATGTCGTTTGTTTTGTTTTGTCGAATTTAAATTTTGTTTTAGCGTTAGTACTTAGAAGAGTGTCGTGAATTAAATTAATTTATATTGTGACTTGTGAATTGTGAGTCGTACGACGTAATCGTGTAGTTCGGAAAATATGGCATTAATTCAGAAAGACTGTTGTCTGACAGATTATATTTTGCTGTCGAAGGAAACTTTGTTTTCCAAACTTAGTTTTGAAAATTAAAAGCATGTCATTCAATTATAAATTACCAAAATTGGTAAGTAGATTTTTTACTCCGGCTTCCCTTCTCAAAATATTCACCCCTCGCCACTGGAACATACGCCATCTTTATTAAAACATCATTGTAGATAGCCCATTTATCGAGGGTGTTTATAGGCTATATTTTATCACGCTAAGACTAATAGGAGCGAAGAAATAGAGGAAAATGTGGAAAAAACGGGGAGAATTATTTGAAAGAGCTAACTTGAACGCGCTAATCTCAGGAACTACTGGTCCGATTTGAAAAATTCTTTCAGTGTTAGATAGCCCATTTATTGAGGAATATATTTTATCACGCTAAGACTAATAGGAGAATGTGGAAAAAACGGAGGAAATTATTTGAAAGGACTTATCTCGCGAACTACTGGAGCAATTTTTATGGTATTTGGCACAGATAAGAACGTGGTAAAGTTTTATGGTATTTGGCACGTGAAGGATCATAGGCTATCGATTTTGATCATTTTTTCAGTGGCTATATATTTTACACCCGTTCGCTAGTTGCCTATATTTGTTTAGAGATAAACGAGCAGCTCCATCAAGATTTGACTAGCTTGACTAGTTTTTTACAGAATGTTTTTGGTGGGATAGGCTTTATAGCTTACAATTTACAATTCGCAAATAAAAAATAAAAAACTTTGCAGATGTCGTCACAAAACGTTCGCGGACTACTTCGGCGACGAGACGCCCCGCTGCGTGGACCGCTGCGACGCGTGCGCGGACGAGCGGGGCGTGCGGCGCGCGCTCGAACAGCATATGCGCCGCGCCATGAGCGCGCGACTCACCACAGGGCTCATAGCTCAGGACGCGGAGGCCGAGGACCCCGACTTGTACGGCGGAGGACGAGTAGCGGCCGCCAGGTACTTGTACTATCAAAAAATTTTAAAAAAGTAGGCTAGCAGCTATTGTCTACTGAAGTGTCTTTGGACCTGTGGGTTTGTGGTTTGTGGGTCGCAGCTCGCGACCCCTAGGCCATTTAAAATTTTTGCAATGATTCCAAGACATGATGAAGGACATAGAACACTTTTTTATTGCAAACACAATTTGCAGTTCCCCTAGAGAGGGCAACCTCCATTTTTTTACACAAGGTACTAAGAATTCCGAGTACTTTTTAGCCGGCTTCAAACAGGGAGGTCCTATGTTCAACTGTATATCTTATTTTATCAAGTCGTATTTTCCAACAGAGAGACCGAGTCGTACTACGGCGGCGACAGCGACGGATCAGACAGCGACAGTCGACGCCGCGTGGGCGAGGAGACCAAGTCCATGATACTCAAGGAGCTCGCCAACAGACGGAAGAATATCGAGCAAGACATGAAACGGAACGACATGGAGTCCGCCAAATACTCCAAGTGTAAAGCCGCCGATAGCACGGGGAAGAAGGTAGGAAATACGTGATAGTTTATAACAATCCGCCGTTACTGCGACATCGCTAACAAAAATTTAAATAAAATGCACTTTATGACCTAAAAGGTTTCTTGACTCTACCACTACAAATCTGCGGCGGCATGTATCATATAGCCAAGATCATAAAGTGGAATTTTATTTGAATTTTTGTCTTCGACGTCCCGGTGATGGCGGCGGTGGACAAACTAATACTAGACTGACAGTCTGGTGCAGGATGCTCTAACCGTAACCACAGAATACATAATTAGTACCTTACGGTACAGAAGTTTCACTCCCGAGTTTAGGTATCATAAACGCAAGCGTCCGGTCACCGGACTAGTCTCGATAGGCTGGCACTCGCCCGACTTGTCGCACACGCAACGCACGCATCCGCGATACAAAAGTAATAGTACCCGGCCGCCGCGCTGCTCGCTTGACAGCCCTGGCAGATTGAAGCGAGACGGCAGATAGTTATTGTACTATGAACGCTAAACGCAATGCAAAAGGTTGAAATTAGGTTGTTTTCCAGAATAGTAGGTAAATATTGTCTCGGCAATTCGCGCCGTTTGTATGGAAGTGAGACATTCCTGCCGTAACAACACAATACTTTATGCATCAGCGACGTAGCTTAGCAATGTTCTTGAAATTATATCTGTGCAATGCAGAAACAAGTCAGAAGTCATCTCAAATAAATTTATGTCTGCAAGAATATTGTAGCTATGAATTGCGTTTCGAAACTATAACGTTTTAAATGCACTAGCCAGCAGTGCTATCTTACAAGATTTGTTACTACCGAGATTCATTATTTTATGGTAAGCAATTATAATTCAATGACTGAGTGAGGCTGTGAGCCAGTATATAAGATCTAGTGAACTTTCAAAATGAAACTTTTTAATGCAAGTTTTATTCTCGCGTCACAGGTAAACGGACTAACAATAAGTGGTCGCGAGGGCTACTTGACGCTTCTGGTGGACGCTCTCACCACCAACTTGGAGCGGATGAAGGGAGTGGAGGAACCTGACCATCATCTCAAGAAGCACCATGTAGAGCAGTGTGCGGTGGAGCTGGAGTATGAAGTGTTCTCTGCAAACACCGTCATCAGTCTGTACAGACGGGGAATGTCTAAACTGGTAAATCCATATTAATATTATAAAGTGCGAAGTGTGTCTGTTATCTCTTCACGCTGAACCGATTTTGCTGAAAGGTATGGAGTACTGTCCCAGGAAAAGACATAGGATACTTTTTATCCCGGAAAAATGTACGGTTTCCGCGCGATAAACGAATTTTGCGCAACGGAGTTGTGGGCGCCATCCCAGTGATATTGTATAAAAAAACTCAAAGCAGATATTATGTTACTACCGCGCGCGTTGTGAAGACTCAAATACGACCCAATTGGGTCGTCTTTTATCATAAAGTTAATATACCTATCGGAATAGAGAAACAAAGGCCTGAGCAAGCGAGATGTCACTATCAGTAACACTGCGTGGTAGAAAGAGAAGCGTGATTTGAGGTTGCATAGCTTTTTTTTCATCTGTTTGACATTCTGTCTGACCCTGTGCCGATCGTTGTCAATTTGGGCTCTCAGAAAAATTGTGATTTTAAGTTAAATTATGAATAGTTTTTAGAAATACTGCTCTAGAAACATGGATATAAGTTGGAAGATTGACTGTGATACCACACATCGAAAAATCCCGGACAAATATTCATTTCACAGGTGAATTATTCTACATCGACAGGACCTAGTTTTAAGTTTGTTTTTGCCAATTCCCTACGAGTTATTGGTATTGATTTTGATAATTCACTTCTATATATATTTAATTATATGGAAAACATAACTTGACTAGCCATGGTGCACAATTTAAGGATATTTGGTGTAAACAATTTTCATCTATTTTACACTAGGGCTGCACCAAGTTATCGATCAGTAGTATCGATATGAAAATATTTTTTAGTTAAGTATACTAATTATCTAGGAATGTTGAAATAATAACATACTCATCCGTAGTTTATAATTAAAGTATATTAATATACTATCATACATAATTTATTGTTTTTAAGGTTCCGCACCCAAAGGGTAAAAAGTCCTAGTAGTGGGGTCCCGCAGCCCGCTCTACTACTAAGACTTCGTTTCCTGTCCGTCTGTCCATCCGTCTGTCCGTCTGTCTGTCTCCAGGCTGTATAACAAGAACCGCTATAGTAATAGACTTCTGAAATTTCCACATATATTGTAATGCTCATCCAAGATAGGGGAATAGTTAAAAGCACTTCCGCAAGATGGGCATCAAATAAAAGGGCTCATTGAGAGTGAATTGAAAATTAATAGGGTCTAGTGAAGTCGTGTCGTGTCGTGTACTGATGTGACGTGACGTAACCTGTCGTGTCGTATCGTGTCGGGTTTTAGAAAATGCCCGGTTGAAACCGGTCACCTTTCATGCGCGAGTCCGACTCACACTTGGCCAATTTTTCAGATTTCCTGCTGACCTGGATACCAGAAATTCATGGCTTAAAATAATTAATCGTCCAAACTGGACTGCGAAGAAAAATTCATGCATACTTAATTATGCAGCAAGCATTTTGAAGAAAAGTCATATTTTACTTCAAAATTACAATTTTATTAGGTATACCTATAATATCTATGCAGTTTTATTTTATCCCACTTTATTATTTTTACAATCTTACAATTATTATTCCATGATCGATATTTTGTCGAATTACAAGATGTTTGTACATCACTGACACGCACACGTAAACATAATTGTATACATAGATGTAAATCAAATTTTGGTTATGCTTGACAGCTCAGGATTGTTTCTCTATTCCGATAGGTATATTACCTTTATGTCTTTTATTTAGTCTGTCTCTTTTGTATTATGTAAATGGCATTTCGTATCTTTTGTTTCGCTTATCTGTCAAAGTCCAATTTTGAATTTGAAAATTGTTCGGAAGAGATTTATGCCGGAAAATAGTATGAACGTAACAGATCTGTATAAGTAGAATATCATTGGCGCCATCTAGTAAGATTATAATAATTATTATTAAAATATAAAATCTAAGGCCGGTGGCATAAAAGGCATGCTATTTAGTTGTAAAACTTTGGTCATCATTAACGAATATATATTTTTTGAGCTTTTGTCATATTAACAGCATTTATTTAATTAGAGTACTTTTTCAGATATCAGCAATTAAAGGTTGTACAGACAGCCTTTATCCAAAGTTAAAGGAGTTTAAGCCTATGAAAGAAAATCAAACTCTTGCGGAATTCGTTCACGACTTTGAGAAGAAAAAAAAAGAGTGTGGATTCATCACTGCATCACAATTGGATTGTAAGTCAAAATTGACATTATGTACTAAACGAGATATTAAATGCTGGTAATATTATGTTTAAACTATATTTCTTTCTAATTTCAGGCAAAAGAAAAGAACAATCGGAGTCAGTTATGTCAAAATCTGATAAAGAATCGAAGAGAAAAGCGAATGCATTCAGAAAAGATCCTATGACACAAACGAAACTAAAAGAGTTTTTCACTGTAAAGCAGACTGAAGATCCACAGTCCACGTCTGATGAAGATGGAGGTCTCTTGATTGACGAGCAATCTTCACCGATTCACAATGAGACCACTCTAAAATTAAACGCCGATGACACAGTTAAAATAGAAGACACTAACGATACAGACCATTCAGATGACACCAGCGATCACAGCTCACCCGAAAAACAAACTACGAAGAAAATATTCATAAACATCACGCTACAGCCCATGAAAAAGGAAGAAAAAGAGAAAACTAAAATAGAAAGTGACAAAAATGGTAAAGAAACAGTGAATAAAGAGGATCCAAAATCAAAACATATCAAGCCGACTGCGAAACGAAAAATTAAGGCTCTGTTCGGTGAATCTGATAGTGAAGGGGAGCCGGACGGGAAAAAATCAAAAGTTTCTAAATCGTCCTCAGATAAGACAAAGACGTCCGAAAAACACGATAGCGAAGGGGAGTCAGACGTGACGAAACCGAAAGTTTCCAAATCCTCCACGCATAAGACAAAAACGCCCGATAAACACAAAAAACATAAATCCAGTGAAAGAAAATCCCACAAGAAAGACAAAGAGAGAAGGCATAAGTCCTCCGATGGTAAAAAAGAAAAGGAAGTAAAAGACGACAGAAGCGAAAAGAAACTATCTAATCATGATGTCAAAATAGAAAGTAAAGACGAAAATAAAACTCACAGTAATGAAAAGACGCATAGTGATAAAAATAGATACCAGTCGTTTGATGATTCAGACTCCGAAAAAGAGTTGGTGATAGATGACGGGAACTGTGATAAATCTTCCAGTTTTAATGAGCAAGATGAAACGTTGGTCATAAATAATACTTCTAAAAGAAATACTGAAGTGTTCGATGACAGATCCATGACCGATAGTGATATGATGTCTGATATGGACATGGATAAAAAAACAAAACCCGGGGAAAATATCAACGACAAATCGTTTGATAAAGACTATCAGTTGAGTTTGGAGGCGGAAAAAGTTTTGATGCAACTCAAACAATTCACAGAAACGAAACCTACAATTGAAGTCGAAAAAAATAAGGTCGACGATGCAAAGATAAATGTTTCTAACAACAACGACGTGTCGATATCACCGACGAAGCACGGGACAAAACATAAAGAACCACATAAACATAGCCCACACAAACATAGCAAAGAAAAGAAAGAAAAATCACATAAACATAGAAGCAAAACAGATAGGTCTCGCGAGAGAGAAAAGAGAAAAGAGGCGAAAAAAGAGAAAAAAGCTGAGAAGGTGGACGTAGCTGGACTCGTCGTGAAACTGCTTATGCCTTATTACAAGAAGAAGAAAATTAATAGCAGGGACCTGTTCAAAATTACTGCCAGACACATAGTGCATCAACTGTTAGCCATCCAAGTTACAGGTAAATTATGTTTTTAATTTATCATTAATTTTGGATTTTGAAGATTTTTTTTTGTTTTGTTGACCTTGTCTGATGTCTCACCTTTTTCAAAAGTTACTTAATAGTCAGGGAACCCTAGAACATTTTTTTTATTACTATCAAGCTAATTTTTTGTGAGTAGTTTCATTTTGATAAGACAAACAACATTTTATCTGCGAAAAATCTTGAAAGTGGTAGCTAACAGAGATAAAGGATTTGATTTGATACTTTGATTTGATGGTCCTAAAATATGGATTGTTTTATTTGTAGAACAAGGTTACTCTTAAATTGTATAACTATTAACATACCAATATACAAAAAGTCAGCTGGTTAGGGTCCCGTTTTAGGAAATTAGGGTACAAGTAGTCAACCAAGTTTTGTTGATTGCAGAACCCTAAAACGGAACCCTAACCAGCTGATTTTTTGTATATTAGTAGGTTTAGTTATATAATTTAAGAGTAACCTTATCCTACAAATAAAACAATCCATACTTTAGGACCATCAAGTCAAAGTATGAAATCCATTCCATCTCTGTTAGCTACCGCTTTCGAGATTTTTCGAAAATAAAAATGTTGTTCGTCTTATCAAAATGTATCTACTCACAAAAAATTAGCTTGTTAGTAATCACAAAAAAAAAATGTTCTAGGGCTCCCGTACTAGAAGCTACTCACAAAAAATTAGCTTGATAGTAATTAAAAAAAAAATTGTTCTACGGCTCCCTGGCTATAAAAGACTGTGTTTCTAGATTCTTTATATTATAGATATTAAGATGAAAGAAACAATCAAAAGATGCATGATTTTTATCATCGTTACATACAAATAATAAGATGAATCTTGTGTTATATTTTCAGAGGAAGCCGCTATAAGCATGATGTTAAAAAAAGCATTTAAAAAGGAAATCACAATAGAGAAGGAGAGTGACTTGGATTCGAAACTAATTTTAAGTAAAAACTAAAACCATAATTTATACTGTTGTTGTAAATATAATTATTGTTAATGAGTGCACGTTTTTGAAATGAATATTCTTGTATAATGTTTAATGAAAGTTTTGTTATTCAATAAAAGTGACAATTTAAATTTGTTACAATATAATTGATTTTCATATTACATTGTATAAAAATATACTTAGATACTAACGGTGGTATGAATAAAAAATCTTAGTGAAGGTTTTAACACTTTTCTAACTTAAATGTTCGCTAAAGTTAAAAACCGTCTTATAGCACTCCATATGAATAAACGCTTTCTAAGCCTTCGCTAAGTAAAATACTTTTAAATGACGTTTTATAATATTTTTGTTGGTAATGTTGGTACTGTGCCAATTTATTGTGTTCAATGTGTCAAAAATAATGAGTATTTTGTAAAAAAAAAAAACTTGAGAGGTGTCAAAGGACACCCGAATGGAACGGAGTTATTTCTGTTAAAAAAATCTGTACATAATAATACTTGAAAAAAAATATTTTAAAAACGCCATCTATTGACGCACAGGAATACTATCAACGCGCAACGCCCTCTGTCCCTAACATGCAGGTACTAATAAAAAAGTGTCGAGTGTCGTTTTTTTCGGCCTAGCGGGGGCTAATTTACTATATTAAATAAAGAAAGGGGTTTCACAACGCGCGAAAAGGAACTCCGTTCCAAAAAATATACTTTATGGATTTCATAAATTAAGTCATAATAGAGCGTCATAATACTTTTGTCGACGAGGGCGGCTAGAAATTTCTTCAGAAATTGCAATAATGTCAGAAATGGCGATAATACTCGATATTTCGACCATTTCAATCTCTTAAAATGGTCTTAAAGTAGGTCGGAGGCTTCACTAAAGTTTGCGAACTCCTATTTGACGTTTCGAGCCTAAATAACTGTTAGCAAACGTTTATTCATAACGATTATGCTTAAAATGTTCTTAAAATAGGCGCGCTATTTTTTGACAGCTGTCACCTTAAAAAGGCGTTAGAGCACTGTTAGAGAACCTTTATTCATATTATATTTTACAACAGGCTTTTAAAGCTTTTAAAAACCCTCGCTAAGTTTTTATTCATACGACCTTATTATTACAATTTGCATCTAGTATTCAAAGCCTCCTAAAATTAACAGTTCTAAACTCTGAATTAAAAAACATTTTTATATGTCATTCTTGCAACATTATACAGAGTTTATTATAAACTACATAGTCTAAAATTTTTAATCAAATATACGCGTTTTGGGGCATTACACCAATTTTTATAACATTAAATCTAGCTTGGCGTCTATGTGACATCTTTGGACGGAGCTTTTAGCTAGCAGTCGTTTTGTTATACGGCAAATTATCGCCATAAATTATTTCAAGGCCACGACTGGTATAATAGAGCTCAACCACAATAATTATTATACCACAATGTAGTCAGCATGCAAATTGTCCGCATTCTGTCATTGCATGGAAGATCCGCGAAGGCAATTATACGCATGCAGGAAAAGGCCCCAACTTGCAGCTAAGGGCCTTTCCACACGACGTATTTTTTGCGCACTGACGACGCGCGTTTCTGGTGCGCTCGTCTTTTGCGTTTTTCCATCGCGTTTTGGAAGTGTCGGCTTCATTCCGTTTGCTGAGCGTTCAACTTGCGTTTGTATCGATACAAACGAGTAGAGCGTAAAAAACGTCGCGTGGAAGGGCCCTAACGCAACCACTAACGGCGCTAAGCGAGTAATCTGCGTCGTCTTGCGGGCGTGCCGCGGGGGGCGGGGCGTTTGCGCGCGCGGGGCGTGTCCGGCTCGAGCGGCGCACTCGTGCACAGGTTGCGCGTGTTCCCGAACGACGGCTCCAGCCCGATCGTCTCTTGGAACTGCCGCACGCGACCCACTAGCTCCTCGTCGTTTTCTATTAGCTCCTCGATCTGAAATATAGTATATAGATGATATATGACGGAAATTGTCGATACGAATCTGTGAACATTATAAAGAATGTAAAATTAGTCAGTTATTTTTTAAATAACCGATTTGTTCTGTATTAAATTTTAAAATAACTATATTTTCTTCTCTTTCATATTACATGTCACACTAATATTATAAGCGAAGGTTTTTGTGTTTGTGTGCATGTACATTGTTTGATACCACTTTACACACTTTTTTAACCCAAACTGGTGGAACCTACACCCAAAGGACAAGATCCAACGTCCATACAATTTTGGGCTAATTTTAAAAGTGCCGACCAACGCAAATAAACCCATTATTTAAATAGAACATAATCTAGGGAATAATTTTTATTATTACACCAAAGCTCTAAGTCAAGTCTCCGAGTTGTTATTCAAGGTCAAACTTTTTTTTTTATAACATGTAATAAAACTTATTTTATTAATTAAAAGCAATAAGTAATCGATCCCAACGTCCCTATCCGAATCATAGAACAAATTGGAGGCCAAATACATACAAATGGTTTAAAAAAAACTCAAAGGAAGGGGGATACTCAACGTGCTTGGTGTACGCGCGACATTTGGCTAGTATTCCAAGTAAGCAATGGTACGTAGAGGTTCCCTCTTCCTTTAAATTTTTCCAAATCATTTGTAGATATTTGGCCTCTAATCTGTTCTATGCCTCGGATAGGGACGTTGGGATCGATTACTTATTGCTTTTAATACTTCAGTCGGATTTTCCAGGAATTGCTATTGTATTCTATTGTTGTCGCGATCACCGGTGCTCGCGCGGGGCCTGAAGGATTAATTAATAAAATAAGTTTTATTACATGTTATAAAAAAAGTATGACCTTGAATAACAACTCTGAGAAAGATTATCCTTAAACCGTTAAAACAAAAATCAAAGATTTCTTTCACCAAAACCTATAATACAGCCTACCTCATGCTTGTAATCAGCCAGCAGGTCTGTGGCGAGGCGCACTAGGTAGGTAGTGAGCTGCCCGCCCTGCGGCGACACGCGCGCGTACAGGCGCAGCACCGCCGGCACTAACTCCTCCGCTACCGTGCGCTTCATTTTCTGTACAACCATTATTTTTTTAATTTAACGATGTGAGCGGCAGCCGTAAAGGAAGATCTTCCGACGGAGCGAGCATGCTCATTCAGGCCGAAGTCCCCTGACGTCATTTCTTCATTGTATATATCTTGCGTGTGATAGTCTGTCAGTCGCGTTTTTGCGTTTCGCAGCGTTAGTGTGCAGTTAGCTAGGCTGTAGCCTACCTATGATGTATCATAATCATAATAAAATTATGCAGGTAAGTACCTAAAAGTTGTTATGCAGTTATACTACGAGTTCTTTATAAGAACGTGCTACAGACTACAGTCGATCAAATATCTCCAAAAACAAGAAAATGAAAATTGGCAAGAGACTTACGTGTGACACAATATTAGTGGTCACTCGCTCCTGTAGATCATCGATGTCTCCGTCGCCAGCTTTGTCTGGTTTTTCTGTAACAATTTAAAAGTTTTTGTGTTGCTTATTTAAAAAAAAAAAAAACTAAACGATTGATAGACCAGGCGAACGACATTGCAAATATTTTACAAAACGTTGTCGTTCTTGTCAGTGAAATCTACATATTTTGATTTCGAGAGTGTGAAGCAGCGATCCAGCAGGAATTTTGTGCATTAAAGTGCGTAGCCGCGTCTTCATAATTCGCACGCAGAGAAGGGCATACGCGCCACATTGCAATTGATGCCACTTCGTATTGCATAGTGCAGTTTACGCCCCAAACTGTTGGTCGACGAGTTGTAGCGCGCTAAACAGTTCACACTACTTCATTATTATGTATAGAAACAAGGGGCCTATTATCCTGATTTAAGTATTCGAGCGCAGGCAGATTCAATCGCGAGTGTGATTATCTGTGTCAAAAATTTGAGACATGAGAATTGAACCAATTCTCGTCGTCCTCATTCGTTCAGTCGCAGCAGGCCGCACTGACAGCCTACATTAGAGCCATAAGAATAAGGTCAATACGTACTGGGCAGCCTCATCCGCGGTCCGCACAGCAGCGCGATGGCGTCCAGCAGCGCGGCGGGAGGCGGCGCGGCGGCGTCCTCGTCCGCGGCGGCCGCGAGCAGCTCGCGCGCCAGCTGGCACTGCACGTTCAGTCGCAGCAGGTCACACTGACAGCCTACATTCAAGGCATGAGAACAAGGCCAATACATACTGGGTAATCGCATCCGCGGTCCGCACAGCAGCGCGATGGCGTCCAGCAGCGCGGCGGGCGGCGGCGCATCGGCGTCCTCGTCCGCGGCGGCCGCGAGCAGCTCGCGCGCCAGCTGGCACTGCACGTTCAGTCGCAGCAGGTCACACTGACAGCCTACATTCAAGGCATGAGAACAAGGCCAATACATACTGGGTAATCGCATCCGCGGTCCGCACAGCAGCGCGATGGCGTCCAGCAGCGCGGCGGGCGGCGGCGCATCGGCGTCCTCGTCCGCGGCGGCCCGCGCAGTTCGCGCGCCAGCTGGCACTGCACATTCAGTCGCAGCAGGTCACACTGACAGCCTACATTCAAGGCATGAGAACAAGGCCAATACATACTGGGTAATCGCATCCGCGGTCCGCACAGCAGCGCGATGGCGTCCAGCAGCGCGGCGGGCGGCGGCGCATCGGCGTCCTCGTCCGCGGCGGCCGCGAGCAGCTCCCGCGCCAGCCGGCACTGCACGTTCAGCCGCTGCACCGCCGACAGACGCTGCAGCATCACGTCGTATATCAGCTGCCGCGCGTCGTACGATAGCGCCTCTGTACATAAGGAACGTTGGTTGAAGCGACATATTCGCATATTGGTATTTGAATCGATCATCAAACAAACCAAAACAAAGGGTATTGATAAATTAGCAATATTTTTGTGCGGCTCTAAAAGGTACACGCCGGCAATGTACGTACGAATTTCTGTCGTTAATCATGTTTAAACGCTTAGTAGGAAGTCAAACAGCAGACAGACTGACCGGTGTCGACAGTGTTGTAGTGCACTATACAGTCGACGAAGTGGTGGTAGATGGCGTCGGCCGGCAGCGCGCTGGTGACGTAGTACTCGGCCGGCGACCGCACTGCGGCGTCCTCGTCCGACAGCAGCGCGCAATATCTGCACCAAATTGAGGGTTTATTATGCACTGAAACTTAGGTAGCCTCAGAGTATTAGGTGGGTCTAAATCCAGATATTAAAACCACGGAAACTTTGTACTGGGCTACTTCTTCGTGATGCCATTTTTGGTCTGTCTACATTTTAATATGTTTAAAATTAATGTAAGTCTATATTTTAACTTGTGCTATATCCTCAATAGTTATACCTGTAGTACAGCGGCGTGCGCAGGCGCAGGAAGCCGGCGAGCAGCAGACGCGTGATGGCGCGCGCCGCCGCCCGCCGCAGCGGCGCCGCACCGCCCACCGCCAAGCACGCGCACACCGTGCCCAGCTGCGCCTCTACTATGCACGAGTATCTATAGTAGTAAACACCATGGATTGGTACAATCACTTATGTATCGACGCATGCCTTCGACTGCCGTTGACTGCCATCGATGCATGCCGTCGACAAATGCCATTCGTATGTAAGAATCCTTAAGCACAAATCTTCAGTTGCAGTGTTGTGTGCTTATCCATACAACATACTTACAGGGGGTATACCGTATATCTTTACCCCGTATCCTAAAATCGCTCCTATCGAGATTTTTGACGGTTGTATAGTATGTCACCGACGCGCTATTATTTTCATAACTTGGTACAGATTTTAAAAATAATCCCTTATAGTAGGGGCGGGGAAGGTGCTATTTGTGTAGTCACTCGACGTCATGGAGACCTAGTAGGTTTTTTTACATTAGGTAAAACTGATAAAAAATAATAAGAGCGTTTTTTATTTAAGCGGTGGGTTCAGAAACTGCAGCCAGTTTAAAATTTTGAAAAAGAAAATATATTCACAAAATTGCTTATTTAGGTACATTAAAAATATACTCAAGACAACAAGGACTAAATCATTTAGTTTAGTGCAAAATAAAATATCTGCGAAGCTTAGTTAGGAAAATATGAAGCTTTATTTTTTTATATTTTAAAATGTCCCTACAGGCTTACCTGACCTTTGAATCGTCAGTGCTTTATATGGAAGCTTCTTTGGGGTATACTAAACATCCCCTACCTTAATCTGACAGATCCGATGACATTTCAATATTCAAAAAAAATTTTTTTAACACACCACGTGAGAAATCTGATTTCTATACCATGATAACTAGACACATGTCGGAAGCCTACACAAGCTTAATCGATTCAATGCGGCGCACACTTTCAGCCGTGGCGGCATACAATTTTCGCGTGACACGTGAGCCACGCCATAGAAGTAGATGACACGGCTACCGTGTCACCCGCCACGTTCAAAAAGGTTTATTGTTTTTCTTGTTTTTTTCGCCTGTATTTACTTGATTTATTTAGTTGAGCCCAAACCATTGTTGTTGACGGAAGGCTACGTTGTTTTAAGTTGATTTCGAGTAGTTTTAGTAAGTGTAAACCTGAAAATGGCAGTTAAGCGATTTTTTTATTCAGATGTTGCAAACCTTTGGTAGGTTTCAAAGTTAGAAAAATGAGTATATTAAATAGATCTGGGTTTCCGATGTAAATTATACGTTCGTAGATAAATTTAAAGAAGCTCGAAGCTAAGTTTTTTTAACCGACTTCCAAAAAGGAGGAGGTTATGCGTTCGGCTGTGGATATCTTTTTTATGTGTGTTCAACGATTACTCCGCCGTATGTGAACCGATTTTCAAAATTTTTCTTTTGATGTATAGGGTATTCGTTTCGATTGATCCGGTTCCGAGTTGGTACCATTTTCACAAAAGTAGTGGTCTGATGATGGGAACCATGAGGGATCCAGGGGACTTCTTAAAAATCAAATGGGAACATAATATGGTTATTTTGGCTTTATGGGAAGTGTTATGATCAGATACTACCAAAAAGTAAAATTTTGCACCATGGTATACCACGGTTCCGAAGGTGCTGAACAGAATTGCTGATTCCTTATAGATACGTGTTTGAGAGTTTCACTGTCGTTTAAAATACCAAAAATCATAAGCTACTATGCTGATTACATTAATCATCATCATCAATACTACACAGATGTCCACGTACGTCTGACCACTAAGAAATGATAGCTAAACTGTTTATTTACAAACAATTAACAAACCAAAATCAGTAATGAACAAGTTTCATCTTGCTTGCTCGCCGGTGTGCTTTTCCTAGTAAGAAAGTACCTACCGTATATCTTGTATATAAGGTTCATTTTGCTTAAAAAGACAAACAGTCATAAACTTAACGTCTATTGTTTCCCGGCGCTAGCGCTCACCATTTTTTATGCACTTTGATTGTTTATACATAGAATAATATAGACACCCAATATTACTTCTTTATTTTCTTAAAAGTTTACTACTAAAAAGCCCGGCCGCACATTATCCAAAATTTCTGATCAGAAAAATTCGGACGCTCATACATTTTGTCACGTCAGAATTCTGATAGTATGCGGGGTCCACAACAAAATATATGAACAGAGTGTTCCGGCGGGCGTCCGATTTTTTCTGATCAGAAATTTCGGATAATGTACGGCCGGGCTAAAAAAGGAGACAGCCCCTACTTTTACAATTCACATAATATTTTATATTAAGACGGTTTTGTTCGGAGTGGAACCTTCAAAAGTGTAATTTGAGGGAGATACAATCGCTTTCTAAATGACACGGCTCACGTGTCATACGCCACACGTTAAAAACCCATAAGACGCGGCTGCCGTGTAATCCGAAATGAATGCACCTTTAAAAAAGGTTGACGGCCCCTAATTTTTTTCAATTTACAGAATATTCAGAGGCGAAACCTGTAGGCTTATTCTACGTGGAAAATTAAGAGGATTTTGTTCAGAGTAGACCCTTCTAAGGTGTAATTTGAAGGAGATACAATCGTTTTTTAAATGACACAGCTCACGTGTCATACGCCACACGTTAAAAACGTGTATGACACGGCTCCCGTGTCATCCGCACTGAATCAGTTAACCTGATACGCTCGAGCTAAGCTCTCTCTTCCCCTACTCAACTATTAAAGTTGTAGGACAGTGCAACTAAGTACCGACCTGGTGGCACAGTCTGTGAGCGCCAGGAGCGCGTTGAGCCGTGCTGTGAGCGGCGCGGTGTCGTCCCGTAGCAACGCGGCGAGCGGCGGCGCGAGCGCGGCCGCCGCCGCACGCGACCGCACGCACAGCCGCCCCGCCCCCGCCACGCACAACGCTCGACGTGTGTCGCACCACTCTGTAAATACATATTATACACAATAACTAAACACTATCCCCTTGCTAATTCAACTAAGCCAACTAATAAAATATTTACATTGAAAATACAAGGTTTGCTAGTCTTTAACACATTGGTAAAGTCATAACAGACCAAAAAGCTGAGCTTGTATAGTTATAGAGTTCTAGTTTCAAAATTTTTCGTGATACATGCGCGTACCTGGCGGCTGCGCGGCGAGCGCGTCGAGGAACAGGCGCAGCAGCGCGGGGTCGGGCGGCGCGCGCGCCACCAGCGACAGGTCCGCCGCGCGCACCCACTCCGACACCTCGCCGCCCGCCAGCGCGCGCCGCTCCGCTACAGCAACACGTTAGATTACGCGTGTGTTGCCTTATTACCTAGATGCAACTTAGGTAATAATGCAACTCTGCACCTTTATATTATGTATTATATTAACTTTCGAATAATGTTTAAAGTCAGTTCACGACGACATCTCATACAGAACGCGTGACTCGATCTCATATCCCATTTTAGTAATAGTTAGATCTATGCAATACAGGAACATTCTTTGATCTCTTGTTTTATATCTATCCCAACCCCGAATACATTAAAATATGAACACAGCACGAGTAAGACATTTTATTCTTGGCAGCTTATGGGATAAAGACAATAAACATTGTTGTAAGTCAGACGCAGTCCCAGCCTCAAACTGCGGGACATCTCGATTGAAACTGCGCTAATGAGTGCATAAGCGCAGTTACCACAACACTCACATATCTGCATCAGCTCCGTGGCCCAGTCGATGTTATCGGGATCGAGCTGCGCAGCCAGGTGCACGCAGGCCGGTCTGCAGCCTGAAATTGACAATACATTTTAACCAGTAACGCTGCGTATCTATACTAATACTAGCTGTCCCGGCAAACGTTGCTTTGCCATAATATAAAGTATTTCGTCCATATTAATTCATTGAAGTGACTAAATAAGTATGTCGCCATGGCAACGTCGAGCGCTATCTCGTCGCACAAACAATGGTCGCCGTCAGTCTCAGGTTGTAATAATTTACTATTATTTATTCAACAAATGCATATATCAATATATAAAGTACCCAGTAGCCGATTCTCAGACCTACTGAATATGCATATAAAATTTGGTAAAAATCAGTAAAGCCGTTTCGGAGAAGTTCGCGGACTAACATTGTGACACGGGAATTTTATATACTATATAAGATATAAGATAATAAAGCGAAAGAGTTTGTTTGAAAGCGAAAATGTGGAATAAACGAGAGGAAATTATTTGAAAGGGCTTATTTGAACGCGTAAATCTCAGGAACTACTGGTCTGAAAAAATATATATTTCAGTGTTAGATAGCCCATTTATTGGGGAAGGCTATAGGCTATATTTTATCACGCTAAGACTAATAGGAGCGAAGAAATAGAGGAAATGTGGAAAAAACGGGAGGAAATATATTTGAAAGGGCTTATTTGAACGCGTAAATCTCAGGAACTACTGGTCTGAAAAAATATATATTTCAGTGTTAGATAGCCCATTTATTGGGGAAGGCTATAGGCTATATTTTATTACGCTAAGACTAATAGGAGCGAAGAAATAGAGGAAATGAGGAAAAAACGGGAGGAAATATATTTGAAAGGGCTTATTTGAACGCGCCAATCTCAAGAACTAATGGTCCGATTTGAAAAATTCTTTCAATGTTAGATAGTTCATTTATCGAGAAAGGCTATATTTTATTACGCTACTACGACTAATAGGGGCGAAGAAACAGAGGAAAATGTGGAATAAGCGGGAGGAAATTATTTGAAAGGGCTTATTTGAACGCGCTAATCACAAGAACTACTGGTCCGATTTGAAAAATTCTTTCAGTGTTAGATAGCCCATTTATCGAGGAAGGCTATAGGCTATATTTTATCATGCTAAGACTAACAGGAGCGAAGAAATAGAGGAAAATGTGGAAAAAACGGGAGGAAATATATTTGAAAGGGCTTATTTGAACGCGCTAATCTCAAGTATTACTGGTCCGATTTGAACAATTTTTTCAGTGTTAGATAGCTCATTTATCGAGAAAGGCTACAGGATATATTTTATCACGCTAAGAGTAATAGGAGCGAAGAAATAGAGGAAAATGTGAAAAAAACGGGAGGAAATATATTTAAAAGGGCTTATTTGAACGCGCTAATCTTTTTTTTTATTATTAAATAAGGGGGCAAACGAGCAAACGGGTCACCTGATGGTAAGCAACTACCGTCGCCCATGGACACTCGCAACATCAGAAGAGGTGCAGGTGCGTTGCCGGCCTTTTAAGAGGGAATACGCTCTTTTCTTGAAGGTTTGCAGGTCGTATAGGTCCGGAAAAACTGCTGGTGACAGTTCATTCCAGAGTTTTACAGTGCGCGGCAGAAAATTACGCAAAAAACGGACTGTGGAAGACTGCCACTCATCAAGGTGATGAGGATGGTATGTTTTTCGCGTAGGACGATGGCGAAAAGTTGCAGGTGGTATGATTCCGAACAATTCCTCAGAGCACTCCCCGTGATACAACCGATAGAAGATGCAGAGTGAAGCTACATCTCGGCGTAATTCCAAAGGGTCCAAGCTGTTTGAAACACTATGGCAGTCAACAATTTGAGCGTCCCTTCGTTGGTATTTTGGCGCCCCTGCCCAAAGATAAGAACAATATTCCATATGAGGCCGAACCTGCGCCTTGTAGAGTTGTAGACGTTGGTCCGGACTGATGTACTGTCTCGCTCTGTTAAGAACGCCAAGCTTCTTCGAGGCTAATTTGGCCTTACCCTCTAGATGATATCGGAACTGGACTTCGCTCGATATGTTGACGCCAAGTATCTCAATGCTAGGGGAGATGGTTAAAGATGTGCCCTCGAAACGAGGACATACGACCATTGGTGACTTTTTAGTGGTGAGCGCGCAGACTTTTATTTATTTATTTAATAATTTATGTACACAAAACTATTTACAGTGAAAGACTTATAACTAAAAATACATTTTGGTACAAAGGTACTACTTATTCCGATTGGAATCTCTTCCAGTAGACCTGCTACAGGAAATTTAGAAAAATAGGTAACAATAATAAGTGCACACAACAATTGAGTCTTAGATATAAAATAATTATAATCAGGTACATACATAAAATAAAAAATAAAAAAATCATAAATTAAGTATATAACGATAAACTATAATTAATATATGAATGTAATACTAATATATAATTATATCAATAATATACAAAATATATTTAAATATATATAAATACACAAATATGTATATAATAATATTTTATATTATTATACTTAAGGGGTTTGTTGACGTAGGTGACATTATTAGGAGAAGCTTAAATTATTAATATAAGTAAGTAATCGAAAATATATTTTTTTTTTCAATTAAGTAATTATAATAAAGGAAAATATAATTAGAGGACATTATTTTGTATAACCTGTAAAGGACTTTTAATAAAAATTTAATATAAGGAATAAAAGTTTATGACTTCGTTATAACATTAAAAAAACATTTTTGTGATATTTATTTCTGATGATTTATCAATCTGATAAATCCATACTAATAAGAATGAGAAAGTGTCTGTCTGTTATAATATCTTCATGCTTAAACCACTGAACCGATTTTGCTGAAATTTGGTATGGAGATACTTACTTTGAGTCCCGAAACAGGACACAGGATACTTTTGCCGCGCAACGGAGCGTCAACTAGTTATTACTATCATTAATGAATAATGACAATCATAATGATGACGATGATAATGATATCGGTATGTACAAATGGGCTGTCAATCTCAGTTGTGGCGTCCCTAACGAATAGAGACATCCACTGTATTGATAATTGATACATCAACGTGTCGATGAAACACTTGAGCTCGTCAACTAGGGATGTACTTTTTTTTTAACGGGCTTTGGCCCACCACACATTCCCACCACTGTATCTCCTGTGTCGCCAGGATCGACAGCGGTATCCAACCACGAAAACCCTTTGATATGATCTCAGGGAGCCCGAGGGACATGCTAAAGCTGTCTTGGGACCCGCAACGAATTTAATCAGAAGAAGATAGGAGGAGTAGGAAGTGTACAGTTTCCCTCCCCATAAATAGCGGGAGACAGCACAAAGTTGCAATGACCGAAAGTCAAAGAACTAAAGGGATAGCACCACGGGAATAATTAATATTAATTATGACTACTAAGCTAGATCTAAGTTAATGTTGGGATTTGTTGTGTTACACTGTTTCCAGTAATAATTATGACAAAAACGCTTAAAGGCACGGAAGTTCCTTGCGTTGTCCACGAGATCATCGTAATATGGGACTCCAGATTTGCAAAGTATGTTGTTAAGCATTATAGATCTTTCGTTTTGCCAGAGGTTACACTCCCAGAGAACATGATGGGCGGTTTGTTCGAATATGTTGCCTTCGGTCGAGCACTCGCACATGGGTGATTCTACTAGTTTAAATCCATAGAGTTTGGCTTTAAAATTACCATGACCGGTCAGGAATTGAGATACGCAATGATCAATATCCATCCAGTGTTTGGATAGCCGTTGACGTATATCTGGAAAAAAGTTATAAAGGTGGCGACCTTTTGTGGAGTTATCCCAACGAGTTTGCCATTCGGACATTAGGTAACGTACTGAATTATCTAAGGGTTCAAACAATCTAGCTATTTTTGGTTTATCGCGAGCGTTTAAAAAGTCCGGGCTAGTAATGTTTTTGTTGTGGTAGTACATAGTCGCACGACGCTGTATTTCAAGGTCTACGGGTAAAACTCCGGCTAGTACGGGTAAAGCTTCGGTACTTGTGGTTCTGTAAGCTTTACACAGGAAAATGAGAGCAAGACGTTGGCTTTGTAATAATTTGCGACGAGCCGCACCAATAGTTGCTCGGTCGGCCCACACGGGAGCCCCGTAGCATAAAGTACCTAGGAATGTCGCTGAGTAAATTAGTTGGAGAGTTTTAAATGAGAGACCCCATGTTGAAGTGGAAATTTTGGTAAATGAATAAAAGTTACGTTTAGCTTTTTCACCGGTCTGAATTATATGATCTAAAAACGAAAATTTATTTTCTAAGTAAAGCCCGAGATAACAGAGCGACTGCTTGCGTTTAACGTTAACATTATTAAGTTTAATGCTGGGTGTCGACAAGAGGGATCCCTTCAAAAGTATTTGGTAGGTTTTATGCGCGGCAAAATTTAAGCGGTTGCGGTGGCCCCAGTCCGAAATTAAGTTTAAACTTTGGTTTGCTTTTGTTTCAATTTCGGAACGTGAGTTAGCCTGAATAATGAGAAAACCATCATCGGCATAGCCAACTAGTATGCAAAGTGGTGGGAGGGGGAGGCATAGCAGATCGTCGAAGCCTACGTTCCATTGATACGTTCTACGATTGATACGATTCTTGATACGTTCTTACTTTTATAACAGTTTAACTAAGCTTCAACTTGGTCACTGCATTCACGCTAAAACCCTGACGTGCAGCTGTCCACAGGGTTCCGTACTCTCGCCTAAATTGTGGAACTAGGGATGTACTATGTATCGATAAAAAATGACGCCTTTCACATCGCTTTCGGTGACGGTCACTGGTTTCATTAAAATAGACGGTCAACGCAGGAGTAACCGTTATTTTAAAAACCGGCCAAGTGCGAGTTGGACTCGCTACTGAAGGGTTCCGCAGCAGCAATAAGGTTTGCCATTTATGACGTATAAAAAAACTACTTGATAGATCTCGTTCAAACCATTTTTTTTGGTAGTTTTTATAGTAATGTACATCATATATTTTTTTAGAATTATCATGTTCTACTTTAGAAGTTAGAGGGGGGGGGGGGGACACATACATTTATTTATTTATTTAATCTTCATGCAAGTTACAAAAATACATTAAAAAAAGTTTGAAATAATGCATCGGCACATTTTACCACTTTGGAAGAGTTTCTCTCGCAAACTATTCAGATTATAAAAAAATGATATTAGAAACCTCAATATGATTTTTTAAGATCTATCCATAGATACCCTACACGCGTAGGTTGGACGAAAAAAAATTTTTTTTGTTTCAGTTGTACCTATGGGGACCCCTAAAATTTTTAATAATTTTTTCATTTTTGTATCAAAATCTTAATGCGGTTCACAGACTACATCTACTTACCAAGTTTTAATAGTATAGCTCTTATAGTTTCGGAGAAAAGTGGCTGTGACATACGGACGGACAGACAGACAGACAGACAGACAGACAGACAGACATGATGAATCTGTAAGGGTTCCGTTTTTTGCCATTTTGACTACGGAACCCTAAAAAAGAAGATCAAATGTTGTATGAAAAAAACGTTTGCTAAAATTATCTTAGATAATATTAATAAAGATGCAGCATTGAATAAGTATCTATGATACAAAAATATGACGAGGCTAAACGATATTCCTGTCATAACGTCGAGGTTTTGTAGGTATTAAAAGCTATACTTAATTAAGTTATAACTATAAACTATTCCTTGGTGCATTAATGTTATAACAAGTTACTGTATACTGTTTAAGCCATTTTGTAAATTAACATACAAAATATCTATGCAATATTATGTATATGAAAGCCAATAAGCCATTTTAATTAAACGCCGATAGCACATCACAATTCATGACGTGAGTGGAAGAATAAGGTAAGTAACATGAATAAACTTCCCGTTTTTTTTTTTGCTTAAATGGAGGCTTTAGGGCTGGAAAAAATATTTTAAATAGAAAAACTATGGATTCTATGTGTAGCCAGATGTATTAGCTAGGTTATGAAGTAGATAATTTACAAGTTTTATTAAAATAATTAGAGAAAAAATGAGTTATTGTCGGTATGTTACGAAATGTTACTTGTTCGATTCTTCCACTCACATCTTCATTATTACTCTTTTAACGTTGTTCGTGGTGGCCGAAAAGGAAGATCTTCCGACCGAGAGAGATAGCATGCTCGGTCAGGCCGAAGCCCACTGACGTCATTTCAGACGTTGTATATATCTTGCCGTTCTCCGAAACTTCGATAGCGCGATGCAGGATTGTTAGGCGAATTGTGGGTACCGCCACATCACTCCCCCCCGAAGACCTGTGGTATTCTTCGATGCGCTTGTGTTGTCAGGTGTGGGCCGAAGCTACGCGTGCAATGACCAGGAGAGGGACCCTTGCTCTGCTTGCTGACCGGTCGTTGTAGCCTATGGCTGCCCCGTTCAAGCCAGACACGGGTTCGACCGGCGCGGACCTCCAACGCGGCTTATGGTCGAGGCGACCCGGTTATGCTTGATGTCTGCTGACGTGGTGCGGAGGGGCGGGGAGTGTTGATGATGATTGATGTCCAGAAGGATGCGTGTTCTTGTCGGTGGTCACCAATTTAACGTTGTTCGTGGTGGCCGAAAAGGAAGATCTTCCGACCGAGAGAGATAGCATGCTCGGTCAGGCCGAAGCCCACTGACGTCATTTCAGACGTTGTATATATCTTGCCGTTCTCCGAAACTTCGATAGCGCGATGCAGGATTGTTAGGCGAATTGTGGGTACCGCCACACTCTCGTTTAATCAAATATCGAAATAGTATTATTCATTTTATATCATGATGTACGAATGTTAATAAAGCTTCATTGATCACCAGAAACATTAATCGAGTCGTACATATTACATCGACATAGACTTTTATCGATAAATTCGTGTAACATCCCTATTTCCTACATGACCTCAGAGTTATGTCGATTTTGATAGTATTTGTAGCATTGAGCCATTGAGTAACACTGATCGTGAAGGTCAGATAGAATTGAAGCATAATTGAAAGCTGCCACTATTTTGTTACAGTTTTCACTTACAGCCTTCGCGCTTGAATAATATCAGTAATAAAATATTATAGTCTTTTGTAATGTATACTGAGGTCAAATTTCTATGTAGCTTATAGCCTATAGCTATAAAAGTAATTAAGAGAATACTTGTAACCTGGCACACTCGTTATAACACAAGACATTGAAAGTGATAAAGAAATTCTACAATGCTAATATTATAATGTAATTTTGTTTCGAATTTTAGATTATGTAAATATTTGAATTTGAAACAGGATACTGTGTTCATCTTGAAATTTGAATTATCTGCAGTGATTTTTATTGTAGGTCAAATTATGGTATCGCAACCCAAGTTTTGGTGCAGCAACTCAATTTAGATATGGTAGCCCCAATTTTAATATGGAAACGCTAAATTGTCTATGGTCAGTTCCTTGTTTACTTTTAGAGTGGAGGTAGTCTGAGAAATTATTTCGATAAACTGTCAGATCAGCACTTTTGTTGTTACAGTCGGGGCATTTTAATAGGCCACATTTGACATCTGTCAGATTAATCTCCATAGTGAGGTGAGGTGCGTAAAAACATCGACCAAAACGAATAAATCGATACGGACTTGAAATAAAATATTTGAATTTTATACGTTTGAAACCCCCTCGACTGTCCCATTATAACATTATAATCTTTTGCAAATTCAAGGAGCAAAATAAGACAAGTACATAATTTACAAAAAAAATGCATTTATTCGCTTGAATTATAAAAACTGTTAAATGTAGTATTATCATTATTCATTTCACATAAATATGTGTTACTTTTCACAACGTGGTTATTAATTTATGGGGATATTTCGTTACAAGTAATCAATGCATCGATACTATTTATTCGCTTTCGATTTTTATGGTAACTTCCCTAGAGTTTAAAAAGAAAAAACGTCAGTTGACGTAACATTGTGACGACGTGCAATTATTAAGATCAGAATTTGTTTATTACGTTTGGAATTGTTTATCAGTAAAAGAAAATAGTTAAATAATTCGTATCGGTTATATTTACAATAAATATGTAATCGTAATTGAAAAAAGTTAATCAATTGTGCAGTTAAAACAAAACGAAAATATTTATTTTTTATGTACGTCGCTATAAGGTTACCTGGTACAATTTTGATGAACTGTCAAATGTGGCCTATTAAAATGTCCCGACTATAGATGATTGCTTATATCTTGCACGGATTTCTGATTTTATACACTGCCACTACAGTACGATCGAAAATCTTTAAATCGCAAAACACTTTTCACTACAACTGTGCACTTTAACACACAAAAATTTATCAGTAAATTGAGAGCTTCGGATTCACAGTGTTGACTTAGCGACAGCCGTTTGACATATTGTCTGTGAAATATCTAATTTACGCGGGCGAAGCCGCGCGGAACGTCTAGTATATTATATATATCTTTATTATCGTAAAAGACATAGAGATCAACTACGATAACATGGCGCGCCCCTCCAAATGCCTGTTTCAATGTGTGTAGTCACATCCTAATGAAAGAGTTAGTATGTAGTAAGTATTCAACCAATCACAGTACACGTAATATTTCAGTTAATGTCACTTATTACCAAGATTTGTTGGTCAACTAATCATAACTAGCCTACCGCGCAAGACAACGCACTTCGAATTTTTTGACAACGCATTTCAAATTTTGGAGGGGCGCGCCATGTTATCGTAGTATATCTACATTAACAATTACATTTAACAGTTACACCGAGACTGTAGCGCAAAATATCTAGTAATTTTTACTACATTTCCAACATTATTTTACATAAAATGAAAAAAAAAGCTCCATTTCTCACCATCATTAGCGACAGTCGCGAGTCGCCGCAACAGTCGCTGTCGCAGGTCGCGCGCGTCACTTGCCGGCGCGGTCGCCGCCCACGTGCCCAGCAGCTCCAGCACTAGCGCCGCCGCGCGCCCGTCTCGCTCCTACACATGGAATAAATGTAGACAGCCGTTTTGCTCACGTATAAAATATTTAGACAGCCGTTTTGCTCACGTATAAAATATTTAGACAGCCGTTTTGCTCTTTTGCTTATAACTTGTATAAATGGTCATCTCGTTTATTTACTTTTTTTTTATCTCAGAAATATAATGCACGCCCTCTGCATGGGAAACGAATAACGCCACAACGTACTTGCGAGCTACAACTAGTAAATACTAATATCTTCTCTCTCTTTCTCTCTCTCTATACACACCTGGTCGTCATCCTCCAGCGTGCAGTAGTATGCGAGCGCGAAGTGCAGGTCGGCGCCGCGCACGTGCTCGGCGACGCTGGTCAGCAGTACCAGGCTCTGCAGGTCCCGAGCGGGGGTGTGGCCCAGGTGCGAGCTGCCCACTTCCAGCAAATCGGCTCTAGAACGGACATACGGTTGTTTAAATAAAGTTGTTAGCAATTCTACAATGTAAGTAACTACATAATAAATCGAAGACGTGAGTGGAAGAATCGAACAAGTAACATTTTGTAACATTTGGACAATAACTAATTTTTTCCCTTATTATTTTAATAAAACTTGTAACTTATCTACTCCATAACCTAGCTAATGTATTTGGCTACGCATATAATCCATAGTTTTTGTATTTCAAATAATTTTTCCGGCCCTAAAGCCACCATTTAAGCAAAAAAACGGGAAGTTTTTTCATGTTACTTACCTTATTCTTCCACTCACGTCTTGAATTATATCGCTATAGGATCTGGCACACCGCACACACAAAATAAGAAAGTTATGTAGTGTGACGTCACACGAGTCAAGTGTAACAACACACATTCTTACTTAATGTTTTTGTGTCTCATGGACTCACTTGATACAATCACTCTTGGCGAGCATGGCGCATGCTGTCTGGAGCTGGCGGCGCATGTTGTGTCGCACCACGCCCTCCAGGAACATCCACGGCAACTGGTCCTCCGCGTCAGAGTCGTGTCTCCGGAGACGATCCAGCAGGATCTGCTGGATGAAAACGGCCACTTGCTCTTGGATCTGAAATGTTGGCACCGACATGCGATCTTAGTAACGAGATGTTCATGAAAAGAATAGACAATAATTAGTCGGTCATAGGTGGGCTTACTGCTAACAGCAGTTTCTGGCAGACAACATGTACCGCTAGACTAAAGTCGACTGCAAGTCTACACAATGAACAATCATGTGACATGATTTCGCCGATTCTATTTTAAACAATAATACAGCTTTGATTTGATAATGGTGTAGTCTCGATATTAGTAAAAAATATAAAAATTGTAAGCCACTTGTCAGTGGTTTTTTTGGTATTGTTTGTATGCTGTAAGTTTTAAAAAAAGACACTGACCTTGACCTCAGGGTCAGCCAGCTGGTGCATGGGTCCGGCTAGGAAGGCGTCGACCAGGGCGTCGCAGGGCGCCGCTAGCAGCAGCTCCCCGAGCGCAGTGATCGCCGCCACGCGCACTATGATGCTCGCGTCACGGCATAGACCCACCAACATCTGTGTGATTTAAATGTTATGAATGAACTAGATGACGCCCGCAATCGTACATTTTTCCGGGACAAAAAGTATCCTATCCCGTCCCCGGAACTCAAAGTATCTCCATGCCAAATTTCAGCAAAATCGGTTCAGCCGTTTGAGCGTAAAGAGGTAACAGACAGACAGACAGACACACTTTCGCATTTATAAGATTAGTATGGATGAATAAATGTTATATTATAGAATGTGAATTAATAAAAAATACAAATTCTATCCAAACGGACGAAAGAACGTACACACAATTTTACGTGCGATTTTGAAGTATTGGCCGGCCATTTGATTGAATGGATAGTATATTATACCAAAAACATTAGTTTATGTTTTCATTTATATTTAGAGACGATCTTGGGATACCTGAGGGCGAAGCCAAACGAGCGTAATTTATGAGTTTTGAGTCGCAGAATTTCGGTTCGGCAGAATTCTGCTGCGTTCAGTTTCGTACAAAAGTCCTGTCTGATCCACACGAGTAATTATGTGAGTCATGATTTGTATGAAAAGATATTTACGCGGCAGAAATTCTGAGACTCGCAACTCACAAATTACGTTCGTTTGGCTTCACCCTAAATGAACAGATTTGAGGTATATTTATATTTTCATACGTACGGCGTAGTCAGTGCGTGCACGTTGCGTGCTCGTCAGCAGTCTGCGTGCGAGCGTTGCTGCGGCGCGACGCACGGCCGCGCGCTCGTCGCAGCCGCCGCGCGCCGCCGCCGCCGCTATACGCGATACCGTGCCGTCACCTTCTAGATCCTGATAATAAGATATTATTATTAGGTAGAGGCGCGGCTCTACTCTAATAAGGATAAGATAGTACTTTTAGTAAATGTAACCATATGTTACCCTCTACTATATTTGTGCCAAATTAGATAAATATCGGTCAGGTAGTTTGTCAGATTAGCGAATTTGAATAAAATATGTAACAAACTCTAAAGTTTTATAATATAAAGTGAATAAAGTATAGATATCGGTTATGTCTTATTTGTAGCAAAAGAACATAGAAACATTTTTGCTAAAAGCAGAGGTCTACAGTAGACTTTGAGAACGACTCCAACACACATCGTGCCTCGCGTCATAGACAAGGTATAATATATTATAACGATTCATGTTAATTTTAAAAGTAACGTGTTCTCGCGTCACAGACAACGTATTTAGTGTTTCAAGTTAATTTTAAAATAAAAAGGCGAATAGTATCGTGTTTTCGCTACGGACCCTCGCAAATATAATGTGAAATAAATAACTAATAATATTTAATTTAACTCCATACCTTGATAGCGCGTTGCACGTGCTTATGCGGCGCGTTCAGCGCATCTGTCAGTATTGCTAGCGCGCGCGCCCGAAGCGTGCCGGACGCGTCGCTAGCACGCTCGTACACTGCACGCAGCAGCGCGTTGGCCGACACGCGCGTGCGTACTACGGACTGAAAACGATTACTATTACGTCTTATGCTAAGTACTTACATACGGTTTTGCTCGATTGAGCAATCACGTCGAGCAAAACCCGCGGCTTGGGCTTTCGTCCACACATTCAGCATTGCTAGATAGTTTTACTCTAAATCGATATATTTAATTCCATCGCGAGCCTTCAAGCTGGCTCGATGCGAGCCTTCGAGCTGTGAGTTTTGCGGTCCACGCAGTAATTATTACTCGATTTGGAGTAAAACTATAGAGCAAAACCGTATGTGAGTACTTTGCGTTATGCTGGCTTTTCACGGTGCGTTATATCACGAGACGCACCGCACCGAGCCGATTTGTACGAGCGAGCACGAGCGACCGGATCGTGAGCTTACGTGGCACTGGGCTCAACTGGGCTGCAACTACTTACTTTATTACAACTGGGCTACTGCAGCGGATATGTGGTCGCCGGCTACAACATTTTAACTGTCAGTTCGTAGTACCAATAGCTAAATTGTATAATAAATCTTGATCGTAGGATATTATCAGGGATACCAACAAAAAAATCATAAAATTATGAATTCTTTCGCATTATCGTCTATTTTTGACTTGACTTAACTGGACGGCGGAGGCCCTTGAACTCATGGGGCCCTGGTTTTAAGCCCAAATAGGCATAATCGTAGATCCGGCCCTGAGCACGAGCCAACAGGCGAGTCCGCGCTACCCGTTCTCACGGCGCATAATATCACGAGCCACGCCGCACCTAGCAATAGACGGACTACAAATTGCAGTCGGGACTGACTGTTCTAGAGCGGTTGTGTTGTTTGTACCGACCGCTCAAGAACTGCTCGAGCGGTCCGTGTATTACAGATATGAATTACTACCATGTCGCGGGCTTCAAGCCAGAAGGGCGTATTAAATTTTTCTCAAGAAGATAATAGATGTAAGTGCAATATTGGGAGTTTTGGAGTAGTTAAAATACAAAAGATCATTTCACGTCATTAATTACGTTCAAGATACATGCCTATTTTCAGTTGTAGAGATATACTTAAGATGTGTTTGTGATATTTTTCTTCTCGCTTTTTGTTTGAAATATTTGTGCGTATCGTGCAAATTGAACAACACAACGTCTCTTGTAAATGTAATAAAGCGTGCGATAATCGTTTTACATCAGGCGATCTATTTGACAACTCTTTAATTTCCAATATAGGATACAGAAATAAAATTAAAAAAAAACCCAATCTCACATTATTTGTTTCAGGTGCAGATGATTGACTGTTTTCATCATCAGTTTCTTTCGTTTTTTCTTTATCTACCTCCATGTTGTTATCTTGAGGTTCCTTTTCCTCAGTATCTGCAAGACATGCATAGTTTGAAATGTTTAATTTTTCTTTATTTGTTGGAAAAGCACCTCAACACCACTCCGTAGCCCTACATATCTACTGTCTCACAAACATTATCTATCACCCAGGTGCCGAATTTATATTTTTTATGAGAGTAGGTCACTTTATTTCCGCCGCCCCATATACGTAATCTGTAGGGCCTCTATAGACGCTGCTGTCCCCTTAGGATGCTGCCGCCCCTAGCATAAAGTTAATATACCTAGCGGAATAGAGAAACAATCTCAAGCTGTCAAACGAAACCGAAATTGATTTACATCTGTGTATAAAAATATGTGTACGTACTATATTTACACAAGCATCTTTCTATAACACAGGTTAGAGTTTAGACAGTCAAATTTTCATCAATCTGATCCATCAATCCGGTTAAGATTGACAAAAATTTGATCATGTACGCCACAGATTGATGGATTGATCATATTTTTAATATGAACTTTTTAAGCCCATCAATATTCCGTCAATCAGATTGATGGATCAGATTGATGAAAATTTGACCATGTAACCTGGGACTATGAGATTAAATTGTCAACGTGCCGATAAGTGCCAACTGGACGTCACAAAAAGAGTTCTGCTGTCATGTATCACACGTCTCTTTTTACCACGCAGTGTTACTGATAGTGAAATCTCGCTTGCTCTGGCCTTTGTTGCTCTATATTAACTTTATGGCGTAAGTTATTAAGAGTTAATAATACATACCTTCTTTGTCATTTTCCTGCTGCTATGCCCCAAATCTTGCATTGAACTTTTCGAAATCAGCATCATTACTTAGAAATTTAGCTATTAGCTCCTGAAACATGTTAGCAAACATATTTATGTTTTACATTTGTATAATGGGACCATGTTTATAATGGTTATGGTTTTATGCAAAGTGTTTATTCTTATAAAAAATTATACTGGCAAAAACACAATTATATTTACCAGAGCTACTTGTCTGTGAGCCACTTTTGCCGTAGTGGATAACTTGATCAGCCATTTGACCATGTCACAGAACAGCTTCTGAGGCAGCAACTCCATCAGACTGATTACGAGTGACACTCTAGCTGTGCGGACCTCCACACGTTCCTGTTAAATAGCATATTACCATAGACTAAGAAAAAATATTACCTAATCTCATTAGAACTTTTACTCCAAATTAACAATACATATTTCTAAGCTGTCTTTATACATTACTAGATGACGCCCGCACCTCCGTTGCACCAATATTTGATTATCGCGCGGGAATCACACATTTTCCCAGGATAAAAAGCATCCTATGTCCTTTCCCGGGACTCGAAAGTATCTTCATGCCAAATTTAAGAAAAATCAATCAGGTAACAGTCAGACACACTTTTCCATTTATAATATTACTATTAATAGTAACATAAAACTATGGCAGACTTTTTACACATTAAACTTGTCCATATTAGATACCCATCCAACAGCATAAAAGTTGTAATTGTACCTCGATTGCGGATTCTTGGAAGTTAATATACTTTATTTTTTGAAATACATAAAATATACTCACGAGACCATCAGCAGTGTAGCACAAATGTTGTATAAGCACCGAATACCCTTGCATAGCAGTTTCTCCATACTTGTCCAGAAGTGAGGCACAGAATGATATGTATGATGCCCTCAAAGTGTTCTAGAAGTAACATTTTAGTATCAAAAAAGTGCTCTATAACTTAAAACATTTTCTTTTTGAGATTGTATAGAGAGTCATAATAATGATTGGCCCAATTTTTACAGCATTTGCCATAGACGGTAAGGAGTAATAATAATAATATCGAAATATTGATGTTTTACTTACATTATTATACCTGGAGTCAACCGATGCAGCTATCAATTTTGGATGCATACACTTGAATAAAAGTTGAGTAGCAGATGATTTTGGACTTCCTCCAGATTGGCATATTAAAATATCTATTAGTTCATGTATAACTTCATTTATTCTCGCTAGTTTAGTTCTATCTGCAAATTTCAAAATCAATATTATGAAAACAAAAGTAGTATGATTGAAATTTACAAAATGATATTCTCACCTATACTCAATTTAGTAACAAAGGCTCCTCCGGTTACATCAACAAAGCTGCTCAGAATATCTTCAAAGTTCATGTCACTCGCACTCAGCCCCAGATTTGTGATAATGTGTTTCAAATCAGCGACAAACTCACACAGTTGTTCGAGCACCTGATTAATGTCTCTTATTAATTCTGAGCTGTTGAAGTAGGTGTCTTCCTGCTCTATCATGCTCTTAGGGTATGTTAGACTCGAAAGGGAGTTGGCGAATAGTTGGGAGTGATAGACGTCATACGCTTTATACCCGGGGATAGAAAGAAGCTTGTAATAGATGCGAGAAGCCAATAAGGATAAGCCACGCTTGTCCTTGCTAAGAACGTTTTTGTTTCCACTGTCGATAAAATATCCGAGCAGTGCTAGTAATGATTTGTAATTGATCTTTTGGGATAAAAATGTCCAACATTTTGTTTCACCTTCATCACTCGAATCCAGCCAGTTAGTTATAATTTTTAATTCCTTTTTCAAAATCGATCGAACGTTAGCAGAGTCCAATATGCTTTCGTAGTCCTCTGGCAGCTCCCCGTATTCCAGAAATTCTGAGTAATAAACATTTTGAACCCATTCATCACTGAGATCGTCTAAGCACAATGAGCTAAATTCTCTTACGATTTCGGTCATTTTCACCAGCATTAAAATATGTTCTTCTACAAACAAACTATATTTTGTCAAATTAAATTTTAAAGTAAAAATAGTTTTTTAAACCTATTATTATTTTATTTTTGTTTACTTTCGAAAAGCGGGAACACAGCCACCTGCCACAAACTATATAGAATGCTAACGCCATAGAGTAACTTATCTAAGGGGGTAGCTAACGCATACGGCATAACAGTGATAACACAGCTGACAGTAGGGCTGTTGATAAAATATCGATATATCGAAATATCGATATTATTATTTCAAAATATCGATATTTATTACTAATATTTTATTGGATGATACATCGATAGTTCGATATTGAAGTGTCGATATCGATGGTCGATATAATATTATGTATTTAAAAAAAAATTACTAATTTAATTTTTTTTCGCAATTTTTTTAATCTATACAAAATCATCGTAAACTTAATCTACCAACTTTTAGTGCCTACTGCCTAACAATCGTAGTAGCCAAACAGCTGAACATACAAAACAAAGAGTAAGTAGGTATTAGATACATACCTACTTACTCTTTGTTTTAAAAACTCTTACTAAAAATATTGCTATAACTATTATAAATATTACATAATAATTGTCTGATTTAAATTTAAAAAATAATTACTAAGAACTATAACCTAACACTTATGTACCTTCATAATTTAATTTGTTTAATAAATATATACTGGACTATAAACTGTGTCATCATTTTTGAGCTGACTTACAATTTTTTTTTATAAAGCCGATATATCGAAATATCGATATTTTTTTTCGATATATCAAACTCCGATATTGATATTTAAAAATATCGATATATCGAAAATCCGATATTTTAAAAAATATTAACAGCCCTAGCTGACAGCGGCCATGGCGGCCAGCGGGATTCGGGAGGATCGCCGATCGAGACGTCAAAAAATAAGGATAAAAAAATTGCAATTGACATTTTTATTTTTTTATAGAACTATACCGATGCTGGCATTTGGCACTTCAACTGTCAACTTGGCTATATTTTGTATTTGTTAATGGCTATTTGTTGTTTGTCAAATAGCCTCTCGTCTGTCAAGCGCCCAAAATGGGCGTCTTACCCTAAAACTATTCAAAAGTAGCTAATTCTACTTTGACCACCGATGTAGTATTTTGTTTCAAATATAATTGTATGTGTATTTGTGCCACTAATAGCTTATTTATTAAAACATTCTAATTATATAAAAATTATATAATAGCTTTCATAATAATTTCTTTAGATAATATTGAGAGTAATTATTGGAAATTGAAAAATTTTCAAAAATGGAAAATGTTTTGACAGTTCGTGACAGATGAACGGATAGGCAAATAAGGCCAATACTTGTCAAACATACCGTCTACACATGGTGATTATTTGACAAATACATCAAATACGTGTCTCCATTATGAGTTATAACTATAAGAAAAAGTTTTAATACTTAGGTAAATATAACACAATTTATCGAAATAAACCATAAAAAGGGCAGAAAATTATGTAAGAATAGCTTAAGTAGTACCAAGTCCGGGCTATGAAAATATTTCTTTTTATAGTTTTTAAATTTTATTACCTATTGACTATTCGTAGTTTTCTTATTTCTATTTTTTAATACCCCTTTATACTTAAAAGTTACTCTATGTCAATGAGGTACATCTCTATGTTTTTTAATAAAAAAAATTAAAGTCACGAACAGTCACGAAACAGCTGTTATTTCTTTTTGTTACCTATATTGTTTTAGGTTACAAAAATAATCGGATTTCGGAAAACTAAAATATTCTAAAGCTTTTGATTGAATAATGACTACGAAAAAAGCTGTTAGCTGGTTTCTAACAGAAAAAGGACGAAACTTTTCATTTGCTGTAATAACCGGCACTAGCATAACCTTAACAGCAGCTAGATATCTTCCGAATACGTTTTTTATCCAGAAATATAAAGAATTCGTGCATTACTACAAGTAAGTTGATAATAAAATACTTATTAAGTACTCAAAATGTTTCAAACTTAATACTCGTGAACTTCGCATCACACAACTCACAAGTTCTAAATTTTTCCACTGCTTGAACCTTTCCTTGACTTCGAAGAATATATCAAGACTGAAATTAGCCAAATCGGTTTAGCCGCACTCGAGTTTTAGCGAGACTATCAATATTAAATTAATTTTTATTATTTATATAATATTTAGATTATTTTATATAGAAGCTAGATATCAGTAAGTTATATTTTATAGGAATGGCACTCCAGTTGAGCTACCTAAAGAACTCTTGAATCGTTATAATAAATGTCTGGACTTGTTGAATGTAACAGATTCACACAGAAAGTTAATCCAACCATTTAGCGTCTTTGGATTTGATTTATTTCATGCTGGTGAGTTCAAATTATTAGTATATCTCATAAACAAATTATAGTTAAAATTCTATTTCACAACAAGTTTGAATACAAAATAATATTATTATTTATTTCAATTATTCCTAATTTGAATAATAATTTAGGTATAACATTTTCTTTCAGGAAGCACAAGTTCAAAATTTGGAACATTGGTTGGAATACCTTGTAATTTTATGTTTAAAACTTTAGAGGATGTCAAAGAATGCAGCATTGAGGCTTGTTTGCTATTTTTATCTTTGTGAAGCACATTTTAACATGTTAACATGTATTAAAATAAAAATGAATTACAGGTCAATCACAAACCAATAGATGTATCAACTGAGGCTGGGGAGAAGCTCGGTAATGCTTTAATTTTATCAGAAGGAGCCCAAGAATTTGCAATATGCAGAGAGATATTAATGACACAAAACAAAAAAGTCATGTTTGAGTCAACATATCCCTTCATCAGCATATTTGCAGTGTACAACATGGGATGCTTTTTGAACAGAAGGTTTAACTTCTATGCGGCCCCCACTGCACTCAGGGTCACAATGTACACAATACTCACCTTCTTTGGGGCTGGATTATACTTTTTAATGAAAGATGTGACTCAAGTACATTATGAAGTTCAAGTTGATCAGAAACTTGCAGAACTAGGCCCCGAATATGTCAAGAATGGTGTAGAATTTTATGAAAAAATACTGAAAAGAAACCAGGCTCTTCGAGAGTTGATGGGAAAGGAGGGGGAGAGTAAGTACACAAAATTGGGCAATGAAAATTATGGTCTGAGACAGCCACATGTAGCCTTAGTGCACAGGAAAAAGTTCTTTGAAGAAAAATTACAGAATAAAGAAGAGATTGAGTAATAATAATTGATAAGTGTGAATACAATATATAACGTAGATAATGTTATAATATCTAGCATAGTTAAATTTTTGTTGCTTTTTTTGTTTAAATAATAATAAATAATTCCAAATATATACTTGATTATTATCTCAAGAATGTACCTGATTAGTTTTATTAAGCTAATCTCGATAAGAATTGATAAGAATATTGAAACTGTTTTATATTGAAGTTATTGAATAAAATATACCTACTGGCTGTTTAAATAAAATCGATTGAACATGGAAATAAAAAAAAATATAAAAAAACCAGAAACGTCAGATTGAATTTGACACTAAAATGTCAATGTGACGTTTTGTACTTTGTCGACAGAAAATTGATAAAAATCCATGGTAATTTTAGCGTGCGTTAGCCTGTGGCGTTAGCATTCAATATAGTTTGTGATTTTAGCATTTTATTGTTTGCGGTGTATAAAATAGGTGCAAAGTGTTGATTTCAAGCTCAAACAACGCTACATAAAAATATATTGCTCTGCTCTGCAGTACAAAAGTGAAGTGAAATCTAAAAACTGAGGTGGATGTTTTATTAAAATATTCTATCATATTATTAATTAACTTCTTGACGATGATATTTCTTTTGTGCCATTAGATTGATGTGTTGATAAACAGTGAGTAGGTTGTGGAAATCGTATAATTTATTCTATTTTAAATCACAAAGTAATTACTTTGTAGTAGATTTATTGTGAAAGCTGTGCTCAAGATGTGTGGGGGATTTACTTGCTCCAAAAATGCTTTAATCACCCTCAACGTCCTGTATGTGGTAAGTTAAAAATGTTATTCATAACATGAAGTAAGACAAAAACCTTTTTTTTGAATGTCACATAGATTTTTAGGCTCAAGTTCTTATACAATCAACAATTTTCAAGGTGGTAGCATCGATCTTGATATCCGTGGCGGTGTATGCCCAAGCGTCTTCCGTGGTGACGAACCTGCCCATCGTGGGTGGTATACTGGCATGCGGGATATTCCTCATCCTCATCTCCCTGTTGGGGCTGGCCGGAGCAGTCAAACACCATCAAGTTATGCTGTTCTTTGTATCCTTTTTACTGATTTTATAAGTTAGATTTTATATTTGATTTTATTAATCTAAAGTGTAGTTATTATGCAGAACTTAATAATTGAGTTTGAATTGTTGTAAACAACTATCAAGAACAGCAACATATAGAAAACAATCCACATATTTATTTAGATGGACAAATAAATAATACCAAAGTCACTTGAAAGACAAAGACAAGACAAACTTATTGTACTTAAATATTATTAACAAAATAACATTTTCCTTAACACGTATATCAGTACATGGTGATCTTGTTCCTTCTTTTCCTAGTGCAGTTCTCCGTGGCTTGTGCATGTCTGGCCGTCAACTCTAGTCAACAGGAGATGATTGCTCAGCAGGTAAATTGATTTTTTTACGATTTTGGTTCAAGCTTATCTTATACTTTGGTGGGTAGTTTCACAATGTAACAAACAGCATTTTATTTTGCAGTTACAAGACAAGATATAATATCCTAATGTGATTGTAAAACAAGCCCTTATCATCAACAAGTATTTGTTGTTTCTTTGTTTCCCTTGTGTATTAATTTTGATAAACTGACTTGCTGAATAAATATGCATTATCTAATAAGAGCTGAAAGTTAAATATATGGATGTGATATTGTTTATTTCAACTTACGATTTCATGATTATTAAGTAATATGTTTCTATACAATATAATATATATACCTAGTTTACTACGACCATTTGTTTCCCAAAACATTTTTAGCAATAAAACATTGTCCTTTTTATTGTCTTATAAACATACTGTTTATGAACATATGGAATGCAAACAAACATTTAGAACAAGTCTCTTTGTCATAATACAACTAATATAGCTGATTGGAACTATTCTAGTGTCTACACAGCAGAAAAATATAGTAATGTACATTGTACAATTATTAGACTGCAGCATATTAGGTGAAAGGTATCATTGAACATGAAAACTGTTGCATCACATATCTCATTTTGCCGCCAAGGCGTAACACCCATTTAGCGCTATTACAATTGCAACTTTCTAATTTGCCAGAATATGTAGCAAATGGTTTGTTTCATAAAAGCTTGGTTACAAATTGTTACTAGTAATTTTGAAAAAAAAAGGAATCTGAATAGTATTGTAAAAGATAAAATTGATGTTCTATTACATCTATAATTACTTTGACCACCAAAACCTCCCCCTGGCTAAGCCCATGCTAAAGGTCAAAACGCCCGCTTCTTTGAATTCAAAATCGGCGAACGTTTACACAGGTCTTCTGTAACCGAACTGTGTAGCTCTATATGCTACGCGTGTGTTCACATCTCTAATTTTTGCTAAGGTTGCACCCAGATGAGCAACAAAGTCTTTGAAGCCTAGTAATATTGAGGTGGACCATTCTGGGTTTGTCCTACTCAGTGCCCCCAGTAACCACAACTATGCACCTTTAGTATGGGATTTACGATTTTAATACAATATGCTCTCTCAGGGCTGGAACAAAGTGAACCTGGACATGAGGGAGCAGGTGCAGGAGAAGTTCGGGTGCTGCAGCTTCCGCGGCCGCGATACCGCCAACGTCACCGTCGACTACCCCGCCTGTGATATCGTCGACGTGAGTATTACACCTGGAGATGCGCGAGCAGGTGCAGCAGTTCGGGTGCTGCAGCTTCCGTGGCCGCGACACCGCCAACGTCACCGTCGACTACCCCGCCTGTGACGTCGTCGACGTGAGTATTACACGTGGAGATGCGAGAGCAGGTGCAGCAGTTCGGGTGCTGCAGCTTCCGTGGCCGCGACACCGCCAACGTCACCGTCGACTACCCCGCCTGTGACGTCGTCGACGTGAGTATTACACGTGGAGATGCGAGAGTAGGTGCAGCAGTTCGGGTGCTGCAGCTTCCGCGGCCGCGACACCGCCAACGTCACCGTCGACTACCCCACCTGTGACGTCGTCGACGTGAGTATTACACCTGGAGATGCGCGAGCAGGTGCAGCAGTTCGGGTGCTGCAGCTTCTGCGACCGCGACACCGCCAATGTCACCGTCGACTACCCCGCCTGTGACATCGTCGACGTGAGTATTATGTTAGAGACGAAGAGCAGCCACTGCGTGAGGCCTTGTCAGTATGTACGCAAGTGTTAGTTTCGGGATAATAAAAGGCCAAGTGTCATATTCAATATTTGTTTTACTGTTGTAACCCGGGGACTTAGTAATTACTAATGAGTGACTAGAGAGACTCTTACACATTTATCTCTATCCCTTATTCCAGCGTATGTGCTGCGACGACGGTGACGTGACGGCGGCGTGCGAGTGCCCGCCGTGCCTGTACAAGCTGAAGCAGACCATCGATTATGCTTTCAAACTGTGCGGCGGCATCGGACTGTTCTTCAGTTTCACTGAGGTGAGTGTAAAAGCAGCTTAGCAATATTAAGAGACATTTAATCTCTAATTCTCTACTCAACTTTAATTAATTGCTTTTAATGGAAAATGGAGTTTACCATGCGTTTACTTTAGACGTGAGAGTAAGGCTGCGTTTCCGTGTTGCGAGGAATGTGTTTTTAAGATCCAATAGAATCGCTGCGCTGAGCAATGTCGTGGCAAGCTCACGCCAATAAAGCGATTCTATTGGTTCTCAAAAACACATTCCTCGCAACACATCTCTGGTGGAAATGCAGCCTAAAGTCCATACGAGTAGGACGAGCTCTCATGAAAAATGGCGCCTATCCCCTTACGCACTTATTCATATAGATTAAAGAAGGAATAATGGCCGGGCGTTTGAGACATGTAAATTGGCGATGGTAATCGCTTTGAGCTAACCGATTGTCTTTCAGTTTTAAATTCGATCTGACTTCTGACTTTGATAAGCTATCAGTTTACAGTTTAGTGCTCAATATAAATAACTGGTGTCTACATAATATGTAATAGATAAGCTATAACCGCTATCATATTTGCTACTGACGTAAATTACACAATAATTTTACATTTTAAATACATTTTAAATAACAGTTATAAACGACTTCCGAAAAGTCTACAAGGCTGTTACATTATAAAAGTTTGACAATCCATACTTCCATACTAATATTATAAATGCGAAAGTGTGTCTGTCTGTCTGTCTGTGACCTCTTCACGCTCAAACCGCTGAACCGATTTTTCTGAAATTTGGCATGGAGATACTTTGAATCCCGGGAAAGGATATAGGATACTTTTTGTCCCGGAAAAATGTACGGTTCCCGCGCGATAAACGAGTTTTGGCGCAACGGAGTTGCGGGCATCATCTAGTATTTATATAATTCAATTTGTATGGTATAGTTTCACGTCATAAAAATGGACAAAGTATTCATTGTATATCACCCTTACATTTTTAGAGTTATAATTTAACTAGCCGTTGCCCGCGACTTCGTCCGCGTGGACTTCAGTTTATAGTTGTTCCCGTACATCGATTGAATAGTTTACGCGCAAATCACAAAGGTACATTTTGTGAGAACCATACATTTTTCCGCGACAAAATATATCCTATGTTCTTTCCCGGGACTCAAAGTATCTCTATACCAACTTTCAGAAAAATAGATTGAATAGTTTGGGCGAAAATCATAAAAGTGTGTGTACTGTGCGGGAACCGTACATTTTTTGGGACAAAAAGTATTCCTTGTCCTTCCTGAGACTCAAAGTATCTCCATTCTCCATACCAAAATCCATAGAAATCGATTGAATAGTTTACGCGCAAATCATAAAAGTATATTGTGCGGTAACCGTACATTTTTTACCGTAAATTTAGATATTTCACAGACAAATTAGTCCACAAAAAATAGCCTATAATCCTTCACGTGCTCTACTTCCTATCTGACCCAAATAACAGAAAAATTGCTCTAGTAGTTCGTAAGATAAGGACTTTCAAATAATTTCCCCCGTTTTTTCCACATTTTCCTCTATTTCTTTGCTCCTATTAGTCTTAGCGTGATAAAATATAGCTTATAGCCTTCTTCGATAACTGGGCTATCTAATACTGAAATAATTTTTCAAATCGGACCAGTAGTTCCTGAGATTAGCGCGTTCAAATAAGAGCTTTCAAATAATTTCCCCCGTTTTTTCCACATTTTCCTCTATTTTCGCTCTTATTAGTCTTAGCGTGATAAAATATAGCTTATAGCCTTCCTCGATAACTGAGCTATCTAACGCTGAAATATTTTTTCAAATCGGACCAGTAGTTCCTGCGATTAGCGCGTTCAAATAAGCCCTTTCAAATAATTTCCCAAGTTTTTACCACATTTTCCCCTATTTTTTCGCTCCCATTAGTCTTAGCGTAATAAAATATAGGCTTTAGCCTTTCTCAATAACTGGGCTATCTAACATTGAAAGAATTTTTCAAATCGGACCAGTAGTCCTGAGATTAGCGCGTTCAAATAAGCCCTTTCAAATAATTTCCCCCCGTTTCTTCCACATTTTCCTCTATTTCTTCGCTCCTATTAGCCTCAGCATTATAAAATATAGCCTACTAGGTTAAGCAAATTTTCATCATATAATATGCAAACTTAAATATTATCTCACTCACGTTTTCTCTCCGCTTCTCGGCAAGACAATATTTTCAATTTCAAAACTAAAACTCACCCAAATGCGCTCTATAATGGAACAGCGCCATGTCATGAGCGCCTAGCGCCTGGTAGGCTACCGCCAGGTTGCCGTGTGTGGACGCCTCCGAGCTCCTGTCGTGGACCTGTCGTGGAGGCTATAGCCTTCCTCGATAAATGGACTATCTAACACTGAAAGAATTTTTCAAATCGGACCAGTAGTTCCTGAGATTAGCGCGTTCAAACAAACAAACTCTTCCGCTTTATAATATTAGTATAGATATAACTTTTCCTTGTTTGTGGTTACGTTAGTTACTAGTAAATAACAGATGAGGATACAACATTGTATATAAAATATAACATATCTATTTACACGGAGTGCATATTTTTATCACGAAAGGGGCTAACACTTTTGCCCTTTCTTTGTTGTTTCTGGTCCTTTTAACATGAAATGATGACAGAGATCCGCTGCCGATTCCGGCTTACAGGAGTTGCAGTTTTGGGAATGTGTGGGTTAATATCTGCTAAAAAATAATCTACTGACACAATCTTCTTATATAACCTGTTTTGGTAATGTGTGGTTTAATGGTCAACACCTGTTATTAATAACTACTAACACAATTTTCTATAACTTCTGTGTTCTGTGACTAACCCCGTTCTTGCAGTTTCTGGGCGTGTGGTTGACGGTTCGTTACCGCAATCAGAAGGACCCGCGCGCTAACCCCAGTGCATTTCTGTGAATCGCCTTACTCGGGGACTGAGGTGGTTTGTGCATATGCATGCATGTTGTATGTAGCATGGTTTAATGGCATGTTTTTGTACGAAAAGTTATTGTACTTAGAAATTACTAGCATGATTTTGCATGAATATTTAGTAATAATACGCTTCCAAATGTATTTTAAACTTTAAAAATACATTTATGATTCCTACATAGGAATCATTTGATTCACTGGTTCCAGTGGCGCCAAAAGGATGTAAAGTCATAATATTGTTATTTTCTTTTTCTTTCCAATCGTTCTAGCTAAACGTTTCTTATAGCTCCTATATCCTATGCTTACTTATAGTCTATAGAGACATGCTTTTTATGCAAAAAATAATTGTTTTTCTTTCTTAATACATTTTTGCAAAGAAGTAGATTACTGCATATAATATTATTTCGAGTTGTAGTATATCGTTGTTATTAATAATATTATATAATTATTATCGTCGCGTCGCGCTGAAGTGTTGTTTAATTAATGATATTATCATAATATAGGAAGAGCACTATTATTTACTTGTGGCTACGCCTTACTCGCACGCTATTCTTTAAAACGTAATTTAAAATGAAAAAGAAGAACGTAAAGTTTTTAATGTTTTATTTTTAAATTGTGTTTTAAAGTCAGTGATCAGAATAGAGACCACCATCACCCGAAGTTTTGTTCAAGTTTTTACACCGTTTGTACACCGATACCGCAAATCGCTTTTTTTATTTTATAATCGTTTAACGCTGAGCTATGATAAAATCATGATTGCTCTACTGTCTACAGAATACAGAATTATATATTGTAATCGTGCTCAATCCATACTAATATTATAAATGCGAAAGTGTGTCTGTCTGTCTGTCCGTCTGTCTATCTGTCTGTCTCTCTGTTACCTCTTTACGCTCGAACCGCTGAACCGATTTTGCTGAAATTTGGCATGGAGATACTTTGAGTCTCGAGAAAGGAAATAGGATAGTTTTTATCCCGGAAAAATGTATGGTTCCCGCGCAATAAACGAATTTTGGCGCAACGGAGTTGCGGGCGTCATCTAGTGCCTAATATAATTTTGTGCAACGTGGAGAGACAGCAGATCTGTAATATTTGATTCGCATCGGTGTGCCAACAGCCTTGTAAAGGTGATGGTACATTTGTCAACAACGTACGCGCCGCACGCGCCGAATATTTTCGCAAATTCTTTGTATTCACCCGTGTACTAAATGCGGCGCGTACCGCGTACGCTGCTGACAAATGTACGATCATCTTTACAAGGCTGTTGGCACACCGATGCGAATCAAAGGTGACAGATCTGCTGTCTCTCCACGTTGGACAAATATTAGGCATTGATCACGATTACAATATACAATTCTGTATTCTGTAGACAGTAGAGCAATAATTTTATCATGGCTTATACCAATCAGTTGTTTATGGGCTTATCTATGTAAGTATATTAGTAGCTCAGTATATCAGCCACTCATTTAATTACCTAACTAATCCACATCTAATCTCATCTAACAACAATTGCAGGTGTTCGCGGTATGGCTGGCGCGGCGGTACCGTAACCAGCCCGACCCCAGCTACAAGCAGCCGCACGCCATCTTCCCCAGGCAGGACTTCCTCTACTAGCGACCACACACCTGGTTACGCAACCGCAAACATAAAAATTCCTCCTGAATATTTGACAAATACTTCTATGCTTCTAAACCAAAAGGTCCTTAATTATGTAGCATGCAATACGTTGCATGGCTCAGTTTATTGACAAGATCAGAAAAAAGAGAATTTTTAAAAACAATGAATAGAGAAAACAAAATAAACGTTTAAAACTTTCGACACTGCCTCAAGAAGAAAGAGTATAAGAAAGAATATAGTTCAAAATTACAGTTCGAATACGTTTGTCGCTGCCTCGAGTTTGTGGTGAGCGGAGCGCGTAGAAAAGGCGCCTTAGTTATCACTTATCGCAGAGTAGACAGCAATAAAATTCATTACTGTCACAATGGTGACTGTGATGTAGCACCGTCGCCATTACTGTCATGGCGCTTCTGCTTCGCTCACTACGATATTAAACGCCTCCCTTGACTTTTCATGATGGCAAAGAACAAGGGGCATTTTTGTATGGGACCCGTACCTAGGCTGTAGCACGTTGAGACATGTATCAAATGAAAGGCCTTGAAAAGTTGTACATTTTCTTGTATGACATAAAATCTCTAATCCATGGGAGAAAAAAGTTTAACGAGGGTAGAAGGTAAGAAAAAATTACATAAACCCTGTATTATTGTATCAATTTATAGTATCGCTGGTAAGGAATCATTTCTGGAAAGTAATCATATATGACAAACTTAAGGAAAGTGTTATATTTTAGTATATTGTTTCATATTTTAAAGAAATGTATGAGAAAACAATAAAACCTTAAAAATCTAACATTTCCTGGATTTTATCGTATATAATCACTTTGGAGAAATGTTTTATAATTACTAATTAGCAATACCAGTGAATGTCCCAATAATACAGTATGTTTAATTTTTTTCCGAAAATGAATAAATAACATTTTGTATTAATGAATTAATTTGTAGTATTGCTAGTAAGGAATAATTTCTCAAAAGTAATTATATTATATGGCAAACTCAAGGAAAGTGTTGTATTTCAATATATTGCTTCATATTTCAAAGAAATGTATGTATATATTTTCCTCCAAAACTGTCAAAGTTTAGATTCTTTCGTTTGTCCGCTGACGGTATGCTAGGGTAGCAGCAACACTATAAATTGATGCACTAATATAGGGTGTTTTTTGTGATTTTTTCTTACCTTCTACCCTCATTAACTTTTTTCTCCCATGGTTTAGAGATTTTTCGTAAAACATTAAAATGTTCAACTTTTCAAGCCCTTTCATTTGGTATCTATCTCAACGTGCTACATAAGTGGGTACGAAATGCCCCTCCTTCTTTGGCCTTAAAAAAGGAAAAATATTTCAACTGGTTGCGTAACCACGTCTGCATAAACTCAATGTGATGTTCTTCATTTAGCATATTGTCTAGTTTAATCCAAATTCATTAACGCCTGTTCTTAATCGTTTGACTTTATATTATGTCGTCTCTTTCCTTCCTACCAAGAACGACAGAGATGATAAACGATCATTATACAGGCGTTGATGATTTGGCACTTAGTTAGCCTGTGATTTTAATTTAATTTGTCTACATACGGCGCCTGGCTAAAAAGATGTATTTTTTTCTAAGCGATAGAGCGAGATGCTACATAGCATATTGCCGTTTGCCGAGTGAGACGGTAGATTTCTCGCTCTTTTGCCGTGCAAACAACTTCATAATAATAATTATTATGCATTATTATACATTACGAATTTATTTTTAGTAAATTTGTGTTCGTAGACAATTTTTTTATATTTAATGAATGTAGCCAATTTTGCTACCGAGCAAAGATTTTTAAATTTAGATTTTAGCATTCCCACTTCCTAGTGACTACTAACATAATTTGAAGTATAAGGGCCAACCCACACGTACTACAACCACACGACAACCACACCACGTGGTCGGGCGTATATTTCGTATTGTAAATGAACTGGACCATTCACACGTACCACATTTCGCAGTCGTTGTCGACCACTTGTCAGATAACTTATCAGACGCAACCACGGCCGACAACATCGCAACCACATCGCAACCACGTCGCAACCACATCGCATGCACAACGTTGCGTCGATGCAACGACAGTGCGCGTACACCGCCCGCGCTCTTCCCCCCCCTCCGTTTCATTGACTTTCGCACGTAACCACATCGCAACCACTGGTGACAACGCAACCACGTCGGCATTTTGTCGGTACCACAACGCAACTACAAAAAGCTGCAGCGACACCATTCACACGTAACCACTGCTCGACGACATTTTGTCGTTGCGATGTCGTGTGGTTGTGGTACGTGTGGGTTGGCATGTGTATATGTATCGAAATTATGCCTGTTATTTAAAATATGAGTTATGTAAAGATATAGTATAACATATTGCATATCACAATATCTATATCAAGTATAGTTCATATGTCTCAATTATACTCATTATATATTTTAAAGAAACTTGCTTCAAGATTTTATTTGCAAATGTAATCGATGAGTATAACTGAGTCATTCACTAGCATGTTTTGTTTGTTTCTTGTCTTAAAATTTGGTCCTAAACACTATCTGTCCCTGCTTAGACAATAGACAGAGATAGCCTTTGTGAAGTGATTAAGTATCACTTAATTTAAGTGGTGCTTTAGTAACCAACCTCTATGCTGTTTAGTTCTCAGGACAATATTGTATCAGTGATAATAATCTTTGTAAGTTACTAAATACTTTACTTTTCGAATAGATAGCTATTGAAAATGGTCGAATTTAAAGATCTAAACAAAAAGAATTTATTCTGATGCCAGGCACTTGACATGGCTATTTGTGTTTGCGTATTTGATGTATTCGCCAATCACCATGTGTAGACGGTATGTTTGACAAATATTGGCCTTATTTGCCTATTTGACAAATACCAAATACACGTATCCGTACCTTTGTCGGTTTTTGACGCACATCAAAGGAGTCAAATAGGCAAGTAAAGAAAATCAAGTAAAAGTTTGGTATTTGACGTCCATGTGTGGAAGGCCGTATTTGCCTTTAGTTGCTTGTTTGCGTATTCGTCAATAATATTGCCAAATACAACAAATAGCCAATAGCAAATACAAATAGCCATGTGAAGTGCCTGCATGACAATGCATAATTTCAAGTCGCTAGCTGATTTTATTTTTTCAAAGATTGTCTGCCATACACTTAGATGAAATATTATTTAGAGTGGCCAACTTAACCGAACAAAAGAAAATGTTTTTACCGTAGGTTTAAACATGATTTAACGATAAATTATTTTACTTAGTTGTAGAACGCTTTTTTTCTCAAAAGTAGTTGTCACTCATTGCAATAGGTTGGCCACTCAAAATCTAGATAGAGTTCTCTAATATTAAATATATTTTTATAATCAGTAGCCGCATACTTGAGAAATAGCTAAAATGTATATCTGTAGAACCACATATTAGATCAATATAAAGAATACTAAAGAAATTTATTTAAAATTTTGCTTAGGTCTTGAACAAATCGATTAATAAAAAAATATTATGTACTCTTTGTACTCTTTGGTTTCTTCTTACCGATATAAAGAAATACAGAAAATATATTTAAAAACAACATTAGATGTATTCAATGTAATATCAGTTTGTATGTATGTGTATCCTATTCCAGTCTGCGTGAGTTTGATGCTTCCAACGTGTTCAGTGTTTTGAGCCGAGGCTCTTACTAGTCATAATGTAAGGTTCTATTTTTAACCGACTTACAAAAGAAGATTCTCAGTTTGACCTGTATGTAGCAAAATGTATGCCCAAATTAAATAATCATGTCATTTAATCTGTAAATTATAAAAAGAGTTGTTTTTAAGGACCAGAAACGCAATGTTTGATACTAGAGGAGTTACAAGTCTAACTGTAATGTTGATAGTGGCCACGGGTACCGGTTACTATCAGGCGATCCGTGAGCTCGTTTCCTGGTCCATTTCTTAGGTGATTGAAATGTTCGGCCTAACAATGTTAATTAAAAACACTATCGCATATTTGTCTTCGAAACATTTATTTCTATGTAAGAGTAACGCATAATATAGTAGAAATTATGTCGTATGCTATGTTATAGTCAATACTATTCTAAGTCTACATTTCATACTCATAATATTCTTATGGAGCTAGTAAGTTTTGATTAGTATAATATGCCGCTTGGTTGCCAATTTTAAGTTACAGTCTTATGAACTTTGCTTTAATTTTCTTACAAATTAGCTGTATTGAACTGTATATGAATTATGAACATAGTGATCAATTTCCAGATCTCTTTCTAGCTACTCAGCTGAAAGATTAAAATGTATGTTAAAGTTTATTCAATTCAGAAAACAATATTGATTGTTTTCTGAATTGAAATGTTATGTACTTTTCCGTGTACATCTGCATCACAAAAATGTATACTAAAATATTTAATTCCATTTTTCACCGCTGGCGCTGCGTTCGCTAAATATCGCGTCGCTATTGGATACTGAGATAATTGACCCATCACAAGCGTATAGTTTTCACAGAGCCAGTACTGGCTGCCAATAAGACTGGCAGCCAGTATTGGCCCTGTGAAAACTTTACTCTTCTTTATTTTACCGCCAGTGATGTTAAATGAAAGTCTGTAATAAATCGATTTACATTGGTTGCTATTAATTGTTGTAACTATGTTTAAAATTAACATTATGTACTTTAAACGATTTTTTCAAGAAAGAAATACTTGCACCTTACTTCTATAATCTGTGCTTGCATCAGTCTAGAAAAGTAAATGGATTAAATATTATACTGTCCCTCTTGTCGTAACAAAAACAGAAGGAGAAAGTATGATGTTTGGCAATCTAGCTGGCGTAAGTGGTCCTAATGTAAACCGATGTAAATCGATTTCAACTTATTTAATATTCTGTGACAAATTACTAGTAAATGGTAGCTGTATATTTATGTATCGTACAATGTATGAATTGGAACTGATGTGTAACTTCCTAAGTGGAATAAAGTGTGTTAAGCATTGATACTTGAGTTTTTTTGTTACTTCCACCCACGGCCACATACTAAATCTTATGGACCAAGAGCACGCGAGGGCCAGACCTTCCTTCGTTTTGTAAAGCTGAAAATTGAGCGTAAGTGTCTAAACACACTAGGCCGAATTACGCCGGCGTAAATTCCGCCGCGTTTACGCCGCGTTTCAAACGCATAGAAATTAGAAAATACGGACGAAACGCGACGGACGACACACTGTGCCGAAACTCCGTCGCGAGTCGAACTTCCGTCGAGCTGAGTCGAGCGTAAAGTTCGGCAGCGATTCGGCGGTAATGTTCTGTATAGCAACACATTATACGGGTAACGCGACGGAAGTTCGGTTGTCGCCGAAATATGATGACTACATTTTGCCATCTGATATTAACTTCCAAAAGCTACTGAGTGGATTTTAATAAACAATACAATAACATAGATTATAGCAGGGGTTCCCAAAATTTTTCAGCCTGCGGCGCACTTACAAGTCAATATTTTGTCACGGCGCCCTATTCTACCTAGCTATTACAAAAATATACATAAATAAACACCTTCAATAATTATAGTAAGGTTAAGCAAGTTAATATAAACAAATATTTAATCAACTGCCTGCTTTGTATAATAATTCATATTATAATTTTATTTTATAATATATTTTGTGGTTATGGATAATGATAGAGGATCGACTCACGGCGCGGCGCCCCTCTTGCCTTTCCGCGGCGCACCAGGGCCGCGGCGCACAGTTTGGGAACCCCTGGATTATAGCTTATACATCAGAATAACACATAGGCTACAATTTTAACCGACTTTCGAAATGAGGTGCTAACTAGTAACTGTGCAGATAGCACGGCACCACGCCAGTCGCCACGACAGCGCTCGAGACATACTTGACGCGCGCGTTCCGCAACGGAAATTCCGCCGCGTAATTTCGGCTCTACGCGTAATTTATAGTGTGTCGTATTGACAGACGGATGCGGCGGAACGTAATTTCGGCCACGGAAATTACGCGGCGTAACTTCGGCATAGTGTGTTTAGACACTTACTCTTTCTCGAAGGTCAGGTAGACCTTCAGAACTGGACTCGCGCCTCGCGGGCTCTTACTCTACTAGATAATTACTATGAATGATTTGCTTATGGAGAAAGTAGTTAGTTTTTTGAGACTCAGACTTTCTTATTATCTCTCGACTCGACGCTGCGTAATAGTGATACAAAATTGAGATGACAAGCATTAATTAACATTACGCTAATTGAGCACCACCTAATATAATAGGTGGTGCGATAGCGTAATTCACAAACCAGCGTATTAATTTCTGTAAAGGTAAGACACACTGTGCAAAACTAGGTATCTGTAGTTATCTCACCCTTTTTAGGTGACGTTTAGGTTGATAAAGGGCAGAAAACCGGCAATGTATGTCACAAGTGCATTTCCCAGGAAATGTTAATTCTACGAAATCGCGCGCGGACAACGGGCCTCAAGAATTATAAATGTGCGATTCTAAGAAGAGACGAAGACTGAACAGGCATCTTGCACAGTCATACAAATTACATTGTACATATGCGCTGAAATATATACGTGCAATGTGCATGTCTTGATGACTTCTAAACGTCCGATTAAAAAGTTTACATCTGTATAAATAAATTGTTTAGGTACATGCTGCATACATAACGTGACCATTTTTTTTTGTCAGAGCGGGACATCTACAGAATTACATCCTCCCCCCCCCCTCAAATCATTAATTTTATTTTCATTTTATTAAAGTACCTACTAGATGACGCCCGCAACTCCGTTGCGCCAAAACTCGTTTATCGCGCGGGAACCGTACATTTTTCCGGGACAAAAAGTATCCTATGTCCTTTCCCGGGACTCAAAGTATCTTCATGCCAAATTTCAGCAAAATGTATAGATAGTATATGTAAATGTAATAATGGAAGTATGGATAGAGGATTTCCAGGAATTGTAGGGGCATTTCAAACATCTGTCTGGTGTCTGGTCTGTTTGCAAAAGCGGGACAATTTCGGCCTCGCGGAGGACAGCGGGACAGACTGCCTGAAAGCGGGACGTATGGTCACGTTATGCATACACTGCATGTTTTTGCAGTTTGCTTGCTATTGTTCTCAGATTTAAACCTAATGTCAAATCTGGTTTTAGCGCATTCACAGTTTTGCTTTCGTGAATAGTGACTGCGTATAAAGTCTATGTATAAAAAGACTTATCATGGTGATCATCTCCATTGTTAAAGCTAGTAGTTAACCCTGTGTTACCCTAATAATGGCATCTCGACTTAGCAACGGTTTTTTATGGACATTTTTTGTGATTCGCTAAAGTGATATTTGTTTTGTGATTCTTGATATCCGCCGAAGGAATATTTGTCATCCAGGACAAACACAAATATTAACGCAAGTTATAAATAATAATCGGTCAAGTGCGAGTCGGTCTCGCTCACGAAGGGTTCCGTACCGTTATAGAGCAAAAATAGGCCAAAAATGGTATCTATATTGTATAGGAGCCCCCTTAATTTTTAGGGTTCCGTACCCAAAGGGTAAAAACGGGACCCTATTACTGAGACTTCGATGTCTGTCCGTCTGTCTGTCCGTCTGTCTGTCTCCGGGCTGTATCTCAAAAACTGCTATAAGTAGCTAGACTTCTGAAAATTTCACAGATTGTGTATTTCTGTTGCCGCTATATCAACAAATACTAAAAACAAAATAAAATTAACAATTAAGAGAGGCTCCCATACAACAAACGTGATTTTTTGGCCTTTTTTTGCTCGATTTCAATAATGGTAACTATTAGACACTTGAAATTTTCACGAAAAATTCTTGATTGTATGTGTTCTTTAATAATTAATAATTAATAATAATAATAAAATAAAATAAAAAATTGAGGGGGCTCCCATACAAAAAACACAATTTTTTAGCTATTTTTGCTCTTTATCGGTACAGAACCCTTCGTGCGCGAGTCCGACTCGCACTTGGCCGATTTTTTAATTTTATTTTAATATTCTTATTAATTAGATAATAAAGTAGGTACACCATTTACACATAATACATGTGTAAATAGTGTACCTTATTAAGGACTTTGTGAAAATTTCAAGCTATCATTATTATTGGTATATGTATCGAGCAAAAAGGCCAAAACAAAATCAAGTTGTATTTGTTGTTATTAGCGGCAACAGAATAGCGGTTATTGAGATAAAGCCTGGAGACAGACAGACAGATGGGCTAACATCGAAGTCTCAGTAATACGTTTTTACCCTTTGGGTACGGAACGTTAAAAACGAGTGATTAGAAATAACAAAACATGGCAGCAACAAAATGATTACGATAACGGCAATAAAAATCGGGAGTGCAAAATTGGAAATCCTTATCATAGTAACAGTTATCCTCGATTACTAATAGTTAAATCAGATGTTTCAACTGTAGTGTACTGTAGCCTGATGTATGTTGGAGTGTTCTGCGCAACTCGCAAGCTCTGGTCGCGCCCGTAGGTAAAGCTCGCTGGGTCCTCAGCCGCGCAGGTTGTGTCTATCGATCGTGCTAATAGTGTTCCACCATGTCCTTCGACAAAGATGAGCTACGGGACGAGTGAGTATTTCCAACGATCAAAATTACCTAATCCTGTAATGTCATCTAAGTCAGTCTATAGGTACTAATTAGGTCAATCAGTTAATTGTTTCCGGAAATGTTTTTCCGATATGTAGGGCCTCGTCTTCTGCCATATCCTATATTAACTATATTTAGTGGTGGTTATGAGTAAACAATAACTAGGCTAACCATTTCTGGTAACCCACTTCCGACGTCAGCGGGTTGTCGCTTTACTCTAGTTAAGGTTGTTAATTATTTAACTTTAACAAGATGTTGCCCGCAATTTCGTAGTAATTCGTAATTCTCGTTGGAACTGTACTTTTTGTCGTGATACAACTATTTTAATATATTTTCCGGGACTGAAAGTATTTTCCTGCTTTTCAAATATAATACGTCTTAACATAGATACTTTATTTTAATATTAGGAATTTACAATATTTCTGCTAGTATACATAAAAGCAATACCTACAACTTACAAGTTATACCCAAACGCAATTTCGTCGTATAATAAAAATAACGATTTTTGTAACCTATCTAGCTTGTTCAGAGATATTCAACCTTGGAGTTTAATGGCATGATTGGGGTGATTGATCCTTATGTGGTTGGCATAAAGGTCCTGTCTGAGGTCTCCGAAGTAACACAACTCATGGACGCTCGATATGTCAATATAACACAACTCATGGACGCTCGATATACCAATAAATAACAGCTAACGACAATACCTACATTATTAATTTACTTCACATAAATCTTTTGTAGAACCTAACTACGAACTACTCTATCAGAATAGGTATATAAATTATAATTAAACAATTGGTAAGAACTTCATTTAATCGCATAATCCTATTAGGACTTTAATATTACCCAGGCGCTGTTTACCTTAACAGTTAACTTTGGAGTAACTTTGGTCTAGTGCCACAGCCTCTGTACATTTTTGAAGACAAACTAAAGGAGACGTCCATAAGTTGCGTGAGACATTTTTGAGACATTTTTATGTATATATTAAGAGTTTTGAAACCTTCCATCTACGAAACAATAAAAAAAATCGGGCAAGTACGAGTTGTATTCGCGCATGAAGGGTTCCGTACCGGTACAGAGCAAAAATAGGCAAAAAATTGTAATTTTTGTATGGGATTAATTAATTATTTAATTTATTTAAATTTTATTATTAATTATTAAAGTACAAATACAATTATTAAGTATTTTGTGAACATGACAATTGCCAATGTGTTGCCGTTATTGATTAAGAGCAAAAAATAGCAAAAAAATCACGTTTGTTGTATGAGAGACCCCCTTAAATATTTAATTTATTTTGTTTTTAGTATTTGTTGTTATAGCGGCAACAGATATACACAATCTGTGAAAATTTCAGAAGTCTAGCTATAGCGGTTCTTGAATTACAGCCTGATGATCCAAGCAAAAATGTGTCTAAAACAAGGTTTCTTGTAAAAAAGAAACTATCGCGCATTTTTTCAGTAATCGTGTTTTCTTACTGAAGTTACTTGTGTCAAAAAATCAGTTTTCTAGACCTAACAGATACCTAACAGATTTTGAGATCTAGGAATAAGTATGTAGTCAAGTTAGGGTCAGGTGCGCTCTTAATTATTTAATTATTATTGTAATTAAATGAAAAATTATACAGATATTTGTGTGGTGGGTATGTCAAATTTTCATGAAAATTCTTTTGTGAGTGCTGCAGGTAGAGTTTTAGTTTACATGACATTTTTCACACAGGAATGGAACGGATGTGGCTCTGCGTAGCGTGGACGTGAGCTCGCAGAACGTTAGAAATCATGTTTCATTTTTCGGTCAAGTGGATTTTCCTTTTTAGGGCTCCTCATCTACAGACTGAAATCCTCATATTGAAGATAAAATATAGTTCATCTCGTCACTATGCTATATCTCACAAACCATGATAGCTATACATAATACAGTCTAAAATCTATATAAACAGTTGAATTTTTCACATCGATGCCATTCTGCTTCTTCTATAGCAACAAATTGTTCATTGTTATAATATAATAAAAATAACATTGTACATAAATCCTGGGGCTCCTATCCAAAAAACTATTGCCGTTTTGTTAGCCTCCAATAACATTAATCTGTACGGAACCTTTCGTGTACCATTCTTATTCGCACTTTGTCGGTTTTTATGGAAATACTCCGTGAGCTGTATTGTGACGTTCGTTAGTCGACGGGCTTTAGAAATGGAAGTAATCAGGAATATCAAATGTACGCTCCCGTTGGCGGGGTAATGAATAAGATGAATGCGTTAAATAAATGACGACGTTTCATAAAAAATCTGAATACTGACAAGATAATAATACAAATGGCCCAGTGCGTAGACCGTTTTTTTCACTGAAAAGTTGCAACCTCTTCAGAAAAAAAACGGATGCAGCCTGTAGGTTTGGTTCCCCGGTTTTGAAATTTTTCAGACCTTAATTCAATATTCAAATGTAAAGATAGGAAAGGGTGAAGGCGAGGAAAAACGAAAAAGTGGTGCCCAGGTGTAAATTGACCAGTTTTTATTCTGAGGCAGGCTAGAAAATATGACATAAGTTAATATCTGTGTATATGTCGCAGGGAAAAGAGGATATCAGGGATTTCGCGATATCACGAACTCTCGGTAGATGCCGAATAGTGATATGTCATTTCACTAAACTAAATCTAATGAAATGTCAGAAACACAGATACCGCCGAATAAAAATCGAGCCACTTATTTCTCTCGCTTGCTTTAGTTCCCACACGTGACACGGGCACCAGTGGGAGTGAAACAAATGCGTCGTTCGAGCTGGCGCGGCTCGTCTAGCCTGGAGACAGACAGACCTAACCCTTTGGGTACGGAACCGTAAAAACTAGGATAATCGAAGAGCTGGAGTACCTGTAGTACCTGTGCCTGTACAAGAGCCTAACGAAACTAGAGATCGACATGCCACCTTTATAAAAATATTCAACTTGGTCGGCCGCTTCATTTGACGTCAAAAATCAAAGGTCTGAAGTATCTGATGAAGAACCCTCAGTTGGTTTCAACTGCATGATTCAGAGATATGGTGATGCCCCCTCAGATCTGCTCTAGTTGCATTACACGTGTGATGATAATAATAATAACTCCCACTGTGGTTTTGGTGACGGTGGCCGGTTTCATTGAAACCAGGCCAAGAGTAATTTTATAGTGCCCAAGTGAGTGCGCAGTACACAAGAGCAATCTCTATATTCCTTTACTCGCATAACCCGGTGGGACGGAAGACTGACACGACCGGCGAGAGATCAGGTGCAGGACCGACTTTTTACATGCCCATCCGACGCATGGATCATCTAACATCTTACTTGTCAGATTCAGATGTTAGATGATCCTATCAAAGTACCCGTGTGTATACTAAAGCAAGCGAGAGAAATGCGTGGCTTGATTTTTATTCGGCGGTGTCCGCTTTTCTGACGTTTCACTAGATTTAGTTGAGTGAAATGACATATCACTAGATATTTTTAGTAAGAAGACGTAATAAACAAGAATATTCGGCATCTACCGGGAGTTCGTGATATCCCTAGGGATATCATGAAATCCCTGATATCCTCTTTTCCCTGCGACATATATATTATGTATATTTAAAACCACCTGACTACAAACTGTTTTGGGCACTACAGTAAATAAAATTATTAAAGAATTAAGAGTGGTTACATCGCTGGAATAAAGCTGTATTTTTAAATCATCTTCCAAAAGAAAAAGTTTTAAGCGATAACCTTATTTATATACCTTTAAACGTATAAGCATATTTCTCTTACGCTTATTTACCCGATTCCCGACTGCGCCAGGAGGGTTAGATTTTATAATTATTATAGCCTATAAGGTAGGGCAGCCAAAACGACGTGATGGATTTTCAGATTTTTTTCATTTTGGCTTCAGACATTTTGTCGTCGTGGATTTGAGTTTATTGTGAGTTTGCAACTGGGCAGGTATATGATAATACTAGATGACGACCGCAACTCCGTTGCGCCAAAATTCGTTTATCGTGCGGGAACCGTACATTTTTCCGGGATAAAAAGTATCCTATGTCCTTCCTTGGGACTCAAAGTATCTCCATACCGAATTTCAACAAAATCAGTTCAGTGGTTTGGGCGTGAAGATTTAACAGACAGACAGACAGACACACTTTCGCATTTATAATATTAGTATGGATTAAATATCAAAATGTATATTTATGCGACACAAAATAATAATCCATTAGCAAACTGTCTGCTTTTTGTTGGATCGGAACAAAAATATTTGGACAGACACCGCGAGTCAGCGCTTTTCATAAAATTAAATCTTGTAGCCCATTCTGACCTAAATAAACAAGTCGAGGATTACTTTCAGCCAGTAGGTGTTCGCATAACGTGTGTAAAACGCTTATATGGAGGCAGAGTTTGTAAGAAATTAATTAAACTGAGTCGACGTGAAGTTTCACACTTGAGAACGATATTATGTAGGCAAAGCAACATGTTTTATATTATGCCATGCATGTACTATTGTATTTCGTAAAACACTTTACCCAGTGGCCTTTAAATTGTAATACAGGTAACAGGGTAATAGCAGCATGCATTTTTACGTTAGTTTTATAAAATGTAACAGTGCTAAGCGTTATTCTATATTTTACGTGAGCTAAACTGACGATGAACAAAAAAGCTTTTCAATCAAGGGAAAAGAAACAGCGCTGTAAAAAGTTAAACTACTAGATGACCCCCGCAACTCCACTGCGTCAAAATTCATGACACTGACGAGTGATGACAACCACTGACTCAATGTAAATCTGCCTTTAAAGGCCATTGCTCACTGCTCATACCTCACCGGGATGCCACGGCGACGTGGCCTGCAGTGGCGTTACCATGGCAACGTCTGGCGTCTCTACGTCGCCGTCGCCAGCGTAGCCAGAGTCGACCGCTCCGCATCCGGCAAGTGTTGACGTTCTCTATATCAATATCCCGCCACAAAGTGAATTTTAGCTCCTTTGTGGTGAGAGTCCCGACGCACCATCTACCGACCTTCGAGAAGGAGGAGTTCTGGCCGATTGGAGTCGTCTACAGGAGGTTCCGAGGACGACTTCCGAACACGTCGCGCCCCACGTCGCAGACAATACGTATTTAGTGTTAGTGTTAGTTTTAGTATAATTGTATGTATGTTAGTCTATAAGGTATTTATAATATGGGCCAAGATGCCTGACTCAAATAAATAAATAAATAAAAATAAAATAAAAATATAAGCTCCATGACGTTGTCAGTTGTTCGCACGTCTTTGTATGCTCCGTCACTCAATCAGTCGCTGATTTTAGTGATATCCTCAGGTAATCGAGCATTTTTTTCAAGGTACTTTCTGAAATCTTCATAGAATTTAAGAAAAACACCGCTTCGCGGCGACGATATAGAGACGCCAGACGTTACCATGGTAACGTCATTGTCATGGCTGACTCTATCCGTCAGTTTTCAACGCCGGCACTGGCGACAGCCATTGAATCAATGTAAATCTGCCTTCAAATTGGATTTATTTGTGAAACTAGATAACATTCAGGGCTAGTTTACACGTATTAAGTAGATAAGTAATTAACTAAATTTTAACTTAATTTTAAGTTGATAATTGCGTTTAAACTGTAAACACAAAATTTAGTAGCAAGTAGCAAGTTAAAATTTAGTAAAGTTAAAGTTTAAGTATCAAATTGCTTAATCCGTTATTAAGCAATAACAAAATAAATCAATGTTGTTAAAGCTAAATACTCCGTCAAATCCACTAAAGATCAACAAAGCGTGGAGTTGAGATAAGATAAGAGGAAGGTTAGCGTGTTAACTGGAATCCGATGTTGTCTTTACATCACCAAAACAAATGAATGTTGAAAACAAAAATCAAACATTTAAAAATATATTTTGTTATATCGTCCTGATATTTTATTTCAGTGAAATCTACGGAAGCAGGGTATCATGATTTTAATAATTGGGGGTTATTTTCTCCAGTTTTTTGTAAGCCCGCAATATTATAATTGACTATAATTTATTCGCCGTGAAATTACTGTAGGTCCGTGATTAAATAGTGGACATCCATCAAAACTCGCGCATTTGTAACGGACAAGATGGATAGTGAAAGTTCAAGTCTGTTCTGAAGGACGATCGACGTAACCTTCTGAAAATTTAAAATACCGTATCGATTGTAATATTTTATTTAGTGGTAACTGGTACAACACACGATCTCTATATCGTGTATTATGATTTATGTGTATCATTTGCGCAAAAATTTTAGAAGTAATTTCTAATTTTTTCCGTGACGAAAACTCTGTTTCCTTTATGCTCAATTAATTTCATCGGTTCATTGGTATAAGTGTGAATGTAAGCAGACAAACACATCACACACTTTAAATAAGTGTATGTATTATGAAATTGACTATTGTTAATCTCTAAACTCATATAATGCAATAACATCAATTACATAATATAGGTCTTTTTGGTACTCTAATAACCTACTCTACCATAGTAAAAAGTATCCTTACATTTTCTAGATAAAAAAACATTTAAGCAGTAGGTACTTTTAATATTGTATGTATGTTTTGACCTTTCTCAGTAGTACATGGTTGAGGAATGTGAGGGGACTGAGACGAGAATCAATAAATAATGCTCCCAGACCCCAGTAAATTGAATTTGAGACACGCATAATATCTCAGATCCAATCTTAGATAACTACGCGCTACATCGTCGGTTTTATACGTCAGTTATTCTCAAGTGTTCGCACTGAGCGATCGATGTATGAGCTATTGTGTTTCCAAAACAAACTGTCGTGATGTCAGTCGCTATGTGTTGGTAGTAGAGGCGGCATATTCTCCTAGTCTGTCGTAGAGACTAGCTGTTTGTGAAGTATTGTGGATATCGCATCAATCGTTTCTTTTTTTTTTCAATTTTATTTATTTTTGTAATTGTGTGTAAAAACCAAAGGTGCGTATTTCTTAATTAATTTTCTAGAATGAAAATTTGTTAATAAAGCAACTTTTACATAACGCTTCTCTACGGTTTCAGAATTAAGTTTGAATAATAAATTCTTACCGTATTAAATTAATTCAAATCATAGATAGGCATTTAACATGCATTTAACAAACACGAAATACTCGTAAACAATTAAATTTAACTAAAGTAACAATAATAAAACAAACACAAAAATGTACATAAACTTTATTATCTAGAGCGAGTCACGAAAAGTAACAAATTAAAATAATACCGATGGTTATCGCTAATTGTTGAATCTAGACAGTTAATGTTTCATAGAGCTTGAAGTATGTAACCTTGGGCAGTATTTACCAACACTTTTACTGAGCAACACGCAATTTAATAATATTATGTATCATGATGTGACCCCAGAATCCAGATACACCATGTTATCATAAAAAATTGGAATAATACGAAAAGATCAATCAAAACAAAGCAATACCTCGAATTTGGGCGTCATCCTATTTCGGCAATTTTTTTTTCTCATATCTAATAACTGTACTATGTGGACTCTATGTGGACTTGGAGTAGAGAAGTAATATCTCTCAAAATGTCTGTAAGGCTAAAATTACTGTTGAATTTCGATATTAATCATAACTTGAAAGCTACAAAGTTTCATGATAAATTATACTGGAACAATAATTTGAACGCCCCTTGCGGACTCTAAAAGAATTTGTTTATTTAAACATGGAATTTAATACAGTATCTTTAAGAATTAACAAATTCTCTTTTAATATTAATTAATGACTGGGGAAAACGATGAGTAATATTTAAGTAGCCTCTGAAAGTTAATAGCAGTAAATAAATTGGTATTTAACGCCAGACCGAGCTTTTAAAGTTTATCGGGAAACTTGCCGGGAGGAGCAAACTATATCAAAAGTTTCGATATTTTTTATGACTTGGAAGTTGGCACAAGGCAGCAAGTTGGCACCGATGACATAGTTCAGTCAGCAACTGGTGCATTTAAAAACAACACAAGTTTTAAAAATAGAACATTAATTAAAAGTAAACTTTTAACTAGAAGAAAACTGTTTTGCTCATTTTTTGTTTGTAGCATGCCAACCAAACTACAACAACCTTTTTTAAGTTTTTGGAGCTGTTTTTTTTTTATTTCGACATTTTTTCTATCCTACCAGTACGAGACATGCCACAGAACGGGGTTGCTGTACTAAACGGGGATTCGGGAAACGGTTACAAGAACGGCACCACCAACAGCCACCACCCCCACAGGAAGCTGTTCGATGATGATGACGTGATGCCGGTGCAACGAGACATGGAGGAAGACGCTGCTGACGTTAGGTTATTTTCTTTTTTATTATTTCAAAATTTGTTTTTTTTTTAATTTATGAGCTCGAGGAAGTCATACTAATCCTAATTTGTACCTAATTAAAAGACAGTTTGTCTAACTATTCCGCCATCACTCATACACTTAACCACTTTTAACATTAATCGATTTTGTCCAAAATAATATACTTATTTACAATTTCAGTTACCCAAACTAGGGAAGAATTACTGTCCTATGAGAGAGGTTATTTTTTTATTCATTACAGGATTGGTAGAAGGGCAAGCTAATTTTGATTATGTGTTTGCATGGTCTTTGCTACAATGACCTGCAGTGGCCTGGGAGAGTATTAATATGCAATGTGCATTGTGCAGGCTTGGGGTAGTGCAAATATAGATGTAACTAGTAACTACTCGTGAATAACTTTTATTAACTAACTTTAAATTATTAACAATTGCACTACAATCAATATATGCAGGGAGATATAACTCTACATTTTTATGGGTACATTAAAACCTTTTATTACTGAAGCAAGTGTTGCCAGTGATCTACAACGTGTGTAAATGTAAAATGTGTTAACACTAATTAAATACAGTCGGAGAGCAATTCGTTTGCAATTTCCTGGGAATTAGCGAGCGATTTACTTTGTACTCTGCAGGGGAAATGAGCATTAACATCCGAACGATCATAATATTCAAACTCTGATTGTTTTCATGAATATTTCATCACTTTATTAAGATTTTAATTAAAACAGACAGATGAGACTCGTGTTTGCTTCAAATATTAGATTTTCAAATTATGAAATCTACTTTTTAGGGTTTTTATGTTTCGGTGTTTTGTAGGGTTTTAGGTTTCGGTCTGTCCCTTCGTCTGTCTGTCCGTCTGTCTGTCTGTCCGTCGGTTTGTCTGTCCGCGGGTTTGCTCAGAGACTATAGGACCTACAAAGCTGTAATTTGGCATGAATGCACATATTAATGTTGGCGACAAAATGGTACATGAAAATTAAAAAAATATATTTTTTTATTGGTACCTTTCATGCACATCAAGCGGGGATGAAAATTTTTTTTCGCATCCACTCCATCGTGTGGGGTGTCGTTAGATAGGTTTTTTAAAAATATTATGAGTATTCCAAGTTCATTTTCCGATTTAGGGATCCGTTTGTGAAATATTAAGTTTTAAAGTGGAAATAATCGTTAGAGTCCAGTGTCCCCCTTCTGTCAGCTGAACGGTTGCTTCTGGAAATGTGAAAAAATTCACGGAAGTAGGAGATATGCTGAATTTAAAAGGAAAACTATCACGGCTAAGAAGACTTCATAAGTTATTGAGTTAATAGTCGATGAACTAAAAAAAATGTATTCGGCAAAGTGTAAGGGAACTTTTCGTTCAAATTCCTTTGAAAGTAACTGAGATGATGTTACATTAGTAGTGTAAAACACGTTATAAATGTAAATTCATTTACCATACAAAAATTATCAAAAACTAGCGGCACTACGGAACCCTATACATAGGCTGCACTAAAAATATCGGGAATGGAATACTTCCACTATTCCTGTCATATTAAAATCTTTTTAATTGAAAACTCCTTGGTTTTAAATATCGAATACCATTTATTTATTTAAAAAAAGATTCTCGGTCTTGTCACAAGGTCTTGTCAAACTTGTTTAGTCGTTGAGAAATTGGAATTGACTCGAGAAAATTCTAGAGCGATGATTTATTATGACTTTCGAAGTGGCTTAACACAAAAACAGTGTGTTGATCGGACGATTTCTGAATTTGGCGATGAAGCCCCATCTAAAACCACAATTTATCGCTGGTTTGCTGAATTTCAACGTGGACGTGTCAGGCTCAGTGCAGTCAACCAAAGTCACCCAAGAAAACGTTGATGCTGTGCGTAAGCTGGTTGAGGAAGATCGACATGTGACATACCGCGATATTCAGGCAACTTTAGACATTGGCATGAGTCAAATACAAATAATATTGCATGAACAATTAGGTTTAAACAAGTTGTTTTCCCGATGGATACCGCATTTGCTCTGTGAAGAGCAAAAAGCGGCTCGCGTTACTTGGTGCGTCAGAACTCTCGAAAGATTCCACGCAGGATCCTCAAATGCTGTATACAACATCGTATCAGGTGACGAATCCTGGATATACGCGTACGAACCCGAAACTAAAAGCCAGTCACGAGTTTGGGTGTTCGAAAATGAGTTAAAGCCAACAAAAATTGTTCGTTCACGGAGTGTTGCAAAAAAAATGGTGGCCACGTTTGTCTCCAAAACCGGCCATATTGCGACTATTCCTCTTGAGGGACAAAGAACGGTTAATGCAGAATGGTATGCTAGCATTTCTTTGCCACAGGTCGTATCTGAACTCCGTAAAGAGAACTGCAACCGCCGCATCATATTCCATCACGACCATAAACTTATAATATCACGACAATGCGAGTTCTCACACCGCGCACAAAACAGAAGAGTTTTTAGAGCAAGAAAACATAGAATTATTAGATCATCCGCCGTACAGCCCCGACTTAAGCCCTAATTTCTATACTTTCCCTAAAATAAAGAATAAATTGCGTGGTCAGAGATTTTCATCACCTGAAGAAGCTGTGGACGCCGACAAAACGGCCATTTTGGAGACCCCAACTTCCGAATGGAATGGTTGCTTCAATGATTGGTTCCATCGTATGGAAAAATGTGTCAAATTTCGCGGAGAATACTTCGAAAAGCAATAAACACATTTTTAAATAGTACTGTTGCCTCCTTGATTCCCGAAATTTTCCGTGCCGCCCTCGTATTGCGCGTGGCCCGACACGCACTTGGCCGGTTTTTTATTCATAAAGGAGTTTTTCATAGACAAATGAAGAGACTTTTCTATTTAAATATTCGAATTTCGAATTCCTTATTTTTTCATAAAGATTAGTTGAAGCCAAGTAGACTGCTTTGATTTCTTTAATAATTTTTTTATTTATCGAAATTAATTTTCCACGTTTGAATTTTGACTATGCGCAGTGTGACGATAAAAGAATAATTTCCATGACCTTTTTTTCAGCCCGTCGTTTGACTTCAAACGACGGGCTGAAATGAAAGAAATTAGTTTTTATTTGCAATCGTGTATTTTTTTAATGAAATATTAGGGGGCAAACGAGCAAACGGGTCATCTGATGGAAAGAAACTTCCGTCGCCCATGGACACTCGCAGCATCAGAAGAACTGCTGGTGCGTTGCCGCCTGCCGGCCTTTTAAGAGGGAATAAGGTAATAGGGGAGGGTAGGGATGGGAAGGGAAGGGAATAGGGGAGGGAAGGGAAGGGAATAGGGTAGGGGATTGGGCCTCCGGTAAACTCACTCACTCGGCGAAACACAGCGCAAGCGCTGTTTCACGCCGATTTTCTGTGAGAACGTGGTATTTCTCCGGTCGAGCCGGCCCATTCATGCCGAAGCATGGCTCTCCCACGTATTCGTCTATATCTATACTTATTATAAAACAAAGTCGCTTTTTTCCCTCAAGTCCCTTTGTTTCCTTTAATCTTTAAAACTACGCAACAGATTTTGATGATTCTTTCAGTGTTAGATAGCCCATTTATCGAGGAAGGTTATAGGCTATATTTTATCACGCTAAGACTAATAGGAGCGAAGAAATAGAGGAAAATTTGGAAAAAACGGGGAAAATTATTTGAAAGAGCTAACTTGAACGTGCTTATCTCAGGAACTACTGGTCCGATTTGAAAAATTCTTTCAGTGTTAGATAACCCATTTATTGAAGAAAGCTATATCACGCTAAGACTAATAGGAGAATGTGGAAAAAACGGGGGTAATTATTTGAAAGTGCTTATCTCGCGAACTACTCGAGCAATTTTTATGTTATTTGGCACAGATAAGAAGTAGAGTGAAGGATCACAGGCTATCGATTTTAATCCTTCAGGCCCCGCGCGAGCACCGGTGATCGCGACAACAATAGAATACAATAGCAATTCCTGGAAATTCCGACTGAAGTATTAATAATTTTTTCAGTGGCTTTGTATTTTATAACCGTGCAACGCCGGGGCGGGTCGTTAGTTTTAACTATAAAATTCAAATCAAAAATGGAAAACCCAAGTTGTATCCATCAGGTATCCATGGCACTTGGTACTTGGCAGTATAGTTTTAGATGCTCTACCTAGTCGTAACTTAGAAGATGTTTCAAGGCCATGTCTATGGAGGGTCTTATAATATATTAAGGCATACAATAAAATTTACTAGCGGCTTTATCGAGATTGGCAGTAAAACCAAAGCCTTCGCTTTACGAGTTGTTGGTGAAATCTATCCTTTGGATTTTTACCTGCACGATTTTCAATTGCAAATGTAATCACACTTGTATTTGCTATTTTCTACAGGAAAAGTAGAAATCGATTCTAATTTAAATTCATTAATTCCAAATGGTACAGTCCCGGGAACCGGACATTTTACCAAAAAAAACTATATTCGACTACGTTTCTTACTAATTTTTTTTTGGGACACGTACGATTCCCCTTGACAAATGGCGTAATGAAATTGCGGGCAACACATATAAAATCAAAACAATATTCTTGTTTCATACAGAGTTGGTTCAATAAATTATGGTAATGTGACGGTAGATAGGGCTCGCCCTTTGTACGTACAGGCTGCTCCCTGGGGTATACATATTTCCATAAATTACACATTATGCAAAATATGGTACTCAAATATGAATAGGTAAATGTGAAATAAGAAATTGACCTAGAGGATAATGAGTTGGTTTGTATATACAGCTGATTGTTGTTATCAGCCGAAAAAATAATACATGTACCTAATAGCAGGGCTTCAAAGTTCAAATGACGTTATTTTTTCATAACGTTACTGCTTCAAGGGCATAGATAACGTTATGAAAATTTACCCGATATTAAAAATAACGTTAAAAATTGATATAATAACGGTTAATGTTATAACGTTGTATAGGATTTATAACGGTAAATATATGTTCCTTGATAACGTTATAGTCCGTCAAGAAAGTCATAACTATTACTTTCATTATTTCTCTACATGTATTAAACTCCTAAAAATAGGTAAGCACAAATCTCGCAAAAAAAGTGGGCTGCGAGTGAGATTTAGTGCACCGTGCACGATCGCATACCTGATACCAGAAAATAACGTTATATTTACCGTTATTATTATAACGATATTTGTTCGTTTATACATAACGAAAAAATATCGTTATAATAATAACGGTAAATATAACGTTATTTTACAAAATATCGTTAAAAAAATAACGTTATCTGGCTACCATTATGAAAATAACGGTACGTAACGATATTTTTTCTGTTATTCGATAACGTTATGAAGCCCTGCCTAATAGTAGAGGAGGTCGCGCTCAGTTTAAAAAGTCATTTCATACCGAGCGAAAATCGTTACAATAATAGTATTCCACTAATACATAACAGCTTTGATCGTCAGCCACTTCATAATGGGTGGAATAAAAATTGAGAGCATCTCAAAGTTGTTGTTGGGAATCATATTGAATTGACAATAAAAAGATCCCAATTCGCACCCAATAAAGGTTCATATCTAGATTATACACGTTTAGGTTTGGTAGGTGTCGTTTTAGTTTTAGTATATAACAACAGATGGCGCTTTTAAAGTAAAATTTATATCATTCTTCACAAATATTGACTATCGAATTAATTACTTAAAATTGCTATGTGAGACAATTTTATGGTTAATTCAAATGAAAATCGTCGTCAGCTGAATGTTTGCAGGTGGAAATGTCGTCTACGCGATGCCCTAGGATACATTGAGCGCGAAGTAGGGCTATATTGGTTATAACTTATATCGCTGGCTGACGGGTTTTCCACCGTCGTATTAGCGGCCGACGGTTTTCTTTATTATATACAAAGTAGAAACATTCACCTGTATAAATTTTGTACCGTATAAAATGACTTTATATTCAAAAATTTTTTACATGTTCAGTAACACGACTGACGTTGAATCCCCCATCTGCAATACGGCTGACGGTGATTTTTTGGTTAAACATGACCTCAATAATCATCCATCAAAGTTTCATTCGGTATAAAATCACTTTTCGCAACTATTTCTTTTACAACTTTGAAATACTCTCTGTTAACATTCCACCACGGGTGCGGCGACTGACGCTGATTATATTGATTGATAAATAATAAGCTACCGCTGGACAAAAATTTGGTCGGTATGAAATCACTTAGAAAATGACAGCACTACCTCCCCTACTATAACAAGTTACATGCGTGTATCAAAACTTCTTCACGATAAACTCTGCAATGCGACGTGACATAAAGCTATCTATGTACAATTATATCATCTTCTACATCTTTCCAACATCCACGCAAGACGACAGTCTACAAGGTGTAACTAAACTAAGTGATAAGACTTTAGGGTGTGTATGGGTCCCTTTATAGTTCAAAGTAAAAGTAGCAGTACTGAAAGAGTAAATTTTTTGTGATTTGACAAGTGCCTTCGCGTTATTAATTTTTACATACAAAGGTGAAAAAAATTACTCTTTCAGCGCTGCTACTTTCACAGTAAACTCTATATAAGGGACACGTACACACCCTAAAGTATTATCACTCAGTTTTGTTACACCTGTATATTTTGTATCTAATTTAAAAAATTTCATATTGATCTATCTTATTATGTAACGCACGATTTACGTCGCAGCGCGCTATGCTACAATTAGTGTTTTCTGGCACTATGTAGCCTTATACATATATCTAAATTATCTTCCATATTTCACGATATAGATGTCATATTATGTCTGTCTGACATGATATCTGACACCCTACACAAAGACCCTACCATCCCTCTGGTGGCAAATGATAGTATCGAAAACCTCATTACATGCTTCGCTAATCAGAGATCCTCATATCCACAGATACCCAGATGGGTCGGTGCGGCTGCGGAACCCGAACATCGAGCTCATGGACCAGGACATTCTGTACCACCTCGCCCTCGGCTCCGGATCCCACGATCTCGTCGAGATGTTCGGTGACGTAAAGGTAATGATGAACCAAACCATATCAGCCAAATAAAAAAAATGAGATCAACAATAAGTTGTATATAAGTCAACAAAATTCTATCTCAGGACCTGTTAACACCTACCATTCGTCTGTGCACCTGCCGAGTAGAGTCAGTAGGAATAGAGACTAGGGCGGCGACTGACGCCACAGTGCCCTGAGCACACTTTTTACACGCCCAAACTGCTTGACAATCTAGTCCATAATTAACATGTACCGAGTGCTTGGCTGAATGCACTGTCTTGCTAATTTACTCCCTGCCTGGTAGGTCATAGGTGTAATCAAGCCTTCAGGGTCAATTATCATTACAACGTCGCAAGGCGTCGCAGTCTAGACATGATTGTGTCAAGCCAAGTTCATACATTTTTAAATAAGCCATTCAAAACCGACACCGCGGGCAGTCTGTCAATTCAATTTTCATCCTTGTATGTAGTAAATAAAATTAACTTTTGAATGGGTCAATTAAAAAATGTATCCCATTGCATTGCATCTTATCAATATAATGTGAGATTTAGGTTGTTTTGAATCGTGTTTTTTGGCACAATTTGTTTTTCTTATTTTTATTTTTTCTCGAATTGGATAGAATTTTATCTATATATTATTTCTGTCGTTTTCTTTTTATGAATTACAGCTCCAAGTTGCCGAAATTAACAGCAATTCTTTGCCCATTTTCTCTAAAATTTTGCCGAGTTACATATTTTTTTACTCAACTATTTCATATTAAAGTGGTAAAAAGTAATTCTAACATTTTATAGACGACTTTCTCAACAGTACATTATATTTTTTTCATACCGTTAAGACGTCAATACAATCCATAAACAGGTGATATTCTAAACCTTTTACAGCAAAAATCACAAAACTGTCGCGAGTTTGAGTTGGATTATTTAAAAATACTTAAAAAAACAAAAAATCTAGCTCCAACTTTAGATTAAATTGAAATGATCTTACATGTTGTGCATTAAAAGTTATAGAAATACTGTATTTTAACTGTTAAATCACGTCTGTTAAATCAGCGAAATCGGCAAATTTCGTATACGGACCCTTAATTCGAATCAAACTTTATAACATAGGGGAATTGTGCTTAAGATGGCTGCATAGTCAAATAAGAGTGATAAGATGACACATCGGCAAAATTCGTTGAAAATTGAAATAATTGTGCTTTCTGTGAACTTGTGATGTTTTATGGAGCACCTCAGTGTGCCCCTAGTAGCCCAACTTAGTATGCCGGACCGTACTTTACAAAGTAATAAAGGTTTTCCTAATTTTGATGAGACAAAAATTTTCTTACACTTTTGTTTTGTGGTGAAAAAACGTATAAGGTTTGAATCTTTTTTTTATAATAAATTGTTATTAGGTACATGGATTCTTATAGGCCACAAATATTAATAAAAACGTGTTCTAACGTTAAGTATTTTTTTACAAAATTTAAATGTATCCACTATTACTCATTTGGTAAGATCAGAAGAGAAGACATACTAGACGGAGCCCGGGTTACCCTCGAAATTCTCATACATACGTAATACCAAAATCATTTTGTCATACGAACATATTTAACATGTTTGAGTTACTTTTCAGCTTAAAATAGTAATTACCTAGGTTCCTGAACAAAAATTAACTTCAAAATATTTTAACACAAAAAAATAATTTTTTGTGTATAAATTTTTTTTACTAAATTTACTACAAAATATTTTAATACTAAAAAATATTTTTTAGAGTTCAAATATTTTGTAGTAAATTTAATATTTATTTATATATTTTTTAATAAAAAGCGTCCTAACATATCTGGCTATTCTGCTAAAAGAAAAATAGACTTTCAAGAAGATGAAAACACTTCTGAACAAAAAATTTATATTAAAGATAGGACAAATCAGGAATCCATAAGGGAACAAAAATCAGTGTATAATATTCAAAGGAGGTCAATTCAAAAAGGGAATTACATACATATATTAGGAGAACAAAGTGTAATGGGTTTATCTCAGAGATTAAGATATACTAGGAATAAAAAACAAAATAACAGTTACAACATATTTTCTTTTATAAAACCTGTAGTGAAGCTCTTAAAAGTTGTGAATCCTTAAAATATACAATGACAGAGAGAGATGTCATTATATTAGGAGTGGGTACAAATGAGAAAAATCCATGTAGCTTTCTAAATAATTTAGCACTCGCTTTAGATAAGCTTCGCAAAGCACGTGTCTATGTCCTAGAAGTGCAATCAAATGATTACCTCAGGGTCGAGACACTCAATAACCATATACAGTGTCTCCTAAAATTGCACAAAAATACCACCTTTAGCTAAGGAAAGGTTTCACAAAAATTATAATGATTACATACAAGACATTTCAGAACAAATACATTTTAATATTGATTATAGTGACTACCTAAATACTTATTTGCCATTCTATAACACAAGTAATATTATAAAGAATATAAAAAATAAAAAAATATCAGATACAACTAGAAACTAGAAATAAAATAACTTTCTATTTTAAAAAGGTTGACAAAGTTTCTGCACCTAAAGTAGTAGATAAAATAAACAAGTATAAAGAAAATGTCAAAGGTACAATACCATACTACTTCAAAATAATGAACAATAGTAATAATACTAAGTTATCGAATTTAAATACGGAACAAACAAGCAATGAAGATTTTTTTCGATGAGACCTTAACAATCCTTCATCAAAATATTGCTGGGGCCATAAATAAAGCTGAGTTACTTTACCTATCCTTACTAGATTTAAAAAAACAAAGTTTAATTAACTTAAAAGTAATTTGTCTAACAGAGACATTTATTAAGAAAGGTTCCGAAAATTTACTTAAGTTGCATGGATACAAATTATCTGCTGCTTTCTGCAGAAACGCTAAGAGAGGGGGTTCATGCATACTGACAGAAAGTTATATAAATTGTAAGGAAATAAAATGGATTAAAAATATGGGAATAGCGAATGAATTTGAATGCTGTGGAATAGAATTACTGGATCATAAATTATATGTCATATGTATATACCGAACCCCACAAAGTGATACATATTCATTCTTTAAAAACTTAGATAAATTACTTCATGACGTAAATAATAAAAGAAAAGAAAAAAGTATAGTTTTATGTGGTGATTGGAATCTAGACACTCTTAAAAATAACAAAAACACACGCCAACTGCGAAGTTTACTTAAAAACTACAATTTAGTTTCACACATAACATGCCCTACTAGATCATCATCCTGCATAGACCTAATCGTTAGCAATCTCAAAATGACAAAGTCAAATATTCATCACCTGGCTCTATCTGATCATGAGACTGCTCAGACATTGACTATTAAAGTAAAAAAGGTTCCAAAATCAAACATCACTTGGGAATTTAGAAGAGATTATAGTGCTGATAATGTTCGTAAGTTTAAGGAATGTATTTCAGCCTTGTCTTTTTCAGAGTTAAGAGAGGAAGAAAATGTGGAAGTTACATTCAATACATTTCACGATCAAATAGTCCTTTTTTATAAACTATGTTTTCCACTGATAAAAATACGCAATAACAAGAATAAGCAACGAACATTATGGCTAACTAGGGGTATAAAGAAATCATGTTTGGTAAAAAGAAAAATGTATTTAAAATTAAGAATCTCAAAAATAAATAATTACAATACAAAACAGCGTCTAGTAAAATATAATGATTTATTAAAAAAATGCATATACAAATCAAAGCAAATACAAAACACTAAATATATAAATAATCAAAAAAATAAATGCAGGGCAGGGTGGAAGATAATTAATGAAAACTTAGGAAATAATAATGAAGATAATGACATTGCGTATATTAAGAAAGACATGAATGTGTATACTAAACCTAATGACATCTGCAATATATTTAATGACTATTTTACCAATATAGGAAATATAAGGCCTAAAAAGGAAAAAAATATAAACGAAAAAAGAATTGTCCAATCAACATAAATAAAAACACAATTTTTTTACATCCTACAGATCCTCGTGAAGTGTATAATACAATTTTATCTTTAAAGAATACAAATGCTGTGGGTTATGACGAGATACGAACGGACATTATTAAGAAGTGTGCAGTACAATTATGCTATCCACTTTCCAAAATTATAAGCCAGTCACTAGAACAAGGTGTCTTTCCTAGCCGACTAAAAATTTCAACTATTAGGCCTTTGTTTAAAAAAGATGACAAAACTGAAATAAGTAATTACCGCCCAATAACTTTAATTCCGGTTTTAGCAAAGATCTTTGAAAAAATCATGCTAAAACGTATAAAAAACTTTTTCAATTCAGAACACTTGCTGGCTAATGAACAATTTGGTTTCCGAGACAATAGCTCTACTACAGAAGCCTGTTTTTATTTAAGCAAAATAATTCATGACAGTTTAAATAACAAAATACCCATAACGGGGATATTTTTAGATATGACTAAGGCTTTTGACCTAGTTAATCATGACATACTACTGGATAAATTAGAAAAATATGGGATAAGAGGAAAGGCTTATGACTGGATAAAATCCTATTTAAGCAACCGGAAGGTATGTACAATAATTACAAAAATTGTCGGTAATTTAAAAAAAACTTACAAATCTAGGTATGCATATTTAGACATAGGAGTTCCACAAGGAAGTCTGATTGGTCCATTTCTTTTTCTGGTGTATATTAATGATGTCACAAGGGCAACTAAACATCTTAAAATTCTGTTCGCTGATGACACTACAATCTTGGTCAAATGCGAAAATATTTTAATTTATGAGCAAGAAATAAGAAACGCACTCATTGACATAATATCATGGTTGGTTAAAAATGACTTGCAAGTTAATCTTAATAAAACGAAAATAATGCAATTTAAATATTACAATGCAATGCAAATACCCAAGAAAATCACTTATGAGAATATTATTATAGAAGAAGTAGAATCATTAAAATTTTTAGGACTAATGTTTGACCAACACTCTAACTGGAAAGCACATGTTGACTATATTTGCAGCAAACTTGACAAATTCGTCTATGCACTTCGACGCTTAGCAAAGACCGTGTCATTATCAGCAGCTCTCTGTGCATATCATGGATACGTGTCGTCAATCTTATCTTACGGTCTTATAATGTGGGGCAACTCTGTGGAGTTTGATTCAGTTTTCAAATTGCAAAAGAAGTGTATTAGGGCGATTTGTGGTGTAGGGCCGCTTGAAAGTTGCAAACCCTTATTCCAAAAACTGAAATTACTTACGCTTCCTTGTATGTACATTAGAGACATGTGCATCTTTGTCAAAAAGCATCCAAAATATTTTATGCAAAACAAGGATAACAATGTTGCAAAGAGATCACAACGTTATCCCAATAAATTAATCATGCCCAAATGTAGCAGCACAACGTTTCTTAAAAGTCCTTATTCTATGGCTATTAAAATCTATAATAACTTGCCAAAAGATTTAGATAAACTGAGCTTAATTCCTTTTAAAAGAAAACTAAATGAATGGCTCATAAATAATTGTTTTTATGAAGTAAAGGATTTTTTCGCTGGTACTTATTTCTGACAGTTCTATATTATTGACATATTGTGACATTTAGTAATGGTAATATTTCTACTTCTTTTCTCCACCTTTTAGATTAATGAAATGACATTTGTGATTTGCATACTATTAATTTAGTTGAGTGATATGATCCTATATTTTATTATGAAGACCGCATTGTACATTTCACTCTGGCAAATAAATTATTATTATTATTATTATTATTTAAATATTTAGTAGTAAATTTAGTAAAAAAAAAATTTACACAAAAAAATTTTTTTAGTGTTCAAATATTTTGAAGTTAATTTTTGCACAGGAACCTAGGTAATTACTATTTTAAGCTGAAAAATAACTCAAACATGTTAAATATTTTCGTATGACAAAATGATTTTGTATTACGTATGTATGAGAATTTCGAGGGTAACCCGGGCTCTTAAGAGTTACTTATGTTTCCGCTAAATCGGTAACAGAAGCATTGTATATTTTTTGACAATGACGAAGAACTTAAGAATCCTTACACCACTGACAACTAGAGGGATGATAATGCAGCTTGGATTTACGTATTGTATAAGACATACCATCAAAGTCTAAGGAATCATAGTATGTCATCTTACCATATCGATATGTCATCTTACACTCGTCGACCTGGCGTGCAATTTATGTTTTTTTCAGTGTTATATTAAGTTGATTTTTCTAAAACTGTTAAATTATGTTGTTTATGAATCATTTATTTATAAAAGTAAGTTACTGATCTCATGTGACTTGTTTTATTTTAAATATTTACCTTCAAACAAAAAGTATGTCATCTTAAGCACAATTCCCCTAAGGAAACTTGCGTCTTTTCATCTCTTGAACTCTATTGTTTTATTCTACGGCCCTATCCTTCTTACACGGTTCATGTGTAGGGTCACTAGGGCATGGTTCTCTACGTAATGTTAGTGACCGCAATTTGAAACCAGTTTAAAAAATGGGCCAATGTCCATTGTCATTAATCATTTATCAAAAGCTTTGGGCACGTATGACAATAATTACATTAATTTTTGACTGAGAATTGTTGATTAGTGGTTGATTAATGACTTTAAACTTCGTGACATAACGTGAGAGCTGTACCTGATTCCCTGTCTGGGAGATGGTGAAAATTATTGGAAAATTTTTATTATCAGTTTTCTAAACCACAATGCCACCATAATCAGCGCTTCTTTATGTCGAAAGTACCAAGCAGCGCTTTATGGGGTGGACAGAGAAATGGCCTGAGCAATAACTGTCAAGTAAGTACACAAGTAAGACTTTGTCTTTCATTACTACAAGTATAGAGCTACAGTGTTTGCGACAAGATCACGATCATGGTCAATTGACCAATAACCTAATTCCATCCGTATGGAACTGGTACTTGACAGTTGGATAGGTAACGCCCGGTCCATTTCAGTAAGTCTATGTCCAAAAATGTTACTGTATTTATATAGGGACTTAAAGGGTGTAAGAAAACAAAGTGATAATACTTTAGGGTGTTCACTCTATTGCACACAAAAGTAAGGAAAAAAGTTACTCGTGCAGCGCTGCTACATTCATGATGATTGGTGAACTTACAGGGGACTCATTATCTACCCTTAAATATTATCACTTAGTTTGGTACACATTGTATATCGAAATTCCTCATTGGCTCATGACTTGTCCCCAGTTCGTGTGCATGGGTGGCACGCCGAAGCGCATGGAGCAGTTCGCGTACACCATCATGGCGGAGATCGGCCATAAGCTGCCGTGCGGCACCACGCTGCAGGACATCAGCCAGTTCTCCTACCGCTACTCCATGTACAAAGTCGGCCCCGTGCTGTCCATCAGTGTGAGTATAAATAGTGGAAGTTATTTAATCTCCAAAACAACTTTAGAATGTTCCTCAGGCTCGACGAGGAAATCTTATCAAATGGTTGTAGTGATGAATACCACCGTCGATCCTGGTGACACAGGAGTTATGGTGGTGGGATTATGTGGTGGGCCATAGTAGAACTTATAAATACAAGGTCGAATTTTCCGTACAGCGCGGCGTAGATGTGACCCGTCCTGCTGCAGACGTAACATATGCGCGTACCCATACTATACAAGCAGCCCCGGATCTTCAATTTTTTTAGGCGGGGCAAAAACTGAAAAATGCCGCCCCGCCTACCTACTTAATACTTATGTTTTTCACCTTTATCATCCATATAATTTCAGCTATCAATATATTATGTAGGATATATATTTAACAGGGTAAGGTTTAAAATAAAAATAAATATGCATAATAAAAATAAAAATCAAATAAGTATAATAAAAGGGGTACGAAACCTTGTGGCATATGTAGCCGCCGGACGTTTCCGAGATATTTGGAAGTAAAGATCTTTTACCGGGGCTGTATACAAGTCTCTACATTGCGATAATATACAGCTACGAACTGTCTACAAGAACTCATATGCTCATTGTTTAACTATTAAATTTATTATTTATTACCTTTACGTATCGAGTATCGTATTCAGCTGCCAAAGGAAAGAAATCAAAGCAAGTTAAAATTAGGACCTTAGTGAATATGTGGCGACTGATACTACACAACAATTGAGACCTTTACCACAGAACATATATTAGTTGTCCTTTACCAAGGTGAGAAATCCCACATCATGCGACATATTTTAGAACCACCATCGGTTATTACAGAAAAGCATGCCTAGGTTGTTTATTTACAAATGCGAAACACTTAAATCTCTATATCGTCTATCAATACAAATCGAACCGTTACGCGATGTGCCTCGTGCCATCGTTTCCCACATTTACACTCAATCACAATAAGTGTTTGACCCGCGTTCCGGCAAAGTACTTGCGAACACTTATGTAACATTCTAGTGATGTCAGTTTGTTAATGAACTAGCTTCGGCTACGGCTTCGACCGAAATAATCTTGCTCGGCCCAACTTTCGGCTTCGACCACATACGGCAAAAATTATAATGCTGGGCTAAACTTTCGTCGTAGACCACATTCGGCCTTTACAATCAAGTTTGGCTAAAATCATGTTTTTACATTTCAATATTTTACAGATAGTAGCAACTTTCAATATAATATTTAGTTTTCAAAGTATAAAAACTCTGGAACGAATTGTCACCAGCAGTATTTCCGGACTTATACGACCTGCAAACCTTCAAGAAAAGAGCGTATTCCCTCTTAAAAGGCCGGCAACGCACCTGCAGCTCTTCTGATGTTGCGAGTGTCCATGGCCGACGGTAGTTGCTTTCCATCAGGTGACCCGTTTGCTCGTTTGCCCCCTTATTTTATATAAAAAAAGATTTATCTAATTTGGATTAAAATTAGTGATTTGTTGGTGGGATTGGTGAAAAGCCGACTAGGGCTTCGGCTTAAAACTGACCTTTAGTCCCTCTTCTTACATCTAGTGTACTATTTCAAGACCAATTACATGCACTAGATATTATAATACTAGTGCATCTAACAATTCATTCTACTTTTTATCAAGTTAAAAGTAGAGCGAAGAATTGGGATAGAGTTCAACGATAAAAAACACAATACAGTTCATTATCGATAAGTCTGTAGTTTCGCTTGGCAAGATAAAAACAATCGATTAAGGCCCACTTGCGCAGATCTGTGAGTGACAGATATGACATAATGTTTAACTCAGAGTTAACTTTAACTCAGATCCGCGCAAGTCCGCCTAAGGCTCTCTGCATTTGGACATGATGGTTTCTATGATTGCGAAGCTGTCTTTGACATAAACGAAGGTTGCAATCATAGACGACTATGCCTTTTTACACGTTCGTTATTGGCCCATCATTTTAGTATCAATTTATTTTTGACCAGATAAAATCCGCATCTACGTTGCGGGTAACCGGGAAGCCGGGAACTGTACCTTTTCCGGGATAAAAAGTATCCTTTGTCCTTTCGCTCTAAGTAACTTCATACCAAACAGCTAATTCGGTTCAGCAGTTTGGATATGAAGAGGTAACAGATAGACAGTTCTCACAGAAAACCGGCGTGAAACAGCGCTTGCTGTGTTTCGCCGAGTGAGTGAGTTTACCGGAGGCCCAATCCCCTACCCTATTCCCTTTCCTACCCTCCCCAATTCCCTTCCCTTCCCATCCCTACCCTCCCCTATTACCCTATTCCCTCTTAAAATGCCGGCAACGCACCTGCAGCTCTTCTGATGCTGCGAGTGTCCATGGGCGATGGAAGTTGCTTTCCATCAGGTGACCCGTTTGCTCGTTCGCCCCCTTATTTCATTATTTTTATAATATTAAAGTATGAATATGGATTTCGTAACACTTGACTATACTTCAAACCTTCCCTAACCCGCGGGGGTAGATATAGATAAAGTATGTTTGTCGGTTCGTTATCTGTGTAATTGCTAATTACATTATCGCACTGATAAGCCCGTCACAGCCATATCGGCTAAAAGGCTTCCATCAGCTGTCGCCGTAATCAGCGCTTATATAAACTACTTAACTTATTATCGTTTGTCATGTAGGGTTAGACTAGATCTAGATGTACTTAGACTTACGTATTTGGTATTTATGATTATTCAATTCGTATTATTGCAGTTATATACAAGGTTGTCGAGTATAATTCATGAGTACAGTTATTATTAAAATAATATGAGCAAATGAGTTTCCGGTGTTTAGAGAGAATAAATGTTTTGGGCTGTGCCCTGAAACCACTGTAATGCATACAGAGGATAGTTAAATTCGTTGTACCTAATTGTATTGTATTGGCAGCAATGCTACGAAACGCATCGATGTGGCTCCACGGCAACCCTTTTCTTAATTCTACGGCTCGTAGACCCTACATTCTACGCAAATAAATTCACTAAACATACAATATGAATGATAGAAAAAAACTTTGTCTGTTTCCATAATTATTATTGATTCTCATTCTGTTAAGTCACATTTGGAGCACATTTATCAGGTCAATAATCAGGACGGGTCAAGGTGGAGACAGAGACAGACAGATTATTACGCGGCGTAAAAACATCTGATAACTTTTGTTTATTACTAAACAATAAAGTTTTTTTTAGTTTTGACATTGTTTGTTACAGATTGTTTTATATTTTGATTTGGAAAATTTCTTCAGTCTTTATAATTTTTTGTGTATCGCTACAGTATCAATATACCTAATATTTTCCTCTATGATACCTAATATTACATGACACAAAACGTGTAGAGTCATGTATAGTTTGTTCGTTTTATGATGATATGCGTGACACATTATAATTGACAATAGTAGGGAAGTTACCTAAAAAAATTAATCGAATAATTTAAAAATATCGAATCACCTCGTAAAGGAATTGCAATCGAAATTATCGATTTCGTACTGATGTTTCAGAGTGACGCCGGTGATTTAAGATGGCCGCCCTTTTTTATCGATTTGATTTCGATTCAACTGTGCCAATCTCTATTGACATAAGTTCCGTTTCATGCATCTGACATTTTTCAAATATTTTCGTAACAATAATTTTATACTCCTATTTCAAAGTTAATATTTATAATTTTATATCAATAAATTAGCATTTAGCAACTTTTCATTTTTATTCATTTACAATTACAGAAAACATTTATTTTTGTAGATGGAATATAATTTATTACATTCTGGTATTTGTTTGTTTTCTTGTAAAAAAAATCCGTAGCAAGGAATATGAGAACTGTCACCCATATCATCTTAGAACGAACAAACTATAGATTGTAGAGTAGAGTCAGATGACGTTGCAACGTGATCGGCCGATGCGATGTAATGCGTCTTTAAGAGCCCGGGTTACCCTCGAAATTCTCATACATACGTAATACCAAAATCATTTTCTCATACGAAAATATTTAACATGTTTGAGTTATTTTTCAGCTTAAAATAGTAATTACCTAGGTTCCTGTACAAAAATTAACTTCAAAATATTTAAACACAAAAAAAAAATTTTTTGTGTATAATTTTTTTTTACTAAATTTACTACTAAATATTTAAACACTAAAAAATAGAGTATAAAACACTAAGAATATATATATATATATATTAAATTTACTACAAAATAAATCAACTCTAAAAAATATTTGTTAGTGTTTAAATATTTAGTAGTAAATTTAGTAAAAAAAAATTATACACAAAAAAAAAATTTTAGTGTTTAAATATTTTGAAGTTAATTTTTGTTCAGGAACCTAGGTAATTACTATTTTAAGCTGAAAAATAACTCAAACATGTTAAATATTTTCGTATGACAAAATGATTTTGGTATTACTTACGTTTGTATGAGAATTTTGAGGGTACCCGGCCCCTTAAATTACTTATTCAAAAATGAACTTTATGTTTGTCTGTCAATGTAATCTGTGTGTAATATACGATGAAGATATACATCATTTAATATATTTCTGCAATTTTTTACCCTAGAGGCACCAGCAAACAAAAAGTTTTGTTTGTTGTTTTACAACGTTCTGGCAACGTTCTGCAAATTTGGAATGGCACATTTCAAAATGCATCCTTTCGAAGCTTCACGTTGCAATGTGAACTGGATCCAGACTTCTAAACAGTTAATTGGTGTCAATTTTATTAACTTCCTTTATTATACGCGTCTGTTACTATAGCAAGCGACCTACAGGCTACAATCTACTTAGATATTTTTAACCGACTACAAAAAATATAGAACCCCCTCCAGGTTCTATACTCGGCTGTACTTATATTATTTTTTTTCACCTCCGGGCGTAAAACGTCAACTTTCTTCCCGCTGCGCTTACTGGTATGTTGCCGTTTTCCACCGCCGTCGATGAGAAAAATATTTAGTACTAGCGACCCGCCCCGGCGTTACTCGGGTATAAAATAGAATACCACTGAAAAAATTATTAAAATCGATAGCCTATAATTCTTCACGTGGACTACTTCTTATCTGTGCCAAATAACATAAAAATTGCTCCAGTAGTTCGCGAGATAAGCCCTTTCAAATAAATTTCCCCGTTTTTTCCACATTTTCCTCTATTTCTTCGCTCCTATTTATCTTAGCGTGATAAAATATAGCCTATAGCCTTCCTCGATAAATGGGCTATCTAACACTGAAAGAATAATCAAAATCCGTTGCGTAGTCTTAAAGGGAACAAAGGGACATGAGGGAAAAAAAGCGACTTTGTTTTATAATAAGTATAGGCTTCGCCTCGGCCAACAATTACATTATTACTAAAATAAGTCGTGTTAAGTCCCGATTAATAAGTTTTAATTACATATGATCTGAGACATTTCTTATTTTCCCGCCCTAGGTGCGTAATGTACTATAAGGCTTGTCGTTTTTGCCTAGTAACTAAAAATATTCCTTATCTTTCCAGCACGGCATGGGCATCCCCTCAGTGGGTATACTGCTCCACGAAGTCATCAAGCTGATGTACCACGCTCGTGTGCGGGACCCGGTGTTCTTCAGGATCGGAACTTGTGGCGGCATCGGCCTGGAGGGAGGCACTGTTGTCATATCAGATGAAGCTGTCGATGGCGCTCTTAGGAATGCTCTGGAGCTGGTAAGTAGAAGTGAACTCCACGAGTGGTTGCGGATCCTAACTCCTATGACTTGCCAGGGCCACGGCTTATGACGTTGAGTACGGGCTTCATGCCTGTGGTTACGGGTTTTATATCTACCAGCTTTACGGAAATTAATTGGCTTGGGCTAGTTAAAAAGTTAAGGTGCTTAAGACCAAAACTTACCTACTGAAAGAATCCCATCAGTACTATGCAGCTTGGTATGAAGAAGCATTGTGTGGGAATCTTCCGACCGAGCGAGGTGGTATGCCCGGTCAGACCGAAGCCCACGTGATACATATCAGCTGTCGTATATATACCGACGCGACGCGCTCAGAAAACTTCGATAGCGCGATGCAGGAATGTTAGGCGAATTGTGGGTACCGACTACCGCCACACTTTGCAATTTGCATCGCCTTTATTAACCTTTAATTGGTACTACTAATATATAATATATTCTGTGCCTTTAATTACATTGTAGCTAGCAAGGTAAATGAGTACTTTCGTATATGGATAATATGAATGAAAATTAGTTACCAATGCGTCGCCGGTCGCTGGTCATGTTTTAAACCTTCCTTCGTCCCTTTGGTCTTTTCGTGACCTTCACACACTAATCAGCACTTAATCCTCAACAGACAGTGCTAGGCAAGAACATCCAGAGGCCAGCCAAGCTGGACCGGCGGCTGGTGCGCGAGCTGCGCGGCCTGGCCGACCCTGAGGATCCATACGACACCGTCACCGGCCGCACCATGTGCACATACGACTTCTACGAAGGTATGACCGTTACACTGGCTTGACAATCAGTAATAAAGATAGTGCTTTGAAACTTTTGTTGCTGTGCCATAGTTTTATGGCACTAAGGCGCATTAGTGTTAAGCGTTTCAAGGTCTCACCACTTGTTGTTACGACAAGATACACCCTGTCTGACGATACTAATGTAAAGCTCAGATGTGCCCACAGATTGTAGAAGCATTGATCTCCCAACAGCATAGCCGTTGTTAACCAACTCTCTTCGTGTTCCAGGCCAGGGTCGTCTGGACGGCGCGTTCTGCGACTTCACGGAGGCGGACAAGATGACGTACCTGGAGGGTCTGCACCGCGCCGGCGTCGTCAACATCGAAATGGAGTCGCTGGCGTTCGCCGCGCTCACCCACCACGCCGGCATCGCCGCCGCCGTCGTGTGCGTCACGCTGCTCGACCGCCTCAAGGGCGACCAGGTGCGTCATCACCATCATCGTCATCACCGGGTGGAGTCGCTGGCGTTCGCCGCACTCACCCACCCTAATTTACTCTTCAGCGCTGCTACTTTCACAGCGAACTCTATACAGGGCACTCATACACACCCTGTAGTGTGTATGAGTACAGTTTTCTTACAACCCGTATACAATGTACTATCAGAGAAGTTGATTCATAGACAGATGACCCGATTATCCCCATTTTACGGTAGGTCCTACCGTAAAATGGGGATAATCGGGTCACTTTTCAAGTTCAACGTTAATTTTTATTGACTATAACTTAAGATCAAAAAGAAAAAAATACATTACTTAATATAGTTCCGGTGCTCCCTAGTTTTGTTTGCAATACATGACGATTTTAGTTTATTAAATAATATATACAAAAGGTCCAAAAACACACTAGACCCGATTCACCCACAGTCTGGGGTGAATAGGGACGCATATGGGGTTAATAGAGTTTTGATAGTGCTGCCACTTTCAATATGTTTCCAAATAGGTACTACCTACTTAGGTAGGTACTTATTTGGAATAATGTTTTTGGAATAGTATAGGTATAAATATATACAACAATTAGTACAAAATGTGACAACAATCTGTACGAACAATAATAATAAAATAATAATACTTGAATATCATAGTGACAACCCTATCTATAAAGACCCAATTCACCCGTAGGCGTCCCAATTCATCCAAATTAGGTCCCTATTAAGGCGACGCCTTGATAATTTGGCTATAGCGATGCCGATTTTTCTCAGCAATGACTAAAGCTAAGAAACTAAAGTTCATTGTCAGTATTCATCATGTCTTTGTCTTTGAATTGCCCATAGCATAACACGATTGGACAACTTTTATAACACAGAATTATCAATCGAAAAGACCTCTGTAAAAAAAGGGATTTCTATTTTTCTAACAGAGGAGAGTGATTTAAGGTTCCAAAATTTGTACATAAATTGGTTGAAGCATACACTTTAATATGTGCATAGCTTATATGAAATGTATTTATGGTTTTTAAATTACGCGACAAAAACCATTTTATCGCTTACGCCCTTTCCATTTTTTGCTGTTCCATTGCTTGTTTTCTATGAGAGGCCGGCCCGGCCTCTCATAGAAAACAAGCAATCTAAAACATATCCAACACGGTTTCTTACTTTAACGCGGCGTCACCTTAAACCCATATTCGACCCAATTTCCCCACATACGACCCTTTAATAATAATAATAATAATAGTTTATTCATGCGCAAAGACAATACACAATATTAAAAACTAACAACAATTTCACAAATTTTTTTTACACCACTACTTAATACTTATAGAAAAAAAAACTTTACACCCCGATTTTTTCTTAAAACTACCTTAGTGATAATATTTTTAAATACCATAAAAACCAATACTTAAATCCATTTAATTTATTTCTTATTCAATGCTTGAATAACTGATACAAAAGATGCTGTTCACTTTCACACAACTGTTCCAAATATTAAAGAAAATTAAAATGTTTTACGGGGCCAGACGACTTTGAGTCAATTCTTTGAAGACCGTTATTTTCATTGAATTCAATGACAGGACGAGTAAATGCAACCTATTTGCTAAAATATATAAAAATATGTAGTATAAAAAAGCTTACCATATGTAAAATTTAAATACTGTGGGAAATTAGGCTTTCAAACAAGGTCACACTTTTGACCCAATTCTCCCTGCAGACCCTAGTACCCCCATTTTACGGTACGTAATTTGATAGAGTTATGTCAAACCCAGCCTACATTTGCACAGCTAACATTGAATTGAATGAATCATTTTGGTCAACTGCTTAGGAATCAATTTCCTCGATGGTACAACCATGGGCGTACCCAGGATTTCAGCAAAAAATCATCTAAATTCACTTTTATCAATCTGACTTAAAGCAAGGCTGTCCCTAAAATTAGCACGTCGATGTCTGTCAGTGCGAATATCGACGTAAAGGACATTAAAGTAACATTCATATCAGCGCGCCTTGTACAGTGGCGGTTACGACGCTCGCCACGTCCCTGATAGGGCGTAATAATAAAAAATTATACATTTTATTTTTTTCCAATTCGAAGTGTATTTTTATGGTGATATTCAAGATTTTTTTACAGAATCACCATGCCATTTTTCAATATAATGTTCGGCTATTTTTAACCGACTTCCAAAAAACGAGGAGGTTATATGTTCGGCTGTGGATATATTTTTTTTTTGTATGTTCAACGATTACTCCACCGTTTGTGAACCGATTTTCGAAATTTTTGTTTTGTTGTATTAGGATTCACTCCAATTTGGTACCATGTTCACAAAAGTGGTGACCTGATGATGGGATCCATGAGTAATCGAGGGAACTCCTCGAAATTTATATGGAAACATAATATGGTGATTTTGGTTTTATGAGAAGCATCCTAAGCATATGCTACCAAAACGTAAGATTTTGCACCAAGATATATTATGGTTCCGAAGATACTAAGAGAACTCCGGATTCCTTATAGATACAAGTTTGGGGGCTTAGGCGCTGTTTTAAGAACTGAAAGCATATGCCATTATACAAATTACATTCATCATCATCATCATCATTACCACGTCATCAATGTCACCAAAATTGAACGTAACAAAATATTCAACCTTATCTCCAGAGCGTAAGGCACACATTTGACATTACTTCTGAGAAGTAAGTTGCTTCGATAATACAAGTAACATGCTAGTGCACTGTCACACTTATTAATCGCGGCCACGGGCGGCCGTAGACTTCTCAAGCAATACTATGTAGGTATTACATTAATAAAGATACATTTTAAAATCATGACACTGAAAGCCTCGCCGCTGCTAAAATTCCGGTTTGGCGCGGCCCTAGCACGTGTCCACTTCGATTTTTTAAAAATGTATTGTTTAAAATTATCTGCAGCTGATATTATATTTTGTAAGTGTGACTGTTAACAAATTGTAATAAGATACGTAGAATAATATACAGGTTTATTAGGGCCGATTCACACCGGAATGGCGGAGGCGAGGCGAGCAGTTTCAGTGTCATATGATTTTAAACTATATCTTCATTGTTGTTAATAATACATAGTATTATTAACGATTTCTTATATCTTTATTATTATTTCTCTTCTTCTTCTCTCTATCTTTATTATTTCTTATATCTTTATATCGATATCTCAAGCGATACTATGTATTACAATAATGAAGATAAAGTTTAAAATCATATGACACTGAAACTGCTCGCCTCGCCTCTGCCATTCCGGTGTGAATCGGCCCTAATCTACGTATAGTACGCGATGATTTTACTAGGTAACTAAAAAAAGTGAAATTATTATTTTCAACAAAAAATTAAAACCTACTTCCAAGGTAAAAACAATAATAATATACTTATAATATGAACTAAAAAGTATTAAATAATTTTTCCTATCTCATGGTGCCTTTTTCCGAATTCGGCTAAAACTCAACTATTTCTGTACTCAATATTCATAATTTTGAAGTCGGTGCCAGTTACAAATGTTTCAAATATTCTGGCATCTGGATTCAGCTATATCTGGTACCGACTTCAAAATTATAAAGATTGAGTACAGAAATACTTGAGTTTTAGCCGAATTCGGAAAAAGGTTAGTTCATATTATAAGGATATTATTATTGTTTTTACCTTGGAAGTCGGTTTTAATTTTTTGTTAAAAATAATAATTTTACTTTGTTCCTTTTTGAGTCTACATTAGTTTTGATGTAAAAGAATTTCACCACTTTCCAGGAAAATTGACATTTATTTTAGCTTCCAGGGGGGGGGGGGGGTCCTTCGGTACGCCCATGGGTACAACCTGTCTTTATGATGGTACTACCAGACACTCACTGAAAAAAAAAATTTGCTCTTTTATAGGTCTTCAATATTTGCAAACCTCTTCTGGAAATTCTAGTACTTAATGACTTTAATGTTTATGTGCAGGTGTTAGCGCCTAAGGAGGTGCTGGACGAGTGGCAGCAGCGACCCACCAAGCTCGTTTGTCGCTACATCAAAAGGTTTGATATTTTTTATTCATAATAATAACACCATTTTAAAGAGCTCACATAGTACTTATTTCATACTAGTTAGGTATTAAACCAACACAATTATTTACATGCCAACTATATTCTAGAAATACGAAACTAAAGACAAACAGAGGCGTGATATGAGATGGGCGCCAAATAAAGGGCAGCTTAAGAGACCCCAGTAGGGTATTATAGTTCATTAGTTCTTACTAATTTAATTTTTTTATCATCCATATTATGTTCTCATTAATAACATAATGTTTTGTTTCTTAAGAATAAATTTATTTGTAAAAGGTTTTTTAAACGTATCTATGATTTTATGTTAATTAATATTATTTATAATTATAATTAATAATATAAAATTTTAATGCCGGCAAATGTCGCATTTTTGGGTATATTTTTCTTTCGTATTATTAAAAAACAAGGCAAATTTCGGTCTCTCAAGTGTGATACAATTACTATAAATACAATTAATACATTGTTATAATAATTTCTAGCGGTTTCTTAAAATATAACTGTTTTACGTGTAATTTACGTCTTGCATAATTTGTAATTGCTCTTGGTAATTTGTACATCCATTACTATAATATACAAATACATTAAGCTAACGTAATGTTATGAAGATGAACTTACTTATACGAATATTTTATTAACCTTGTTTCATGGGAAATGGCCCAATTTTTCTGTAAATAATGAGACACTATTATTACAACAAATAATAACTTAATAATTTGACCTATACAACCAAGGACACTCATAAAATTTTATGATTCGCTTGATGTTTTTTGTTGTCTTATACAGAGTGCAACTAACCCTTCCTGTCAAATTTTGATATATTGATCCTTGTTAAAAATAAAAATACACGTATTTTTTCTTTTATAATCACTCAGTACTAAAATGTTCAGAAATAGCTAATGAAAGTGATCCTAAAAAACACTACAATTAATAGACGCAACGGGTCGCCCGCGCGTGACGTGCCCTCGCGCGCGCGCCTCCCCCCGCGTCATCCCCGCTCATACCCACCGCCGCGAGTGACTATTCTGTAACGATTTTAAATGAGTTAAATATGTAATAAAAAAAAATGACACCAACTTTTTTTTGTTAAATAGACTCCTAATGATACCTAAGCCCTGGAAAAAATTTGGCAGGAAGGTTTAATTGCACCCTGTATTTTGATTTTAAAATGGCCATTTTTCTTATTTATTAATTATAACATACTGTGCAGGTATCTTCAAATGAAGGGGCGGCTGTCCCTTGAAGGTCACGGCTCCATCGCCGTGAAGAGCCCGCGACGGTTCAAGCTAGTGCAGCAGGAGTCGGAGACGTACGACTAAATAAGGGGCCTCCTTAGGTCCTCGAGCATTCCTTTTGGTTAGATCTGATTTCAGCATTGTGTGACACTGCCATTACTTTTGATGGTTCCGTTGTGTGTTTCGAAGAAAATTTACCGATATTTGTTGGTACTTACTTTTGTATTATTTTTCGATTGACATACGCAATTTTTGAGATCGTATCTAACGATTATATTTTATCCTATCGTTTTTAGTCTTATATTCCTAATCTTGAACTTTGTATATCTTTTGAGAAGCTTCGTAAATTGAAACTTATCTATCGAGCATATCCTTAGACCAACGTTTTTGATTATATTGTCAGATGTTATCTCGTCGGTTGTCGGAATGTGTTTCATTGTAGTATAGTTGGAACAAAATATCAGCGAAAGTCATTGCGCTAATAAATGCGTGACTTTCAAAATATTTCCGGTATGAATTATTTTCAAGGTGATGTGCGCACTCTGTACACATAGCACTCGTTTTAAACTGTTTGGTACTTTGGTAGAAATTGTATTTTTGAGTATGGATTTATTTTTTAACATCTCATCCCTCTTTAGGAATATTTTCCACAATGTAAGTTCATTGTGGAAAATATTCCTAAAGAGGGAAAGTGCAAAGAAATAACCCTTTTTAAATTAAAAACTCACACAGTTTTAATTGGTCCTCAGATTATTTTCAAATGAAGAAGATAAGAATTTGTAACAAAACTAATACTGAGGATTTATTTGTAATAAAATCATTTATTATAGATTATTTTATTATTACTGGCCTATGAAATAATAGGCCTCATTGTCTAATTAATGCTAAGACAGTGTATTTTCGTATATTGTCAATTTAAAACATAATTTCTTCACTTCTATGAAACATGTTTGATTAAACAACGATAAATATATTTTAACTAAGTAAATTACAATTTTGAATATCGTAGTTATTTAATAAAATATTATAGAGGCGTTTATATTTTACTGTTACGAAGAGACCACTTTTAGTCGATAAATTCGTAAATTTTGAGTTCAGTAAATAGAAGCTAGTGAGGTAAAGAAAAGAGAAGGAACTATAACCGTTTCTTTCTATTTAATGAGCTCGATGCTAGGTAATATAAATGTTATCGGATAACAAATGAATAGTTCAATATATTAAATGTGCTTCCACGATTGATTTGATGTTGAGATGCAGTGGTGTTGAAAATTCAAAGTTTATTCATATACTTAATAGATGATTCGTACATTACTGTTATAGTACTTTATTCTTTTAGTAGCAGACTCATTTTCAGATTTTTTAAATACAAGTACATATTTTCTTAGACTAATTAAAATGTAGACATACACCACTGAATCGGAATGAGTAGATTTGAGGTCAAAATACACCTGCTTCTTGCACAAACACTACTTTTATGTAGATACTGAGCACAAGCTAGTGTAATTCGGACCTTACGTTTGAGTGTTGCGAAGTGATTGTTGTGTTGTACTATGTAAAGTTTTAAATATTTATTATAGCTTAACGTTCAAATTGTCATTAAATATAAGATATAAAGGAAACAAACAATTACCATTAGATTTCGGGTTGCCATGTTATTTATCCCCATTAAGTTTAATGCTAACCCTGGCTTGGTTTTAGGTTTGGATTGCAGATTATGTCCAAGTTCAAGCTTTATAAAATAATTTCACTTAAAATTGAGAGCAACTTTTGAGTCATTTATAAATAAATTTGACTTGAGGTGTAATATATTATCATGTAGATGGATATTATATGCTACGATGAAGTATCTATGTATTGTGTAGGAAAGTGTGGTGTGTAAAGTATTGTTATGGTTGGTGGCCTGAGTGACAATGGATTGGCTTAATATACCTATTACTTATCGTAATAATAGCTTGATTAAAAAAGAACAGTTCGTAGGTAAAAAGTCTCGAAAAGACTGTGAGGTCACAAAACAAAACACGTAGAGAACAGCCAAGTTCCTATTATCGTCTGCAACAAGGCGGTTAGCTATTATTTGCATCTTAATCAACATTCCAGCTTTAGAATTAATTAATTTCTTCTTCTGAGAGTCGCATTTTATTCTATTTCCAATAAGGCCCTTTTATCTTATGCATATCTTTTGACTATATCAAGAAATATTATAATACCGCTGTAGGATAATACGTTTCCAGTGAAAACGATGTCACTAGAAGTTACACTAACGTATTGCTGAAGTATTCAAAAGTGTTTATATTACAAAACGTTATTATAGATTAAATTTTTCAATTAATAAGATATATTTTGAAAATATTAAAATATTAATCGATTTACCTTTACAGTTACATACAGTTGCAAAACATTTAATTCAAAATACAGCGGCGTAGGGAGGCCGCGTTTATCTAGACGTAGTTAAGATATCGGGGCACTTTCGAAGTTTCGAACGCGGCCCCGGGCACCGTCGGCTTAGCTACGCCCCTGCACGTTACATAATCCATTCAAATAGATAATAAAGAGACAATTACTATGATCTCATTCGAACAAATCGACTGTTATTTTTCGATTGCAGATATTTATCGTGGCACCCATAGCTGTTATTTTGAAATGTTAATGTTGAAGGTTAAATGTTATAATATTAGCTCGTACAGACGCGTGGTCCGCAGTTACTGTGTCGTATACAGTCACGAGCGCTGGAGGGTGGAGTTCCTTTGTCATGTTAACGAGACAAATGACAAAAGTTCACAAAACGCCAAAGAATTACTTCTATATTCCTGCTAATTTTTGGAGCCATATTCTGTTCTAGCGCTCGCCCCTGTCGTAAACAAAGATGGATACTATTGTACGTTGTATCGGCATGCATATGTTAATTGGTAATTAAATAAACGAGTTTGTTTCTTATCACAGCATTTTATTTATGCTCCAGAAAAAGAAAATTTTCTTACCTTACATTGTTAGGAATTGATTCATGCTAAAAAGAAAGTAATTGACTAATTTGCCTAAAATGCTGAAGGATGCTATGTATTCTTGAGCATTGTAATTTATAAGCTACGAAGAAGTAACTTTTACTAGAATATAAAGCAGCCTTCAGAAATACATGTTCAAGAAAAGATTTAAGTATATACATCGATAGAAACTGCATTTACATAAACTGACTTATCCTGATCATCAAAATAGAAACAATGAACAAGAAGTTAAGGAGAAAGTTAATACAAAAAATCTAAAAAGTAGGCACTTAAAATATATACAAAGACCAGACGTTTGAGCACAGAAACGAATTCAGTCTTTTCGAATCATACAGTTAAAAAAAAAAAGAGTTTGATAGTGTCTTTGTATTCTAGACACATTTGGAAGCAGTTCATTGCAATATCAGGTAAGGGAAAAGCAAAGAAAGAAAGTATCATTTGAGCTGCAAGAACTTCATGAGAGCATCGTGTATGAGGCTGGGGCTGGCTTCCGAATCGGCGGTGTACCTCACTCCTCTCAACGCCCCATCCTCGTTCCTCACGACTCCATACTCCCCCACGATGAACCCATCGGGGGTCCTCTCCTCTACCCTGTATTTCCTGAACTGCCGGCCTTCGACGACGTAGCCAACCTTGCAGTTCTCCTGCTTGCAGTTGTCGGGGCTCTGCTGCACGCCGTGGCTGCGGCCGTCGGTCATCACGCTCACCTTCTCGTCCACCTCGTAGTTCCTCTCCGGCTGATGTTCCGAAACCTTCTGGGCCTCCACCGTACTCGAGAGCGTCCCCGGCGTCGTGGCCCGGTGGAAGCCGCTCGAGGGCTTCCACGCCGGACTCGGCTGCCTCGACTCCAGATGGAGCGAGGCCGGCTCGCTGTAGAACTTGGCCGGCTCGCTGTAAATTTTCGCAGGCTCGCTGTAGATTTTGGCGGGTTCACTGTAAATTTTTGCGGGCTCACTGTATATTTTCGCGGGTTCACTGTAAAACTTGGCCGGTTCACTGTACACTTGGGCCGGTTTGCTGTACACTTTCGCCGGCTCACTGTAAAACGTTTGCACGTTCGGGGCGCGATTGTTGCCCACGTAGCCGGTCGGTTCGCTCGGATTAGCATCCTTGACGTCGTGGACTACGTTGAAATTGACCGTAGTCAACTTGTAAGCTCCCTGCGACCTTTGCGTGGAGTCCTGCAAGTATCGTCTGGACGAGTAAGAGAGCGGCACGGATCTCGCTAATGGCACGTCGTCGTCCTCCTCGCTACTTCTATTTAAATCTATCGAGGGTTTAATTTCGGATTCGTTTGCAACATTATCGTTTTCCTCGTTTTCGGGCTGGTAATGGTTTCCTTGAAACTTGTTTACACCGCGTTGGCCCTTTTTAACTTGCAACTGTTTGATGTACTCCATATTTGCACCTTCTATGCTCGATGGAGCATCCGTATGTTTGTCTACTTCTGCCCCCGTCGTCGGTAAGGTCGTGAAATCGGCAAACTCTGTGGCGACAGTAGTCTCTCCTACGTCCACGGTAGATGGATTGTAGACCTCGTAGCCATTCTGCTTCTGACTCGAGGAGTCGTATCTATTGGCGTCCTCGAAGTGTTTAATCTTTCCTCTATCGACGGCGATCGAGGACGTGATTCTAACGGATATAATCTCCCCATCACTGGTAGACTGCTTTGGTATATTTTGAGCATCGGCTAGGAATTTATTATCACTATTTGCAGTAGGAATCTGTTGTATTTGAGCATTCGTTTCGAAGTCTACTGGTTTCGAGGTCACCGACGAACATGGCAAGATCTGAAATGAAAAAAAATAAATGATTAATTCCATCGCAAACATAACCTCACAAACGTAAAATGTAACACGTCACATAAGTATTTAACTGTTTAAATAAACCAGAATCTCAATAAAGGTGTCGCGATGCACCGCAATAACATATTTCATCTGCATAAAGGCGAGTAAATTCCATATTAATTGCACTATATACGTAAATTATTGTCGCAAAAGTAGTATGAACTTTATCTGACAGCGCTGGGAGCAGGTAAAAATATTTTGATCCCAATGCAAGGTCTACTTCCTGCCTCGAGAACATGTTTGTGTGGTACAATCAGCCTATATAGGTGTACAGGTTGGTACTTATATAGATCACTATTATTAGCGCATGTAAAGCTAAATGATTGCATAGGTTCGGTAGGTACCTAGTAGGTTGTATCTACATTTAAAATAGCGTTAATCGAAAAGCCGACTTCGGCTTAAAATGTTTTAAGGCAACACTAAGTGAATATTACTTAGGTCTGAAAAGCCCAAGCAATGGACTTAAGGGCGTTCCTTACGGAGATTCCGTAATTTACCGTATTTCAAGCCTTATAAACTCATAATTTGAAAGCTACAAACAAAGTTATAATAAAAATACAGCAACAATCTTCAGTATATCAACATTCCTTTCCCCGTTTTAAATTTTCTATTTTTATTTATTATACTAATGATATCAGCTTCCAAAGTAAAACCAATTTATTAAAATTCAAGCATACATTCAGCATCTCCTTAGTATTTACAAATTACTTTTATTTAAAACCCACGCCAATAGATCGACAATATCATAAACTACATATTCCCTGTTTTAAATTTTTTAGGACATAGCTTTTTTATCAGAATGATAAGTGGTAACCAGTATAAAAAGTACACAAACTTTAGTTAAAACAGACAGATCATAATAATAAAACAAAGTCTATGTAACTCAGCTAGTTCAAGCTGCATTACAATAATAGACCAATCAAACCTCAGAAAAGGATTTGCGCATTAGTACCTATTTTTACGAGCTGGGTACTGAGAACCAGTTTAGACCTAGTCCTGGTGTCAGTGGCGGTTCGTGCTATTAACCGGAGCGGAACTGAAGCCCGCGGCGTCAGTCACTGACCGCTGGCCTTGCGGGACTGAACTTGGGACCATCATGATTGCTATTTTGGTATGTGTATCGACGGCATCGATAACATGCGTGCACGTGCAGTCTAGGTATATTTAGGTAAAAAAAGATCGTAAATTGTGTATAAATCATATCAAAACGAATCCTGTGTTTATTTTCGTAAAATGTAATGGTAAATTATTTCGAAAGGTATGAATTGTACTTTCTGTTAATCCTTCAGGCCCCGCGCGAGCACCGGTGATCGCGACAACAATAGAATACAATAGCAATTCCTGGAAATTTCGACTGAAGTATTAAGATAGAATTTGACATAAATCATGAAACATTTTTATACCTAGGTCCTAGGTCCTAGGTCCATAAAATGTTTCGTTTTGAGTTTGATGAAAATCTAACCTAACCTGACTAAGCTTCACCTTTGTTTCTGTATGAAGGGGCAAATGCAACATTATTCTACAGCTCCATCAATATCAGCGTAATTGCTACTAAATTCCTACTATTATAGGCACTAAATCGATATCGACTGTTAGGTATAAAACTTATTTATGGTCTGCTATTATTAGATTAAGCCATTTATGTCATCATTAATACCACCCAAGTCAGATAAATAAAATAGAATAAATATAACAGAGTACCTAGTCTAAAAATAAAATCACTGCATCATTAAAAGTGCAAACATGTCTGTGGGTATCGAAATTGTTTAGCAGATTGCATTACCTGAGTTCTTGGCGGCGGCTGGTGGTGGTTTCCAAACAGTATTCTAATGCAGGTGACGTTTGATAATAAATTGATCACTAGCCAAGTAGGCCTTATGAGCCTACTAAAAAGACAATAAATCCCAAGATCAGAACCATTCGTCTTAGATAAAACTGAGGCCGAACTAATAAGGCTAAAAGAAACGACTTATGTTATGAATTATGGTAGCCGCAGTGTTCATGTTGCAAATACATACATATCAGGGCCTCACGGAAAACCGTCGTGAAACCACACATAATACTAATCATTTTGTTGTCACATGAGTAAGGTAGTCGGAGGCACAACGACCAGAACTATTGGAGTTACACGTGTAACTCCTCTAGTCACTCGTGCGTCCATGGACGGTGCCTATCGCTTGCTATTTATATAGTTGTTCCATATTTTTGTTTCCTGGTTTACTAAAAAAACCGACCAAGTGCGACTTGGACTAGCACAAAGAAGATTCTGTATCATAATATATTATGTTAGGTAACATTACAATTTAAGCCCAAAAAGGGAAAGAAGATTATATTTCTTATGGGGGCCTCATTTTAATTTTATTTACCAATTTTTTATTTAATTAGTAAAAAATATAAATGTCTTCCCATCTGGTTCTTGAGATGCAGTCTCGTAATATTTTTAGCCTTCGGATACGGAACCTTAAATAGTGTAATGGCAATAAATGTATATTTTTATACATAGTTAATTGAAACAAGATAATCTTAAGTGCCACAAAAACAAGTCGCTCGGAATTCGGTAGCAAAAAATATAATCGCCCAATAACATTATCCTCGAATTATCAAGTCTTCGGCACTTCATTGAGGACTGTTTAAAGTCAATTGCTTGTAGTTTTTGTGAAATTCCATCTCTTGTTTAACATTTGTTTAAATGTGAAAGAAATGTATCGATCGAAACGGTCAAAACTCCTTGAAGGCCGAATTTAAAATGTTGTGGCTTAAAATAGGTCTACAGTAATTAAAAAATAATAAAATGCTTCCTCAAATAAACCAAAAAAATTAAATGGGTAACAAATTATTTTTATGGGTATTTAGCACTTAAGTATGTGCGCCCTTTAACACCTTTCTTTCAGGGGCTCTAATTGCTACCCTGGGCGCCGTCACCCCTAGATACGACCCTGATCTTTTCCCTAATTTAAATAGTTAATAAACATTAACCAAAAACAAATAAATTAAATGATATTAATTAAGTGTAGCAGTAATAAATGTCATCTACCGAGTAATTAAGGAAATATGAGGAAGTGTAGTGCGAGGAGATTCGGATTCGAATCGCACTTGAACGTGGAAAGATCACCGTGGCATTCACGTGGTGGTACAGTGAGAACAATTTTAGCTCCTTAGCTACAACCTACATACATACATAATACATACATATACCCACAAACTACATTCAGAATCCTTATTCTTATTACTTTTATAAATTAGAAAGCGTGTCCGTTGCTTGTTAGGTATAATATAATAACGTTTAAACTGGGGGCTAAAATGGTCGCATTTTGCAATTCGTCTAGAATCAATCCAGAAACTGATTCGCTAAACTGTTAACTGTCAAAATACATGGTACGAATTACTGGACATGAATTGCAAGCAAAGTGATCATTTTGTGATTTAAAAAATAATAATCATCTTATGATTCCTATATGATTCTCCAAAGCGACCTATTTAGCCCCCCTGCTCAACTAATTAAGATGAAAGGACAAACGATAGTTTTTGTTACGGAAAAAAGTACGGCTCCCGTGCAATAACCGAAGTTTAGGGCAGTTGCGGGGTTAGGAGTACTTTCAGAATAATTTTACCTTTATAAGGAGCTTTATGCTAACGATACAATAATATTAAAGTCACTAAAATAGTGAAATTAATAAAAATCCAGCGTGGAATAACGGCAAGATAGAAGTGAGAAGTTATCCTTGTAAATGTCATGGAAATACACACTTAATATTATATCCACTTACCCATCAATGCCCAAGCGGCAGCCGGCTGCCGCATAACAATTGAAAATATATTGTGTCTGCGATACCCACGATGGAGGTGCTACAAAGCCTTGATATGTATGACACAAAAATGCCCTGAAGATACAATGAAACCCAAATGACGACCCTATCAATGGCAACTGGACAGTGATTTAATCCTTCAGGCCCCGCGCGAGCACCGGTGATCGCGACAACAATAGAATACAATAGCAATTCCTGGAAATTCCGACTGAAGTAATAATTACATTTCTCGCCTTGATACACGGATACCACCGGTCGGCCGGTCCATGAGCACAGTAGTTTCGGAACACATTCATTACACCTAAACACATTCAAAGTGTTAATAATTATCTGTATGGAAATATACTTAAAATTTATTTGCACGGTTTTTTATTTAATCTGATTAGTTAGCTATAGGCATAAAAGGCTTTAAAGTCAGGCCGTTGTATCATATGATTAAGGTGTTTCATAAACAGCATTGACTCGCAGAAATCATCGTAAAATAACGCTAAATAAAAAAGGGTATATGGAAGAGCATTATAGGGACATTAAGGCCATTTCACTAAAGTATACGGGGAGTCATTAGGGGAAGGACCTTGGGAAGGACACTTGTGTGTGATACCATAGAGTACCTCACTTTAGTATTTCGAAAGTCTATGAACGACGGTAATGACATTCCAACAGAAGATCAACCTATCTGCTTGTTTCATGGCCCATTTAAAAAATAATTCACATCGAATACTACATCTATACTAATTAATACTTATTATAAAGCTGAAGAATTTGTTTGTTTGAACGCCCTTATCTCAGAAACTATTGGTGCGATTTGAAAAATTATTTCAGAGTAAGATAGCTCATTTATCGAGAAGGCTATAAGCTATTATACATTATCACGCTAAGATTAGGAGCGAAAAAACGAGGAGAATATGAAAAAAAAAACGGTGAAAATTATTATAAAGGGCTTATAGTCGGGACATTTTAATAGGCCACATTTGACAGTTCATCAAAATTGTACCAGGTAAGCTTATAGCGACGTACATAAAAAATAAATATTTTCGTTTTGTTATAAGTGCACAATTGATTAACTTTTTTCAATGACGATTACATATTTATTGTAAATATGACCGATACGAATTATTTAACGATTCGCTTTTGCTGATAAACAATTCTAAGCGTAATAAACAAATTCTGATCTTAATAAATGGACGTCGTTACAATGTTACGTCAGCTGACCTTTTTTCTTTTTTAACTCTAGGGAAGTTACCCTAAAAATCGAAAGCGAATAAATAGTATCGATGCATTGATTACTTGTAACGAAATATCCCCATAAATTAATAATCACGTTGTGAAAAGTAACACATATTTATGTGAAATGAATAATGATAATACTACATTTAATAGTTTTTATAACTCAAGCGAATAAATGCATTTTTTTTTGTAAATTATGTACTTGTCTTATTTTGCTCCTTGAATTTGCAAAAGAAAAAGTAATAATGGGACAGGAGTTTGTTTCAAAGGTATAAAATTTAAATATTTTATTTCAAGTCCGTATCGATATAATCGTTTTGATCGATGTTTTTACGCAGCTCACCTCACTATGGAGATTTATCTGACAGATGTCAAATGTGGCCTATTAAAATGCCCCGACTGTAATTATCTCACGAAATACTGAAGCAATTTTTATGTTATTTGGCACAGATAAAAAGTAGACCACGTGAAGGATCACAGGCTATTTTTTTGTGGGCTAATTTGTCTGTGAAATTCCTAATTTACGCGGGCGGAGCCGCGTGAAACGTCTAGTTTTAAATAATTTCACAGGAACGCTAAACGTTACTGAAGCATTGGAATTGTCACCAAATTGTTGTAATCCGTGTATTGCCACTGCATACTTGTATTAGTGACGTATGGTAACCCGACCGCTGGCGAACTGGATTCCGTCTCAGGGTCATGGTCTCCGCACCTAGCTCTTAGATAATGGATAGTAATTGCACTTAGGTAATGAAGGTTTTGAATAGGAAGTAGGTTTTGTAAATTGTAATTATTTGATAAGCTATTCTGTCAAAATGTTATTGAGTGTTGTATTGTTCGTTGGTTCTTGCCTCTTGGTGGATATTTTACAATAATTTTCATAGATTTTAATATTTTTCTTGTATTAAAGACTATAAATTATAGTAGAAAAAATGCATGAAATTTGAAATTACTGTGAAAACAATCTTCGGGCAAAAATTCGTACAAGAAACGGGGATGAAAATTGAAATGTGGATCTTTGCCAACGTTCGCATGAACAATTATTTTAACACCTGATAACTTTAAAGTTGGCCTATTTTAAGCTTCATAAACTCAACACAACTTCACTTTATGCAAAAACTTTACATAAACCCAAGTTCCTTGCATAAACCTGACTATAGCTATCTTGTCAAGGGTTTGATAAATTGCAACTTTGTGTCATGAATAAATATAATAATGTATATCACATATACATAAATACATAAACATGAATCCTTTCACATGCACGATTGACGGCAAAAAGCCTTAATAAAAAAAGATGTCGTCTATAAAAAGTGATACGTTAAGTTCCTGAACGTTATGAATTGTATGAATTGATTTAAAAAGTAACGAGACCTACCTCGAAGGTCGGTCTGTGGGCGCTCACTGGCTAAGGCTGCGTTTGTAAATTATTTTGAAATAACAACACTTCCTATTTAAGTCGGTTTAATAGAAACTAAAATTAGTGAGGCAGGTCAAAAGTTAGTCTCTTTACTTAAATTGTTTTGGAGAGAGCCTGAACCTTTTTTGAGAATTTTTAACCTAACATGAAACTTGAAGGTTGCGCCACTCTGGATTAATGTTAAACGTGGATTAAGTTACACTATCTCTTTCATTCCTCGTATTGGATTAAAAAGAAGTCGTTAGGCTTGATATTATCAAACTTGATACTGTCGAAAGCTTTAGTGACTGAGGAGCACTAGGGTATTTGTTGAACGTAGGGAGACTAATAAGAACCTAGGGAATAGTGGTAAGTAGTAAAACAGGTACCCACCAGCAAAACAATCCATAAGCAGTACATCTCGGCGGCTGGAGCTACTGTATCGACAGTGACATGTCCACTACGACCGGGATGAGTATTAGGAACATTGTTGCATTTGACAGATGTAAAACTAGGCGCTCGTCGGATTCACGGCCTCGTCGGAAACACAGTCTCGTCGAACACGGCCTCGTCGGAAACACAGTCTCGTCGAACACGGCCTCGTCGGAGATTCGGTCTCGTCGGAGCTACGGTCTCGTCGGAGATTCGGTCTCGTCGCCTCTAGTACACCTGCAGACGTGTGGCGTGGTCGCGCGCCGCGGCTGACTGCGCGCGCGCCGCCGCCGCCGACCTTCTCAATAACTTCATTTATGTAATGCACTTTCTTAGATTTATAGCGAGCAGTACAAATTTACTAGCAGGGATTCCCAAAGCTTAGCGGCGTAGTTCTCGAGGTTCCATAAAAAAAGAGTGCAGTTTTTTTTAAAAAGCGCGGGCTGTTCAAATGTTATTTAAATTAAGCGTAAAATGCGTGGGAAATGTCTTATTTGCTATATTATTGCGCTAGCGAGATTTCGACACGGACTAGAGCAGTTACATTTAACTCGCCCCCCTCGTAAGTTCAATAAAGTTAAGGCTCAATTTCACCAACTTCTGTTAGTGTTAACAGCATGTTAAAATGTTATGTTTTCTCTTTCATTTGTATGAAAAATGTAAGAGATAACGCGATACTAACTCCAACATTAACTTTAACAGACGTTAGTAAAATTGGGCCTTAAGGTATTTTCTTAGGATTTCATTATATTAAAAGTTTGGAAAGCCCTGGTATAACATACAGTGGAAGTTTACTGTCGTCGCGTCATGAGATGAGCAAGGGCAGAGAGCGCACGAGAGCGTAGGCAGATCTAGTTATTCTAATGTATATATCTAGATTATTTGCGTTGCAGTGAGTCACTAGTGCAAATGTCAAAATGCGTACTTTAAATAGACATTTAAAAATATACATATTTTGTACCAATGACTTACTACGATGGCAATTAATAATTATAGTCACAAGTTCACAACGTAGTCACAATGGACATCGAGGCTACTATGACCTGCCTTTAGGACGAATGGCATATTAAATGCTCATTGCTCGTATATACAATTATATAGTAATGCTGATACTATAATATATATACGTGGGAGAGCCATGCTTTGGCACCAATGGGCCGGCTCGACCGGAGAAATACCACGTTCTCACAGAAGACCGGCGTGAAACAGCGTTTGCGCTGTGTTTCGCCGAGTGAGTGAGTTTACCGGAGGACCAATCCCCTACCCTATTCCCTTCCCTTTCCATCCCTACCCTCCCCTATTTCCTCTTAAAAGGCCGGCAACGCACCTGCAGCTCTTCTGATGCTACGAGGATGATGATGACGAGCTGACGGGCGACGGAAGTTGCTTTCCATCAGGTGACCCGTTTGCTCATTTGCCCCGTATTTCATTAAAAAAAAAACTTAATTTGGATTAAATGTAGAAATTTATTATATATTTTTCTTTTCTATTCTTAAACATTATGACCCCAAGCAACAAAGCCGAGATTTAAAAGATAGCAAAATATGTACAAAGAAAAGACATTAACGCGCTACAATACAACTGTTTATTTAAAATATTATTTCAATAACATAATTCAAATTGTCTAAAGTCTCATATTAAAAATTATTTAATGAACCTTCATGATTCTTCTGCCAGAGAAGACTTGAAGGTATTTGAGGTAGCAATTAATCTAAAAAAACATTAGATACATTCTTCTTATAAAATTCTGCATTTAAAACATTCAATAAAATTTTACACACCCAACTTTAGCTTAGAATTAGTATTCACACAATGAAAAGATTTTGACGTAATTTTCGGTAATTAGGCATTAATTAAATGACTATTTAGCTAGTTAATTAGTAGTTGTAATGTCCCTCGTGTCCATACTGAGGCTGCTGGGGCTCGTATGAGGGTTGGTATGATGGCGTTGGATGGTAAGGCTGGAACAAACATCAAGACATCAACAGCTGCTATAGAATTTGACATAAGTTCCGAAATATAACCCAGTATACTGGCAAGTGGTTATGATGTCATATATGAGACGTTATAATGTACAGTGTGACGTTTTATGAAGTTGTAGTATAATATATCTCGTGTATGTGATATTTACAATAATGACATCCCTACTGCAGTGTATAAGCAGGGCCTCCGTAAGGGCTACTGGCGCCTGTGTGCAAAAAATAGGATTTTGGCGCCCCTTTAGGCAATTTTTTTGGGTCCTTGGTTTTGGCGCTCCTAAAGATGGTGATTTATGTTTATGGTAGCGAGGACTCTGTGTATAAGTCATACGTTTATAATATACTAGGTAGAATATTTCGGGCAGAATCTACGATATGTCGTTGGTTTTTTGAAAGAAAATAGAAAGAAACTTTATTTGGTAAAACAATTGACTTTGCATCATGAATACTTCTCTATAATGGGATATTTTCGGAACCTACTTTTTGTAAGCAACAAGAATATACTCCGTTTTTATTCATTTTGATAATAAATACAAACAAAGTAGACTGTGGGCGGCAATAATGTCACTAATTTAAATGTCGCGTATTAATCGCGTTGTGCAATGGGCAATGACACATCAATCTGGTAGTTACATTATCTTGTTGGGTTATATTATATACAGCTACATAATTTAAAAAAAAAGATTTAAAAATAAAGTAATCGTAGAGTTAGGACTTAGGAGTATAAATGGAATAAAACGAAACGAACCTAACCAAATATAAAAATACCGAAAGAAAACTGTATTAAGAATAATAAATATGAATATAGCACTGATCGTGTTAGTTAGGGGAAGGAAAAAAGGGAAAAGAGTTGTATAGCGATAGAATTTAGTCATTAGTGAAAATGTACCATAGATAAAAAAAAATTGATTCCTAAGCAGTTGATGGACCTACGTCATGTAGCTTATGTCAATCATTACTCCACTGACTTATTTGAAACTAGTCTAATCAATAGTCAACAACTGGAATGCGATCAGTCGATCAGGACTTCGTCTAGTTTCTAGACCGCAGAAGTGCCAACAGGTCTTGTCACGTAACTACTGCATGTTGTGATAACATTCATCAAGCTGCGCGTGCGCAGGTGACGTTGGCGGGAAAACGACCATTATACTATACTAACATTGTATCTGTCATAATTTATAACCCATAACTTATAAAACATAATGATACTTACAACTAAACTATGATCAAGGATTATATAGCTATAATTAGTAAAGACTTGTTGGCCGTCATTAAAAACTGTTACGGTAGGCTAGTGTCAAAGACATAGATCAAGAGTGAAGCTAGAAACAAATTATCGGACGTGTCCAAAAGTCGCGGCTGATGGATGCGGCATGTGCACGGTACATCTGCGGACGTCAAAGACCTAACCTATGTCAATGGCAGACGTCCGCGGATGCAAAAACATCCGGCCAGCCAGATTCTGTTCGGACGTCCGAACGCTCAAGGTCGCGTCCGCGACTTATGTCAGACAATGTGCACAGCTTAGTGTATTTTGTATTATACAGATAGAAACAAGCCGCATCCGATGAAAACGTCCGCGGACGCTCGTCCGATAATTTGTTCCCAGCTTAGTGCTACAAGGCAAGAATTCGTTTATCATGAGGAAAACTGAACATTTTCCACAATAAAAACTATCCTGTGCCCTGGCTAGAGGTCCACCTTCACACTTGTATAGATAGATGTTTATTTTGGTACAGATGACAAAGTCTGAATGAGATTATCGCTTGTACTTTCATTCCTACATAACTGTTACATTGCATCATTTTAATCTTATTTCAAGTATGTTCTTTATCGCTACTCGCTAGCAAATAATATAAAATGTAATAGCTGATCTATACTTTTATGGAATAGGGTAAAAATGTACCTGATAGCTATACGATGGTTTCTTGTCGATATGCTTGTTGAAGTGCAGCTTGTGTTTGGTGGCGAGCTCCTTGATCTTCAGCTTGGTGGACAGCAGGTTGGCGCACAGGGCTCGCATGAACTCCTTCACTTCTTTCAGTTTAGCCTGCAAATGGTTTTAGTTACTTTAACTGACATTAAATAGAAGTACTTATCAATTTACAAAGAAAGGCAGCGCATTTGGGACTTATGTTCAAAACTTATTTTTACTATATTTATGTTGCCTGGAATTTGGGTCCTTCGTATGTCCTTTCCTGAGATTGTACATACATAATATTATCTATTTTGCATATAAATCGGTTGAGCAAAAAAAGAGGGACATACTATTGCGTTTATAATATTAAGTACTAGCTGTCCCGGCAAACGTTGTTTTGCCATTTAAAGTATTTCTACTTCATCAGTTGATACAATATGTTACCCCCTCTTTTGTCCCCTAAGAGGGGTGGGGGAAAATTTTTTATACACCAGATGTTAAGTTGGAAAACACAGTTAATACCGTACTTAATATGAAGTAAGTCCATTGAAGAAAAAGTTTGATACAAAATCTGACCCCTTCTTTGGTTCCCTTAGAGGGGTGAGGGGAGGGGAATTTTTATACATCGATGTTGAGTTGGAAGAAGACAAATATATCTGCGAAAACCGTATGCAAAACGGATTGGTAATTTTGTTTAAAAAAGTTTGATACAAAATCTGACCCCCTCTTTTGTCCCCTTAGAGGGGTAGGGGGATAATTTTTTATACACCAAATGTTAAGTTGGAAGAAAACAAATATATCTGCGCAAACCGCATTCAAATCGGATTAGTAGTTTTCGTGTGATAGTGGAAGTTGGAAGAAACATACAGACAGACAGACAAAAAACTAACCACGTTTTTGGCTTCTATAGCGATGTAGTGACTCCCCTGCTTATTATTTTTTGAATATCTTTAATGTACAGAATTCTCATATCTATAGTTTTATTATATTATGTATATCTAGATATTATATGTATTTTAGACTTAGAGTGATGCACGTAGAGGTTGCATTGCCGAAATTCACAAACAGCGGAGTAATCGTTGAACATACAAAAAAAATATCCACAGCCGAACATATTATAACCTCCTTTTTTTTGGAAGTAGGTTAAAAATACGTATCTTCTTCTGTGCTAATGATGCAATGTCGCTTTGTGTCGCGGTGTGTGTTGATTCTAAGATCAAGTTTGAACTATTTTAATTTCTCCTCACCTTCATGAGCCAGATGCTGTCTTTGGGCGTGAGGACACCGACATCCACGTCCACGTCGTCATCGTCATCGTAGTTGTCGTACGCCGCGCGGTACAGCTGCTTCTCTTCTTCATCTAATTCTACAAAGTGTGGCTTGCACATGGCTGAAAATTAATACAAAAATTAATATGTGAACCTATGCACAGACAATTTATTACTTTGTAACCAATCCTTCTATTTTCAAGCCGCGTTCAGCAACGTCGTAAGGATTAATCTTTCGATTTGTTTTGTTATTCTATTGTTGTCGCGGTCACCGGTGTCATTATGGGGCTAGGTTAAGATCCAATAGGCATGATGACTATTATTTTTTTCTTATTGGTAACTGAAAGACCCTTAATAATTAGAAACATCGCTGAAAGAATGACTCTGATAGCTTAAAAATTCACCAAGATATGACAATTTCAAATATCTTATAAAATAGACCCGCCCAAAACGCTCCATACAAAGTGCTACGAAAGACTGACGCCACTCTTTCGTAGTTTGTATGGATCGGGAGAGAATTTTGTTCGGTAGGTATATTAAATATTGCGTTTATGAAAGTAGTTCTATAACAAAAGTTGCTTATAATTGCATAAGTTATCGAATGGTATACAAATATTAAGAAATTTAATTGAAAAAAAATCGACTTGATTATCCAACTTTGAAGGCGCATAATAAAGAAAATACAAATGCTATCAAGCTGAAATTTTGGAAACACTTATTTTTTACCGTGATTTCTTCATTTTATTAACAAAATTCGCTAATCTTGGACCTTGTCATCATCCCTATTTGGAGGTCGAAAAAAATATTATTATATGTATCTAACAGTTTGAATTTTGAACACTGAAATGATCAATCTTACTAGATCACTACTCTTTCAGGTCTTTCTATCACTACATATAATCTTAGTATGTATTCTAACCACTTTAAATAGAAAATCATATTACGGGCCACGAGGGACAACTGTCACATGCCCAAAGATTTATTAGAATTACACTAACAAAAGTCTATACTCACCACTGCAAAAAAGCACTAAAGCAAACAACACCTTAATAAACATTTTGAAGGAATTTATAAATTGCGTCTGAGCAAGAAACTGTAGCGAAAGTCTTCACTCCTCAATCCTTGCTCACAATGACGAGTCTTCGTTCTATCTAATGTTTCTTGCGTAGATAAAATTGGGGGTAGATTTGTAAAAAAATGTTTTTTAAAATAATATTTAAAAATCTTGGTGTTGCTATAACAAATAATAATAGTTTTTTAAAAGCTTATGCCCAAAAACTAGTCTTTTGGCTGGTCAATGATAAAATCGCGGTATCTATACCTTACCCTAGGTAACTTATTGCATTTTGGACACCAAGTCCATATATCTCACAACACAACAGCCATTTAGAAATTTGAGATTTTTATTTTTTACAGAAATTCCATATTACTTCTTAAGGACACCTAAAACTTAAGTACTTACTTTTATTTTAAAAGCACTTAATTTTTTTATATAATATGACCAATTATTGCGTCAGCCTGATATTTTACGCGTTAACATTATAATACATGACATTGGCGATAATAAATTGGTAACGGCATGTAGTAGGTGGATACGATGTGGTCAAATTATACGCTCGGTACGTGCGGTAATGTCGGGAAACAAGGCCCAAGACCGTGTTATAGCCCATATTTATCATTATCGTTATTGTTTATTATATATTTGCCTATTGGAACTTGGCAGCTTAACAACTTTAGTCAAAGAATAAAAGGATAAAGGGACGAAACATAAGTAGTTAAATAGAAATTGCTTACAAGAAATACTAGACGTGGTACCTAATCGTTCATGTTATGGGACGATGAGCGTCCGTGGCCTAGTGGGTAGACCTTTGGTTCGCACTCGAAAGGATGCTGGTTCAAACTTCAATCCCGGGTGGAGGCGTGTATCTCAAGTGCATAATAGTTAATACAGACTCTCGTACGGTGAAGGAGAAACACACTGAGGAAACCGATACATGATTGGTCCCAGGCGTATCAAGACCTTTTTATTCCTCTGGACTAGGCTATGTAGCGAGAAATCTTATCACAAGCACTAAAGTAAGTCCAGATGTAACTTACGTTTATTAAAAAAAAAACAAGGTGTTTTTGTTTAAAACAGCTGATTTATGAGTTATCCATACTAACATAACATTATAAATACGAAAGTGTGTCTGTCTGTCTGTTATCTCTTTAGGCTCGAACCGCTGAACCGATTTTGCTGAAATTTGGCATGGAGATTCTTTGAGTCCCGAGAAAGGACATAGGATAGTTTTTATCCCTGAAAAACGTACGGTTCCCGCGCGATAAACGAATTTTGGCGCAACGAAGTTGCGGGCATCATCTAGTTTCAAATATATGCCAGATAGACAGACAATGAAATTGGAAAACTGACCATTTACATATACCCAAATAATATATTGAATAATAATTAATAAAGTTGTGTCAACATTTTTTTACAATTTCAGGGATTTTAATTAAAAATTTTGATGTATTTGCAATATATTTTTTATTTATCTATTGTGAACACATTGATCGATATGTTTGGTTAAATAACAAGTCTTCTTATACCTACCTTATCACTAAAAATAATTACTTAATTAAATATTTGAACCACGCTAAAGCCAATCCATGTGGTCAAGTGGCTCTTCCATCAGACAGAGACACAAACATAGATAGGCTTAGAATTAATATTCTTATTCATAAGTAGGAATTGAAGACGTTAGTGGAAGAATCGAACAAGTAGGTAACATTTTGTAACATACAGACAATAACTCATTTTTTCCCTTATTATTTTCATAAAACTTGTAATTTATCTTCTCTATAACCTAGCTAATATATCTGGCTACACATTTAATCCATAGATTTTCTATTTCAAATAATTTTTCCGGCCCTGAAGCCTCAATTTAAGCAAAAAAACGGGAAGTTTTTTCATGTTACTTACCTCATTCTTCCACTCACGTCTTGAATTATGAGCATTATTCCTTATTCATTCAGTTATAAACCTAACTTAGGTTTATTAAAGCAATTACTAAACAGTAACAAACAAGGTTAAATCTTTCTTTGAATTTATACTTAAATTAAATTGAGATCTTTTTGATACAAAATTAGTGTAACATTCTAATATTACATTACAATCTTCGAAATACCTTTTACAATATCCACATAATAATATTTCTAACATCAGTTACATATGGGTGAGGCCGCCAATTTTTGCTGATATGACGCAGAAAAATTTTGCGAGAGAAAGAAAATCTACGCTGCTTGTGACGTTGGAGCACCTAAATTGCAGGGAATTTATTTCTCTATCATAGCGTTGAGAAAAATGCCGTTGGAGCACCAAAATGATAGCGTAGAGGCTATCATAGCGTAGAGAAAATCAAACTTATCTCTGTAAATAATACACAATGCGGTTTGTATTATAGCCCCAAACATGGCCCTTTTGACTACTCACATGATGCATTGATCGTTTTATGTGAAACAGTAATACTTACATTTGTGTCACGAAAAAACTTCCTTTGAAAAAACTGTGTACACAGCCCGACTGAGGTTCAAATGTGAACTGTCGAGAAATGGCAAATATTACGAGATTTTCCATAGAATACGTAAAAACTCAGCGTTGCCACTTCCCGCTTTTACCTTCCCTAACACCCAACGATAACAATAAATCGGTATTATTGATGACGTTTAAAATGTGGGGTAGAATTGATGTTTCGAACGATTCATTTAATTTGAAAAAGTTTATGAGGAAAGTTATCTTAAAATACTATAAGAATTAGATGAGGTAATAGCCATTTATATAATAGTCCATTGAAATGTTACATTTGCTTTGCATTTACACAATTTTATTTTTGGAATATGTTGGGAGGCTCAATAGAAGCTTAACCTCAAGTTTGTGGGGTTGCCACTCTTGTCCCCCGGCCGCCATCTTGAAAAAAGAGGTGACAACACTATTTTCGTGATATCTCAGAATCTATACGTCTTACAAACAATTTGTAAGAACATAATTTGTTGCAAATTATTTTGCCTACAAATATGTTTATACAACTTTTTACCCTAAATTAAAAATTTAAAAAGTTATAAGCAAATCATCTACAACGTTGGTCTAAGGTATTTTTTTTTGTAAAATGTATTAAACAAAGTTAAAGAGCGATAATAAACCTTTAAAAAAATTATCACTTTTTTGCTTATAACTTTTAAAATTTTTAATTTAGGGTAAAAAATTATATAAACATATTTGTAGGCAAAATAATTTGCAACAAATTATGTTCTTAATTTTCTGTAAGACTTAAAGTTTCCGAAATATTACGAAAATAGTGTTGTCACCCCTTTTTTCAAGATGGCGGCCGGGGGACAAAGGCGGCGACCCCACAAACTTGAGGTTAAGCTTCTATTGAGACCCCAAACATATTCCGAAAATAAAATTGCGTCCTCTGATAAATGCAATATTCGGTCCTAAAATTGTAACATTTCAATGGACTATAAGTATTCATAACATATCAGATTTATCTTCAAATCTGTCATACTTACTGCTACAGCGACAGTTAAAGTGCACCTCTTCCACGGCGGATTGTATATTTTAAGTTATTTTCTTACCTTTTTTATGTTTAATTGTAAATATACTTTTAGACTATTATTGGAACTCAAATAATTCTAATGCATGCTTGAGCACTTTGTTTTCTTCGTTAGAATCAGTTTTCGAGCATAAGATAAACACAATACTTTTTATAATCCAAAGGGCGGAGAAAAATAATTGCAAAATCAGCAAAAATTGGCGGCCTCGCCCATAAGGTGGATGGTAAACTTAACAATAATAAGTGCCATCGAGGAAATTGATTCCTATGCAGTTGACAGACCAACGTCATTTGGTCGTTCAAATCAATTCAATGTTAATAGTGATCTGTCGGCTGGGTTTTGTCGTAACGCAACTACGTAGGTCCCCCATCTGCATAGGAATCAAATTCTCTGATAGTACATGAGTATAACATCTTATTTGTATAGTTATATTAAACGTGCTACTTTTCAAGGATCTAGGACAAAAATCCTACCACTTTGATAATTTACAACCAATTATTGTAGCTAAACTTAAAAATAAATACAATACGTAATTATCTAAGAAATACATTGTAAAAAACTGTAATCGCTTGATCAGTGATAGCTACAATTACTTATAAGATATTATTTAATACTTAAATAAATAATGTCAGTTGTAAAAGCCCGAATAAAACCAATAACTTATTTCACAACATAACAATTTCCAAGTGACACGAAACTCGCGGAAGACAAAACTCGTTCTAAGTACTCACTCAATATTATCATTTATCAATTACCAAAAGTGTAACAACTTTTTCTTTTTAAAATATTCACCGTCCTTCTGCAAAGGTCACTAGTAGAATGAGGCTTGATTTATTGTATTGTTACGGATACGGACACGTGATGCCATCTAGCGTCGGACCAGCAAACTGACCAAGGGAACACAGGCAACATAAATCCCCTACTCTATACTAGATGGCGCTAGGAGTAAGTACCTACGAGTAATTTCCAGAAATATCTCATACTTGTTTACGCATATCGGGTTTACTCTGGGATGTTCCGGAATTTTCTGAGATTCGATCCGGCCCGTATAAATAGTCGCAGACTGCAGCCGGCAATTCAGTTCGATCCGAGCGATCATCAAGGCGACTTCGAAGTGAGAACAAGTGATCAATAGTGAGTGATTGTGATAGTGAACTAACGACTCGGCTACGACCTAGGACAGTGATAGTGCTCAGTGATTTGGATCCAGTGCTTAGTGTTTGGACTTAGTGATTTGTGTGAGCTAGTGTTTGTGAATAAAGTCTTCAAGAGAGTCACCAGGTCTTTCTCTCCGAATCCTCGAACCCTAGCACGTAACAGTATTTTAACCGGGACCTGTATTTACTCAAATAGGTGTAGAATCGAAGACAATACTTATGATAGTCGAAATAATCAACAAAAATCAAGATTTTAAGCAAACATGGAAGATAGTGTTACTGAAAACAACAAGTTATAATAATTACTAAGCCCATACACAATTTTAATTGTTTCAACATAGGTATCTAAAGAAAATACAAGAAGCAAAGAAGTCGTTAGAGTTTAGACTTTAGTCTAAACTCTAACGACTTCTTGTAGTCGACTGAAGTCGTATCTAATGGAAGTTTTGTCTGTCACTGTAGTGTAGAATGACAGAGACAAAACTTCCGGGTAAGCTATTCGTTACTTTTATAACAGAAATATATCGCTAGCTTTCTCTAACGTCTTGAAGTTAAACCCATAACTCTGTATAACGCTTAGAAGTATGTATCAGAACTCATACAATCGGTATCCACAAAGTCTGATGTGAGCTCCCTCTCCGATATAGATCATCGTTCCGGTAGCGAGACCGATAAGTTTGACAAGAATCCACGTCGGTCCGTCAGTGGCGACTGTCGTAGCACGCTCACGTATCAATCTTCTTTGGGAGCCCCTGGCAGCTCAATTTTTTAACATAACATTTGGGGTCCTCGTATAATATTATTGATGCGTTTGATACAACAAGACATCAGTTGCTACGCTTAACATATTTGATGTTAGCAGTAGCTTTGTCATTGTTAGACCCTATTAGAATGACATAATATTTCTATATCAGTCGGATCCGAACAGCTGATCTGCAGAGCGATTCACAGTTCCCGTTCGACACGGATTCGGAAACTTTACCTTGCGGTCATTGGCCAATGCCTGGCGCGGTGAGCGTTTATTGGATGTCGCGCGATGAAGTTTCTGAACTGTAGTCGAATTGGGCATTAATAATCAGGGCCCTGGACCTTGCACAGCACTCATAGTCACAGTAGTGCTTGTTAAAACTTGCAAAGTGGACGTTACCAGAAGTCGAAGGCCAAAAAAGGCTTTCACGTTGTTAGGTCAAGACGAATACTTGCAGATCTAGAAGTCCTGTTGGAGGTCTCGGCGGCGGCGCTGGCGTCACAAGGCGCGCTTGTACAGGTCGTCGTCCAGGTCGAAGGGCGGCGGGTCCGCGTACCCACTGTCGTCGTAGCGGAGAGACCTGCCGACCACCAGGTGGTTAGGAGATGCAGCAAAGATAATGCCGCTTCCAGATGAACGGTACTTGTCGACGGCAGTCGACAGCACGCGTCGACAAGTGTCCAAAAGATAAACAATGAAAAAAATCCAGTGACTGCCGTCGACAAGTAGGTACCGTTCGTTTGTAAGAAGGCTAAGCCTTAGGCTTTTGACCAATGACCATTACCTCTTAGGCCCTAAGAGGTAATGATCATTGGTAACGCTAGGAAAACAACAATGTATCGGGTTTGATGTGGTTGTAAGATGCAGTAAAATCACTAAGTGTGTTGTATATTGTGTAATAACTAATAAGAGATGTAGTAACTAAAAAAATGGGTGCATAAGGGCAATGTTGTTGGGTAGTAGGAGGCGATGTTGCCGATGTAGCAACGTAGTGGGGTCGTAATATAGCAAGATTTGTAGCGGGAAATTTTTGCAAGAAAGTGGAGTTGTATGTTGAGGGGGTGGTGGGAAGTCTTCTGAATATAGTAGCTATAGGGTGACATTATTAGCGTTATAGACGGAGGCCACCTTATACCGTATGTTACATACTGCAGATTACGTTATAAAGAACGGAATACCATTCTTATAAAATTTACTAGCGGCCCGCCCCGGCGTCCCACGGGTATAAAATATATAGCCACTGAAAAAATGATTAATATCGATAGCCTATGATCCTTCACGTGGTCTACTTCTTATCTGTGCCAAATAACATAAACATTGCTTCAGTAGCTCGCGAGATAAGCCCTTTCAAATAATTTCCCCCGTTTCTTCCACATTCTCCTATTAGTCTCAGACCCATTTTTTTTTATTAACCCTTAACCGCCGCCTTTAACTTAAAAATCAATTGTCGTGCCTCTAGCGCCGGCACCATAAATCGAAAAATTTATACCTACAACAAATAGTGATGTGCAATACTTATCTTTTTCGATGTCGATAATTTATTTCTTAATTTATAATTTATATAAAGTATAAACTGATATCTAGTATTTGAATCCATAATGCTGTTAGTAAATTATACAGCTCTCGCAAAAACATTACATAAAAACAGCTTGAATAGTGAAGTGACATAATTCCCGATATTTGTTATTACATTTTAAATAATATTAATTTCATAGTTTCCACGGATTAAATAATTGAGTTTTTTAAATATATAACCTACTACAAATATAGATTTTCAATAGTAGATCGATATCCCATCCCCTTTACACGCATACAATTTCATCTAAATGTATACAGACAGATAGGAAAACGTTACTTTGTAATTTATTGTAATTTTATTTTATTATCACATTTATCGAAAACATCATCATAAGCACAACACTAGTGGAAAATTCTAGAAGGCGGCACTCGCTTATGACGTCAGTCAGAAGCAGTCGCCTTTTTCCGACCGTGGCGCAGGGTGTGCTGACAACATTCGTTTCTAAATATGCAGGCTAAAGATGGGAATCGTCAATTCAATCACTGAAATTTTTATACTATATTTATTATAAATTAAGTAAAACAAACACGTTTATTTGTTCAGTAACCATTGCTTTATTTGTTTTATAATAACGACTAGGGCAGTGGTCCCCAACCTTTTTTTCATGCGGGCCACAAACATGTTTTGGTCTTGGTGTCGCGGGCCGCAACAAAAATTTTTAGGGTTAAAAAATAACATTTTTCAAAATTAACGATTTTAAAGTGGAAAATTTTTAACGACTATCACGTAGACTTGGCGTTATTTTGCCGGTGGGCGTGAATTTCAAAATTGTTTAACATCACGCGGGCCATAAATAAAGTCCCGGTGGGCCGCATGCGGCCCGCGGGCCGCGGGTTGGGGATAGCGGGACTAGGGCGCTGTTCATCAATACACTTTTCTTAGAATATTTTCGGTAATTTATTTAACTTTAGACATTATTTTTAGGTCTTCTAATTAAGAAACTGAAGTGTAATCAATTGTAAATGATTACTTCGTTAACTATTTACCAAGTATAAAGATTATTTTAATATAATACAGTGTTATCAAACAAAACAGGCAGATTAACCGAGTAGTAGTACTGGTCGTAAATATCCGACCTTGACGAAATGGGCACGAAAATATTTGTCGGATTATTCCGACCTTGGCGGCTAAAGGGTTAAATAAGGGGGCAAACGAGCAAACGGGTCACCTGATGGTAAGCAACTACCGTCGCCCATGGACACTCGCAACATCAGAAGAGCTGCAGGTGCGTTGCCGGCCTTTTAAGAGGGAATACGCTCTTTTCTTGAAGGTTTGCAGGTCGTATATGTCCGGAAATACTGCTGGTGACAGTTCATCCCAGAGTTTTACAGTGCGCGGCAGAAAGTTACGCGAAAAACGCACTGTGGAAGACTGCCACTCATCAAGGTGATGAGGATGGTATGTTTTTCGCGTGGGACGATGGCGAAAAGTTGCAGGTGGTATGATTCCGAACAATTCCTCAGAGCACTCCCCGTGATACAACCGATAGAGGATGCAGAGTGAAGCTACATCTCGGTGTAATTCCAAGGGGTCCAAGCTGTTTGAAACACTATGGCAGTCAACAATTCGAGCGGCCCTTCGTTGGATACAATCCAGAGGGAGCAGTTGGTATTTTGGCGCCCCTGCCCAGACATGAGAACAATATTCCATATGAGGCCGAACCTGCGCCTTGTAGAGTTGTAGGCGTTGGTCCGGACTGAAGTACTGTCTCGCTCTGTTAAGAACACCAATCTTCTTCGAGGCTAATTTGGCCTTACCCTCTAGATGATATCGGAACTGGACTTCGCTCGATATGTTGACGCCAAGTATCTCAATGCTAGGGGAGATGGTTAAAGATGTGCCCTCGAAATGAGGATATACGACCATTGGTATTTCACCAACGTCTGTTAGTGTTAACAGCTTGATAAAATGTCATGTCTTCTCTTTCATTCTTAAGGTAAACCAAAGAGGTAACGTGATACTAATTGGAGCATTAACTTTAACAATCGTTGGTGAAATTTATCGTTAGCGTGATAAAATATAGCCTGTAGCCTTCCTCTATAAATGTTCCTCTATAAATAATCATCAAAATCCGTTGCGTAGTTTTAAAGATTAAAGGGAACAAAGGGACATGAGGGAAAAAATGCGACTTTGTTTTATAATATGTATAGATGACTAAAGAATCAGAATGTTGGAATGAATCTCTCAATCTCTCAATGAATTATAAACTTAATAAGAAAAGTTTAAGTGTCAGTGATCCTTGCGAGCAGTGTTCTCTAAAAATGTCCACAAAGAGCGGGTAAAAATAATAAGATAAATAAATAGCGGTAACCTTTACATAATGCAACACATCCGCCTATTAATGTTCATTGACTTATACGAATATTCTGTCGGTCTATTTTTCAACGAATGTCTTTGTACACAAAGGTGACTAACAAATATTTTTGAAGAGCATAGCATTTGAAATACAGTTATTAAATGTAGTAATTACGAAATCGTATTTTTTACGATTATAATCCACGTTTAATATTATATATGCGAAAGTCTGTCTGTCTGTTTTCTCTTCACGCTCCGATTGTGATAAAATTTGGTATGGAAATACATTGAGTCCCGGGGACAAGGGACAAAGGATACTTTTTTCTCGGAAAAAACGGAGCAACGGAGTTGCGGGCGTCAACTAGTACATATTATATGACACAATTTCTTAAAGATGAGTAATAAAATCCAGACGAGATTGAACAAGGAACGAAATTGCATTCTTCAACAGTAAACTCTGTAACAGTCCAACTCCTTTTTGTTTTCGTTAGTGGTTAATAAGAGCAAACCATTTTGATATTGGTCATGACGATTCATTTCTTAACATTAATATACTGGTAATTGAAAAGTGTAAAGAACAGGAAGCGTCAAGCGAGCAACAAAACAACGGACTGGCGCCCGCAGCAACACTCCGAGGCTATGTTCCGAAATGTACTGCGACCACAGCAGAGTGTGACGTCATTTTAGTATACTGCGAAGCCGTTCCTTTATAGTTAGTATACTGTTGGTGTACTGGTTAATATTTAAAACGGAACGCAATCCAGTATACTATCAGCCGCATTTTTGACAGCTCGTATTGAAAATTTTCAACAATGTCTAATAAGGTAAATTTTTGCAATTCTTGCAGTGTTTTATTATTATTAATCCAAATTAATTACAGAAATTTATAACTTTGGAAGTAAACTGTAGGTATTGTTTTAAAACGTTAGACACTCGAGTGGTTTTGGCACTTGACAGTTGACTTTTGACAGTTTACTGATCACGTGATCAAAGTACTGCGAGTGCCTTACCTCGAAAACGCCAGTGCTTACAGTACAATATGGCGACTATTGATGACGTCATATACAGGGTGCAATTAAACCTTCCTGCCAAATTTTTTCCAGGGTTTAGGTATCATTAGGAGAGTCCATTTAACCAGAAAACATTGGGTGTTATTTTTTTTTCAATGACACATTTTATCCCATTTAAAATCGTTGCAGAATGGTTACTCGCGGCGCGGGGGAATGAGAGGGGGTGACGCGGGATGAGGCGCGCGAGCGGGGGCATATCACGCGCGGCCGACGCATCGTGTCCATTAGTGTTTTTTCGGAAGCTATTTCTCAACATTTTAGTACTGAGTAACTATAAAAGAAAAACACGTGTATTTTTATTTTTAACAAGGATCAATATATCAAAATTTGGCAGGAAGGTTTAATTGCACCCTGTATTTCACTGGGGTACTGCGGCAGTGTACTGCAACTCCATTACGGAACGATTTTTTGTACAGTGATAGCACTGTGCAGTGGTCACAGTACATTTCGGAACACACCCCGAGCGTGAGATCCACAGCTACCGTGCTCAATGCTCGTTACAATTTCATATTTATTGTTTCGATTTTAAAATAAGCAATTGCGCCTACGCACGCAAAACTTCGGGAATCTTTAATTATTAGGATTACCCCACCTCAAAAACCCCATGATAATGGAATAAGTAACTATCTCCAAGCGGACCAAGCTTCCTAGACATATTACGTCGGTTTACCCTATTCACTTGAGTTAACCTAGTAGACGGGTAGGTTCTTGATTGCTAGTAACTAGTAAGCAATACGTCGTCTTCTTTTGACATCCAAAGGATTCCCTATCTTAACCTGTGTACCCCTTTTTTATCGTTGGGGAAATGCAATTAAGCATCCCCGGCGGTCTGGGGTTGGCTACCGGAGTATGTGGGACTCCCCAGGGTGGTAAAGGCCGCGCCCGGGCATACCCACTAAAACTCCAACGAGTGTTCGTACTTTCCTAGAATTTCTTGTCATAAGTATACTCAGTAACCATCTCTTTTTCCCCCAAAGTACCCTATCGGGAGAGCATGTGCTCTATATGTGTATGAGGCCCAAGATATTGTGTCCTTCAGGCCTACAACGAAACCGTTTAGAGACTCAGAATGCCGCATCCTACTCTAGCAACGTTATTTCACGTTTGTTAGAATGGGACGCGGCACTCCGATTCGTTCATTTGAGTCTCAAAATGGTTTCGTTGTTTGGTCCCTTTACCTGTCGGGCGTGCGGGTGCGGCAGCGCGAAGGCGGCGGGGAGCGCGAGGCGGCGCGCAGCAGCGCCGGGTCATCGTACCGCCGCGACACGACGGTGAAGTCGTGGTGCGCGTCGATCAGCTTCTGCAGGCGAGACACCATCTCGAAGTCGGGGACCGTCGACGGCACCAGGATGCCCAGCAGCTTGGCGATCGAGTTCCTGGGGGAAGAAGTCTATTGTCACTGTATCCATCGAACGGAATTTTTCGACTAGCCGGCCCGGCACCGGCACCGGCACCGGCGCTGGGGCTTGGTACTCTCTCCCGCCGCTCCGCATTATCCTCCGCACATACACGTTATACACATAGGCAACGACTACAATTCGTACACAACACATGTAGATTTGTCGGCCCAGCACCGGATGGGAAGCTTGCTACCCCGGCGCCGGCGGGACCCATCGCCGGGTTGTGCTGGGCCGGTAAGTGAAGGCCGGGACGGCTAGTTGAAAAACGCCCAATCTTTAGCATGAACGTCGCTAGCAGGCTGATTGAGGGCACGTTAAGATGATCTACTTATATCTTTGATTCACGCCCGAATATTTGCATTGCTGTCTCATTTCCACAGATTACAATATGTTTAGCCGCGAGTGAAAGAGATAAAATATGCCGATAGGTTTATGTACGAGTCTTTACATGCTTTGCAACCGAATCGTCCTTCGGGTGCGTAATACGCGGCACCTACTACCCGCCTTTCTGACATCCTGAATTCGGATTCCTGTAAGGATTACCACATGAATCATGGTGTCGACAATATAATATTATTGTCACATTATAAACCTTAAACCAAGCTGATGGAAGCCATACATACCTAAGCCTAGTTCACACTTCACGATAACTAATTAGCTATGCGAATTACGAAGAACAAATCGTTGCTAGATATCTCTTACTAATGAATTGTTTATGCCTTAACAAGCTTGTGTTAGTATAATGACTATACTAACACTATATATTAAACTATAATGAAGCTATAATTCAACGACATAAGAACTTAATTGCACATTAGGTGTTAACTGACTCATGAGTTACTTAGAAGCAGGTGCGCTCAGAGCAAGGTCAGGCGCTTTCGCTCGCACAAAGATGCAGACGATGTCAATAATATTATATTGCCTTATATAATTGCACAGTAAATTATAATATACTCATAGGTGAATCGAAGCCATGAAACTTTTGGTATTTTTAACTACAAGGAATTCTTGTTACAGCTTGCGAGATAGATAACTAATTCTCACTGTTCAATCTGAACAAATTTTACTGAAGGTAAGACAGGGCTAGGGAAACACATAGGCTACTTCTATACTTATTATAAAACAAAGTCACTTTTTTTCCCTCATGTCCCTTTGTTAACCGACTTCCAAAAAACGAGGAGGTTATATGTTCGGCTGTGGATATTTTTTTTTTTTTTTTTTTTTTTATTTTTGTATGTTCAACGATTACTCCGCCGTTTGTGAACCGATTTTCGAAATTTTTGTTTTGTTGTATTAGGTTTCACTCCAATTTGGTACCATGTTCACAAAAGTGGTGACCTGATGATGGGATCCATGAGTAATCGAGGGAACTCCTCGAAATTTATATGGAAACATATGGTGATTTTGGTTTTATGTGAAGTGTACTAAGAATATGCTACCAAAAAGTCAAATATTGGGTCAAAGTATACCATGGTTTCGAAGATGCTGAGAGAACTCCTGACTCCTTATAGATACACGTTCGGGAGTTTCGGCGTTGTTTTAAGAACAGAAAGCATATGCTACTATGCAATTCATATTCATCATCATAATCATCATCATCATCATCATCGTCATCATCATCATTAAGGTCACCAATGTCTCATGGCACAGAATTAATAATAGTACAAGGCATAGGTATGGATATACTAATAATAATAATTATGTACTGTATAACAACACCTGTTTGTTTAATACATGGCGGTCGGCGCCGCAGAGGCGACGGCGTCGCCGCGCCGCCGCGCCGCGTGGCGCGTGGCGGCAGACAACAGATCGAATACTTTACTAATTACTTTATAAAATTTAAATAGACAAATAGAATTAAAATAAAGTTATTTTAAAAAGAGCATTTACACAAAACAAAGTCATTAAGTGTCTTTTTAATCAGTTATACTTATTAATCGATAGATGGCGCACTAAGTATCGATTTGAATTCTTGATTAAGCGCTTATTCCACTTATCCTAGCTAGGAAGTCCTAGCTAGGGTCCTAAAAAATGTAGTCAAGTGGAATAACATTTAGAAGCTAGGATCCTAAATCGGAAAAAATTTAGTCAAGTGGAATAACATTTAGAAAGCTAGGATCCTAGCTAGGACTTCCTAGCTAGGATAAGTGGAATAAGCGCTTTACAAGAACAGAGCTGTCAATAATTATGATAATATTAAATATTATGAGTAGCTACGCTACATCCTATGCAAGTTTATACAATTTTTTATCTGATAGATCCTTCGATCGTGGAAAAACGAGACACAATAGCCTTTCTATTGTTATCTCAATCGCCGGTGACCGCTTGGGGCTTGAAGCATTAAAATTGTTAAATTACTTAGCACAATATGTTCACTTCACTGATAATATATGATTTTGTGAGTGTGAGTTGTGACTCTTGACAAATTGTAATAAGATACGTAAAATATACGCGAAGGTTTACCTACTAGTGTAACTAAAAAGAGTGAAATTATTATTATTTTTAACAAAAAATTAAAACCGACTTCCAAGGTAAAAACAATAATAACATTAATATGAACTAAAAAGTATTAAATAATTTTTACTATCTAATGGTGCCTTTTTCCGAATTCGGCTAAACCTCAACTATTTCTGTATTCAATCTTCATAATTTTGAAGTCGGTGCCAGTTCCAAAAGTTTCAAATATTCTGTCAGAGGACTGAAGATTCAGCTATCTGGTACCGACTTCAAAATAATGAAGATTGAATACAGAAATAGTTGAGGTTTAGCCGAATTCGGAAAAAGGCACCATTAGATAGTAAAAATTATTTAATACTTTTTAGTTCATATTAATGTTATTATTGTTTTTACCTTGGAAGTCGGTTTTAATTTTTTGTTAAAAATAATAATTCCCTTTAATCTTTAAAACTACGCAACGGATTTTGATGATTCTTTCAGTGTTAGCCCATTTATCGAGGAAGGCTATAGGCTATATTTTATCACGCTAAGACTAATAGGAGCGAAGAAATAGAGGAAAATGTGAAAAAAACGGGAAAAATTATTTGAAAGGGCTAACTTGAACGCACTAATCTCAGGAACTACTGGTCCGATTTGAAAAATTCTTTCAGTGTTAGATAGCCCATTTATTGAGAAAGGCAATATAGGCTATATTTTATCACGCTAAGACTAATATCAGAATGTGGAAAAAACGGGGGAAATTATTTGAAAAAGCTTATCTCGCGAACTACTGGAGCAATTTTTATGTTATTTGGCACAGATAAGAAGTAGACCACGTGAAGGATCATAGGCTATCGATTTTAATCGTTTTTTTAGTGGCTATATATTTTATACCCGAGCGACGCCGGGGCGGGTCGCTAGTTTATACTAAAATAATATACTTAGTTGGAGCCGCTTTCAAAAGATAGTAAGATAAAGTTTTCAAAGTGTTATTACAACTTTAAAATATCACTTCGTTATAACATAATATACTCGAACTGCAGTACTCTCCCTTTGCACAAAGCGGACGTTTTAAATGTCAAATATGATCTGGTTTAACCATAGTAGCTTTACACTTTGTTTATTTGTGAGGAACGTAAATTGTGCATTTTACAGTGCGGTCGTTTGCCTTTGCACATGGGAGCATCCGGGTGCATATCTCGAACTAGACCTTGTATTGTTAATCTCGGATGTTGGGTATTTCGAGAAAAATAGAAGTAGAATATAACGATAGCGAATGCTCTGAGTGCGGTCGTTACTCGTTGACACAGATTACTTGAAATAACTGAACTAATAGAATATATTGTGTGAGTACTATGACTACAGTAATTCGATTATGATCTTGACAGATAAATTATGTGGACTTTATGTCTACACCTTCGGCAACAGCCAACACGTAATCCTCCAAGTATTCTGGGTCAAATCAGATCGCAACCTGACGCGTAGATGCATTTCTAAAGTAGATATGGATTTAAAAGATTTCAACGCGAGAGACATCGTGCATCTTATAAATGCATCTACGCGTGGTGTTGCGGTCTGAATTTACCCTTAGCCGTAGCTTTATCGTAGCCTTTTCGTTTGGGCCATATTCATCAGCTCACCTGAAGCTATGTAACTGCGCCTCTCTTCTTTGACACTCCGCCAGCGTCTCCTTGGTCCTGGCGAGGTCATCCCTGGTGATGCTGAGCTGGTGCTCCAGAGTACCCCTCTCCTGCTCCAGGGTCTCTCCCGTGGCCCGCACCTGGTCCTTCAGCACGTTGACCTTCCGGTTGTACCTCGTCCGCAGTATTTCCGCCTCATCCAGCTTCTTCTGGAGTTCTTCTATCTTCCTGGCACGCTCCAGGGATGTTATCTGATGGTGGCAGAATATTGAACGTTACTGCGAATACACCTTAATATATTCAGTCCAGATTTTTATTCAACAGTTCTTTGGCATTTTGTTTTTGCGATCGAGCAACGAGTTCTTCAAAGCGCGTGAAAATTTAAATATATTTTGTAACGCACGTAATGGGCATGATGACTAATTTTTTTTCTTGTTGGTAATTGAAAGACCCTTAAAAAATAGAAACATCGCTGAAAGAATGACTCTGATAGCTTAAAAATTCACCAAGATATGACAATTTCAAATATCTCTTAAAATAAACCAGCCCGAAACGCTCCATACAAAGTGCTACGAAAGACTGACGTCACTCTTTCGTAGTTTGTACGGATCGGGAGAGAATTTTGTTCGGTAGGTATATCAAATATTGCGTTTATGAAAGTGGTTTTATAACAAAAGTTGCTTTTAATTGCATAAGTTATAGAATGGTATACAAATATTAAAAAATTTAATTGAAAAAAAAAATCGACTTGATTATCCAACTTTGAAGGCGCATAACAAAAAAAATACGAATGCTATCAAGCTGAAATTTTGGGAACACTTATTTTTTACCGTGATTTCTTTACTTTATTAACAAAATTCGCTAATCCTGGACCTTGTCATCATCCCTATTGTTTCATAAAAACAGGATGTTTATCATACCACAGTTCTCTGGTACAAATGGACCATTTTGTTGTTTTCTACCACATCTGATGTCATTATGGTCACAAATTTGAAGCTATTCAAGCAGCTCAAGCATACTTTGTAGTCGGCGGCGTCGGCGAGCTGCGCGTTGAGGTCCCTGATCTGCGCGCGCGCGTCGGCGAGCTGCGCGGCCAGCTTGTCGCACTGTCGCGACAGCTTGCGGCTGCGGCCCAGAGCTTCGTCCCGCTCAGCTTGCAGTACGGCCCGCACGCGGCAGCTCTCCTCCTGATGGGGAGAGCGAGTTTCAAGGAGTCCTCAAACGGACGAAGTAGGTCGGGTCTAGTAAAATAATCTTTCATGAAACAACACTTTTACGAAGAATTAGGGTGGACAGAAAGTAGCAAAGGAGAAGTTTGGATAAAATATTGAAGAAGTAAATAGTATCATCATTCATCACCCATTGACCTCAAATCTTTAGCCACCTTCATTAAAATAACTTCTATCAAAATTTAATGACAATATGTCTGGTCACATATTTCTCTTCATATCCGGCAAGAGCCTAACTACTCACCTGAACGCTCAGTTTCCTCCTCAGCAGGTCGAGGTGCAGGTCCTTCCTCTGCAGCTGCTCACGGAGGATCTTGATGCGACGCTGTAGCTGGTATACCACCGCGGTCTACCAAATTTAATAAACTTTTTAATTTTGATGATTATACGATTCGTTTTTAGCTGTTGTTTTAAATGTCTAATTTAGAATAATATTTAGAGATGGTGTGTGCTATCTATCTAAAAAAATGGAGTTTATTTAATTTTTGATTCACTTAAATACAGTCTAAATTATTTCAAAGTCTACAGATTTACTAGATACTGATTTACTTGATACATCTCAATAATTCAGAAACAACATCTACGATGAACTAAAGTTCGGCCGTTCAGAGAATGCGTTCCTGACACCTATCACACCTATATTGTTTACCAAGTTATTTGACACTCAGTTAGGCACAAAATTATAACATTCATTGATTATTGATATAATAATGTTGTTTTAATGCTCATCAATTGTTAAAACGGTAAACAACCAGCAAAAATATTTTTATCGTATCTGCAACGCCATTACAAAGTTACGTCGTCAGTTTAATCGCGACGTGTCAGGAACGCATTCTCTGAACGGCCGAACTTTAGCATTTTATTTTATAACTACTTATTTTAGTGTTTAATAATTCATTTAATAAACTATTATCTAAAATTTTAATACACTGTGAGAAGTAAGTACCATCTTATTTACTGGATACTTACCTAAGAAATAAGATAATAATTAAAGTGCTTCTGAATACTCAATATAGTGCTGTTTCTGTGGATTCATTAAACAATTTATTACATTATGAAGTTTTAAATTTTCAAAATACATAATGCCATGCCGATTTTGATAAGTCTTACTTCTTTCAGGTAAGGCAAGTCATGGAAAGACCTCTCCCGCCTGAGTCTTGGGAGCGTACCGTAGTATCCATAATATAGCAGCTTTTGTAAAACAAATCAATTTAGTCAACAGGCTATTCTGCAATATACAAGTGTAGGCTGCTACCAACCCATAAAATCAAACATCGTCCAGCTCTCTTCACATTCACGTCCGTCTTTCATATACCAGGTGAAAAAGGACGACGCGGATTCATGGCCAAATTAGTTTTTTCTCAATAACTCGATAAATATACAACATTTTAAAAATCCGCTAGGTCGGTTTCTCAACGATAGAATTTTATATAGTAGTTAAAATATTAACTTAGTTCAATGCACGATTATAGCAATAAATAAAAATTTCGTGAAAATCAAATGCATCTTCGTGATTTTTTTCTATCGAGAAAATTTTAAGACATCGTGTTTTTGCTCAGATCGAATTCTTGGAAATATAATGTTGTATCTAATTTTAGAAAATGAAACAATTTGGGGCTTATTTTCAAGTATAAAAATGAATTATAAAATCGAAAATTTTGGGCTAGTCACCCCCTTAAGGCCCACTTGCTCCTATGGGCTTGATTACATCCACCGAGTAGAGTAGCAAGACGCAGGCTCGTCCGAGGGCACAGTCTAGCCAATCTGCACGATAGGTGTAATCAGACCATATGCGGATAAGATTAATCCTCGGGTGAATATCATGTTAACCCTCGCGTTTTCTTGTTTCTATCAACAATAGAAAAATTGAGAGGTATCAAGGGACTTTCTATGAAGGAGAGTGGGAGACAGACACGCAAGCTGCACGGCTTACAATTATAGCAGAAAGTGTCGTTACAACTTACAAAGTTTTTAATTTTTCTAGTCTAGCCCCCTTTTTGCAACGAGCGATAAGGAACTTCGACCTTCGTTCCAATAAGGTAGGATGTTTAAACACAGTACTAACGCAGGCTAACGCAACTGGTTACCAGAAATCATTCCTACCTTTACAAGGTCAGTAAATATCCCAAGTAGGCGAGGATGACGATTATTTTTATTTATCGAGGTTTCTATAACACGGGAATCCCGTGACTCAATATAATCGTCTTATATGATTCGTTATGTTTAAGGTCCTTTCGCTAGCGATGACGAACAATGACATTTTTTATTTCTATGAAACGATTATGTGGAAATTTTAATATTATTTACATGTCACGGTAAACCATACAATGACTAGTCTCCAAGGCATTTCTTTTGTTAAACTATAACAGCCAATATCATTGCATAATTCGAGGAAAAAATCAAATGGCACTCGATCGGTACATTCTTATCTGATGCCATTTCTACTCTATTCCTGAAACATTTATTACCTAATTTTTAATACCAAGAGGCATTTCCTGTTCTAAATTGACAAATGCCTAAAAGTTTATAGAAGCCAGAAAATGGTATCTTATGTCCATCCAAAAAGCAGATTACTTACTGCTGATAAAAAAGACACAAGACAAAGTAGGCATCTTTTGAGTTTCCAACTTGGCGCTGCTAGGCAATTACTATTTCCAAGCTTAAGTTCAAGACCAGCGTTATCCCGTTCCTCACCCCATATTGGTAGTAGCGTAATATTGGCATCATCTGTCCTGGGCTCCCGATTTTACGCGCTATTACATGGGAAAGTAATGCCGCAAATGTCAAACGCATACAAAACGCGACGTAATAGTGTGTCACCCCTAGTATTCGGCCCGTATTTTGTATGCAATTTAAACGCGGCGGAATGTACGCCGGCGTAATTCAGCCTAGTGTGTTAGACCCTAAGGTAAGACGGTCACCTTGTCAACAATCTTGTCGCTCTCCAACCTCGCGAGCTGTTCGGCGCGATGCAGCACGGCGTCCGTGTGCAGCTCAATCCCCGTGTCGTGGGTTAACTCCTCTATGTTGAGAGTGCGGCTGAGACGCTCCAGGAACGCCACGAACTGGGAAGAAGGGTAAGTGTGGATTATGGCACGCTAGATTGGGTGACACAAGCTGAGGGGATTCCGAATCCTGACTCTATCACGTATGACGTAGTCACTAGTCGCAACTTACAATTAGGGCGTGATTGGCTTTGGCCTTTGTCGGTGCTATAGGTACAATATGATGATGATGGGACATATTATAATGACATTTATTGCAGGTCTGAATGTCCTTGTCACAAAAAAACGAACGAGCTGGTGGATCATCGGATGGAAGGAGGATATCGTTGGATTATGTGATTTTCCACACGTATACTAGGATAGCACAGAATATATACTATCGATAGTAAGATCTAAAGAATGACCTTGACACGATATGAATAAAATTGACCTATATCTGTTTAGATCTGTTGTAACAGTAAGCACCGTAACAACGACCAAACAACATTGGAACACGCTAAGCTTTATCACAGAAGCTCTTTTTCGTGTCATGAAATATTGCTGAATAATATCCATTACCTTCTACTGTATCTCGTAAGCATCAACACGGATTACATACACAAATTATGATACGTTGGAAAAGCTACTTAACAGACAAAGAGGTCAATCTTGTATTTAAGTCATTATAGTCATGACTCATGAGCCATAGATATACTCAACATCCAACGTTTCCCCTATACCTCGAGTCTCATTGCAAAGTTGTTACATTAAAAATGTTTTTGCGCCTATTATTTTACGCATTCCTGCCTTGTCATTCCAACTATTTTTATGGTGTAAGTGCAATAAATAATTGTAAAAGGGACAGTGGTGATATTTTTTCATCACGATGTGGCTTGTAAGTAAATCGTGAACAGAGAATGTTGTCTGCGCATCGCGAGTTTTGAGTGTAAGATATTTATTGCACTGCCAGTGGAATGCTCGGCTCTGATATTGCGATAAGGGGTACAGTCAGAATACTAGCCAGGAACGGTTATTTATGGTTGCTGGCATCTTGGTTGTGCTAAATTAGTCTATAGCGTGGAACCGTACATTTTGCTACAGCCTACAATACAAACTATCCTTTGTCCTTTTCCGGCACACAAAGTAGCACTTACCAATACAAACCATAGAGTAAATACGTAACAGACGGGCACATTCGTATTTTGGTATTTCTATTATAACGAAAAATATTATATGTAAGTATAGAATACTTTTTACCCTGGCTTGCTGAGTGCTGACTTCCAAAAAGTAGAAGGTTAATATTATTTTTTGTCTATCTTTATTATCTGTAGACTGTACATAATATAGTTTCTCAGAGTAAACTTGAAAGACAAGGTGTTTGTGTGCATTTATTTGTCATCTCAAGAGCTGATCGCATTTTATTGTGGCTTTTTGTGCGCTAAGGCCGATGGGCGATATGTCGACTTTCACATTAACTTTAACGGTCTTATAAGAACTTATTAGTTCTGCATGTAAATACTCGATGAATACACAAAGATAAATTCTGCAAAGTACACTTAGTCACAGTGCTATAAATGGCAGCTAAAAGACACTGTCTCATTTTTAGTACCTATGATAAAAGTGAATGTACATGTTTTTTGACACAATCGATAACTCTTGGCACACTAATGTACACTACATACATAGTACATACCTAATGGGTATCATTTTCACTACGCTTAAAAATCTACCAGGAGTCATAAGTTCATAACTGTGTAAGTAGTTTTTAATCATCATAGGCTTCATAGCGCTCTATGGACCAAAAAGCTTAGTGTCAAGTAATGTTTATAACTTCTTAGGGTCAATTCATACAGCAACGCGATGCGTAGGTAGATTTCTAATTACGTGGACGTCTTGCAAATCTGTCAAATCCATACAAAATTTGAAATGCATCTACGCCTCGCCAGTCGCCTTGCGGTCTGAATTGACCTTCAGAGCGCTTACAGATGAACGGCACCTTGTCGACGGCAATCGATGATCGACGCGTGAAGAAGCTTTACACAAATGCCAAACACGCTACAAAAATCTCAATTCTTATACCAGCCATACCTTGGATAATTAATTCGACACTCACATTAGCCTTATCCTTCCTCAGGGCGTCTCTGGCGAGCTCCGCGGCGTTGAGCTCGGCCTCCAGCTTGTGCAGCTTGGCTTCGAGAATAGCCCGCTCGTCCTCCAGCAGCCTGGCGCGGGAGCCGGCCGCCGCCTGCTGCTGCACCGCCCGCTCCAGCTGGTGCGACTCCATGCCCAGCTTCTCGCGGAGGGCTTCCAGTTGCTGAGTTAAGAGACAATCCCATACTATATAATAGTCTCAACGCCTCGATGCTATAGGTTTTAGAATCTTCCAGAATAGAAATAGGCACTGCAGCAGTCTGTCGAATTTAAATGAATTTTCATTATTGCAATAGCCAGTGAAAACTGGTATTTAAAAAAAGGTTTCCCGCAATTTCGTTACTACAGAATATCGTTGAGGAATCGCACAAATTACCTACCTCTCTCCGGATTCAATGTTCAAACCAAATTTCATTCAAATCGTTTTATAGCGGTTTTAAAGTGAAGATTGGTACTACTAATATATATTCTGTGGTAAAGAGCTGTGGTGAAAAGTCACAGACACCATCATTCACAGGAATATTATCTATAAGAGAATAAACGGTTTAGAATGAATGAAGAGATCTTTTCACAACATACCAAACTCTTATCCTTATTATCGCTCAGGATCTCCCGTATTCTGTCCTTGATGGTAGTCTCGTGGGCGTCGACGAAGCGCGTGGGCAGGCTCAGCAGGATGGCGATGGACTCCAGCGTGTTGCGGAACTCCGCCTGGAGGCGCTGGTGCTTCTCGTCGCGGTGGCGGAGATCCTCTGGGAGGTAAAAAAGAGCTAAGGACTTTCTACTTTTTGGGACCTCTGGGACTTAGGAATTGTTTCGACTCGGAAAGGGAACAAAGTTTTATTGTTTAGAGATGATTCATGGCTGTGTACTAAAGTTTGTGTCCTCCACAAGTGATTCGAGGCCAATTTAAACCATGTTGCTTTGCGTCGTCATTTTAATGTAAGACTATTATAATATCTACTTGCTACTCCTGTTCTGTATAGTTATTATTTATTTACTATAACTTTAAGCAATCAAAATATATTTTAATGCTTACCCTTGAGTTGTATAATCATGGACTCATTTTGGCTGACGTTGTCGGTCACGACGTTTAGATTTTTGGTACAGTGCGACAACTTCTCTCTGGCTTCGTGCAACTCTCTCTCTAAGACCCTATTAGAGACGGAGAGAGATTCCTTCTCCTGTTTCAGTCTCTCTACGTCTAGCAGTTGAGAGGACAACTGTCTCTGTAGGATGTCTTTATCGGCGTGCGCTCTTTCGAGCGAGTCCCGACAGCTCCGGAGATCTTGTTCGATGGTCGACAGATTTTCGGTCGTGTTCATGCACTTGTTCTTTAGCCTCGTTATTTCCTGGACCAACTCTGACGCCTTGATAATGAGACTTTCAGGAGAATGGGTGTGGGTTGTGTCACAGAAATCCGAGTCCAAAGCAACGGATAACCTTCGGACAAGATCGTGGAATTGGCATCGCGCGTTCTCCTTTTGCTGCTCCTCATTGTGACACTCCAGTTCAAGGGTTCTTAGCTTCTTTTCCAAATCCTTAATCTTCTCCTCGCAGTATCGGTTGTCCCTTTGCAGCGTCTGGACGGTTAGGTCGCTTCGTCCTTGGCTCGTCTGGAGATTCCTCTGGATTTCCTCCAGATCCTGTATTTTTTTCTTGTAGGACGATATGATGGCATTCTGCCGCGCATTTTGCTCTCGCAGATGGTCGATCTCCACTTGCTGCTCTAGTATTCTCTGATCCCGGGACAGCATTTGGTTCTTTAGGTCGCTATTCTGAAAATATTATTATCATTGTACCTATTCCGCAAGACTTAAATTTTCCATTAATGGGGTGACTTATAAGTTTTGTATTGAAGGAAACACAAAAGTTAATCATGTCTATAAGCAATAAGCATTGAAGCCTTACTTCAGATATAAGTTTGTCTCGCTTGTACTGCAGGCCGGCGAGGTCGCTTCGCAGTGTTGTTATAATATCGTTACCATCCTCATCCATCTGAAATACGAGCACGGTCGTATATATAGCACGGGCGTATGTATAGCTTTGATAAGAGGGGGGTCCCTAGCGTAAAAAAGCGGCCAAGTGCGAGTTGGAATCGCCCACGAAGGATTCCGCAGCAGCAAATAGGCAACGTGCTTAGGAAATCAAAAATATTTTTTAAAATACATGTATCGCACCGATTTTAATCGGCGAGGTATAAGATGGATAGTAATGGGGGGTCCGGACCCTCAGGACACCCCCCTTATATACGCCCATGAATACGAGGCAGTGCGCTACCTCCAGAGCACGCGTGCCTTTCAGTTTAGATTCTACATTCGGCAAGGAAACTCGTGTCGTGTGTTTGCAGCAACGTGATGGAATTGGTTATTATTGCACTTATTGCCGAAGAAGAAGTAATACTTTAAGGGCCAATTCACACCGGAATGGCAGCGGCCGGCAGCGGCGCGAAGAGCACTTTTAGTGTGAAATGATTGTAAACTTTATCTACATACTTATAACTACTAGTATCGCTTGAAAACTTCAAAAAGAGCTCGAGGAGCCGCGGACGGCCGCGCGTCCGTCGGCGGAAACTGCTCGCGGCTGCCAGCGTCGCCGCGCCTCGAGGCGCAGCGCGGCTGCCCGCGGCGTCTCGAGCCCTTTTTGAAGTTTTCAAGCGATACTAGTAGTTAAAGTATTACTTCTTCTTCGGCAATAAGTGCAATAATAACCAATTCCGCCTCGCCGCGCCTCTGCCATTCCGGTGTGAATCGGCCCTAACTACTAGTATCGCTTGAAAACTTCAAAAAGGGCTCGAGGCGCCGCGAGCAGTTTCCGCCGACGGACGCGCGGCGCCGCGCGGCCGCCCGCGGCGCCTCGAGCCCTTTTTGAAGTTTTCAAGCGATACTAGTTATTTTAAGTATGTAGATAAAGTTTACAATTATTTCACACTAAAAGTGCACATCGCGTCGCGCCGCTGCCATTCCGGTGTGAATTGGCCCTTAGTGGGGGATCTAAATTGGTACTTCCGAGTTCCGTGTAAATACACAGGGGACCTTGAGCCTATTTCTAGCAAGTCTAATATTAAAGTGCTATCAAACACGATTGTGTCTAAACATTAGCTTTAGTCTACACGCATAAAGAGGGCCTATAACTTGACTGCATGCAATTTCCTGTTTTTGGAGATGGTGAACAATTACTGAATGCGGTCTAGCAGTGATCATCCAACCCCCTAACGGCTAACCTAACACAATAAGACGTAGATTCCCGAATTGCCCTATCCAGTTTTTAACAAAATTTCTTCAGATTCCAGTTCCTTTTAAGCCTATTATCAAATTACTCACAAAACTTTGCAGCCGGCGCGGATGGCGTGCCTCAGCCTACTACGTCTGCGGAGCCGGCCGTGGCAGGCTTCTCGCGTGCCATCGGCAGTTGCGAAGTCACGATACTTCGGGAAAAGGCCCGCTCATGTCTAAACATACCGTTTGTATACCGGAAGTCGTCAAACAATTACCCGCCCTATTGATTATCGACAACAAAAGATTTAGGGTAAACAAGGGTATAATAAATTGCGACAGTCGATAAGGATAAGGATCATGAATGGTTTGATGACAAAAAGTTTTTTTTTCCAAATTAAATTGAATAAATATTAAATCAATTATATGTTTCTATTTTTTTTTTACAAAATAAGGGGGCAATCGAACGGCTCTTCTGGTGGAAAGCAACTACCATCTACCGTCGCTCATGGACGCTCGCAGCATTAGAAGAGCTGCAGGTGCGTCGCCGGCCTTCTAAGACGCTCTCTTCTTGAAGGTTTACAGGTCGTATTGTACAGGAAATACTGCTGGTGACCGATCGTTACAGAGGTTTACAGTTCGGGGCAAAGACAATTCCTCAGAGCACTCCCCGTGAATTAGTGAAAAATTACAAAATGCCTACTAAATACGAGTAAGGTTCAAATTTAATATTTTATTTTATTTATTCATTTAATATACATTCTTACAACTATAATTACAGACTAATATCCAATTCGATAGCGTAGTAAATAGATTAATAAATTAAATTAGTTATCATAATAAATTAAATTATGTATCATGAATTCGGTATGTGTAGGATATTTTGTCACAGTAGCACAACCTTGTATTTTTAGCCAAAATTATTTAGGGGTAAAAAAATTGCATTGTTACACACACAACAGTAGAAACACATAAGGTAGTTACAATTTAACTTCAAGTGGGACACAGATAAAGTCCCGGTGGGCCGCAGCCCGCAGGTTGAGTATAGCTGAGTTAGAACATTATAACCAATGCAGGCTGATCATTTGATTGACAAGATCGATGATCCATATAATATTCAATCCTCAGAGGCCCGCGTGAAGTTAAAGCATTTTGTAATTCACGCCAACCGGCAAAATAGTGAAGTCGTCGTTAGTCATAAAAATCCGATTTTAAAATTAAAATCGCTTCTTTTGAAGAACGTAAATTTTTTCACCATAATTTTTTTATTGCGGACCGCGACTCCAAGACCCATGTTTGTGGCCCGTATGAAAAAAGGTTGAGTACCACTGGTGTAACTTAGTTACATAAAAACATTTTTGTGGCTCCAACGCGGGAATCGAACCCACGTCCTTCGAGCCGATAGTTGAGACACAAGCTCAGAAATCTGAACTAATAAGACCATACAGCAACATATTGTTGTAAGTGCTAATTATTACAGTACCGTACAGAACTCTTCGTGGGCCCGTTCGACTCGCGCTTGACCGGATTCATTTAGTACTTTCGGCCGTAGAGATCAACTACGATAACATGACGTGCCCTCCAAAATTCAAAACGTTTGAAGTGCGTTGTCTTGCGCGGTAGGCTAGTTATGATTAGTTGACCAACAAATCTTGGTAATAAGTGACATTAACTGAAATATTACGTGTGCTGTGATTGGTTGAATACTTACTACATACAAACTCTTTCATAAGGATATGACTACACACATTGAAATAGTCATTTGGAGGGGCGCGCCATGTTATCGTAGTTGATCTCTACTTGTTTCATGATTTCAGTATCTCCATAACAACAAGTAACAACTAATAATAACGTAAACATTAACGACTGTACTACGGTACTTCAACAAATCTACTTCTACAGACTACATAATGCACGACAAAAATAGTTCTTACATTGAGCGGTGTTTTGGTCCGTTCCACCTTCCAATCCTCACTTTCCTGGCTTTTATCGTCCTCCATGGCTCTGTCAGCAGACGAGCGCGCGGTTGCTATGTGCTGGGAACATGTAAACACTGCAATCGATAGAATTTGTACCGCGCTGCGTACGCTTAATTATTTACAGCCAACTGTCAACATAGTTTTGATTGCCTGATATATTTTACTTCCACGTCTGTAGGCCGTACTCAGAGTTTTAGTGATACGTTATCTTATTTAAAATGAAGAGTTTGACATAAACTCCATAAATTTTCTGTCACTCTTCACCGATTCGTGGCCACTGCCGCCCCCAGCGCCTCATTTAAAAAGATTCAGTGAGGCCGATGACGCGCCAGGCGCGGCATACAAGGATTGTTAAAAAACACGTTAAAACTAATTTATTATACTGTAATTACAATTCCTTAGTCTAAATGTGCATAAACCACAACCAGTGGCCGATGCCGCACGTGGGGCGTCATCGTCTAGCAGGGCTGATGACGCTTAGGGCCGATTCACACCGGATCGGCAGCGGCCGCCAGCGGCGCCTTGAGCCCTTTTAGAAGTTTTCAAGCGATACTAGTAGTTATAAGTATGTGAATAAAGTTTAAAATTATTTCACACTACAAGTGCTCTTCGCGCCGCTGCCGCGCCGCCGGCCGCTGCCGATCGGTGTGAATCGGCCCTAAATGGTGCATCATCGAACAAACTACTTGGCCTGTGGTAAGAATTAGTGAAAATGAAGGTGGCAACGAATCGGTTAAACTTTATGTATTATTGTTAGGTACCCAGTATCTCTGATTGCATTCGTAACATTCCAAAATGATTCTCCACAATTTTTACTCAGTAAGTGCAATTTTATAGGGATCAAAGAATCACAATATTATGCTATCGGATTCGCTTTGTTATGATAGGCCAAAATTATTAATCTACGATGATAATTATTATGTTACTAAATCAGTGTATGGAAGGGATATTTTTTATAATACTTTAATATTAGTCGAGTAGGATATGAAAATAAAACTATGATAAAAAATATAAAAAATTTAATCAAAACAGCGAACAAGTATTAATTTCCTCATCACGTCAGGTCCTCTCAATTTACCACCGCTTGCTATAACAATAAGTCGACTACACTCTATACCTTAAATATTCATTCTCACCTATACTAGCGCACCATCAACAAAATTACTACTGCTAAGATGCCATATATCACATGTACCATCAGAGAAATTGGTTAACAAACAGAATGCGGACCTACACAATTTGGTACGGCTATATCGATTACAGCAAGTGGATCCAGACAACATTGACATAATCTGAGAAGCCAGGGCCGCCAACTGCCTACGAACCAATTTCATGATGGTACCTAAACCAAACTATCAAAGGGACAATGTTCGTTGGGCAAATCAAAACTTAAACTAAAATAAGCAAAATTAATCCGAGAGATGTAGTGCTAGCACAATTTTAGCAAAGTAACACTAGGAATATTTCAAGACGTCAGAGACAGCAAAATGTATTAAAATCAAAGATGAAAATAGAACCTCCTCCTTTTTTGAAGTCGGTGACGGTGAACATTTTTAAACTACGACGAAAACGTTTTCACTTATTGCTTGCTAGAAATTCGAGTTATATCAATAGAAAACATATTAATAATATATAAAAATATATCTTAGTTTTTGCAACTTTATCGGTATATTTTCTAAATATTCTTTTGCCTAGATATCTAAATACAAGTGTGGCAACTGACATAAGCATAAAGCATATCAAGTACTTAATTCTAAAAAAAAGAAATCTTCTTAAGGTGTACAATTATGTACTTCCTAAAATTATCGCACTGTAACCAGTGCAAAGTGTATTAAAATACTGCTAAAACTAAAAAAAAAAATACTCGAGTAACAAAAAAGATCTTAAGTCTCCACAAATACATCAAAATGCTTGTTGAAAATGAACTATGTGCTGCTGCTAATTCCGTTGTACGATTGTTGCTTTACATTTACTTTCTATAACAACACTAGTGTAAACATTTAGCAACAAGAAATCTTATATAACTTTAATAAAATTATGACTGAGAACTGATTTTTTAAAGTATGTTTTATATCAACTAGCGTTTACTTCACAGCACGCGGGGTACGAGGTAGTATGTTTGGTCATTACTCATTAGTATATTTACTCAAAACAGTCATAATATCCAAGTTTTCAAATCGTTCCAAAAGTAGATTACAAAATACGAGCCTCCTTAACAACGCGATCGAATCTCACTAAGAAGTAGCGACGAGCGACACAAAAAAGTACGAATAGAATAAGAAATAGATTTACATTAACTTTTTATTCTATTGGTGCTTGTGTCGCTTATTTATGGCACTTCGTTGAGTCGCTTCTATCCTAATACAATCACAAGTAGACACGACACACTGTATTAATATCTAAACGCGAAAGTTATCTTGAGCTTCGTCTACACGTATTTCTATTATAGTACGGCCGCGGAGAGCGTAGAAAGTGCACTATTTGATAATTACTCTATCACTCGCCAACGAAAATATACTTATCGCTAGGAAGCTTTGTTTTCGTGCGCGAATAAAAAAGTGCAATCGGTCAACGTATCGACAGAGTTTGATTCATAGGCAGACGACGGTCTTAAGTTTATTTTGTGGTGTTATGTCAATACTAGGTGCATCTCTCGGCTGCGTTCAACATAAACCGACAAAATCACGTTCGTCTGTCAATATCTGATACACCGATTGCACTTTTTCCATCGCGCACGAAAATAAATCTTACTTGTGTCTGTGATAGCTACATTTTCGTTCGAGAGTGATAGGAGTTATTTCCAAGTAGTAACAGAGAAGTCGATTCCTAGGCAGATGGCGGACCTAAGTAATTTGGTCGCGTCAAGTCAAACTCATCCGACAGACCACAGCGATCATTGAATTGACATACGCCGACCAAACCACGTAGGTCCGTCAGCTGCCTAAGAATAAATTTCTTCGATGGTACAATTTCCGCGTGTTCCGCGACCGTACTCTAGGTGGTTTACAGGAAGTATAGCGTATCTGTGAGGCTGTAATGCGGCTGGCTGTGCAGGCTGTTAGCGGCTAAGAAGGCGAGCTTGTGCGCGTATTGGCACACGGCGGGCACGCGGACGTGGTTGGAGCAGTTGTAGTACAGATGCGTCAGTTTGTAGGTCAGGTATTGGATCTGAAATGATTAGGTTGATGTAGTTGACACACTAACGTAACATGTTACATGAACAAAAGTAAAATAAATCTTTAATTATAGCAACAAGCAAATAATAAACATTCGGTAAGGAATTTGTGTACATATAGAATTTCTCATTAAATTTGAAAAAACTCAATGAATTTCCTCATTATGTCTTGTATCTCACTCAAGTTGATTAAGAGTATAATTATATTGTTAAAAAACTTATTTGGTGGACTAGCAGTTACTTTAGTCAATAATATATTTTACCTTGTCGGGCGTCAGTCCGCTAGAATCCTCAATAACGTTGTACGAGGTCGGAGCGATGGTGCCCTCGCGAACGTTTTGTGAGACGAGGTAGAAGTCGTATCTAAAAAAAAAAAAAATGTTACAAATCATATAAAGTACTGCTGTTTATGGATAGCAGGGCCATAAAGAATCGCTAAAAACAGAGGGCGGTATTTAGAATGCTTATCAAAGTATGGCAACAATTTTGAGTAGCCGATTCTCAAACCTACTGAATATGCATATAAAATTTGGTAAAAATCAGTAAAGCCGTTTCGGAGGAGTTCGTGGACTAAAATTGTGACACGAGGATTTTATATATAAGATATGTTTTGTTTCACTTTTAATTTTTATTATTTATGAGTTATCTAATAGGGTTGCTGAGGATTCCTCTTCCGCTTCCTCATAATGAGGAAGTTCCGCAATATTTTGGGTTCCTCAACCGTTACCGCATCCTCATAAATAAAAATAAAAAAATCCTCTTCCGCTATCGCTTCCTCAAAATTTAAGAGGAATTTATGAGGAATTTCACTGCGCATGCGCGTCGCGTATCCAATCATGGCAACGCACACGCCAGAGCGGGAGAATCAATTCTTAAGTCATTTATTGTATTATTCGCTCATCTTTTATTTGTGTGCGTGTGTTGTGTATGTTACTGTGTGCCGAGTGTGAGTTTTTTGTTTCGCATTCGATCGTTAACGCGTTTGGCGCTTACTAAGATTTTGTATGGGATTACTCACTGGGCTCGGCTCACTCCCGTAAGCAGGTGGCGCTGTACAAATCCCATACAAAATCTTAGTAAACGCCAAACGCGTTCACGATCGAATGTGAAACACAAAATATTCACACTAGGCACACGAACTCCTTAAGACGCTGATAACTGCCAATGACCTTGAGGATTCGCATGTCTCGCATCACTCTCGCACCACTGTCGATTTTCATGCCAGAGAGACAGAGATGTGAAATGTTCACTCGGTATCGTGGATACATTTTTCGTTTGTTAGAGGAAATAATAAATATTATGTAAAATCTAGATGTCAGAACCGAAAATTAAATCTTACAAGCTTTGGATTTTTAACCGACTTCCAAAAAACGAGGAGGTTATATGTTCGGCTGTGTATATTTTTTTTTTTTTGTATGTTCAACGATTACTCCGCCGTTTGTGAACCGATTTTCGAAATTTTTGTTTTGTTGTATTAGGTTTCACTCCAATTTGGTACCATGTTCACAAAAGTGGTGATCTGATGATGGGATCCATGAGTAATCGAGGGAACTCCTCGAAATTTATATGGAAACATATGGTGATTTTGATTTTATGAGAAGCATCCTAAGCATATGCTACCAAAACACAAGATTCTGCACCAAGGTATACTATGGTTCCGAAGATACTAAGAGAACTCCGGATTCCTTTTAGATACAAGTTTGGGGGTTTAGGCGCTGTTTTAAGAACTGAAAGCATATGCTACTATACAAATTATATTCATCATCATCATCATCATTTTTACGTCAGGGTCACCAAAATTGAACATAACAAAATATTCAACCTTATCTCCAGAGCGTAAGGCACACATTTGACATTACTTCTGAGAAGTAAGTTGCTTCGATAATACAAGTAACATGCTAGAGTGCACAGCTGTCACACTTACCAATCACGGCCACGGGCGGCCGTAGACTTCTCAAGCGATACTATGTATTACAATAATAAAGATAAAGTTTAAAATCATATGACAATGAAAGCCTCGCCGCTGCCGCGCTGCTAAAATTCCGGTTTGGCGCGGCTCTGGCACGTGTCCACTTCGATTTTTTTAAATGTATTGTTCAAAATTATCTGCAGCTGATATTATATTTTGTAAGTGTGACTGTTAACAAATTGTAATAAGATACGTAGAATAGTATACAGGTGTATTAGGGCCGATTCACACCGGAATGGCGCAGGCGAGGCGAACAGTTTCAGTGTCATATGATTTTAAACTTTATCTTCATTGTTGTAATAGATAGTATCGCTTGAGAAATCTACGGCCGCCCGTGGATGCTCGTGGACTCTTGCGGCCGCCGGCGGCGTCAATTTCTCAAGCGATACTATGTATTACAATAAAGTTTAAAATCATATGACACTGAAACTGCTCGCCTCGCCTCTGCCATTCGGTGTGAATCAGCCCTAATCTACGTATAGTACGCGATGATTTTACTAGGTAACTAAAAAGAGTGAAATTATTATTTTTAACAAAAAATTAAAACCGACTTCCAAGGTAAAAACAATAATAACATCCTTATAATATGAACTAAAAAGTATTAAATAATTTTTCCTATCTCATGGTGCCTTTTTCCGAATTCGGCTAAAACTCAACTATTTCTGTACTCAATCTTCATAATTTTGAAGTCGGTGCCAGTTACAAATGTTTCAAATATTCTGGCATCTGGATTCAGCTATATCTGGTACCGACTTCAAAATTATGAAGATTGAGTACAGAAATAGTTGAGTTTTAGCCGAATTCGGAAAAAGGCACCATGAGATAGGAAAAATTATTTAATACTTTTTAGTTCATATTATAAGGATGTTATTATTGTTTTTACCTTGGAAGTCGGTTTTAATTTTTTGTTAAAAATAATTGTAAAAGGCATCAAATAAATAAAGTTTTAAAAGCATAGCTTGTATATTATTTTAGTTAGAACTGTTTAAAGTTCCTGGAAGATGTGACTTTGGTATTTTTTTCATCCAGTAGGAATACATTATTTTATTATTTAAAATAAAGAAGCTTTTTCAAACATAATCAAAAATCACATATTTTTTTTGTGCCAATCAATGAAATATATACGTCTAGAAAACTGCACAAAGATGTCGAATTGGCAGCTATCTTCGCCTTAACTGCCGGACCAATTTTGTGTGTGTTTCGAGAATGGTTTAGAATTTAGATCAGCCATCCCCAACCCGCGGCCCGCCGGGACTTTACCTGTGGCCCGCGTGATGATTGAAAGACGTGAAATTTTTTCCACTTTTAAATCGTTTTTGAAGAACGTTATTTTTTAACCCTTAAAATTTTTGTTGTGGCCCGTGACACCAAGACCAAGGCATGTTTGTGGGCCGTATGAAAAAAAAAGGTTAGGGACCACGGGTTTAGATTCAGTTTGGTCCACTGGAAAATGCCCTTTTAATAATTTTTTGTGTATTATTATGTACAGATAGGACAAAGGCTTTTGGGTTGGGTCCGCTAGTATTTATAATTTCCTATCATCCTATTCCTCATCCGCATCCTCTTCCTCATAAAATATCCTCTTCCTCATCCGCATCCTCTAAATTTGCGCATGATAATTCCTCTTCCTCCTTCTCTTTCTCATAATCACTTCCTCGACAACCCTATTATCTAATGGAATGAGAACATTCTCACAACAAACATTAACTACAATAATTTAATATCAGACTATCTATAATCCAGAATCTCACCTCTCTGGCAGGGTGACGACGTCATCAATGACAGTACCGGGCTGCGGATTCTGAATACTTTGGCCCATCTCCAGGAAGATCCTGGTGTTGATGCGCTTGGACACGATGATGAACGTGAACTTGATATCACCACCCTCATATATTTCCGCCAGCTTTTTCTTCATCTCTGCAACCTAAAATAGCATTTATTTTTAGTTCTATAACCTTGGATTAAATAAAATATCATAGTACGAGATACGACTGCAGAACTGTGCAGGTATCGAGTACACGCTTAAAACCACATTTTTACAAATATTTATGATAAGGAGAACATATTTTTTTTTAAAAATTGAGTTTGCGGGATAAAATGTAATCATCAGGTATTGAAAGCAAACATCGTTCATTTCATGGCAATGAGTATAGAGATTTAGAAAAATCTGGTGTGCTGTTGGGCACCCGGCCGCAACCCTATTGTAACCAGGTGTGAACAGGTACCATTCCGATACGTTTTTGCATCCATAACGTATATTGAACTTTTATATATCAAATGGAAGCTTATTGTCCTCATATTATTGTAATATAGGTGTGCCTAATTAAATCTGGCCGCAATTAAGGGGTGCCGGCTGTCAAAGATAGCAAAGTATCGAAGGTTGAGGGAAAGGGAGCTAGCGCGAAACATTACGGGATAGTGATAGTACATCATGTTAGTGTATTTAAACATCGGTTCAAACAATAGTAATAACCGGCCAAGTGCGAGTTGGACTCGTTGCGGTTCCGTACTATTTTTGTGTAGTGTAGTGAGCAAAATTAGGCCAAAATTTGTGTTTTTTGTATGGGAGCCGCCCTAATATTTTAATTTTACTTTAATTTTATTATTAGTCTGTAATTAAATTGCACATATTTTAATTGAAGATTTCGTGAAATTTTAAGGTGCCCATCTGTTGCCGTTATCGTCATAGAGCGAAAAAGGCCAAATATAACGTTTATTGTATTCAAATTCAAATGTCTTTATTGCCAGAATGTTATGGTTATTGAATAATATAGTTAATGTAAATTTGAACATACTTAAATTTTATTTTGTTTTTAGTATTTGTTGTTATAGAGGCAACATATTATTATATATTACATAATCTGTGAAAATGTCAACTCTCTAGCTATTACCATTCTTTAGTTACAGCCTTGAGCCTGGAGACATACAGACAGACGGACAGACGGACAGACAACGAAGTCTTATAAGGTCCCGTTTTTGCCCTTTGGGTACGGAATCCTAAAAACGACCAAATAAATTAATACTCTACAAGAATTTAAAAGTTTAATCAAGTGTTAAATTGTTTGTTACATAAAGATTAATTCATAATATGATGTACTAGCGACCCGCCCCGGCTTCGCACGGGTATAAAATATATTATAGTCTATGTCACTCACTGAAGAAACGCTTAAAATCGATTCAGTAGTTTTAAATTACATAATATTATTATATTCATTACTAACCGCCCACATTGGTCGGTACCGCCACAAAAGCTACGTCCCGCAATTTTAGAATCTGTAATATCTTCAAAAATATATAATAAATCATATGCCGTAAAGGGCCATATAGATCTATATTAAATCAATAATGTATTTAATAAAGTATTTGATTTGATAAGGATTATTGCCGTATTGGTTAAAATTGCTTAGAAAATTAACCATTTAGCCAAGTTAAAAGTAAATGACGAAGTAAATGACAAAAAATGTAATTGCGGGATATCCATAAGAGATAGACATATACCATCGCGGAGTTTTCTGTAGACCTTTTCATAGTGTATAATACTTAGGACCAATTTCACCAAAGACTGTTAAAGTTAATGCTCGAATTAGTATCACGTTACCTCTTTCGTTTTTCGTATGAATGAAAAAAAAAAAGACATGACATTTTAAGAAGCTGTTAACATTAGCAGACATTGGTGGAATTGGGCCTTGGTACATTATTTTCATAAATCTCGTAGGAAGCCTGCGTTTGCAATGTTTAAGCGGAAAAAAATGAAATGAAATGAAAAATGAAATTAATAAGTAATAAAATTAAAGTAAAACTAAAATATAAGGGCGGCTCCCATACAAAAAACACAAATGTTGGCCTAATTTTGCTCACTACACTACACAAAAATAGTACGGAACCCTTCGTGCGCGAGTCCGACTCGCACTTGGCCGGTTATTACTATTGTTTGAACCGATGTTTAAGTACACTAACATGATGTACTATCACTATCCCGTAATGTTTCGCGCTAGCTCCCTTTCCCTCAACCTTCGATACTTTGCCATCTTTGACAGCCGGCACCCCTTAATTGCGGCCAGATTTAATTAGGCACACCTATATTATAATAATAAGAGGACAATAAGCTTCCATTTGATATATAAAAGTTCAATATATGTTATGGATGCAAAAACGTATCGGAATGGTACCTGTTCACACCTGGTTACAATAGGGTTGCGGCCTGGTGCCCAACGGCACACCGGATTTTTCTAAATCTCTATACTCATTGCCATGAAATGAACGATGTTTGCTTTCAATACCTGATGATTACATTTTATCCCGCAAACTCAATTTTTCAAATTTTCTTTTAAAAATATTTGCGGCCACAATTGGACTGGCACCCCAGTAGAAATATGTTCTCTCCTTATCATTATTGATGATCCTTATTGCACGTAATCGCCATTACCAAGAGCACAGGAAAAAGGGGACCACAAAGTATAGACTACATGACAGATAAAAATGTAACATAGACAAGACCGATCACAGATAGCACGCACTGGCAAAAATCGGTTGTTCCTAAAACACATATTTTAACAAGGAGCAATGTTTTTGTTATATGAAATAAAGTTAATACACCTATCGGAATAGAGCAACAATCTCGAGCTGTCAAACGAAACCAAAATTGGTTTTCATCTGTGTGAAAAATATGTGTATGTATACACTTACACAAGCATGATTGAACATGAATTCTATGAGATTAAATTGTCAACGTGCGGCACGTGCCGACTGGACGTCAAAAAAAGAGTGCTGCTGTCATACATCACACGTCTCTTTTTACCACGCAGTATTACTGGTAGTGACATCTCGCTAGCTCAGGCCTTTGTTTCTCTATTCCGCTAGGTATATTAACTTGGTATATGCCTAGAAATCAAAAGTAACTCCTTCAGTGCTGCTACTTCTAATGTGAATTGTGGCTATAAGGGACACATACACAGTACACACCCTAAAGTATTATCACTTTACTTTGTTACTTCCCATACATATTATTATTAATATTATTTATTACACTTACCTCATGTGACAGCACATATTCAATCTGTCCGTCGCCGACGCCGTCTCTGTACACGAATATACGCGTCGGCAGGTCACCTAAAATGATCACAAATATTAATAAAATACTACAATTTTCGAGACGAAAATAACAAACGTTGTGTCCAGTTTTTCTTATAATTCTAATTGCTGTGACCTAGTTTATCGCATGGGACCCGTACATTTTTAAACAACTAAAACTAAATTTCATCAAAATCGGTTCAGCGGTTTATTGTTGAATAGGTAGTATACAAACAAACACTTTCGTATGTAAAAGGTATGGAATTGAGCATGTAGGTAACACATACCGTTCTTCTCGCGGTACTTGCGCAGCGCGCTCGCCATGTTGAACGCCATGTGTCCGCTGAGCTCTTCGCCGCTCGTGTGCGCGTTGACGCACGAGTAGTAGTCGGACATCATGCGGCCCATGCTGGCGACGAAGCCGCCGAAACTCTTCTCCTTGGAGCGCGTGTCGTGACACACGTCGTAGCCGATCACCATGAAGTTCTTGATCGGGATCTCCACCGTCCAAGGCGCGCCGCCGAGCTAATAACAACGTTTATTTCACAATAAGACAGCACATTGCATTACAATAATACATTAAAAAAAGGAAACATGAAGAGCTGTAAATGGAATGTGTTTAAGTCTACAATTTAGAACCAAGTTAAAACTGCGTAGCGGCGTCACATCTTAAAAATCAGTGTAGCTGCACAGTGGTTGTTACTGCGATAGCCATATCAAAATGCAATGTTTGGACTTTTGGAGTGAGCCCCTGTTTGTTACTAATTTATTTCACTAGGTTTTGGACAAAGTTAGCAGCTCTTTCACTTTATTTTATTATATTATTGTGTGTACGGAAGAATGCCGAAATTGAAGAACTGGTGGCCCAACGCAATATAATCGGAGAAACAAAGGCTCACCGACTCCATTGGCTGGGACACGTGGAAAGAATGGGAGAGGATCGCGGGGTAAAAAGAGCGTACAAGGGCCGGCAAGCAGGACGACGTATCCAGGTATCGCTGGAGAGATGCCGTTGAGGCTGACCTGCGTGACCTTCAAGTCAGTAACTGGCAGGAGGTAGCGCAGGACAGGACTTAATGGCGGAAGCTCATTTCGGAGGCCAAGATCCACTTTGGGTCGCTGAGCCAGCGGAGTTAGTGCCACATGTATGCAAAGTTTGTGATTTAGAGGCAAAATAACTCCTTTTAAGTTAACAATATGTTTACAGACAGTTTGTAAAAACACACATGTAATAATACAATACGAGGGCTGTTTAATCTTCTCATAATATCTCAATAACCTTAATCTCACCTTGCAATTAATCTGTATGGCAACTTTAGTGGCAATGGACATAGCGGACTTGCTGGTCATGTTGCGCGCGCACACCACCTGCGTAGGCACTGCGCGGTCCACGGTGCACTTCTTCTTGATCGCCTCGTATCTGGAGGGATATAGTAAACATTAAGCCTATTTGTGGCAGTGCAAACGAAAAGGCACCTTGTCGCGACATTTAGTAACCGAGTTACATGTGTTTTTGTGGATGCTGGTGAAAAACTGCCAAAATGGGTTTATGTTATAATTGGGTTCTTTACATCCTAAGGAACACGTGTGTACAAAAATATCAGTAATATTATGTTTTGTTAGTATATTTCTCCGACCATAAAGTTTAGTAGTTAGGGTACCTTGTCGCGCCACGTCTTAAAAGCGTTTTAAATTTGGATGATTTTATCAAACCCGGTATAACCCGGGCGAATGGCTAGAAGCGAATTTTTGTTTATTTGTCATCCAATCCACTGTTTCATTAATGCTTTATTATATATATGGTTACGTTAGGGTCGCGTGATCCTGACGCAGACTTAACACGTTTTGCCTATAATATCCAAGAAAAGCACAGTGCCGCTAATGAAGTTTTTAAACCTTACTAAACAAAATGGTTGACTGATCATAATTTATGTACTTACCCTACTTCAATATTTTTATCAGCAAACAAAAAATATAAAGGAAAGTCGCTGAATGAAAAATATATCGAAAATCCGCTTGTAGCCATTCGTCCCACTGTGCACTGGGATGTAGGTAGGTTATTATACAGACTAAAGCACTCGAAAAATTTAGTAGGTACTTAGTGATTTTAGTTTTTTTTTTATTAAATAAGGGGGCAAACGAGCAAACGGGTCACCTGATGAAAAGCAACTTCCGTCGCCCATGGACACACGCAGCATCAGAAGAGCTGCAGGTGCATTGCCGGCCTTTTAAGAGGGAATAGGGTAATAGGGTACGGGAGGGTAGGGAAGGAAATAGGAGAGGGAAGGAGAGGGAAAAGGGTAGGGGATTAGGCCTCCGGTAAACTCACTCACTCGGCGAAACACAGCGCAAGCGCTGTTTCACGCCGGTTTTCTGTGAGCCCGTGGTATTTCTCCGGTCGAGCCATGCCCATTCGTGCCGAAGCATGGCTCTCCCACATAAAATAGTTGTTTGACGTCACATATTATACAATTTTATTATTCATTGAAAGACTGATTGATTGCAAGTTAGACCGTGCAGTTATGTATATAATAATTGAGTAATTTTCTAGTTTTACTCTATTTAAGTCAGATAATGACTTGGCGCGACAAGGTACCCAGTTTAGTAAAATGTCAAATTTTATGTTTTACACGATTAAAACCTATTAAAACGGTAGTTTTTATACATAAAAATACATTTATTTCTGCAATAATTATACTAAATAACTTTTTGATAGAAATATTTCTTGCATTATGGGTACAAAATAGTAATTTACGCGTTTAAGTTACTAAAGTTTAGTAAATGTCGCGACAAGGTACCCTAGTTACGTTTCTTTACAAAAGTTTCGACCGAGTCCTAAACTTTATTATTAAAAAAAACTGGTTTAACACTATTTCAATGATACCACTGTGGCACAGTATGCTAAATGTAGTTTAATCTTGTGATATAGCATCAATATACTAATAATATTGTTGATTTTTAATACTGTCAGTGACCATTTTTGTAATTATTGAAAAATTCGGTATTTATTAAATTTCTTTATAATTATAAGGTTTTCTTATATTCAATCATTCAAAAATGCCTTAGAATATATAATTTTATTAGAAATTAACAGTTTTTATCGCATTACTTTACGAATTGGGTATAATTATTACTTTCATGTTTCTTCCGCCCTTGCATGTTCAGCCTAAGAAATCAAAATAATTAAAATATTTATTTAGACATTTCACCTTTATTATAATTCTTTAATATCCAAGGATTATGATTATACCCTTCACTATGTAACTTCGAAGTAGAAGTGTGTTTTTTACCATCACAAACTTTAAATGCAACTTTCTCAACTTGTGCATTTCGGAAGTCGCAATTTCAAAAATTTATAAAAAAATAGTGGTTCCACCTACAGCCATTTTTTGTATTTATAGCAAATTTAACCTACTTTTTGGAACTATGCATAACTCAATACCCGTGGCAAGGTACCTTTTCGTTTGCACTGCCACATTTTTCGATGATTTTTGAGTTTATCTTGTAGCTGGCATTGTTGATTGGTTAATTTTTGACGCTAGCCACTCACAAGCGATAGTGAAAAGATAAACTACTGTCAACCGTATGTACGCAACCGTATTTTTGCCGTTACAAAATCTATCCTGCTGTCTTAACCCTAGATTACTAAACTATCGTAAAAATTACAACGGCAAAATTATGATTCCTGGAAAATACAAAGTTCGCGTCATTTCCTCGTACCTTTACTGTACCTTCCTAATTTGGTTTGTCGGTTTGCTAGGTTTGTGATTGTGATTGCGATGTGATTTCTGTATAGAACTTATAACCAACGTGTCGTAAAATTTACGAAAGTTTAGTGTTTACGTGTGAGTTTTGCGCAAAGGTAAATGGTACTTATTTTTATCACTTTTTACAAAAATTTTAGTTTATTTTAGTATATTCTGTCTCTATATATTTACAATAAAATATTATATGGTTTTAGATGTCCCGAATTCTCGGAGATAATGAAATTCGTCAGTTATTAGAGGCGGCTGACTCTGCATGAAATGTAAAGAGGCGCACAACATAAATATGTGTTCAAATTGTGTAGAGTAGAAAAAATATGTGATCTCTAAAGCCCAAAGAATAAATAATAGTAGTTTCTTAAATAATTAGTTTATGATTCGTTGATTTATATTGTTTTATTTGCCTATCGTATTTTTTACGAATGTTTAGTAACAACGTCACTTGTAGGATAGTTTAGTAATCTGGGGTTAATTAATTTAAGCGTAAGCGCGAAAGGGTGTTACCTAAAGGGTAACTTAACATCGTATTTCTAATATTAGTGTGGATTTTTATAGTAGTCACAAGTCAATTCACATCACGTCAGCCTAAATACATACCTATCGGAGAAGTTCCTTGCCAACGCACATAAGATGAGTGCGGGGTTCTTTTTAGCGATGACCTGCTCACAAGTATTCGCGTACTCGACGGCACTGTCGCGATCGATGTAAACTATTAAAAAAAAATTAAACATTGAATATCCTCTTTGGAAGTCAGGTAAAAATACCCCTTAATAATTTTTAGTCCTTTCTAACTTGCAGGGCACTTACCATATTCCGGTCTAGGAAGATTAAAACCGACTCCGTGTCCAGTTTTCATGATCAAATCGACAAAGTTTTGTGTCTCCCTGAGGCGCGATGGGGTAATCACAACCCAGGAGGGACAGGAGGCCAACGTTAACAGATGTTTGGATCTGCAAAGTATAAATCGGTTAATGGTGTAAAATTTATATGGCATACTGAAATTATTAGACAACTTAGCAGTTAGCACAGAGCCAAATGACGTGGTGTGAAGCTTCCATAAATAGTTATTATATTATGTATTTAAAATTAAAAAAAAAATTTAAGGCATGTGGCTAGGAGAGTAAACAGTGATACCTCATGTCCTTGGTCCAGCCATCTGTGGTCAAGCCGGCCGGGTACTTGACTCTTCCTTCATTTTGAACAATGTTCTCCACTGGCAATTGTCTGCCCTTGAAGCGGACTAGTTCATTTGCCAACTTCAGCGACCATGTTCCTAATTCCTGTAATACCATATTAGCAATATAATATTTGATTTAATAAGGTAAAGTTGATTTGGCAGTGTTCTTTAGATAAAAGGAGAGACAAGTTGGTGATGTATAATATTGCCTTCACATTAAGTCGTTGTCGCACTGCTCTTTTGAGTATAGAAGTCGCGCTGCTGCCGCAATACTGGCGAACTAATGTGAAGGCAGACTAAAAGCAATACAAAATTGAAATAACAATAGACCTTTGGATTGCTATTATCCTCGCCGTTTTCGCGACTGATTCTTGGGGCCTCCAATTAGATCATAATTCAGCACACACATTCTGACACTAACCTGAACAACCTCCTTGTTCTGAGTGAACCGTCTGTTAAAGTCAAGCAGCTTCCTGATCCTCACATCAGGTCCGATCTTGGTGTGCTTGTCCAGGGCGCGCATGAGCTGGAAGTTGGCTCGCATGTCGTCAGCTAGCCCCGTCTGCCTGCACAGCTCGGGCACGAGGTACACTAGCTCAGGGAGCCCCGCACGAATGTCGCGGGCCTTGGACCGAGACACCAGAAGTGGTTGGGTGGCATCCTTGATGCGGATGTTGTAGCGCTGCATAGAACATATTGTGATTATAGTTCATAACATTGGTACTGAGAGCAATGTTTGTATAAGCAATATTTTAAATTGTTTCTCTTCTTGCGCAGGAAATTATAGAGATAAGATTTCTTAACCCATTTAGGCCCAAATGAAACTCAGCCGTGGAAAATATGAAATCTCCAAGAAATTGGAATTAAGATAATATTGCATATTACTAGTTTGTTGTACCGAAAAATGTAAGATTATTTATATTAGCTTGTATAAAGTTCTAAAAATGTGTGAGTACAATAGGAACTTAATTAACTGGGCTAATTGTTGTCATTAGGTATTTAGATAATCGAAAATCCAGATAATCGATTTTATGACGAGCAGATATGGTGCTTTTCAACTTTTTTTTTCAAAACCATTCTGAGAATTGGGTTGGAGTGGAGTCGAATCGTAATCGAGTTTCTACTGTAATAATATCCAAATTATAAACTAACCTTGAAATAGTAATCCATGTACGAGATATCACCGTCTTTTGTTTTAAAGGTGGAGCGCGGATTCTCCGACCAGTTGACATCGTCCACTCTGTATGTTTTCTTGTTATAGTCCGTCATCACGATTTTGCCTAAAATTATTTAGTAAATATGACAATATGCCAAAACTAAAAGCCTATCAGTACTTATTTCTAATTAACAAATAAATCAACACATAATAAATTATGACATCTATACTAATATTATAAAGTTGAAGAGTTTGTTTAAACGCGCAGATCTCAGGAACTACTAGTCTGATTTGAAATATTCTTTCAGTGTTTGATAGCCACTGACCTTCATTAACACAACACAACGCGACAAGTACGCTGGACCCTTTGAAATGACAGCTGTTTTCTGTGCCTATTTGAAGCAAAATCAGCGCCCCCAAAATCGGGGGAAGTGAACTAAATCTGACGTAAACATGACGTTAAAAGTCGCCATACTGGCGCTGATAGCAGTAGTGGGAGTACTTGGAACTAATACTAGTTTCTACCACCATAGTGATTATATTATCTTTGGTTTCTACAACCAATAGCGATTAAGCGGCCATTTGCAAGTTATTCTCTTCCTCCGATTTTGGGGGTGCTGATTCCGCTTCAAAAAGGCATAAAAACAGCTGGGTATCATCTGTCCAGCGTACTTGTATAATGGAGGTCAGTGTTGATAGCCCATAATATATTATGTAGACACAAATAAGTGGTTTCCGTGAAAGCCGCACGGAACGATAAAGAAACATTAAATTTAAAACATTCATAAAACTATATCACAATTTTATATCATGCAGTGATAACAGCGTGCACAGGATGTATGTGAGAACGAAGCATTGTTGCAGTGTGGCAAATTGGCAATGTAGAACACTGATAGTGTAAGGCTGCCTTCACACTAGCGTTTGACCAGCGTAGGCGTTCGATGAACGTATACGCAAGCGCAGACGCCGCTACAACGCGGCGCGTACGTCGCGTTGTCGCCGCTTCTCTACTGGAACAATCAGTACGCTGCGCTAGCGCCGCGTGTGCGCGACGTATACGCCGCGTTACTGCGGTGTCATGTAATGTACCCCTGTGCACGAATGAAAGAATTTCATTCGTAGACAAGCGCCCGAAGTAATACGAAGTAAAATGAGTTCAACAACAGAAAGTACTTTTGACATCGAAATGATTGTACATGACACCGCAGTAACGCGGCGTATACGTCGCGCACACGCGGCGCTAGCTCAGCGTACTGATTGTTCTAGTAGAGAAGCGGCGACAACGCGACGTACGCGCCGTGTTGTAGCAGCGTCCGCGCTGCGCATACGTCCATCGAACGCCTACGCTCGACACACGCTAGTGTGAAGGCAGCCTAAAGGCGAATGATGTTACGTCATCACACAAAAACTATTGAACGGATTTTGCCTTAGCAATTACTGCATTTTAGTCACTGGATATCTACCAACACAGGATTCCTCATTCCTTAAAAAGTATAACACCATACGATACTCTTACATGGTTAGGATACAGAAAAAAAAACTCACCAACTACATCTTCCAAGAAAATTCTCTTAAAGTTGGCACCCTTGGTATTGGCATATTCTCCAAGCATCTGGTGTACTGTGTCTAGACGGAGTACCTGTTACGAAAATAATTACATATATTCAAAACTATTTTTTACTGATGAGAGTACAATGTAATCTAAATCTAAACTAAGATGTAAATCACTAAGCTTAGAAACTATTGTGTCGGTTCTAACTTCAGAAGAATAACTTTTTATTGCAGGGAAAACGTACGATTGCAGCGTAATGCCGTTTTTTACTCGGGCGTATTTGCGGGAAACCTCAAGTAAGCAATATGTAAAATATACTTATTTAATTTCTTTTCAGTACTTTTCAAGATCTAAACCAAATTGCTAATAGATCATACAGAAAAATTCTTTACCTTGTGTGTGATTTCAGTGACCATAAGAAGGCGGTCTTCATATTGATTGATAGTCGTCTTGTAGCCGGGCCAAACTTGAAGCTTGAACTCGGGAATGTCAATCTGTGAATAAAATATGGGAATATTAATGTGATAAAAATGATTATAATCTTACTATCTAATAATATATTTTTTAATCATTTTCACTGTCATACAGGGGTATGGTATCAATTATAAAAATATTAACTTTTAACCATGTTGATGTCTGTTTGATAAGTAAAGAAAAATATTCACAGCAGTATTTTACAGCCATCAATAAATCTACAATCATGTAAATTATGTCTGAAAATAAGGGCATATATTATTATAACTAAAATAGTGAGAACTACAACAGAGAAACGCAACATGTAATATCTCATGGAAGTGGAGTGCCATGTCACATTTTTTTAGCTACTTCAAGTGCGGTATCACCTTTCGACCTAACTGTTAAAGTTAATGCTCGATAATTCAAGATAACGTGATACTAATGCACATGGGTATGTAGGGGCAGGGTGGGGCAGCCCTGGAAGTCAAGTCAGAAATAAACGTCAATTTTCCTGGCAAATGGGAATTAGAAACGTGTTACCCACTCTGCGCAAAATGAAGTATTGGTAACAAAATGTTTTCAGTCAGATTAATAATTAAGTCAATTTTAATGATTTTTTGTTTCGATATACCAGACCAATTGGGATGATGACAAAGTCAAAGATTAGCGAATTTTGTTATTAAAATAAAGAAATATCGATAAAAAATAAGTGTTTCCAAAATTTCAGCTTGATAGCTTTTGTATTTTTTTTTATGCGCCTTCAAAGTTGGATATTCAATTCGATTTTTTTTTTCAATTAAAGAACAATGGCCAAATCGTACCAGGTGGGCGGTGGCGTCCCGATATGCCATTGGTAGCAAAAATTCCCTAATATTTTAAGACATCGAAAAACATTAGAAATGTGTTTATAAATAGCCACAAAAAATATCAATATATTTCAGTTTCGTTGTTGTCTTTCATATATTCTGACAGCTGGCGATCATTCGCATTCGTTCTATTTTTGGGTAATACTCTAGGAAAAACTGAAATAATTAGAAACGAGATCGCCGAATATACACTTGTAGGCTACACCGCAGTCGGAAAAAAGGTAGTTCTTAAGTCTAACCTCAAAATAATTGTAAACGTTAATAATGATTATAAAAAATCGTGGCTATCTATACTAATATTATAAATGCGAAAGTATCTCTGTCTGTCTGTCTGTCTCGCTTTCACGCCAAAACTACTGAAACGATTGTAATGAAATTTTGTACACAGATAGTCTAAGACCTGAGAAAGGACATAGGCTACTTTTTAACTCGAAAAAGGGGTTGTAAGGGGGTGAAAATGCGTAAATTTGTTCAAATTAATTTAGTTCCAAAAATTCATAGCAGACGGCGCTAAGAGTCGCCTACATCTCGCTATCGCTTGCTCATAAGTCTTTCTATAAGACGTGGCACCATATTGAATATTGTTTTTTGGTTCTATCGATTGTTTTACACGTTATTATTTAAATAACTCACTACTAATACTTTATCTATGCAGTGACGTAACCTTAAACCTACCAATGATAAAATATAGTTTATGGGTAAAGCTAAAGTTGTGTAATGGGGGGCTAAATAAGCTTTAAATTTGGTATAAAGTTTACTTAATTTAAAAAATGAAATATTATGTGCACACTGCACAGCTGTTTGTGGGTATTTTGATTTAAGTGGTACCAGGGTTTAAGGTTTTAAAAAGCTTTTAAATTTGACACCAATTTTGTTGACACCGCGCGCTATAAACTGAAGTCCACGCGGACGAAGTCGCGGGCAACAGCTAGTTTAGACATAATTCTCAAACGGAATTATGTTTAGAGCCTAAGAACAACCAAATGTAACTTATTTTGGGACATCAAAAATAAAAGTCGAGTCCAGCTCCTATACAAATTTGGCCATGATTCTTTCTTAATACAGTCAAAACCGTTTATGGCGACATCGTTTAGAACATACCGGTTAAATTGACCAAAATCAAAGGTCCCGGCTGAATGCTATATGACCACCTATCACTGGTTATTACAACTATCGGTTTTTACGACTAAATATGAGTAGTCCCTTCGATGTCGTTATAACAGATTTTGACTGTATTTGTATACCGTTCGATAACTTATGTAATTTAAAGCAACTTTTGTTATGAAACCACTTTCATAAACGCAATAATTAATATAGCTACCGAACAAAAATCTCCCGCGATGCCTACAAACAGCTTTAAGGTGACGTCATAATCGTGTTGTATTTTGTATGGAGCGTTTCGGGCAAGTCCATTTTATGAGATGTTTGAATTGTCATACTTGGTGAATTTTTAAGCTATCAGAGTAATTCTTTCACCGATGTTTCTATTTTTTAAAGGTCTTTCAATTACTAATAAGAAAAAAAAATAGTCATCATGCCTATTATCTTCTCGAAGGTACGAGATGCCCCCCCCCCCACCTGAATCCTGGGTACGCCCATGCTAATGTATCTCTACTCTACCTCTTTCGCTTTTCATGTGAATGAAAGAGAAGACATGACATTTTAACAAGCTCTTAAGGTTAACACTAACAGACATTGGTGAAATTGGGCCTTAGCATGAACTCACCTTGGCCACGGGATCAAAGAAGTCTCGGCCCATCAGTTGCAGTTGGAGCAGGCTGAAGCACTTGCGGATGATGATGTTGAAGATCTGTATGTAGTGGTAGTCGCCAGGGCTGACAGCGCAAGTCAACTGCAAAATTAACACTCTTTAGTATAGCTCAGTTAACTAAAGCTGGCACGTTCACAGTGCTGTCACTTATGCAATTTCACTATACAGTATGTTTCAAAATATAATATGTTTGCATCATGATAAAAATTATCGTATAATCTGCTTACGATAATAATATGCTATCGTACATCGTACGTACGCACAAAATTATCGTATGTGCACGATAATTATCGTACGGTTCTGAACGCTGGCCGTTCGCCGATCACACGTTACCGACTTGTAAGATCACGCTGTATTTATAAACAGTAGCATAAGAAAAACAATAACTGTCCCCTTCACGCTCATAAGATAGACCGCGCGCGAGAGAGACGGGCAGACTTTTTATGATGCGTATGCAGTACGACGTCACGCCACGCGCTTATTCACAGACACTACACAAGCGCAATGTTTAAATGTGTTGATCGTGCCAGCTCTTGTTAACTGACCTGTATGACATAATATGAATATTATTATTTATTACTTACTAGATGACGCCCGCAGCTCCGTTGCGCCAAAACTTGCTAATCGCGAGGGAACCGTACATTTTTCCAGGGACAAAAAGTATCCTATGTCCTTTCTCGGGACACAAAGTATCTCCATACCAAATTTCAGCAAAATCGGTTCAGCGGTTTGGGCGTGAAGAGGTAACAGACAGACATACACACTTCCGCATTTATAAAAAAATGTCTGGAAGTATGGATTAGACCAGGGGTTCCCAAACTGTGCGCCGCGGCGCCCTGGTGCGCCGTGGAAAAGGCAAGAGGGGCACCGTGAGTCGATCCTCCGTCATACCATAACCACAAATATTATAAAATAAAATTATAATATGAATTATACAAAGCAGGCAGATGATTAAATACTTATATTTTGTTTATTATTATTTACCTGTTTAACCTAACTATAACTGAACTATAAACATTAAAGGTGTTTATTTGTGTATCAGATTTTTGTAATAGTTAGGTAAAATAGGGCGCCGCGCGCCGTGACATAATATTGACTTGTAAGTGACTGAAAAAGATTGGGAACCCCTGGATTAGACTAACATCATATAAGTCTCAACATTTTTGTTTCTAAGCCAAAGTTAAGAACTAAGTACTGTAAGCAATAATTAATAAATATATCAGACTAGATATTATCTATTTTGCACTCGTCCTGCGTGAGTAAATATGCATAACATTGACATTAGTACGTATTTAATATCTGAAAAACCAGTACATATATAAGGGGAAGCAAATATCTTCAAATTGCACACTTCAGCGTGTATTTCATATTAAGTGACACTTACTTAAATTGGTTATTTCCATTAAAATGTCAACTTTCAACTGTACTAAGGGTGATTTCATCATTCCCTATATCGAGCGTGGCAGAACCTTGGAATCGTTGTCCATAGTTCTACAGCAAACATTAAATGTTTCTGAAAACAACTTGTGTTTTGTAATTGGTGACATTCAAAGACATATTCTGCCTTCTTTTAATAAGCGCTGGGCTAAAGCATCACGGAAAAAGGACCAATTTATTCTGAATAATACAAGCTGGCTGGAGTCAGGATATTCAGTACAGTTTCCGGAGTCTGAAGCACATTCACTGTCATCAACTTCTGGTAAACAAGGACGACCGTGCATTGCTTATGGAGACTCCTCAGAATCAACAAAGAAAAGGAAAAACACTCTTTTACTAGAAGAATATGGGTTTGAGCACATTTGTAACGCATTTTTGCAAGGACTGTGGGCCTTAGGTGAGTATGCAGAGGCTCGTCTTGTTGAAGAGCTAAGAAACTCTGAGAGCGAAAAGGTTCTTTTACGATTACACTTGCTCGGCGAACATAACAGGTGTTGATGAAACATTGATTAATCGCTTGTATATTATTTTACAAGCTCTATCTTCTGGAATGATGATCGATCCCGAAAAATTTGGAGTTTATGCCTTAGAAACTGCGCGAATTTATGTTAGTAACTATGATTGGTACTACATGCCATCCTCCGTGCACAAATTACTTATACACGGAGAAAACGTAATCAAACATTTTTCTGTTCTTCCTATTGGGCAACTGTCTGAAGATGCACAAGAGTCGCGCAATAAAGACTACAGAAATATGCGCCTGCACCATGCCAGAAAATGTTCCCGTATACAAATGAAGACGTATTTAAAACGCTTCTATATACTTCAGATCCATTCATTTCAAGTTTAAGAAAACCTTATGTGAGAAATGTGAAGGATCTTGATGAAGAGGCACTAAGTCTTGAAGGTGGTACCTGAAGGTGATCCTACATTTACACCGGAAGTAATTTTAGTTAGGAATAGCGAGGATAATAACAATTAGATATAACATTATCAGTAACTAAAACCTAGTCTTAAAAAACCAATAATATTATAAGATTTGTCTAATTTGAGATCAATTAGTTTGGTGTGAGGTATAGATAGGTACTATACGATTTTAAAATTTTATGTATTTTATTATGCTTGTGTGATAAGTAATTATTTAAGTTTTCTTAATTTTACTCATATTAGTACTTATTTATAAAAAATAAACATATAACTACTCGTAATATTACTTTTTTGCTCTTTTCTTTTTTTTTAACCTAAAATAAATATGTAGGTATACATTGAAAAAAAATACAAAAATTGATTAATTTTAAAATCTTTGTATATCACTGTATACATGTGCCAAATCTCAATACAATACGATGAAAAACCTTGAAGTTACAGATTTTTGATCCGATACGGACCCAAATTTTCCACTGTGCGCCGATCCAAAATTACTACGGCGGCGGCGGCGTCGGCGGCGTGACCTGCGGGGCTATTCACTAAGGGCGCATTTTCATTAGTCGTTAACTCGTGCGGTATACAGCATACGGGGAGTCTATGACAACTAATGGCGCATTTTGATTGGTCGTGGCATGCATTTTAGAAATCTCCCGCAGCCCGCACGCGGGCCCTATCGACCAGTGAAAATGCGCCATAAGCGTTTCCGCGCGGAATCTTCCCGATTGCGGAAACTATTTCACTTTCAAGCAAATGACAAGTGAATACTTTCCGATTGTGCTGTCATTTTGACAGTAGTGACATTTCTTTTGTATGAGCGAAATAGTTTCCGCCACGGATTCGAGAAGATCTCACCGCGGATGGGAGTTTGACATCCGACGGCGGAAAATTATCCGAGGATTAGAGCCGTTTTCGCGGAATGTTACCGCCACCTCCGGGACTAATGAAATTTTTCACTTCGAGAACCGTATCATGGCGGATATTGTTAGATGAAATTATTTAACCGATTCAGTGCGGTGTAACTTTTTGCAATTTTTTGCGCCTGGCGGCGAACAAATATTTCGTGACTCCTCTCGAGCGCCACCCGCCATGAATTGTATTTCATCGCTGTTTCGTCTATTTCCAATTGTTTTTCTTTTAGTAGATACCCAACCGCGAATGTAAACGGATTAATAGTTCGTTTCAAGTATTTAGAAGTGATTATTTACGTGTACAAACAGAAATGGAAGCTAAGTGGAAGCGAATTTTATCAGGTGCTGTAAACCTTTGGCTGTATTGATCAGTTTATTTTCGTTTTATTGTAGAACGGGATATAACATGCTAGTCATGCATAACGCCAAAAAATGTATCTAATTTTTATAGCATTTTATAAACAAATAAACATTGTATAAGTTGTAGTTTTTGAATGAAATATCTGAATTCAACAAATCAATCAAAAAGGAAATGATGTATTCTACAAATAATAAAAACTAAGGAAGAGTAACTGTGTCAAATAAAAAAAAATCCACGAGCTACAAAAAGAGACCCGCATAAATACATGCATACTTTAGAGCCGCATAACGCAAAAAAAAAAAAATGAGTTCAAAGTTATGCTTAATTTCACAAAAAAATATATATAGCTTAATAAGGCTTAAACAATAAAATATATTTAATCCACAAGCTTTTGTTGATTTCTATAATATTCAATATTATATTACATTATACTTTTATTTTATTTATAGTGTAGCTGTCTATGCTACGTTACTCGATATTATACGAATTTTCTTTTTTTTAATAACACCATGCAATAACAAGAAAGCATGTATGGAGTGTTTGTGTGTGATGTATCATGTGAGATTTTGCTGGTGTTGGCGTTATATATTTATAAAATGGCCATATTAATCTAATCACCAATTGAAAATGTTTAAGACTCCTGAAGTGTAAGTTTTTATGCAATATCCTAAAACTAACACTGTACAGTGTACACGTAAAATACGTGACAAATAAAGCCACTTTCATTGAGGAGAAACCTCTGAAAAATGTAATTTTATCATAGTTTTACAGGTAAACATTTTGGCTCCACTCGGGCGCCACACGCCCGCGCCATACAGAAAAGATACCCATGGCGCCTCTGCGGCGCCATCCGCACGGAATCGGTTAATGATAAGAATAAAACAAAGCAATTATTATTAATACTTAGTTAGTCGTGTCTTGTTTAAAATATTAAATAAATGTCGTACTGTAATAATTATGTGTTAAATCTTTAGGAAGTGTTCATTGAACAATAAATATTTTTTATTTATAAATGCAGTATTTGTATTAACCCTTCTATATGTGCAAAAATATTTGCAAAAGAGTAGTGTATGGAATGTGCAAAAAAAATGGCGCCCGGCCTTACCCCCTTTTTACAAATAATATAATATTTTTACATCCAAACCATATTTTATGTTTTTGTAAAGAATTTTATAATATCTAATAAATTTTCTATCAATCAAGCCATCATAATATAGTATTTAGTCTGATTTAACATTCTTTTTAGAAGTATATATTTTGAAATATATTTTTCTGACTATTTCACATGAAATAAATTAATATTTTGTTATATTCTACACGACAGAATCCAAGAATAGACCCTTGTTTATATAATTTATCGTCACAGCTTGAGATGTTTACAAAAACAGGTTATAAATATCACTCGAAAAAAATGCGTTTCGTATTACCATAAGCAAACTTCGTCATTATGGCTTTACAAATAAAGTTCAAAATGGCTGCGGCCGGCAGAATATGACCGTTAACTGTAGACTTTTAACTCTTTGTTTTGGAAATATAAGAAATACTATCGATATAAAATAGTCATGTAGACGTTGTGTAATAATTTCTATAAGCCTTTTACGTAATTAATTTACAATTATATGAAGCAAATTCCGTCCAAAACACTTATAACACACACAACTTTTTTCTCAACTTTCACAAGTTATTACGATGTATTTCTTGCAAATGATTATCTAAAACTACTAAATACTATTAAAGTAAACTATTTTACTACTTACATTCGATAAATCCAATTATTATTTCACACAAATCACACAAAATGACAGAACACACACGAAACAATTCACGATTTTCTAATGACTGAAAAATATTCGTCGACCACAGATTGTATAATATTTTGCATTCAGAATGTGGCAAATGTACCATAGATTATAACTAACCAATCTTCTTCATACAAAAGTAGTCTCTAAGTCGACGAAATACGTAACTCGATCGAATGAAAGAGCGCGGCCACATACGGCCGCTTGGGTGTAGACAGAATAGCTGCAGTATAATCTGTGGCGGCCGGATCCGGCCGCTTCGGAATTAATGGGTTAATATTTGGTACTTAAAGATTTAGAAATACATAAGTATAAATTTTTTAAATTTTGTATTAATCTTTCGACCGGGGATTCTTGGAAATGCTATTTTATTATATTGTTGTCGCGGCGGCGCGTCGTGAGATTCGCGGCGACGACGGCGCGTCGGCGCGGCGCTCATATCTATATCAGACTCACCTTGATCATGATCCTCATGCGCTCGCCATCTCTTCTATCAGAGTACAGTTCCAGAGGATCGGGATGCAGTTTATTAACCGTGTACAAGACGGCACCATCAAAGAGATACCTGCAGAAAATATTTAATGCATTTGTTCCATTTTTAAGAGTTTGTGACTTTTCATGAATATTTGCAATAAGTATTACATTGTTTGACCATTGTTTCACAAAAATAATAAATGCAAAGTATATTGTATTTTATTAAAATTTTGAAGACTACATGAAGACAAAATATGAGGAGCTAACAAATAACAATATTATCATCATCATTATAGTTATAGACCTTTTCATTAATTACTGACTAAATTATTGTTTTCTAAAAAAAGTTATGATCTTTTTATTTTACAAAATATACTTTAATTAGACAACATAAAACACTACGCTACAGTGTACAGTAACAGTGCCATTATTGGAATGTTTGATTTACTGGATTATAATGAAAATGTCAGTAATGAATAAAATAAAACATTATTTCCTAGAGGGAATCATGGGAAAATCATTGATCATGGCGTGAGCGGAGGGGTGCCTGGTTATTTTAAGCCGATATTGGTGAGATTATACTGTATTTATAATTGACTTCGTGTAATTATTGTTACGTGCTAGGGTTCGAGGATTCGGAGAGAAAGACCTGGTGACTCTCTTGAAGACTATTCACAAACACTAGCTCACACAAATCACTAAGTCCAAACATTAAGCACTAGATCCAAATCACTGAGCACTATCACTGTCACTCACTATTGATCACTTGTTCTCACTTCGAAGTCGCCTTGATGATCGCTTGTATCAAACTAAATTGATTGCCGGCTTGTTTACCTTTTATATGGCCCGCCATACTTTCTAGAACGTTCCATTCTGGATTGTTTACGTAAACACGCAATTCACATAAACAAGGGTTGGACTTTTCTAGAAAGTACGCGCAACTGTCGCGCGCAGGTAAACAACTGCCCGTATCCGTAACACTACTCCCCTCTTAGAGATGCTCGTCTCGAGCATCGTTGTTACTGCCACGATAACGCGCCAAACGGTCTATGTGTACCACTTTGAATGTGCCTCTTGGTTGCTTTTGAATCCTGTAAGTCACATCATTCAATCGGGTAACCACTTAATATGGGCCGTCCCACTTGGTCTGCAACTTTGGAGATTTCCCTTTTCGGCGAGTTGGGTTATGCAGCCCTTCTTCGAAGCGGCTCGTGTTCGATTTCCGGTCGTATTCATGTTCTCACTTGACTGTAACCCATTTTCCCGAACCATGGCGTGTATATAACGCATTTTTTCCCTTAAATCGCAGACATAATCTGGTACAGTCTTTGGTTCCTCCTGTGACCCTCCTGTCAAAAGGTCTACTGGAACTCTTAGTTCCCGACCATAATTGACATACGCCGGGGTAGCTTTTATGCTTTCATGCTCGGCGCATCGGATGGTACGCGGTGGTCCTCGTCTTATGCATTCCCAAAATTCTGCACACTTCCTGGAAGACCTGCGATTCGAAGTTCCTGCCCTTATCGGAATGGATTTCGAGAGGCACACCAAAGCGAGATATCACTTCTTCGACTAGCTTAGAAGCAACTGTTGTAGCTTCCTGGTTTGGTATGGCGAACACTTCGGGCCATTTGGTGAAGTAGTCCATGACGACCATAAAGTACTTGTTTCCCGATTCCGTCACGGGAAATGGCCCAGCTACGTCAACTGCAATTCGTTCCCACGGTGCGCCAACGTTATACAACCGCAGGTTCCCACGGCTCCTGGTCTGTGGTCCCTTCACTGCAGCGCAAGTAGTGCATTTGCGGCACCAATCCTGTATATCTCGACTATGCAACCAGTAGAATCGTTCTCGCACTTTTGTTAACGTCCTCTTAACACCTAGATGACCTCCTGAAACGCCATCGCGTATTTCACGGAGAACATCCGGTACTCTCGTTCTTGGGACAACTATCTGAAGATAGAACTCTCTGCCGTTAGTCTTCTCCCATTTTCGGTAAAGTATTCCATTTTGAAGTATCAGACTGTCCCATTGCGCCCAGTACGCCTTAGTGACAGCGCCAGTGGGTGCAACCTCACTCCAGATTGGTTTCACGTCACCGCGTTTCTTCCATGTGATGATGTGCCGAAGGTCGTCATCTCTCTCTTGAGCCTCCCTCATAGCATCATTCTCCCATGGACCCAAAGGACTTGTTCTCGTTAACTGTAATGTTGCTTCATTAGATTACTTGGCCTTCTGGGTTCTTGAATTGCAGTTGCCACTTCAAGGCTGCGTGATCAGTTCGCAGCAAAAACTGTCTGCCGATGAGATATTTGCTGAATTGTTGTAGCGTCTTTACAACAGCCAAGAGTTCTCTTCTTGTCACACAGTAGTTTCTCTCTGGCTTAGATAAAGATTTGCTGAAATATGCAATTACAACTTCTCTTTCACCCTGCTTTTGAGATAACACCCCTCCAATGGCCGTGTTGCTTGCGTCCGTATCGACTATAAACTGACCTTCAGGTTGTGGATACCCCAGGATTGGTGTTTCACACAGATGTTTCTTCAGTTTCTGAAAAGAATCTTCAGAAGTCTCGTCCCACATAAACTGTCGTTTATCTTCCGTCAGCCGATGTAATGGCTTGGCTATCTCTGAGAATCCCTTAACAAAACGCCTGTAGTAGGAGCATAGGCCGAGAAGTGCCCGCACTTCGGTTTTGTTCTTACGGGTTGGCCAATTCTGAACTGCATCCAGTTTCTCCGGGTCAGTCTGGATTCCATCACTGGAGATAACATGGCCGAGATAGTTGACCTTACTCCTGAATAAACGACACTTTTTCGGATTCAGCTTTAACTTGGCCCCCTCTATTTTGACGAAAACTCGTTCTAAGTTTCGCAAATGGTCCTCGAAGTCGCGGCCAACAATGATGACGTCGTCCAAGTAGACTAAGAAAGCCTCTCCAACTAAGCCTGCCAGTACACACTACATGAGTCGCTCAAATGTGGCAGGTGCGTTGCACAATCCAAAGGGCATACGTGAAACTGCCATAAGCCTTTACCGGTGGAGAAGGCTGTCTTCTCCCTTGTCTTTTGGATGAATTTTCACCTGCCAGTATCCAGATTTCAGGTCCAGGGTCGAGAACCATTTCATGCCACTCAAGGTATCCAGAGTGTCGTCGATTCGAGTAATGGATAGCTGTCCTTCTTAGTGACATCATTGAGACGCCTGTAGTCCACACAAAATCTTGTGCTGCCATGTTTCTTCTTCACTAACACAACAGGTGAGCACCACGGACTTGCGGACGGTTCAATAATCTTATGCCTTCTCATGTCCTCCAAAAGGCCTTCAACTTCTTTTTCCTTTGCAATGGGTATCCGTCTTGATCGTTGACGAATTGGGTTCCCGCTTCCAGTATCTATCCTGTGCTGAACCATCGACGTTCTACCAAGGTCGCCTTCCTGACTGGAGAAGATATCGCGTGGCGTTGCAAAAACTTCTTAGCTTTCATGCTCTGCGAATAAGTCAGATTACTCTTGCAGTCATCGAGTAGTTCAGTCACTATTCCATAGTGGCTAGTGTTTGCAGCTGAGTCTGAGCCTGTGATCGAACTACACCTTCTCATCTTCTCAAATTAAAATGGATTTTCTAATTTAGTAGCCATTTGCGCATTGAGATAACAAGATAACATGTTGTTGTTTAAGTTAAATAAGTCTAATTTTTTAACAATTAAGTAAGTACTTCAAGTATCTAGTATTGTGTTAATTGATTATTATTTCAGTTGTGTTAAAATACTTTGTGGTGTGATAGATTTCGTTTAAAACGTTTAAAAAGAGAAGTGTTTTTGACGTTGTTGGTGGTGACTGGTCTTATTGCTTGGTGTTAAGGACTATTTTCAAAATGCATAAAGAAGTAAGACACTTGAACTCAACATTTTTCACGTAAGTTAATTGCCAGTTTTATGTATGTGGTTTTTTCGTGTATCATCTGTAATTTCGATTGATAACGAAACTAATGCGGATAGACAGTTCATCCGCATTGGTTTCGTTATTTACGATGAAATTTTTGTAACTATGTAGTCTAATAATCTTAGACTAGTTATAAGTACAACAGTATGGCAAACTTCTAAGTTTGCCATACTGTAGTAAGTTGTGCACAGACAGTTGCAACAGTTTTCTACATGAGTTACCATTAAACTTTTAACACTGCAAGTAACTTAGATAAGAGGTCAGAGGTCAGAGTTCCAAGTTCCACGTCATGGCGACCTCCATGGGTTTAAAATTGAAAAGACACCACAGTCGACCTTTCGACGCGTGCGCAGGCCGGAGCTTAGTGCTAACAGCTGATTGCGCGGTAACGTTCTCGTGTTCGTAGGTACTTCGTACACACGAGAACGTTGACCGCGCGCTGCCTATTACATAATGGAATAAAAATAATAAAATTTAAGAAAAAAACATTTTCGTAATCAGAAAATGTAGTATAATCATACCCCAAAGTTATCGGAAGTGGTCTTATTACATCCTGTATACTTAATATTATGTAAAATTACACCCTGTATACTTAATATTATGTAAAATGTGTTTATTGAAACATTATAACTCATCCAATATGTGCTACAAAACAATGGACTTATTAACAGCAAACAGTTGAGCAGATCAAACTGGCCAACCTAATTCTACTCCCAATATCTTCGTCAAATATCATGAGTTGGTTAGTTGGAAAAGGCTACCCCGAAGGATTAAGTAAAACTTAAGTTATGTTTTTGAATTATATTCTCATTGCTGATCATTATAACAACCCAGAGTTCATAATAATACCTCAAGAAGAATACCTAAGAGTTCATGATAATTTTATAAGTTTCGAGTTTTTCAATATTGCTTTAACGCTCAAATAAAATATCACGATATTATACAAGTGTGTTCTGATTTTTATGGTTCTTGTAGATTAGAAAGATGTTGATCTAGAATTCTAGAGCGTTTTTACATTACGCAAAACATAAAAATGAATAGTAACTAGTAGGTACAGATTCCCTAGAACATTGATTGCTATCAAGCAAATTTTTCGTGAGTAGCATTGTGAGTAGCTTCATTTTTTTTTTGATTAGACGAACAACAATTTCCTGTGCAAAAATTGTCGAAAGTTAATATTTCGATTTGATGGTCCTAAATGTACGAAAATGTTATTGTTAAATTATATTTATCTAGCTACTAACCTCTCAGTATACAAAAAGAATCTGCTGGTCAGCCGTTAGGGTTCCACAGTCAAAGAGGACTTGTTAATTACAGAACCAAAAGGGATGTAAAGGGGTGACAGACGTGCGTAGAAGTACGCGGACTTATGGCTCGACGATCTTTTTCGTCTGTATGTCACCTAAGTTCGCCTCGGAGTATCTGTGAAAATGATCTTTAAGACGTGGTCAATAAGGTGTGACCTTTATTACAACGGTTTAAAGTTAATTTCATGAGTAATCGAGGGAACTCCTCAAAAATTTATGAAAGCACAATAGGGCGATTTTGGCTTTAAGAGAAGTATCCCAAGCATAATATATTATAATTTACTAGCGACACCCCCCGTCGTCGCACGTGTATAAAATATATATTATATAGCCACTGAAAAAAATATTAAAATCGATAGCCTATCACTATCCTTCATGTGGTCTACTTCTTATATCAGCCAAATAACATAAAAATTGCTCGGGTAGTTCGCGAGATAAACCCTTTCAAATAATTTCCCCCTTTTTTCCACATTCTCCTATTAGTCTTAGCGTGTTAATTGATAAAATAAAGCCTAAAGCCTTCCTCAATAAATGGGCTATCTAACACTGAAAGAATTTTTCAAATCGGACCAGTAGTTCCTGAGATTAGCGCGTTCAAGTTAGCCCTTTCAAATAATTTTCCCCGTTTTTTCCACATTTTCCTCTATTTCACTTTTCACTTCTATTAATCTTAGCGTGATAAAATATAGCCTATAACCTTCCTCGATAAATGGGCTATCTAACACTGAAAGAATCATCAAAATCCGTTGCGTAGTTGTAAAGATTAAAGGGAACAAAGGGACATGAGGGAAAAAAAACGACTTTGTTTTATAATAAGTATAGATATGCTACCAAAAAGTAAAATTTTGCACCAAGGTATGCTATGGTTCCGAAAATACTAAGAGAATTCCGGATTCCATTTTTTTATGAAATAAGGAATAGGAAAGCAACTACCGTCGCCCATGAACACTCGCAACATCAAAAGAGCTGCAGGTTCGTTGCCGGCCTTTTAAAAAACAGGGATGAGGGAATACGGTCTTTTCTTGAAGGTTTGCAGGTCGTGTAAATACTGCTGGTGACAGTTTGTACCAGTTTTTCAGTGCGCGGCAGAAAGTTACGCGAGAAACGCACGGCGGAAGACTGCCACTCATCAAGGTGATGAGGATGGTATATTTTTCGCGTGGGGCGATGGCGAAAAGTTGCAGGTGGTATGATTCCGAACAATTCCTCAGAGCACTCCCCGTGATACAGCCGATAGAGGATGCAGAGTGAAGCTACATCGAGATGTAGCTACGCCGAGGCTTAATTCCAGGGGGTTCAAGCTGTTTGAAACACTATGGCAGTCAACAATTCGAGCGGCTCTTCGTTGGATACGATCCAGAGGGAGCAGTTGGTATTTCGGCGCCCCTGCCCAGAGATGAGAACAATATTCCATATGAGGCCGAACCTGCGCCTTGTACAGTTGTAGAGTTGCAACGCCAAGTATTTCAATGCTAGGGGAGATGGTTAAAACGAGGATATACGACCATTGGTGACTTTTTAGTGGTGAACGCGCAGACTTGTGTCTTGGGGGGTTAAATTGGACCAAGTTACGTCTACCCCATTCATAGACCTTCTCCAGTGAATTCTCCACCTTAGACACAAGTTCGTTTATATAATTAAAGATACAAGTATGGGGGTTGGGGCGCTGTTTTAAGAACTGAAAGCATTTATACTACATACTATGCAAATTACATCCATTATCATCATCACTACGCAGAACACAGTCTTTATTTATACAGAAAGCGTTTTAAATTATAAGGCTTTAAAAAGAGTGAAAGTCGGTACCAGTCCCAACTGTATTTTATTTGAATAAGTGATGTTATTGTTTTCACTTTATTATTGTTTCAAAAAATTCGCGAGCAGCGCGCTGTTGACTCTCCTCACGGTACATGTGACGTTCCTTTGTAAATCTGGCAACGTCGCGTTGCAGAACAGGCGTAATGATACATTTTGATTATAGACAGAATTATAATATTATGTCTATTTTGTCAACTTACATGGTATAGGTATTATTGAAGTAAGGAAAGGTCTTATCTACTTATTTTAAATATTTTTACGTGATTGCCCCTATGTAACGACTCTATCAACAATCTAATGCTGACTTCTCTCGGCACGTAATATCAATTATCACGCGCCGCGCCGCGCCAGTTCTAGCCACTCGCCGTGTGTAGGGGGTGGCTCAAGGTGGCGCGGGCTGGCTCGCGCAGGCGCGTCCGATCCGATTGATGTCGATAACTTCAAAGACGTGGCTCGGCGCGGCTCGTGATATTACGCGCCGTGAAAACGGGTAGCGCGAACTCACCTATTGGCTCGTGCTCGCTCGTTCAAATTACGCGCCGTGAGAAGCCAGCATAAGGTTCAAGAGATCTGAAAAATTCGTTTATGGCACCTAATAAGCTACACTGCGCCCAGTAGTGACAAGAATTTCGGCAGATTCAGAAACTACGCATTTTTATATTATGTATCAGAATACTTCACTTAGAGCTCCAAAACTTTTAGATAGCTTAGAATTTAGATGTTTTCCGAACACTAGAGAGGCCGTTAAAACTTAAGCTAAGCTTTAGTAGTCGGCCTAAAATAATATTAGCTTTTAGAATAGACACTCGTTTGTAAATATTTCGAGGGACTCCGGCTTCGTCCTTACATTCGAAATCATTGTTTCTTGTTTGATATTTTTCATTTTAAATTTGAAAAAATTGACACTAAATTAGTAATATCGTGTCCTTGACTCATTTCGTTGTTCTACCAAATAATGATCCGTAACACGTGGTCATTAGGGTCATACCTTATTCACCTCGTCTTAAAGATTTTCATAGAAACTCCAAGGCAAAAAACACAAAACGAACTGATGCGATTTGAACTGCTCCTGCCTTGCTTTAATGAAAAAGACAATTTATACCTAATGTTACTCAAATCGTGACCATGCAAAATAGGACAAAATGAAATCGGTGTTTTAGGCTAAAATTTAATTAAAATTGTCGCAATTTAAGTAATTTAGGTATTTTCATAAATAAGAGACTGTAAAATGTATTCCCTCAAAGCCTATCGGAATTCGTATACTTATGATATGAAACTAAACCCACAGGCCAAAACTCCCACCCACAGGCCACAATGATTAATCTAAGACTGCTATTATTCCAAAGCAACTTACTACCTATCCATTTTTATCTACTGCTTAAGGCGACGCCTTGATAATTTGGCTGAAGCGATGCCGATTTTTCTCAGCAATGACTAAAGCTAAGAAACTAAAGTTCATTGTCAGTATTCATCATGTCTTTGTCTTTGAATTGCCCATAGCATAACACGATTGGACAACTTTTATAACACAGAATTATCAATCGAAAAGACCTCTGTAAAAAAAGGGATTCCTATTTTTCCAACAGAGGAGAGTGATTTAAGGTTCCAAAATTTGTAAATAAATTGGTTGAAGCATACACTTTAATATGTGCATAGCTTATATGAAATGTATTTATGGTTTTTAAATTACGCGACAAAAACCATTTTGTTGCTTACGCCCTTTCCATTTTTTGCTGTTCCATTGCTTGTTTTCTATGAGAGGCCGGCCCGGCCTCTCATAGAAAACAAGCAATCTAAAACATATCCAACACGGTTTCTTACTTTAACGCGGCGTCACCTTAACGTAAAAACGCTCTAAAGATCAGCATCTTTCTAATCTATAAGAACATATTTTATCAAAAATCACAACAAGTTAAAAGTGATATTTTATTTCACAGTAAAACATTAATAATTTACAATTGTGGTCATTTAAAAAATCTTTGGGATCTTAAAACGATCAGCAACACGAAACGAATTTGAAGACAAAACGTTACGTTGGTGTTACTTCCTTTCGTGGCTTTTTCCGACTCTTACCATGACCATCAACGAAGATTGTAGAATGAGGGTGTGCTGTTGATATAGACTGGGTTGCTATTGCCAACAAAAAACATGTCGCACTTGAAGAATGAGCGGGGTGAGAGGCGGGGCGGTGATGGCTATAGATCAGTACCGCAGAAGTGACAAAGTTTTGTGCCTACACTCGAATGAACGCAGACTCGATATGAAAGTGGATAAAATAAAAGAAATATTTTTACTAAATATTATTAAAAGCTTTTATTTAACTTGCTCTGTATATTATTATTTAGTTATTTACATTATTATGTAAGTTCGGGTGGAATTTTTGAACTCAATTTCGAAGTAAGTTTGTATGTACATATAATATTTTAACCGATTGAGCAGAAATTTTGTATACACGTTTGGTTTGAATGACAATGCACGGTACAGTATGTGACATTACTATAAATAAAATATAAAACGGCCGACCATCCAAGATAGCGGAATAGTTATTTTCTATGCCGTCCTATAATAACAGTATGGATATTAAATGAAAGAACTTTTTGAGAATAACTCGAAAACGAATGTAATGTCATTCTACATCCAATATGGCGGCTCATCTAAAATAGGGGAATACAAACAAAGTTTCGTTTATTTCTGCATGACTATGGATTTCAGTTGTGTGTGTCAGTGAAATCCAACTTTTAAGTTAACTACAAGTCGCTAAATATAGGTTTTTTCACTAATCAACATCAAGTACAATTTCTCAAGGACATAGAAGTTAATTAGATTTTTTATCTATACTAATATTATAAAGCGGAAGAGTTTGTTTGTTTGAACGCGCTAATCTCAAGAACTACTGATCCGATTTTAAAAATTCTTTCAGTTTTACATAGCCCATTGATCGAGGAAGGCTATAGGCTCGCTAAACCTAATAGGAGCGAATAGAGGAAAATGTGAAAAAACGGGGGAAATTATTTTATAGGGCTTATCTCACGAACCACTGGAGCAATTTTATGTTATTTGGCAAACCTGAAGATAGACCACGTGAAAGGACAAAATTGTACGGCTTCCGTGACATTCTTAAATTACGCGGGTGAAGCCGCGCGGAACATCTATACTTATAAAATTAATGTCCTGGACTGACTGATTCAGCATCGCCGAGGAAAAACGGTTAAAGTTACAGCCACGAAATTTGGTGAGTAGGGTTGTTTTATTAAGTAGACACCCACTAAGGAAGGAATTTTGAAAATTTTACCCCGAAAGGGGTGAAATAGGGATTAAAAGTTTGAATGAAAGTCCGTCATTTCTTAAGTTAGGAACATGAAACCCATCTCCGTTATTAATTTATTATACTATGCTAACGCAGACGAAGTCGCGGGCAACAGCTAGTCTAACAACCATCGCCCATGGGCACTCGTAACGTCAGAAGAGCTGCAGATGCGTGGGAATATGCCTTCTTCTTAAAATGCTTCTGGCGATAGTTCGTTCCACAGTTTTGCAGTGCGCGGAAGAAAATTACGCGAAAAATTCACGGTGGAAGACCGCCACAAGGTGATGGGATGGTCCTCAGAGCACTCCCCGTGATACAACTGATAGAGGATGCATATAGCCAAACGTATTACCTCCTTTTTTGGATGTCGGTCAAATACCAAAGTATTACATACCAAAATTTTGCAAGGCCGTTATAGCGGCTTAGGCGTGAAGAGGTAACAGACACAGAGAGAGACAGACAGATGGACGGACAAACCGACAGACGGACGGATAGACGGACAGACAGAAACACTTTCGCATTTATAATAATTATATTATAATAAGTATGGATCCAAAGACCACTACATACTTACTAAATTCAAATTACTTATATATTTATAAATACAATTATAATGTACGCATGTATAATGTATACGTAATACCGTATTTATATTATTACCAAAATACAAACTCGTCTACGTGAATACTTCATTCATCGTCGTCTCATCATAGAATATATCTGTATTCTGCCTACATTCCCCTCTGAATCTACTACTCTATGACAATGCGAAATGGCGCGCGTCTTCGCCTATTAATTGAATGTTCGTATTTTATTTGAAAATAATTAAATAAGAATACTAACCGATGAAATGTTATGCCGTCGCATTTGGAAGTATTTTTGGAATTATTTTTACAATATCCTAAGACACACCAAGGCATTTTTGTGACTTTTATTTTGTTTTTTTATAATTGTCATACGTCAAGTGCGCAGAAGAGCTCGCGGCCGACTAAGTGCACTGCGGCTATATAGCGTCTCTTAAATGTGACCAAGCACTGCGTTGCAGTGTCGACTCCATACATCTCAATGTTCTTATAGCACATTTTGAACAGTTAGGTTAGTTGATGATTTGAAGCACAGAAATGCTAAGATAAGCCACGTTTGAAGTGCATAATATTAAGTTCAGATAGGGGAAATAAATATTCACACCAATAATTCAGAACATGTTCAGAACCTATATTACATTATTAAAAAAATTCAGAACCATATTTGCAAAACTTAAATTAATAATCCTGTCTAAACCTTCAAAACGTAAATACTTTCGTTGCTACTACATTAGCGGTCCCCCGACACACCTTGGCAACAATTATAGACTAAAATATCACTTTACACATGCTTTACACTCAGGAATTTACAACTTGAAGTCAGTAAATATTATTTCATTACTTTTTAAAGTTGTTTGGCGGGGGTCTTTTTAAATTTCGTAATTTAATTTTATTTCATGCTTTTTAAACTTATGTTGGTTAAAGTGCAGAATAATCTACCTATCAACAGGATCATATCCCAATGAATATCATATATGAATGTCCTCTTGGATGAGGCCGTCAATATGAGTCCAAACATGAATCCTCCACTTTGGGCTCATATGGAGCTCGGCTCCTTTAGAATCCAGGTGATGCTGCAGCAGTAGCATGCCAATATTTACTGTTAATCTACGTCTTAATAGTTGTCGCAATTAAAATGAGCCCAAGCACGAAATCTCTGCTCCAAGTTGGTGAGGAGTTGGGTATCCTATTGATTACCGCAGGTGATGCTGCAGCACCAGGTCAACTTTAGATTAATGTGAAATTCATAAATGTCATGAACTAGAATGCAAACAAAATATAAAGCCCACCAAACGACTGCAAGTTGCTAATCGGCCCTTCACGAACCAGATGAACCGCGATTTTCCAGCACTGAACAGGCTGATGATGATGAACTATAGCTAAGAATAAGAACACTCTCGATCATGTCAGCTTTCAAACAAAAAAAAACTAGATCAAAATTGGTCCACCCGTTTGGATGCTACAATGCCACAGACAGACACACAGACAGACAGACAGACACGTCAAACTTATAACACCCCTCTTTTTTGTCGGGGGTTAAAAATTGTAATTGGTCAATTTTTTAACTGTAGGTAATCGGTAAGGAATCACAGTTCAACAATTGTGTCCAATTATTTAGTTGTACAATTTAGTTGGAAAAATGTGCGAGCTCTCATAAGTCGCTATAGCTATTGGTATACTATGTGATTTAGTTGGCCAACTTGAAATTGCAAGTCTGCGGGTCACTCTTACCCTCCAAGAGTATTCTTGTGGACCCGGAGCAAGCCCTTCCTGATGGCTGTATTGTCTTCTTCAGGTGAGAAGTCTACATGGTACTGGTGTAGTTGCCAGCCCGGTGTGGATTGCACCGTGAAATAGTTGGCCCTGAGATCAACTGGCTTGCCAGTTGTACCTGTGAACATATACAGTAATTAGTAAAGCCATGACAATAATAGGTAAAACCGATGATGATAGCCTCGTATTCTGCCTTGAAGCTATGTCTCGAAGGTCAGTGTGCTTCTCGGCATCTTCCAGCCTTTTCCACTCAGTTCTGTCTAGTAGGTAAAACCAATACTGCCGTGTCACGCACAAGTCAGCTATCTCAAAAAACGCAAATTTGAGAAAAACAGCTCAAAAGTTTTAAATAAACATTTGCTTGTATTATATTAATAAAATATAAACTTTAAATTGTTTGATTGAGTTTCTTGAATGTTTCTAGAACATAATATTATCATATTATATATTTTTTTACCCGACTGCCAGGAGGGTTATGTGTTTAGCGCGCGTCCGGGTGGTTAGGTCTGAATGTCAAAATGTACTGATCTACATAACGTATGCACTTCAAGAAGAACTTTTCCCAAAATGACTAATTTTCTATAGGTCTTTATTATTAAATGTCGGAAATCCGTAAAGCCTAACACAAAGGGTACATTCAGCTCCATCATCTATAAGTAAACCATAAAGTTAATATACCTAGTAGGTATCTTCTATGTATGTAATATTCTTTATTACCTCTAAACGGATTTTCACATATGAGGTATCGTTAGATTTGTCTTAATAGCCCGAGTGTTCTTAGATAGGTGACATTAAGAAAAAACCAAAATGGCGGATGTTTGACGCCATATTGTGAGGTAAAAAAAAAAATTCTACCAAGCACATCGAGTGGGGTATCAAAATAAATTATTTTAAACACTGATTCTAAATATGTATATAATTTGCAGTTTTAATATTAAATAGAACAATAAACCTACACTAATATTATAAAGAAGAAAGATTTGATTTTTTGTTTGTTTGGCTCCGAAACTACTGGGAGCGATTTGAAAAATTCTTTTACCATTGGAATTCTACATTATTTTTGCTGAACATAGGCTGAATTTTATTTTGGAAAAAAATAGAGTACCGTAAGATATTTGGGTTCTTCGGACGCAAGGTGTAAAAAATCAACCAGAAAAGTTACTTATTTTACGTACGCTGCTTACACTATAAAAGATAGAACCATAAAATTCTACCAAGCACATCGAGTGGGGTATCAAAATAAAGGATTTTAAGCACTGATTCTAAATATGTATATAACTTGCAGTTTTAATATTAAATAGAACAATAAACCTACACTAATATTATAAAGAAGAAAGATTTGATTTTTTGTTTGTTTGGCTCCGAAACTACTGGACCGATTTGAAAAATTCTTTTACCATTGGAATTCTACATTATTTTTGCTGAACATAGGCTGAATTTTATTTTGGAAAAAAATATAGTACCGTAAGATATTTGGGTTCTTCGGACGCAAGGTGTAAAAAATCAACCAGAAAAGTTACTTATTTTACGTACGCTGTTTAAACTACAAAAGATAGAACCATAAAATTCTTAGTAATTGTAGAACTTACAAACATAACCTATCTATGTCGAGTGAGGCACAATAACCATTTTTTTATTTAAAAATCTTGAATATTTTTTTTGAGTACATTTAAACGCGTTTATTTTACTCATTCTTTTAATCCTTATCAAAATAAATTATTCCATTACTAAGTACAGTTTATGTAGATAATATTTAGTCTGTGAATGAATAAAATTGGACATTTGGTTTTGAAATTATGGCGATAAGTGATCGAAGGGCGAAATTAAAATATTACGATAGTTGGCGTCACTAAGGCGGGTGCGCGTGCGGGAGGAAGACAATCTGTGCAGGGTGCAGCCTGAGTATAATGACTGCGTCGTCGATGATAGTGTCTAAACACACTAGGCTGAATTACGCCGGCGTAATTTACGTGCCCGAAATTACGTTCAGCCGCTTACGTCTGATGCGACACTATAAATTACGCGAAGTGCCGAAATTTCGCGGCGTAATTTCCGTTGCCGAACGCGCGCGTAAGTATTTAAAATTCTCAGATGTAATGTTAGATTTGCTATGTTCGGTTTTGATAATTCCGTCGCGTATAGTGTGTAATGTGTTGCTATGCAAAACGTTACCGCCGAACTTTACGCTCGACTCGGCTCGACGGAAATTCGGCTCACGACGGAATTTCGGCATAGTGTGTCGTCTGTCGCGTTCCGCCCATATTTTGTATGGATTTGAAACGCGGCGGAATTTACGTCGGCGTAACGGCGGCCTAGTGTGTTTAGACCCTTAGTGTCGGAGTCTGTGAATTGACCTGGGAATCATTTTGCTGACCGAGTCTTTCCTGGGTATGCTTTTTGCAGAGCTCACCGACATCCACGCGGGCGGAGCCGCGGCCGACCGCTAGTAATAAAATAAGAAAAAACCAAAATCCGCCTGCATGGATAAATCCAATATTAATTAAAAATTAACTGACATTACTGAAACAAGATCAAAATTCAATGACAAAGTATTAAAAAAAAACAATGATTTGGTACTTAAAACTAGAAACAACTATACAATATGCATTGAAACAGTATAAGTACCTATTATAACGTATTCGTATCGTCGTATAACGTATACGTAGACATACAGTTTTCTAAGTGTACCTACGATATATGGTTAAATCAGCACGGTAGTTTTTCAATTTTTATTAGATTTATTGTCGAAATGGTTAGATGACTACAACTAAAAAGTCGCAAATAAAATAAATTAATTAAAAATCAAAAAACCCGACTGCAAAAAGTGGTAACTAAAAAGAACAAAACAAGACCTAATTCTACCGGAGGCATCGAATCCATGTTTTAATAGATACGACTCTTGCTTACGAGCTTCATGCCAGGATAAATAGAAGGTTACATAGAAAAATGTAGAAGAAGAAAGTGGACAATAAAATGCAGTCGGAGGCATAATATTTTATGATTTATGAATTAATGTTAAACATGCCTCCGCATGAAACTCATAAGCAAGAGTCGTATCAATTAAAACATGGATTTGATGCCTCCGGCAGAATTAGGTCTTGATTCATTCTTTTTAGTTACCACTTTTTGTAGTCGGGTTTTTTGATTTTTAATTAATTTATTTTATTAATATCTGTAAAACTTAATATTTAAATAGAGTTAAACGAGTTATGAATAACCATCACTTCATACAAACGTGGTTCCGCGTCGTGTGATAATTTAAGTTAGAAGAGTTGCGTGCAATTAGAAACATACAGATTGAGTTGCAGAATTTATTGATAAATACTGCCCATCTGTATTAACTTAAATTGAATGAGTAAGGCCTAACTGAAACAATGGAAAATAAAGTTAAACGAATTTGTCATATAAGTTTTTGGCTCACCGATAAATATTATTTTTTTGAAATTGTCTTTAGTGCCATATAGATGACATAGACCGTACTGATTAAGACTTTTGCAGTAGTTAGGCGTAACTCATCTATTTTAAAATAGCATGCTTGTGCGTAACAGGGCAGAATAGGAGTTCACAAATCAGAGAAATAAGTAAAGATGATAATTGGGTTTCATTATGTCCATTACGATGTATTACAATTTTAATTGACTTGTAATAACATTATCAAATAATGTAGGTTGTAACATTTTGATTGTGATCCTTTCCACTCAGTTCTGTCTAGTAGATAAAACCAATAGTTCACAAATCAGAGAAATAAGTAAAGATGATAATTGGGTTTCATTATGTCCATTACAATGTATTACAATCTGAAATTGACTTGTAATAACATTATCAAATAATATAAGTTGTAACATTTTGATTGTGATCTGCATACAAATCAACTCTGGTACAAAACTAGTCTTGTATTGTATACAAAAATATTTTAACTTAATACCTTTTGAAAGTGGTATTCTTACCCTTTTTAGAAGTGATGTTCTCGGGTCTAGTTCTCTTTATAGTGATCTGTTCTGGTAGCACTCTGCCACCACCTCGACGAGATCCTCGTCCCACAATAGCACCTGGGTCACCGCCTGCTCCCGCTTGAGTCTCGCCTTAACAGAAAGAACATTTCAATGAAATCTGTGACATTTAGTTATCAAATAATATTGTAATAGTAATACTAATCATAAGCACTGTTCATAATTTTTCAGATCAGTGATAATTTGGGTATGAAATGAAAAATGAACAGGTTACTTACAATATAAATATTGTAAGTAACCTGTTCATTTTTCATTCATAGTACCTACATGAGTAAAAAACATTACAAATAGTAATAAATAACATTACAAACGTAAACTCACTGATAGTGACATTCTGCAGTCTCTGCTGGATGTCTACATCTCCGGGGTGATCGTGGGTGGACGGTGTGGTTCTGTGGGAGGCTCGTCCCGCTGTCGTCGGTTTGGGCATGCCGGCGCGGACTACCGGCGTGGCGGTGGGCGGGCCCCAGGCGGAGGGCGGCTGCGGGCGGGGGCCCGACGGCCCCGGCTGCTGCTGCGCAGGAGCCCGCTGCTCCCCCGGCTTGCGGGGAGGCTGGCCCCCGTCGCCGCCTCGTCCGCGAGCTCGTCCACGGCCTCTTTGCGGTTCCGACATCCTGGACAACTACACGATTTGTCATCGTCAATTAAAGCAGGTATGACACGTAAACAATAAATTATATAAACTAAGCGTTTTGTTAGAAGACTTTGGATAACTTTTCTAATGAATAGCATCAGCGTCATAAACGAACTTGGTTAATGTTTTTGCCCTGACTACAGAGGCAAGCAATACTATAATAATAATAATTTTTATTACTTGGTATCTTCGACCTTATCAGGCGACGCTACTAAAATTGAAGGTAAGCAAATTTTATGCGGTGTGGTACCTACCTACCTACACCAGCATGTCGAAATAAATTTATAGGCAGTGAATCCCATAAAGCATGTTTAAACAAGTTTTGTTTATATCATAGGAAAACTGAGGTACTTACTTCAAATCTTTATTACATAAAAACGAATGGAAAAACAAAGAAAAATCGCTGTTTACAACAACAACAATTTGTTGCAAACTCCATGTTTGAAATTCGAATCAATTTTTATAACACGAAACTTTTGAATTTGCAAATAATTAACAAAAAAATACTTACTTGTATTGTAATCTAAAGTAATTGTTGACTGTTGTTTTAAAGGTATATAACTGTAAAGATAAACTATAAAAATTGTTTTATCAAAAATGCAAAGACATGCGCATCCAGGACCTGGAGATAAAAGAAAAGAGGGTGTCCGGTGTTGCTACTATAAAAATTTTCAACATAAGATTTTCAATGTTGCCAGAAAATTACTTATCGTCCAGTGCTGCCAACTCTTCAAAATATTTTCCCCCTAAAGCAACTTCAAAAGTATCAAAACCAAAATCAAAACCCACTAAATTTCAACCAAAACTCCCCAAAAAAATCAAAATGTTTAAAATTACTTGGGGTGTGTTCTACTAAGCGCTCAAAACGCTGAAATACACCTTCAGCCGGTTTAAATGGCGATCGCGATCGTTTCGACCACGGTAAAAATGAAAAAACGCAGTCAATTATTTATTTAAAATTTAACCGACAAAAGTTACAAATTACAATTTTTTATAAAATAAGGGGGCAAACACGCAAACGGGTCACCTGATGGAAAGCAACTTCCGGCGCCCATGGACACTCGCAGCATCAGAAGAGCTGCAGGTTCGTTGCTGGCGGGAATGGAGTAATAGTGGAGGGTAGGGAAGGGAATAGGGCAGGGTAGGGAAGGAAATAGGGGGGGGTAGAGAAGGGAAAAGGGTAGGGGATTGGGCCTTCGGTAAACTCACTCACTCGGCGAAACACAGCGCAAGCGCTGTTTCACGCCGGTTTTCTGTGAGCCCGTGGTATTTCTCCGGTCGAGCTGACCCATTTGTGCCGAAGCATGAATATTTTTATATTGTAGGAATCAAAAAACAATGAGGGATTTTCTTAACTTTTTAATTTGATTGTCAGTTTCCATTTTAGTAACTAGATGGCGTATGGGTAGACAACTATCGGTAATACCAGGGAATACCATCAATAATTGCTACAAAACTGGGCAAAAGAATGTAAAACTTGATACATTTTAATTTGTAAAGAAGCCATAATTCCAATGACTAGGATAACAAAGTTATTACAACGATGTTTCAGTTAAAACTCACGGAAGAAATAGCCCTATTTATCGATATTCACACCAAATGTCACAGGAATTATACATTTTGGTTTTGATAACATCTTACCTGCACTTGTGCATGATAACGGGCATTTTATGGCTAATATTTTACCAATAATGAACATCAAAGATCCAAATAACACAATTTGGGAAAAAATAATAAAAACCACACCAACAATAAAAAGTACTTCTTCAAGTTTGAAGTGACATGCCCATGACATACCCAGGGCTTCATAACGTTATCGAATAACAGAAAAGATATCGTTACTTACCGTTATTTTCATAATGGTAGCCAGATAACGTTATTTTTATAATGATATCTAGTAAAATAACGTTATATTTACCGTTATTATTATAACGTTATTTTTTCGTTATGGCATAACAAAAAAATAACGTTATAATAATAACGGTAAATATAACGTTATTTTCTGGTATCAGGTATGCGATCGTGCACGGTGCACCAAATCTCACTCATATTTAAAATGTAATAAGCGTTCTCTGTGAAAATACAAAGAAAAAATACACCTTAAAAGCGTGATTACGTTTAGAAAATTTTCCCGCCTGTCATGACTTTCTTAACGGACTATAACGTTATCAAAGAACATATATTTACCGTTATAAATCCTATATAACGTTATAACATTTACCGTTATTAAATACATTTATGACGTTATTTCTAGTATCGGTTTAATTTTCATAACGTTATCTATGCCCTTAAAGCAATAACGTTATGAAAAAATAACGTTATTTAAAGCCCTGGACATACCCGCCAAAACTCTTTCAGTTGTCAGTTTTCAGTTAGACAATTTGCATGTTCCTAAACTGTTACCAGTATACTGGCCTAATCGCTTAGGCCAATGATCGCTTAGGTTTAAGATATTTTGATTTATGCCACACTTGACAGTACACTGATATTTTTTAGAAACGCAACCAATATGTATCCGTGATGCCAACCTGCAGATAATTTAAGATTGGTGGGGAACCAATAGAAAATCTAGAAGTGTCTATCGTCGCGCCGTCTGGTGGAGATTAAAAGTAAGAAAACCTCTCATTCAACATTCTAGAAAATGAAGAATCATTTTTTTTTTAATTTATTGGGAGCTGGAAACAAGCCGTTGCTCCAGAAAAAATACATTAATAAACGTCAAATTAAATTAAAAAAAATTAATGTCCTTCTTCTTTCTTCTTACTGAGCACTATTTACAAAACACATTAAAAAAAACACTATTTACAATATTTTTTACAGTTTTTCCATCGTTGAACATATGAATCGGTATAAACATTTGAAGAAATCGTAATTGGATAATAAATCTTCTGGGCGGCGGGGTACACTTATGTCTCTATCTTTACATATGTTATCTATTTCAGAGTAATATTCTGTCTAGACCTAGTTCTTTGCAATCAAAGATAATATGTTTGAGGTCAGCATCATTTTCTAGGCATTTGGGGCATTTCGCATCTTCTAATATTCTTAATTTATAAAGGTGGGAGGGGACCGAGCAGTGGGCAAATCTCATTCTTGTTATTACTGATGTGAATTTTCTTGATTCAAAATGTACAGTGTTATACCATGGTATTGAGAGATCTTTCTTTATGTCACTGTACCATTTGCCCTTATTAACCTTTACTATATTCCAAATTCTTTTCCATAGCTCAAAGGTTTCATCTGTGATCGTCAAAAAGAGGTCTGTAAATGGGACTTTTAAAATGTTCTTATGGTCTTCGTCTGGTGGTCCTCTAGAAGCTGTGTCTGCTCTTTCGTTTCCAGCAATCCTTCTGTGGGAGGGAACCCATAGAAACTCCTATATTAACGTTATTACTGACTAATTCATGTAATATGTTATTGATCTTAAAAATAATATAATTGCATTTGAAACTTAAATTACTATTCCCCATAGCTACTAAGACACTTTTACTATCTGATATTAGTAATAGTGGAGTTACCAGAGCGTAAAAATCGTGCAAACCTCCGATTTTTGCAATACCTAGTGGATGAAAATTGAAAAGAAAAAAAAAGGAATGTGTAGGTAGCTGATAACATAAATAATAAAGTTTACCTATTGAAAAGTTGTGCTTTTGATTTTTAAATTGTTCTCTTCCACTTCAAGTAAACTCATAAACTGTAAAATTTTGAAGAAAATGTGCATATTCCTGTCTTCTAAAATATATAAGTATAGCAAAATAATAAAATATATTATTATTTTTTTGATTTGTATCGTTGCTTATATTCCAAAGAAAGACAATAAGTTGAAAAAAAAATATAATTTAGTTTTAAAATTAATATTTTTGTATGTAGATGAGCATACCTCCAAATGTGCTTGTTGTGTGCTTCGCCTGGTAAATGGCGTTCCCATTTTTCTTTGGTTTTAAATAGGAAGTTTAAAATTATTTTTTAGGCTTAACAAAGCCTTCTATTTCTTAATGTGTATAACTTTTTAGCTCTTACTTTATTAAATTTTCGGAAAATGTAGCACAAACTTTTCACGGATATTTCGAAGAAAATCTGTATTTCATTTCTTTTGGTTAGGTTTTTACAGAATAAAATTGATTTTTTTTCATTAATTATATTTGCTAAAACATACTTAAAGGAAAGAAATACAAATTAGGTTAAGAACTGATATTGTTTGTATTCAGGTAAGCATTTTTCAAACATAGGTCGCAGCATGCGTCTTTACGTGTACGTGACGTACGTATGTACGTGAGATTTGTAGCACCCAATTTTTTTTCTGGCTTTAAGTAGGAAGTTTAAATATATTTCAAAGACTAGAAAAAGTCTTTCATTTGTCGATGCATTTAATGTTTTAGCTCTCACTTAAATAAATTCTCAACAAATATAGAAAAATATTTTCGGGCTATTTTACACATTTTTGGAGATATTTAAACGTTTTTAAGTACTTAAAAGTTATCATTTCTCTAAAAATTAAATACGCACAACAAGTAAGTTTAAGACACTTTTCGTTACAACCCTTAATTAAATCCATCCAAACCCTTTGATCTTGGTTACGACGAGCATTAATCTGTAAAAACTTTGCAAAAACCTTATAGTTGTATTAAGCTTAGCAAAGCAAACTTTCATTTTTAAAAATTGTGTATTTCGTTAATTTTCAAAGTAAACAATCGGTTAAGAGTCACACTAACCGGAATAAGATTTTTTTTTTGGACCAGTTTTATCTGTTTGTGGGATATGTGTGTGAAGGCCAAAGGAAGATCTTCCGACCGAGCGAGGTGTTATGCTCGGTCAGGCCGGAGCCCACGTGATACATTTCAGCTGTCGTATATATACCGACGCGCTCAGAAAACTTCCATAGCGCGATGCAGGAATGTTAGGCGAATTGTGGGTACCGCCACATCACTCCCCCCCGAAGACCGGAGGTCGAATCTTGAAGTCTTGTCGCTTGAGTCGCCAGTGCCAGAGAGTTCCAGTGAGTCGGAACTGTGATGCTGCTGCACGGGATCCAGTGAGTCGGATAGCTGCCGTGCGGGGCCGATGCTACGTGCTGACCAGGAGAGATGTGCTCTGCTTGCTGACCGGTCGGTGTAGTGAGAAAGCCCGATGATGCCGATGCGGAGTCGCCCAGGCCGCGGTACATTGCGGCTAGCGGACGATGTACCCGATGAGGCGATGCTGGCTGGCGCGGTGCGGAGGGGCGGGGAGTGATGATGATGAAGGAGGCGTGTTCTGGCTTCACCAATGTGGGATATAAATGCGTGGCGGCCAAAGGAAGATCTTCCGACCGAGCGAGGTGGTATGCCCGGTCAGGCCGAAGCCCACGTGATACATTTCAGCTGTCGTATATATACCGACGCGCTTAGAAAACTTCGATAGCGCGATGCAGGAATGTTAGGCGAATTGTGGGTACCGCCACATGTTGAAATATTAATTTTTAATTAACTAAAAAATTGAAAGCACAAAAATTTTTTGGTAAACTTTGCAAGTGCAAGTAAAAAAAAAGAGACACCTAAAAAACAAAAATCCATTCACTATTACAATTTTCGGAGGTTCAAACCTCTGGCGACTCCAGCTCCACTGTAAGCATTTATAATTAAAATCTTAATTTTAAAAATAATTTATGCTTTTTTAAATAAAATAAATATATTTTTAATTTTTAAAATATTATTAAATTCAACGGTTAAACTATAGAGACCTGTGCTTTGTGCGGCAGTTCCATCTAGTAGCTGTTAAAGTAAATTTCTTTATAAAAATTTAAATCTAAGATTGCTATAAAAAAAATATTCATTCTTCAAAAATTTTACCCCCAAAAATATCCCCAAGATATTTTACCCCCTAAAAACCCCACTAAAGGTTAAGGTCCACAATGGGCTAATTTTAAAAGTTCCGGCCAACGCAAATAAACCCATTATTTAAATAGAACATAATCTAAGGAATAATTTTTATTATCACACCAAAGTTCTAAAGACTCCGAGTTGTTATTCAAGGTCAAACAATTTTTTATACCATAATCTACGTCAAGGCTCCGTCAATTATGGTTGTGGAGGACTATTGCCAAGTTTTAGTGAACGCGACGCTCAAAACATGCATTAAAGCTATGCAATAGCTATAGCTAAAAAATGATTGCTTTTGTAATTAAAAACCCGACTTAGTAAATCTACGTGGACATCAAACTCTTTGCAAACTTTTTTTACGTGAAAAAAATACCGTTCTGTGGAGGATGGGGTATCCTACCGGATACCGCGGATACCTTTGTGGACTAGCTGCGTCTTAAGATGGTATTAACGCAGCCACTACCCACTAAAAACTTGGTGGAACTCCTCCACAACCACCATTGACGGAGCCACAGGAGCCATAACATTACATCCGCGACTCCATCGGCGGTCGCCTGCTGTTTTTGGGTTATAGCAGGCTCGTCTTGGGGGAAGATTTATTTACCTTCCAGGCCCAACAAATATTCCTTTGGGCCTTGCTTGCGCTATTCTTTCTGAGTTCGCGATACTCAGGAGTACAATGCGCATCGCAACCAACTCGGAGACACGTGCAATGGGCGATAGCATCCCCAAGCAGCCGCCCCGAGTGCTCCAGCTATGGCGGGACGTTGTGATCACTTCTGATCCTACGTCTTCGCCTGGGGCTATTTCGGGGGTTGAACGCCTCCCGCTCTCTTAGACGCTCAACGTCCTCTTTAGCAGAGACCACCTGTTGTGTAAAAGTCTCCACCGCTTGCCACTTATGTCCACTCTCCAGCAAGGCGCAAAATATCGCTGAGAGTGTAATATCACGTCCGAGACAGTACGTCAATTCCGAGCGTTGTGTGTCTTCCATGCGGAACATGTCATAATCCTGTGCTAAGCCGTGTCACATACTTTACTGCAGTGGTGACAAGCCGTTGTTTCCTCTCGTCCTACTATCTCACATAGGTGCCAACCTAAGCAGTAAGCACCCAAGTTGGTAGCTGCGTGAGACGAAAAGACAGTGCACCGGTCTCTTAGTTGACCCATTCTTTTAGAAAAAGTCGAATGAATGTCAGCAGGTTGAACTGACTTGTGGCTGCTCTAGTCTCTCAACCCAAAGCTCAAGCGTTCGTTCTATGGCGCTTTTCCGCCATCCCTAGATAATGTCAGGTGACGGGTCCTGTCCAGTGTCTTGTCTCCAAATCCCAGGGCACAACTCATTGCTTACTTGGAATACCAGGCAAATGCGGTGCGTACCCCAAGCACGTAGAGCAGTCTATTCCAAAGTGGGCGATAACTCCCCCTTATGGGCGCTGAAGATCTAAAGGGGGGCGGTGTGGGACCCAGAAAAAAATGGGGGCGTTGTGTAGTGTTGTGGGGTTTGGGAGGCGATTTATTTTATCTGGATGCATTTTAAATTGAGACAAAAGGGGGCACTGACATAATTTGTTCTCAAAGTAGGCAGTTGATAAAATAAGTTTGGGAACCCCTGACGTAGAGGTTTCCTCTTCCTTTGAGTTTTTTCAAATCATTTGTAGGTATTTGGCCTCAAATCTGTTCTATGATTCGGACGACGTTGGACTCGACGTTGGGATCGATTACTTATTGCTTTTAAATAATAAAATAAGTTTTATTACATTAAGTTATAAAAAATGTTTGACCTTGAATAACAACTCGCAGACTTGACTTAGAAGTTTGGTGTAGTAATAAAAATTATTCCATAAAGGGCCCATTCACGGCAGTCCCCCGTGCAGGACTGCAAATGGAGATAGCTCACTGATTGGTTCACATTCGGTGTTTCCGATCGTGTGTTTTTTTAAATAATGGGTTTATTTGCGTTGCGTTTATCACCGTTTATGTTTTTTTAAATAATGCTTTTATTTGCGTTGGCCGGCACTTTTAAAACTAGCCCAAAATTGTATGGACGTTGGATCTTGTCCTTTATTTCTTCCCAGTTCCCACTTTTAGTGGGAAATCCCCATAGTTGGCAACACTGTTATCGTCTACGGAAGTGATTACTGAAAATTGAAATTCGGGAATCAATCGGGAATCATTGAAAATAAACCAAATAGTATAATTATTATTATTTGTGTGACTTTGAACTTATTATTTCAAGAATGAAAGTAAAAGATAATTTCGATTGTCTATGTAGGTCATAAAACAAGCGTATGGAAATAAAGGCTTTTTATTTATTTATTATGTAGGTCGTAGACGCTTAGTCTCATCGCAGTTTCCTAGATGGCGCTGCTGACTAAGAAACGTATTTAAACTTGTTAAAATGTAGTTCACGAATATTGAATAAAAAACTATAAGTTGTGAAGTAATTTATTAGAAAATAAATAACTAATTCGACCACCCCTGTGCATAATCAGGTAATCGAATAAATAAAAATGTTTAGGAAAGACAATATGTTCAACTCACAGTCGGGGCATTTTTGACATCTGTATGAGGGACCGTGCAGAAACTATAGAGGGCGTCGTAATTCGACTGCAGCGACACGGTGCGAGTAAAAGAAGTAACTTGTGAGGGACTTTGGCTTCGCATTCTCTTTGACCCCGGCTAGTTTTTATGTGATTTTTTAACGTTTTAGACTATAAAATAATTTAATACTTACGGGAGTGTAGCCACATGCGGCCGCGAGAACAACAACAAATTTCCAAGAATCCGCGATCGAAGGATTAAGTAAAAGACTAGATGACGCCCGCAACTCCGTTGCGCCAAAAATCATTTATCGCGCGAGAACCTTACATTTTCCCGAGATAAAAAGTATCCTATGTCCTTTCCCGGGGCTCAAAGCAAATCCATACCAAATTTCAGCAAAATTAGTTCAGCGGTTTGGGCGTGAAGTGCTAACAGACAGACAGACACACTTTCGCATTTAAAATAATAAGTATGGATGGGTTTCTTACCGTAAAAAAAAATCGGAAGCGTGAATAAAAATGTATAAAGCTTATCAAGTAACTAAGAAAATATCTGAAAAAGTAATTAGTAGCATCCATCAGCATAGAAAGTAAAAACTTGATAAATATTCAATGTAAATATTGCAATTAATTAATGAAGATGCAAAAAATACTTAAAATTGCTGAAAAATGAAAATGCATGTGGATTAATAAAACAAAACAAGTTCACTAAAATAAATGCTTTTATTTCATCAAACTTTTGCGATTCGATCGATTCCATCTCCACCAATGATAATAAATAAAAAAACTCAAAGATCTCCACACATCTCCACAACTTTTGTCTGTCACTATTTTTAACTAATTTCAGTCTGGACCTCATCAGTGCAGACAAATTAACACACAAATATTGCACTATTAATCTTTTTCCTACTTGAAGAATCATCCTTTTGAGAACTAACACTTTGACAAGATGGTTCAAGTTCAATACTATCCTCAGTGTTGAATTCCTGGCAGGACTTCTCCAAATTATCCTTACTTTTGACGCAACTTTATGCCAATTAAATGAACGGTGCGGTGAGGTATGTATGTTACGCTCAAAGACCGAAATCGCTCAGTGAGCGAAAAAATAGCCCACAACGCGTTGTGGTCATAGTGAACAGCCACGACGCGAATTTCGCGTCGTGGCTCTAATGAAAACGGCCACGACGCGTTCTGGCAATCACAAAAAGGCCATAACGCGAAATTCATGTCGTGGCTGATATGCTATTCTTTTCTCTTGATTTGTTCTTGATTGATTAATCATCCATAGGTATGGAAGATTATATTTGAATTACCACGCGTACTACAAAATATTTTTCTTTTACTAAATCACTGCTTAACGTGTTTATCATTATTATTTATAAATTATCCATAGTTTTATACTATCCGTACTAATAATAGTTATTATCAATATCTGTCTCTCTGTCTGTCTGGCGCAACGTAGTAGCGGACATCAACTAGTAGTATTATATTTAAATTATATTAATTAAAATAAAACTGTATTTTTATTATTTATTGAGATCAGATTACTTTACTTATACGTATATTTAGAAAAAAACAACAAGTAATATAAGTAGTATAAAACTATGGATATTTCATAAATATTTGTTGCGGATGTTTGACGCCATATTGTAAGGTAAAAAAAAAAAAAAAATTCTACCAAGCATATCGAGCATTGAGATACTATATACTATATCGAGTGGGGTATCAAAATAAAGGATTTTAGGTAAACACTGATTCTAAATATGTATATAACTTGCAGTTTTAATATTAAATGGAACGATAAATAATAAAAAGAAATTTTCTAAAAATGATTCCTATCTCAAAAATCTCGTATGAAATTCCAAAAAAAAACATTTACTTTCAAGTCACAACGCAGTACGTACGTAACTTGTATGAAGAAGTTTAATCTCAAGTCGGCACGGGTTATAGTTTAGGAATCGAACTTATATTTTTTTCTAGACAATATAGGGTCATTACGAAACTTTTGAGACGGTATGCGTAAAAATATATCGAACTTGAAATTTAAGGGACACCCTAATATATGTATACTAGCTGTCCCGGCAAACGTTGCTTTGCCATAATATAAAGTACCTATTTCGCCCATATTATTTTTTTGAAGTGACTAAATAAATGTGTTACCATAGCAACGTCTATCGCTATCCCGTCGCACAAACAATGGTCGCCCTCAGTCTCGAGTTGCAATAATTTACTATTATTTATTCAACAAATGCACTTATCAATATAAAAAGTAGATGTTGTCCGATTCTCAACCCTAGCCGATATGCTCGCTAAGATTCACGAAAATCGGTCGAGCCGTTTCAGAGGAGTTCAATTACGCACACCGTGACACGAGAATTTTATATATTAGATATATATTTATTATCTTATATCTTTAAACGAGCAATTCTTGTATTTATTTGGAATCTCGGAATCGGTTCCAACGATTTTCATTAAATTTACTATATATAGGGGGTTTCAGGGGCGATAAATCGATCTAGCTAGGAATTATTTTCATAAAATGTCATTTTATGTGTGTTTTTTTAATTTTTTTAATACCGAGCGAAGCTCGGTCATATAGCTAGTTATAATTATATAATTATATTACTAGCTGTATCATGTATGACCGAGCTTCGCTCGGTATTCAAAACATTAAAAAAACACTCATAAAATGACATTTTATGAAAATGATTCCTAGCTAGATCGATTTATCGCCCCCGAAACCCTCTATATACTAAATTTCATGAAAATCGTTTCAGCCGATTCCGAGATTCTAATTATATATCTAATATATATAAATCTCCTGTCACGATGTTTGTTCGCGATGGATTTCTAAACTACTGAACCGATTTTAATGTTTTCTTTTTTTAAATGTGTGCTTTTATCCAACTTGAGAGATAGGATAGCTTAGATCTTTAATTATAGTCGCAATTTTATTTTATTGCAATTTATTTGTCTATAAAGAGCGACCATTGTTTATGCGACGCGGGTCACGGGATAGCGATGGACGTTGCCATGGTGATATACTTATATTTTAGTCACTAATTCAATAAAATAATACGGGCGATATACTTTATATAAAATATTGCAAAGAAACGTTTGCCGGGACAGCTAGTATATTTATATACAAGAATTGCCCGTTTAAAGACATAAGACGATGTATCGCCCCCGAAACCCCCTATATACTAAATTTCATGAAAATCGTTGGAGCCGATTCCGAGATTCTAATTATATATATATTTATATACAAGAATTGCCCGCTTAAAGATATAAGATTAGTTTGAAAGGGGGGTTAGCATACAATGAAAAACCCAGCTCTAATGTAGTTTTGATGTTATCGGAGCGCTCGCTGTATAGAAATTAATGGTGTGACCGCCTGACGTATGGCCAGTGCTGGGGTCAGACGATTGATTTTGGTGACATTTTTTACCGCTAATAGACTGGGGGCGAGTGTCTCGCTGACTTATGGTGCCGGTTCACACAGTGCGAGCAGCTGAATTAACAGCAGGCAGCTATTGTGCCTGTGTACTCGCGCGAGAACAGCTCGCCTCGCCTCCCTGGGTCACAACTCACACCATGCACGCCGAGCTGCTGACGTTGCACTAGATAGATAATATCCCAGTGACATCGCATAGTCGAGTTGGATCTGTGGCGGGGAAAAGCGAGTGGCGAGTGAAAACAAAAAATAAAAAATCGTATGATGCGGTCACACGGTGCAAGCTGCTGCACCTCAGTGACTATTTCAGCTCGTATGTCAGCTCGCACTTTGTAACCCAGCCAAAAATGAAAGAGAGCGCAGAAAAAGATAGAGAAGTGTGGAGGAGAGCAGTTTGAGGTAGAGACAGTCCACAGTGAGGAATAAGGACCCTCAGATTGTGCTGTACAAGGAGTTTTGAAGTCGGACACGGATTTTTGTGACGCAATCCGTAAAAAACCCAGTCATATTTACAGTTGGTAAAGTAGCAGCTATACAGATATTACTGTTTCATCTGCCGTTGATGCAATAGTAGGTATTGCATCAACGGCAGATGGCAGCAATAGGCATTCACATATTCCCAACGGAGGTTCCTGCGTGGAGCCACGCTTAAATGAAAATTTAACAGTAACCAGAATACTATGTAACCGTACAAAAATTCGTTTATCGAGCAGGAACCGTACATTTTGCCGCGATAATATAAATTATATATTTCAGGATGATATCATTTGACCTTTCCCGGGACTTAGTATCTCCAATTTCAACAAAATCGTACCAGCGATTTGGGCGTGAAGAGGTAATCAGACAGACATACTTTTGCATTTATAATTTAAGTAAGATAATATGATAATATCCATAAATAATTCAAGACGTAAGTGGAAGAATAAGGTAAGTAACATGAAAAAACTTAACGTTTTTTTGCTTAAATGGAGGCTTTAGGAATTAGGGCCGGAAAAATTATTTGAAATAGAAAAACTATGGATTATATGTGAAGCCAGATATATTAGATAGGTTATGAAGGAGATAACTTACAAGTTTTATTAAAATAATTAGGGAAAAATTGAGTTATTGTCCGCATGTTACGAAATGTTACTTGTTCGATTCTTGACGTCTTCAATTATTAAAAAGCCTCATCCCTACATTTTCTGTCTTAACTCCTCAAGTCCCCACTTTAGCGTCAGCTAATTAGTACCTGTACCCTTTAGACAAGTCCTTTACCGCTTCTTTATAGAATCGCCGATCAAAATAGGGGTTAGTTCTCGAACGGTAGGCCTTGTGTAGACGTTCTAAAAGTGTTAACTTTGTTAATCTATTTAAAAATAGATATTTTCATTTCATTTCATTTGAAATGTATGAAATTAACCCATTGGGGCTTGCCCAAGCGGCCACCGGCGGTCGCGTAACAATTGAATATCTATTGCGTCTGTCATTTCCACGATCGAGGATAACCATGAGCATTCGTTAATATTATGACGTTGACGTTCGACTCGTCTAATGTCAATTTCATACATTTTAATCGGCGTGTCTATAAAGAAGCGATAAAGAATAAATCTTGGCTACAGGCGCTGTCACGGAAGAGACGGGCGGCAGCGGGGACATTTATTGTTTTCGTCGGACTATTCAATATAAGCGAGATCGCGATAACGTTATCACAAGATAGGCGTTAAGTGACTTTTTGTTTACTTAATGCCAACAATTTTAATGCAGGTTCTTTGGATAGAGGATAGAGTGTTTAATTAAGTCTTAGTTAGAACCTAAACTTTAACCAAAGAAATTCCGTAACGAAAAACACGTAACATTCGGCTGACGTCGTTTCAGTTCGGCAGTCTTCGGCTCGGTGTGGCTCGGGCGTGGTGCTTGACCGTGTCAGGGGCGAGGGTCCAGACAGACTTCAGCACGGTGTTTGTGCGACTATGCGAATTATAATTGCATTAAAAACTGCTATGCAATAGCTTTAAACAGAATTCACAAATATCTCCATTATTTTTATTAAAATTAGCCCAGCGGTTTAAGCGTAAAGACAGACAGAACTTTCGCATTTTTAAAAGTTTAGATAATAGAGCGTTTACTAAAACAGAAGGTCATCAAAATTACATTCCAACTTTGTGTAATAAAAAATGTTTTGAATATCACAAAACAGCGTCAAGAATTCGACACTTCTCGTTTTTATTGGCTCCTTCCCTTTGAAACGTTACACGGCAAAAATTTCAATTTTAAAAGGGACTTATCTTAAGTGACTTTTTCGCGATTTCTCTACTACTACTTTTTCACTTGAAGATAATCTTTAATTAAAACCTATCTTTGTTCCCGGCCTCCTCTTAATCAAGTACGTGATTTATATATCGACCTTACGGCTATGATAATAAGGTTCACAAGGTAGTCCCAGGGGACAGTGGGCCCAAACGCGTCAACAGCCTGAGGCCGTCTGTCCACTGCCGCAGTCACCGGGACTGAAATTCGAATAAAATTCCACACCATTGAGTGATATAGGTTTTATTTTGCTCTGTGCCACTACAAAGCAGCGCAACTGGGTCGCCAGACCTATGTCGGTAGAAAATGAAAAATATAAGCCTAAGGCTCAGTGCAGACAGAACGGAGCCCAGCGGTGAGGATTTTATTAAGGCGAAGACAACTGCCGATTCGACATCTTTGTGCAGTTTTCTAGACGTATGTATTTCATTGATTGGCACAAAAAATTTGATTTTTGATTATATTTGAAAAAGCTTCTTTATTTTAAATAATAAAATAATGTATTTCTACTGGATGAAAAAAAATAATACCAAAGTCACATCTTCCAGGAACTTTAAACAGTTCGAACTAAAATAATATACAATAAGCTATGTTTTTGAACATTTGTATATTTGATGCCTTTTACATAAATCCAAAGCTTATAAGATTTAATTTTCGGTTCTGACATCTAGATTTCCCATAATATTTATTTTTTCCTCTAACAAACGAAAAATGTATCCACGTTACCGAGTGAACACTTCACATCTCTGTCTCTCTGGCATGAAAATTGACAGTGGTGCGAGAGTGATGCGAGACATGCGAATCCTCAAGGCAGTTGTCAGGGCCTTAACGCACTTGAAAATGAATTTTAAAATTATTGAACTAAAGTGTGTTAAGGGATTTCCGCGTATCTTGGAGGACGCACGAGCATTTTTGTAAGTTTCAAACATTTTTGCACTTTAGTATAATAATTTTAAAATAAGTTTAATAATTTTGAAGTGCGTTAATAAAATCCTCTCCGCTGCACTCCCTTTTATCTGCGCTAAGGGATCAATAATTCTGACCGCAACGCGACGCGTAGATGCATTTCTGTCTGGTTTTGACAGATTTGCAAGAACGCTCACGAAATCTGTCAATTCAGTACAAATTTATAAATACATCTACGCATCGCATTGCATTGCAGTCTGAATCGACCCTATAGTGGCATTTTATTTGAATTTATGTCGGTGTACCGGTGACGTCCCGGTAACGGCGGTGGACACACGGCGTGAGATTTGACTTTGTACCGTGTTTAACGGACACCCTGATGAATACGTAATGATTATGGGTAAGGATACAGTTTGATTTACGGTAGCAGAAACACTTGAATAAGGTTTCAATAGAAGTTTACCAATTCCTTGTTGATTGGTTAATCATAATGTTTTAACAAAACAAAACACTAGTGAACAGTGAATTCGAAAACAGTTTCCATAAAAAACGGGTCACAAGTTGAGATTTTTAAATAATGAAAGAAACGTATTAAATATTTACTCATAATATTATTTTGTTATAGTTAAACTAATCTAAATGTCAAATTAAAGACAGCACCTATTGTAACCCACAGAAGTTCTAGAAAGTGCTAAAGAAAACTACCACTCAAAAAACAGCCCAATGTGGTAGCCATTTAAGAATATTTTCGATATCCCACATTCTAATTTACATAAAACGCATTACAAGAACGTAAATCCTCGACATCAGTGTAAACAATAATCCCTGAATTAATCAAACTCTGAAATGATTTCAATATTGACGTAACTCCGGGGGCGCGTGTTTGCCGACAAACAGACAAACACCAATATCCGCCGGCCCGCGGCCCTATGGTAATGAGGGCCTCGCTGATACACTTAATTGTTTTTGAGATATTGGGCGGAGAAAATGGTGGGTGGAAAAAAGTTTTTTTAATCTCTTGTTTCTCTATAAATGCAAAAAAAAAACAAAATAACTTTTTTTTTTCATATTATGCGTATTGCTGAAGCTACTTTAATTAGTAATTCACTAATTATTTACTTATTTAGTAGATTACTAATTAAATATGTAGCTTTAGTTTTCCTAGGAAAAAAGAACTTGTGAAGCGTAGATGGTTGTACTACGCTCGTAGCTAGCCGTAGCTTCACCGTAGCAGACTAGATACGGCCATAATATTATAATCGTTTCAATTAGTATAACACTGGTCTGCGGTTTCAATTCATTTTGATATAAATTGTAATGTTTAAACAATGATTAAATCTACTACGTACTATTTATTTTCAGTAAAATGCTCGAAACACCCTGTAAATCTTCGCTCAGAATGTTATACCATTGAAAGCACACATACCTTCTATGAACATTAGTTGCAAAACGTATCATATCTCACAGAATTATGTTCTCAGTATTTAGTACGCTGTCGAGTGTCGTGTATAAGTCGTTAATCATAACTCAGAACTAAAACTTGCTCGGATAACCTTAAGCCTGTCATAAAAGTTGGGGGTAATGAAGACTTATGGGTCTGTCTGTCACTCCCCCTCTCCCCCCGGCTCCCGGTGACGTCACCCCCTCCCCCTGTCATCACGATTGGCTTCGTTACGTGATTAAGAGGAGATAATGCGTCAGCCTTTTGTAGAGATCTCTTCCGGATTGAAGTGTTAACTTTATGATTTTTATAGCAAAGAAAATGGGGTCTATACTATGGTTATAATTTTATTGTTTAGTATAATAGGAAAACAGCTTACCTTTTTGTTATAATATCAAAGACTATGAATTCTAAATTCAGTATTGCTACTTGCAGGAAATGCAAATACATAAATACAATACGATTTATCCATACTGACGTGACAGACCTGTTTATTACCTCTTGCCTCTTGGTTAAACACCTGCATCGATTTTTATGTTTAGTGAAGAGATACTGTGAGTCAATGGAAATTTAGTTTTTCTGCGGAAAAATGCAAGGTTCCTCGACGTGAGGAAGTTGTGGAAAACCCTACTTTGTGTGTTTTAGTTTCTAGCATGATATCTCTTATATATAAAATTCTCGTGTCACAATGTTAGTCCACGAACTCCTCCGAAACGGCTTTACTGATTTTGACCAAATTTTATATGCATATTCAGTAGGTCTGAGAATCGGCTACTCGGTACTTTATATATTGATAAGTGCATTTGTTGAATAAAATAATAGTAAATTATTACAACCTGAGACGACCGACGGCGACCATTGTTTGTGCGACGCGATAGTGATCGACGTTGCCATGGTGACATACTTATTTAGTCACTTCAATAAAACAATATGGCAAATATATTATGGTAAAGCAAAGTTTGCCGGGACAGCTAGTATTATTATAATAACTTCCACACCGGTTTCGGTGACGATGGCCGGTTTCATTGAACCAGGTTAGTTACGCAGGAGCAATTTTATAGTGCCCAAGTGTATGCGCAGTACACCATAGCACTCTCTATTTCTTTTACTCTCATAACCCAGTGGGATGGACGACCGACACGACTGGCGAGAGATCAGGCGCAGGACCGACTTTTTACATGCCCATCCGACGCATGGATAATCTTACTTGTCAATCAGGTGATCAGCCTGCATTATCCTAACTAAACTTGGAAATAACATAGTGTTTCCAACGCGGGAATCCCACGACCTCCGAGTTAAGAGCCACGCTCTGAACCACTGGACCACGGAGGCGTTATTATAGCATATTAAGTAATTAGTAGATAGCATATTATAGTAGCGGGTACTAAATTAGCATGTATTCGTATTATCAAAATAAAAAGCATAAAGCATGTTGTATACGAATATAAACACATAAACTGTTTAAGCTATCAGTTTTTCACGCTTCGAGTGTTTTAAAAGGTTTTGCGGCCAGTCAACCAGAGCTTACTTCGAGTTCAGTTCATCCCCCGCGTGTATCAGATATACCCGGGTTAGTGATGTACCCGGCTTTATTCCCGGGATGCATCTGTCGCGGTTCCGCGTCAATGGGCATAATACATCAGGAACCATTCACTGCCGCCTCACGATTTACAGGTTTAAATGGTGATGGGATTGATGAATCGATATGTCGACAATATTTGCGTTGACATCTAATCTAACTATTAAAATAAAAATTAATTTCAATTTTTTTAGCCTTGCAAAAACTTGAGAACCGCTGAACCGATTTGGCAGTCTGGAAATATATGTTTAAGTCCTGGGAAGGTTTATACGGCGAAAAATTTACGACGTCATCTCGTTGTAAATAAAATGTATTAAGTCTTTACATTATGAAAAATGTAGAATATAGAGGTAATATCATTTATAATTATTGACGAAAATTATGAAAAAAAACGGACATAAACATAGACCATATAAGCATATGCTTTCTAGACTCTTCAGAGTAACCTACCTTGTAATACACCACAAAATAATAAAAAGATACCAATAAGTTTAATAAATGTCGAAAATTTTATTAAACAAAATAATATGTCTGTTATTAATATTGTGACAATTAAAAAATAAATAAACAAGGAAAATTCGAAAACATGGAGCTATCACGTCTCGTCCTACTTTTATTTTAACATCGATATTCCACAAGATATCCCATGTGTCCCATCCCTAGTCATCAGACGGTAGTATCGGAGATTTGCGTCGTCGGCTCAGAGTGATTTCCCGCGGGGTTCGGACACCTCACTACAACGCTAGTGACGTGCTAATTATTTCCCGGATTACGCTAATGCCTCTAATAGTTTAGTTGTTTATAGAAACTGGATTTTTAATTGATTTTCTTGGCCGTCTTGGGGTTTAAAATTCTACCACAGGAAGAAAATTTTAAAAATGTCCTAATAGGCAATGTTTGTTAATTATTTTGCGAAGGTTTTTCTTTGTATTTACTATAGCTTTGATTTTTAGATAAGAGCCCCTTGTTATATTCTACCATAAAAGTTTAGTAGAAAATGACCAAACAGTTTCTGTCATAAAAGAAAATTGCCATTCATATTTTTCTAAGCTTTTTCTTTACGTGGACTGTAGCTTTGATTTTTAATTAGTGGCCTTCTTTGCCATACTCATTCGATACCTTTTGAAATATCATAAAACAGCAAATGGTCTTGCGGCTTACAAAATATACAAATGAGAAATCCATCGCTCATTAGTTTGGTAATAACGCGATACAAATCAAACATCAATACGTATTCATCGCCATGGCATCATATAATCCACGGGGAACCCCCGGGGGGACGTAGAGGACGAAGGGGACGAAGGGGGAGGGGGGGAGGGGGTCGAACAACGGGCTCGTTACGCCGCTTCCGCCGGATGTAGCGTCGTGATGCATTGTCGTGGCGCTGAGGGTGGACGGCGATATTTTGTCACTGTATTAATATATTCCCGGGGACATATTTTTATGAGTTTGTTAAGGCGCTTCCGCGAGGGGACTTCGGATGTCGTTAATTAGAAAAATGTTTTGTAAAGTACCATCGAAGAAATTGATTTTTACGCAGTTGACGGACTTACGTCATTTGGTCGGATTGTGTCAATTCAATCAAGCTATCGGATGGGTTTGACTTAACGCGACCAAAATACGTAGGTCCGCCATCTACCTACGAATCAACTTCTCTGATAGTACTTTCTTATAAGGCTCTATTTATAGGCGTCCGCTCGAACGCGTAGCTTGGGTTTGTAAGTGAATCGTTACATACTATTGCTTGTAATCTCACAGTGTAGCGGCCAAAACGCGCGTTGCTGCGGACGCAAAAATCCAATCTTATTGACAGCTTCGGCGCGGTTGGGCTAGCGCTTACAGCGTCGTTTGTGTTATATGCCGTTGCGTTGTAAGACGCAGACTTAAGAGGGGGAGGGATATGTATATAATAATTCCAAATCCGATTAGAAATGTTTACGAAAATAATTTAGCGGAATAAAACGGTTACAAAATAACAATAAATCGTATAAAATTTCCATGATCGTGTTAAAGTGAAACGTGATAAAGTTTTTCCCGACTCTAATTCCATATTTCACGAGTCAGCGTGGCGCTAAAGGGCTGACGCATTAATTAAACCGAGTCTCCTCCACATCGATGTAGCATAGCCGGGGACGTCGCGTATAGACCTTACGAGCGAATTTTGGTGGCGAAATTTCGATTAGCAAAAATTCTGCGGCATTCGGTTTCATAGGAATTTCCTACTTTATTCTCGCAAGCTTAATCAGTATTTCACTACATATTATAAAACAAAGTCGCTTTTTTCCCTCATGTCCCTTTGTTCCCTTTAATCTTTAAAACTACGCAAATGATTTTGATGCGGTTTTCTTTAATAGATAGAGTGATTAAGGGGGAAGGTTTATAAGTATAATAACATTCATTTAATAGTGGAGAAATACTGTTATTTTTGGGGTTTTTAATGTGATGTCGTAAATAATTACATTTTTCCGCTCACATTGCAAACGCAAGCTGAACTCTACGAGATTTATCAAAATAATGTACTAAGTATTATACACTATGAAAAGGTCTACAGAAAACTCTGCGATGGTATATGTCTATCTCTTATGGATATCCCGCAATTACATTTTTTGTCATTTACTTTTAACTTTAAATAATGGCTAATTTTCGAAGCGATTTTAACCAATACGGCAATAATCCTTTGTTCCGAGTGTTGTTTTACCCTTAAAAATTAAGATATTTATTTTCTGAAATAAAATAAACTAGAAACGCAAATGTATAATTATATACATCTTACGTCATACATTTTCAAGTAGAATTATAACAATTGGCGCTGTTGGTACAGCGTTTCAAAAGCTTAGTTTATGTACTTTGAGGTTGGCTATGTATCTAGTCGCCCCCATAAATTAACCATGGTTGCCACCATAATATCTGCAAAACTAGTAGACATAATCGATATCTATCACGATGAATACGCACCTCTAGAACGTGTCACATTCGTAATTTCTTGGTTCATCGTGGGCCATCGTAAAGAAGTCACAAAAGATTTTTCGACAAAGTTTTTCTCGAATACCCGGTTACCAGGTGAACTTCATATCACTTTTTTTCCAATATAAACCTTCCCCTCAGGGAAGGTGTAGACAAAATTGAAATTATTTTTTTTGTATAGATAATGATATGGGTGTCATTTACTATGGTACATCGATGGTCGTGAAAACCGATTTGCAAATGAATCCCGCGGCGCGGCGGTGTCGGCAGCTCGGGACTCCCGCTCGGGACAACTCTTTGTTTCGCCCGCGTTTTTTGCTCCACTCATTTTGTGATAACTTGCATATTTTCATGGTAATGGCAGATTAAGTTTTGAAACTAAGCTGTCTTCGAAATCCTTAGCTTTTAGGTTTCATTTGAAATGATGTATAGTAATTAGTAAGAAATAGCCAAGGAATTATAAGAAATACATATTTGTAGTAAACTTGGCATAGTCATAGGAGATCACTGCAATGGACACAGGAGACTTAATTTGGTGCCGTATAGAATTTCTCTAATACATCTAATTCCATCATCTAGCGTCTAATTAAGACGACGACAACGAATTTTGTCGATACTTTCTTCTCCAATTTTAGAATTTTTCAAATGTTGCTTAGCTAAAATTTTGTAGGTCCTAATCATCACCTTGTTGAGTGGCAGTTTTTCACCGTGCGTTTTTCACGTAACTTTCTGCCACGCACTGTAAAACTCTGGAACGAACTGTCGCAAGCAGTATTCCTGCAAACCTTCAGGAAGAGAACGTATTCCCTCGTTAGGTTGTTCAAACGTAGATAGGCGACGGTAGTTACTTTCCACCAGGTGAACCGTTTGCCCCCGTTTTTTTTAAAAGAGGTAGATAATATTCGTAACATCACGTAAAACTGTCCTAATGTATTTAAAATGTTGTAATGTATCGCGTGTAGCTAATTTGTTGGTTATTTGTAACTTTACGGTGCAAGTCCATTAGCTTTCAATATTATCTTTGATCGTCGCAGTCGTGTCACAGCCGTGATGTACCGGCCCTTTGTGTTTCATGAAATATAACACAGCAATGTCATTTTTGTTAGCACGTCATGATTTTAAGATTTTATCAATGCAGCGGGTGGCAGCACAGTATGTCTATAGTCCATACTAATAATATTATAAATGCGAAACTGTGTCCGTCTGTATGTCTGTCTGTCAGTAACTTTTTTGCTGGTTATGGAGGTATATTTCCGTGCAGGGAAAGGACTTAAGATACTTTCCGGGAAAATTGTACGGTTCTAGCGCGATATACGAATTTTGGCGCAACGGGGTTGCGGACGTCATCTGAGGCCGTAGACAAAGTCCCTTTCGTTAAAAACGATGACGAAATTCGTTATCAAAATGTATGGGATTTGACATTAGTCTTCGCAAGCGAAATGTCATTTAGCGATGACTTATGTCAAACCGCATACATTTTGATAACGAATTTCGTCATCGTTTTTAACGAAAGATACTTTGCCTAATGGCCCGTATTCACTTTCATTAGTAATAAGTGCAAGTGATTAGGGCAAGTGATTAGTTATTAGAAAAAAGTAAGTGTGGACAGCGACTGTTTAGTGCAAGTGATTAGCCGGCTGCGTAGTAACGTGATTAGTTCTGTATTCACTTTGATTAGTGATTAAGTGCAGGTGACTAGTACAGGTGATGAGTGATTAGTAGAAAGTAAGTGTGGACAGCGATTGATTAGTGCAAGTGACTAGTCGGCTGCGTAGTAACGTGATTAAAAGCGTGTTCTATTTTTTGCGAGTGCAAGTGCGTGACAGATGAAAACCAATTTTGGTTTCGTTTGACAGCTCGAGATTGTTACTATTATTCCGCTAGGTATATTAACTTTATGGGCCAGACTGACGTGGTGTGCCGTGTGAAGCGTCCATAGATATAGTATATCATTATTAAATAATATACCTATTAAAAGTACAAAAGGACACCCTTTCAATTACTTCCATACTAATCCATACTTATAACTTACTAATATACTAATAATATTATAAATGCGAATGTGTGTCTGTCTGTCTGTTACCTCTTCACGTTTATACCTCAGAAGTCAGAACCGATTTTGCTGAAATTTGGCATGGAGATACTTTGAGTCCTGGGAAAGGACATATAAAAATACTTCGTGGTCTTTATAATATATAAAACTCAAAGGTGACTGACTGACATGTTGATCTATCAACGCACAGCCCAAGCCACTGGACCGATCGGGCTGAAATGTGGCATGCATGTAGATGTTATGACGTAGGCATCCGCTAAGAAAGGATTTTGATCAATTCTACCTCCAAGGGGTGAAAATAGGGGATCAAAGTTTGTATATAACAATACTTCTTAACGCGAGCGAAGCCGCGGGCAAAAGCTCGTTTTTAATAAAACCAATATTAAAAATGAAGGACATGTCAAAATGGCAGTTTTATTTTTGAAACTTGAACGCTCGTGTTGACAGCTACTACTGAATTTACTAAATTAAATTACTAAAGAGCCACTAAACAAGAATTGGACACTACTTGCACTACACACCTGCACTCCACTGACTCAATTACTAATCACTTGCACTTGCACTAATCAAAGTGAATACAGGCCTTAAGGGGGCTGGTATGATGAATTTAATGTTCATAAAAAATGAACGCTCCAAAAACAACGAATTTCGATGCAACAAAGACACGGGTAATATCCAGTACTATCAGAGGTATTGATTAATAGGCAGCTGGCAAGCCTACATAATAAGGATGATGACGAGGTCAAAGCTTAGCGGATTTTATTAATAAAATAAAGAAATCACGCTAAAAATAAGTGTTCCCAAAATTTCAACTTGATAGCATATGTATTTTTTTTGCTATGCGCCTTCAAAGTTGGATATTCAAGTCGTTTTTTTTTTCAATTAAATTTCTTAATACTTTTATACCATTCGATAACTTTAAATGCAATTAAAAGCAACTTTTGTTATGCAACCACTTTCATAAATGCATTATTTAATGTACTTATCGAACAAAGTTCTTTCCCGAATCCCGATGCGTACAAACTACGAAAGTGTGACGTCATACTTTCGTGGCACTTTGTATGGAGCATTTCGGGCAGGTCTATTTTATGAGATGTTTGAATTGTCATATCTTGGTGAATTTTAAGGCTATCAGACTCATTCTTTCAGCAATTTTTAAGGGTCTTTCAATTACCAATAAGAAAAAAAATAATCATCATGCCTATTCAGTCGGGCTATTATAAATCGATATAAATCGTGACCCATCACGCGGAAAAGATTCAACCTGAACAAATTAAGTAAGACCGCTATTATTCGATAAATAAATTTTCTGATTGTGCACGAGCTACAAGCAACATTTAGAAAAGCTTTACCCATAAAACAATAATTTATCATTACCAGTTTTATATCTCAACAACCCAGACCTCGTATAGTGCCCCCGGCGCGTATCGGCTAAGCGCCTTATCTCTTCCACTCCACGGGCCACTCCAATATCAATTTATACTTAATTCCACTACACTACGCCCGATGAGTCTGCATGCGGACAAATTAACAGATATACAAATATATTTATAGCTATATCATACTACGAGGATGCTAGATTTTGATAATTAATAAATTAACGAGAATTTCTTTTAAAATAATTTTTGAAGGGAAAAGAAATATAAATTGTGTATATTTTGCAACATCTTCGAATTATACTTGCTTAGATGAAATTTGGCGCAGAGTTAGGTACTTTGAGTCAGAACTCCCAAAATAAGATTTTATAAATTTTTTTCAAAAGAAATGTACGGTTCCGAGTGAAAAAAATAAATGTCCATGCACTCAAATTGCAGATATCCAGTATTGCAAAAACTTATAACTATTACTTACTCAAACAAAACTATTACTCAAACGTCCCTTGTGTTTTAAAACACATTTCCCTGGGCGGGAAAGCGGTAGGGCGGCGGGGTGAGGGCGGGCGTCGTAAACAGCCTGCCGCGGCAGTCACGTGGCGAGCGCCGGAGGTGCATCACTCCTAGGGAGCTATCATCATCATCACTCCTATAGGCCGGCAAGTTGCAAGTGCGTTACTTCCTCTCTGATGTTACGAGTGTCCATTAGTCGCTTTTGATCAGGCGACCGGCTCGCTTACAACCTAACTTAAAAAAAATCAACAACAACAAACAACAGCAGCAACAAACAACAACAGCAACAAAAGTCCTTAAGAGTGATGCCCTCCGGTTGGAATTATTAGACCGTATTGAATTTACACTTTAGAGAACGCAACCACTCTAAAGAATATCAATACAAAACATATCACAATAATATAACATATCTAGGTCATAATCAATGTTAGTGTAGGAACGTGTGTGCTACCTATGTACTGGTGAGTTTATTTTATTATTGTTTTGTAACTGTTGTAGGAGTATGTATGTAATTGATTGTACTGTCGGTCCTTGGTGGAAATCATTTTATACACAACACTTATAGCTGTCCTGGCAAAGGTTGCTTTGCCATAATAATATATAAAGTATTTTGAGCATATTATTGTTTTATTGAAGTGACTAAATAAGTATGTCGCCATGGCAACGTCGATCGCTATCCCGTCGCACAAACAATGGTCACCGTCAGTCTCAGGTACTATTATTTATTCAACAAATGCACTTATCAATATATATAAAGTACCGAGTAGCCGATTCTCAGACCAACTGAATGTGCATATAAAATTTGGTAAAAATCAGTAAAGCCGTTTCGGAGAAGTTCGCTGACTAACATTGTGACACGAGAATTTCATATATAAGATTACGTGCACTTTTTCCACTATATTCATTAATTACAATTTAAACACGACCGGTTTGAAAATAAATCATCATCAGGTGTACTTAACATCAGTAGTTTTTGTTGTAGAAGAAAGTTTAATTAGGATGTTGCCCAAGACTTCAATCATTTAACCTATTTATATATTTTGTTGTTGCAGCAATTTAAATAGAAAAGATATTATGTCCTTTCCATGGCGTAAATTATATTTTATTATAAAATTATTTCGGTGGCTTTAATGCTTCTTCAATGCAGACAAACACAACTTTCCTCTTTGTAATATATTTAGAGTAGCTAAAAGCTATCTTAATGCTTTATTACTAAAGTGAATGCTATTATTCACATTATCAATTAAAAACAAAACATTCTGTACAAGACAACCTCTACGGGGGTGCTACGATGTGCTACGCCGTAGAGTTTTGCTACGCATAATTTTTAGTGTTAATAATATTATATATTTTATTCCTTGAATAAAACTTCGTTTTATTGCTTTACCACAAAAATTGAGAATATTAAATAAATTTTACTCGAGTTAAGACTTTTTTTGGGAAATAGAGTTTTAACTACAATATTGTTTGTGAAAACATAGAAGGATTCCGAAATAGTGCAAATAGATGGGCTTGATTCGTATAGTATGTTTTTATTAAAATTGAATTTGTGAAGTCAGAAAAAAGTTTTTTATCAATAATAAATTGACAAAGCAGATCAAATATTTTGTTTGATTAGCATACTTCACAAGACTTAGGGCCTGTTTCACCACTTCCTGATAAGTGTCGTCCACAACTTATCTGACAGACACTCCATACTCTTTCTATCAAGTTCTGTTGAGGATAGCCTATCCGGCACTTATCAGGAAGTGCTGATACAGGCTCTAGGTGTATTATTTTTAAGTACTTATTAACTTCAATTTCTACTTTATTAGCTAGCAAATACAACATCTTCATACACACATCTTCATAGTTCAGATTTTTCTTGTGGTATTTAATAAGAAACAAAAAACTAATCCGGATTTTTTTATCCTTTGGAAAGAATATTAATTTATTTACGGCCAAAGAAAAGTGGTATGCCAACAAACGGTCTGCATGGTTTGGTCAGTTACTTATAGTAGCTAGCTGCCCTTCCGGAGCCTTTTTACTGGTTGCATCGCTTTATTAAATAAAATAAAAAAACTTTATTTAGAAAATTACAGTCCATATTTGTTACGTTGTTATTATTAGGTTGATTTAAACACAGTACTCAAGCTTTGAACTAGTTTACATGATTAACTGACATGAATTTTATCATAATTGTTACTAAAACAGGAATGAGAGATTTTCCGTTAGTCGACAGAAAAAAAGCAGCAAGATCCAAATAATGTATTTTTAGGTAAAAAAACACGTCTTTATTTTAAACATCGAAGATTATAATGATATTTAATTTGACTATAAGCAGTAAATATGGTTAACATTTTCTCTCATTCGAATAATAATTGCAGTTTTATAAAACAATGCCAATAAATAAATTTTATTTATTTATTGGCATACAATTTTTTTGTGCCAGTAATATTTTGTTCAATCGAAATATTGTAAAAAGCTTTGAATAGTATAACAAAAACAAATTTTTAAAGCTGTACGATAAGGCATTTTGTGCAATATTTCAAGCACTAATCGTCTCTAACAAAAAACATTTTACAATATTGACTACCAACCCTTACAAATCCGATTTTTATACCCCTATCGAGATTACGATGTGCTCTCAAAGTTATATTTATCATTAAATCGGAAAGCTTTCTCGGGGGCAAGCATCCGCGCTAACGCAATAACGGGGGCCCGTCAGACCTTGTTTGTGCCAGAACTTAATACTTATTACATTTGCGCTAATTCATTCAATTTTGAAACAATGGCGGGGGGGGCGCGGCCAGTCAGGCCCCGCCCCATACCTGCTCCGCTCCGAATAATTACGATGTAATGAGCTTATGTATATAGCTTTGATGAGTTATGTACGTGGTTTTGAGCTGGCAAAAGGTTTCCCTATTGGGGCTTAAAGCCTTCAATTTGTGGTGGTGAAGTTGCGAAAATGTCTTATATTAAACATATTTTTGCTTTCATCACATTTTATGGTACTCGTAATATAACATTAGCTAAGATTTTAGATTCAGTAAATATTATTTATTGGTCAAGCGAGACAAAATAAAAATCCCAGTTCCAATGAAAAAAGGGTTCAATTTTTCTTAAGAGCCCGGGTTACTCTCGAAATTCTCATACATACGTAATACCAAAATCATTTTCTCATACGAAAATATTTAACATGTTTGAGTTATTTTTCAGCTTAAAATAGTAATTACCTAGGTTCCTGTACAAAAATTAACTTCAAAATATTTAAACACTAAAAAATAGAGTAAAACACTAAAAAATATATAAACAAATCTTAAATTTACTACAAAATATTTCAACTCTAAAAAATATTTTTTAGTATTTAAATATTTTGTAGTAAATTTACTATTCATTTATATATTTTTAAGTGTTTTACTCTATTTTTTAGTGTTTAAATATTTAGTAGTAAATTTAGTAAAAAAAATTTAAACACAAAAAAAATTTTTTTTTGTGTTTAAATATTTTGAAGTTAATTTTTGTTCAGGAACCTAGGTAATTACTATTTTAAGCTGAAAAATAACTCAAACATGTTAAATATTTTCGTATGACAAAATGATTTTGGTATTACGTATGTATGAGAAATTCGAGGGTAGCCCGGCCCCTTAACATTGAACATTATTGTCAAAAAAAAAAAAAAAAAAAAAATATATATATATATATATATATATATATAATTCGCATCGATTAGACAAATATTTTGATTTAAATGGTCATTTTTATTTTAACGCTTAAAAGATCCACTCTAACTTATCGCTTACGCATCAAAACCAATCACAACGTTTTTTTCAATAAACTGCGAATAAACATGAAATCGGAACGCAATATCGTGAGTACAGCGATCAAATAAAACAACATCTCGAGCTGTTTGCCCGCCGCCGATCGCTCCGTGGGGACGGAGGGATACAATATTAACGGTTTAAAAGAACAAAATACCTGGATTTGTGTCTTGAGGATTTTATTTTTTAAATGCCGCTTAGATACTATTTAAAGCAACCGCATTTTACTTTTTAAATACTGTTTAAAGTAATAATATTTTATGTCTTAAACGACGTTTAGATCCTGTTTAAACTTATCAGTATTTTATGTTTTCAACGGCGTCTAGATACTATTTAAAGCAATCGTATCTTATTTTTTAAACCTATAAATATCAAGTTATATGTAAAAAGAATTTTTTTCGGCAACTTGATATTATTTAAAACAAACTGATTTAAAGTAAAAAATTCGCTAAGTTCACACTCAAGAGTTAATAAATAATAGTAGGTACAAAAAAAAAACATTTTATAAAATAATATGACTGCTTCTATACAGACTATGTCTTGTTATAAACTGTGTTTATTTTTAATAATCTTAATTAAGAATTGATTAATTGAAGTTGAGGGCACGTAAAATGTTCGATTTAAAAGGTTTCTATCATGAGCAATCATAATAATATTATGTAGCCTAAATAATTATAACCCCAGATAAGGTGGTAAAATCAAATTATATTTGTCAACAACCATTTAGTTTTTTGAGAGCTTCCCCTTTGGCTCATAAGTAATTTAATTACCTGAACGTCAATCAGTAAGTTCCATCATTTATAAAAGGGGGGGATACAGTTATACAGGATGTAACATAACTAAGTAAGTTTAGGGTGCGTATGTGTCCCTTGTATAGAATTCTTTGTGAAAGTAGCAGCGCTGAAGAGTAACTTCTTTTGTACTTTTGTATGGGTAAAAGCAGCTCGGGCGCTTGCCCATATAAATCACAAAAAAATGCTCTTTCAGCGCTACTACGTTCACAGTGAATTCTATATTATAAGGAACACAATATGATGTGTTGTGTTCCTTATAAGTATAGAATTATTTAATATCAGCTCTAACTCTAACTCTACTAAGCTCTAACAGCTCTAACTCTACTAAGTGATAATATTTCAGGGTGTGTACCTTGAAGTATTATCAATAATTTTGTTACATCTTGTAGAAGTGTGTTTTCGCGCGTCAGTCTGATTAACATAAGTGCCATTTTCCTCAAAACCTGATCTAATGCACCGAAAATTATGATTTTGGTCTTATTCGATTCAGAATACTATCTAGAACATTCATTCAAAATTCCAAGAGGGGCTGAAAAAAAATACAAAAGTTATAAACAATTAAGTAAACATCAAAACAAATTGTGATAATTTATTTTTGCTAACGGATTATTGTCTATTGATATGTCTACTTAGTACCCAATTTTTTCCATAATATTAATATTTAATCACTTAAAATATTTTTTAGTTCACGTAGCAGATTGCGGCAAATCACGCGAAACCCGAACCACGCGGTTTTACCGTTACATTCGCCGCACAATTAAAGCTATAAGGATTATTGGCAAGGTTCCAAGATCTGAGATTTTTTTAGGAAATTTTCTGTTCTTTAAGGATCTTTTTTCAAATTTTGATTATCTCAAATAGTTTTCGAAATATTAAAAAAAACCAAACCCTTCTTTTTATGTTTACTTAATTGTTTATAACTTTTGCATTTTTTTTCAGCCCCTCTTGGAATTTTGAAGAATGTTCTAGATGGTATTCCAAATCGAATGAGACCAAAATCATAATTTTCGGTGCATGAGATCAGGTTTTGACGAAAATGGCACTTGTTAACCAGAGTACGTGGCCAAATATGGAACTGACGCCGCCATCGACCACAAAAAATATTCAATGGCCCTTCCCTTCTTTAGAGAAGGGAAGGGAATACTTTTAGAAGTATGGTTTCCATAGCACACATCATTTAAACCATTTAACCCGCTTAAGCATAAAGAATTATCAGACCGACAGTAAACGGCAAGGCAGACAGACCGACAGACACACTTTTGCATTCTTATGGCCGTTCCCAATATTTGATCTATCTCTGGTTTTGCCCTACTAGAGATAGGAATAGCTCACATTAGACATTAGAGACATATATTTTATGTCAATTCAATGTTAGCTGCGATCGGTCGTATGTCAAACCAGAGATAGATTGAATATTGGGAACGGCCGTTAATGTTAGTAAGGATGTAGCCGAAGTGAAAACTAAAGGTGTCATTTGAGTGACAGCAATTTCGCATCCACGTCATACATTACTGTTATCAAAGTGCCACGAGGTACCAAAAGACTTATCACCATTTTTTATAAGAATATATTATTTTGTAGGGACACAAATGTAATACTCAAATATGTAAGCCTATACCCAACGCTCCTGCCGATTTTTACTACACGCACAGAGTTATATCAAAGAGCCGAATTCAATAAACTGTCTATGAGTTTCGGTTGAGTTCACAATCTATATTAAGCGGGGTTGCCATGATACCGGTTAATAAGTCGCGTGCGAGCGAGAGGGCCGTGCGAGGGGGACGGACGACCCCAGGTGAGGCAATCGAGTGGAAAGATGCAGAGGTGTCACCCACCAGATAGAGTTACTTCAGTGGGCGCTCTATAATATTGAAATCGTGGGTGGTGTGTGAAGGCTGGTTAAAGGGAAGCCATAGCCTCTTAGCCACTAGGGTTATTTTGGAGGCTTTAAAAAAAGTGATGATGGAAATGGTTTTAATGTAATCACATAGCTCTCGTAAAATCATAAGAAAACTCATGAACGAGCAAACACTCGCACCACCACTAACATAAAAAAGCCACCGAGTAAAAAAATGGAAATCCTTAAATTTCAATAAAATTTCAATCTTCTGTAAAAGATTTCTTGCTAATCACAATATGGTCAAAACTCACAAATCACAATGTCTATGAAGTGAAAACTTCTTTAGCAGCGTTGAGCACTTTTGTGGGATGGGTAAAAAATGTGAAACTCGCGTCAGATTCTCGTGCTGATCGAAAAACCTTGGGAAAACCGGTCAGAGAGTAGTGTTTTGTGTCGAACTCGAACTCGAACTCGAATTGATTATAAGGGTTTCGATTAATTAAAAAAATCGATTTTTAAAAATCGATTTTCATAAAAAATGGGTTAAAAATGCACAACGTTAATAATCAAGTTTTCACTTCTGCCGGCACTCCCGGAGTGCATTTTTAGGGTTCCGTACCCAAAGGGTAAAAACGGGACCCTATTACTGAGACTTCGATGTCTGTCCGTCTGTCCATCTGTCTGTCTGTCTGTCCGTCTGTCTCCGGGCTGTAACTGAAGAACGGTAATAGCTAGAGAGTTGAAATTTTTACAGATTATGTATTTCTGTTGCCGCTATAACAACAAATACAAAAAACGAAATAAATTAAATATTTAAGGTGGGCGCCCATACAACAAACGTGATTTTTCAAAAATTTTTTGCTCGGTATCAATGATGACAACAAGTAGGCACTTGAAATTTTCACAAAAACCTTAGTTATATGTCTACTTTGATAATTAATAATAATATTTAAACAAAATATAAATTTAAGGGAGGCTCCCATACAAAAAACACAATTTTTTGCCCATTTTTGCTCTATAACGGTACGGAACCCTTCGTGCGCGAGTCCGACTCGCACTTGGCCGATTATTTATTTATTTATTTGTAATATTAGGTTGTGAATTGTGATTTAGTTGCATTATAAGTTATTATTGTCAACCTAATTAATCTTCTACAGATCATTACAATAAATTCTGCCTAATTAAGTAATGTAACCACATGTAACATCAATTTTAATTTATTGTTATTTCATTTTAATATTTGTCACCACTCACCGTGGCACTTATGGTGGTCATTAAATAGGAGTTTCCTTTTTAAAGGGGTATGAAGATTTTTGTATGGAGCCTGGCTGACCTACTGTCTGCCATTTTGTTATTTTTTTAAATCGCGTTCACGAATAATTCTTTGAAAAATAGATAGCTAGCATCAATATACGGTAAAGTTTCTATAAGCTTATGTTGTACCATCAATCATTGATAATTTATTTTGTACTTTTTATTAATAAATAAATAAATTAAAAAATATAAATAAAAAATAATCTTGGACAAAACCGCGTAAAGTGTCACATTTCGAAGATATGAGCTGTCAAAGTTTTACCCTTGGAAATAAATATTTAAGATATTGCAACTAGGCATGGTTATTCCAAGTGGTTTCTCGTCTGTGAAACAATGGCTACTCTTTACACGCCGTCGCGTGATGACAAAGTGCAATCTAGCTCAAACAATATTTTATCAACTACCTACCTAATTAGAAACTGCTAGTACTACTACTGCAAAGTCTCAGTTTTGACGATTCAGTGCATTACCGATATTTTAATAGTAAAACATTATTATTTTAACAAAAAATTAAAACCGACTTCCAAGGTAAAAACAATAATAACATTAATATGAACTAAAAAGTATTAAATAATTTCTACTATCTAATAGTGCCTTTTTCCGAATTCGGCTAAACCTCAACTATTTCTGTACTCAATCTTCATAATTTTGAAGTCGGTACCAGATAGCTGAAACTTCAGTCCTCTGACAGAATATTTGAAACTTTTGGAACTGGCACCGACTTCAAAATTATGAAGATTGAGTACAGAAATAGTTGAGGTTTAGCCGAATTCGGAAAAAGGCACTATTAGATAGTAGAAATTATTTAATACTTTTTAGTTCATATTAATGTTATTATTGTTTTTACCTTGGAAGTCGGTTTTAATTTTTTGTTAAAATAATAATAATTTCACTCTTTTTAGTTACACTAGTAGATAAACCTTCGCGTATATTTTACCCAAGTATCTTATTACAATTTGTTAAGAGTCACAACTCACACTCACAAAATAATATATTATCAGTGAAGTGAACATATTGTGCTAAGTAATTTAACAATTTTAATGCTTCAAGCCCCAAGCGGTCACCGGCGATTGCGATAACAATAGAAAGGCTATTGTGTCTCGTTTTTCCACGATCGAAGGATCTATCAGATAAAAAATTGTATAAACTTGCATAGGATGTAGCGTAGCTACTCATAATATTTAATATTATCATAATTATTGACAGCTGTTCTTGTAATAAAGAATTCAAATCGATACTTAGTGCGCCATCTATCGATTAATAAGTATAACTAATTAAAAAGACTTAATGACTTTGTTTTGTTTAAATGCTCTTTTTAAAATAACTTTATTTCAATTCTATTTGTCTATTTAAATTTTATAAAGTAGTTAATAAAGTATTCGATCTGTATATAAAGTAATTAGTAAAGGATTCGATCTGTCGTCTGCCGCCATGCGCCGCGCGGCGGCGACGCCGTCGCCTCTACGGCGCCGACCGCCGTCATGTATTAAAAAACAGGTGTTGTTATACAGTAAGTACATAATTATTATTATTAGTATATCCATACCTATGCCTTGTACTATTATCTAGTCTGTGCCATGAGACATTGGTGACCTTAACACGACGTGGTAATGATGATGATGACGATGATGATGATGATGATTATGATGATGAATATAAATTGCATAGTAGCATATGCCTTCTGTTCTTAAAACAACGCCGAAACTCCCAAATGTGTATCTATAAGGAGTCAGGAGTTCTCTCAGCATCTTCGAAACCATGGTATACCTTGACCCAATATTTGACTTTTTGGTAGCATATTCTTAGTACGCTTCACGTAAAACCAAAATCACCATATGTTTCCATATAAATTTCGAGGAGTTCCCTCGATTACTCATGGATCCCATCATCAGGTCACCACTTTTGTGAACATGGTACCAAATTGGAGTGAAACCTAATACAACAACACAAAAATTTCGAAAATCGGTTCACAAACGGCGGAGTAATCGTTGAACATACAAAAATAAAAAAAAAAAAAAAATAAAAAAAAAAAATATCCACAGCCGAACATATAACCTCCTCGTTTTTTGGAAGTCGGTTAAAAATCTATGGTGCACTTCTCTGTATAAGTTAACATACCTTACGTCGAGAAAATAAATATAAATATAAAATATAAATAAAAGATATCTTAAATAATACATACTTAGTACGTACTTATGTACTATGTATTATTAAAGATATTTTTTATGAGAAATACGGTTTTATTTTATAAAATATATTATAGTAAATTATCTGAAACTGCTTTAGGGAGTAAAAGAAAAGACATAAACTAGCAGTTAATACAATTTAATCTAATAAAAGTTAAGAGTGTTTAATTATCTTATATCTTTAAACGAGCAATTCTTGTATATAATATATAAATATATAATTGGAATCTCGGAATCGGCTCCAACGATTTTCATGAAATTTAGTATATAGGAGGTTTCGGGGGCGATAAATCGATTTAGCTAGGAATCATTTTTAGAAAATGTCATTTTATTCGTGTTTTCGAATACCGAGCAAAGCTCGGTCAAATAGCTAGTATTATATCTTATATCTTTAAACGAGCAATTCTTGTATATAATATATAAATATATAATTGGAATCTCGGAATCGGCTCCAACGATTCATGAAATTTAGTATATAGGGGGTTTCGGGGGCAATAAATCAATCTAGCTAGGAATCATTTTTAGAAAATGTCATTTTATTCGTGTTTTCGAATACCGAGCGAAGCTCGGTCAAATAGCTAGTATATACTAAATTTTCCGCGCATACTATTTTGTATGGACCTAAGGCATGATTATTCTTAAATTTCTTTGCTCTTGCAAAGAGAATATAAACTAAGTAACAAGAAGAGGGACTTAAAAGACAAAAATGTAATTCGATTTGATTCGATTCAAGATCGACTGTGATTGGCTAATTTTAAAGCAAGATCGACAGTAATTGGCTGTTAAAATGGACGAATTAAAGTGTAATCTGTAGTTTTTAACTTAAACTTCAATAACCAACTATCTCTCGGTCGGACTTACAATATTTTTGTAAGTCCGATCTCTTTTTAAGGTTCCGTAGTCAACAAGGAACCTTTATAGTTTCGGTCTGTCTGTCCGTCTGTCTGTCTGCGGTTAAATACGGGCTAGAGTTGCAATAAGTATCTTAAATATTTGTTTCCAATGGTAAAACTCATACCTTCGAAATGTTACACTTTACGCGGTTTTGTCCACGATTATTATCATATTTCAAAGAATTATAATTTGTGAACGCGATTTCAAAAATAAAACAAAATGGCGGACAAGTAGGTCGGCCAAAATCTTCGTACCATTTTATCCATACTTACTCATATTATAAATGCGAAAGTGTGTCTATCCGTCTGTCCGTCTGTCTATCTGTCTGTCAGTCTGATACCTCTTCACGCCTAAACCGTTCAACCGATTTTGCTGACATTTGGTATGGAGATACTTTGAGTCCCGGCAAAGGACATACTTTTGAACCCCAAAAAATGTGCGGTTCCCGCGCGATAATCGAATTTTGGCGCAACGGAGTTGCGGGTGTCATCTAGTCTCGTTTATTATAAATGAATCTACCCCGTTTTCATAACACGTCAAATAATAAATAGTACTTGTAAATTGTAATAATTATTATAATTATATTTTAAACAGGCTTATTATTCAAACAAAATATGTTTACTCGTTGGATAAAATATTATGTTGTGATGTATTTTACTCCAATAACGGTAAGATAAATGGAAAAACAAGGGAAAAATCGGGTTAGTATATTTTGTGAACTAGTTCCGATGGTAAAGTTCGTAGCAGTCCCATAGCTCACGGGCTACGAGCTACACGAGCGACGCTTGTGCGGGCGTCATCTAGTATCTATCTTCTAGTATCTTCTTCTTCTCTTATATATAAAAATAGATTTTCAAATGTATTTTTATATATAAGAGAAGAAGCGTCCATAGATAAAAAAATATATATATAAAAAATGTGTTGGTCGCACTCAAACTCGGAAACGGCTGAAAGGATTGGGCTGATTCTAGTCTTAAAATATTCGTAGAAGTCCAGAGAAGGTTTTAAAGTGACACGAAGTTTGCCGGGACAGCTGGTCTTATATATAAAAATGGATTTTCAAATGTGTTAGTCGCGCTAAAACTCGAAAGCGGCTGAACGGATTGGGCTGATTTAGTCTTAAAACATTTGTAGAAGTCCAGGGAAGGTTTTAAAGTGACATGAAGTTCACCGGGACAGTTAGTTTTAAAATAATAGTGCAATGTGCAGGCTTGGGAGACTAATTAAAATATGTTTTTGTCGCGACTGATCTTTATTAACTAACTTAATTATTACTAAATCTACCTTATATAGGAGGGAGGTGTGACATACATTACACCTCCCCCGTTTTTTTGAAAAAAAAAAAAATTACTTACACTAAGTTTTTTTTTTTGTAAAGTAAGTTAAGTCCTATGTACTAAATTCATAACTTACTTTACACATTTTTTTTTTCTTATTATACTTACTAAAAACTACAATATTATCTTAACATTTCAACCTAATATGTATTAAGTACCTTTTTTATGTTATAAATTAAAATTTGATACATTTTGTTTTACTTCAGTGATGGGTGGTTGACGATGTAATTTTTAAATACACAAAAATATCAAACATTTAACATTTTCTCAGAGTTTTAATAAAAGTTTTTCACATGGTTTCTTTGCCTTTTAATTTTTCTTACACCCTTTAAAATATAAACTCTATTCCTCATTTACCTACTCAATATCTTATGAACCTCTATAAAAACACTTTAATTACAAAAAAAAAAAATACAATTTTTCTTCAATTTACTCTCAAAAATTCGCCATAATACTCATTAATAATTTCTGAAACCTTTATATTTAAATTAATAACAATAATGTTTACTCTTTGAATATAAAATACTATAATATAATTGTATTCTTAATTCATTCATTTTCAATAGGTAGGTACATAACTCACTTTACATAACCTACTCGTTTTATAGTCATTCATCTCATAATATTAATTATTAATTTAATACCCTATCAATAATTTACTAATACTTTTGATTAGTGGACTGGCCAGTCACTTACATTTTAAATAATAATTGTCTTTTCATATTTAGGTATACCTTTTAATATATCTTTAGCTCTTATTGTCATTTCATTATTATGCATGCATGCCTTTTCATTTATTTATATTACCTACTTTTTTAACATTAATGGTACATTTATTTTTATAATACTTTTATTTATAGTCGACTCTTTTATTTATTATAATGGTACATATTTTTTATATACTTCATGTGCGCACTTTTATTTGGTACAATACATTCATATTTTATACAACATTAAACGGGACCTTTTTTAAGACTAACCACCAAAAAAAAAATATATATGTCTCCAACCATTTTACTTAAATGAAGGATTGTTCCCGCCGAGCATGCTCTAAGTACCATTTATTTTTGTACCATTTTGTACCATATTTAATACCAAGGATCTTTTAAGGCTATTTGACCTCCAACTATTCTCACAGAGAAAACTCGTTTACAACGTGATCGAATGAAGGATTCCCTTGCGTATTTTTTTTAATGCTCTCGGCATTTTTTTTCTCTCAATATACGTAGCATTTTAGCTAGTATTTTGTACCTAATGCTCTATGGCATTTTTAAACCTATTTTATACCTATACCTAACAAAAAGACCCATTCCATAATTTTATGCAATCAATATTTAAAATATCCTTAACTATTGGGTGATCAGGCCAACAGCTACTAGACATTTTAAACATTGATGCAACCCTATCAACCTATAAACAATCCTTTTTCAGTCAAATGCCTTCTAAAAACACTAAAACCCTTATTTCCTAACTTCAAAATAACCATTTCTATACCTAAATAATAGCTTTCAGCTATTTTGCAAACCAAATATCACATTCCTAATCCTTTCTACGTATTCGTACGTTCTAATATTACGTCATATCTCGTATGAACGTAAATATTTTTAAGTAAATCCGTGTATAAGTCATATCCAGACACATTTCTTAGAAAATGTAGCCAATCAACTTACTAAAGTAGTTAAAAAGAATTTAATACATTTTCAAGAATTATTTCTCCTTGTCTCTATATTTTCATAAGTTCACTGAAAAAGTATGTTTATTTTACATACCATAATTTACTTTTTTAACATATTGTTATCTAAGTACATCTTTTATTTTTGTTTCTCTTTCTCTACTATTTCACTTTTATTTTACCTATAATTTTACATTAAGATTTACCAAGTAACCATGGAACCAATTCAAAATAATTTTAATAAAAATTTATATGTAACTTCTAAAATCTTATTGAATTTAATTGTGTCGGAATACATAGCAACAAAACATTCTATGATAATAAAAACCTTATTTCTATACGACCTATTTTATTATTATTGCATTAATTAATTATTGTACTATTCCTTTTAAAGTGCCTCTTTTATCTATTAACAAAAATATATTTAAGTTATTATTGTTTCTATTTCTTTATTATTTTCTCTTTAATTACAAAACTATTCATTATTAACTTCTAAGTTCTAATTAAATAATTGAATTGATATAGGTACATAGCAACATTACATTTTTTATTAAATCATCACCTAACTAACCAACTTATTAATTTTTATTTACGTTAATTTTTAAAGTTATTTGTAATACGCCTCTAATGCTTTAGATTTAAAAATATAATATAATATTCTTTATTCTTTAAATTTAGTATTTTTTTACTTATTACGTTTTTGCATGAAATGTCGTTTAATTTTAATGTAATTAAATTATTGCGCTTTTTCAGTTACTTCATTTCAAATGGTCATAAACTGACAACTAAAAATAAGCAATGTACGTGATTATTTATTGAAAATAAATTTAAAAAATGAACTCATACTTTCTATTTAATTTAGAAAAAAAAACTTTTTAAAAAGACATTATATTTAATTATATTTCATAAAATTTCAAAAAGAATGTTTATAAGCTTAGGTATATATTTAAATAATTTTTAAAAATATTATTAAGTAGGTACGTAACTTAAATTTAAATTTTGTATATAAAATTGTACTTATACAAAGTTTACTAAATTCTGATATTAACTTTATAATTTTAATTTATTAAATTACTCATATTCAAACTGATAAGCTTTAGTAAAGGTTAATAAAATTAATTCTTAGAATAAATTATGTTGGTACTGATATTATTATTATTTAATATATTGCATATTTTGATGCACAGTTATTTACATCTAGTTAATTACTGGAAATAAATTTCTGGAATCATATTCAAACATAAATATGGAATGCGCTTACATGACATATTTGGATGCATAAACTCATTGCATCACGTTTCTTTGTACCAAATATGATGCACGAAATGTTTTGATATTGTTATGCGAAACCAAAATATGATGATCTCTTTTGGACCACCCATATTGTAGACTGTACTGTAAAATGTAAATAAGTATATAATATTATTATAACTTAAATTTGGTTCCTGTGACACAAAAAAAAAAATCCTTGCATTTTGCAAATAAAAACAAAATAAATTTAACATTTTACGTAACTACTAACCCGCTTGAAGCTTTTACCACTTTTACTAAACTTTGAAAAATTAAAATTACTTACACAAACGACAAATAGAAATGTTACCTACTACTGAATTAAAAAAATGATTAAACATGAAACTATTTTAGTTTGCAAATAGATATTTAAATATATTAATTAAGACAACACTTTTTTTTGCAAAACAATAAATCTCCAAAATCTTTTCATAAAAGAACCTCTTTCTACGTAATCTATACCTTTTTAAGAAATTTAATATGTTGATTAAAATTCTTTTAACAAAATTTATATCTACTTGGTACAAACCTAAAATATATTTGACCGAACAAAGAACCTACTCTTTTTGTAAAGTCGGTTAGAAAAAGTTTCTACTTACATTTCGTTGCGCGAATGCTGAGTTGGCACCGCGGACATTTGACGCTTTTCCCACAAAGGCGTTGCATATCGTGGAAACTTACCTGAGGTATTACCTACCTGTTTTAACCAACTGCGCATATTATTATTTGATTAGTTATGAGTTGCTATGTATTCCTCTATTCCAAAAACAAAATTAAGAACCCTTCATCTCTACAAAATTACCATTGTTCTACACAATTTCCTATTTTTGAAATTCTTTTGTCATACTACACATAGTATTTATTTAGTATTATACTGTAATATACTTTTAAAATAAAATAATATTCTTGCGCTGCTTATACCAAAACTTTTTCCATACAAAAATTCATCGTCAACATCCTATTTTTAAAATTTCTAAGTTTTTCTCTACGAAAGCACAATAACATTACCACAGACACATTTTAGTTTGGAATATTATTCCAATTATCATAATTTTTCTTTTAACATTATTTTCTTTTATATCGATTTTTTTTTGACATTATTAAATTAATTAACTTATCTTCCAATGCGACAAAATTTGCAAGTTGCCAAGTTGCAGAATAATACCATTATTTATTTATCTTTACTCTCAAAACAATGAACAAGACATCACTAAAAGGTATTCAAAACACTTTACTGTTGCTAAAACGTAATCCTCCGAAAATCTTTCCCAAAAATAGTTGAGAAAAATATTTTGATAATATTAATAGGCTCTAAACAAAATTAACATGCACAAAAAAAAAAATACTAGTAAACGTCTTATTATAGGTATCAACTGCAGTCAGTGTAAAACATTATCAAAATATTGTCAATATTATAAATTTTGCAAAAAATATTTATTTCATACAGCAATCTGACTTTCCAATAATTAATTAACTGTTAATTTCTTACTTTGCTTAATTTTATCGAATTATTTAATTTAAAAAAATTAATTACTTTCATCAAAATTACATGAAATTGCCATATTATTAAACTGAAAATGCATTTTGTACCTTTTATGTACAAAAAAAAAAAATACCTGACTTTTATTACTCGAATTATTATGTAAAAGGAAACTTGCTATGATATTTTTATATCTAACATAAAATAAAAATTTGATAAACTTGTCATAAATAATTACTAATATTATACATACCGCTACAGTTACAAATATGACATATTATAATTTATTTTTTATATAAAAATTTAGACAAAACAAGTGCAATCGCATTTTTCTATCCTCTTCTCTCTGCTCTCCCGGCTGCATCCACTTCCGACACGAACATCTCCCGGCCGCCTGCTCTACATTCCTCTCATCCGACTCCAACATCTCCCGGCTGCCTGCATATTCCACTCATCTGACACCATCAACTCCCGGCTGCCAGCTTTGTATCTCCACACCAAAATTTTGATTTTTCAGCAACTATTCCTTTTTTTTTTTTGGTTTTAATAGATATTATTCTTGCAGCTCTTTTTGTTTAGTTAAAGTTCTAATTTAAGCATTTTCATTTTTTTTTTCACTGAGTTATATTTTTATTTTGCACTTACAGATTTGTATTTAATTTATTTCCAACACTATTTATTAATATTTTTAATCCTACATTATTTAACTAACTAACGGCTGTTTAGTTCATATAAATATTATTCGCACTAGTTCATATAATTTTCTGTTACCACTATAAATATTACTGTCTACATATTCAGTCATTCTAAATTTCACTTTTAACATCTTAATAATATTATTATATTATTATTTTAGTTTAATAGAATTTTAAGTCCGTTTTTATTCACTTTAACTGTTCCTGTACCCGCTGCGCAGCGCTGCCGCAAGGCAGCACTGGCAGGGTCGCCATGCAATGTGCAGGCTTGGGAGACTAATTAAAAGATGTTTTTGTCGCGACTGATCTTTATTAACTAACTTAATTATTACTAAATCTACCTTATATAGGAGGGAGGTGTGACATACATTACAATAGTATACAGTATGTTTATTTTATTATGCGAGTTTCTTACGCCGGTTCTTCTCGCCGGGTTAGTTCCCGAACCGGTGGTAGGCATCATGTAGACTTTCAGAAAATATTTGCAAAAATTTATTCTGAATAAAAAAAATTGAGTTTGAGTTTGAGTTTTTTTTTAATTAGAGCGCCTAAATTACTAGTGACTGAATGAAACTGAATGTCAATAAATCTTAACATAAGTACTTAATGTATTGTCTTGAATAATATTTGTAGTAACAACATAATTTTTGTAGTAGGGTAAAAGTTTAAGCATTATGTTTGGTTTAATTTTATGTAGGACAGATTGCGACAAAAAGTTAACTCTCAAGCACTTAAATAATTAAAAAAAATGGAATAGGAGACAAAGTACAGAATCACGCCTAAGTTTTTAAATATAACGTTAAATTAAGAAATTTAAAACAGCCCACGATAAAAATTTGAAGTAAGTATATCAATTATCAGGGGGCGATACCGGTCCGTCCACGTCGTGTCCCTGGGCACCTCCCTCGTGCCATTGTGAGCGTTTTCATGTGACACGGGAGTTGTGGCTGAACGCCGGTATGTGTGTTTGTGTGTGTAATTCTGTGTGTGCATGTGAGATGGATGGGCCCTGGGCCCCGAAGCCTAAGTTTTTGTGCCCGGTGATAGGCTGCATGGTCACTCGGCGAGTTCAGGCCGCTAGGGCACAAGGTCGACCCAGCCTAAAATGGGGTTTCAATATGGAAGGTCGCCTTATGAAAAACAATCCCCGGGTAGTAGTGTTTATAAAAAACATTCCCCAGTAAGACTGGAGAATCCCACACTTCCGTTCCCGCTTAAGTCAGGCCCTCGTATACGAGGGGGCCACATAATGCGAAGGAGGAGAAGGAGGTTAGGAAGGAAAGATCGAAGGAAACCGACGTCGATGGCAATGGCTCAATGGACAACGTTAGGCAAGATGATACTAGATCTATGGCGACGGCAAGTGAGGGAGAGGGAGGATCATGAGCAGCGACGCCCGTGTCCGCCTCTGTCTTCACAAGTAGGCTTCTTTTTGGAAGTGACACTGACGGAGAGAGCGGCAGTGGCTCAGCTACCTCTCAAGGCCTTAAAACCTTAAAAGAAGATGGAGAGAAGGGAAAAGAACGAGACAGGTTTCTACGTAAAAGGCGTGGAAATCCAGATAGCCCTGAGAAGGACAAGGAGACGCGTAAACCTGTCTCCAAGCGAGGCAGAGGACGCCCTCCCACCACTGGCCATAACGTAGGAAAGGTCAAGAAGGATCATAATGATCAAGTGATCAGAGCCTTGGAAGTCGAGACCGATAGCGAGACTCTAGAGTCAGCGAAAGGGGTTCCGTGGCTTCGGTCACGCCGGCTGTCGGAGTCCTCCGGTATCTCAGATTCGGCAATAATGGTAGACGAGGAAGTTACTTCGGCGCAGTTGGGCGCTGTTATTACGGTGAGCCTCGGAAACATCTCAAACGTCGTCCAAACTTCGAAGAACCTCAAGGGAACATCCATGGCCGCCTTGAAAAAGGCAACCAGCGCCATACAAGAAGCGTGTTTCACACTTCTTAAGCGCACAGCGTCGGCCGAAACGAGGGCTTTAGAGGCCGCAAACGCGCGCCTCTCCAAAGAACTGGAGGAGATAAAACGCGAACTGGATACCGTCAAGCGAAAAATGGCGGATGCTCAGCCACAGACAGCTCCCAGGGAGCTAGATGTAGAGGAACTGCTGCAGCGTGCCGTACGCGAAGCGGTCTCCGTGACCAGCGTCAGATTGGACGCACGGATTGAAGGACTAGAAAGCGCATGGATCTGAGGGCGCTCGAGATCTTGGAGATGAGATTCAGGGTCGCTGTTACTGGAGCCCGAATTTTTGAAGTTTCTGGTGACGCGTACAACAAAAAAGCCGACGCCCTGGCCCTGGAAGGAGATTTTGGGGGAAGAGAAAGTTAAAATCTCTAGACCCCAAAAGTGCGCCGAGCTACGGGTTTCAGGCTTAGACGATACAGTCACGTCTACCGAGGTCAGCGAGGCGATCGCAAAGGCTGCCAATTGTCCTGTCGAGGCAGTTAAAATAGGGGAGCTACGCAGAGACAGGCGCGGTCTGGGCACGGTCTGGGTGAGATGCCCAGTAGAGGCCGCCAAGATTGTCTTGAGTCCACAAACTTAACTGTATGTGGGCTGGGTAGTAGCGCAAGTAACACTGTTGCCATCGCGGAAAATGCGGTGCTACAAGTGCCAAGAGGCAGGCCACGCGAAGGCCAAGTGCACCTGTGACATTGATCGCAGCGGACTCTGTTTCCGCTGCGGACAACCGGGTCACGTATCGGCAAGATGCGAGAACGCAGTCCACTGCGTTCTCTGTGAATCTAAGGGCAGACCAGCCGACCATCGCATGGGTAGCAAGACCTGCGATAGACCGGCTCCTAAAAATAAGACAAACTCTGAAAAGAGCACGACAATTCAGCTAAGAACAGAGCAGGCTAATTTTATGGACACTTCTAATAATGGCTAAAAAATTTCTACAATGTAATCTGAACCACTACGCCAATGCGCAGGACCTTTTCGTCCACTCAATGGCGCAGTGGTCCATAGACATCGCAGTAGTGGCTGAACCGTACCGCATCCCAAATCGTACGGATTGGACAAGTGACGTGGACTCTTCCGTAGCGGTAGTCATCGGGCCTAGAATAATGACAAACGGCTCAACCCAGGGCCAAGGCTTCGTTGCGGTCAACGTTGGGTCTCTTACAGTCGTAGGCGTCTATTTCTCGCCGAATAGACCGATGAGAGATTTCGAGGCACTTTTGTCAAGACTGTCCGCTCTTATATGCGAACAGTCCCAACCGGTTGTCGTCGCCGGGGATTTTAATGCCAAGTCTCAGTTGTGGGGTTTCCCGGTGACAAACGCCAGAGGCCGAGTGCTCGCCGATTGGACGAACGTAATCGGACTTGTCGTGCTCAACCGCGGCAATGTTTGCACATGCGTACGACATAACGGGGAGTCCGTTGTCGATATTACTTTAGCTACGTCCAGCATAGCTCGCCGGGTAAGCAGGTGGCACGTCATTGAAAACGCGGAGACGTTGTCGGACCACCGGTATATATGGTTTGACATCGACAACGCTTTAGATAGAAGAGGTCGCCAATCTTCGCATCACGCCGGCCCCCGGTGGTCCTTGAAACGTCTTGATAAAGACGTGTTGAAGGAAGCCGCTATCGTGCAGTCTTGGGTGCCTATGCCTTCAGACATGGATGCGGAAGCGACTGCGCAGTGGATGACTAAAGCCATGATGCAAATCTGCGATGCATTTATGCCCCGAGCCAGACCGACACAACGTCGACGTAACGCGTACTGGTGGCGACCGGAGATACAGCAACTCCGTGCCGAATGCGTGGCAGCACACCGTCGCTTTGCCCGGCTGCGAAGACGGAGGAACCGGAATGCCGAAGCGGAGGAGGCTGCCTACGAAACCTACAGGACGCTTCGTTCTACTCTTAAAAAAAGTATCCGGCGGGCCAAAAACGAAGCCTGGGTAGAGTGGCTGGAGACTCTCGACCAGGATCCGTGGGGTCGTCCCTATAAATGTATGAGGCAAAAGCTTCGTCCGGCCGCCCCACCTCTCACCGAGAGCCTGGATCCACAGCTAAGGGAGTCTGTCCTCTCCGCCCTTTTCCCTCTAAGGGCTGACTGGACTCCGCCGACGATGGCGCCACCAAGTGATTCCGACGATGAGACAGACGAAGAAATTCCGCCCATAACATCGGCGGAACTTGCAGCAGCAGTGGCAAAGATGCGACAGAAGAACGCAGCTCCGGGCCTAGACGGCATACCGAGCCGTGTGTGGGTGCTCGCCTTGGAAGAGATGGGGGAGCGGATACTCACTGTACTCAATATCTGTCTGTCGCAATGCCGGTTTCCGAGTCGCTGGAAGCGTGGCAAGCTGGTCCTGCTCCGTAAAAAGGGCAGACCAGAGACTCAGCCTTCGGCGTACCGCCCGATCGTTCTCCTCGATGAGGCGTGCAAGATATTAGAGAGAGTGCTCGTCGCGCGCCTCACCGAGCACCTTCATCGTGTTGGCCCAAAACTCAACGCCAATCAGTTTCGCTTTCGAATGGGACGATCCCCTATCGGGGCGTTAGATCAATTGCGGACCATCGTAAGGGAAAGAACCGCCCGGGGCAAGGTAGTTTTGGCAATATCCCTGGGTATATCTAATGCCTTCAACTCCCTGCCCTGGGCAACGATAAAGGAAGGACTCCGGTATCATAAGGTGCCCAAATACTTGAGAAGGATTTTTGGTGACTACCTTTCGGTGCGATACATAGAGTATCCAACAAAAGAAGGATGGAAAAGAATGGCAGTTGTGTGCGGTGTTCCACAGGGGTCAGTCCTGGGCCCCCATCTGTGGAACATTGGATACGACTGGGTGTTACGCGTCGCCAACCTGCGAGTAGTGTCGTTGTGTTATGCCGATGACACTCTAGTAATTTGTCGTGGGAAAACGGACCGGGAGGCTATTATTCTTGCGACAGCTGCGGTCACCCAAGTGGTGCGCCGCATCCGCGCTTTGTTCCTGGAGGTCGCCTTAGAGAAATCCGAGGCGATCTGTTTCCATGGCCCACGAAACGCGCCACCGACGGGAGCTGCCGTAATTGTAGGCGGTACAAAGATCGAGGTCAGTCAGTCCATGACATACCTGGGTGTAGTGCTGGATAGCCGGTGGACTTTTAAAGAGCACTTCCGCCGTTTAACGGTGAAAGTCTCCAAGGCCGCCGGCGCATTGGTGGGCCTTCTCCCGAACCTAGGGGGACCCAGTTTGAGATGTCGGCGCCTGTACATGGGAGTAATTCGCTTCATGTGCATGTACGGTGGGCCGAGCGACTGACAACCTCTACCAGGAGGATTCTAAGCGGATTGCAACGGACGATGGCAATAAGGGCGATAAGGGGATACCGGACCATTTCCAAAAATGCCGCGTGTGTCCTTGCCGGCAGTATTCCGTGGGATATCGAAGCCGAATCATTGGCAGAAATATTTTGGCTGTGCCAGGAGGAACCGAGGAACGCGAAGAAGGCCGGATCCCACCGCCAGACCAAATACGGCGATGGAGAAGAGCAGCACGGAACCGGGATTTAGACCTTTGGCTCGATCGTCAAATGAGTCCCCAGTCAGCGTCGAGCTGCTAAGTGCAATACGTCCCGTACTGAGGGAATGGGTGGACAGGGACAGCGGTGCGTTGACGTACCGCCTCACACAGATGCTGACCGGGCATGGCTGCTTCGGTCAGTACCTGTGTGATATGGCCAGACGTGAGCAAAACACTGCTTGCCATCATTGCAATGACGACCGGGACACGGCGCAACCACGTTGCTCGTCTGTCCCGCTTGGAGCAGTCAAAGAGCGGCTCTACAGGCTACTATTGGATCCAACATAACGCTGCCGGCTATCGTTCGTGCGATGCTGGACAGCCAACTCTTTTGGAGGGCAGACGAGACATTCGCTGAAGCGGTGATGTCGTCGAAGGAGGAGGCGGAGCGCAGGCGAGAGGCGGAGGCGCACGATCCTCGGAGAAGGCCGAGGCGGAGACCAAGGGCCAGACATGGTCACGACGTCCCGCTTTAGCAGGGGAGCTCGGGGCGTCGGCATGGGGCTGCTGTCGCCCATAACTTCGAGTCCCGTGTAGGCCACGATGCGCTAGGTGTTCCAGCGCATCGTCGCAGAGCGGTGTGAAATGTGGTTTTTCCACGAGTAGAGCCCAAAGAGGCAGAGGTGGTGGGGCTGCGGTCGTGTATCACGCGTTTCCCGTAGTCCCACCTTCAGGAGCAGGAACACCGTTGGGGTTTTAGTGGGTAGTCCCGGGTGCGGATACTACGATCCGCCCCGGGGAGTCCCACATACCTCGGTGGTCCTCCCCAGGCCCCGGGGATGCGTAAAGGCATTCCCCCAACGATTAAAAAAAAAAAAAGTATATCAATTATCAAACTCAAATTTCTCAGGATCGAGCGGGCCGATGATGATTAACTATATAGTTAAGAACACTCTCACTTATGTCAGTTTTCAAACAAAATGATTAATATAATAATAATATTATTATATTAAGTTCTGCTGTGTTAATAAGAAACCCGAACGGTTGTTTATCTTTGAGCAACATACACTGAGTAATTATTACGCAAAACTTTAGCAACATAACAATCTATCTTAATGAAGTATTCATAGCCACTTTGTTACTATTAAGCAGCTATTAACCGTCACTTAAACAGCGTGTTACGTGATACAGACCGTGACGGGGGAGACCGGGGGCTAATGTACGTGGAGTGGCGATACGAGTTGAGTGCGCTGGTCGAGAGTGGGCACTCTCGAGGGCTCGTCTCCTCTCAAAAAACCTGTTTACAATAGATGTGAAAGCCATATTGTGACTTGTGATAACTGCTCAGGTGGAACAGAGTTTGTTTTAAAAATTGCTTCAGGTGGTTGGTTCGAGTGTTACCTCTAAAATGTAGAATAGTAGTAGAATTAATATGTGCAGAATAACTGTAAAAGTTTGTCAGGGTAAATTACTAACCTATAACTATGATAACTATATACTTGCCTTTTTATTTTTAAATTGAATTATTCTGACAAACAATAAACTTACAATGAATTTTACAGTTTCAAAGTTTATGTAGATTTTAGGTAGTGTGGGTCTAAAAAGACCGGAATAACTCAACATTTTTCTTTAAGGGTTTCTAACGTAGACGAGACATTAAGTCTAAAAATTACTCTGGCTGAGCGCGTACTTTATCTTTGACGGGCACAATAATTGTCTTCATGTTATGCCCCCTACACACGGCAATGAGATAACTGTACAGTTCAGCCGGCCTAAGATGCGATGGTCGATAACGACATAATGTCAAAATCATTTTTTGACATTATGTCGATAGATTTTGACGACAGATCTACACGAGAAAAAAAATATGTTATGTTAGGGTCAATAGAGATGAAGAGAAACGCCATCAAACATTGAGAAAACGTGTACACAAACATTTCTCGTTGGCGTATGCTAGATGGGCAGAAGTCCTTGAGTAATAAACAAGAACGCCTCCGTGGTCTAGTTATATAGAGCGCGGCTCTTGACTCGGAGGTCGTGGGTTCGATTCCCGCGTACGATTCCCGCGTTGGAGACATGTTATTTCCAAGTTTGGTTATGACAATGTAGGCTGGTCACCAGATTGTCTGACAAGTAAGATGATCCATGCGTCGGATGGGAATGTAAAAAGTCGGACCTGCGCATGATCGCCAGTCGTGTCGGTCGTCCGTCCCACTAGGTTATGAGAGTAAAGGAATAAAGAGTGCAGGAGTAATTACTGCGCACACACTTGGGTCCTATAAAATTTTATAGGACCCAAGTGTGTGCGCAGTAATTACTCCTGCCTAGTTGGCCTGGTTTCAATGAAAAACCGGCCACCGTCACCGAAACCGGTGTGGGAGCTATTATTATTATATTACAGTTCAGTCACATTACGCAGTAAAACATCTTCATTTTGTACCATACTAATTGGGGCAGGTTTACAAAAGCATCGTACTATCGAAGAAATTATTATTCATAAGCAGATGATGGACCTACACTACGTAATTTGATCGCGTTATATGATATATCAAGCGCACTCTGACATATCACCACTTGATTGACATAATCCAACCAAATAGTGTAGGTCAGCCTATCTGCCTACTAATCAATCTCTTCTATGGTAAAATGCTTTTGTAAGCGTGCACCGGTTAGATATAATATGGAAAGTGATGAGGTTTTTTTGTGACCGAACTGTACAGTTCTATCGTGACGTATGTATGGTTAGTGTCCCACCGCGGCCTAAAAGACCCCCTGCTGACGCAGCCGTATGAGAGAATGCATTAATCAGCGCCGAAGGGTTGTTGCCTAACCCGTCGCGGTTTTAGCGTTATTAAACCTAGGTACCCTGGGCAGCACTAACATGTTAATGTTTTATGAGACGAAAAATATGTGTTATGCAGATTTCAAAGCTTAGGACGGGCAGTAGTGTACTAGACAATTTTTTCACACAAGAAAACTTACGCCATCTTCGTCGGCGCTGCAATAAAAGCAAATGGAACAAAAACCCTGGGTAGCTTTACTAATTATAAATTATTTTATGAGACGAAAAAAGAGTGTGCAATGCATATTTCATACCTTTGTAAAAGAAAACTTATGCCAGCTTTGTAGATTCTGCAAAATTTTCTGTTAAAATGTCATTAGTTTCAGAGCAAAGAGGGGCAAATTAGGTGGCAATATTTTGTGCTCATTCTTTTATACTTAATGTCCAATTGACTGTTAGAGAGTTATTGTTGTGACTTGTTTCCCATCTTGAAAGCTCCTTCATGAAAGGTATATTTCTTTGTATATCGTAAAGTATTTTTTTTTTCATCAGTTAATTACGTATTTATTACTTTATAATAGCACTTGCATATAATTTCCGGTTTTGTTATACGATATCATATCACTATTTACCATGTAAATAAATACAAAAAAGACAGTTGTTTTAATTAAATGCCCCCTCATTAACTTTGAATGGTACGCCGTTAGAGGTAGTTGTTTTGCTACTTAGGATCGACCGTGTCCAACAATCTTTGTTTGGACACAGAGATCGACATCCGCATAGGTAAAGCGGCAACTATGTTTGAGAGGCTTAGTACGAGAGTATGTCACAATAAATACTTAACAACTAGAACTAAAATTGTTGTTTTTTAAGCTTCTATCTTAAGCATACTGTTGTATGGTGCCGAAACCTGGACAACGTACGAAAAACAAGAGCGTCACCTTAACGCCTTTTATATGCGCTGCCTACGCAAAATCTTGGGCTTGACATGGCAAGACAGGGTCACTAACTAGAGGGTTCTAGATACAGCACAGCTACCTAGCTTGACGGCACTGCTGAAACAGCGACGTCTACAATGGCTTGGACACGTGTACATAATGGAACCCTCTCGCTTACCACGACGCATTATGCTAAGCGAGGTAGCGAATGCGGGAAGGCCGTTACTTCGCTTTAAAGACTGTGCAAAGCGCGACATGATGGTTTTTGGAATTGATCACCGCAACTGAATGAGGCTCGCAGAAAACAAAAAAGTTTGGCGCAAATGAATAATGGAGGGTAGCAAGCTTTGCGATGTCTATGTCGCTCACGTATCGGCTTGCACAACCATGAAAAGAGCTGTAACACATACCAATACGCCGTAAATCGTCTGACACAAACGTAAAGGCCAATGATGATCATATCGCTAATATCCTTAATAGCATTCTCGTGACACAAGCTTAGGTTTATCCTTCAAATACTTAATAAGCAATATACTTCTTCTACTATATTAAAAATTATACAAAATATGAATTTTTATAAAGGTTTGGGTCTTGTGTCTCCTTTTTGTGAGAAACAATAGAGGTTTTTGCTGAAATATGCGTAGCTTAAACTACAGAATTCATTCTTACTACATAATATTATAAATGCGAAACCGTTGAACCGATTTTGCCGAAATTTGGTATGGAGATGCTTATTGCTTACCATGCGATAAACGAATTTTGTCGCAACGGAGTTGCGGGCGTCATTTAGTAATACTAAATAATATATTATATACTTACTAGAATGTCTTGTACGCTTACTATACTCGGAAAACTATTTTGGACACACTCACTAGTGTGTCCAAAATACACCTACCCGTGGTATACTTTTTAAAAGCTTCAAAAGATGTGAGTTGGTTTCAAAAGCCAGTTACATAACATAGATAATAATATATTAAGCAGTCAAAACAGGCCGAATACGTTTCAAAATCAAAAGGATCTCATGTATAAAATTTTCGATTAAAAAGTGAACGATCACAGTCATATTTGAGTTATAGCCCGGCACCGAACCCACACCGCCCGCCGCGCTGGCCAGACACCGTAACAAATGGACATGGGGGGTATGATATTATTATACATCATTTTATCTATAATATAATATTCTCTTTGCTACTGTTTGATATTGCAGTAATGAGTTCTGTGTAGTTCAATTATACTTTGGTAAACATAAAATCATGAAAAATGTTTGTGTAGCCAAATATAACCAAATACTAAAATATAGGACCTGTGTTTTACTGTAGAGAATACTAATAGTAGTTTATCCAGTAGATATATGAGAGATCTCTATACACGAGATATAATAATATTATATCACTTTGGAAAAACTCGTCTCCGGACACATTTTTTTCAAATAGCTGCAATAATTACGATATTTTAAATGTTGGATACGTCTGGATCTATTCGAATCTGAAATCTCTATTTTAATGTAGGTCTCTAAATTTAAGAAACGAGTTAATATTCTGTCTTCTTTGAATTTTGTGAATCATCAGAAATATCATAAAATCTTTGTTAATACTGGCAGATTTAATTCTCAAAGTCTGTATGGATTCAATAATGAAGAGAAGCCAAATGTTATTAAAGAATAATGTAATTTACGCATAATTTTATTAGAAATTCTCTTCATAAGTCAGCACTAATAACAGTATACAAAGTGAAACGCTTAACAGTAATATAGTCAGGCGAGGGTCTGCTGGGCGGCAGTTCATTTGTGAACGCTGTGGCCGTGAAATGAAGTGGCGATATCAGATATGCCGCCGATATATTATTGTGGGGCCACGGATGTAGGCGGCAGCGGCAGCGTCGGTAGCGGCGTTACGAGCTACGAAATTGTACTGTAGTTATTACTACAGTCTATCAGCTGTATGTCTGTCCGATACCTCTACACACTGAAATTACTAACTTAGTAATTTCAGTGTGTAGATAGATAGTAACGTTTCGATGAATAATGCTGCTGTAGTATTCTACAGCAGCATACTTAATCGAAACGTTTGACAGACTGTTTTTATTAGAAGCATTTTTTTAAAATAATTCATGAGTTAATTATAGCTCATTAGAACTTTAAATCTGAAATTAAACAATAACATCTCTCTCGTTTTTTGTATTAAGTCCAAACATTAGTTTAACCAAGACTGGAATAAGAGGACCGAAAACAATCAATGTAAATGGCGTTACAAATACTGTGGTTTTCTGTACCTTTTCACATCAGACGATCAACCTGAGTTGTTACCAGAGGATTGTTTTTCGTTGCGTTTGTTTTTGCCCCCATATCCTAGTGACTCTTTAACCTATCAACCCCCATAAGTACACCGGCGACCGCGACAACAATAGACTAACAATAGATATCCAAGAATCAGCGATCGGAGAATTAAACAGCCTATTACAATAAAAATATCCACTTGTTTGTACGCACATTCATGTGTTTTAATTTAATAGCAACATTCTGTCTCCAAACTTTCGTGTCTTAAGTAAGCAAGAGTCCTAAAGCGGTGCGTTATCTACACCGCTACTGCAGTTGTCTCTGGCCCTAAAATCAGAGCCTACCTCAGCCTCCACGCCGGAAATTGGATTGTGTATAACGAGGAGAACTGCCGAGGCTCCTCGATTGTTGTAATTTATTATCTTACCTGCCGCCGTTTTAAATTTAGACATTTATCATAGTTGAGCCAGTTCAAAAATATGTAACTCACTCACTCAATAAGTAATTCACCCAATACAATTTAATTTAAATTGAATTTAAAAAAACAGAATAGTTACGCAGGAAAACATTTTCCTACTAAAATAATATATTCTTTAATTTTTAAGTATTTTATAATTTTCAGCGGTTTCAGTTTGTAGAGGTATACAGTCCGACACACTTTTCATGACTCTGTGATGTCTAGATCTATTATTTTAAGTACACACGCTATTTTTTACCCGAATACGACAAAGCAAAAGAGGGTTGTGATTTTGACAGGCTATGTATGTATGTATGTATGTTCATCTGTTCCCTCGTAACTTCTAAACTACTTATCAGAATTCGACAAATGACATATCATTACAAGCGTCTTAATTGTCCGCTGGTTATAGGCTTTAAGGGACTCTATCGGACAAAACATACAGAGTAAAAAAATAAAGTTAAGATAAATACGCATGTTTGGTATCATTTGATAACAGACTAAAAAAATAAGAAAGTAGCGCTAATATAGCTACTCACTCGCAGAAATCAAAATGATCAACTCATTAAAGATTATGACCTGGAATGCAAATGGACTACAGAAACATCGAACTAAGTTGCAAATAGTCCTAAGCACAGAGAATATCGACGTGTGTCTTATATCTGAGACTCATTTCACAACAGAAACATATATTCAAATAAAGGGCTACAAAACATACCATGCCTTACACTCTGATAATACTGCCAGAGGTGGCAGTGCTGTCATTATAAAAGAAAATATTTGTCACTATGAAGTATACAAATATGAGCAACAAGAAATACAGGCAGTGGCTGTATGTGTCAAAACAAAATCATTTCCGGTAACTCTAGCCTCTATATACTCTCCACCGAGGTATTCTATAAAATCAGATATGTACACGAACTTATTAAAAAATCTTGGCAATAGATTTATACTCGGTGGTGATTTTAACGCTAAAAACACCTACTGGGGATCCAGACTTACTACTACAAAAGGAAAAGAGCTATTGAATGCTATAAACGAGACGAATTGCAAAGTTACATCAACAGGAAAGCCTACATACTGGCCCACAGATCCCAATAAAATTCCTGACTTAATTGATTTCTTCATATACAAAAATTAAATTATTATTACAATTTGTTAAGAGTCACAACTTACACTCACAAAATCATATATTGTCAATGAAGTGAACATATTGTGCTAAGAAATTTAACAATTTTAATGCTTCAAGCCCCAAGCGGTCACCGGCGATTGCGATAACAATAGAAAGGCTATTGTGTCTCGTTTTTCCACGATCGAAGGATCTATCAGATAAAAAATTGTATAAACTTGCATAGGATGTAGCGTAGCTACTCATAATATTTAATATTATCATAGTTATTGACAGCTGGACAATTCCATATGTGACTGACTCTACATTTGATACGACTCGCATTTTATTTTGTCATATATTATAGTAACTATCATGTTGTTAATATCGATTTTAATATGGTTTTGTAGCAGATTAAACAAGTTAACTTATACAGAAAAAATGGTATACACTGTTGTTTTCAAATAGCATTTATTTAGTCAAATATAAACATGACGGACACTACATGCAAAAGGAAGTCGTTTCAGGGAGTGTTTGTAAACACCAATAATCTTCCTCTCTGTGTGCTAAATAACTCTACTTTGTATTTTTATCGAAAGTGCATGAAACAAACTAATATAAAATGGTTATTTATAACCTGTAAGTTATTTAAAAAAAATATTTATTAGCAAAAGAAACTGTGACCGACACTACAGCCCAAAACGTGACCGACACTACACTCACTTTGTGCAGGTAAAAGTCGGTAGTTTTACATGAAATCTTAAAATTTATATATCTCAGCATGTACAATACGAACTCTAAAATTATATAAAAGCAAATCAGTAATTAGTTAAGTAATTCATTAAAATGCTTTTTTGAACTTAAACATCACAAAAAGGAAATCACCAATAATTTGTCAAAAAATAACTCAACACGAAATTTTCTCAAAAACTATTAACATAATACCCCAATAGCCAGCGATAGGCAGACTTTCGTCATTTTTTTAAGCTAAAAGTTTTCCTTTATATGAGCCCTATAGAGGTAAGAACGACCAGACACTATGGAGTTTCGGTTGTTATTAATTTAGAAGGTTTCCAGTTCTGCAGGTCTACCTTACGTTCAATAAAGTTTAAAGATCAACAATTTTATCCTATTTTCTTGCGATATCTGTAAGAATCTCATATTTTACTGCCAGATTTTTGTGACAATTGCTTCCCATTTCCAGACATCGCTAAATTTTGGATTTTATTTGATTTTGAGGTGGTCTAGCAGGTTCTTGAAATAATAATTTAGCTTTCTGCTTGTCTCTCTTCTTTCTATAGCTATTTTCGCCATCTATCAGCAAAAATAACAAACAAAACGCTACTTTTGGGCGTGATCGACTCCATAACGTGACTGACACTACAAAAATATTTTTTAGAGTTTAGGTGTTATAAAAAAAGATGGCAAATTTTTAATGTCGGTATCATTTAAGTAACGCCGTCACGTAGGAAAGTTTCTAATTTTATTGACGTAAAAGTAATTTTAGTGTAGTTAAAGACAAAACTAATGTTTTTTGTGTAACCGGCACTACAACTCGACACTGTGATCTTACAAGCCCATTATATATTTATAAAAATGATTTTTCTCTAATCTCAAAAGCTATATCAGTATTTAATTGCTTAAACAATCACTGTATAACAAAATATGACAAGAAATTAAAATACATAACGTAAAACCTAAGTCAGAACTTCATCGCACAAAACCACACTCGGCCGAGCTCACGACATCATCTCATAAATGGCAGCTTTGCTAGAAAAATAATGCTTAGAAATTGTTGCTTCTATAAAATCTTAATAGCACCATAATGTTGTGACTATAATCAAGTATTTTTAATACCAAAAACAGGTATTTATTTTCTTAGTTTATGGTAGACTTTTACATGGAACTGCCCAGCTGTTCTTGTAAAGCGCTTATTCCACTTATTATAAAGGAAAAAAAATATCCACAGCCGAACATATAACCTCCTCGTTTTTTGGAAGTCGGTTAAAAAGTATAAAACAAGATTTACATATACCTACCTACCGTAGCACTTTGACAACGTGTGACTTCGGTTTTCTAAACATGAAAATTTATCTCTACATAGTGAATGATAGTATTGTATGACATTATTGTCAATTTACAACGAAGGCACCTTGGTAGAGTCTACTGTGTCCATTTACTTGCAATTACATTAGCAACTTTGTTCAGTTCAGTATTATGAAAATCTCGTTTTATACTTTTTGAACGTCGTTTTTTGTCGTAGTTGGGTTTTAGTTTTTTTACTTTTTATTATTGTATTAATAATTAAAGAAAGTCACATATTATATTATTATATTTTATTAGTGCCAAAGGTCGATATAATTTAGCTACAATACATGAGAAGCTGCAGGCCAAAGCGAGTTTTCTAGGAAAAAATACAATTTCTAAACAAACGCAAAAAAAAATTGCGAGATAGTAATTAATTCACTAGACGGCTAAATTAATATTTTTTCTTTAATTAATTTAATTACATTATATTAGGATACAAAAGTCTTTTGTTCCTATAGAAGAAAGGAATTTTGCTTGGTTATTATCCTTCTTGCTTTAAATTAAAATGTGAATCATTTTAGTGGAATGCTTCAGCAATTATATTGCTAGATATTAGTATAAATGTTAAGATAATACACATTTCAGCGATACCAGAAACTCATTACAGTCCAAAATACACCCAGGCCAGGTTGATGAGTCGGTATCGATTAATCCGACGATATGAACACTAGCACCAGGCCTGGGGGGGAAGCAGGGGTCCTATGTACTTTTGGACCTCCTGAAAATTTTCTGAAACGTTTCAAGCCCCACCCCTTTGCAGGGAGCGCTGCTATTGGTCGCGGGGGCCGGGTCGCGTGCGGGGGCCGACCAATGAGCGCCGCGGCCCCGCGCAGTCGTAGCACCAGCTGCTACGGCGCGGGGCCCCGCGATCGACAGAAGCTACGCCGCTCCTGCTGCGCCTGGGGACACAAAAATGTGAGTATTTTATACTTAATCCTATACTTTACTTATTTTGGTGTGTAATAAGTGAATTTTGAGTGTTTTTATACTATTTTTCCGATCGGTTGTCCGTGACCTATATACGGTGTGTGTTATGTAACCGATGTGGCTATAGCTTAGTTATACTTATTAATATATAGGTACCTATATATACAGCATATATAGTATCGTTCAGCCTATATTACTGGTTTTGCTCTTATCCTCAAAAACTGCAACATTTATTTATAATTTTTAATAATTAATGTAAATATTAAAAGACTATTCCCTTTTTTCTAAAAAAAAATAGTGTAACTATACTGCCAAACTTTTCACATTTTTCTTCTGTATACAATTTAAATAGATATAAGTATTGAAAATACAGTGCTACGAAAAAAGAGTATTTGTGCTTCTGCTACTTTTAATTTTCTAATCAGACGTAAAACTAAAACTGCGCGAGGTTTAGACTTTGTTCAGTTTTATATCCTTGGTTTTGATATGTAATGAAATGTTTAGACATTTTATTACATACCAAATCCAAGGATCAAACCACCTTTTCCTCAAGATGACCTATTGACAGACCTGACCCATATAAGGAGATACCATCACCCCTCCCCCCGCAGGTCGCCGCAATCAATCACATACAGAGATTTGCCGGGGATTTTCCTCGTTCCCTAAAAGACGTTTCCACACTATTTCCAGAGCTATTTCCTCATCACTCCTTAATAAGATCTTAATGGGATTACTATTTACTTACGGGAAATGCCATTGATTTGAAATTGTGGTGGTCCATTTTAAAATCAAAAGCAGTCTTAAAATATATCGTCTAGATCTAGTACTTGCAGTTTAAATAGGCCTACGGATACATTTAATGGGATATTTTGTTGTGTTTATTAATATAAAGACCTAAAACCTAAGGAGTATCACAAGTTTTGTTAGTCTGTCTGTAACGTAGATATAAACGGACGAATATTTTAATGGGTTTTTTTGTTTGACAAGCTGCCCATAATAATTCATCACTGTCACCTTATTCTTTTACAATTCTGAGGTTAAGTTTGTTTTGTCGGGTGCTCGGACATAACCACATGGGACTGTTCCAGTGATTACGTCATGCATTCAAAGATGGTTGACAAGTAGGAGAATTCCGAAAACATTTCATTAAAATTAAAACTTCTTTAGGCACGTAAGAGTGAAATTTCAAAGCCGCGTCATGAAAAAGTGGGAAGAAATGCGTCACGCTACCTACTGGCTACACCATCACGTTTTTTGACAGAAGTTTCACTTATTTCACGTGTTCTCTGCGCCCACGCTCTTTTTTATTTTAGTTGATGTTGGTTGTTTATAGCTTCATAACAGCTATATTGTACGCAGGTGTTGGTGAAGTGATCAGGGGCCGCCATGCAGGGGCTGCAGGCCGCCAAGGAGAAGGCCTCGGGCCTCTTCGCCAACAAGCCGCTGCTCTTCAAGTAAGTAGTAGACTATTAAGTTACTATAGCCCGTTACAAACAACTGTAATAATATAGGTTACATGGAGATCCATGCTGGTGTCTATGAAATGTCATCACATTTCTATGCCTTTGCGGAGCCACGGGGCTCCATAAAGCGCACTTTGAGAATATTTTAATTCGTGGTATTTTTTTATTTTTTAACAACTTCAGAAACTATATTCATATTTCTAACCTGAAACCTTAGCGCTGGAACAAAGTGAAATGAATAAAATATTAATTCTAATCTTTCGTGAAATGAATAAAATACTTTTTTCGCGCTTATTTTATTTATTACGCGATAATGATTCATTTTATAGCAATAAAAAAAATCCTAAATATTTGTCCTATTAGGAACTCAAAGTTACCCATCCACGCCTAAAATCGGCTTAGCGATTTAACTGTGGATAGGCAACAAACAAACAGATACAGGCAAAGAAAGATACACTTTTGCATGTATGTATAACGTTTGAATTGGCAGCATGGAAGTCGGTATGAATCTCAAACCACTTCACTCATAACAATCATATTTTAAGTTATATCAACATTTCTCGAGCTGCTTCTATATGGGATTTTACGAAAGAAAATTGAAACTAAATCAATTTCGGCGAAGCGTAAAGGAAAAAATAAGAAAAATATAGAATCAGAGCAATTTGGAATCTGCGATCGTCAATAATATTGACAGGCGGATAATACTCGTGTAGCAACAAGGGGAATCCCCGCGCGGGACTTCCCCGCAGGGCCACCACTTCAGGGATTATTGCTTTTGTCTTAAGGATTAGTTGAAGGGCTAGTAAATGTTGTATTGAATTGAGAAATTCTACTTTGGCTATGCCTTAGCTGAAAAAACTATCATCAAAATACTTGACTACTATTAAATAATTTTAGTGATAAAAAAATTAAAACAAACTTAGATGAAACCGGTATGGATATTGTATTAAAAAATTGTGTGATGAACAAGATTTGGAACGGGAGTTTACACAATCAATTTAACCAATAACTTGTTTTAAACGCTAGCCTCCTTGCTAAATTTTTAAAGCGAATAATTTTACTAAGATTACTAACTATATACAAGGGCAGCTTTGACTTAAATGTAATTTTATCTGTATCAAACAAGCACATCATACCTTTCCCTGTATATAAATACTTAACTTTAAGCTGCATATAAAGCGACCATTTTGCAAATTAAGTCACTACTCGACAGCCCCGCCGTAATGCTATAAAGTATGGTCTGAAATGGCGGCGATTGTGTCAGCCCTGTGAGTGCGTTCTGCTGATAGCGGCGGATTTGTGTCCTCAGTTGGACGGAGATTTGCAGACTGTTGTGGGACTCGCAATGCAGTGCGATTGTCTTATATTTTTGGTGTTTGATTCTGTTTGGTATTTTCAAATACATATATTTTTTTACCTCCGACAAAAACCAAGGGTGGTATAAGTTTGACGTGTCTGTCTATTTGTCTGTCTGTCCGAGGCATCGCAGCATCCAAACGGGTAGACCGATTTTCATCTAGTTCTTAGCTACGGTTTGATCTACTGAATATTTTTTTTTTTATGCAATAAGGGGGCAAACGAGCAAACGGGTCACCTGATGGAAAGCAACTTCCGTCGCCCATAGACACTCGCAGCATCAGAGCTGCAGGTGCGTTGCCGGCCTTTAAGGGGTAATAGGGGAGGGTAGGGAAGGAAATAGGGAAGGGTAGGGAAAGGAAAAGGATAGGGGATTGGGCCTCCGGTAAACTCACTCACTCGACGAAACACAGCGCAAGCGCTGTTTCACGCCGGTTCATTTTCAATCGGGGGTTGTTTTTTAATAATTTCTTAATTTAACGTTATTAGTTGTCATTATTTTTTGGAAGTATAACCGGATAGATATTAGTTAATTGTCTGTTTTTTGAAAGAGCATAGTAACCGGATCTAGGAGTAAGATAACACAAAAATAAATTGAATGTTGTCTACACACTCTGCAGGAGCTACTTGTCTAATTAACTTTAAAGCGGCTCAACACAATTGAGCTCCTTGCGGCAAAGGGGGAGCGTAGAGTAAGTGTTAGCTATTTATTTGGCAGATGGATAAACTATGATAAGCTACTTAGAATATAGTACGAATTCAATGAGAAATATCGTTAACATCAAAAATTTATTGATGGTGTTGATGCGACAAAAACTCGCATTAAACACTCGAAGATTTATATGTGTCCGGAAATTTCAACTATGACTTGCAGCAACACTAAAAATGATTACTAATAATTGAATTAAATGAAATTATTGTAGCAAATGAAAATGTTGTAATGATTTAGTACTTTTATTAATTTCATTAATACGTAATATATTAATAATATATTCATTAATAATATAGTAGAATAATTTTTATAACCATCTATCCAAAATATTAACTAAAGTTTATCATTCGATCTCGACTTAAATGAACATAGTTTTGTACGCCTAAAACAATAGTGTGTTGATGACATAGACATAAACCTGCACATAAAAACTGCCCCCTACTCCCGAGTTTTAACGAAAGGGTTCATTATTTAGTCCGTTTAAATCGCTAAGTCCTTAAAAGACATTAGCAGGCTTTGTACCGTTATCGCAGTACACAAAAGAGATTTACCAGACGGAGGGACGGCACAATTATGGGGCTTAATGCTGCACGGGGGATTTGATTCCTGTTGTCATATAAATATCATCTTCTGTATAGTTTTATATAACTACCAGATGATACCAGCAACTTCGTTGCGCCAATATTCGTGTATTGCGCGGGGACTGTACATTTTTTCAGGATAAAAAAAAAACGTTTTTATTTCGCTCTATGGACCATAAAGTGTTAGTTAGCATTTTACTTAAAAACTATGTTAGTACTTAATAATACAATGCGAACGGATAATATAATTATTATGGGACAAGTGTGACCTTAACATAAAAAGTATAATATTTTTTTCTTTCCCGGGACTCAAAGAATATATTATATCCATGCCCAGCAAAATTGCTTCAGCGGTTTCGGTGTGAAGAGTTTACACACAGACAGACGGACAGACAGACACACTTTCGCAGTATTAGTATGGATATGTATTATCGTCGGTAGACGAGGTGATGCTTAAAAATCTTTTGTTTAAAAATACAGATAAGAGATTCGACCAAAACAGCGCATTATAGAAGGACTTTATCTCGCGGAAAATTAGGAATTGACGTGGATATCCCAATGTTGAGATTGCAGAATGCAGATCATAGTTTCATCGCCAAGAACTTTGGTCTTATGAACAACAATGGATATTGTATTAGCTATAATGAATTTAATGGACGTCATAAAAATTCATGACCGAGCGCAGGCTATGTTATAACGATCTCAGCTATTAGCTAGTTTTATATTTCATAGAAGGCCAACGGAACAACATACAGTTTATTGATATTTATTAATAATTATTATTTATTTTACAATGTTTATGCAAACAGCGACGGCGTTGCGCATTGTAGAGATGGTTCCGAATAAAACAATTGAAAGGAGATGAAAACAGCATTGTGAAAGTCAATTATTTTAGCGATGCTAAATGCTGAGTGGTCGACAAAAAGACTAATACGTAAAAACATTAATTGTCGGGTCCCAAGTGTTGGGGCAAAATGCTAATTGCGTATGGCACTCTAGCTAATTGTTTCTGCCATTTGAATATTGCGAGACAATCGCGGGATGGCCGAGCCGGGGCCCGAGCGGGGGCAAGCCGGGGCCTAGCCGGGGACGAGCCGGGGCCCGAGTCGGGGCCCAATTAATCGTCCGTTGTTTTACCCCTCATCGGCGCTGATTAATACGCGCGAGTCATTTGCGCGATGATTCTTTGTTAAAAACATTTGCAGATTAAAATTAAAGCCCCGAGATTTGATTACAAAGTCGCTAATGAAATGAGAGTGAGGACATTTAGTTGTGAATGGTATTACAAAATATGTAGACAACGTGAATCAAAACATTACTGTACAGCTCAGCCATCCTGCTTGCAGCGCTTGGTAGAGATCAACTACGATAACATGGCGCGCCCCTCCAAAATTCAAAAAGTTTGAAATGCGTTGTCAAAACGTTTGAACTGCGTTGTCTTGCGCGGTAGGCTAGTTATGATTAGTTGACCAACAAATCTTGGTAATAAGTGACATTAACTGAATTATTACGTGTACTGTGATTGGTTGAATACTTACTACTCACAAACTCTTTCATAAGGATGTGACTACACACATTGACACAGTCATTTGGAGGGGCGCGCCATGTTATCGTAGTTGATCTCTAATACATAATTTCTCGTATACAGGATGTAACAAAACTAATATTTGTATGTGTCCCCTATATAGAGTTTACTGCGAAAGCAGCGCTGACAGAACAAATTTTTTTTTGTGATTTGTATGGGCAAGCACTCGAGCGAGAATTTTTCCATACAAAAGTAAAATAAAGTTACTCTTTCAGCGCTGTTACTTTCACAGCGAAATTTATAATAAATACAGGACCCATTATACAACCTAAAGTATTATAACTTAGTTTTGTTACACCTGTATAGAAAAACGAAAAAAATGATGCATGATACTATGTTAGCTCTACTTGAAAATAAAATGAAAAGTCCATGGTGTATGTTGTTTGTAGAAAAAAAAAATGAACTTAATATTTTTGTTACTAATTTCATAGAAACATTCGTCCCTTCGTTAGAGCCTAATTAAAAACGAAGCCATATTTCAATGGAGTCAAACTCTTTATGCTCGATACAATCGGGTATTGAAATGTTTGACAGTGCGGTGTAAGATTTCCTCTATTAGCGGCGGCCCGCGACTAACGAACCCCCGCGGCACTTGTTAAGATGAAGCGCATACATAATGTCCTATTAGTATGGGTTATTAATTCATAATGATGCCTTTGAGTGACTTAGATGGACCGTCAACCGTTACATTATATCAGTTAGTTTTAGATATTGTAGATTTTGTTGATGTTTAAAACTCATTTGTGAAACATTTTTAAAACGATCTAGTTTGAATTAGAAAAGTTATATCTGAGTGCTTGACTTAAGCGAAAAGCACATTGAAAACTCTTTAAATTCATGAATCACAATCGCGCCAATTTCTTATACCGTAACTAGACCCGTGCAATTCATAAACGGCTATTTTGAGAAAACATGACATCATCAACAAACTGTAGTATACTTTTATAATTACAAAATATCACAAATGGATTTTATAAACACATCTAAAACAGCACTATAATTGATCTTCCTAAAATATCCTTATTATCTAGTTATCATCCTATCTGCTAATCTTATCTAGGCCTTTTAAGGTTAGTGGCTAAAGCCCAAAACTCAACCGATTAACAACGGTATTAAAAAAGCTTTGTAAATGGAGCTTATAAGCTCCATTTTAAAAATCGGGCACGAAAGACCAGCTTACCTCCAAAAATAAAAGCTAATCATCCCAAGATCGATGGTCGCCAGCGAGTCTGGCGTCGGTCGGACCGCGCGGCGCCGCGTCGGGCGCCAAGGGGCCGGGAGATACACAAACTTGTCTGAGGCTGACGAAACCCCTGTGTTACTGTTTACGACCTGGGAGTCTCAGACAACAAGCTGAGCTTACAAGATTGTTGTACCATCGAAGAAATTGATTCATAGGCAGTTAACGGACCAACGTCATCTGGTCGCATTATGTCAATTCAAAGTTATTCGTGATCTATTACCTGGGCTTGACAAAACGTGACCAATTTACGGAGGGCCGCTATCTGCCTATGAATCTGCAACTTATCTGATAGTACCAACCGTTGTAAAGAGGTTATGTTCTCATTGATGTTTTAAATTCAAAACTCGCCTGATTCATGAGTTGCGTGTGCAGGGCTAGAAAAATATTATATTACACGACCTATGAGTCTTAGACTAGGCTGTTATTAACATAGATCTCCTAATTGTTATGAAAAGGACACATTATTTTCTTTATAAATTATAATATTATTCTGCACGCATTATGGTTAATAATAATAATAATAATATCTATGGACGCTTTACACCACCTCAATCCAGATTGACGGGCCAGCCCCATGCTAAGTACCTGAAGGACTTGTGTTATGACAGACAACGGAAATATATTTAATACTTTTATACTACACATATATTTAAGATTTTGAGCTGCCACACCCTCTACCCGTTGAGTCACAGTGGTTGCTGTTACTTTTTGGGTGGAAGTCTCAAACAACAGACTATGCTTATTAGATTGTTATACTAATCTTTATAAAGAGACACAATAGTAATATACTCGATATTGTTGTAAAATTCTGCAATTCTAACTACCGCGTGTAGAAACATAAAATAGTTATAATTATACAATTTATAATTTCTATGTTATCAGCTGTTATCTTTGTGCACACTGCACAGGTAGAAGCAGCTTTCAATTTAAAGTAAAGCACGAAAACAGATATTGTTGTAACAAAAGATCGTCAAATAGTTACAACGAAGTTTTAATTACAAAAGTCAGAATTTAATTTTAAAAGCGTGTTCATTAGAGGGGCCCTTTGAAGTGGGATTAGACTCGCCGCCGCAGATTAAATCCCGTTCTCATTATATGTACTAATTAATTGGGAATACGCCACTGGTAATTTGGGTCTTTCGTCATCGTCAACGCCCTGCCCGCTTTGAACGTCCTTTGAATGAAGACCATAAAGTTCTTAATTAAAATTCGGTCCTTCATGTAGCTGGCCGTTGCGTGGCACGTTTTTGTTTTTTTTAATTTGAAACAAGATTATCAAAAATCTCTAAGTTTGAGAAATACATTATTTTAAACAGAAAAACTACAATATATAAATAGCAGCCACAAACTTTCACTTTTATAATATTACTGTGAGTTGTGTTTTGCATTTATAATATTATACGACGCCAACTGCTGGAAGGTCGACTAGATGAGAAACTTGTTTACATACAATTAATACTGGATGCTTGAATATTAATATGTAAAAACTGCTGAACCACCGCTAGTCTATGTCACCCACTACTGTACAAACATTCTTTGGGTGAAGGAAAATATTAATAACTAGAAGACGGCGGTAACTCTTTTGCACCAAAATTCGTTTATCGGGAACCGCACATTTTCCAGGATAAAAATATCCTGTCTTGAGACTCAAAGTATCAAAATACCAAATTTCAGTAAAGTCGGTTCAGCGGTTTGGGTCTGAACATGTAACAGACAGACAGATACACGAGTCCCCTCGTGACCACGGCTGTTGCAACACGGCCGAAACGTCGAGAAAAAGTATGTACTCGTGGTAGCATAATACTATTAGAATAAGTCGCGTTAAGTCCTGTTAGACACACATTCGCATTTATAATATTAGTATGGGTACTGGAATATTCAGATTTATAAAGTGTAGCGCTTACCATTAAGGGTCAATTCAGACCGCAAAGCGAAGAGTGGATGTGTTACGGGTAATGCTAGAAGTTGGCGTAAACCTAGGTTTACCCGGGTTGACTTAGTATTACCCAAGCCTTTTGGGTAAAGTCCGAATAATAAGAAAAATAAATTTTTATTCGGGGCTTACCCATACTCACCTAGGTCTACCCAACTCTGGCTGGATAATGTTAGGTGTTGCGTAATTTTCGAGCCTGTGGCATGAAACTCGGGGGCCCGCGTTCCCCCGCTACTATTGAGGAAATGTTCTCAAGGAATCAGTTTTCCGTTTGTCATGATAAACTGATTGATATATAAAATATATCACCCGAAAAAAAAAGTTTACGACAGCTTGCAAATGACAGTCGCTTTCAGGAGGCCAGGATTATAAAAGGTGTAAAATTGTAAAACAAAATGTGCTACAAAGAAGTGTTCATGCAAAGATGCAGAAAACTTGTGCAATTCAAAATGTCACAGCAGTTAATCTTGCTCAAATAAATAATTTCAATTTGAATTACAACAACCGCTAATTAGTATTTGCCATTGAAGCTACTGAGTTTATGTTCTTTGAGAAATTACGTTTGCCTTTATATATATTTTTAAATAATAAATGTTTATAATACCCTTGGATATTCATTTTAGTAATTAATTGGACAAATTTTTAACATTACCCAGCCAGAGTTGGGTAGACCTAGGTGAGCATGGGTAAACCCCGAGTTAAAATTTATTTTTCTTATTATTCGGACTTTACCCAAAAGACTTGGGTAATACTAAGTCACTTCGGATAAGCCTAGGTTTACTCCACCTTCTAGCATTACCCGTAACAGATGCATTTCAAAATTTGTAGGGATTTGACAGATTTGCAAGACGTCTCGCGCGCAATTGAAATCTGTCAAATAGCTATGTCCACATTAAGCCCGTCACAGACCTAGCTATAATATTATATATTAATATGTTTATAGCTAGGCATATTAATATATATTTTCTATACTAATTTTCGCGAGACCACACACTCAGCTATAATATATATTTCTGTGACATGTGGATTTAGTATAGAATAATATGCCTTGCTATAAATATATTAATATATATTATAGCTAAGTCTGTGACGGGCTTTATGCGCTTTCGTCTTCAATTTTCGTCATCTTCTTTCATTCAACTTTCGTTTTGAATTGTTATTGAATGCGCATTCAATAATTGAATGCGTCAAAGAACGCAACTTCAACTGTCATTTTTAATAATAAAGCAAAAGTTTTGGACTTTCAGAGGGCATGCGTCGTGGGCATGCCTCACGTTCGCTGTTGACTGCGCTATAACGCATGCCCTTGACGAACAGAAAAAGGCATAGTGTGGACAAAGCTATTCAGTATAAATTTAGCATCTACGGACTACGCGACGCATTGCGGTCTGAATTGACCCTAATACTGACGGTGGCTACTGTATCAACATTCTTGAAAATGAAGGAAAATATCAATAATTTCCCCAATCGCCACGTGCAGTCCGTGGATGTCTGGCGCCAGACTGCTCGGAGTCTGGCGATTTATTGCCGGCAGAATGTTATTCTGTTTAGTTTGTATACGCGCCAGATTATATCATAATTTTACTGGATACTTTTCAAGGGTAGAAAGTCAAATGTGTCATGTTTTCAGGACTATATTAGGGTATGCAATATTCATGGATATGGAAATAGAAATGGTGAATCATGTTAAAAAGATTATTAGACAATTTTTTGGTACTTTTTGTGGTCATTATATTTAGTATCATCACTGAAAATAATTTTAGCTTATTTATCCAATGAGTATGAAGTTTTATTATTTCTTTTATAAAATTAATGTAATTGACACTTGGTATAAAATACTATATCGACAATAAGCTGTATTATAATCCTAATTTTGTCTATCATAAGCAAACGTGCTGTATGCAGATTGCAGAATGTATCTAAATTCTTCTATAAAACACAAATAATAAATACCCTTTTTAGCAGTTGGTTAAAAGGTATAACTCCAACAGCACAAGAAACAAAGCCACCCCATAAACCCCGTATAAGAGGCCGATCGTTCGATCTCGGTTGTTGGTGAGCAAATATTTGCCGGCGATCGATCGAGAGCCCGCCTTCCGGCACGTCTCAAGTGCTCGTAAGCGCGCTAAAGTGCTGGTAAGCGCGGCACATTGCACGTCAAAGTGCGGTGAGCGCAAAAAGTGATCGCTAGCAAATACTACCGTTAGTGATATTTGCTCTTTAATAGAAAAAATATGGTTAAAAACTAATTTCATGGATTTATTCACACACAAATTCACTTAACGTGAGAAATAACTAAAATACCAATAACGATAGTTTCACTTATACTCCACAAAAATTATAATCAGTTTTAAAGTACTTGGGAATCTCATTTCAAAAAGAGAAATGGATACTTCGAAAAGTAATATTATATGAATTGCTTAAGACAAAAATTATTTCTTTATACACGTTATTATTTTAATTTTTAAATACTACCTTTATCCGGCAGGCATACTGCCTTTATCCCGCGACCCTCGGCAGCTCAAGCCGGGGGTCGCGGGTTCGAATCACGCCGACGGAACAAAAAAGTTTTTCAATGTTCCCGGCGGGCTGATTATGTATCTTTAGCAGACGGTTAGCAGACAGCAACCGGTCGCGCAGTTGTCGCGCAATCGGTTGTTAGTCGCTGACAAAAATCGTATTATCTAAGCCTGTTGCTCTGCTGTTGTCCGCTAGCTATTAAATGCATTTTTAGCGACAAAAAAAGCGCCACTAGCGATCTTGTAGCAACACGTGGAACTAATTTAAAAAGTCAAGTGTTTTGTTTACAAAACGTACAAGTGAATTCTTAGTTATTTAATACAAAAAATGGGCTGGAGTGGTGAGAAAAAGTGGATTTATTGGCTCTGGAAAAGCACTCGAAGCAAACTTTCAAGAACTTATACGTATGCAGGCAATAAGTGAGTATTCAGTATTATGAGATTTGTTTTCACCGTGGTTGGTTCTTTGAGATATAATCGCGTACAATTTATTGTATTTGCATTTTTTTTAGTATAAAATGGAACACAGAGTCTCCAACGCACAGATTGAAGAACTGTTGGACCACTTGGCTGGTCATTCGTCATTAGCCAAAGGTGTTGGTCTTGGGGCAAGGTCGAAAGAGACCATTGACAGAGAGTGGAACAACCTTGCCCAAAAATTAAACGCTCATGGGTCGGGAGCTAATAAAAGTGGTCAGCGGTGGAAACGTGTGAGTATTCTTTACAAAATATAACTCTTTTTACTTACTAAAAATTACTTGCAAGTGAATTTTTATTGAGTTCACCTCGGTAAAGTGCAAATTTATTATGCAATAGGTACATAATTTATTCATGAATACCCATTTCTTCGATATAAAGTTGTGATAATATTCATCTATCTATATAGAATCTATAATATTCTTTCCTTTGAATTCAGTATTGGGCTGATATAAAACACAAAGCCAAGTCAAGAGCTGCTGCTAGGCGGCGAGATGCTTCTGGCACAGGTGGTGGACCTTCAAGGGAAGAAGATCTCTCTGAAACAGATCGAAAGATCTTGGGGATAATTGGGGATGCTGCCGTGTATGGAGACTCTCAACACCGAGTGCCCGTTTTTGTCAGTAATCAGTATTAAATTAATTAATTATTGCTGAAAAAATATATTATTACCATCTTGCATAGTTTGCAGGAAATCCAAAATGAACCTCAGACTGTGAATGTAATAGAGGATATTATAGTACATGAGGATGTTGTGCCTGTAAGCACGCCAGGTATGTTTAATATACTTAACACATTCATAATAATATAATAAATACAAAATATATTCTCTGCTTTGTAAACAAAATTATATAGATACCTATTTGTTTTTAGAATCAGCTCTTGCAACAGTGGTGTCACCTTCAAAGACTGGGCGTACAAGCACAATAATATGTAAGTAACTAAAACTTTACACCTTATTAAAAACACTACTCCCAAATGCTTTTTACAATCAACATTGTAATTTTTACAGACACTATGCATACACCACCAGGGGACAAAAAATCTAATGTGTGTGAAGTTAAAACTGGTAAGGTTACTACTATAAAACAGTTAATATCTAATTACTGCTGTATGATAATTCAAACTTAAAAATGTTATTAATTTCAGCAACGGCAAGTCCCGCTACATCCAGGCCTCTGAATCGTTCACTGTTCCAGGACTCAAAGATTAATAAAAACTCCAATAAGTCAAGTAAGTGTAATACTTTTTCAGTATTATTGTAAAGAGACTGATTATTATTATCAATCTATGTATGACCAAATTTTTAAATTGGAGTTATGTTCTGTAAAGACTTAGATTAATTCATAATTGAAAATCACTATGTTATGCTATTTTAATTTTTATCAATATATCATTGCAATCTTCTCAAAGGAAAAGTGCCTAATATTGTAACTATTTAGTAATTTGTGGCAGAAATAGTTGTAAAATTTAACATAAATTAATTGTCATGTTACAGATAGAACAAAAGTGGAACCTGCTTGGGTCGTGGAACTGGAGTCTAGGCGTGTTGCAGCAGAGGAAAAATTAGCCAATGCTGCAATGATAATAGCAGAGGCCTCCCGAACAAATGCAGAAACTGCTCGGTTAAATGCAGAATGTGCTAAGATGCATTATGAACTCATGGCCAAGTTGATAGAGACTATAAAAAAGTGAAATGTGACCCTATTTTATTAAGTTTCATAATAGTACATAAGAATCTATTATCTAAGCTTAACCTGTTAATAATAATTGATACCAACCCTTAATTTAAGCTATACTTATGATATTTTTATATTATTATAAATTATTGTATAAATAACTTATAAATGTGTTTTCTCACTATTAATAACTGTACACACCTAGTACTGTTAATTTTCTTTATGTTCTCCTGTATCGGGTCTACTGGAAGATATTCCAATTTACAATAAGTAGTACCATTGTACTAAATTGTATCCTAGTTATAAGATTTCATTGTTTAATATTGTGTACATAAATTGATAAATAAGACTTTTGTACTTGTAATAATTAGGTACAACTTCAAACAGTTAAAAATTAGTAGAAACTTAGCTTATAATTAATTTATATTTATATTTTTACCAAAACATTGTGCCTCTGGTGCATCCTGCTTCATAAATTACAATGTATGTTATAATTAAAGACTGTTCTTATTTATAAACTTTTATTTAAAATAGATACCTAAAAAGGCCAGAAAAAGAAGTGTTTATTGCATAAAACTGTACTAAAGTTCAGATATTAATAAAGAACAACATATTATCATAACATTTTATACAAACACTTTAACTTTAGTTTGCTATTTTAGCTTACACAAACATAATAATAAAAAACATTATAAATGACTAATTATAAAAACAAGTAAGAAAAACATGAAATCAGAATTAGTATACAAAATGTAGATAGATAGATAGAAAATTCTTTATTTGTACAAACTAAACTAATTTACAATTTAATATAAAACAATAGGAATATGTACAAACAGGCGGTCTTACCGCTAAAAGCGGTTTCTTCCAGACAACCTTGAAATAATAATACAAAACAATATAAAATAAAACAATCTAATCATATGGCTAAAAATACTACATATTATTATATGTCATGTAATGTAAATACATAACTAAATAATTCTTATCTATTCCTCCATAAGCGTTGTACAATAAGTTGTCTCTGTTGTCTGCCACTTTCCAGCTGTTGACCTTCCTCAATGTATGGCTGCCGAGGTACCAGGAAGTCTGCTTCCCTCTGGATATCATTGGAAGGTAATTCAGGTACAGGAAGCCTGTGCTTGTTGGTGATGTTGTGTAATACAGCACATGCATTAACAATCTTAGCCACAACATGGTGATTGTAATGTAGTACTCTATGTGACAACAGACACCGCCAACGGGCTTTCAATACCCCAATACACCTCTCAACTGTGTTTCTTGTTCGGCAATGCATATTTGTGTAGTTCTCTTCTGCACTGCCAGGTTGTGTGTTAACAATTGGTGTTAGAAGCCAAGTTCTCAATGGATATCCAGAGTCACCTGTTAAGAAAATATATTTTATAATAAAGTAGGTTACATATCTGCAGGAGATGGGGTAAACACTGAGATATTTGAACTTAAATCAATGAATTTTATAGTAAATAGAGCTCCATTTATATGAATCAACATTAAAATAATTTGCAGAAATTAAGTGTGAATGAAAATTGCAGATTTATTAGTATTTTGGTTCGTGGTCACAACTTTTTAAACAGCAGGTAAAAAATACCCCATATCTTTAAAATGAAAATGTATGACTGTAAGTGTAGAGACAAAGCAAATTTGTTGGGTACCTATAATAATATAATAATACATACCAAGAAACCAAATGCTTTCACCATTTTGATTCAGCTGCTGCATATGATTGTGTATTTCTGAATTTTTCCAGATATATGCATCATGGGTAGCACCACCAAACGTTGCATCAATATTTAATATGTTCAGATCACTATCACAAATCTGTAGAAAAAGTAAAACTTAAAACAAGATAAAAAAAAACATTTTCAACTAAGCTTATCAAATTATTATAGAAATAAGTATTGAGAAAATTATTTCTATACTGAGCTACAATGTAGCAATGCAGTATTATATAGCTGCTACATAATCAACCTACTGCTAATATTAATACTTACAATTTGAACATTCCTGGAATGGTAGTGCTTCCTATTAAGAAATCTCTCCTCGTGTTCACTTGGCCTGACCAAGGCAACATGTGTGCCGTCAATACACCCCAAAACACCAGGAAAGCCAAATTTATTTGAAAACCTGCCAAAAATAAAATGTAAGTTTTACGTGGGTAATTTTTTAAAAATACGCATCAATATGATGAATATAATTTTAATAGTACCGACCCATTTACTATTCTTTGCCTTTCTTGTCTGGTTTGAGGAAAATGGATGTGCTTTCTCAATATAGACGGGTGATTTAAGGCCATGGTCACATCTGTAATTGCCTTAGACACGCTGCTCTGACTAAGTCCATGCAAATAGCTGATACCTACAGGTTTTTGATACGAGCCACTTGCATAGAAAGAGAGTGCTGTTAACACCTGCAAAAGTAGTGTATATATGTAGGATTATCTACACTTTGCAATTAGGTACTAATAAGGAATATAATGATAATTGGGTATTTACTTACTTTACATTCTACAGTAACTTTTGTTTTCCTACGAGTTCGAGGCAAAAAGGGTTCGAGTTCAGTGCACAATTCAGCGAACAACTCTTTACTTAACCTGTAATGTGCACTAAAGTTAGGAGTCTCCATGGGTCTTGCCTCATTCCTCAATCGTCGTCGTAAACGTCTCACGCGCGTGTTCTCGTCTAATCTATTTTGTGCTTCTAATGCCTCCTGAATGAGAAAAGCACGAGACATATCGAAATAAAACAAATAACCTAAAAAAAACAGAAAACAATTACGAAAGATATTTATGTGAAATATAGTTATGTGATAACACAGGAAGTAATAATACACTTCTACACTTTGATTTTGAACTTTTGTGTTAATAAGTGCAGAATAAATATCAAAAACACATTAGCAACAACTTGGCAACAACCTAAATGGGCTGTCGCTCTTTGACAATTCAAATTGTTTGCTAGCTGCTCGCTATCTGCTGTCGCGTTGCGGTCTCACTCATACGTAATACCGATTTTTTTCATTACAATGAGCTTTGATGCACTTTTAGTTCCTCAATTGTTCGCTTGAGCGCGCTACCATCGATTGTCCGCTATCGCGTCGCTGTTGCTAATACATAATACAAAAATTATGTTTGACAGCGATATTTGTACAATTTACGCCTGTCGCATTGCTGTTGCAAGATACATAATCAGGCAGCGGGTCTGGACGTGTGTTAAATATGTGTATACATATTTAACACACATACAAGTCCTTCAGGTACTGAGCACGGGGCCAGACTGACGTGGTGTGAAGCGTCCATAGATATTATTATTATTATCCGATACTAATAATTATCCGGCATTATCCTCTCCCTCGACCCGGTACTCAAAATATTATTTACTATAATATTATGTTAGCCTGAATGGTTTATGGCTTAACGATTTATAAAGAGATGCTTAAAGGTCCGTTTAAGAATTTAGTAAACTCGTTTAGCCAATAGCTGAATGCAATAAGACAATCTAATATCGGGAATTTTAAACAACAATCGAGGTCAAGTGGAACAGAACGGGGGAGGTTGGGGGGAACTGGGGACACTGTCGGGGAACTGTGCCGGCGATTGGGTTTCCGCCGCCACCGGAAATACCTCTAATGCATGTCAATTGAGCAACTTCATTACATTTCGCCGTTTACTGTGACGAAGTTAGTCATCAATCATAACGTCGTTTTATCCGAAGGCGAAACTGAGGGTATGGTTTGGCAGTCTATGTATGTGTGTTTGTTCTAGCGTAGTGCCTGAATAAGTGATCAGACTTTGAGCAATACATTATTGGAGTAGTATTAAGAGCCTGGGTAAAATAGATCATGTTTAAGTTACAGCTATGATAAAGCAAAAACTTCGCGCTAGAGTGCATAGATGAAAATCTATATACTTATTATAAAACAAAGTCACTTTTTTTTCCCTCATGTCCCTTTGTTCCCTTTAATCTTTAAAACTACGCAACGGATTTTGATGATTCTTTCAGTGTTAGAAAGCCCATTTATCGAGGAAGGTTATAGCCTATATTTTATCACGCTAAGACTAATAGGAGCGAAGAAATAGAGGAAAATGTGAAAAAAACGGGGAAAATTATTTGAAAGGGCTAACTTGAACGCGCTAATCTCAGGAACTCCGATTTGAAAAATTCTTTCAGTGTTAGATAGCCCATTTATTGAGGAAGTCTACAGGCAATATTTTATCACGTTAATACCAATAGAAGAATGTGAAAAAAACGGGGGAAATTATTTGAAAGGGCTCATCTCGCGAACTACTGGAGCAGTTTTTATGTTATTTGGCACAGATAAGAAGTGGACTACTCGCCACGTGAAGGATCATAGGCTATCCATTTTGATCATTTTTTCAGTGGCTATATATTTTATACCCGTGCGACGCCGAGGCGGGTCGCTAGTTAACAAAATAAACCAGAGTGTTTAAAAGCATACAAATACTATTTATGGGTTGTGTTTTTTTGTATAATTAATCAGAACAGTATTCTATAAATATTGCGCCAACTATACAGAACAGCTCAGAACAGTGATGCATTATTAACTTCACATCGCTAATAATAACAAAAAAGCATTAAGTGATATGATATATTTATTTCTTATTATGAATAATGCCACGTTTATTAGTCAAATACGTTGATTAATGAGTAAATACACAACTCTTAGTGGATTACTTTTTGAGATCATTATGTCTCCCCATAATTTTGACGTGAAAACTTTTTTATAAATGTATCCCATTATGTATTCAACGATAATCGAATTAAATGTTATGAAGGAAGACTCTGATTTTGAGGGGTTTCGCCAAATAATTAGGCTGTTTACACATTGACGCTAATGCCACCATGATATTATGGTTCCACAGCTGTCTGTAACATGCAAAATCGATTGAAGGTGGTTGCATATTAGTCAGCACCGTGCGCGCTGCATTTTGTGAACCGTGCGGCGCGCACGGCGCGTACGATGCTGATAAATGTGCGATCAGCTTAAGGGTTTTAAAGACGAATATGTCGAGATGAAGACGAAAGTCTGCATTTGTTCATCATGGTCCGGTTGGAGAGGTTGCATTAAGCATTGGAGACAGTGGGTCCGGAGGCCTATTCCCGTGACTCAAATCTCCCTTTGAGCACAGGCTGTAACATTCGTAAATCGTAGAGAAGACGCTTAGGATTACTGTTTGTTGTGTGTGGCTGTAGAGGCTCTTCACGACTCCCATGTCATTTCGAGCCTGCGATAGAAGTAACATAATAAAAATACGTGTGGCACTCAGGGACTGCCGCGGTAAAGCTATTGCATTTAATTTTTTATCAACTTTTGCAATTATAATTCGTATACCTCGCACGCACGCAAACACTGTGGCGAAGTCTGCCGAACTGAAACGACGTTAGACGATGCACGGCAACGCCGCACCGCTGTGCCGGTTGTTAGGTTATTTCGTTACGGAATTTCTTGATTCGGTCGGCGCGCTCAAAGCCCACGATAAAAGCTATGCAATACACGAAGTCGATTATAGGATCTGTCGCTTTTACAAGGTGTCAGTTTTCCTTAAATCCTTGATAATCGAATTAAAAGTTGTGGTGGAGGCTGGAAGGTGGCGGTGGTGGTGACGGTGGTGGTGACGGTGTAATCGGCGGTGATAAATCACGGCTATCAGCGTCACCGTCCATTAGGCGATCAGCGCCAACCCTTTGTCAACGCAATAAGGAAAGTGAACGCTAAGATAAGGGATGTGTGATTTCTTCTTATATTTTAACCGATTGCAGCGGAGCTATAAAGAAGGGTAATATTATGTCATAAGTAGTTAAGTTTGTAATGATTTAATAGGTAGACTGATAAAATTTTTAAGATTTTTAATAATATTATAGTTGTCGGGCTTATTTATTTTAAAATTTGATGTTTATTTATTTGTTAATGTAAAATTGTTGTAATGTTAAAAATTTTATAAAATGGTAGGTACATGTAATTTAAAATGGCTCTGTTTTTCGGTTTTCAAACCAAGTTTTACACTCTTTTGCTATACTGTATAAAACTTAAAACGCTCGTTTTCTTTACAATGAGTTGTTACTTAAATTAAGTATTTTTTTCCAAACATTAAAAATACGGACACAATATTATCATTTGTCGAGAAAAAATTACGTTCTGAATAATATTTTTCCTACATTTCAACAAACACTCATAAGTTTCGCCGGCTTATAACAGCAAACAACAATAAATTTTGTTACTTTCGAATAAACAAAGTGATTCATCAAAATATATAGTAACGTCATTCCATTAAAAATAATCTAATACGAATGCTTCTTAGGGTTAGTATAAAATAAGTATGTCATTACGTCCGCGGCATACTGACTTACTTAGCCGTAACAAGATGAAACATGCTAAACTCTATTACGGCCCCTCCTCTCCCCACAACACGCGGGAACACGCGCCAATACATCCGATCCGAGTGTAGAGAAATAAAATCGATAGCACGAGATGCATTTCATATACCGAAGATCGTATAGAAGAGATCGCATAGTACCGAAGAGAAGCATCGTAACGTGATGAGTTTCGATGCTTCTCTAACCTACTTTTATTTTAGCTGACTTAAAATATATTTTCTGTATACATCTGTATGGCAGAATGTACATGAATAATATATTAATTTAAATGTTAAGACCTTTGTAACACTACATTATTGCAATTAAAATATTCTATTCTATTCTACAGTCGTATATATTTTGAGCTTTTGCATAGCTTTTATTGCGAGCTTTTAGCGCGGTGTTAGTGTGCGTGTAACTAGACGTATGCCTGTAGACTAGATATTGCTATGCAATAGCTTTACCGCGGCAGTCCTCGAGTGCCACACGTATTTTTCTTATGACAAATATTTCCTTCAGTTATTTCTTTCTCTCTTTTCTTTTTTCGTGCAGTTGAAAGGATTTTTCTGAACATGAAAATATGTTCATAAAAATCCTTTCGACTGCACGAAAAAAGAAAAGGACGAATGTTATTCTATTCCTATTAGCTTCATATTACTTATCATATTAATTTAAAGCTTATGCCATGGTTCATAATACTATGTATGAAGAGTACATAATATAGTTTAAATATCTTATCACACACTATCCTACAAGGAATAGGAACATCCTCTCCCACGTTCTATCGCCTGTTTGAAGCCCAGCAAGTACATCAATAGAGCTAAGCTCTCAAAGAGAAGCCTCGTCAAAGGCGGAAAAGCCGAAACACATTACAGCAACAGCTGAGCTGGTTCATCGGTATGTATGGAGCTTTGAGTCGGTTCTGACTGTTGTAAAGATGCAATTGAGATACAAATTCAGTACAATTGCAATTTTTAAATTGATTATTTTGGCTACGTTTTGTATAATATTGATTAAGACCCTGCTAACGTAGCTGCTAACCTAGGAATATCATTTGTAACTCCGCCTCGGATTATTCAAACACAAAATCCACACGTCTACTATAATATTGTAATCTTCTCCTTTTTTGAAAGTCGGTTAAAAGTGACTGCAACCTCTACAAAGCTAAAAGCGTTTGATCGTGTGCAAAAAATATCTACATCCATATACCAGCGAATATTTATTATAAATGCGAAAGTTTGTAGATCTGTCTGTTACTTAATTTTGATGAAAGTTAGTATGGAGATACTTTGAGTCCAGGTTGAGGACATAGGATACTTTTTATCCTGGAAAAATGTACGGTTCCCGAGCGATTAACGAATTTTGGTGGAGTTGTGGGTGTCATCATAGTGTTATAATGTAACTGTGCAAAAATATATTATTTTATAAAGCCAGACCAAGCAATCGGTTGTCTTAAACACTGCGCGTATTTAAACCTAAGCTCTAAATTGGTGCGGCAATACCAGATATGCTAAATACGTCCATTCATCAGCATCAACCCCCCACTCGAGTCTTCCCAATATGCAAAATGATATTGAAACGTTGGGTATTTAAATGGGTTCCCATTTGTAGTGAACACGAAAATAGCGTGGCTCTTAGCGGCGAGGGGGCGGCGTAGAGTTTGGAAAGAGGTGGAGATGGCAGTGCGATTGTTATGCGTTTAAACTTTTGGGTTGGGCGCTCTTAAAATTAATCACATATAATATGTTTAAATTTTTTAATAGTTATTTACTATTTTTATCACATTTGGTGAACATTTCAAGAAATGTTTAAGATTTTACTTATTTTAGGAACACCGTCAAGAATACCTGAGTATATTTTAATTTATTTTGTAAAGTGTTGAGTTCACAATCTACTCTTTTTTTTATTCCAAGACGAGATGTCATCTCGCCTTGGAATAAAAAAAGAGTGAATAAATTGTTTTGACCGAATTATTATAAAAAATCAAAACTACCCTCAAAACTGCCACTACTATTTTATGGTGTGAACGAAAGTAATTATTACGTTCTTACAGCATATAGCAGTGTCACCGGACACGGTTTTCAGTGTAGCTTTTATTTCACAACGTAACCACCTCTAGATCTTAGCTCGATCTGTATGAATCTTCTAAAGGATATACTCATACATAGGTACGATTACTATTGTTGTTTCTCGATCCCGCGCCGCACACATGTACACTTACACACACACACACATGCAGTGGAGTGTTTGCATACTCTCAAATGCTTACAAATCGTAAAAATGTAAATTTCATCTGACGAATCTTTATTTTTACGTCGTATTTTATTGCTGTGGTTAAGGGTGCGGTAATGCCATTACGGGCTCATCATTATCAATCCGCTGAATCTTCAATCCCTTTTGGAGAAGAGATTTCTTATTTATCTCAAAGGACTATTCTATAATAATATTGTCTCTATTTATTTGGCTTGGTATAGGAAATACCAGGTTTCTTAGAATGTTACTCCTATTTTTCTGGATAATAAGAGTTTCCTACTTTGAATATAGACAGAAAACGTTGGAAAAATATAGTCTTGTACCATGTATATTAATCTCAAGGGTCTTGACAATCTAGACACGCGGTAGCGTGTCAAGCCAAATTTCAGCATAACATAATGGCGAGCAGCACCGTGTGTAATATTACACGAACCATTTGCAGCTACTTTTGACCCCCTCATAATTCAGAAACTATTTCACATAAACGTTTCAAATTTAGCTTATATAATGAGACTTGCGAGATAACTACATGCTCCAAATTTCATAAGCACAGCTCAAACAGTTATTAAGATATTAATGTCCGAAAATCTACATTTTTATCACTGACTGACTGACTGACTGACCTATAGATCAAAATTCTAACCCACTTTCAGATGACCTAGAAGGCTGAAATTTGAAATCCAGCTCGGTAATTGTGTGAAAGCGTAGGGAAAAATCAGAAAACAAAAAAATCGGTCAAGTGCGAGTCGGACAGAGCGAAACTAGGCAAAAATTGTGTTTTTTGTATGGAGACCCCCCTTAAATATTTATTTTATTTTACTTTTATTATAAATTATGAAAATAAAAATATAATAAAAGATTTTGTGAAATTTTCAAGTATTTACCGGCTGCCATTATTGATTTTGAGCAAAAAAGGCCAAAAAATCACATTTATTGTATGGGATATTTCACGAGTGAAAAAAAAAAACGAGTGAAAATTTGTGAAGTGAAAAAACTTTAGGAAATTAATAGAAGGTGACTTTATGAAGTATGTCTGTTTGTCTGTTACCTCTTCACGCCCAAATTGCTTGTACCGATTGTTCTTAAATTTGGTATGGAGATATAGTTTGAGTCCCGGGAATAGACATAGAATTATTTTAATACGTCTGTCCGTCTGTCCGTCCGTCCGTCTTTCTGTCTATTAGACAGCTATAGTAATAGCTACTTAACTTACGCACAATAAGATTGTACCTTATAGTTAATGGTTGGAAATACACTTGTGTTATACCGTATTATTCCAATGCCTCCTGATGGTAGCTGCTTTTTCCATTCGCTTGGATTTTCTTTGTTTTATTCGTCTGATACTCAATAAGGCTTAGGGGCTGTTTCCCCACTTCCTGATAAGTTTCAGATAGGCTATCCACAACTTATCTGACAGATTAAGGATCTGTCAGTTAAGTTTCAGCTAGGCTATCCACAATTTATCTGACAGATGAAGTATCTGTCAGATAAGTTGCGGGTAGCATATCCGACACTCGTCGGGAAGTGGTGAAAGAGCACCTTAAGGTTGCGATTGAATATAGTCGAATATTATGTATGTTTGAACTGGGAAGATTAAGATGTCTACTGTCTACCCTTGCTCGGAAAGTTTTCTTTACAAAAAGTTATGATATCCCACCAATAACATAAAATATGTAAAAATGGAGAGCCAAGTTCCATACAAACATTATTGTTGTCTATGAACTTCGCCGTAAAAAGAATGGAGATCTGAATGAGTGCCAAGTTCCATGGAAAATCGAAATATGTATGTATAGGAACCAAATAACATTATGAACAAATAATGGAGTCTATTTCTTTGCTTTATTGAATATGTATAACAATTAATGTTATTTAAATAATGTGAGATCTTAAACTAGATTAGATTTGACTTGGCTAGTTTTCATCAGAATTAAAATGTTCATAACTTTATGAAATGACTGATGCAATAAAAACTGGCCAAGTCAAATCTAATCTAGTTTAAGATCTTACATTATTTAAATAACATTAATTGTTATAGATATTCAATAAAGCAAAGAAAAAGACTGCATTATTTGTTCATGATGTTATTTGGTTCCTATACATACATATTTCGATTTTCTATGGAACTTGGCACTCATTTAGATCTCCATCCTTTTTACGGCGAAGTCCATAGACAACAATAATGTTTGTATGGAACTTGGCTTTACATTTTTACATATTTTATGTTTTTGGTGGGATCTTAGTTTTTTAGAAATGTTTGAAAGCGATGACTGCCGAGCACTATTAACCTGTTTTATGATATTATAGTTGCTATTACTCACATATTTCTAAACTTTAACGAGCTTAAAAAAGATCACTTTTATGGACATTTCAGTACTAATAAATGTGTGAAGTTTGAAGTGGATTATCGTCTAGACGCTAGTGTAGCGCCTTATCGATAAGTTAAATAAGCGCGGAGTTAAGGCGCGGAGATGAGGCGCTGATCCCAACCATTGTGATAGCCATCAGCTAAGGCCGGGGAATCCCCGTGAAAAGACCCGGACCCATTCATGGGGCGATTTGATTTACTTAAGATCTCCTCTGATACCATCTATTAAGTGAATGGCGGACCGTCGTTTATAAAGAATGTATCATCAAATACAATCTGTGTTTAATGTATACGATCTCGTTTTTCCTTATTAACTTCTCGAGTCTTGTTAACTTTTGATGATGTTTTGTATGATAGAATTTCTGTTGTGAATGTGGTATATTTACTTGATTCTTGATAATAACAGAAAATGATTAATTAATATTTTGAAATTTATTCCTTTAAAAATTGATTTTACAAAATGTTTTTTAATGCAGGCTGCTACTATACGTACCCTTTAATGGTATAAATTCGATAAAGCCCCTTTAATCCTATTTAAGCTCCACTTGTTTGTTAACATTGTTTTTTAACGATAATGTTTTAATATAATGTAAGCTAGCGAACCTTATACAAAATATAACTCTAAAGTTTATCTTACATTACGATAAAAAAATTTATAATAATATACTTTAAAATAAACCTATTTTACAAGTATTTAAAAAAATCCGTACAAAAATGTTCTATTAAAATATATAAAGCGAAGTAAGGGCGATGTTTATAAACAGAAGCCCCAAAGTGAGTGCAAAAGTAGTTTTTTAAAAGCGTACGTGTAGGGGAGAGCGCGCGCGGTTCCGGGCGAGCGGCAGACGATTTACAAAATGAGTTTGCGGTGCAACCAACCCGTGATACCCCATTGGTTACGTCTCACTTCTTTGTTAGGGTTGTGCCGTGTCGATAAAATGCGTGCGATTTAAATGGGATTTTAAATGCTTTGCGTAACGGTGGTAGGCACCATGTAGACTTTCTGAGAACATTTGTTTCAATTTTATTCAGAAATAAGACAATTTTTATTATTTATTTATTTATTGTTGATTAATACGGTATATTTATGAGAACATGAATATTAACATAAATAAAACGGTTAAAGACATAATGGAAGTTAAATAATTTTACACAATACACATGGAACGAAACGTCATACTTAAATTTTAATTAAGTTTAATCTAAATATAAAGAAACCTCCGAGCTCCGTTCGAGTGACTTTAATGCAACCAATTCAAATGCAATAATATTTGCGTATAGTTTACATTTTTTGTTAACACTAAGATTAAAATGGTTTAAAAATATATTATCACGGATCACCATAGTTAATCCGCAAAATATTAATGCAATTACCTTAAACTTACGTGTTAACTATGATGCTCAACTTTCAACACAATGACAACCGTCAAATCATCGACAGCCCCCCATCCCTACATCACGGGCATTTGTCGCGGGCCGTCACCGATTCCCCGCCGCCATCACTGAAAAGTTAAAAGCATTGAAAGACGTCGCGGGTGCGGGGGCGGGTAACGGAGAGCGGGGAGGGGTGATTGTTCAGCGCCCTTTGTACCCAGCGCCGAATGTTTTAATGTAATTGGCTTTGTTCGCCTCCTATATGTATTAGAAATGATATAGTTGACCCGTCGTGGAAAATATTTGGGGACAATGAATTGTAAAAAATATTCACAGCCGAAAATATAACCTCCTCCTTTTTGGAAGTCGTTTAAAAATATGACTTTATTTTCAGCGTTCCGTCAAGGGTGAAGCAGAAATATTGAGACTATTTAAAGTTACAATTTTTGGGTATGTCGCACCGTAAAGCGGAAGCTTATTACTGATTTCGCTGTCTGGCTGTTTGTACAACTCTTCAAGTACGACCCACACTTTCTTGTGGAGAGGCAACTGATTCTTAAAATTTATTTGCGTAAAACAACATTCAGGGCCTGTTTCAGACTTTCAGCACTTCCTGATAAGTGCTGGATAGACTATCCAAAACTTTTCTGAAAGATAGAGTATGAAGTAACTGTCAGATAAGTTGTGGATAGCCTATCCAGAACTTATCAGGAAGTTTTGAAATAGTCCCTTACTTTAATAAGCATGGTTACATTGTCTCAAAGAAAAATAAATACCAAGGTATTGGTATATTAGTATACATATAAGTATATTACTACATATCGTATACTGTAGTTTTATGGTTTGAATTTTATAGTTTGGCTCTAAATTCGCACTCATATTAAAATTCAAAAATCTCTTTTTAAATTCATTGGACAAAATATTCCAAAAGCTATAAATCCATACTCTCCAACTAAGATCGTCAAGTGCGAGACGTAGAGGAACACAACGGTAATAGGTACGAAGCCCTCCCCTCCTGTCGATCACCCCTTAATTACATTTATTGTCCCGCGTCTCATGAAATTAATTAGATTTCGCTAATTATATTATTTAATGGCTCGGAGAATGCGCCTGTTGTTATGATACGCTTCAGTCTGACTTTATGTATATCTAGTAAAGTAAAGTTGAACCATTAACAGCTTGTTTAAAATATAATTATACGTATAGCCCGCTATTTAGGGTCGAATTAAGGGTAAATATTTTTTTTTAGATAATAATTATAATTTTGTAAATAAAAATAATGTTAACAGGGGTATTTAGTTTTGTTCACATTCTTTTATTTAAAAGGTCAATTCGAGACTTGGCTGCAGTGCCACTAGATTAGTATTTTGATTTTTAATTTCTTATAAATTTCTAATACTACATTGTAATAATAGCTACGTTAGGTAACCATGAAATTCAGCATAAAAAATATTTAAATTGAAAGTGAAATTAAATAAAAATGTTTTTCAGCTTACAGACACGTGTAGTATAAAGCATAAAATAAATTTCACCTAAGTACTCAAAACAAACTAGCACAAGATTTAAAATCGAATCCTGCATTTGAAATATCGATGCGCAATCACATAACCCATACAACTCATACAAGAAAATTCAATAAAACGATGGGAAAAGTCGTCCGCGTGATTATATTAAGTAGTGCGAGAAGTTCCCCCCTATCCCCCCCTCCCCCACCCCATAGTAAGTGAGTTGGATATAAATTGGGGCATTGTCTGTGAATCTGGAGCGCCCGGCGTCATTCCACTACAGGGCAAAAAAATATGCAAGCTGCAAATGAAAAAGTTTTTAAAATGTAGCGCTGATATTTTAGAATTCTGGGAATATTAAATAGAGGATTTTGTTGCTCACATTTTTATTTGGTTCCGCGTCGCTCCATCCACGACAATAGGAATTTCCACGGGGCCCGTACATTTTCCACCAAAAAGTATCTTAATGTCCCCCGGTCTATTCTATAATCGGTGTCAAATAACAAAAATATGAATCGAAAATAGTTCACGAACTGATTAATTAGCTCTTTCAAACAAACATATTTTAATAAATATTATGTCTCAGTTTAACGAATAGACAAGAAATATACTTTCTATGTATAAAAAGTTAGATGTTAGTTAATGTTGCGTAATGCTGGATTTACACGGGTGACTAAAGCCGCACGATTTACGCCGCACGGCGAAAATCGACCGTCTAAATGGCAGTTCGACTACGCCACATGCGGCTAAAGCCGCAAGCCCTAAAGTCGTGCGGCCAATGGTCGCATGCGGCTGATGACTAAAATCGACCGTGTAGACGCTCAGTCGCAAGCGATGCTGCAAAGACATAGTTTGCAAATACAGCTGCAAATACATTGGGTTCTAATTTTCAGCTGTGATATTAGAATAGTCTCTGTTCTTTTTGTTTTATATTAGTGCCATTGTTTTATTATTTTGACATTTTAACTGTAGGTATTTTGTTTTATTTGTTTATTTTAGTGGAATCATTTTATTGTATTTTTTATATTGGAATTGGTATATAAATTTAGTGCTAATTACATCGTATATTTTATATTGATTTTGATATCATAAATATTGTACAAATTATAATATTCAACATAATTGTTACATCTGAGACTAATTAGACAAATTGTATAGACAAATAGAAAATAAATAGCCCTGATAATGTTAGGGGGACGAATAATTAATTAAAAAAAATAATAAATAGTTTGTCGGCTACTAGTCACAGGCGATTTTTGTAGAATGTGTAAATGGGGTGGCGATTCGGATTGGACAGGCGATTCGACTGGTGACTTGCCGCGCGACTAAAATCGATCCGTTATTCACCCGTGTAAATCGAGCATTAGCAGATTCAGTTGAACTGTCAACTGTCAGTTTGACATTAATGAGTAGCGTCGTTATTTTTGCGCTCGCTCCCGAGTCCCGACCCTCGGCCGTATCGACGTCGTCGCTCATCGTTCGTCGTCGTTCATTACGGGGAAATTCGTCCGTGGAATATAAGATCAATCGGCGGGCCCATTCTACGATTAGTTTAGTTATTCTTTTTTATTTATGGGACCTTACTCATTTAAATGGATTTTGGGATAACTGGCAGGATATTTTAGGACAAGTTCGTGAATTTGTTAATTAACATAGAAATTAGAATGTTAACAGACTAAAATGAAGACGACTAGTTGAATATAAACTTATGATGAGTTAATTATTGTTTATTGCTTAGCAGTAAATCATTTTATTGCCAATTTGTTTTAAATCGATTTGATCATAATATCTATGCATACAGATACGTAACACATAAAATTAACTCTAGATCTCATCAAAATAACACCCCTTGCATTTGATGATCGATTACTTTCCTATTTTTGTTTCATTAAAAAATAATTAAGTAACTCAAGTATTTTATAACAACAATGAACAAACGCAATAAAATATTTCGCTATTCTCACCGCTAGCGGAATGGCTCTCCGGAGGAGAACAGAGGGAGCGCGTCACGCATTTCTGGCTAGTTTGATATCAGCGCCCGTGACGTCACTACCGCTCGCTCCCATTGAAACGAATCGCGATTTCAACTCTCTTCTCTCGATATTTATCAAAAACAAAACCTCCTTTAACTCTATATGACTAAAACCTAGTTTCTTCTACAACATTTCTAAGAAAATCCATAAGTTCGGTACATTACAGTGATTTAAAGCCTTTCGGGTTGTAATTGAGGTTAGGACGTGCGAATGTGTTAGTGGTTGAGCCACAGGTTGTTTCGCGCGTGCCGCGGGAATTTCGACTCTGTGCGGACGGAACAGGGGCGAGGGAGGTTCCTACCTGTTGCGATTCCACGGGGAGCATGCTGTGGCATCGTTTCAAGTAAGTGAATTTCGGGGAATCCACGATAAACAAACCGGGGAACCCCCTTGTTAAATTTTGTATTCGTGACGTCATTTCGACGTTAAATACAACTGTTTATTCAATTGACTGATGTAATTCGTTAACAGATTTGTTTCTGTAATAACCATTCAATAAAATATAGGTTAAAAAGAACTCAAAGTGTAACAAAAATGTGACAATATTTTAGGGTGTGTACAAAAATAACTCTTTCAGCGCTGCTACTTTCACAATGAACACACCCCTAAATATTATCAGTAATTTCTGTTACGATTTCTATATTAACACAACTATTGTTCGTAATGAAATAAAAATTATATTGCATTCGTATTTTTATGTGAAGTGAGTGAGTGCATTCAGGCGAAATTGAACCGTGTGTGCTGATAACAAGCTTCGAAATTGCGTATTATGAATTGACGATTGACCTTTTAGTAGACTGATAAAAGTTTTAGGCATTATTATGATGGCACTTTTGAACTCTAGTAACGTAAATACACCAAGCGAGATGAATTGATCAGAATTTAAAGTCTCAGACGGTCAGAACTCAGTCGGTCATTGAAGTTGGTCAAAGTAGATGTGTGTTGAATATTATCGTAATTTTAATCAGAAGCTCAAAAGTAACTTGTCTAACTTTTTTAAAATAAATATTTAGTGACGCAAGAAACTATGTCGAATGATGTCAACACTCTCGACTCTGGACAAGAAAGCCCCAAGTCTGTTTGTAAAAATGTAAAAATCGGGTATGTTGATAACTATATATTACCTAAATCGCCTACTTATATATACATTTTTACTCACTTTTTAATGTGCGATTCTAAAAGTTAAGTTTTCCATTTATACAATAAGTATTTTAACATTTTGTTGGCATTTCCATCTAAGAAAAGAGTATAAAGCCAAAAAGCTCATGTACTTAAATTTTCAACATGCCAGATAACATCAAACTTCGCTTAGAGTAAAATATCTTAGAAGCTCATGCACATCTTTCGCGTGAAAAAATAAATAAATAAAATAAAGCCACTATTAGTCCACATTTTGAAATCGGATAAGGAGTTAAATGGTACATTATCTCTAATGGTGAAACAATATTTAATACTATCGACCAAACCGCGAAACCACTAAGATACAGGCTCTGCCTAGTTTGGGGTCCATTGCAATCAGTATTTGCATATTTGTAAAAAAAAAAACAAATATTGTGTAATTTATTTTTAGATACAGCTGTTTATGTGTAAACAAAAGTATTGTGAGAGTTTTTGTAAAAATTAATGTTACGTAATGGTTCAGTAATAAAGAATTTATTATTTATTATTATTTATATAACTTTTATGTGTCGTCTCGTATTTCAGACCTTAGAAAATTGATAAACATTTATTAATTTCCTCAGGTCTGAACCATTAGCAAAGGATTATGAAAATGAATTTTGCTTTTATTTGTCTTCTTAGCGCGGCAGTATCGTGTACAACATCGCTATAGACTACCTACATTAATTTTATATGATAAACTGTAGTTTTAAACATAAAAATGAATAAATTGCTAGAATGTATAATATTTACAGCTCCTAAAGCATGAAATCAATCAGAACAGTTAAAAATGGTTCCGTTGACGAAATTAATTACGTTCTTCTGGAGATCGATATCGTCGGGGGATTTGGAATATTAAATATCGGGCCTCGGTGCCCCGGGGACGAGGCCAATTGTGCCACTTAGGCCATTCTGCCTTTTGTCGTTTAGAGGTAATTTCTTTGTAAAGGTGCGTCAAGTAGGTTAGGTTAGGCTTTTTAAGCATTTAAGGCCTGTTTTGCCACTTACTGATAGGTGCCGGATAGGCTATCCACAACTCACCTGACATACTCTATCCATCTGTCAGATAAGTTGTGGATATCCAGCACTTATCAGTATGTGGTAAAACAGACCCGTTTTTGTGAATTGCTGAAATGCTTTTGATGATCAGCCCTGGTAGACAAGTGGCAAGCGATTATCGTAAGCGACAACAAAATGTATGCGATTTGACTTAAGTTATCGCTTCGCTAGCGAATACTAATGTCAAAAATTTTTGTTGGCGTTTACGATAATCACCTGCCACTTGTCTATGCCCTCTGATGTTTCTTGAACATGACAGTTGTGTTTGTTGCTCTTGTAATGCTATATGATATTTTATAGTCTAGCAAATAATATAAAATAAATTATTAGTGATTCGACAATGATATTCTACTTATACAGATTTGTTACGTCCATACTATTTTCCGGCTTAAATCTCTTCCTAACAATTTTCAAATTCAAAATTGCAAACATTAACAAATTTGACAGATAAGTGAAACAAAGGATAAGAAAAAAAGAGACAGTTCTATTTTGAAACGTCGAATCGTATCGCTGTCTCTTTCTTCGCCTGAGCTATGACGAAAATTCGATTTTTTCCAGATTGTTCGAAAAAATAATTGAAAATGTAAATAATCGAAGTACTTATTGCAATCAAGACACTAAATAACAGACGACCCAAGTGGGCCGTATTTGAAACTTTACAACGCGCGCGGTAATATCTGCTTTGAGTTTTTCATCATTGTGATTCGATCATTCGATGTAGGTAATTACCTCGACAAAGACAGACAGTAATTATTATTGAAATATGTTTGACGTGTAATGTGTATTCTTGGCGTCAAAACTCTTAAACATAATACATATGAACCGCTTTGACTAGTTTTGTTTTATAACCTTTTACTAATTCGTTTATCGCCTGTTAGTCCAGGATTTAAAAAAAATATTTCTGATTGCCCAAAATGCACATTCGTTTTCTTAAAACCAGCCAATTAACACTCAATAATACAAACTCTTGAAAATACAATAATTAAATACGCAAGATTTTTATATAATTAAATAACATTAAACGTCGATAAACGTGAGCGAAGCCTTACGAAGCTCGCATAAAGTAGCGATATTTCTTACAATTCCCGACGACGCCAGGTATATTTCATCTTATTTCTACGGTTTCGGCCTTATTACATTGACAAATTAAACAGAAATACTCTTCATAATATCTTTGAAGAATTTTTTTCGTTAACCGTTTCGTATCTTTAGAGCTTATGGAAGAGATAGATTAGTTTGCTTAAAACTTCCAGGTGATCCAACACATAATTAAAACATCAGTAAAATTAAAAAATGAATACTTTTACTTACTTAATATTATAAATTCGAAAGTGTGTCGGACTGTCTATCTATCAGTCTATCTATTATCTCTTCATGCCCAAACCGCTGAACCGATTTTGCTGAAATTCGGTATGAAGATACTTTGAGTCCCGGGAAAGGACACAAAATACTCTTATCCCATAAAAATGTACGGTTCTCGAGCGATAAGTGAATTTTGGTGTAACGGAGTCGCGGGCGTCTATGTGTGTAAAGTTTATCGGATAGATGTTAAACGGCCAACATCTATTTTGTTATACCCGAAATGTCCTGTATACAACAGACGAACCGTCATTTTTCGGGTCAGCTAGTATAGCCAAAAAACTTTAAATTAATTTGAATAACGGCAAAACTCACAAAAACTATACTACGGTTTCGCTACGGGGGTCTACGTCGCGCTACGAATAGCTACGGCGTGCTACGATGTGCTACGAACGATTATATCCTTGGAACACACTAGAAAAGTAAATTACTGTAAATTTTATTTGGTTCGATGGGTTACAATGGGTAATGGGTAATGGAGAATGGGGAAGTCTTAAATACTATATTATGTAGATTTTAAATATCAAGACTAATAAAATTACTCAAGTAGATAAGAGCCTCCAAAGTATATTGAAACAAATCATACTATAAAGTGTTAAACTAAAACAAAAATTGAATGAAAAAAAAAAACATGGCGGACCTACCACAAAACACTCAACAATACTTAAAGAAATCAGGCGAAGTGTGTAAACAGCTTTACCGTTCCAATAATACATTAGCGCGAAGCCGGGGTATTTGCGTAATTGATATTTACTTGTAACCTGTATCCCAGGATTACGGGATTCCCCGGGATCTACTTCAACGTTAGGGCGTTATCATACTAGCGTTTGGCGAGCGGCCAACGCAGCGAATACGTTGAGGACGCACAGCGGTCCCGCCACAAATGCACCGCGAATACATATTAGGTCATAGACGCGCAATTAGACAGCAGTGTCCTGTGCTTTATTAGTTCCGATACAGCGGAAACCGCGCGATTTAACCGCACACATCTTATTACTCAGTTGTTCTATTACCGCGTTTAAGCGATACGACTCGATTTCAGCAAAGGAATGGCGTGGTTTCTGCTGCGTGTTTAAACTAGCGTATAAATTCGCTGCAAGCACGCGACGATAACGTACCGTGTGATTGCGATATTCGTTGCAAAGACGCGGCGTGTTCGCAACTTATTCGCTGTGCCCAAAATTCGATCACCGACAGTGTGATAAGAGCCTTATTCACCCTAATCCCGCAGTTTAAATCGCGCTCATCGCATTACTGCATAGGGTAAATAAAACTACGGGAATCTCCCCGTAGAATCCCGCTGTTAAATAAATTAAAGCCCAAACTTATAAAAAAGGGTATCTTTGGATTTCGAAACCCAAAATCAGTGAATTAATCATAGAAATACAATTATAATATTATGGAAGAAACCAAAACACAAACTCAAAGCGGTAAGGGCGCTTATTTGCAAAATTTCTAACCTTTTGCAGTTTTTTTTTAAATAGATGATTAATAAATACGGAAGTGTAAAAAATAGTTCCGATAATTCACACCGAGGCGTACTGTGAGTTGGAACGGGCCGATCTTGTGATTTTCGTGATCCTGTCCTATGTGTTTATAAGTACTAACAAAAAGTATGGGTGGACCAATATATCCAATATATCCTTCTATAATGCATTTCAAAGGCATCAATAAACAAAAAAAAAAAATTGTTTCTGCTGTTATTGAAATACGAATAAACAGAACGTGCTTCGAACGGAGAGTTTTTATTATGCGAGTCAATAAAAATATGATATTATTGGACAAATACCGTTGTATTTGTCTGTCTTATTCTCTTTGCCGCCTAATCTGTCGGGGACGGAGGCGCGCACGTTTCGCTACATTTATTGTTTCTTGATTTCCCGGGATTTTATACACCCCCAGTATTTCAATGTTGAATGTTGACCTCGCGTTTTGTTGTTACTGAAACTATCGAAATCGAACTTAGATTAAAATATTTTCTAAGTAGAATTTTCCATATTAGAAAACAATTAACTTGATTATAATTTTTTTATTGATTTTTTTGATTAAAAAAGTGTGTGTAATGAAAAATGCACAGCCATTCATTAATTTAATTTATCATATTATATTTTTTGTTTTCCTGAGAGAGCCAGGAGCCTCCGTCAATAAAGAACTATCATAAAAGAACTGTCACACGTCGATAAGCCGGCGCGGGACAAATTGGTTTGTTACCGAAGTTTATTTGGCAGTAACAATCGCACCCTAACGTGGCTTCCTCCGATCGGCCATAAAATAAATATGGCCATAAATAAACGCAAGACGCTAACAAGCGTCTCGGGTTCCGTACCGCCATTTTTGTCATAACTCTATTACGCCAGTGTTGATATCCGAGAAAGCCCACTGATTTATTTGGTTTTTCTATTTTTGTCTCATCGGAATATTTATGTTAATTTTATTAAGAAATTAGATATAATGTGAAAAATCTGATTAATTTGAAAAGAGGTTAGGTTGATTTCGGTTAATAAGTAGCTGTGGCCTGTGAGCTTGTGACGAAGTTTTGCATCTAAATATTTAAATGTAATAAATAATATATATTATTATTTCTAACATTCAATTATTGACAATTTATATTATAGTGATTTCTCTAAACAAAATTAAGTTTAGTATGTATATAAAGTAGTCAGGGAGCCCTAGAACAATTTTTTTATTACTATCAAGCACATTTTTTGTAAGTAGCTTCATTTTGATAAGACAAACAACATTTTTTACTGCGAAAAATCTTGAAAGTGGTAGCTAACAGAGATAGAAAGGATTTCATACTTTGATTTGATGGTCCTAAAATATGGATTGTCCTATTTGTATCTACTCACAAAAAGTTAGCTTGATAGTAATAAACAAAAAAATTGTTCTAGGGCTCCCTGACTATACAGTGTGTAACAAAAATAAGTGATAATACTTTAGGGTGTGTACGTATTCTTTGTAGAGAGTTCACATTGAAAGTAGTAGCTCTGAAAGCCGATTTTTTTTTCTTTTGTATGGGCAAGGGCCCGAGCGTCACGAGTTTCCCTATGCAAAAGTGAAAAAAAAAAAGATCTTTCAGCGCTGCCACTTTCACAGTGATCTCTCTACAAGGAACACGTACACACCCTAAAGTATTAGGGTGTGTACGTGTTCCTATTTTTATGTATACTTATTTTTGTTACACCCTGTAATAATATATTATAAAAAAACTTCAAATATTATTACCAAAATGACCCACTTTCGTACATTGGAGTTATTCTAATAGGCTTTTTCGTGTATTACATGTTTTATTCACTGGTGTTTCGGTGACGGCCAGGGCCGGATATACCATATAGCTCAGAGGTTCTCAATCTTTTTCAGCCAACGGCGCGCAAAAACAAATTTTGTATTATGTCACGGCGCCCTACCTTAGCTAGCTATTTGAAAATGATACATTTAAATTAAATAGGCACGTTTAATGATAATATTTGTGGTTTCGGATAAAAATCGTGTAGGATCTACTCACGGCGCCCTGTATACTTTACTTTCTACGGTGCACACTTTGGGAACCACTGATATAGCTTCTTGGGCTAAAGCCCAGAGCCCCGCGAAATCAAGCCCAGCCCCGTATTTCTGGTTAAACGTATAGTTTTGCAGCCATGCGAATCCTCCGATTAATGAAACCCATTCAATTTATTTAATTTAAATCTACGTTTAGGTGTTGATACTTTGAATTAACAGTTAAATCCTATAAATCTATATAATAGATTAAAGTCCTAAGTAGTATTAGTTCAGGGCCTCCTAAACTCCTTCTCGTCGGCCAGGCCCACATACCCCCGGGGTGCTTCAGCTTAACTGAAGCACATCCCCAACCCAAGGCACTCGGAAAGGGTTTCTAAAAAAATGCCCCCCTAAACTCTCGATCCGGCCCTGGTGACGGGCTCATTCCACCAACTTTCTATTCAGGCTCATTTGATCCAAGGAAAGAGACGTCAACTACGTACAAAGAAATTTCTGACTCCTTTGAATCTTATTTATGTCGCAACTTATCACATTCTTGAACTTGCGAGAAAAAGTTCTTTTGAAGTCCTTTTTCTTCAATCTTAATAAAGTATTTATGCTAATAGACATTGTTGAGAAAAATGCTAAAAGATTATTATTATAAAAAACATGAAGGCTGTTTTCAATTGTTAGATAACTTTTATCTGAGGGATAATTATGATGACATGTTTTTAACATGGAATCCGTAAAATTAATTAAAAACAGAGCATATTTTTTCTAAGGTAAACAACAAAACAGTTCTGGCGAAAATAAACATCTAAGCCAGTAGCTCGCACGTAACACCCCATACTGATGTTATGCAGTTAGACATCACGATCGGGAAACAAATTTAGTCGACAATTGTAAATCAATTAGAGGGGGGACGCTGAGAGCCCTGTCCCCCCGGCGCCCCCTATTATCCCCCTCGGTCGACGCGGTCTATTAAAATATATCGCTTTAAATATTTTAAACTGTTCGTGACGAAAATATCAATGTGGTAACAGAAAGAAATAAAAACGTAACTTCGTTAGGGATACTTTTTTAATAAAATCGATAATGAATGTAGATTGTTGCTATTTAAATATATTATTTTTATAAATTACAAAATGCTAAGGTCGCACTTAGAGACAAATAAACGATTACATAAAGTTGTAGATGAGGATACATTTTGTGATAAACTCTTCATTAAATTAAAGTAATTATTAAATACTTGCTTCTAATTAAATATAACTTAGGGCGAACGTAAATATTTTGCAACATTTTGGACTTATCGACTCTAATTATAAAACTTTTTTCACGACTGATTAAGAAATAGTCATATAATTATTAAAAAATCCTATTATTAGTTTGTTTGCTTACTAATCTAATTTACAAGTAAATTGAATTAGCCAGTTAATGAATATAAGTTCCACCCTCGCGCTCTCCACGTCTTGTACAGGCGCCGCACTCCGCACTCGCTTCTCAAAACTGTTTATTACAACCTCGATGTTAATAAAGAAAATATTCATTACATTTTGCAGGAAATTTTTCATAGCAAGATCTAAAAGTTGTTATGTAAATTATTAAAAAGCAGTATTAGAAAGAGGAAATAGTTTTTGTTATGTCGATAAATGGCTCCGAAACAGTTAAAATCAACTGGGAGATGTTATTCTTTTTACCCCAACAAAATTATATGTTTCCCAATGGATTATCATTTTTTACGTGCACATAATTCCTAGCAATATCTAGAATATTATTGAATATTATGATAAAAATAATTACGAATTGCTAACTACGAATAAAATATTTAGTTTTATGAATATGAAAGGTGTAAGGTGAAATAGGTATAAGGTGATTGGTGAATGAATTGATAATAATCCTTATTCCATTGATAAAACTTGCGTATAAATTTAACTTATCCAATGCCAAACTAGGTGAAGTGCTGAACTCATAAATAAAGTCACTGCTTTAAGTGTGTTGTGGAAGTTGGGAGCTGGACAAAGTGGACTTGGTTACTCTAACTTTAGACCAAATTGACTATTACCCCGGATTAAGTCACTGAACTATAATAATTTATCTTTTGTCAATAATTGTTATGACATTCCATTTACTAACAAAAATATTTATACAGCGAACAATAAATAAAATATAAAGGGTCTGCTTTTTTGTCTGGTATATTGGAAATGTCACATGGCAGATAAAGACAGTGGACCTTAAATAGTTAATAGTTATATGGGTTAGGAGTACAAAATTTATTTTAATATATCACTTGTATTTTCTAAGTCGTTACGAAAAATTAATTTACTTTACTAAACTTTGATATTTAAAACCTCTTAACACTGCCAAAGTTTTGTTAACTTTGATGGTCTGCTGTAATTATTATTGATGATCAAAAGTTTATGAGTTCGACTGAAAAAATTAGTATCGAAGTATACGTCTTATAATAAAAATTATACACAATACAACAAAAAATTTTTCGTCGTCGAACATATAAATATTTTTAAATTCTGTTAAAAATATCATCATTCCTATCATACATAGCTTTAGTATTAAAACAAGCATAATAGGGCGTCCGTATTCATAGATTATTATATTAGTTACAAGCCATTACCGATTAATGTATTCCAAAATCAAAAGCGAAGTTAGCTGCACATTAAAACTCCATTAATAGCTTCATTCACACCATGGATGTCACCAAACTGTAATTACACCATTTTGTACGTAATGGTACCTCCGTGTTAGTTATTCTACCTCTACCACACCCTTATGACGACAGGATAAGGTTCATTTTAGGTGGGTATCCTGGTGATAAGTCTATAATAGTAGGTGTGGGCAGGGGGAGGCAGATAATCACTGTTTGGCACCCTCGCGATACGCACTGCATATTTGTCATATCAAAATATGAATTTTAAACGATTATGATTCGGGGACTAAAAGGTTTTAAATTGGTTTTAGATTTCATATTTTGGAGCTAGTTTTTATATACATAAAAAATGTTTAGAAAGTCTAGTAAAGTATAGTGCAATATCAGCAATTTTGGCGCTGCAATTTAAATATTATTGAACTCATTTTGCACCAGTTTCACATGATGTGAAACTGATGCAAAATTGTGCAAAAGTGTATTTGTGCGACTCTAGAAAAAGAGGAGGTTCTTTGTTTCGTTGTTAACTTTTTTGCAAATAAATCACATCTCAACATTACATCCGATTGTAAATGCGTAAACAGCTGGTGAAGTTCGACGCGTGGTCCAGCGCTACCCCAGCTCTTCCAGTCGGTTATACCGGAGGGGGGGCGTTTCCACTTGGTTATGCCTTTTATCCGACGATTCATTACCGGGAGGGGCCGCACTGATAGCCACATTTATTACTTTTGTCAGCGGAAAAATGAATTTACGCGCCAGTAACCTTGATTTTATGAAAGTTAAGTATAGAACCCCGACGTTTGGAACCCCTGACAAGTTTGCAAACTTGCAATTTTGAATTGAGTCGGAGAAAGGGTCTCTATATTATATTGTAAACAATAAGCAGTCTTAAGTTACACTTTGATTAGAATTTGTTCATAAATTCAACACATTTTGTAAAAAAAATATTAATACTCGTCTTACATAGTTTCACCCAGCTTTACAATTAGTCAGGGAGCCCTAGAACACATTTCTATTATTACTAATAAGCTAATTGTTTGTGAGTAGCTTCATTTTGATAAGACAAACAACTTTTTATCTGCGAAAAACCTTGAAAGTGGTAGCTAACAGAGATAGAAAGGATTTCATACTTTGATTTAATGGTCCTAAAATATGGATTGTTCTATTTGTAGGACAATGTTACTCTTAATTCTTAAATTTATAATAACCTACCAATATACAAAAAATCAGCTGGTTAGGGTTCCGTTTTAGGGTACCGTAGTCAACCAAGTTTTGTTGATTATAGAACCCTAAAACGCATTGTTTCACTAAATATTGTAATACTAGAAAAAAGAAAAACACAATATACTTAACAATCCAGGCTACAGCAGGTTGATTTCAAGTACCATCAAAATCAGATGGGTTATGTAGACACCTAATCCTTTATTTTCTGAATCTGCCTACATTGTCAATTATTTTCTGTACTAAGAGGGATGTAATGGGGCCTATTGTACCCCTTATAAAATGTACGAAATGCACCATTAGCTCCGTCTGAGCTGATTATCGGATACACGCTAATTGATCGAGCGCAGGTGCACGCCGGCACTTAACTCTATTCCGACCTGTCAGCGCTGCGCCGTGTAATTACTACGAGATGGGACGTTTTTGCATTGCTTTTTTGTGAGTTATTACGGGGAAAGTGTGTAGAATGCAGAACTTGGGATAAAGTGCTCGTCACGAATAACTTAATAGGAGAGTTCTGTGGGGACACAATGCAAAAAAACTCAAGCAGTTTACCATTTTTCCAATTTTGCCGTTCAGTTTCTGCTTTATTGCTAGTTTTCTCTACTACTCAATTTCCAACAAAGCTGTTTGCTATCTGATAAGAAATGGACTGCAACAAACATTCTTCAGAATTAATCTGCATCAAACTAGGAAAATTGGGACATAGATGACAGATATTCGGAACGAAGTTCCTTATCGCGAGTTGCGAGAGGGGGCTAGACGGAAAAGGTTGTAACGACATTTTTTGGCTGACAGTTATTTTAGTATCTACCTGCGAAGTATAGGGCGTTGATGTGGCGATGACGTCAACTGGTGAAAAATTTAAAACTTCGTTCCATCCGGGTGTCCCTTGACACCTCTCAAGTTTTGCTCAGCCTTATAATTTCCTTTTTATTGTTTCAGAAACAGCCAATATGAGAACTTCCACGTGGAGCAGAAGGGCTACGACCAGATGTACGATGGGGAGGATCTGGAGACACCACCTTCTCCAGAGAGACCACCGCCGAGGAAGATCGGTAATTCCACTTGTACTTACATAAACTCCTTGTCCTAAAGTATACATACGATTATTCATTTGGTACGTCTTAATTTTGGACATGTCATTTCTTATACCTATTATCCTGAAATTTCTGACTGACTTACTTACTTCAGTCTGGACCAGCGCCTACAACTCTACAAGGCGCAGGTTCGGCCTCATATGGAATATTGTTCTCATCTCTGGCCAGGGGCGCCAAAATACCAACTGCTCCCTCTGGATCGTATCCAACGAAGGATCGCTTGAATTGTTGACTGCCATAGTGTTTTAAGCAGCTTGGACCCCTTGGAATTACGCCGAGATGTAGCCTCACTCTGCATTCTCTATCGGTTGTATCACGGGGAGTGCTCTGAGGAGTTGTTCGGAATCATACCACTTGCAACTTTTCGCCATCGTCCCACGCGAAAAACATACCATCCTCATCACCTTGATGAGTGGCAGTCTTCCACAGTGCGTTTTTCGCGTAACTTTCTACCGCGCACTGTAAAACTATGGAACGAACTGTCACCAGCAGTATTTCCGGACCTATACGACCTGCAAACCTTCAAGATAAGAGCGTATTCCCTCTTAAAAGGCTGGCAACGCACCTGCAGCTCTTCTGATGTTGTGAGTGTCCATGGGCGACGGTAGTTACTTACCATTAGGTGACCCGTTTGCTCGTTTGCCCCCTTATTTAATAAAAAAATCTACTGGTGACAACTACATCCATTTAGTCAACAAGAGATACTATAACTAAAAATCGAATGCGATTCTCATTGGGTATAGTTTGAGAGGCTTATTATGATTGTTCCCACTTCTGATGGTGACGTCACATGTATACTGTGTAGAACGCCTCCGTGGTTCAGTGGTTTAGAGCGTGGCTCTGTACTCGGAGGTCGTTGATCATGTTATTTCCAAGTTTGTTTAGGACAATGCAGGCTGATCACCTGATCGTCTGACAAGTAAGATGATCCATGCGACGGATGGGCATTAGGCATGTAAAAAGTCGGCCCTGTGCCTGATCTCTCGCCAGTCGTGTCGGTCTTCCGTCCCACTGGGTAATGAGAGTAAAAGGAATAAAGAGTGCTCTTGTGTACTGCGCACACACTTGCGCACTATAAAATTACTCCTGCGTAACTGGCCTGGTTTCAATAAAACCGGCCACCGTCACCGAAAGCGGTATGGGAGTTATTATTATTATTGTGTAGACAAGTACGTGCGCGCGGAGTGTCCGTGCCTGAGCGTGCGGTACACGGTGGCACTGCTGGCATGCTTCGGCTTCAGCATCATGTTCGGCATGCGGTGCAACATGAGCATGGCCAAACTGAAGATGACGGAGAAGCATAACGTAAGAAAATTACTTTATTGATGTACCTAAGGACTATTGCATCGAAAGGGTCGATTCAGACCGGAACGCGATGCGTAGATGCTTTTCTGTATAGATATTTTTATTTGTAAGGGTTAATTCAGACCGCAACGCGACGCGTAAATGAATTTTTAAATTTATATTCGACAGATTTGCAAGACGTCTCACGCAATTGAAATCTGTCAAAATATAAAATTATTGTTACCTTTTGGTCTCCCACCAGACGTCAGTAGGTGTTGAGGAGGAAGCGCCATTCAACTGGACGGTGAGCGTGGAATCGTCCATCGACTCCTCGTACTTCGCCGGCTACCTGGTCACCCAGGTTCCCGGCGGTTTCATGGCCTCCAAGTACCCAGCCAACAAGATCTTTGGCGCCGCCATCGTCGCGTCCGCGATATTCAACATGGCCATCCCCGGTGCTATGTCAATAGGGCCAGCTGCTGTGGTCATATTGAAGATCATGCAGGGATTGGTTGAGGTGAGTAAGAACTAAAATACTTCGTTTAAATGTCTCAAACATTGTACAGTAGAGGGCACTAGCTATTAGACGCCAGGCTGAATTGAAACAAGTTTAGAGTTCGAAGTGTGTTTAACGTATTAACATTGACAAAATACTGATTGAGCACCGAAGCCAAGTAACCTTAGTGCTTACTACTAGGTCCACTATAGTATATTATATTATAGTAGACATATTTTGCACGAACTCTGTCTGAGAAAGAAGGTATCTACTCGATAAACTTATGTCGCTATTGCCACTTTTTTAGATTTAAAAATTAATTTGATCTATGCCTTACTTTAGTTTACTTTTTGAAATTTCGAAATCTTGTTTTTCGTCCCCAATTGTAAGTTATCCGAGCGACTATATCACAAAAGTTGTATCTGTTATCGTAATTGAAGGGTGTGAGATGGGTGCAGAATATGTGACGTTTGAATTTCGAATGTTTCCGTGCCGGCGCATGATGAGACTTATTACATGTTCCGCGCCCCTCTAACAATTTGAGCGATGAATATTCATGTCCAAACCACCATTAAACGGATTACCAGATATTCTGTTACTGATCGTGACACTCCCAATTAGATCATACTATTGAATATGAATATATTTTTATCATATGATGCCCCTTTTCGGGACTTAAAGCGTTAATTTCTTCAAAATCGGTGCTGAATTTAAGCGTCGAGAGTAATATATTTTACGTAATAACTATTTAGTAACCTGCGATTGTGTTACCGTTTAAGCTGTATGTGGTTGTAGTAATATTTCGCATTTATGGCTCTTAACTTATTTTTTTTTCGTCCGGTTTCTTTTACTATACAAATTCAATTTATGTGGGGACTTAGTTTTTGATCTAGGCTTTGAAAATCCATAAAAAATTTCATCGCATAATCTTTTGAAGGATTAAAAGCATCTATATATCAATAGATATAAGCATATTATATATCTCGATAACATATCCGCGTCTCGCTCGGAATCGTTTTCCGATGTACAAAGCCTCTTTTGGATTAGCGGGTCCGTCGCCATGGCAACCGGTCCACTTGTAGGCGGCTTAGTCGTGAATGCCTCGGTACCCTATTAAGTCTCTCATTCAGTGAATTCTATGATCTCACGATTCAATATGATAAAAAACTATCATAAAAGATCTCAGATATAAGTTACTGAGCTTGAGCCCGCTTACGGGGTTACCGGGTTTTATGTTATTCTTAATTTGATGTAGCATCCTATCTAATACTTTTTTGGCAATTATAAATACTGTTACGGATACGGGAAGTTGTTTACGTGTTACGAATACGGGCAGTTGTTTACCTGCGCGCGACAGTTGCGCGTACCTTCTAGAAAAGCCCGACCCTTGTTTATGTGATTGCGTGTTTACGTAAACAATCCAAAATAGAACGCTCCAGAATTCGACGCGGGCCATATAAAAGGTAAACAAGCCGGCAGTTCGATCAGTTCGATCCAAGCGATCATCAAGGCGACTTCAATAGTGAGAACAAGTGATCAATAGTGAGTGATTGTGATAGTGAACTAACGACTCGGCTACGACCTAGGACAGTGATAGTGCTCAGTGATTTGGATCTAGTGCTTAGTGTTTGGACTTAGTGATTTGTGTGAGCTAGTGTTTGCGAATAAAGTCTTCAAGAGAGTCACCAGGTCTTTCTCTCCGAATCCTCGAACCCTAGCACGTAACAACTGGTGTCAGAAGTGCGATTTGGAAGATGCCATTGACTCCGAGAGAGGACTTCAAGGGGAGTATCAGGACAAGGGCGCAGCGAGCTGCTGCCATTGACTCCGAGAGAGGAGTTGGAGGTGGAGCTGCGGAGGCCACACCCACTGGGGACCAAGCTCCGCCCACTGCGGGGCAGGCCCCACCCGCTGGCCACGCCCACCAGGCTCCGCCCACTGACCACGCCCCCCAGGCTCCACCCACTTCGGGTGAAGCCACGCCCACTGGCTCCGCCCACCGGGGCCCGCCCAATAATCACGCCCCTCAGGCCCCGCCCACTCTGGACATGGCCACGCCCACTGGCTCCGCCCTCCAGGCCACGCCCACTCAGGCCCCGTCGACTAGCTACGTCCATCCTGCCACGCCCGTAGTTTCTACGGCCCCTCAAATGGCTCCTCAATTAGAAAGCATAATTGAGTTAATTCAGGCTTTGCAAGATTCTCAAAGGGCAATGATGGAGTCACAAGACCGCAAGCTCGGCGCTATGCAAGAGTCACAAGAGCAACAAAAGGACCTTCAAGAAAAGGCGCTTCTGGCTATAAAGGATGTCAGTGACACGGTGACAAAGCTTCGTAAAGATGTCGACGTAATGGACGAACGAGTTACGGGGTTAGGATTGGATGTAGAAAATGTGAAAACCGGCCTCACTGAACTTCAGAAGAAAGTAGTGCGCCTGGAAACCACAGGAGTGGCGGTGTCTAGTGGAACTACCGGAGTGGTGCAAGTGGTACAAGGACCAATAGTTAAAGTGCCACCATACGACGGTACTACTTCATGGAACGCTTATCGTCAGCAATTCCAGACGGTTGCTTCTGCCAACGGATGGACTGACGAACAATGCCTGACCGCTCTCACTGTTGCGCTCAGAGGACAAGCTTTGTCGGTCCTAGAAGCACATACAGGAAATGGGTTCCAAGACCTGATGGAGGCCCTTGAATCCAGATACGGGGAGCGACACCTGGAGCACGTGTTCCGTGCTCAACTTCGTGACAGAGTCCAACGCTCAGGAGAGGGACTACAGCAATGGGCGTTGGAAATTGAAAAACTCGTCAAGAAGGCACACCCAGGAGCCGATTCCAAAATGGTCGACACGAATATTGTGCAAGCATTTGTCGACGGAATCAGGGATCTGGAGGTCAGAGCTGCAGTGAGGCTACGTCACCACACCTCGCTAAAGGAAGCGTTGGCGCATGCTTTGGAGGTCGAGGCTGTTCGCCATGAGATACAGCAGACCCATAAGATCCGCAAGGTCTCCGAAGTAAAGGCTCCTGCAAGAAAAATATTTGAAGCCAGGTGCTATAAGTGCGGGAAGAGGGGCCATCTTCAGCTCAACTGCCCGCAGAAGGAGACCCAGATGTCAAGGATGAAAAGGCTCGAGCAACAAGTAGAGGAGCTGAAGAAGCAGGGGGCTTCAGCCAGGACTAAGAGGCGTGTACTGGCTGACGCGGAGGAAGCCCCAATAACCGTTGTCTCCCAAGCAAGCAGCAACTACGGATTAGTGACTGAGCTACTCGACGACTGCAAGAGTAATCTGACTTATTCGCAGAGCATGAAAGCTAAGAAGTTTTTACAACGCCACGCGAATATCTTCTCCAGTCAGGAAGGCGACCTTGGAAGAACGTCGATGGTTCAGCACAGGATAGATACCGGAAGCGAGAACCCAATTCGTCAACGAGCAAGACGGATACCTATTGCAAAGGAAAAAGAAGTTGAAGGCCTTTTGGAGGACATGAGAAGGCATAAGATTATTGAACCGTCTGCAAGTCCGTGGTGCTCACCTGTTGTGTTGGTGAAGAAGAAAGATGGCAGCACAAGATTTTGTGTGGACTACAGGCGTCTCAATGATGTCACTAAGAAGGACAGCTATCCATTACCTCGAATCGACGACACTCTGGATACCTTGAGTGGCATGAAATGGTTCTCGACCCTGGACCTGAAATCTGGATACTGGCAGGTCGAAATTCATCCAAAAGACAAGGAGAAGACAGCTTTCTCCACCGGTAAAGGTTTATGGCAGTTTAACGTCATGCCCTTTGGATTGTGCAACGCACCTGCCACATTTGAGCGACTCATGGAGTGTGTACTGGCAGGCTTAGTTGGAGAGGCTTGCTTAGTCTACTTGGACGACGTCATCATTGTTGGCCGCGACTTCGAGGACCATTTGCGAAACTTAGAACGAGTTTTCGCCAAAATAGAGGGGGCCAAGTTAAAGCTGAATCCGAAAAAGTGTCGCTTATTCAGGAGTAAGGTCAACTATCTCGGCCATGTTATCTCCAGTGATGGAATCCAGACGGACCCGGAGAAACTGGAAGCAGTTCAAAATTGGCCAACCCCTAAGAACAAAACCGAAGTGCGGGCATTTCTCGGCCTATGCTCCTACTACAGGCGTTTTGTCAAGGGATTCTCAGAGATAGCCAAGCCATTACATCGGCTGACGGAAGATAAACGACAGTTTATGTGGGACGAGACTTCTGAAGATTCTTTTCAGAAACTGAAGAAACATCTGTGTGAAACACCAATCCTGGGGTATCCACAACCTGAAGGCCAGTTTATAGTCGACACTGACGCAAGCAACACGGCCATTGGAGGGGTGTTATCTCAAAAACAGGGCGAAAGAGAAGTTGTAATTGCATATTTCAGCAAATCTTTATCTAAGCCAGAGAGAAACTACTGTGTGACAAGAAGAGAACTCTTGGCTGTTGTAAAGACGCTACAACATTTCAGCAAATATCTCATCGGCAGACAGTTTTTACTGCGAACTGATCACGCAGCGTTGAAGTGGCTACTGCAATTCAAGAACCCTGAAGGTCAAGTAGCTCGATGGATTGAACAGCTCCAAGAGTACGACTTCAAGACGGAACACCGCAGCGGAAAGGCGCATGGGAATGCCGACGCACTTTCACGAAGACCGTGTTCAGAGGACTGCAAACATTGTGTTAAGCAGGTATCTAATGAAGTGACATTAAAGTTAACGAAAACAAGTCCTTTGGGTCCATGGGAGAATGATGCTATGAGGGAGGCTCAAGAAACAGATGACGACCTACGACACATCATCACATGGAAGAAACGAGGTAACGAAAAACCAATCTGGAGTGAGGTTGCACCCACTGGCGCTGCCACTAAGGCGTACTGGGCGCAATGGGACAGTCTGATACTTCAAAATGGAATACTTTACCGAAAATGGGAGAAGACTAACGGCAGAGAGTTCCATCTTCAGATAGTTGTCCCAAGAACGAGAGTACCGGATGTTCTCCGTGAAATGCATGATGGCGTATCAGGAGGTCATCTAGGTGTCAAGAGGACGTTAACAAAAGTGAGAGAAAGGTTCTACTGGCTGCATTGCCGAGATGATGTGCAGGAGTGGTGCCGCAAATGTACAACTTGCGCTGCAGTCAAGGGACCACAGACAAGGAGCCGTGGGAACCTGCGCTTGTATAACGTTGGCGCACCGTGGGAACGAATTGCAGTTGACGTGGCTGGGCCATTTCCTGTAACGGAATCGGGAAACAAGTATTTTATGGTTGTCATGGACTACTTCACCAAATGGCCCGAAGTGTTCGCCATACCAAACCAGGAAGCTACAACAGTTGCTTCTAAGCTGGTCGAGGAAGTGATATCTCGCTTTGGTGTGCCTCTCGAAATCCATTCCGATCAGGGCAGGAACTTCGAATCGCAGGTCTTCCAGGAAGTGTGCAGAATTTTGGGAATGCATAAGACGAGGACCACCGCGTACCATCCACAATCTGATGGAATGGTCGAAAGATTTAACCAGACCCTTGAGAGGCATTTGGCGAAATTAGTAGATGACAAACAAAAAGATTGGGACAAGTATATACCACTCTTCCTTCTGTCGTACCGTACCGCCGAGCATGAAAGCATAAAAGCTACCCCGGCGTATGTCAATTATGGTAGGGAACTAAGAGTTCCAGTAGACCTTTTGACAGGAGGGTCACCGGAGGAACCAAAGACCGTACCAGACTATGTCTGCGATTTAAGGGAAAAGATGCACTACATACACGCCATGGTTCGGGAAAATGGGTTACAATCAAGTGAGAACATGAAGACCAGATACGACCGGAAAGCGAACACGAGCGGCTTCGAAGAAGGGTCACTGGTATGGCTGCATAACCCAACTCGCCGAAAAGGGAAATCTCCAAAGTTGCAGACCAAGTGGGACGGCCCATATAAAGTGGTTACCCGATTGAATGATGTGACTTACAGGATTCAAAAGCCACCAAGAGGCACATTCAAAGTGGTACACATAGACCGTTTGGCACGTTATCATGGCAGTAACAACGATGCTCGGGACGAGCATCTCTAAGAGGGGAGTAGTGTTACGGATACGGGAAGTTGTTTACGTGTTACGAATACGGGCAGTTGTTTACCTGCGCGCGACAGTTGCGCGTACCTTCTAGAAAAGCCCGACCCTTGTTTATGTGATTGCGTGTTTACGTAAACAATCCAAAATAGAACGCTCCAGAATTCGACGCGGGCCATATAAAAGGTAAACAAGCCGGCAGTTCGATCAGTTCGATCCAAGCGATCATCAAGGCGACTTCAATAGTGAGAACAAGTGATCAATAGTGAGTGATTGTGATAGTGAACTAACGACTCGGCTACGACCTAGGACAGTGATAGTGCTCAGTGATTTGGATCTAGTGCTTAGTGTTTGGACTTAGTGATTTGTGTGAGCTAGTGTTTGCGAATAAAGTCTTCAAGAGAGTCACCAGGTCTTTCTCTCCGAATCCTCGAACCCTAGCACGTAACAATACCATTCATATAAATCAAAAGCATCTGGCATTTTGTCTTTTCACAATATTTTTTTCAAATCCAAATTTCAGTTTAAGCGCGACAAATAAACGGTGCAATGAAGTTACGGGCAATTGTAGTCTTGAAACGAAATTTTATTTTTTAATATTTTCGTCACTTGTAGCGTTAACATTCTGGGTACTTCTAGGGTGTAACGTATCCATCTTGTCACGGTATCTGGCGCATGTGGGCTCCTCCTCTGGAACGTTCTAGACTGGCAACCCTGGCGTTCTGTGGCACGTACGCTGGCATCGTCATTGGTATGCCGCTGTCCGGCGTCCTCACCGACTACATCTCCTGGCAAACGCCCTTCTACTTCTATGGTATCATGGGTGTTATTTGGTAAGTTCTACCTTATGTTCAGTAATTTTTTTTTAATTTCCTTGAGGATGAGAGCAGTTTAGTTAATGTAATTTTGAAATTCATTAGATTTTCAAATTTGTATAATCCAATGTGTAAACAAAAGTCGGATTATCGATTGGATGTGATTTGAATCCTTAGTTAAGAAACAAAATTTATAACAGCAATCTTATAATACAAGCCTAAATATTATGCCAACATCATTATTGCAAAAAGCATTGTGTGATTCTCATCCAAACTTTATTTCTTACAAAATCATACCAAACACCCAGAAACGAACTCTAATTAAGATCTTTCTATTCCTCAAATTACATAGTTATAGATATTTAATATGTCCAAAACCCCAAGAATCGACCTTTAAATTTAATGTTCTTATGGCTTCAACCATGTTCCATTAGGTACGCAGCCTGGCTGTGGCTGGTGTTCGAGCGGCCGTGCAAACACCCGCACATCTCGGGCAAGGAGCTGACGTACATCGAACAGTCCCTGGGCACCGCCTCTCAGGCCGCCATGCCCAACTTCTGGTCCACGCCGTGGAAGGCTTTTGCCACTTCACCACCGGTGAGTGAAAAAGAAATATCAGAGTATATAATTTCATACTCCATCATTAGTATACAAAAAATTAAAAATTGCTGAGCATTGAGCAAGTTAGTGTAAGTGAATTCTAAGCTAAACTCAAACAAAAAAAAACTAGGTCATCTACAACCTGTGCGCTACCACGCCATGGACGTCGGACATATTCGTATATGCATGCACATGCAAAGACAGAAAGACATTGGATATTTAACTTTGTAACTTTATCAGGTATACGCAATCATCGTAGCCAACTTCTGCCGCACGTGGAACTTCTGTCTGCTGGTCATCTTCCAGTCCGCCTACTTCAACACCAGGTTCAACATGCAGATCACTGAGGTAGTATTACTAGAAACTAGGACTTACACTTCCGTGATTTTTTTTCATTTTTTTATCGGGCTTTGGCCCACCACACATTCCCACCACTGTATCTCCTGTGTCGCCAGGATCGACAGCGGTATCCAAACACGAAAACCCTTTGATATGATCTCAGGGAGCCCGAGGGACATGCTAAAACTGTCTTGGGACCCGCAACGAAATTAATCAGAAGAAAATAGGAGGAGTAGGAAGATTCCAATTTCCCTCCCCACAAAAGCGGGAGACAGCACAAAGTTGCAATGACCGAAAGTCAAAGACTTTTTTTCATTATTATGATTTTTGTAAGGATTATTCACATCGAAGTGTTCGACACAAGACGCGACGAGGACACAAAGTAGAAATTTGGGGAGATGTCCCGGCATTTGATAGTTCCTTATTATGCATCACTTTGACTGGTCTAGTTTTTTTAATCTTCTTTTTCTTGGTCTCTTAACATAATTCTTTTTCGTTGTTCCCTTTACATACAATTCTTATTTTATGTCAAGCAATTCTAAATAAATCAGTCTATGTTTGTAAGAAAATGTAATATTTTCCTACCAACCTTCGGAAAAATTCAAAGGTAATCAATAATCATTATGTTCCCATTTGTCTTTATTTAGTCCGGTTTCGTGGGTGCCATCCCTCACCTGATCATGACGTCGCTGGTGCCCATCGGCGGCATGATGGCGGACTACCTGCGCAAGAACAACATCATGACCACCACCAACGTGCGGAAGCTCTTCAACTGCGGCGGCTTCGGCCTCGAGGCGTTCTTCTTTGTACTCATCGCCTATGCTGATAATAAGGTCAGTAAAGTTATAACATGAGGTTAGAATATGAGATGAGATTTTTATAACAAGTGAAAATAATAGCTCCTGTTGACTTGACGACTAGGGTTTAGGGCTTAGGTTAATTACATTGTCACACTATTTCCTAAACTGGTACTTTGAATACTACTAAATACAACCAAAATATTTTTTTATTAAGTAGATAAAAGAATATCAAAAAACTTTAGCTTCAATTACTGAGATTCCAATAATATAAGACGAAACTAAACAAATTACATTTTGATATGTATTTTTTAAGGAATCATGACCTTGTCAAAGTTTAGATACATGCCATCCTACACAATTTAAAAAAGCTCTTGAAATCGTCAATAGCGACGTGGCATCACGGATAACAATAAGAATTCTGCACATATCGATATAGAAGTTTCACAAGCCACTAATTTCAGTACGTTGCAACGATCGAGCTCACCCTCGGCGTGGCGTGCAGCGGCTTCGCCATCTCCGGCTACAACGTCAACCACCTGGACATTGCGCCGCGCTACGCCTCCATCCTCATGGGGCTGTCCAATGGCATCGGGACACTGGCTGGGTTCCTCGTGCCCATCGTCATCGACTACATGACGCAGGAGAAGGTAAGTCCAATGCCAACTGCATCAAGGTCGAGGCTGCTTAGTCGGCCGCATCTAACCATCTAGTCATCGCGTCGCGCTACGCCTCCATCCTCATGGGACTGTCCAACGGCATCGGGACACTGGCTGGGTTCCTCGTGCCCATCGTCATCGACTACATGACGCAGGAGAAGGTAGGTCCAATGCCAACTGCATCAAGGTCGAGGCTGCTTAGTCGGCCGCATCTAACCATCTAGTCATCGCGTCGCGCTACGCCTCCATCCTCATGGGGCTGTCCAATGGCATCGGGACACTGGCTGGGTTCCTCGTGCCCATCGTCATCGACTACATGACGCAGGAGAAGGTAGGTCCAATGCCAACTGCATCAAGGTCGAGGCTGCTTAGTCGGCCGCATCTAACCATCTAGTCATCGCGTCGCGCTACGCCTCCATCCTCATGGGGCTGTCCAATGGCATCGGGACACTGGCTGGGTTCCTCGTGCCCATCGTCATCGACTACATGACGCAGGAGAAGGTAGGTCCAATGCCAACTGCATCAAGTTGAGGCTACGTAGTCGGCCGGATGGTCACTAGCTGGATTCTACGTGCGGATCCTGCCTGGACGTCCCGCCGCGCTACGCCTCCATCCTCATGGGACTGTCCAACGGTATCGGGACTGCACTGGCTGAGTTCCTCGTGCTCATTGTCATTGACTATATGATCCAGGAGAAGGTAGGTCCAATGCCAACTGCAGCAAGATCAATATTTGAAACTCAGAGTTTGAGCGTTACCACTTTTCCACTTGTACTTTTTATTTAGTACTTTTTCGTAATATTTTTACTAAATGTTTTTAACAAACATAAAGACGTAATATTCCATTACTGTCCGACTAGAATACGATATCATATTTCGCTTTGTTCATCAGCTAGATCGGTATACAAACAACCCCTCCCCATCACAAACTTGATAAGCGGAATCTATTTATAAAAATTTTGTGCAGTTCAGCATATTTCTTTCAAAGTCATCGATGCGGTACATCTCCCTCGCTACTCGGAAACAAAGGCGCTGGGGCTAATTTCAAAAAGAGCACCGAGACTGACGCGTTTTGAATGTGAAATGAGCGGGTGCGCGGCGATGCGTTGAGAGCGTACCCACGTCCCACACTAACGACCCGATATTCAGATATCGGAACCGATATCAGTATCGGATCCAAGATTGACAACGCCACCGTATTCATTTTTGGTATTTTTCGTGTATTTACTAGAAAATACATTATACAAAAGTGAAAAAAAAGATTACACTCTCGTACATGCAGGCGACAACTTTACTTGTTTATAACTTTTTGTTACAACAATTTTAATGAATAAAATTTTGTGGCAACGCTCAACAGAATAATTATATGTATTATATGTAATAAGTACTGTCTATAACTTTTATAATGTCCATTAAATAATCTATATCATAATCGAAGATTTTGGCAATCAGTGACCGATACCGACATCGTATATTCGGATGATGTAAGAAAGCTCTCACGCACTGCGCGCGTCGGGTATCGCACTTGAGCGACGGACACGCCAGTTAATAAAACGACGTGTTTATTATTCCTTTTGCGATTTATTTGAGGGAGGGTTTGCGTTCGGGCTTAACGGGTATATTGCGAACTTATAGCGTTTAAATTGCATCTAAACAGTGGGTTTATTACTTTTTCCATTCAGTAAGAGTGGAAAATGAAAGTTATAAGTGAATCGATCCATTATATTATTATGTTTCCATCCAAACAAAGTTTTGTACGCAAAATGATTGAATCTGCTTTTATTTGTCATTGCAGACGGTAATATGATGCTAAAATAATAATTGCGGTCAACCATTTAGTAACCTACTTAATTGTTATGGCTCAGTGCGAAATGAAACCACACAATAAAGGCTAATACCATTCTACTGATAATAACAATTTAGTGAAAATGTTTATTAACTCCATACTCATGAAAACCATAAATGCATAACAAATTGAATATATAACAATATTGTTTTAATTTAACGTAGATTACTGAATTTTGTTTTACTCATGATTATGAAGTCTGCGAGTGTCCATGGACGACGGTAGTTGCTTTTTATTAGGTAACTCATTTCCCCCTTATTAAAAAAAAAGTATGACAAAATCTTATCCCTCTACAGGACCAGCTCGAAAAAGCCATAACGGAGTGGCGGCAAGTGTTCCTGATGGGTGCGACGGTCCACTTCATCGGCATCACGATCTACGGCATATTTGCGTCGGGCGAGCTGCAGCCCTGGGCCGAACCGCCGCCCGAGTACGAGGAACCCATGAAGGCGCTGGACCAGGAGACCACCTTCGTGAGTATCTGGATGCTGTATGATAAATTACTTTTTTTTAACGGACTTTGGCCAACCACACATTCTCACCGTTGTATCTCGTGTGTCGCCAGGATCAACAGTGGTATTCAACCACGAAAACCCTTTGATATGATCTCAGGGAGCCCGATGGACATGCTGATCATGGACATGATAAATGACTGCAGAGCTTTTGACAGTGTCTTTATTATTATAACGTTGATATTATTTCATACATTAAGATTCTTAAGCGCAATACACGCTGAGCCCGCCGGGCTGCCGACATATGTCGGCAACTTTTGTCGGCGGTCTAGTTGGCGGCTTCACATAATACAAGTCGGAAAATTTGTCGGTGGCTTGAGATGAGAAATTTATTTGGCAGTCAGTGATTGGTCAGGGATTGCTGCGTGTCTATAAAGGTTGTGTCGCCGGGCAACTGAGCGCAGGCGTACCCGAGCCGCCAACATGTCGGCGGGTAACACGCGCGGGCGCATGTTGCCGACATCATTCTTTTCATACAGGCCGCCGGGTTGTGTCGCCGGGCTTAGTCGGCGGCCCGGCGGGCTCAGTGTGTATTGCGCTATAGCTGTACGTAATGCGGGTATTTTTTGATAGGCTCCGCAGTCGTAAGGAACACTTTATGCCCTGTTTCTTTGGAGGTTGTCCGCGGATTAAAACTGCGCTGAGAGTTTTACTGACTTATGTTAATTGTACACATAGTACACATGAACTTACCTAGGCTACCAGATGAATATTTTACTAAGTAACGTCTACAGCAGTTATACTCAACCTACGGCCCGCTAGGATTTTATCAGTGGCCCGCGTGAAGTTAATCCATTTTGAAATTCACATCCACCTGCGAAAATTTTGGGTACGGCCCGTGACACTAAGACCAAAACGTGTTTGTCGCTCTATAATAAAAAGGTTGAGTACCACTGGTCTTACTCATTGATCTGCCACCAGACTGACAACACATCAGCGCCGCTCAAGAGCGGGGAGCCGCCCGCGTACGGCGCGATGGCGGCGCCGCCCCCGCGGCCAGCGCCCCCGCAGCCGCACGTGCCCAACAACCCCTTCGTCTCCGGCGCCCTGTACCAGGCCGAGCCCGTGCAGCCGCCCGCCCAAGACGACGGGACGTACTAAAGCAGTCGCTGGAATGAAATTCGTACATTTGCCTTGGAAATTCTGACTAGGCTTATTAGGGACGCCAGCTGATCAAAGATGACACAAATTCATAAAATTAAATAGATTATGAATAGAGGCCGATTAAAGATCATATAAATTCGAAAAAAATGAAGTTTAAGATTGCTTAGTTGGTTAAGCAGCTGATGAAAAATACCAAGGAGGTAAGTGACCTTTTTTATAGGTGCAACATACCTGCACTACAAAGAAAGCCTCTCTAGTCACCCTAATGGACAAGGACTCTAAGTCTTACTGTATGTACTGAATTACAAAGATAAATTATTGCAAACAGTCAGTGTCATTAAACGGATAGCACTGTAAAATATCATAAGCAGACAGAGGTGTGTCAATGTACAAATTTCAAGGTCTCTAGCGACTGGACTTTAGAGGTAAGCCCTACCCTCCGCCGCTACTCGCGAAGTCAAGCGAATATATTCGCTAATCTATTCACTTTGGGCGACTTCTGATCGTAGTGCTAGGAAGCGCCAAGTATGAATACTATAATCTGCAGTAGCAGTGTCCCGTATTCTTACTTACTTATAAACGACTTTGCGAGTGGCGCGGAGGTCTATAGCTAGGTAGAAAAATTGCATTTATAACATTGTTCTCGTCATTAGCTCATAAAGGTTATAGTCGACTATACTGGTTACGTTTGTAAATTCTATTCCTCTCGTTGTTTGCTTTGATTCGTCCGTTCGTGATATTGGTTGCTCAAGTACAGATGTATATACACTCTGGCATATCATATTTGATTAGTTAGCTCTTTTATTAGCTCCGATGAGCACAGCACTTGGAGGTATTGGCACGTTTTTGTTCCAAAGTTTTTGCCCCATAGGCTGTAGTTACCAAACAGGAGAAATGTTTAAAAAGGTAAACTAATACTTGTTTGACAAATTAATGTTTTTGTGGGTGAATACAAGATACCAGGATTATCAGACCTCCTTTCCAAAATTTCTCTCTATGCAGCCAGACATCAGCTTCTAACCTCCAGCTGCTATGCTCGCCGGCTAGTAGGTTTTAGTTCGGTATCATTCGAGTGTGAGATGTTATATTGCCCTAAAGTTTACCACTTCGATGACCTACGCAATGGTTTCCATCGGCGCTTGCGCATATATAACTATAAATAGTTCCTCTAACGCGATTGGTGTAGACATGCGCGATGAAAAACCTTTCTTGCTATAGCGCGAGATAGATTTTCCACCCGATATAGGGTGAATATTTATTTCTTTTCTAGACTGTAGGATACCACACACAGGTACAGAAAAAGTTGCTTATATTCTTGAGTATATATTAATCAACTTTTTCTGTGTTATCAATTTTTCTACTTAACCTTTGACTGGTGACATGTATTTTGCGTAACGTAACTGGTGACGAGCGGTCTGAGAGGCCGCTACCGTTTTAGGGTCTATTGCATAGAAATTAAGTATATTGGCTTACAGCTATGTTCATGAATAGTTTGATAACTTAGTGTAGGACAAAATAAAAGCATTTTGTACATTGTGAATCAATTCATTAAAAGGAACTTTGATGTTACAATGAGAACAGTCTTTACAATCATTAAAATTAGAAGCGGGATGAATAATGTGTTTTTATAAAATTATAATTAACATAAATCAAACACTAACACTTTTTCCATAAAATTAACACAATAATCAACTGAAAAAAAATAAAACCTTTAATCACAGCTATAATTTCACAAAACTGACAATGGTCAAACTTTACTAATTCTGGAGGGTGATTCTCCTGCCATGGCTCCTGATTTGTTGATCGATGTAACCTTGGTCGTTCTCTTCTGTTCCTGAATCATGATCACTTTGCTCTGGGATGTAATTTTCGGCAATATTTTCGGCTTCTGGTTCAGTGGAATCCTTGTGCCTACCATTCTCCTATTCTATGAATTTCAGATAATGAAAGCTGTTTTTTACGGTTTAACAATTCATTTCTGACTCCCAATTCCTTTTGCTTCTTGTTCGGATGACCAAAATTACCCATCGTAAATAATAGATGTAAAAAGTGAAAAAAATCAATAAGCGATGTTACGTAAAAAAGTTGCGGTACTGGTCTCACAGGCCGCTATCGAATTTTGCATCCATATAACTTATCGATTTGGGTTAGTCCGACGCAACTGTCTCCTTCTACGGCGCGGGGGCAACCAAACTCGAAGCTACAGAGACGTTCAAACCCGGAGGGTGCGGGAAAGTGGGTGAAAAGACGTTTCACCGACGCCATTCGGCCTGTGAGACCGCTTGTCACCAGTTAAAGGTTAAAATACAAAAACAGTTAACGCTTGAGGCCTTTAATCTTGAAGGTAACGCCTTTATAACGAAACAGCTAAAAATAGTTATTATAGATATATTACTTGTAATATTCAGAAGTGTATTCATTCCCCACTTTTGAAAAGCAATATTCACACTATATTTCCTGTTTATTCGTCAATCGCGCTAGAACTATTCGCTTATTTGGCTTGAAACCGTTGTGTGGGTATTTTTACAGAGTAACATAAGGTACTTTCTATCGTCCTCGTTGTATCCTGTTGTTGTGGACTGTTTATATTGTATTTACGAATTAATTTATATCTAGCGACGTACGATCGATGTACTATATGAATACTAGTCGTAGAGTTTAAATCGAAATGTTAAAGAGGAAGATAATGGTATCGGCTTCTAGTCGTAGTCTTAAGTTGATTACGTTATTTAATTATTTTCTAGTCCAAATGTGTATGAAGGTATGTGCAATATGAGTTAGGTTTTATTTCTAAGTTTACGTCACATATAGGTGATATGGGCTATTTGTTATTGCTTATTATTATTATTACCCTTAAAATATTTTACTAAATATATGAAAATTTAGTAGTGCTCAACAAATTATTCAATACGAAAATAATGAAGCAAAAATTTAGTAGTGCTCAACAAACTATTCAATACGAAAATAAGAAAGCATGGTTTATAACAAATTTTACTGAATAAATTGTAAATATCAAGTGCTGCGGAGTATTTAATTGAATATAATTTCTCTCTTGGATATGATATTGATTATTATAATATTACAAAAATAATTACGCTCTCATACGAATTGTAATAATTTTAGCTGTCTCATTCAAAATATTAGTAAAATGTAGTGGTATACAATATACATATTAAAACTTGAATCGCAAAAGACGTACAAATTGTATATAATTAGAAGATTGTGTTATTATTATAGTGAGTTTAATGTAAATATTGAAGCGACATTAAATTTCAATCGAACCTAATATTTTTGAAGAACGTAATATAATAAAAGTTAGTAGCAAATTACTCAGATTATTATTATTCTTAGTACACATACAATATACATATATGTTACAAAATAAATTTGTTTGAAATACTAAGCCTAACCGATTGACTACGAAAACCGTGGTTTTTAAGACCATTACCCTTCCTTACGCAGCTGTACGTAAAGAAAAGGTACCTAGCTCGAATGGAAAACATTCTAGCTAAATTTGTTACGAAAATTTTACAAAAAGGAGAAACTTTAAACAAAATATGTTTATAATTGGACACAAAATACTTATAACAGTAGTTAAAATAGGATCAAAGATTTATTTTATTTTATCTTACTAACAACTAACAAGTCATCAGAGTAAATAATATCTAATATATTATTATTTAACCTCTAGTCATAAAAAATAATATAAGAATTTATCTAAAACGCCCAAAAATTTTAGTCGTTAAATAACAAAATGCTTAAAAATATTTGTGATATAAGTAAGTAAAATGTTATATTCCTAGAAGTTGAGTAATTTGTTTCTGTAGTTAAAAAATGTATAATAAATGATTACTGAATAATACAAATGAAAGCATTAAATCTACAACCTGGTAATAGTAAAACCAAAACTATTGTAACAGAGAGAAAGGTTCATTTTCACAAGCTAATTGTGAATACAAATAAAACAAGAGTATGAAAATAAATCCGGAGTCCCTAAAAAGTGCTTAAAACCTGCAAAAACCTTTGGAGGTTTTAAGCACTATGCTATCTTGAAAATATCTATCTAGTTATTACAACTATGTGTACTGTACGAACGGTGCAAATAAAAGGAAAAAACTTGTGTAAGTGAACCGAATAAGATACGAATAAGAATAAGTCACAATATACTTACATACAAGTTTAAACTATATAAATATTATTTATATGGTATTCATTACGAAATATTAAATCGTCTATAAATAACATTTTTAGAATAATAAGGCTTCAAAAATATTTACTTCATTTTATAATATTATTCATTTGTCTGAGATTTAATGTTTAGACCAACTTGAATTGACAATAATTTTGTTAAAAATGACAATAATTTTCGGCTGTACAATGTTCATGTAACGAGAAATTTATTTGGCTTGGTTTTAATTTAAACTAGCCAAGATAGAAAAATAGTCCATGGAAATCGTACAATAAAAGGGGTCTTCACTTGCATCAAATGGGGTAGTTCTGATTTTTTTATATGTTATATGTGATGAGGTGGTAATGTAAAATATAATTTTTCCACCTCGAAATCCTTCCGGAACATTGGAAAATTTATGAAAAACCATTAAATTTTTGATCAGTTTTCAGTTTTTGCCATTTTTTACCACCAAGGACCTGTTTAATGGTAGAAGTTATCAGAAATTACTTTAAAGAAGACAACATTTTCAATAAAATGAGAATAGTTAGGTCTCGATAAACTGAATAGTTTCAAAGGTACAGCTGTTCAAATGTTTGTAAATTTTCCAAAAAAACATTTATTTTTCGAGTTTTTACAAGTTCTCGTCAATGTGGTCAATTATTGATCTATTTGACGGCATAAATTAATATACGTTATTAAAGAAGACAATTTTTTCAACAAAACGAGACCAATTTGGTCTATTAAAATCTGATAGTTCCCTAGCTACAGCTGTTCAAAGTTGTTGAGGTGAGTAAACAAAATGAAATAATATGACAAATTAGTCCACAAAAAATAGCCTATGAACCTTTACGTGCTCTACTTCTTATCTGTGCCAAATAACAGAAAAATTGCTCTAGTAGTTCGTGAGATAAGCCCTTTTAAATAATTTCCCCCGTTTTTTACACATTTTCCTCTATTTCTTCACTTTGATTAGTTGTAGCGTGATAAAATATAGCCTATAGCCTTTCTCGATAAATGAGCTATCTAAAACTGAAAGAATTTTTCAAATCGGACCAGTAGTTCCTGAGATTATCGCGTTCAAATAAACCCTTTCAAATAATTTAACCCGTTTTTACAAAATTTTACTCTATTTCTTCGTTTTTATTAGTCTTAGCGTAACAAAATATAGCCTATAGCCTTTATCGATAAACGGGCTATCTAACACTGAAAGAATTTTTCAAATTGGACCAGTAGTTCCTGAGATTAGCGCGTTGAAATAAGCCTTTTCATCAATCCCAATCAATCCCAAAGCCCAATCAAAAATTACTTTAAAGTAAAGTAATTTTTGATAACTTCTACCATTAAACAGGTCCCTAGTGGTAAAAAATGGCAAAAACTGAAAACTGATCAAAAATTTAATGGTTTCTCATGAATTTTCCAATGTTCCGGAAGGATTTCGAGGTGGAAAAATTATATTTTACATTACCACCTAATCACATACAACATATAAAAAAATCAGAACTACCCCATTTGATGCAAACCAAAATGTACCAATTCCATGTACTAAAACTACTCTATATATAAATACTCTACAAAACATAATAATATTATCATGCCTTGTAGAGTATGGATCTGGTAAGCATTTCTAGACATAATGTTTTGCCAAATCTACCAGTGCATAAATTTTTCGGTACACTATGAGTCACTTAAGGCAATGTTAATTAAATAATGAAATTCAGAGATAAACACCGAATAAAATCGTTAAATTGCGACTAACTAACTGTTCAATTTATTTGCATATTATGTAGGTTATGTTGCATTAAATGACATCGGATTATAAAAAAGATATTTAGCTTTTACAAATAATTTTGGCTGCTCAACTTATGCTTAAGTAATGTAGAAAGCTTGTTTATAACTTCATAATAATATTATGATGTTATTCGATGCATAAAAAAGTAGTCCTTAAGTCAAAATATACTCTACTAATGTAAACGACAATATTCGTAGCATAAAAATAAAGATATTATGTATACTGTAAGAATTTCTAAAAAATGGCAAAATAAAAAAAAATATTGGACATAGGTGAGAATTATCGTGACAGGTTACTTTGCCCCCTCTTTGCCAGAATTTGCCATTTAGACACGTAGTAGGTCTTTTGCCAAAACCGATGCACTAGAACCTTAGAATTAATAATAACTTAATGTTAATTTAAAGAGTCTCTACGCCGTCAATTCTGTGTTGTAAAAAATGAAATTGCGACCCTTTGGCAAGGGCATAGCCAGGACTTTAGATGCAGATGCTAAAAAAAAGTAAAAAAAAGATCAAAAATATATTGAGCATCTCTTCTGCTCTACCTGGCCACGCTCTTGATAAATTATTAGTTGAGTAGCACATTGTGTGTTTTCATAAATGTAACTGACATAAACTATAGTGTATTAGTGCCTAATATTTTACATATTTTTCTCGAAGGGTGTGGTTTATGTTTACCCAGTTAGACACTAGACATAGACTAAAGGACTAAACATAGGTAATGACAAAGTATGCTTAGGTAAATATTATTTGCATATCATTGAAAATACAATGCGAAAATATCTTAATTTGGTCCTAATTTAAGTTAGGGCGGTAGCATTTAATGCTATACGAGTCAATATTCTTGCCAAATGCGTTAATAAAATTGGTATTCGGCCTTACACTAATTACAGTATTATTTGATCAAATTCTCAGGCTGGTTGACTAATTTATAGGCCCAACCAACCCACCAACCAAATGGCTTAAAGAAAAGCACTCAATGAAGTCTTAATTCGATTACAATCAGAGCTTTTTAGTGTTGAAATTGGCACTCGGCCTTATACTAAACAGTATTATTTCAATAAGTTTTCGGGCTGGTTGACTAATTTATAGCCACAACCAAATGACTTAAGGAAAAGCACACAATGAAGTCTTGTATCGATTTCAATAAGAGCTTTTCAGTGCTAAAATCCCCTATTTTGTTCCACTATAACCAGGGTAAAAAATTAGTTCTATCGGTGTATAATACATAGGTATTTTTTAAGTTATTGTAAATTTTTGTGAAGGCACACGCCGCCTTTTAGCCGGGACCTGTGCATTAGTGTAGTTTCTACAAATTGCTACTACCTTCCCATGCGCGTACCCAGGCTTTCAGCTAGAGGGGGGCAGCTCATAAGCCATACCTTCGAGAAGATGGTCGGTCTGGTATATTTAAACAAAATATGATGAAAACTGACTGTTATTAATCTGACTGAAAAGATATTTTGTTTCCAACACTTCATTTCACGCAGAGTAGATAACACGTTTCTAATTCCCATTTGCCAATTGCCAGAAAAATTGACGTTTATTTCTGACTTTGCCCTTACCTGGGTACGCCCATGTATCTTCCACTTCAAACCAATTTATACTGATTTTTACCACTTTCAGTAATAGGTTTCTGCTAGTTTCTACCATTTTATAGTGGTTTTTGCCAGTTTATTTATACTAGTTTTCACGAATTTATATTTACAAGTTTAAACCAGTTTATACTGGTTTTAACCAGTTTCTTCCAGTTTTAACCGGTTTGAACTGGTAGCTTGACCTGTGCTGGTGATTGTCACCGTGTCCAAAGTATGGCGGAAAGGGTACGGATCCCCCACGCACTTGTTGTATGAGCACTGTATGGGAAATGTATTTACATGTATGAAAGAGTAATCATGGAGATTATCATTATTAGTGTGAGAGAGAATGAATGAAATTTTATAGAAAAATTAAGAAAAAAGAAAAAAAGAATAATATATTGTGTGCCCGGAAACCTGAATATTGAGAAAACAACAATGAAAATGTTTCATAAAATATAGTATAGTGATAATAATTACTATATTTAATCACTAATTCAGATTTAGATGGACTCTTTAATTTTACTACTAGACGTGATATACTTTAAAGCAGATTTCATTTGTTCTTTCCAAATGTACAAAACAGTAAACATAGCTATACAGTATAGACGAATGTATGTGGCAAATATATTATATGTGTCGGTTGTTATTAAGTTATAATATAAGACAATAACTATCTTATACGGGGTGACCTCACTCTATAAGGCTGTGTCGACAATAATGCGAAAGCGACCCTAGATTGTAACAATAAATACTTATATTAGGACATTATAACAATAACTAGTTTTAAGGTAAAGATCTCAAAATATGGCTTGTGTCAATCTCGGTTAAAGTTGATATTTAGGGTCAGTTCACACAAAGAGATGAAAAACGCGTGACGGTGCTGCAAATGTCAAACAGCGTAGTGCAGCTTGATATTTCAATTTCGTATTGATAATGTGCATCGCCGTTTTTTTTTTTTTAATTTTAAAACATGGGCTTTGGCTAGTTTTGTTATTCGTAGGTTTTGGCTCACCAATCACCTATACATTCCTAACGAAGTCGAAAGGATCGACAGCGGTAATTAACTAGTTGAACTTTTTAGTTCGTAATATTACTAACTTTTTCTTTATATGAAAATAATAATACGACGAACGAGATAAATAAGATATACTTAAACCTAAGATTTTAAACTTTGATGGAGATCGGCTCAAGTGGGACTTTCTTAGCTATGTAGTTTATTTTTTTATTTTTCAGTCTATTTTCACCATTGTTTTCGTTTTATTACGTTAAAATCAGGTTGGAATTAGGAATCTCAATGCTTACAAAAATGAATAAATTAAATATTTATGATAATATAACCTATTTAATATTTATGAATAGTTTAGACTTTAGCTATAAATGAACATAAACATTAAACATATTATGATTGTGCAATATTATATTACTACAAATTATAGTAAAATATAGTATATAATTAGATCTTATAAATAATAATACGAATAAATAATTAATAACTCAAGTCAATTTATACTAGTGCAGTATCAAAGCAGAGTAATAATTCCTATGTCCACCATAATGCACTTTTCTCTCTGAAGAAATAGCGAGCTATTGCCTAAACTTGCTATCTACAATAACACATTAGCCAGACTTCTTTATACCTCAGACGGTATAAAAATGTATCACTTCTGTGGATTTGGCGGTGATTTTGCTGTTTTTACATTAAGAAGCTTACCTCATTTCGTCTCGGTTCTGTGCTAGTACAATTTGACACTAAAATACCTCATACACGTAGAGGCAGATCGAGTTCGGCTGAACAGCTGATACAGGCCGATGCGAAATATCCCGTGTTATAAACAGGATTTAACAAAACTAAGTGAAGATACTTTAGGATATAGGCCCCTATAGGTAAAGAGTGTGCTGTGAAAGTGGCAGCGTTGAAAGATCAACTTATTTTTCTACTTTTGTTTGGGAAAATCCATGGCACTCGGGCATGTGTCCAAATAAATCGTAAAAAATGGGTCTTTCAGTGCTGCCACTTCCACAGTGAACTCTATATAAGGAACACATATTACACACCCTAAAGCAGGGGTTCCCAAACTGTTCGGCGCGGCGCCCTGGTGCGCCGCGGAAAGGCAATAGGGTCGCCGCCGCGCCGTGAGTCGATCCTCCATCATTATCCATAAGTCATAACCACAAATATTATAAAATGAAATTATAATATGAATTATACAAAGCAGACAGAAGAATATAATATTTGTTTATTATTATTTACTTGCTTAACCTACCCATAGTCATTAAATGTGTTTATTTGTGTATCTTTTTGTAATACCTCGGTAAAGTAGGGCGCCGTGACAAAATTTGGACTGGTAAGTGCGCCGCAGGCTGAAAAAGATTGGGAACCCCTGCCCTAAAGTATTATCACTTAGTTTTGTTAACACTTTGTATATTATATGCCTCCTCGTATGTGGGGACCTTAACATGTAGGTAAATGTAAGTAAAGGTATTCTTGCGAAGGCACTGATTTGTCAATTACTGATTAGAACGACGTTTAGAGATTTGCTTTGAGTCTTATGCCCCGGCTACACTCTCCGACTTGCCTGTTACATATTGTGTGGAATGAAACAACTACTGACGTTAATTTCAGCATTTGAGAAATTTGGAATAAATGATATTTTATTTATTTCATTCAGCTATAACTTTTTCCCACAGCAATAAGATACTGACCCCCATAATAACAAATGCCAGTCGCAAACAGATCTAACGGCATACGTCTCAGTGTTATTGGTCGTGGGCACATTCTGGCCGTCCTTTGTTGTATTTTCAAATAAATTCTTTCAAAGTCAGTCTACGCGGACTATGATGATGGTTAGCCAGCATCAGTCGTGACTCGTGATCTAGCTATCACTTCTGGTCAAGACATGGCCATTGGCCAGATCAAATCCTTTGATAATAATTTATAAATTTCTAGAATAAGTGCGGGAAAAGTGTATAATTATTGCTATGAAACGTGAATTTCCACCAAAAAGTAACAGTACATTCAATATCCTATCAATATATTTCTATTAAAAAATAAAATACCACCTAATTTGTCCATTCATCTGTACCTGCAAGACGGAGCGACTAGCCAAAGTTTTAGAGCTGTAAAATAGTGCTTCTCATAAGTAGACTTGTAAGTTTTTGTTAATTTCAATTTGAAAGTACTTATTAATTTGCGTATAATAAAGTATTTTCCGTAACTGAGTACTCTAATAATAATTAAATTTTTGACACTATTATGATTTTTTTATTTTAGTTGCTTGATGTTAAAGTAATTTTATCTATTTAAAGGCAATGTTTCAGAAGGCCTATTTTTAAGGTTAAACATTTAAATAATATTCTTTAAGAATTTTGGCAAGAATACATTTTTGGGTAGGCAGCTGACTAGGTGATATTACGATATACCAACAATTTGTATAATAATAATGATTATTATTGTATGTATAATGTATATAGTGGAGACTATAATATTGTACTATTATTATGCCAGAAAAGATAAAAATATATAATAGAAAGATATATTATTATTAACTACTAATCAATTCTTCCAATTCAATGATGCGAATTATATAATTATTATATTTGTTTTTAGTTATTGATTAATCATAATAATTAATAATAAAAATCCAGATCTTGATTATTTATATTTGTTATGATAATTTATAAAGCTTGATATTTTCACTTCTTTAATTTATTAAGGGCATGTTTCACCACTTCCTGATAAGTGCCGAATAGGCTATCCACCACTTAACTTGACAGATGAAGTATGGAGAATCCGTCAATAAAGGTGTGAATAGCCTATTCGGCACTTTATCTGAAAATGATGAAACAGGCCCTAAGTCTCTTTCTCGGACAAAGTAATTACCAAAAATAACTATCCACGTATTTTGTTCGTGTATGTAAACTAAAATTACGCACAATTACGTAGAGTCTAAAGTATAGTTAATTTACTTTTCTTCTTAATTTGTAACTTTCCAAATAATTGTATATTCTTGCATGTAGATTAGTATTTTTGTAGATATAAATAGATATAATGCTTAAATCTCGATATTCACAAAGCTACATAGTTTGTACACGTAAAAATTGGTGCGTCGTTTCTTTGTAATTTTGCTGACACTTTTACATTAATATTTTCAAAACATCCTTCGACCGCATTTTATTGCTGTAGCCCTAGCACGGCGACCAGTGGAAATGCGAAAGTATAGACAAACTGTGGACATAAACTGAAGGTGCCGTTCCGATCTTTGTTCGTTACGAAAAATTCAATTAAAATGCCACTTTATGACAGACTATAGTCCTAAAAATTCAAATAATATCTTACTTTATGACATATACTTAGTCATAAAGTGGCAATTGAATTTTTGTCGGCACCTTAAGTTTATGTCCACAGTTTGTCTATACTTTCGCATTTCTACTGGTCGCCGTGCTAGGGCTACAGGAGTACATAGTAATTAGAAATCGAAGGACCATCCAATATTTATTGTATAAAAGTATAACTATCCACTAATTCTTCCAATTAAAAAACCTATCTATTGCGTAGATTCTATGATATAGGCACTTGTATAAATATTATGCCTATCCAGGAAAACGGAAAATCAGAGATATTATGATATTTTATTAATTTTTACCAAAACTGGCGTAAAAAAGGCGTTACCTTTATTAAATGTGTAAATAGTAGGTACTTATGTATATTTTGTGTACCATATATAATATTATAATAGCTTTGTAATTAGAAATCATTTATCAACGTTAATATAATTTTGCACACCATACACGGAAGCAGAAAAATTAGATTTTTAGTAAATTGGTTAGAGCATATTATCCAAGAGAGAAAACACAATTTTTATTTCAAGGTCACTACAATTTTTCGTTGAATAAACCGTGTTTTATATAATTATTATTGTCTAAAAGTTGAAATATGTATAATATTATTATTTGAGCAACAAACCTTTCAACGAAAAATGTTTAAGAATAAATAAAACGTTTATATCATTGCTTATTTTGTGCTTTTAACTATCTTATAAGTGTTGTTTCTGTAGTCTGTGAAACAGATAATAATTTTGTTATAATAATTTGTATTGTTAATAATAGTTGAATTTAGTAAGTCACTGAGTTTGTAAATAATTATTAATGTGATATCATTATCTTCCTAAATATATGTTTGAAACTATTCGTGTTTAATTTATAACAAAATAAAACAAATATCAACACTGTATGTACATTTATTACCGATTTAATACTATACCTGAAATCACCAGCTGTGAATAAATAATAAGTTACTTAAAATATATTTACAAAACATTTTGTCAACAATAATCCAATTTTGAACAAAATAAAATGGGGAAAAAATTGACATTCAAATAATATCTTCAAATTGTATCAGTTTTTGAACTATTAACAAATTAAATTAATAGTAAAACTAAGATAATTTGAATTATCTACTTATTTATAAAATCACAATTCTATAAATTATAAAGGTTCTAACTTAAAACTACTGGTAACCCTTTCTATCGGTAACAATTTACAACTACTTAACACTATAAAGAAATTACTTTAATGACTACTTATTCCTTATTAAGAAACTTTTGTTAGTACCTACTATTCCATACCAAAAACTTTCATTCGCACTTTATATATCCTTTTGGTCATAATATTGTATTTGAGTATTCAAACTTTGTAGTTTTATTTACAATATATGATGCGAGGATTCTGCAATCTATATAAATAAAAATAAATTTTAAATTCAGTTAGTCTTGCTAAAACTCGAGAGCGCCTGAACTGATTTGGCTAATTTTAGACTCTTTTTTTTATAAAGGGAGCAAACGAGCAAACGGGTCACTGATGGAAAGCAACTACCGTCGCCCATGTACACTCGCAACATCAGAAGAGCTGCAGGTGCGTCGCCGGTCTTTATATAGTCTTGAAATATTCGTGAAACTCCAGGGAAGGTTTTATATTTGTACTTGGGATGGAACTGATACGAAGTTTACCGTGTATATTCTAGTGTATTATATTATTAAACTCAAAATGTAAGCAGCAGGAAACCTTCCTGGGGTACAACTTGAGCATCATTAATTATTATTAAAAGATGAATGAGGCTATAGTTGTGCGGTTTAGCTGATGACAATCTGATGTCGACGAACAAAATTATCTAGCTATATATTAAATCCAATGCCCCAATATTGAATAAATCAGCAGCTTAACAAGAATATTAAATTCGATCTGAGGGTTTGTTTAGATTTAACTATATTAGATCTGAAACACTTAAGCTTGGAGTTAATAGTAGTATCTATATGGCGGTGCGGACCGAAGCCTCCTCGCTTTTCCGGGAAAACCTCTCGCGTACGGCGGGTTAGCGTTCGTCGTCACGTAGTATACACCACGAGCTCTGGAAAGGAGAAATGGGATGAGAATTACTTTATGTCTACAATTCATTAGAAGGTAGCGCTGTTTTTTTCTCTGGATGTGTTGACAGCTTGTTTGTCGTCTCTCTCATTCGTATGAAAAACGGAAGAGGTAATTTCGAGCAGTCGTTGGTGAAATTGAGCCTATGACCGATACAGCAAGAGTCATACGACATACACGCTTACAAGATAAATGCCCACTTACTTGTGCGTAACATGTTCCCCCATGAGCACGTACTCCGTGTCCCTGGGCTCGCACCACCCCACCAGGTAGGAGAACAGGCTGGGGCACGGCCCCGCCCAGAAACCAGTCCGGCTGTTGATGGACTCGATGAAGTACGGCGTCACCTTGGTGTGGTCGCAGGATAATGTTTCTGGAAGGTATAAAGTGGGTTTAAATTTTAGAACATTCTTATATTTTATGCATGACTAGTCATATATTATCTAGTCATGAGTTTTGAAATGAAGAACTGCGTGGAAGCGATTCTTCGTTTCGTTAATTTTATGCTAGTACCTAGCAACTACGTACTTAGAATCCTCTTCTATATTTATAACATCAGGTATCCAGGAACAATGAAAGTTTCCCTATTCCTACCTCTACATACTATGTAGCGACATCTATGATATTAAGCGTGAACTAACTTCACGTCACTTTGTGTGTAGCGTGCATTCGTGTCATGTGCGTGTGTCGTTACATGCATTCGTTTACTATGATAACTTAGTGTCCTAATATTTCAATAGAGGGCAGCACCAACTACTTCTTTCGATTTCAAAATAATTTAGCCAGTAGTGCCAGTATAACCTACCCATTAAAATCGCCTTTATAATTTGCCGTGAGGCGGCACGTCACGTTAATATACAATGCAAAAAAGTTGAAATCATAATCAGACCTTCTTATTTTAACGGCATCTGCACCGGTACAGCCTGCCAAGTGACGGTCTTAACACTCACGGAATATAGTATCATGCGCGCAGCCAGGCTGGCTGGAGCCACCATTGACGTAGAAATCGGCGTGTCCCGTGGGTCCCCACTGGCCGAGGATGCCGGCTCCGGTGTGCAGCACGTCCACGAATAGCGCGTCCGTGTAGTCCAGGTCCCGGGAGCGGTTGTTGCCCATGTAGAAGAAGATTGTTGGGTCCAGGCCTGGATTTGAGGGTACTTTTGAGTTTGATGGCTGAGATTAATCAGAAGTTGGCTGGATGGGATAGCTACGTAATTAGATTCAATTTAGTACAGCCAATACATTAAGCCATGGTGGGCAACCACTATCAGGCAGTCCGGGGCTGTCTATAAAATGCTCCAAATTGTAACCTTCCATAATAATACTTATGCCATATTATTAATTTCAAATTGTAACTATATAATCTAACAGCGAGTCTATGATGGTTACAGCATACACGTTTACAGTTACGGCTATAGCTATAGGAATTAAGAACACAAGTAGCTTTCAAACAAAAAAAAAATATTACAAGGCAAAACCCTATCTATACTGTCTACCATGCTCTATTTTATGAACAGCAATTAATATTATTAAATTAAATATTATAGAAGCAAATTGAGTCTATCAAAAACCAAACAACAAGCTCACCAGTAATCCTTCCCAGTTTCCCCTCGCTCAGATGATTAGCCACCAGCCCCAGGATGTGGGCTCCCACGCTGTATCCTATGGTGTGTATCCTCTCCGGGGGGTAGGGCTTCACCGGGTGGTACTGGAGGTATTCGACCAGCTGTGCTATGCACATGCTCGCGAAGCGGGGGGCCCACTCTATCTGGAAATGGACGGCTTAGTACTAAAGTGTCTGGTAGGGTTAGTACAATAAATTCTAAGCCGGGCAGTTCTAAATGCAAAGCCTCTCTACGGAATGGCTGCATATATTTTGATAACACCAAATAAGACGTACGATTAGTAACTACCGGGTGTATTTCGTTACTGTAATTTTATTTTACCATAGGAGCTAGGACTAGCCATTTATTGGATTAGTACTACCTACCAAACGCCAAAAGACAATCTTTGCTGCCGCCTGCCAGGCGTTATTTTCTTGCATAAAGTTATTATTTCAGTCGGTAGGTGGCGCTATGTGTAAAACGTTATTAGTTTAACAGTTGATGAATCACTTTTGTAGTAAGCTTGTAGAAACTATATTTATTCTATATTTTTCAAATCACTTTAATCGTACATTTTGTTGGGCTAAAAACTTTTATGTGTCCCATGCCGGTACTTAAATAATCTTAAACCAAATTTTATTTAAATCGGTTCAGCGGTGAATCATGAAAGACAGATAAGAGACAATCAAACTGAAATCTAACAACAACCTGTCCCAAGCAGGGCTCCTTCACCAGCGTGCCGTAGTCCACGATGATGATGTTGTAATCCCCTCGCTGGAAGTACGCGTTCCTCATGTCAGTGCTGGGGGACAGGTTCCTGCCACCTCCGAAGCCGTGGACGACGATCTTGGTGGGATGCTTCACGTTGAACTTGGATTTGGTGAGAGATTTGTTGTCCAGGGTGTTGATGAGTTCCCCCAACTCTTGCGTTGTCCTGAAACAGTTTGGTGATTTTAATGCATTTTTACCGCGAAGCTTTAATGGAAGTGTGATGATGGAGCATATTTGTGTATGTATGTGACAGCTCGTAGCGGCTAAACTAATGCTTCACTTGGACGTAGTTCTATGTGTTATGTAAGGTACCTGAAATTTTCCACTAATTCTTTATTGCGTTTTAATGTAATACCAGTTCGTTCATTCTTTCTGAAAATATTTTTCCTCTAGAAATAACAGAGGATGTATAAAAAAACTCTCATACTTACATCATTGTCGTAATATTATACAATAACAATTTTCTAGTATGAATAATGAAGCTATAATTAAAAGGCAATCAGGGCGTGCATTTTTATACCTCAAGCGACTTCATGTCTACTCTTGATGTGATAAAAATAAAAGTGTTGTCAAGAGAGTGCTCCACTGTCGAATAGTTTAACGTAAATTACGTTTTGATTGAGGATGAGAGATTTAGTGAACGTTGCATAATGAGCTGTGCAGTTGTGGTTGGCAGTTCCGTTTGTAATCATATAGTAATGTAACGAAAGCATGAAAACTTTTCTTAGTACCTACTACCTAATATTTGTAAATGTTATGTAATCTAGGTACAGATAATGAAAAACATGACTGATGTGAGCTCAGATCTGAAGACGGCTAAGAATGGCAGTATAAAAATATGCGAACTAATTAAATGGTTGGCAATGTTGACTGCCTGCCTTGTCATCATTTAAAGGCTGCAGGTTTACACGTATTAAGTAGATAAGTAGTTAACTAAATTTTAACTTAATTTTAAGTTACTTATTGCGTGTAAACACACAATTTAGTAGCAAGTAGTAAGTTAAAATTTAGTTAAGTACGAAACAAGGAAATTAGAATGTTGACTATTTTCTGATAAGTTGGTAGGCGGGGCTTGTCACTTGACAAATTTCGGACAGACACTTCAAATTAAGTTAAAATTTACTTACTACTTATCTACTTAATACGTGTAAGCCAGCCATTAGCGATGATAACATCACTTAGCTTATTATGCTTACGCTGATTCAAAAGTACTTATTTATTATATTTTAAGTATCACACAAATGTATGATTTCATTTTCGTCATTACTAATAGCTTCTAGAAGCTACAAACCTACCTGGTGTAGAGGTAGTACTGCATACGGGGGTGCGGGCAGCGGTAGGGCGGGGGGATGCAGGAGGAGGTGTTGAACAGGTCCCGGACTGACTGCGGCTTCTCCGTGTCATCGCGCACCGCGTTCTGCCGCTGGCTGTTTGATACTGGAACAAATATTTTTTTTATTAGAATGAAAGTCCCGCTTTTACAACAGGATTTAGATTGGTAGATCTGATTTGATGACTTTTTTTTTTTCGCCAGCTGAGTACAAAACTAAGCACTAAGGCATCCATTACACGATCATGCAAGCGACAGTCAATTCCGTCAATCATGAATTATGTTTTACTGATGGTGACTGATGGACTGACGAATGGTATTAGACGGTCACTCCATTCTCTTTAGTTTTATGTCAGTCGAAGCCAAAAGTTTCAAAGGTATTTATAATTTTAATATTTATAATTTAATTAAAATATATTTATAATTTTTTTCTAATTTTGTCAGATGCGAAAAAACTCACTCAAAATTCGTGATTGATGGTTGCATCCAGATTTTCATCAATCAGCTTCATGCAACCGTCAGTCACGCTCTTACACGGTAGGTTACCCATCAGTCACAGTCTGTGTGACTGTGGTAAAACTGACAGCAAAACCTACCGTCTAATGGATGCCTAAGATTTAAGCCTCGAGTCTCGCTGTGGATAATAATGCCAAAGTCTAGATTCTAATTTTGGTGCCTTAACGAATATCCAAGGCACTAAAATAAGAATGAAATATTTACACTTGAAAAACAGGGAAAAGCGATTTTAAAATAAGTTTTTTAACGTACGAGTTTCCTAATAGGTGCTTGATTCTCATTTTTTATAAAAATTGTTCTGAATAAAATCATCTAGGTCTGAATAAAAATTAATGAGAATTAAATATATTATATATATTTAATTCTCATTAATTAACGTAGCTTGGTTATATCTTGTGATACCATGATTATTAGCATGTTATATGCATCAATTATAATATAATGACATAGAAATATTTAAAGAATCGCAATTGCTTTTCGGTGAAAATTATATTAATTAACGGGAAAGTAGAAAGCGGAAATTTTATTTCATTTTAATAACAGTTATTAAAATATCTGCACCTACATGACCTACAGTCAAATTTCTTATCTTGTACGTGGATGTAAATTATTATTTTTGTATCAATTTGTTATTGCACGTAAAACTGTAGTATCCAGATCACAATAGTATTTCCTAAAGTTATATAAGACAGATCTTATATGAAAATTAATAACAAAATAAAAATAAAATATATTCTAAAACTAAAAAAAACTGAAGCCAATCAAAATAGGTAATATAATAATAATAATTATAATAATAAATTTTATTTGCAGAAATATGGAGGTGTATTTCGTTGTATTAAAGTCACATAAACTAAGCCATATCTTAACGTAATGTACGTAGGCTCTACACGTGTACTTGTTGCTTGACGAAGCTCTATATTCACTTTTTATTCTTCGTCTCCAATCTGTGACAGTTTCGCTGCAGAGACAAGTGAATCATTCTCACAGATGACAAGAAAAACAAACGAAAGTGATTCCCGTGCGCGGTGCGCGAGTTGCTCCACGTTCATTGTACGCGTGTCGCAACCGTAATGAGACACCGGTGGAGCATACTGCATGCCGATACGTGATGCAATGCCTTTCGACATTATCCATTACCTTCTGGAACATCCGTTCTGCCGAGGAAAATTGCTCGAGTGGACAATGGCAGTATGTTAGGGTGATTCGACGATAAGAGGCGAAAACGGCGGCCATGGCAAAAATTATACTTTTTGTCTAAATTAAAATAATATTATAATAATTATCATTACTTACCTCTTAATATACTTGCTCAACTATATTATGGGCTGACAATTTCTATATATTTATTTTACTTAGTTTCGTCACAATTTCTACATCATAAGTAGTAACAAAGTACTAAAAAAACTATGTTTGCCTAAGATATATTTCATATATTTTAATGGAACACCGAACAAGCATCAAAAGGATTCTTAGAAGTCAGTCGAATTTTGCCACCGAAAACTCCTTATAGAATTATTACGTTTGTTACTAATTCTGGTGGCCGATTTTTTAAATGGAGCCTATATTTTCAATACCGTAGTTAATTGGTTGACTTTTTGGCATTGTAGCCACTAACCGCTAAAAAGGATCTGTCAAATGTAAAATTGTATTTTAAATACCCAAATTATTGGACCTATATTGACAGCTATGATAATAATAAACAACAATTGTTTATTAATGTAAATGTAATTCTATTAATTTATAATAATTGAGAAACATAATTAAAACACATTTCCAGTTCCACTTGTTCCTTAAATTTTTGCCATCAATTAACCTTTCTATTATAAGTTACTACCATAACAACACCTCGAAAATTATAATAAATAAAAACGCTAAATCATACAACGTAATACTAGACCCGAATTTTGTAATGCTGTTTCGTAATAATTTATCGCATCGGAATCTCATGTGGATTACAGTTTACAACACACTCTTCGTCTAAATTCGGGTAATGAATGAAGACTTTAGCGGAGAAGCAGGTAAGTAACATTTAAAAAATTGCCGTTTTTCAATAAATGGAGGCTCTATGGTCATGAAAAGGATTTTAAATTAAAAAAAAATGTGTAATTTATGTGTACCAGATATATTAGCTAGATGATAAAGTAGGTAAGTTACAAGGTTTGTTTGAATTTTAAGGGAAAAAATGAACCGTTATAAAATTTTAGGTATCTGGTTCTTTCCATCAAGTTTTTAATTACGAAATTATAGCTCATCTAAACATAGTATTTGAGCCACGAAATGAGTCATAATCGTCAACGTATATTCCACTATGTTGGTCACGTAATCTCTGGAGTAAGGATAGTTCCTTACTATATAGTATAGACTACTTACCTACAACGAGAGTACGCTCACCAGTGTCAGAAAACTTTTCTACTATTTTGACCTCGAGTGTGTTATTTTTATAGAGTACGAGATGACGCCTGCAAACTTATTGCGACAAAAATCGTTTATCGCGCGGGAACCGTACATGCTTTTCGGACAAAAAGTATCCTATGTCCTTTCCCGGGACTCAAAGTATCTCCATACCAAATTTCAGCCAATTTGGTTCAGTGGTTTAGGCGTGATGAGGTACTTAGCATACAGACAGAGAGACAGACACACTTTCGCATTTATGGTATATGGATGAGATTTTAAGAAGTTCCAAGGGTTGAGGATAATATAAAGAAACAGGGATGAACTACACTCAAAGGAGTTTTAAGCGTAGTACAGAAGCTATCACTACAGCACCTATGAGGCGATCTACCTGCTCGTTTCATGTTTATTTAATACACAATGTCAAAGGTTGTTCTGCTATTATAAGCGTGCGAGTCACACTTTCCCTGCGGGCTGCGACTCGCTTTCGACCGGAGATGTCGCTCGCTTATGAAATTAATACTAATTGTAACGGTGTGGTAAAATGTCAGTTGACAGTGGTTAAATGAAATCAAAGCCCGTGTAATCGTTTTTATATTTCCGAAGTGTATGCGTAATACAAAAGGATGGTATAATATTTTGTTTTACTCAACATAACCCTTACTGTTGGCACAACTAGCGAGACAACGAACTTATATAATTATTATATTGGATCTTTTTTTCTTGTGATTTAATCTAGCGTACGTCCTAACTTGTTCCAATCAAATTTGAACCCACGACCTCCGAGTCAAATGTCAAAATACCACGGATACCTACCAGTAGGCATAGAATAAATTATAATAAATAATACAACATACAATAAATAAAAAATTAAATATACATATTAAATAAAGCTCAAAAAAAAAACTCAAACTCAAAACTCATTTTTTTTAATTCAGAATACATTTTTTCAAATGTTTTCTGAACGTTGGTACAGCTGGTGCCTACCACCGGTTTGGGAACTAGCCCGGTAATAATCTAAAGTCTAGGTTGAAAATTTTATTGCTACTTTTGCCCACTGTGAGCAAGATGTTCTATTGTGTTGTTTTGGTATATAATTTGTTAGTTTAGCGCCAGCGCGGTTGGGTAACGTAGAGTAACTAACATTGTTATGCGGACGATTGCGTCGTGCATTACATTAATAACATAAGACTACATTGAGGATTTTTTTCTTCTGTGGTGTTGTAGGTGCCTCATTATTAAGTAACATATCTAAGTACAAAAATTGTGTCAAAAACTGATTCATGAATTGAAGTTGATGGTAAATTAGGCGCATATTTTAAACTTTTGTGTCCTAATCTACATTTTTTTTGTATATGTAAATGACATAACTGCATTCATAACTCCATTCGTAATTTTTGTGGGTTAGTACACGAATGGTTAACAGCCTCCGATCCATACTTTAATATTATAAATGCGAAAGTGTGTCTGTCTGTCTGTTACCTCTTCACGCCCAAACCGCTAAACCAATATGGCTGAAATTTGGTGTGGAGAAACTTGGAGTTCCGAGAAAGGACAAAGGATACTTTTTATTCCGGAAAAATGTACAGTTCCCGCGCGATAAACGGATTTTAGTGCAACGGAGTTGCGGGCGTCATCTAGTTAAAAACAAATTCAAACCAGGTCAAGTAGGTAGTTAAAAAATAGTTGATAGACAATATACTTAATAAATACAAGTAATTGTGATAGTATTTCTGTAGATATACATTTTATAGCACCTCTTAGACAAAGATATTTTATTTTTTACTTTTGTTGTATTTTACAACAAAATACTATTTAGTATTTGTACGAGTAAATTGTAATTTTGCAACAAGATATTTTTAAACATTTATTTAACTAACCCTCATACTCAAATCAATCGTTCTCAAGCTTCTGCCTAATCTAACAAACATTTTCGACCTCACAACAAACTCGAAAAGTATTTGTTAATTATATTATATCACAACAATATATTATATTATTATTACGAGCTTATGAGTGGCGTGCTACCTTCACCCAGCAGCGGTCAGGGCTATAAGCCGGTGTCATTGCCAAATATAATGTTATATTATGATATACGATACCACATTAAACACTATGTAACAATTAATTAATTTAATCAGATACTAACATAATATTTTATAAGTGTTTTGTTTGTTTTTTAATGTCTTGACATCGTGTTTAAGTTTTATTTCGTTACTAGTATGAAACCCGCAACTAAGTTGCGAGAAAATTTTCCGGGATAAAAGTATTCTATGTCCTTTCCCGGGACTCATGGTGTCCTCTGTACTTTTAAACAAAATCGATTCAGGAGTTTGGCGTGGAACGGTAGATAGACAGACAGAATAGATGGACATACAGACAGACAGACATACTTTCGCATTAATAATATTAGTATAGAAGCATGGATGCTTATTCAATTGATTAGAAACGCTACTTCATTTTTCACCAGCTTACATAGCATTGCTAAGACTTTACCATGTTGATATCATGTTGATATGTACACTCAATTCTATGTTTATTGCAATATAAATTCAACTTCGCTTCATGTTTACCCCAGTTCATTTCTTTTAAACTAAAAATAAATCAGTTATGACCTGAAAGACCTGAGAAAGACTTCAGGAAAACAAGATACGTACAGAAACAATTAAAAAATATATATATTTTAGGTTACGCTAAAAACACACAAAAAATAATTTATGGAAAGGTGGTTGTAGGTTACATATCTCGGTCAAGTTTTACATAACACCTCCTTGGTCAACAAAAGGGCAACCAGTTACATGGCCGAGGACGGAATTTGTTTGTTTGTCTGTTTGTAGCTTGTGAGAGCGACGCGTCGCTTGCATAAGAACAACGTAACATCGGAAGTGGCGTGTGAGAGGACGGTCGGCAAAAAGACGGACATTAAAATATATTGTTATATATATTGTATTTTTAAGCCCCATACATACGTTACTGTTTATCGTAGCGATTTCAGACTGTGCAGATAAATCGAAAGTTTCTAGTGCCTCCACACGGCTCCGATATCGACGTTGATCAGGCAGTTCTCCGCAGAAGCTCACGCAAGATACATGTCAACAATGGAAGATTATGATGTACTCGCTATATTAGGCCTGGTTATGTGTTTAAAGAAAAAAAAGAAGCGGAGTCTATGGTGTAAAGACTGGCTCATGAAAAGGAAGAAATTTTCTCATACCAACTTGTTAAGTGAGTTGAAATTCGCTCCGCAAGATTGGCATAACTATTTAAGGATGAAGAGGCATATTTAAATCTGCTGACTTTAGTTTCTCTGCTAATAAAGAAACAAGATACTGTTATGAGAGAAGCTATAAGTCCTCATGAAAGATTAGGTTTCTGTAGCTTTCTACAAAATCTTGAATTAGTTCGCGGACCGCGGTGTCCAACTCTTTCGTCTTCCGACATATTTCTGTGAAAGCGATGTGCACGTGCGTACACTAGCAAGCTCTGTGAAGTACTGCCGAACTGAGCGATTGCCGTCCACACGCAACGATAAAACTGTGCAAATGTAATCGACAACGATTTATCTGATAGAAATTGCAACTGCCACCGACGAACGATTATCGACAACGATTTTTCATACACACGATCGATAAAATTGCGCAAACTGGTCTGCACAGATTTATCGCTACGATAAATCGTTACGTATGTATGGGGCTTTAGTCTGACCCCCTTGTAATAGAAATTTATTTGTCACAGAGAATGACAATTGTCAGTTTGTGTTTGTCTTGCATATTGAAAATATTACATAGGTAACAAACAAAATTTAAAAACGTCTCCTTTTAATAAATAGTAATTGCTAAAATTATTAAATTACTAGATGACGCCCGCAACTCCGATGCGCCTAAATTCGTTTTTCGCGCGGGAACCGTACATTTTTCCGAGATAAAAAGTATCATATTATGTCCTTTCCCGGGACTCAAAATATCTCCATACCGAATTTCAGCAGAATCGGTTTAGCGGTTGGAGCGTGAAGAGGTAACAGACAGACAGACAGAAGACAGACAGACAGACACATTTTCGCATTTATAATATTAGTATGGATTCCAATGTTGCTTTAAGTATATAATAGAATAATAATAACGAGACGCACAAATTTTCTAAATGATAGCAAAGAAATAACCTTGCACAAAAATTACCATCATTAACTAAAATATTTCCGTTGTACTTCCTATAACATAATTTCATGAAGGAAATTGCGACATTGAACTAATTTTCAAACGATGAGTAGACCTTGAATATTCAAGTATATTTTCATAATAAATAATTTAAATATAATTTTATTATATTAAGTATTCTTAATGTTAGTTTTTAAGTCATAAGGCTGAAAAGCGACTGACTTGATAGCGACTGTTAAGTGTTTGTACAATATCATCATTATTATTAATTTAATTAATTACCTATATAAATAATTAATATAATTAATTATATAAAAACTCTACTGCCTATAAAAAGGATGCTTTATACTTTATAATACACAATATTTTAACGAACAATCGCATTATTTAAAATAATTACACTTTATTTAACTTTTCTTTGATATTGGATATTAATATTATGGAATATCTATAATATATCTATTATCTACTTATATCAATATGTTGAATGCTTCTAAAATAACGCATAAAAAAACAAACAAAGCTTAATTTGCTGACGCTCTAAGAATGAATCGTCACGGTTGAATTCATTTAGCAATAGTATCGGTAACCTCGGAGACAGGCGGAGTCGGGTGACGCATGTAGTGAGATAATACTTTACGCATAGAGCAGTTTGAACTCTTTTAGGGTTCCTTAGTCAAATATGAAAAACCTGTCATATTACCAGCTTGTTCTAAAGTTATTAAGGCCGGTATAAATAGTCAGTACTTAAGATGAATCTCGGTCTCAAGACGCGGTTCGGCTCTATAATTGGTCCAAATTTTGACAGCCAACCAATCACAGAGCCTGAACCGTGTTTTGAGACCGAAATCTTAAGTACTAACTATTTATACCGGTCTTAAAGCTACGAAATCAAGCGGTAAAAACTCTTCTAACCTTAATTTTCGCCAGCCTGTTATAAAAATCTTGAAAATTATTGTAATTTCTGTATCTGTATTTCGGGATTGCAAGACAATTCTTTTTTGCAAGATATTTTATATAAATTAATACTTAATAGTTGTTACATTTATCACAGAAAATTATTGCCACTAAATTAAATTTTATATACTAAAAGGCTAAAAGCAGAATAAAACTTAAATATTTCAAGAGGAGCTTATCAACCACATTAATATTGTGTGTGTTTACGGAACCCCTTTTTAAGAGACCAACTCGCACTACGCCGATCGTTAAATATTGACTTTGGCGATAGCTACTTGAAGTGTTTAAGGTAAACAAAATTAAGCCGAAAACAGTACACTTGAAGCAAATTATGCTCTAACACTCTTTTTGTAATAATTTTGCCAAATATTAACTGTACCACGGTAACCTACTTCCTCGGAATATAAAAAAGTAGTTTTAGTACAAAATAACAAAAAGCAAATATTTTATGCCTTACATAATAAGTAGAGAAAGGAAATACTTAGACATTATGTAGCTCTTTTGTGTAATTACATTTGCTATTTAAATAATCACTTTATGTTTAAATTTAAACAATAAATAAAACTAATTAGGTCGTGCAAAAATATAAATTAATTTTAATGAGAGTATTAAGTGAAAAAATTGTTACATTATTTATTACGCCTATTAAAACAATGAGTGTATCACAAAACATTAACATTTAACAACTTGCATAAATTATTATTATATTTTATTACGCTGTACTTACTGTGTGCTATCAATCTAGAAGCACCTATCCTACTAATATTATATAGGCGAAAGTTTATTTGGATGTGTGGGTGTATGGATGTTTGTTACTCTTTCACGCAAAAGCTACTAAACGGATTTTAATGAAACTTTACAATAATCCTACTTCCTACTATCCTACTAATAATATTATAAAGGAGAAAGTTTGTTTGAATGTATGGATATTGGATGTGTGGATATATGGATGTTTGTTACTCTTTCACGCAAAAACTACTGAACAGATTTCAATGAAACTTTACAATGATATAGCTTATACATCAAAATAACACATAAGCTACAATTTTAACCGAGTTTTGAAATAGAGGAGATGTTATGTTCGTTTTTTATGTTCAACTATTACTCCGCAGTTTGTGAACCGATTTTCAAATTGTTTCTTTTGGTGTATAGGTTATCATCCCAATTTGGTACCATATTCATAAAAGTGTTGACCTGATGACCTGAGGGAACTCCTCAACATTTTTATACGGAAACATGTGGTAACTTCGGTATCGTGAGCAGTATTCTAAGCATATATGCTACCGACAAGTAAGATTTTGCACCAAAGCATACCATGGTTCTGAAGGTACTGAGAGAACTCCTGACTCTTTATAGATGCAAGTTTAGGAGTTTCGACGTTGTTTTAAGAACGGAAAGCATATTATGCTACTGTGCAAATTACATTCATCATCATCACTACCATAAACTCTATTATAGAATCATGTATCGTCCCGTTTTGACCCTATAATTGGTACTTTTCTTAGTCTTTTATTAAATATCACTTAAACCACGGATAACACCGCGGGACACAGCCAGTAATATATAAACCAGAGAATATTATAAGAAGTTAATAATCTAATATTCATAGACGACTAGATGACGCCCGCCACTCCATTGCGCTGAAATTCGTTTATCACGCGGAAACCGTTCATTTTTCGGGGATAAAAAGTATTCTATGTGTTCCCGGGATTTAAGGTATCTCTATACCCAGCTAAATTAGCTAAGCTGGCCATTTAGCCGAAACTTTTTCGTTTTCGCTTCGTTATAGAATCGCCGATCAAAATGTATGGAATTGACATGAGACGAGTCGAACGTCAACGTCATATTAACGAACGCTTATGTCTATTCCATTTTCATCGGCGATTCTATAACGAAGCGAAAACGAAAAGATTTTGACTCACCCCCCAGTTTGGACGTGAAGAGATAACAGACACACATTAGCATTTGTAAGTAGTACTTATGGATTCGGCCAACTGTTATCAACCTTGTAGGCTCTAGAGTCTAGAGCTGTGCAGGTGAGATTATAAATAAATATATAACCTAGGAATAATTTGGAAATTCCTCCCATCTCCTGCTCAAGATCTGGAGATGGTAGGAATTTCCAAAACCTTTGAAAGTTTCCTAAACCTTTGAAAGTTGAAGTGATGCCATGGCCATTGGGCACTGGGCATTAAACCTATTAAGGTCTCTAGCAAAGTTGTTTGGTCAGTGGTAATCGTTGTATATGGCTCTGGCATGAAAGCCGTTTGTAAGCGGGCGCGTTCACAAGTTCAATGTATATTGTGTATAGACTGGAACCAATACTTGATACATTATTTGTTTTGCTTTGCCAAGCTTTGTGAGGGCTGTACATATTATAAAAATATTGTCTGACTGATGATAACACATTTACATATGAATAAAAATTACTATGTCAAACCACAAATCAATAGGTGTGATAATTTTTCCATATAGTGTACCACAAAATGTATATGTTGTGGGATATATTAATATAAATAAAATTCTCGTGTCAAAATGTGCGCGAATCCCTCCAAAACGGCTCAACCGATTTAAATGAAATTCTGTGTATTTTATGAAAATCGTTAGGTCTGCGAATAAGTTTTATCTAGTTTTTATATTGATTTATATTTTTTATTTATTTATATGGCAAAACAATATTTGCCGGGTCAGCTATTTTATTTCATAAAATTATATTAACCTGTTGTTACCCGCAACACTTGCTGTACAACATTCATTTATCACACGGGAACTGTACATTATACGATGATAGAAACTACCACCTTGTGTCAATTCTCGTGACTCACAGTGTCTCCTTGCCGAATTTTTTGTTAAGTAGGTACCCTGTAAACGATCAAATTGTTTGTCAAATTTTACGTGTTTGTCAAACAGTTTGATAGTGTACAGCAGTCAATCAATTGAAGCGTTTGTCAAACAAAGTACGTGTTTGATCTGTTTGAAGAAAATTTGGATTTGCGTAGCATTTGACAAACGTGTTTGAATGTGTTCCGCTGTAGGTATTTGTCAAACAAGATCTCATGATCTCAAACCGACTCTAGCTAATTGTTTGACAAACTTGTTTGATGCACGTTTGTATCGTCTGCGCTGCTGTTCGATGAAAACGTAAATTACATCAAACATGTTTGTCAAACTTTGATCGTTAACAGGGTACTTTAATCGGTAAAGCGGTTTGACGGCGGTAGCTATATGAAAAAAAACAAAAACCTTTAACAATATAATTATTTTTTTTTTCATTTATATAAAGTACTAAAAAACTGCAAACGTATATTATTGTGTCAGCAAAATTGAATTTATAAGAATTCAATAAATATCAAACTATTGACTTCCAGTTTGTCGAATTTGTTATTCATCAATAATGATTTACGACAGTAATAAAATGTAAGTTATGTTTAATTGACTAATAATTAGTAGAGTTACACTTATTTATTGTATATTTTAATTTACTTACATAAGAGCTTAGTATAACTATATAATATAAGCTGACAAAAATATATACCAATATAAGACCAAGTGGTCTTATAGTGTCCACTGGCCCACCACTGCTATTAAATCACAAAAATTCGTTTAGATTCTTAAAAATATATGAACAAACTCAAAAACTTAACTTCATCCGACATGGTCAAGTTAAAATCGCTCTATCATTTAACATACTTTTGAGTTTTCTTATCATAGAAAAATCAAAAATACTTTAATTAAAATATTGTAGACCCTTCGTAGGCTGACAATGACGACTATATATGCTTTTATAATTTTGGACGTGACGGTAATATCGTGGACGTCCGCGGTAAAACGATAACATGGGGAAGTAAAATGTATGGAAATATAATTTATGAAGACGCTTTTAATTTCCGTCGACGATAACTCTTTAACGTGCACGTTAGAGGACATCACGACGTCTACACTCTTCTGAAACGCACAAAACGTCCGCGGTGCGTAAAATCAAAAGGGCATTTAACGTACCCAACGTTTTATCGTTGAAGTCGGCTTCCAGGATAAACATGACGCCCCAAATTATAAAAATGCACTATGGTTCAAAGTTTAAGGTGTTAATTTGGATGACATTCGAGAACTATTCGGTGGTATAATGTAATGTGTAGTTACGAAAGTAAATGCATATGTATAAGCTATTATATTATATGTTACGTCATTGAATTCAAAATAAGCGTTTTATTGAAGACATTATGAATGACCCACTTTTATGTAATTTACTCTAAAAAATACAATTTTATCATTTGTAAATAAAATATTGTATTTAAAATGTTTTAGAGCAACATTACAATTTTGTTTTATTGTTTGTTTTAAATTAACTTTGATGTTATACTTACAACCTTTATTAGAACTAGAATAAATGTATAAAAAAGTATAAATATTTGTTTATTGTTTATTATTGTTAAATATTATTTATAATTAATTAAATATGTTTTGTGAGTAAAAATATATTATCATAGCACAGTTTCAAAACAACACAAATAGAGCAAAGCAAAATTGTTTGGTATAAATATTTTTACTTAAAGAAGAAATTTTAAAACTATACTTAGTTTAATTCTTTTAAGTTATAACAGAGCTATTTCAAATTAAACAAACAAACTTACACGAAATCTGCAAAGCTGTGATTCCGATTAAAAACAACCACTGAGCATTGGGCACCATGCTCACTATCACAGAATATCACAAAACATAAATTAATGCTATTTAAAAAATAAACTTAATTTAAATTAAAGTACTTTTAAATTTAAGTGTACTTTAAACTTTAAATTTGTTTGTTTGATCGTCCATACAAAAGACTTCAACGTGTGCAACGCTCGTGCGTCGCGCGGCCACTGGTTCTGTTGTCGGCGAAAGTCTTCCCGCCACTGCAAGGACGTGGGATGACCTAAAACATTATATATTCACGTAAAAACCTAGCTTGTTAGGTCCGTAAAGTGCAGGTCAAAAAATAATGCCAAGTCATGTTTAAATTAAATAACATTAGTCCTACTTGATGTTGTAACATTAAGATGAGCTTAAATATCAGTGTTACTATAATAATTTTATTATGTAAGTAGATTTAATGGTTTTTATTTGAAATGCATCCAATTCCTGCTTAATCTTTTATGATTAGTTTAGATGATATGCTTGCAAAAATATGTTACAATTTTATTATGTAAGTAGATTTATGGTTTTTTTTTTTTTTAATGCATCTTTCTTAAAACGATTTCTTGTTGAAACAGATGGAAAGTCCATCTGTCAAAAAATAGTTTCTTCGATGTGATCGTCTTCTGCAAAGTATATCTTTAGCAGTTTCTGAATATTCCATACTCTACAAAATATCATTAAGATAAAAGTAACAAAAAATCCTTTAATCCAATTTCATCGTACTCGTTATCACATCGATGTCACTACCCAAAAAACTCATGCAGTAATGATTTAAGTGCAAAGAATGCATAAAAATATTAATAAAGCTACGAATAACAAAACTATAATAAAATCTTTAAATATTATGTTCGTTGTAATTCTAGAATGTGGCAGCGAGGGTTTTCCACTCTCACAGCCGGACCTCGTCGACTACAGCCTGCGGTACAGGAAGTGCCTTATGTAGTTGTGGACGGACAACAAATAAATATTATATTGTTTAGTGTCTATGTTTATAAGGGTCAACCCACACGTACCGCGACCACACGACAAACACACGACAAACACACGACGTGGTCGGGCGTATATTTCGTATTGTAAATGAACTGGACCACGTACCACATTTTGCAGTCTTTGTCGACCACTTGTAAAATACCGACCACATCGCAATCACGTCGCAACCACGTCGCAACCACGTCGCAACCACATCGCAACCACTGGCCATCGTCATTTTGTCGGTACCACAACGCAACTAAAAAAAGCTGCAGCGACACCAGTCACACGTAACCACTGCTCGACGACATTTTGTCGTTGCGATGTCGTGTGGTTGTGGTACGTGTGGGTTGGCCCTAAATCTAAAAACGTCTTGGAAATTATGTTGGTAACTTAATTAATAATATAAGATCGCTTAAAGCGATAAGTCTTAGTTTTAGGTGCTTTAAGTCTGATTGTATACCTATTTTTTATGTGAGCAATAAAGTATCTATCTATCTATCTATCAATTACTAAATATAACAGAATTCTGATATCATGCAATGACTTTTTCTCATGGTCCGCTCTTTACTTGTGCTTGACAGTTTTGTGACCATCCAACATAGTATTTTTTGTTGCATTTTATTTTGACCTAATTACAATGGTAATATGAAACAATTTTCGCGATGTAGTTCCTACCGAATTTGATCGCTATATTATATCATGTTTTAGTAGATAGATAGATAACTAGTTCTTAACAACATTAACCTGATATTTCAGATGGTACATTTCAATACACTAAAATCTTAATAGTTACACTGATAGAAACATTATGTTAAGAACACAAGGGTCATATTCTTATAGAAACTTCGAGAAATTACTCTGAAGGCGTACATGTTGCAATATGAACCATTCGGTCATATCCAAGTTATTACTACAATTGATTTATAAGATTTGTGAAATGTTTTCAAATGATCTCAATTTGTACCTGTCCATTGCATTAAAATTCAAGAAAAGTCGTTGTTTCGTAACAAATTTATAATAATTTCAAATTGTAAGTCAAAAGTCGTCGATTTTTCTTTTCTTATGCAACGATTACAATAACGATCAATGTGTCTCCAAATTGATCTAAGAATAGCTCAAATACATCATAATCAAGTTTTATCCAACTTCGAGGTGGAGGAGTTCTGGCCCGCCGGTGTAGTTTACCGGAGGTTCCGGGGGAGGCTCCCGAACGAAGCGCGCATCACGTCGCCGAAAGAGACTTTAGGTACGTGATAAAGTGTAGTGTGATTGATTGTGTGTGTGTGTGAATGTGTAAATAATATATACTAGCTATTTGACCGAGCTTTGCTCGGTATTCGAAAAACACAAATAAAATGACATTTTCTAATAATTATTCCTAGCTAGATCGATTTATCGCCCCAGAAACCCCCTATATACTAAATTTCATGAAATTTCGAGATTCCAATTATATATTTATATATATACAAGAATATAAGATAAGATTAAAAAACACACAAACACAAAACAAAGATATAAGATAAGGATAAAATTGTTGGGCGTGCATCCGTTGTCTGATTGCCATAACACAAGTTTTTACTTAGCATGGGATTAGACGACGTGATGTACGCTACTTAGGCCGCGTCCCCATCAGACACGCGCGGCGCCGGCACCGTGTTGCGGCACGACGCCGCCATCGCGACACGGTACGGCGCCGCACCATGACGGCGCGCCCCTATTCTGGTGAAACTTTCGAACAAAAATTGTGTCCAAACTTAAACGAGGCATATGAAAATATATATCAAAAGTCGCGTAATGCAAATATTGTCATATATACCAAGGAAATTTTAGCGCTGCATATTTCCTTCTGAAATCACTTCCGTCTGGGTTCATTGTATAAATATACGGATTTACCCAAAATTTCCTCTGCTTCCGTTTCTTTTTTAATTTTCGTCTTAGTAACAAGAGAATAATTCTTTCACGATCCATATCCAGACAAGCACTCTCGTTTGAGCGCAAATATCGACTGAATAGGGACGCACCGTACGCGGCACCGTGACACGTTGCGGCGCCGTACCGTATCACGGTGGCGGCGTCGTGCCGTAACACGGTGCCGGCGCCGCGCCGTGTCTGATGGGGATTCGGCCTTAGCTTTTATACTGTTGTATATTATTGTATGCTTAATAAAGAATTTGAATTTGAATACCTCTGTTATATTTTAATATTTACTTATATTTTAACCTTAAAAGAGCCAAATTCCCTTAAGACCCTAGAATGTTTCGTTACACATTAATAACTAGCATAATGATTAAGGAACTTAAGCTATAGTCGCCGCCCGGTTACACGGTCAAATTTTCATCAATCTGATTGACGAAATATTGATGGTTATAAAAAGTTCATATTAAAAATACGATCAATCGTGATCAAACGTGGCGTACACCATCAAATTTTCGTCAATCCGTACCGGATTGATGAATCAGATTGATGAAAATTTTACCGTGTAACCTGTGACAATAATATTTAAATATTATAGTGACGATATTATGTAGAAATGACAAATTACTGTGGCACTCAGAAACGATTAATATTAATTACTTAATCGTAAATAAATGAAGATTTTGACATAACCCCCATAAATTATAATCCATACTTAATATTATAAATGCGAAAGTGTATCTGTCTGTCTGCCTGTTACCTTTTCAAGCCCAAACCGCTAAACCGATTTTGCTGAAATTCGGTATGGAGATACTTTGAGTCCCGAGGAAGGACATAGGATACTTTTTAAGTTTTTATCCCAGGTAAATGTACGATTCCCGCGCGATAAACGAATATAGGCGCAACGGAGTTGCGGGCATCATCTAGTCTATCATAAATCTTTATTTAATTACAGTTAAGTATTCGTCTCTGAGTGCGGTAGTTAGTCACAGTAATCCCTTCACAGACAACCCTTTATCTACCTACGAGATGCATAATGTATGAGTACATAATGACGCGCTAGCTATAAATAACTACGAGCGATTGACAACAATGCTAATGATATTTCTGTCTAGTACATCAATGATAATAATAGTATATAGCAAAGGTCGGAGTCACGGCTGTTACCTAACACACTATTATTACGGTAAATGTAACACAACTATTGTACCAAGGTGATGTTTCGTCACAACCTGAGCACGTGAAGAAAGCTCTCTTGTGATTTATATCAAAGCAGATTTTACTTTTGACAATAGTAATTTCTCCAACTTGGAAAAGCTCCTCATATTCTTTGTTAAAACCTTCCTTTTTTATAAAATTACTTAGAAGGCAAACGGGGAAATGGGTCACCCGGGCAGCAGCTATCGTCGCCCATAGACACTTGCAACATCAGAACAGCTGCGGGTGCATTGCCGGCAAGTTGGTAGAGTATGGTAGTGATTACCGTAATATTACTGTATGATATACCGTATGATAATGAACTTAAAGTAGATTAAGATATAAACTAGGTATATAAATCATTGTTCGCGAACAAATTATTGTAGCTCAAGCGACAGATAAACGATATGGGTGGAAAGCCCATTGACGACTCAAACTATCGAAATAAAAAAAAAATATGGTAGAGCTGTACACAAGGTTCAAATTTTTTTCTCTTAAATTGTTCAGACAAACCATTGACATTTCGCTCATCGTATTAGGCAATACATTCAGAGCTTCAATCATAAAGCCAAGCCCATTTTGATGAAGTTGTAAATGAACATCGGCCTTAACACACATTTTTGGAATTTGACATAATATCTAAAGAATGGCCATTTGTGAATTGGAGAGAAGGCCAAACGCGTTTTATTAATTCATTTTTAATTTGCATGAAAATCGTTGTAGACACACTGCATTCCTCGTAGTCTTTGAAAATAATGTGTCAGCTTCATCGAAGCGTAAACTATGTCAGTATAATCTAAGCCTGACTATCACATCAGTTACAAATGGGCTCTTAGTCAAATTGTATTCGCTAGTTTTGACTCTTTCAGATATCAAAAAAGTATTTGACATAACACATCCACTAGGCGACATAGCGCTTGCGATCTTCTGATTAATTTCGTTGCGGGTCCCAAGACAGATTTAGCTTGTCCCTCAGGCTCTCTGAAATCATATCAAAGGATTTTCATGGTTGGTGACCACTGTTGATCGTGGCAACACAGATTTTGCACTAGTGTGGATGTATGGTGGGCCAAGTGCCCTTAAAAAATAGCGCTTGCGATACATCATTTTCGATATCTACTTTTGTCCAAACCAGTCTAATGTTATTTGACTAAGTGCCCCGTTTAAAAAAACGAAGATACGGATGCAGACGATTCCCAAATTTCCCAACATCCTCACAACCATGGCTAGAGGTTGCGACAACCACTTATCATGTTACTGGTTATTAGAATCCTTGGTTGTTGCGGCAACCACAACCTTACTGTTATTATTGTAGACGGTCGCCAAAAGCATAATTAAATATTTTGTAACCGACCGCTTGGTCGTGTTATGCCTCGGTTAATTGTTTATTAATGACTGTTATAATTGTTGCTTACTGAAGTTATAATTGACATATATGTCTTAAGTAGAGCAAACCAAAATAACTGGGCGTAAGGGCCGGGACACAAAAACACGGTACGACGTCATGCGGCGTCGTGCGGCGTCGTACGGCGCCGTACGGTGCCGTGCGGACGCGCGTCGTAAAAAACCCACGGTACGGCGACGACGTCGTGCCGTGTTTTTATGTCCCGGCCCTAACTTGTGAGTTATCTACGAGTAGATGATACTTTCTTTGGTATGTAATATCTAAAGGAAATATAGCGTTGTATAAAGGAAACTTATTTTTTGAAATTAAAAATACGTTGTTTTAAATTTATCTTCTGAGATTTAGTGTTTTTCAAATTTATATTTACGTTACATAATGTATATAATAATATATTCAAAAGTTAGCTGTATAATAACATCTGAATTTAGAACCTCATCTTTTTTTGAACTCGGCTATAAAACTTTATAATGAATACCTATTTCTCTTGGCTACGGCATCACGCGTGAACGGCAGGATCTATTTTAGTAAAATTTGGCGCGAATAAAGAATATACCACAGGGAAGAGCACAAAGTATTATTTATAATTTAATTCTGTCTAGTTCCTGTGGCATTTTTGCGACGTGTATGAAGTAGGAGGAAATAGCTTTTGAATAATACTTAAGTTATAGTTACAGTAGTTAAGACAGTTATGACTATTATAATATATTTATTAATATTTAAATGCAAGAAACCTGTAGAACAGCTTTCGAAATTTAAATTCAAGGAAAACCATCGCGTCAACGCACTTTGACTGACATACTACAGTAATCTACAGAGTACAGAGTTCCTGTTATAAATTAATTTAAAATTGTGCAGAATTAGTATACTCCACGCAAAGTGATTGAGAATTCAATTTGCAATTCGGTTTTGAGAGTATATAACCCATTGACTTTGTACATATCATAAAAAATACGACTTAAGTTTTACGAGTAGTTCCTGATTTGCTATCAAAAATTCATACGAAGAGAAAAATAAATACATGTTTTCTTAGGTAATATTAATTGCAATATGTAGACCTAATGCCTTCCTGCTTAATGGCCTTTGTGTTAGAATTTATGTTCCTTAAAATGCTTGCATTGATTCTCCTCTTTGTGTGATACACCCAAAGTCCTAAGATTATGTGATGTACAAATGGTGACATCTGAAGGGACCTCCCGTATTGGCAAAGACACACTATTATATCGTATAATGAAAACTGGTATGATTATTTAAAATGTCTTTGGTAATCCAAGATCCTCGTTTATAAAAGTAATAAATAACGAGGTTTCCTTATTCAATACTTACTTGGACTTCCCCAATGTAGTAACCGGGTTGAGACGTTCACGGAGATTCTATAATAAATGTGGGTGAACTGTTAGTTAAGTTACTCAACCAACTTAAATTTTATTAGCCACTAGATGATGCCGGCAACTCCGTTGCGCAAAAATTCCTTTATCTCATGAGAACCGTACATTTTTCCGGGATAAAAAGTATCCTTTGTCCTTTCCCGAGACTGAAAGTATCTCCATACCAAATCTCAGAAAAATCAGTTCAGCGGTTTGAGCGTAAAGAGGTAACAGACAGACAGACAGACGGACGGACATACAGACACACTTTTGCATGTATAATAGTAGTATGGATTGATTCCTTATATAACGCTGAGACTAGATTGGATTTAAATATGGGTCTGCGCGGACGAGCGGCTTAGCCGCTACAATTCGAGGTCATATTGTAAGTAAAGTATCGTTAAGGTGGAATCGAGCCTAATTATCTTCCTTAATCCTTCGATCGAGGATTCTAGGAAATGCTATTATATTATATTGTTGTCGCGATTTTAATCATAGTATGTTAATTGAGTAAAAGCTTTATGCAATTGGGAAATTTCAATCGATCACTTACTTTTAAAGTTTATGTAATTGAACCAACCAAATAACCTAGTTTTAAAGTTGGTCACCCTTGAGATAATAATATGTAACACCAAAAGTTGGTCACCCCCGATATTATGCACAAGTTATATAATGCAGAACCGGTTCGTCATGCTGTGGTGATGCGCCGGCCCAGCTGGATCTTATTGGGCTTTTAGATTCAATATAAGGAGGGTGTTTGGAAATTCTGTTTGCCACCAGGTGCCGCTATGTAGCCTTAGGGTCTATCATGTCAAACTGCTGTCACGATCACGTATGTCACGATATAGCTGCCATGTGTCACGATATAGCTGTCATGTGTGACGATAATATGCCTATTTGACACGATAGGCCCTAAGGCTACAAAGCGGCACCTGGTGGCAAATAGAATTTCAAACACTCTCATTGTTATAGTCCAGGCCATCTTTATTTCAGGCCGAATCTAGAAAAACCTGAAGTAGGAGTGCAGTAGTGCAGCATCGCGTGCTTGTAAAACGTGTGTTGAACGCCTTTAATTTCAAAAGCCCTAGTTAGACAAATACCCCATGCATGTTGTGCGAATTTCCACATGCTCTTTATTTTGCTTTTACCTTTTCAAATGAACATAGTAAAAATTCAGTACGCCTTGAATACTAAACCTTGAAACTATATACTTACTAAGCCTTGAAACTATACACTAAGCCTTGAAACTATATACTAAGCCGTGATTCGTGAATTATCTTTAGCGTGACTACTTCTGACAACTTTAAGTTTTAGGACATTATAACGCTGCAAAGTAATTGGTTATAACGTCCTATAAATAAACGAAGAGCTTAGTGCGAAGGTACGCCGTAGGTTGAGGTTCTTACATTGAACCGAAGGTTAAACATTTTAATACATTTTTAGCAAAAACTAAAACTTATCTTAAAGTTAGGTTAAATATTTGGATACATTTTTAACAAAAAGTAAAACTTATGTTAAAGTATTTTTAACGAAAACTAAAACTTATCATAGTATTTGAATTCGTCATAGTATGGGGTTTATTTTTCAGTTATTTTGTTTCTATTATTTTGGAGTTCAATAATCCTAATTATTTGACAGATGAACTGTTTAGTAACTTAAAAAACTGTTCAGAAAACTTTATCTTCTGAATTACTTAAGTATATAAAGATTTACTTAAACACTTTCAGACGTAAAATGTTAATCTAGTTATTTCATGCAAATGTAGTTAGAACTTATTATTCAAACTAGTTTTTATTATTCGTAGATTAAAACATACTAAAATATGACTTCCTCTCATCAGCATATATCACATAATTAATATTACGTGTTTGTAACGTAACTTATTCCAATTAAGTTAAGTTTCCAATAAGTTGTGTTGTGACATATCCGCCATAAAGGCCAGACGGGTGAATTTCGGCAAACGACTTATGAAAGCTGACCCGCACCCACTTCGTTGGGTGTTAAACCTGAAAAACGTTTTTAATTTGATCAGACCGTACTCATTTTTAATTTTTGTCACAGATGATATCTTATGGATAAAATTGTTGTCTCGTATTATAAAATTGTCGTGTCGCGGTATTTGCTACGAAACTCCTCTGGAATTTCGCCAAAATCTGTGCGGGCTGCACAGATTTCGCACACTTTTCGGCTAGGCTTGAGAATCAACCAAGGTCTATTTCACACATCTAAAATAACGAATTAAGACCAAACAACGCACAATTCTGAATAGTGTTAAAGTTGAAGATTCTAAAAGCAGTTGTCAATTGTCACTACAACATTTGAAACGACAACTAATCGCTTGGAGATTGAGAGAATCTTCTTTTGGCATATTCCCATAACGTAGATGGTAGAATAAAATGTGTAAGGTTAGTGTGAACAGGTGTAAACACTTTCTTGGCAGTTTTATTTACACAAATTAATAAATTCACACTGCAGGTTTCTTTACGTATTCCTTTTTTTCGTAGGTCCTTTAGCGAACGGTGGCTCCGAGTTAGTGCTGAAGAAGAAAACACCAGATGTGCTGCAACAATCACAAAATATAATAATTTATGTTATAATATACTTGTAATATAAATTTCAACAAGATATACAAGCATAAATGTGAAATAACTTAATAACACCACAAAACAATCTCTACGCCAAATTTTATCAAAATCGGAAAAGCAGTTAAAGCGTCAGGAGGTAGCACACAAAAAAACACACACTTTATTATGTATAAAAAATTATAAGGTTTAAGTGTGAAGTGCGGAGCATTTTGCGGTGGTCAAACTTATCACCGTAATTTCCTCGTCCCCCGACTCTTAAGAGCTAACCTGCAACTCTTCTGATGTTGCGAGTGCCCATGGGCGACGGTGGTTGTTTTCCATCAGTAGAGTTTACTCGTTTGCCCCCAAAATTTATAAAAATACTGCACTCACTTATAAGACACATGCTCTCCAAACAGCGCCTCATCAGCCGTGGTCAGCTGGCACCAGCCCACCACGTGCAGCAGCCAGGAGGAGCAGCGCGCACCATAAAACCCCGTGCTGCTCACTATCGACTCCGCGTAGTATGCCGGCGCCCGCGCGTGAGCGCAACTTGATGCCGCTGGAAAATGATAATGATGATATTGTGGTAAAAGCCACAGAGATGCTTATATGATATAATTATGGGGAACCTTAAAGTTCAGAATATAATTACTCGGGGCGTCTTGTTAACAAGACCTTTTATACCATGAGTCCTATGTCTAGGTTCACTGTCCCTCAATTCTTATCAAGTACGTCTGTTAATCGTCACTTTTCGTCGTTGATTAAAAGTATATCTTCAGCTGAACATAGAACCTCCTTGTTTATGGAAATCGGTTAAAAACTGCAGATTTTCTATGTAGGTAGCTACGTATGTCACATAATAAAAATGAGATGCTAATTCACGAACATTATATTATTATGCAAGTCAGGTTAGGTTAGGTTAGTTACTTCTCGGCAGCATTATGACGATTGGATGATGAAAAATGTGATGACCTCTTAGCTCGCAAATCTCACATAAAGCATCGTCAATTATTATAAAACGTAATTTAGTGACAAAATTATAAAATATTTAATACTGTGTTGTCTTTAAAACTCTCAGAGGCGCATCAGTACGCGTGATGCGCGGTCCGCATGCGAATGAGATCTCTGACTTTTTTGACCGACTTCCAAAAAGGAGGAGGTAATACGTTCGGCTGTATGTATATTTTTTTATGTATGTTCAATGTTCATACTTACGCGCTATTCTCTTGAAACATTAACGCCGTAAAAAGTACCGTGTTCCCATGGTTTGTGTTCACGCACGTGGGAAAAATTACAGACACGCAAATAGCCGACTTAAGATCAAATACTATAGGTACTTAATACTTATATTTCAAACTCAAAGTTTGTTTTCCTGTACATTATTTATTTATTATTATAGATTTGCAAACCATGAGAGTTTCTAAGGAAAATCTTAGAATTGATTTTTATAATTTTGCTGGTTTTTCGTTTTTTAAAACATGTTATTACTTAAAGTGTTTACTCAAAACAATAGAAAGTAGTAGAAGATCGAAAAAAGTCCAACTCACTGACAAAGGAATGATAAGATCTATAAATTGATGTCAAGTATGCCTATAAAAATATTCAATTGTCAATGTATCAGTGCCTTAGTTCGACTACATAGCCATTTCCATGAAAACTATGGCTTACGGACTCATAATAATTAAGTGAAAACGAAAATATAATTTTTTTCGGATCTCCTAGATCTTGACCTACTAATTTTTCAATTAAAATTTCAAAAATTCAATCTGTGAAATCAAAAATTCAATCTTTTGACTGAAATTTTATCTTAATGAATTTATTTATTGACATCACATATTATTTTTTTAAATTTAATTTCGACTAATAGACATTTTATTTTATTTTTATTAATAACATTATTATAATTTATTAATCAATGATCAATTTTATATTATATCTCATGACATTATTTTTTTATTAATTAATTCAACATGTTGACTATAATTTGTATCTTAGGACATTAATTTGGATGATGGTAATGAAAAATATATTAAAACGTTTTAATAATTATATGTATCATAAGATCAATTAATTACTACTTATATTAAGACACTTAGCACTAAACCATTTAAATTAGATTTCTTTTTTATGTTATTTTACTTAATTATTCTTGTTACTGCTGTTATTTTTGTCTTATTGTTTATATTTAATACTATTTTATTATTTTGAAATTATGATAAATGAAAATTTGCATGCTAAGAATTTATTAGCGAATTGTGCGGAAGCTGTACCTGTCACTTTTGTCATCTTTGTTAAAACATTTCGAGCAAAATAAAGATATTATGATTATGATTATGATTATAATGGTTCGGGAATTGACCACGGCTGGTTTTTTATGAGTATAGGCAACTTTAATTTTTCCGTCCCTATAATATGTACGAACTCTGCAGCGGCCCTAGGACGCTGCCGCCCCGCCCCCCTTAGGACGCCATAGGAGGCTGCCGCCCATTGGCTATGGCCTATACTGCCTATACATAAATCCAGAGCTGGAATTAACTCGGTGCGGCGTAAGAAACTCCCGCGGAGCAACATTTTAGCAAGAGTCAAAAATGTTATATAATCGTCTACATACACTGTTCTCTCGTGTTCTTGCAGCCCGGCTGCTGCATGCCGCTGTTGGCGAAGAAGTCAGCCACACCACACGTCTCCAGCTTGCCCCGCTGCAGCGCGTTAGTGTGCAGCACGTCCACGAAGTTAGCGTCGCTAGCGTCAATCTTCCGCCGGTTGTCTTTCGTCGCGAATAGCGGGAGGGCTGGGTCCAGTGCTGGAGACAAAAGATTCTTAGGCCGGTATAAATAGTCAGTACCCAAGATGCATTACGGTCTCAAGACGCGATTCGGCTCTGTGATTGGTCCAAATTTTGACAGCCAACCAATCACAGAGCCTGAACCGTGTCTTGAGACCGAGATGCATCTTGAGTAGGTACTGACTATTTATACCGGCCATAGACACCATTGCTTGGGTTGGTAGAGAATGCCTGAATGAATACTAGCCATGAAAAGTATGTACATTCAAGTACCTAATTCATGTGCAAAAACAAAATGCTATGCTATGCTAGTGCTATTTCACAAAAAAAACAGTGCTCTCCTAATTGTTATTATTGACCTCTACTTACAAACATTTAAAATACTATGAAACTTGAGACAGGAAAACACACAACTGTTAAATTTCATGTAATCTCTGTCTACTAATTACCTTCGTTTTATGCACTGTATCAATACACATGTGTAATACAAAAGATTTCCAAGAATTGGCGATCGAAGGATTAATAAAAATACGCATTGCACTCGGGAACTGCCGCGGTAAAGCGCGGTAATTGCATATCGTTTTCTATCAACTTAGGCAGTTCGCATACGTCTAGGCGCACGCACACATTACACAAACACCGAGCCAAAGTCTGGTACCGTCGCACCGATCAGTGCGGGTGGGGGTTGTTAGGTTTTTTCGTTGCATAATAATTTCTTAATTCCTTCACCGCGCTCAAAGCCGGTGATAAAATATATGCAATAGCTTACAATTTTAATAATAGCTCCCACACCGGTTTCGGTGACGGTGGCCGGTTTCATTGAAACCAGGCCAGCTACACTCCTGTATAGTATAGTGCCCAAGTGTGTGCGCAGTACACAAGAGCACTCTCTATTCCTTTACTCTCATAACCCAGTGGGACGAAAGACCGACACGACCGGCGAGAGATCAGGCGCAGGACCGACTTTTTTACATGCCTATTCGACGCATGGATCATCTTATTTGTCAGACAATCAGGTGATCAGCCTGCATTGTCCTAACCAAACTTGGAAATAACATGTTTCCAACACGAGAATCGAACTCACGACCTCCGAGTCAAGAGCCGCGCTCTATACTACTAGACCACTAGGTGTTCAGAATTTTAATTGTATTGTGATGTTTTCTATATTTAATTTTATTAAAGAAAACATCACAAAACATATATTTGATTTTTCCATGTAACACAAACCTGTTATCCTCTCCGGCTTCCCCGACTGCAGGTGATTACTGAGGAACCCCGCGACCTGGCCGCCTAGACTGAACCCTATGATGTGAAACTTCACCAGCTTGAAGCCTCTCCCCACCATGGCATCGATCAGCTGCGCGAGGCACATGCCCACCAGCTCGGTGTTGCGAGCTGACTCCAGGTAGCACGGCTCTAGGGTGATGGGGTTATAGTCCACGGTGATAATGTTGTAGTCGCAGCAATCGAGGTACACTGGAATGGGTATATTAGCTAAATGGATCAAGCGCAGCACAAAGTTTGATTCGAGTATTTACAACATTATTAGTTAAATAGCCATCTTATCTATTAGGGACTGCTCTAAGAAAAATATTAATGAACCATTAGAGAAATGGAAAAATAGAAATATGGCGCAACTACGTCATTTGGTTGGGTTATGCCTACACATTACAAGGCAAAGTTGTTGGTGATCTATGACCAGACCTCCTAGCCAAGAAGATTTCTATATCGCTTCTTTACAGAGTCGCCGTTAAATGATAATAATAATATCTATGAACGCTTCACACCACGTCAGTCTGGCCCCATGCTAAGTACCTGAAGGACTTGTGTTACGGGTACCAGACAACGGAAACATATTTAATACTTTTATACTATACATATATTTAACATTTTTATTATATGATACACATATTTAATACACATCCAGACCCGGGAATATTGAAAACTTTTTGATCCGTCGGCGGGATTCGAACCCGCGACCCCCGGCTTGAGCTACCAACAACCCACCAACTGAGCCACAGAGGACAGGTCGTCAAATATGACGTATAGAATTGATATAACATGAGTCAAAATATATCGACTTTATTTTATAGAACGTTTATAGAGAACGTCTTGGCTAATGGGTCAGACTTGACAACATCCGACCAAATTATTTACCTACTAAGTAGTTTTTATCAAATCTTCATCTATTAGTTAAATAAATTACCTGGTCTTATCTCGGTGTTGGGTGAGAAGTCTTTGTGTCCGGTATACCCGTGTATCAGCACCTTTATTGGCGCGTCCTTCACCCAAGGCGCGTTGGATATTGACTCGGCGTCATCAGCTTTGATCTGCACTGGGTGATCTCTATTCTTTCTAGAATAAGTCAAAATTACAAATATTGTCCCTACTCTAGAAGAATAAAGAATTGAGTAAGGACAATATTTTCCGTCGTTTCTTGTTGTGTATCGTTTTTGTATGGCTTGGTTAACTTCTTAGCATATAGGTAGAATAGAATAGAATATACTTTATTGCATTCAAATAGTTGTACAAACATAAAGAGACATATTTTAACAAGGACACATGAACACAAAGGCGGCTTTATTGCTACTAGCTGTTGCCCGCGACTTCGTCCGCGTTTACATAGTATAATAATTAATAACAAAGATGGATAGTTTTCCCCTTTTTGTGGTTCCATAAGCAAAGGGTGAAAACGGGACCCTATTTAAATACGTATCCGTTCATTTTTAATCAGTAGCACGAAAATAAAGTTTCATGTTTCTAACTCAAGAAATGACGGACTTTCATTCAAACTTTCAAGTTTCAACTCCAATTTCACCCCCTTGGGTTAAAATTTCCAAAAACGCTTAAACACGTGTCCAATCATTTTTAATCAGCAGCCCAAAAATAAAGTTTCATGTTTCTAACTCAAGAAATGACGGACTTTCATTCAAACTTTCAACCCCTATTTCATCCCCTTCGGGGTAAAATTTCCAAAATTCCTTCCTTAGTGGGTGTCCACTTAATAAAATAACCCTACTCACCAAATTTCGTGGCTGTAACTTTAACCGTTTTTGCTCAGCGATGATGAATCAGTCAGTCAGTCAGGACATGTAATTTTATAAGTATAAGAAGATTTACCAATTTCTACCAAGCAACCTTTTTGATATAGGAGTACATTAAGAATTTATTTAGGGTATACTGTGTACTAAAATCTAAAAGTAATAAAACTTAACAACTGCTAAGGTACTTTTCGCTACAGAAACTTCTATACTTTAGCTCTCCCTAATGAATACTTCTTCTTAGATTAGACTTTTCAGGAGGTCTTGCCTTTAGCGTAAAAAAACTTTAAGATGAGTTATTTATTCATGAAAAAGTTTGTATAATATGAAAAAGAAACCATGTCATTTTAAATGCACAAGAGAGCAACCAGTGACTGCCTAAACTTCAGTGTGTTACATCTATCGCTGGTTCTCTCTCCGGGAAGTATCCGAACCGACGGTAGGCATCGTTGCAGACTCGAGTATGTCTTTAAGTGTAGTTTAAAAGTATTAGGTTCTTAGTAATAAAAAAATATTTTTTTGCAAGTTACCTGGTGTACAACCAAAAGGTGATGTTAATGTTGGGACATTTCATTTCGGGAGTGATGCATTTTGACGCGGAGCCCAGCAAAAAGCCTGAAAAGACAACCGTTCTTGTTTTCCACAAGATTCATTCTTTTCTTCAATCTTACGAATACTTGTTTTTTTAGCAACCTCATATTACGTGAGCACAAACTTAATACAATGAAAATCACCCAGATTGATAACATAATATTTATGATTTCATCCAATATATCAAATTCTCGTGTCATAGTGTTTGTGTCCAAAACGGATCAACCGATTTTAATGAAATTTTGTATGTGTACCATTCAGGAAATTGATTCCTAGGCAGTTGACGGACCTACGTCATCTGGTCGGCTTATGTCAATTCAATGTTAGCTGTGGTCGGTCGGATGGGTTTGACGTAACGCGACCAAATTACTTAGGCTCGCCATCTGCCTAGGAATCAACTTCTCTGATAGTACATTCGTTAGACCTAAGAGTAGGTTAGTATCTACTTTTTATATTGATACTAGAAATAATTTATATGACAAAACAACATTTGCCGGGTCAGCTAGTAATCCATACTAATATTATAAATGCGAAAGAGTGTCTATCTGTCTGTTACCTCTTCACGCTCAAACCGCTGAACCGATTTTGGTGAAATTTGGCATGGAGACACTTTGAGTTCCGGGAAAGGGCAAAGGATACTTTTCATCCCGGAAAAATGTACGGTTCCCGCGCGATAAACGAATTTTGGCGCAATGGAGTTGCGGGCGTCATCTAGTAATATAATATGTATCCCACTTGCGACAGTTGTCGACAGACTGCGTGCTTTAAAGCTAATACGAACGGGAAATGATCACTGTGCTTATCATAAATCTTGCTTTAATAAGATCGAACCGGATTTTATATTTAAATACACCGTTATATTGTCAAAATAAATATTTTATTCGCTATTACTTACATAGAGATTCGCATAGGAGACTGATGAAGATTATTATCGTTTTCATCGCGAAATCCACTGAAAAAGCCACTTTGCTTAACACCCCTAACTGTACTGAGCCAAATTTAAATATTATCAGTCCCTCGCTATTATCTTCTTGCGGCAAAAAGCAGCCTATCTATTCATTTGTATTCCAATGTTATTTTACGAGTATACCGACTATTCTTAGGTTCTCTTTTCATAAACGTTCAAATCACACAAACTTTGATTAAAATATTTTTCTTTCAGCGTTTTTCCAACTTGGATGCCAAATACATTTTTAAATAATATTTTTGGAAAATATATTAAAATAAACAAAATACTTTAGTAACATAAAGACTATACTTATAGCTCACTGTATTTTAAAATTTAAATGATTCGGTATACACCATGATCCTTTCATTTATATGGTAAATAGAAGTTTTACAGTTATAATAATTATTCATATCATCCGGTCAAAAAAGGACTTTCGCTTTGTTAAAAATTAGTGATTAGTAATTTGTAGTAAAATTTTATTGATATTTGTTAATAATAGAATCAGAATTGTAATAGATAAAGTACCTTGTTAGATCGTTGTCACAACAAAAATATTTCAATTGAAGATATTTTTTAATTATTAAAAAAGAGCTGAAGAGGTATGTTTAAAAGCGCTATAAAAATTAAGTGTATGTAAAATATTAGAAACATTATACTTTCTTATCAGTAGTCATAAGGAAGAAGTGTTTATGATAATGGTTTTGTATTATCGAAAACATGTCCCTTATCGTGTCAGGTAAATAGGCTGTTTTTTGTTTTGCTCCTTGCTGTACGTGACAAAGGTACTATGAAGGAAACCACACTAGGATTTTATATTATAATATATAATTAGGGATCTATGCATCTAAATAATAATTATTGTAAATGTTAACTAGATATCGTAGCGATTAAAAAGCTATAAATAAAACAAGTAAATATTTTTATTATTTATATATTTATGTAAGTTTAAAATCAGTCAGTTCTTTTGAACAGATCACGCATTTGGCACTTTATTCACTAATTAGTATGGCTTATAAAATATTACAATCGTCATAGTAAAATCATCGAAAATTTAGCACATTTATTGTCCCGATACATTAAGATCCAAATACAAAAACAGTTTTATGAGTCTATTAAAGCCTTTAATGCGCTGTACAAAACGAGTAGATAACAGTAAACTAAAACTACCTAACACTCTATTTACACGTCATTATTTACATTGAGGTTTTTCGTATTACTTTCTAAGTCATCATACAAATTCAACAAGATATGGCAAGACAACTGTAACTACGAGGATCTTGATACAAGATCCGAACAAATTTGTACATTATTACAATGGCTTATACTAAATTATTTACAGCTTTCCTTAAACGTATTCTTCGGACGGTTTTGGCGTTCCGTTTGGAAGTCTTAGAGAGGAAGACATGCGTCCATTTACTGAATCTGGTAACTCAGCAATATCCTTAAATACACCGATCATGCTCTCGAAGTTGGGACCCCAGTTGAGAAGGTAGTCCCAGCCTAGAGTCCCGGGCGCCGGGGAGCCGTTCGCTTGTCTGTAGAGAGCGGAGCCCACGTGAGTCGCTAGATCGTCGTCTGACGCGACTAGAGTACTAAGAGACCCTCGAAACGACGAATCGAAGCTCTCGTAAGGTGGCGGCAAGATTGGTTTCTTATTATTATTCGTATTCACATTCTGTCTCCTCACATCCTCAGTTTTATCGGCGCTGATACTATTGTTGTCGTACTCTATCTCCGAACACGTAAAGCTATCGTTACCACTTTCGTCGTCCGACCCGGTGGAACTTCTATTATCTACGGGAGGGGAGTGATGCCGGTGCGACATGTGGTGGCTGATTCCTCCACCACGCGGTGCCTCACTTGAACTGGACACCGCATCTAAAGTTGACACTAGACTAGAAGTGCGTTGTCTCGCATTCATTCTCTCGATTTCTTCGGCAGTCAGTCCTACCGCTCCGGATCCGACTGACACTACTTGAGAAACCTTAGGAGTAGCGTTAGGAGTTTTTCTACCCGCTGAGGAACTTTGGCCGCTTAGCTGCGACATGACTGGACTATTTAAACTACGTTCACTATTACTATGCAAAGCGTCTTTTCCGACTCCCCCTGAACTAGACGTCGTGGCTAAAAGGGCACTCTGTAAGGGTTTACCCGAAATATCGTGTAAGGTGAGGATTCTCGGTTGTTGACTTAGCTCACTGCTCGGTGATAATCTCGCCAGTGGTGTCGTTTGGTGTGTCCTCGGCTGAGGTGGGGGCTGGGAACCTTGCGGTATAACCCTCGGTGGGTAGCCTCCGGTGTGATGTGGCGAGTGCCGATGCTGAGCGGTTTGATGTTTGTGATGGTACCCTGCTATCGGCGGTGGGGTCGCTTTATATTTACGAGCACCAGCATTTTCTCGAAACGTTTTATAGTGGTAAGCGATATCGATATCGGATGGTGCTATCGACGATGCATTTTCAAGGTCGTAATGCTCAGGAATTTCAGAATTCATATCCATGCCGCTGGGGTGATCGTGAGGATGGTGCGAAGTATTTGAAGAAAGTGGTGGTGGAGGATGGTGATCGTCTCGAGTCGCCGGGCTTTTGCCGATCACTTCCCGTTCGATTATATCAGGTCGCTGAGGTCGAGGTGGATCTATGTTCATTATTTCTCTATCTTTATATTTTTTTGACAAAAGCTCTGGACCAACGATGTGACCGACGTTGCGCATTATGTCTGCGTTCTCAGACATATAACTGTTGAGACTGGTTTCGTTATTATGTATACCTCTCCCCATGAGACTATCGTTAGTCCCGGCGATCAAGTTAGGAGCGTTGAGCATAGCCGGTCCCCCGTTGGATTTCAAATGACTTTTGTTAACCTTGGCGGGGCCATCACATTTTTCTTTCTTTTGCTTTCGAAGACGAAACACGATAAATGACACTAAAATTGCCAAAATCAATATAACAAAGAAAATAATAACTAATGTAATTCCTATACTGAGTGGATCTGGATTCTTGGCAAGGCCAACTCCAAAAGTATCATGGCATCCCGGGAAGATTTTTCCTGTTCGAACCACATCTTTGAAAATACTTCCGTTACCAATAAAAGGTTGTACTTCAAAATTTATGCTGAAATTCGCTAGACATCCTTCGTATTTATTATAAGTTGGTATCCATTCTGACTTTAGGCCTCCAAAGGATAGCGTAGTCAGATAGGGGTCTAAAAAGTCGTGCACACTTGCAGTGTCAAGTTCTTCACCTACATTTATGTTATCTACGATCAATCTTATGCTTCTTCCATATGCGTATAAAGTTATATTGTGCCAGTAACCATCTGCAGAATTCATGGTATCGGATTGACTTACATTGACAATAGTGTTTTGTTTAGAGGAGTAACTAACTCTCCCATTTGTCAACTCAATCAAGGTGTAATATTTGTCTGTAGCCGAGTAGAAAAGAACTCCATCTTTTTTATGGCTCTTGAAGAAAAATGTTAAATGTTTTGACTGACTGGTGGTTTTTACAGCAGTCTTAGTTATACCTTTTGATAATTTTCTGTTCCATACGGTATTTCCGCCATAAATTGTTTCGAGTAATTGCATTCTTCTGTGTTTTTCAGATATAACGAAAGATATAACACCATTTTCACCAGTAGAAATGCTTTGTAGAGAATTTGAACAATCTGGCGAAGTTAAACCATCACAATCACAGTAATTTGTTTTCCACCGGTCCAAGCATTTACCACTGCCACAAACATTTTCTTTGAAACAAGTTCCTTTTTCCGTTCTGTCACAATGAGGCTCAACCCCTCGAGCATTCAAAGGACTAGTTAGGTTCAGAATCCGTCCATTTATTGTGATACTGTGCACGCAGCCAATAAAATCGTCCGAATGTATTTGCCCGGGACGCTCCAGCACTGGATCAGCCTTGTGTAAGCCTCCTATTAGTAGCGGTTCGTTGTTAAAGTTGAGCGTACTGTAACAAAAAAAAAATGCAGCTTAGAACAAAATTATATAAGTTTTGATTTTAAGTTTGTATATCATACACAAATAAAATTTCTTGTGGCGTAGTTCATATAATTTTAAAAAATATTAAAAACGAAAGACCTAAATCTCGATATTCTTTTATTGTTGAGAAGTATCAAAGGTTTTTAAACCTCATGTATATTGTTTACAATATATTTACTTACCCGGCTTGTCCGGTGTCGTCACCATAGCATGTGTCATCGGTGGGGTCACACTCTGTGCAGGCATCGCCATGATCCGTACAGACAGCGAAGCTTAGGGATATAACCCTTCCATTTCTAGTAGCAATCAACTTGTACCACTTTCCATCGGCCAGATTCTTTTCAGTATCTAGTAAAGCAACAGATGTAATAGATGTTCGAGCGCCTCCAAAAGAAAATACTGGTTTTCCACCGAGTAGTTCAATAGCAATGAAATCAGATCGTCCCCCAGTTTGGGCACCGTAGTTATATAAAAGAAGAGAATCTGATTTTGTTGTAGCGAAAGTTATCGTTATGTCGTTAGTGGAGGCATCTAAGGATGGGAATTGCATGTACGACAGCTCTCCGAATCCAAATGTAGAACTTTCGCAATGTATTCCATAGCGACCATTTGAACAGCTGCATTTATAGCCTGGCTTAAGACTTATACAAATGCCACCGTGCATGCAGGGGTTTGGTCTGCATGAGTCGACGAGTGCTTCACACTGATTCCCTCTGTATCCTGGACGACATAAGCAGAAGAAAGAATTTCTATCTGAGCTCTCCTTGCAAGATCCACCATTTTTACACGGGTTACCGCTGCAAACGTCATCTCTTTCTATCTCACAGGTTTTGCCATCGCGGCGAGCAGGACAGCTACAGACAAAGTCATGACCCTGCTTTCTACATTGGCCTCCAAATAAGCATGGATTTGGTGAACAAGGATCTTGTCGACGTTCACAGTTATTTCCGATAAATCGGTCCGTACAATGACAGGTATATTCGTGGCGCACTAACGGTGATGAAAGTATCAACGATGTACTTTCTGTTATTTTTGTTTCATCCAAGACTTTAAATCCATCAGTACAAAGTCCATCATTGAGACACTTGTGTGTTGAACATGGATAATAAGGAATTGTGATAGATCTTTTTAATATTTTGCTTATCTCAGAGTGTTTGGCTTTAATGTGGCTTTCAGTGTGTTCTCTTTTCCAAGTCAGTTTGCTTCCTTTGATAACCATTGTCACATCTAAATTTTCATCTTCTTCAATCAAGCTATATAAATAAACACTTTCACGTTCCTTTAGTCCCATCTTTAAAATTTCAATCACATTACGGTAATATTGTAGGAGAAATTCAGAAGCAGATATGTTGTTGATTCTTGTCGTTATTGATTGCTCGACTGTATGGTTATCAAAAGAAAAGTATTCAACACTGATTGACGATACGACATCTCTATGTATTCCATCATTACCAATAACAGAAAATGAATAGCCTTGTCCTGGTCGTATATCATTCGTAAATAGATCACAGCCTTTTCTTATAGTCAATAATGATAACGTTTCATCTGATGTAGAATCTTTGTCAATTTTACATTTGTATTCGCCAACTATGTCAGGATCATTCGGACGAACGTCAGCAATTTTTCCATTTGGAATCTTGTTGTTAAAGGCATATACAATGACGTGAGCAGATCTTGGCGTAGGAGGATTGTCATTACGATCAAGAACTTTAATTTTTATCGTGTAGTTTGATTTCATTACAGGAACTCCACTGTCTTCTATTTGTATAGTTATTTCCAAGAAAGGAGTAACTTCTCTGTCAATTTTCTTGGTGGTCATAATAACGCCAGTATGTTTATAAATTTTGACGTAGTTTTGATGCCTACCGCCAATCACGCTATAGGAGAATGGTGCTCCGTTAGGAGGTAAATCTGGATCTTTTGCAGATAGTGTTGTAATACTTGTGTTAGGTGGTTCATTTTCGTATACAGCGCCGTCAAAACTAGCAACATCAAAAACGGGACCATTGTCGTTGATATCTGTTACACTTATTTTTACAGTTGTAGTGCCAGTTTGTGGAGGTATGCCAGTGTCGATTGCCCCAACGATAAGTGAATATGTTGATAAAGTCTCACGGTCCAAGTGTTTTGCTACTTGTATTTCTCCACTTTGGGGATCAACTCTAAAATCTTGATTTGCATTTCCACCTATTATTGAGTAGCTGAATTGATTATTTTGCGGACGAACATCTTTATCCACAGCTTTTACTTGAATTACTTCCTGACCTAAGCTTGCGCCTTCTGATATAGTAGCTTCATAGTAGGGCTTAATGAATTCAGGAGGATCATTGCCATCTTGGATCGATATAATGACCTGTGCTTCATCGGTATCATTGCCACGTATGCCACCCGAATTCTTGGCTAACACTGTTAGTATGACTCTATTTTGCGTTTCCCTGTCTAAATATCTGGCAACTCGTATTACACCTGTTTGCGAATTTATACTAAAACCTTTATCATTACTTGAGCCAACCAACAAATAGTAAATTATTCCATCTTCACCACTATCTTGATCAGTCGCTTGTATGACTCCAACGTTAGTACCGACATCAGCAGATTCCGAAACATCGAAATGAAATACTGGCTGAATAAATTTTGGATAGTATTCATTAGCGCCCGTAATGTGCACTACAACTCTTGTCGTACTTTTCATTGAGGAATCTGGATTGGCTGCTAGTATTTCGACGTTATATTTTGTTTTATCTTCGTAGTCAAATATCTCTTTTGAAAATATTTCTCCAGTATTGGAATTAATGTAAAATAATGATGACATGTCATTTTTGATACTGTACTTAATAATGGCATTTTTGGGTGAATCGATATCTTTAGCTTGTACTTTGAATATAAAGCTATTTATTGGGGAATTTTCTGGTAAGTATGCTTCATACTGTGTTTGATTAAATGTCGGTGCATTATCATTGATGTCAGTTAGTATAACAGTTACGGTGGCTGTTGTTTCTTTTGGCTTAAAACCAAGATCTTTTGCTGTTATATTCAAACGATATTCATGGATGGAATCATAGTCTAGGGGTCGTAGAATACTTATTACTCCAGAGATAGGATTGACGTAAAAGTCTTTCTCTTCATTTCCTGAAGTTATTGCATATCTAATTATACCGTTAGGACCATCATCTTCATCATTTGCCTTTAGTGTAAGTATAGATGATCCAATTGGCTCATTTTCTGGAACAATAACCTGATAACTGAGTGCTGTGAACTTAGGACTGTGATTGTTTTCGCCTGTTACAACAAACACAATAGATGTTTCGTCCCATTGAGGTGGAATTCCACGATCGATAGCTTTGACTTTAAGTTCATAATATTGTCCTGTGTAATAAAATTGTTTGCTAACGATCACCCAGCCACTAAGCCTGTCTATTGAGAAATATGTAGTTCCATTGCCACCAGATATAGAATATTCGATATCAGCATTAATACCGTAATCCAGAGTATCTTCCGCTTTAAGTTTAATTATTTTTTCGCCTAACGTCGAATCAAGTGGAACTGGCACAAACTTTTCGTGTTCAGTAAACTTAGGCTTGTTGTTGTTTGCGTCTACAATATTTATTGTGACTAAGCATTCCGAAGACATTGGAGGCTTACCATTATCAGTGGCAACTACAACAACGGAGTATGTATTTTCAGGTGACGTGTCTATTGACGTTCTTTTATAATTCATCACGAATTTACTTAAAATTTCACCAGTTGCTGGGTCAATCGTAAACAAATCTGAAGTTTGCTGTAGTGAATAAGATATGATCGAGTTAGGGCCTTGTTTGTCTTTATCTGTAGCAATAACTTGGCCAACAAAACTGTTTTTCTTTTGCAATTCCGGAAAGTTAAAACTATAATAAGAGTATTCGAATTCTGGCGCATTATCATTTTGGTCTTGAATTGTTATTGTTAACGGAGTTTCTGATCTCCAAGACCCATCAATAGCCGCAACTTTGAGCACATACTCATCTTGCAGTTCTCTGTCTACTGGCCTAGCGACAGTAACATTACCGCTTATAGGATCAATAACAAATTTTTCTCCTGGATTATCAACGAAGCTGTAAGTGGCATTAGCATTAGGCCCAGTATCCAAATCAGAACTTGTTACTTTAATAACAAATGAACCAATCTCAGCATTTTCTGTAACATTCACACTAAACAGTCGTGTAAAGCGAGGCGGATTGTCGTTTTTGTCTAGAACAGTAACCAAAACAGTTGATGTGCCAACCAATTGTGGAACACCATGATCAACAGCTTCAACAATTATTTCATAGAATGCGATAGATTCTCTATCAAGTGCTATATTTGTAGATATTTCTCCAGTGTCTGAATCAATAACAAACGTTTCTTCATAATCATTTATTAATTTGTATGATATTCTACCATTTTCATTAGAGTCTTCATCAGTAGCTTCAATTTTTACTACTAATAGTGGTGGAGATTCTTCTTCGGGCACTGTTGCGTTATATAATGCATTTTTTATAATAGGTGGATTATCATTGGCATCTGTAACTTTGATTTGTATTTCAATAAATGATTTGAGCGGTGGATTATCAGAGTCTTTTACTTCAAACCAAACATCATATAGTGGCATGGTCTCATAATCTAGTCCTTTTCCAGTGATAAATACTTCACCACTTATTGGCTCCACTCTTAAGGCATCTCCAACATTACCACCAGCTATTGAATATTGTAACATACCAGCAGGACCACTTTTGGGAGATGTTGCCGAAAGTTGAGTTACTAGCACACCTTCAGGAGTATCTTCCGAGAATGAAAATGTAAGTTTACTATTTACAGTAAATTTAGGGAAATTCTTTCCAGATTTAGGTATGAGAATGAGCTCAGCAGAAGTTTGCCTGGGAATGATACCAGTGTCACTGGCTATTATTGTCAATTCAATGTTGGACTTGTTTTTGTCCTTATACTTTATTAAATTTTCTTTGGCCTTTACAACACCTGTTTCCCTATTTATGACAAACAACTCTTTATGTTCGCCGCTTAGATCATAAAATATTTTTTTATTCAAACCAACATCATTGTCTTTAGCCTTAGCTCCAAAAATAAAATCTCCTGGAGTAGTTCTTTCTGAAATGAATACTTCGTAGCTTGATTGTGAAAAAGTGGGCGTGTTATCATTTTCGTCTTCAACATAAATGGTCAAATTAACAGTTGCTGTTTTTGGGTCTGTCGTTGAAGAATCTTGTGCCATGATAATCAGATAATAGACATCCCATTCTTCCCTATCTAAGCTTTGTTCAGTTACGATAACACCTGTTACGGAGTCTATAGAAAATCTTTCTGACTTTTCACCGAGTAGAGAATATCTTATTTTTGCGTTATTTCCAATATCTTTATCTATAGCTTGTGGACTAAGTATTACAACTCCGGGAGGGAGGTTTTCTTTTACGGTTGTTTTATAAAACTGTCTTTGGAACTCTGGACTGTTGTCATTAATGTCTTGAACCAGAATTTTAACAGTACCAGAACCGGTAAGTGGAGGAGAACCTGAAAATAGAATAATATTCGTAAACATTACTTATGCATAATTTTATTGTAAATAATAAAATATTTGTGTAAATTATTGTAATGAAATAAAAATATTTCGAAACCTTACCTGTATCCATAGCCACAAGAGAAAGTGTATATTCGTCTTGAGCTTCTCTGTCTAACGTCCTAAGCAATGATATTTCTCCCGAAGATGCATTGACTTTAAATAAATCTGTTTCACCCTCTTTTATAAAATACCTTACTTGGTTATTAAATGGTGGTGAATCAGCATCGAATGCATGCACTGTCAATATGTAGCCACCATTAGGTGGTATAATATTTTCCATAACGTATGCTAAATATGGCGAATCTAAGAACGTCGGTGGATTATCATTTATGTCTTGAATCATTATAGAGAGTTGCGCTGTATCATATCTGACATCATCTGTGGCACAATCTTCTGCTCTTATCGTAAGCACGTAACGAGATTTTCGTTCAAAGTTTAAGTTTTTTGCCACCCTTACTATTCCGCTATCTTCAGATACACTGAAGTCTCTATTTTCATCACCGGATGCGATAGAGTACCTTACTCTTCCATTTACACCTTCATCTATGTCAGTTGCTGAGACCTGAAAAATATATAATCGTCAAATTATATTCACTAAAAAAATGTTATTGAATCTGGTATATTAATTTGTCATCGCCTCAGGTTTGTTTAATAAATATTTATAGATAAGTCACTAATACTACATTGTATTATATTGTTTTTATAAAATTTAAAGTTTAAATTAAAATAAACTTACTTGTAATACACTAGCACCAATACTAGCATTTTCAGGCACAGACGCGCTGTAGTGTTTTGGATCAAACACAGGACTATTATCGTTTTCGTCTAGAATATTTATAGTAATTTTAGAATTAGTCAGGTTCGGTGGGTCACCTCTATCTTTGGCAGTAACCATGATCGTATAGCTGGATTTCAATTCTCTATCTAATTTTCCAGTAGCTCGGAGAATACCATCAACATTTCCCAGCGAAAATAGTCCATTGATCTCAGGATTCGACGTCATAAAATATTCCACATATCCATTTCTACCCTCATCTTTGTCAACAGCCTTTACGGTCATCACCACAGTATTTAGTGGTATATTTTCTAGTATAGACGTCGTGTTAGACGAAACGAACTGCGGAGCCATGTCGTTCACATCCTTGAGTTGTATCGTTACCTGGAAAGTAGTATTTTCGTTAGCACGCCTCAAACTAGTCGGAACGTCAAAAATATCACATATATTTATGAATTTAATATAAATTTTAAATAAAGTTAGGGTTTCATAAAATTCGACTTAGCACGGTCTTGTAAAACTAACACATCGCGCGAGCAATAATGTGTGAAGGTTTTTTCTAAAATGTAAACATGTTCTTTACCTGGACAGTTGAGGACAGTTGGGGTTCGGGAGGCTTGGCCATGTCCCGGGCTGTAACGATGAGGTTGTAGGTGGGGATGGTCTCTCTGTCCAGCTTCCTCGCTGTGACGATGGTGCCGTTCTTTGATATGCTGAAGTCGTGGTTCTCGTCGCCAGAGGTGATCGTATACGCCAATTTACCGTTCCAGCCTTGAATGTTTACAAATTAACTTATTTACTATCGTATATCGTATATTCATCATCTAATTCTACAGCATTAGTATTATTTTTATAGTTTTTATTTGCACTGAAAAAGACCATAAAATTAAAGAGAATCACATAATTTTGGTTGCACTGATTTAATATTATGTGAGGTTATAAAAGCCTACTTTTACATCGCTTACCTAGGACTTTTCTTTTGCTCCAACCCGTATCAAGTATTACTTAGAGCCCCCGCAAACTGCAGACTTTTAGTCGGCTGATAGTTTTATCGAAAGCTTAATTAGTACGAAGGTAAAGGTGCGCACACTAAACGATTTGTATCGGCCGATAATAATGTACTGAAACCCCAACCCGATCAAACTATCGGCCGATAAAAAGTCTGTAGTCTGCGGGGGCTCTTAAAGTAGTACACCGAAAACATAAACATTGAAAATGCTCTCACCGGAATCTATGTCCGTCGCGCTAACCGCCACCACGGAGGATCCTATCGGCATGTCCTCCAGGATCTCGTTGGAGAAGCTCATGGGGTCGAAGATAGGTGCGTTGTCGTTGAGGTCGATCACGTTGATGTAGACTGTCACCGTGCCAGACAGAGACGGGTGACCGCCGTCCTGTGCCTGCGCAACCAAGATGTAGTGCTGCGTCTGGAATTGTAAAAACGTAGAATGTAGTTGGTGATGCCGTAAGATGTTCTTTTTTATATAAAATAAGGAGCAAACGAGCAAACAGGTCACCTGATGGAAAGCAACTACCGTCGCCCATGGACACTCACAACATCAAAAGAGCTGCAAGTGCGTTGTTCTCGCCTAAATGCGCTATGAGAATAGTATTAGTTTGAACTATGAAGGTATAGAAGGTGATATTGGTGATATAAAGCCATAATAATAAATTGATAGTCGTCGTGTATACAAAATTCGCAATACAGTTTGCGTTTGCATCAAAATGTGCCAATGTACAATTAGTTTAAAACCTTGTCTTATGTCTGCGCAAATATGGCGCGTGTCGTAATGCTAACTCATTCCCAAGTCCTAACCATGACTTTCTCAATCTCATTCAGATGAATAAAAACGCTATAGATATTCAAACACCTAACAGTTATAAAGTATTATCGATTCATAATATTGTCAAAGGCCCTCGCAAAAACGCCGCACTGAATCATTTCGGCAACATTTTACGTCTGGCATCCAGATATTCCATATAATAGGTCACCAAAACTTGCCAGCTATGACAAACTCCCTCATTCTCGGCTCGATGCCCAAAAAACGGGCCCGGCGTCGGAATCCGGCCCAAATGTTTTGCGGACGGCCGCTTTGTCGACATTGTTCGGCCCTTAATTCCGATAGCGGACTCGCAAATGCCGAGTATGATGCGCGGCCGCAAAAAGTGCAGACGAAATTAGCGCTCTAGTACGGGGAACCGCGGGCGACGGCGGGGGGCGAGCGGCGCGCGGGGGCGGCGGGTGGTCACCGGCGAATTGTTTTTACTAATTAGCGAGCCCGGCTGACTTGATGAGACGCGAATTGCGAGAATTCGCCATGAGTTTTGTCAACTCACGACAAAAGATTTGTTAAGTGACTCCTTAAATTGTCTATTCACGGCTGTTATAAGTGCAATGTGAAATTGATGCCACACATTGAGTAATTAAAGGGTACAATTTACTTTCCATTAATTACTCACTGCAAAGTGTGGAATCAGACTAGTATGTAAGTACCTTAAATTGAAACATACCAAACTCTAACCTTTAACTTCTCTCACTCTCTCAAATATTATATTTTTTATAATGCTGCACTAATGTCTAATTTCTTAGATTTTTGGAACGAAGTTCCTTATCGCGCGTTGCAAAAGGGGGCTAGATAGAAAAAATTTAGGTGAAAAGTTGTGACGACACTTTTGACACGACACGACATAATATGGTAGCGCGTGTTTTTCTTTCTCTCTCTTATTGAACAGTGTGGTGTAGCGACATTTTTTTTAGTGTATACAGGTTTTTGGTGCATAAGAAATAAATAATAATAAACTGGAACTTCGTTCCATCCGTGTGTCCTTTGACACCTCTCAAGTTTTATTTCAAAATGTAAAAAATATCTTTTTCGATTAGCTAGGTCAAAACCTTAACCAACAACACTATTGAACTCCTGGCGAAAGCTTTAGAAAATGGGCAGTAGAACCTGTATGTACCATGACATTTAACATTTAGTTCATCTGTACGTCATTTACATAATCAATTATATAAAACACACCGAGTTAATTTTAGTCTCGTTTACATAAAACGGCATGAAATATTTTTATTGCTGTGGGCGAAATAATAAAAGCGAGTGATTTATGTGTATAGCTTAACGACTTGTCATTTCACTGTAGCCCCTGCGTTCGGAGTTAAGCTGCACCTACGGAACCTTAATGCCAAATACGTAAGGTACACTTTCCCTTAACTTATTCTGAACGGCATAGCCTTGAAGAGTGCAGGCAGCAACGGCAAAAACGTGAATGAAGCTTTTATTGAAGCTAGCTCTTAAGCTTCTTCAAGTAGGAACGAGTCAGAGTGACCATGAATGTAATGTTTGTGGATGGTTAAAGTTCAGATCACAATAATTTTCAATTTTAATTTTGTAATTTTATATATTTCTCGTAATTTTCCATCTTTTTAGTGTAATTTTCTTACGCCGGTGCTTCTCGCCGGGTTAGTTCCCGAACCGGTGGTAGGCACCCCGCACCAGTATTATAGTCCCGACTCCAGACGTTCAGAGAATACATATTTAAAAAAAATATTCTGAATTAAAAAAAATGAGTTTGAGTTTACCCCTGCATTTTCTTGTTTTCCTCTTTATGTGTTTGTCTGCTTGTTTAATCAAAACGACTGTATTTTTTGCATTTTTCTTTAGCACTAACTATACTTATACTATATTCTATCATCTCCTTTTGTATGAAATATAATAAAGTATAATATTTAGCCATTGTGCCATATGATATTATAACTTTAATATTACTATAGTCTCGATACCTTCAAAGCTGGCAGACCATTCGGACGCAAGTGCACAAAACGAAGAATTTGACATTTTTATTAAGATAATTCGCGTCTGTATCGCAAATATAAAGGGCTCGATCGGTAAACCTCGCCCAAGGGCATTTCACCCTGGGGACCTATTCTCAAGATTCGAAAATCACTTCGAGCGCAGACTTCCCAGCGCGCTGGTTGATTGCCTGCAATCTGTGTTACAAATTACAACCCTAGCTAGTATGTCTACACACCCTACACAGCTTTTCTATCGTCTATGGGTTTTTTCCGTTAACATTGCATTTTCAATTTACTTGCTTGTTATGTCAATATGTTATGATGTTAATGTCATTGTTTCAATTTAGTTAGATTCTGGAAACCGAAGAAGTAACGTGCGAGAAGTCGTTGTTAAAAGTGTACGTAGTGTTATTTTGGTGTCATGTTAATTTAGGGAGGAACTGCGTTTTTTTAAAGGTACAAAGTGTACTTTAGTACTGATCGTAGTGGCATTCGAAGTCTGAGAATAGGACCCCTGCACCGAACAGACTATAAATCTTATTTATCCGTATTTTATTTAAAAAGGAATTCTCATACGCAACTGTCGCGTTAAAACTGAAATATCGCCGCTGACCTGATTGTAATTGATGCATCCTTTACTGGGGAAGATTACTATTCTTAAATTTAACTGAATGAGTTAATTATGAATAAAGAAAACCAGCACTTGGCTAGACTCGCGCATCAAGGGGTGCCACTACTGTAAGTTACTTACAACCTGTAGACGGACAGATAAATCTTTAAGGTTTTTCCATTTGAGATACGCAACCCTATGGAGCAGTCTCAGGACTTTAAAGTTTGTAGTCTTACTGGTAGTATTATAGCAGTTTTCTTTGCATATACACCTTAATTTAACCATTCCTAGGATAAAATCAGAAAATTATGACTCAATAATAATAAGTAGGGCTCCGTTAGCAACATTATGATCGCTCCACCGCGAATGGCCCGACGTACGCCGGGCTCGATGGAGGAGGGTGTTCCGCCACCCGTTACCGACGCTGAAATGGAGGCGGTTCTGCTCCGCCTCCGTTCCAAGAAGAGGGCGCCTGGTCCGGATGGGGTGCACGGGAAAATTCTTTTAATAGCTCTCGTGCACCTCGAAGACAGTATTCGGGAACTGTTTGACCGCTGCATTCAGTGCGGGCAGTTCCCGAAGGTATGGAAGGAGGGCCGCCTCGTCCTATTACCGAAGGGCGGGCGGCCACCGGACAGCGCGTCGGCGGTACGACCGATCGTTTTGTTGAACGAGGTGGGTAAGGCGTTTGAGCACATTTTAGCCTCTCGCCTAGTTCAGCACTTAGAGCAGGGCCCTGGGCCTGGACTGTCGGATGCACAGTTCGGGTTTCGGGGCGGTCGGTCGACCATCGACGCCATAGGGCGCCTCAGGTCGGTGACGAAGGAGGCGGAACGCAGGAGGGAGGTGGTGGTGGTGGTGTCCTTGGACATCGCCAACGCCTTTAACAGTCTCCCCCACAGCGTAATACATGAGGCACTGGAGTACCAGGAAGTGCCTCTGTATCTCAGGAGACTGTTTAAGGCGTACCTCTCTGATCGGGAGATCGTGTTCGTGGATCGGTCGGGGTCTTTAGTGAGGGTGGAGGTCGAGTGCGGCGTTCCACAAGGTTCGATTGTAGGTCCGAACCTCTGGGACTCCGGCTACGACTGGGTCCTGCAGGAGGAGTATCTCCTCCCCGGAATGGATCTCGTCTGCTATGCAGACGACACTTACATCACATTTCGGGGAAGGACGTACCAGGAAGCTGCGCGGCTGGCCGAAGAGGGCACAAAGCTCGTAGTCAGACGCATTGAGCAGCTTGGGCTTCGGGTTCGTATGGAAAAAACCGAAGCCCTGCTCTTCCGCGGGCCCGGGAAGAAAGGACCCCCATCGGGTGCACGACTTATGATCGGAGAGACGGAGGTCAGGGTGAGCCCGACACTGAAATGTCTTGGGCTCATCCTGGACGGGAGGTGGACCTTCGGTCCTCATTTCGAACAGTTGGGACCGAAGGTCGTGAGGGCGGCATCAGCGCTGGGCCGGCTCCTTCCGAACATAGGAGGGCCCAGCGAAGCCTGCAGGCGGCTATACTCCGGGGTCTGCCGGAGTATAGCTCTGTATGGGGCCCCAATTTGGGCGGATTCCCTCACCGTTAAGAACAAAACCCAGCTGCGGAAGGCGCAGCGGGTCATAGCGGTGAGGGTAATTCGGGGCTACCGTACAGTCTCCTGGGTGGCAGCCACTGCCCTGGCTGGAGATCCCCCGTGGGAGCTCGTGGCGCCGGTGCTCGCCGAGATGCACCTCTTCACTTCAGAGAGGAGGTCACTCTTCGGTGAGTCGCCGACATGGGAGGAGCTCTCGCGGGTGCGGAAGCTGGGGCAGGAATGGCTGCTTCGAAGGTGGGGTGAGGTTCTGGCGCAGGCCCAGTACGGTCAACGTACTGCTCAGGCTCTGCGGCCAGTTCTTGCGGCGTGGATGCGTCGAAAAAGAAAACCCCTCACATTCCGCCTTACACAGGTACTCACCGGACACGGTTGTTTCGGTGCGTACCTGTGTAAGATCGCCAGGAGAGAGCCAACGCCGGCCTGCCACGGCCCAGCACACCCTTGAGGTGTGCGATCGTTGGGCCGTACAGCGCCACGATCTGGTGGCAGTACTAGGCGGGGACCTCTCACTCCCGAGCATGGTGCGCTGCATGCTCGAGAGCGATGAGGCCTGGCAGGCGGCGGTCTCTTTCTGCGAATTTGTTATATCGCAGAAAGAGGCCACGGAGCGGGACAGAGAGAACGATCCCACCTCTTTGCCGCTCCGCCGGCGTAGGACGGGAGTGCGGAGGCGACGCTATGCGAACCTCCTAACTCTCGTCTAACGGGGCTCCGGGAGATGATGGGAACCTCCCCGGCTTAGCCAGTCCCGGCGCCGAGGGGAACGCTTTAGTTTGCCTAAGCGTTCCCTTACTTTTGGTGGAAGTCCGGCCCCGAGGTAGACCGGCCGGTCGTGGAGGGAGTCTCGTGTTTGTTAGATCCGGGACATCCCTCCGTTATACGGCTGAAGGCGAACCGCAGGTGGTTTTAGTGAGTAGAAGTCTCACATATCCCCGGGGTACCCAACCCGGGGCACCCATGATGGGTTTCCCCTGCGTAATAATAAAAAAAAAAAAAAGCAACATTATGATGGTGATTAAGACTTGTAGCGGCGGTCGGTGACCCCGATGTTGAGATAAACTGATCAATGTAAAGTACACCGTGATACCCGGTGGGACCTGTCAAGATGGACAGTGTACCGTCGGCAAAACAGTCTATAAAGTTGTGTGGGTAAAACAGTCTATAGATATAATATTTAACATGAGTTAATCGGTTTGTACAGGTAAAATAGTATAAAGAGTTATTTAAGTCGAACAGGGTTAAGCAGTTTGTAGAGGAAAAATGGTCTATATTAGGCCAGAGGTTCCCAAACTTATTTGGTCTACCGCCCACTTTCAGAACAAATTATATTTTAGCGCCCCCATTGTTTCAATTTCAAATGCATCCTGATGAAATAAATAACTCTCCAAGCCCCCTTTTTTTCTGGGTCCCACACCGCCCCCCTTCAGACATCCAGCACCCACAAGCGAGCGTTTTCGCCCACTTTGGGAAAGGCTGGTTTAGGCTAACATTTTCGCTAGTTACGAGGGCAAAGTTCAACAACTGCATTTCCAAATATTGAGTGTCGAATATGGTTGGGATTAGGCACGTCATATCAGGAATACACAGATGTGGGGACAGAATGGCGAATACACTTGATGAATGGAGTCATAATATTTTGGAAATAAGCCTTGCAAGCACAGAAATAAGATATTCTAATTTAAGATCTATATTTTAACCGCTAGTCGCTATTGAAATATGAAACAAATCGAGATTAATAACCATAGTGTATTAATATTATCACAATAGTTATTCTGTTAGACTTGTTTTGCTGTCTGTACCTCTAAACTAGCTCAAATAGAGCGCAGACGGTTCAGCTTCACAAAAAAGATATTGTTAGACAAGACGATATCTTTTAGTTGCGTTTTAATATTTTTAAGTAGTAATGATGTACCTTTAAACTTTTTTTCGCCATCGCTCCCGGCCACAATTCTTCATTGTCGTTATGTAAAGTAGGTGATAAATCGTAACAAACGTCACTGCGTCCATAAACAAGCCGCGTCTTTACTCGTAGACGTAGAAATTGCGTGTAATTACGCGGTTAAGCTTAATGCTCGATTGTACCCAAATGAGTCCAGTCAACGGCCTGCCTTGAAATTTGTGAGGAAATTTATCGCTCCGGGCACCATCGTGAGCGGCTAGCGAAAACTGACAAAACATTACTTTCCTAGCGTTACACAGCATCTTTTGTAGACAGAGATTATAACGGGTTTATTAAAGCTTTATTTATTAGATTTCTAGCTTAGATAACAGCTAAGGCTATGAGTGAAGTTATCATGGACTTATCTTGCTTTTGTTCTTTGTAATTATGCTGATATTTTTACAAACAATGGTGAGCCAAACTAAAAAAATATTATTCTAAGGTTCCGTTCTTTTCCTGTCAAGTAGTATTTTAACCGGCTTCCAAAAAAGGAGGTTCTATTTTCAACTATGGATTTCTAAATTCTAATGAAACTTTTAACTTGACGTGCTACATTTGTAGCGCTCAAAGCACTGTACATAATGAGGAACAGTTATTACGAGCCGATACGCCGGAACAAAGTAGTTCGGTGATGTTTAGTGCACGGAATGTGTTACGATAAACCACGTTATAGCTTGTGACGGGTTAATAATAGCGGCAAGATTTCATCATTCGGATATATCTCAAAGTAGATACACTCGTAAGTATAGATAGATACTGCAGGCATTTTTAGAGAAATGTAATTATGGCACATTAAAGTCTATCACGAAGACTCTATTTATAAAGAAATACTGTTTTAATCAAGATATAGACTAGGTAGAATAGTATAGAATATTATGTACGCGGGAGAGCCATGCTTCGGCACGAATGGGCCGGCTCGACCGGAGAAATACCACGTTCTCACATAAAACCGGCTTGAAACAGCGCTTGCGCTGTGTTTCGCCGAGTGAGTGAGTTTACCGGAGGCTCAATCCCCTACCCTATTCCCTTCCCTACCTTCCCCTATTCCCTTTCCTTCCCATCCCTACCCTCCCCTATTACCCTATAGACTATTGCCTCTTAAAAGGCCGGCGACGCGCCTGCGGCTCTTCTGATGCTGCGAGTGTCCATGGGCGACGGAAGTTGCTTTCCATCGGGTGACCCGTTTGCTCGTTTGCTCCCTTATTTCATAAAAAAAAAAACACAAAAATCTTATGGTATAAGAAAGTAACATTTAATATGTGTAGGAGAAAGTATAAAAATGTATAGTTTGTCTCAGTTTTCTAACGCTAACAGCTGTAAATGTTTTAGTCAAGTTATGAATGAACTTATTGATGATGTAAAGGTGAAAGTGGTTTCTAAATACTGTCTCTTTTTCCTATTGATTGGTGTTTTAATTACTAACATACTTAACATGCCGTTACGTCTATAATCTGTGGGTTGTCTATGGCGCCAGGTTGATGCTGAAGTCGAAAATAAGTGCGGCACTAACACATTTAATTGTGACTGTATCTTAAGTAATTCTCGTTAAGTCTGCAGTTAGTCGTCGACACTTACAAAACAGCTTCCTTCAATTGGCAAATACGACCAAGGCATTATGTTATTGGTCAGTTTCCATCTTTTTGGTAAAACATAGTCCTGTGCGAATTTCTTACGCTGGTTCTTCTCGCCGGATTAGTTCCGGGTTAGAACTGGTGGTAGACGCTATAGTTACGACGTTCAGATTTTTTTTTTTAAATTTAACTCTGAATAAAAAAAACTGATTGATTTCAAATTGCATAGATGACTAAAGTTTTCCAAACTCACCTCCTCATAATCCAACCGGGCGGTAAGCGTGAAGACGCCTGTCTGTGGGTTGAGGGAGAACACGTCGTTGGCCCAGTCCGACACCACGCTGTAGGTGAGCTGTGCGTTCGACGCAGCGTCTGCGTCTGTCGCAGCGACGGAGCCGATAACGGCGCCGCGCGCTGCATTTTCCGGCACGTCGAAGGAGTACGCGTTCTCGGAGAAGACGGGTGGATTGTCGTTCGTATCTGTCACCTGTTAACATCATAATAACAATTATTTGACTGAACTTTACTACTACTGATAACTTTACTATAACTACCTACTAATTATTATGGACTGATCAATAACACAAATACAAAAAAAATATCATCATCAAAACTAATTAATTCATTATGTGCGAATATGCGTCATGGTTTAATAGGTAGTGTCGAGTAGTAACTCGACACTACCTATTAAGCCATGACGTGTCTAAATTATTAATTGAAATTTTTTATAAATTTTTTTGTAGACAAAAGTGGACGAAGCCACAGGATGCAACTAGTAAACTGTACAAAACTAGTTGATAAAGTGGCAGTTATCTAGACACATTGAAGTTATAAATTTTATTTTCTAGCCAAACTAGTTCCAAAATACCACACTGCGAAGACGTTAATATGAAATACTGTCCCACCCGACGACTAGACGAAATTAAGTTATTTAGAAGTTTTTATAACGGGAAACTTATAGCAGTCTAATTTTGGTCCAACGACTTGAGGATAGTTAAAGCTTTTACACACAAGGAGGCTGAACGTTCTGATCCGCACAGCTGATCTTGTTTACACACACAGGAATGCACAAAACGAGTCAGATCGGCCTGCGATCAGTCCGAGTGGATCGATTATTTTCTCTGTATGCGGAGGCGTATGGCACACTTGTTGCTGGCTTAATTAATTGTGGATTTTTATTACAACGGTCAACCTGCCTTAAGCCAGTGATAAAATGTTTACGTGTTCGGTGACCAGGCCAGGCTAGTCGAAACCATTAGACTTTAGATGATACTCGAGATTTCTGTAAAGTTGGCATGTCTCATAGTTTTGCCTATAGCTTTTAGTTCACCGAGCTAAGTTTTGTCTCACGTATACCTCCATGTTGACTGTGCTCGTTTGATCGTGTGTTTTACATCTACCTGTCGTTTACCTTTCATTTACCTCTCTTTACGTTCCACTTACCCTTCGTTTACCACTCTGTTGCGTCGTCACTCCGGTGTCGCGCAAGGTGTGACAATTTCATCTCATTACACACTCTGTTATTTGACCTATTACTGTTATTTTTGTGGAGTAGTGAATGAATGCCCCTAGCCAAGATATCGGTAATATTTGAACCAAATTTTGGAGTAAAATTTATGGAGCTCAACATGAAAATCGCTAAAGCTATGTCAAATTACAATATTTCCGATTTCTAATTTCCATAGTGATATTAACTATTAAGTGCTATGGCTCCTTAGCAATCTCGTGGATCCTTATCTACATGAGTTGTCTATTAATATATTGATTATTTTTTGTTTCGAAAAATTATTAGGTATGTTTCTCAACTGCATGTTTTTCAGGTTGTCTAGCCATTATTTTCGTTAGTTGTTTTGTATGGTATACATCTTTTGACATAACGATAAATTACGTTGTAACTTGTACCTAATGTAGAAATAATGACTGAGTATGTTTACAATAATTTCACATCTGATAAAAGTGTGTCAAGCTATCGGCTATTACATGGCAATTGTGAGGCGTTAGGCGTAATGTGCGAATTGCCAACTGAAATAACACTAGTAGTGGCAATATTTAATAATCACGTTATAGTAAATATAATCTGTGTTCTCTAATTGACATAAATAACGATGTTGTTAGTGGACTGCGGTAACCACAGAAACAAAATATAAGGTAACTCAAGACGTGTTAGCCAATACAACTGTGGTCTTAATATTGTATATTAGTGGCAAGAGATTTTGCACAATCCGTGTTACCTGCTAACCAGTAATATTTAACACGTCTTGCTCTTTGGTAAGCTATAACTTTTATTATTTTAATCAGTTGCATAATTATTCGTTATTATCTTCTAATTTTAACGTAATAGCCATAGTCTAAATAAACATTTAAATAGACACATAATATGACATAGCTATGAATGTAAAACCTCGTTTCTTAGTGCTAAGGGTCTACACAGACGGACTGCATTTCAACTGCAATCCAACTGCAAATTGCAGTTCAAGTGCAGTTTGAATGCAGTTGACACGACTGCAATACGATTATACGACTGCAATAGAACTGCAAACCAAACGCGCAGTCGGATTGCAGTTCCGTTGCAGTCGGCGTGCAGTCGTGTGAACTGCATTAAAACTGCACTTGAACTGCAATTTGTAGTTGGATTGCAGTTGAAATGCAGTCCGTCTGTGTAGACCCTAAGTCATCAACTATTTGTTTAGGCTCCAAAACTAAATGATACCTATGCATAAATATTGGAAAACGTCATATTACCCATTTTTTTTAAGGAAAATTTATCTTCAAGTAACGAGCAACATCTAGAGTCACATTACAAATCACAAAACTTAAAATGTCAAAAGTATAAATTCTGTGCCCTCTTATTTTGATTATAGTATAGATGTCGATGATTTAACAGAATCATTACCGCGTGCCCTACAAGCTGACCCTTTTACCGTCAGGTGGGCGACCATATAGGCTGTATCTACCGCCCACGCGTCAGACGATAAAATATTTATTATCAACCAAATTTACGAGTTTTCGGGACGAAATATCGGACTCAATTGCGACACGAGGTATTTAAAATTATACGGCTGTTTTGTGAAATCTAATTTAGATTATAAGCCGGTAAGGTTTTTATGATCTTTAGCACCTAATACTGGGGTTGACAAATTTTGCAAAAGAAGTTTTGTTTTTCACAGCAATAAATACTTGTGATGAAAGGTTATGATGTTGCGCTTTGAATAACTATATAGAGTAAGTCATAAGAAATACCACAGAACTATATAGAAATCTCGATTATTATTAAAAGCTTGTGGCGGTACCCACAATTCGCCTAACAATCCTGCATCGCGCTATCGAAGTTTCGGAGAACGGCAAGATATATACAACGTCTGAAATGACGTCAGTGGGCTTCGGCCTGACCGAGCATGCCATCTCGCTCGGTCGGAAGATCTTCCTTTGGCCTCCACGTATATTTCCCACAATGGTGACCCCGACGTGATACATTTCAGCTGTCGTATATATACCGACGCGCTTAGAAAACTTCGATAGCGCGATGCAGGAATGTTAGGCGAATTGTGGGTACCGCCACATCACTCCCCCCCGAAGACCGGAGGTCGAATCTTTAAGTCTTGTCGCTTGAGTCGCCAGTGCCAGAGAGTTCCAGTGAGTCGGAACTGTTGCAGTGAGTCCCAGTGAGTCGGAACTGTAAGCTGCTGCACGGGATCCAGTGAGTCGGATAAGCTGCCGTGCGGGGCCGATGCTACGTGCTGACCAGGAGAGATGTGCTCTGCTTGCTGACCGGTCGGTGTGTAGTGAGAAAGCCCGATGATGCCGATGCGGAGTCCGCCCAGGCCGCGGTACATTGCGGCTAGTGGACGAGGTACCCGATGAGGCGATGCTGGCTGGCGCGGTGCGGAGGGGCGGGGAGTGATGATGATGAAGGAGGCGTGTTCTGTCGAGGGTCACCAATGTGGGAATGTGTGTGCAAATGTGGGAATCCTTTTCGGCCGCCACGAACAACGTTAAATTGGTGACCACCGACAAGAACACGCATCCTTCTGGACATCAATCATCATCAACACTCCTCGCCCCTCCGCACCACGTCAGCAGACATCAAGCACAACAGGGTCGCCTCGACCATAAGCCGCGTTGGAGGTCCGCGCCGGTCGAACCCGTGTCCGGCTTGAACGGGGCAGCCATAGGCTACAACGACCGGTCAGCAAGCAGAGCACGGGGTCCCTCTCCTGGTCATTGCACGCGTAGCTTCGGCCCACACCTGACAACACAAGCGCATTGAAGAATACCACAGGTCTTCGGGGGGGAGTGATGTGGCGGTACCCACAATTCGCCTAACAATCCTGCATCGCGCTATCGAAGTTTCGGAGAACGGCAAGATATATACAACGTCTGAAATGACGTCAGTGGGCTTCGGCCTGACCGAGCATGCCATCTCGCTCGGTCGGAAGATCTTCCTTTGGCCTCCACGTATATTTCCCACAAGCTTTTGTGTTCCGTCTCAAGAATTTCAATTAAAATATACCCGTAAAAATTTGTTATTGACCTATCGATTCTTCAATCATTAAATCGCAAAGCTAAATAGGTTATCCCATTTTCACGAGTACCGTTATGTAGGTATCTAATACAGTGAGTAGTACATCCATACTAATATTATAAATGCGAAAGTGTGTCTGTCTGTCAGTCTGTCTGTCCGTCTGTCTGTCTGTCACCTCTTCACGCTCGAACCGCTGAACCGATTTTGCTGAAATTTATCCCGGAAAAATGTACGGTTCCCACGCGATAAAAAAAATTTGGCGCAACGAAGTTGCGGGCATCATCTAGTAATATATAAAGTGATAGTATCTCATAATAAAATATGACTAATCTTTATAAAATCTCACCTGCACCACAATCTTCGCATCCGTAAACTGGACTCCATCATCAGCTCGCACCACTATCTCATACTCTGATATCGTCTCCCTATCCAGGGGTTCCCTCAGAGTTAGCTGCCCAGTCCTGGAGTCCAGGGCGAAGGGCGTAGGCTCATCAGACTGGATGCTGTACTTCGTGACTCCGATGGTGTCAGGATCCTCGGCCGTGATGGTTGCTATCACCTGCCCAGGTGCCAGGTCCTCCGATGCGAAGTATGCTGGTGGAATGTTCTTGAACTCCGGTGGACTGTCGTTCTTGTCCAAAATGCGGACCTCGATCTGTAAATAAGAGATAATAGTCAAGTAAGGCTTGCGTTATGTTCGTTTATATCCATACTAATATTGTTAATTCTGTCTGTCTGTCTGTTCCCTCTCCGGAAAATTGGGCGCAACAAAATTTATTTATTTATTTATTTTAATGCACAAAACACATTACAATCGAAATGAAATAACATGATAAATACAGTTTATGACCTGGATTGTAAAGTAACATATGTGCACACATTAAAAAATACATAGCAAATTTTTTTTTATGCAATAAGGGGGCAAACGAGCAAACGGGTCACCTGATGGAAAGCAACTTCCGTCGCCCATGGACACTCGCAGCATCAGAAGAGCTGCAGGTGCGTTGCCGGCCTTTTAAGGAGTAATAAGGGAGGGTAGGGAAGGAAATAGGGAAGGGTAGGGAAGGGAAAAGGGTAGGGGATTGGGCCTCCGGTGAATAAACATTAGCTCAGTAATATTATAGTAATGTATGTATTAAGAAAGGTGAACAATAAAAATAGATTATTTGGAACGTTCTAAGGTGAAATGGAGGATGTCTTTAACAATATTTATAAACGATTGAAGCTTATCAAAAATCTCTAAACTTTTATTTTGTTTTGAATAATTATTGTATTGACGAGCCTTGCGTGTTAAGGGGTTAAAATAGGATATATTATTTTTGTAAACTTGCAAGGCAAACAAGTTAATGTTATTTGCTCTACGAGCACTAAATTTAATATTGAAGCTGATATTCGAGAGTAAGTTAGGTGAGTCTAATAAATTATGTATAATTTTATAGAAGTAAAGAAGATCAAAGAAGATGCGCCTATTCTCAAGAGTCTATATTTTGAGATTAATTAGCTTATCGTGATAATTTAAATTAGAACGTCCTGGGCTATAACGGTAAAAAAGAACCTTGACAAATTTCCTTTGAACACGCTCAATGTCCTCTACGTGGACTTTATAATTTGGAGACCATACGGGGCTCCCGTACTCTAAGATAGTCCTCACGAGAGTAGAGAATAGATATAGAGTACTGTTAGGTTTTTTTAATCTTTAGTTGTCCTTAAGACAAATCCTTGAATCTGATTTGCTTTGCAAATAATGTGTTCATAATGAACACGAAAGGAAAGTTTCTCGTCAAAAAGGACACCCAAATCTTTAACAACTTGAATGCGGGTAAGTGCTTGACGATCAATACTATAATATATCCAGTTAATTTCATTAGGTTTTTGAGTGAAAGAGATAACATAGCACTTACCAACGTTCAAGTACATATGATTTGCTTTACACGCATTTGGTAACAATTTCATATTCATGCCATTAGTAATTGCTACAGTGCTTATATTAATGTTTAACACATTCGTGAACACGTAAACATAATGTAAATAACTAAATACAATATAAAAATAAATACACTCCCTTCACGCGACGTCGCGCTTACATCTAGTCATTACTGTAAATAATATGCGACGTAAAAATGTTTACATCTTTATTAACTTAATGCCGTATAAATAAAAAACTTTGTACTAAAATTTCGCACCTCACTTAGCGATAATGTACACATGTTTATCGTTAAATATGGAATTTATTTTTATTGCATTTGCGCAGATAAGAGGATAAGTAACGCGCTATAAACGGCCTTATCCGAGATATTTACACCGAACAACTTACTTTGTATATTTATCTCTTATTGTTATACTAATTTATTAATCATATTTTGGAATTTCCAGGAAGGAAACGATACTTTGTTTCCAATAAAATATGTTTTTACAAAATCTTAGTCATCAAAAAGCTTAAATTTTTAGCACAATTTTTGGGGCGTTGTTACTTGAATTTTTAAAATTATTTCTCTAATTGGCTTTAACATTTAATGCGCAGGATAAGCGAACAAGCCTTTGGTGTGCCGACGCATGACGATACTATTGAGCGGGGCCAATAAAAATGTATTTAAACAAACATAAAATGGCGACGGCATGTTTTATTCAGGCGCTACAAATCCGGTACGAGGTAAAAACAAATATTTTAATCCCCATAATGGAGTCAGCGTCTTTCACTTTATGTAGCTTTCGAACGCGGATTCATTCGTGTATACAAAACTGGACAGGTATGAAAGATTAAATCCTTATGGTGTCTCCAGAAATGCTAATTTATAAATCTATTTATCTATGAGGTCTCTTCATAAACCGGTTTTAATAAAATTTAATGCGTTTCATCTTTAGAGTCTCCGTAAAGGTCATAGGAACTATTTTATGACCTTATAGCGTTTCTACATTTTCTGATATAGACCTATATCAGAAAGAAAAGGTTTTATGCAAAATAAACTCTTGGTGAACTAAGTTTAGGCAACATCTAATTTTATATTATAATTCAACATCTTAACGTATTAGGAAGTATTTAAATCGTTTTTTTCCGTAAGGGATGAATTGAAAAAACTTTTTTGCGGAATATGTCATTATTAATTTAAGGTATGCGTGTCTAATTACTCGTCCCAGCTTAACTCGTTTTTAAGGTGGGAGGTTAATGCTTATTGCTTAATCAGTGAAAGTTAATTTTGCTAATAACAGTTAATTAATTATTATAAGAATTAAATATAACTTAATTTGTTTATACGTATTTATATACAAGCCATTAATATCTATCGAAGGCAACAGAATTCTGTCATTCATTTCGAGAATAGTAGAGTTTTTACGATAGATGAGTTAGATAAGATGGGGCTTTTGTGGTTATCACAAAAACTGCCCGAACAAAACTCCCCGGCTAACAAAAGGAGCGGAAGAAAAGACCAGTTTTGTACAGCTCTAAAGAGTTATAGATAGGGCATATATATAATCCTTCGATCGCGGATTCTTGGAAATTTATTGTTATTCTATTGCTGTCGTGATCACCGGTGTCCTTATGGGGCTTGATGGGTGAAAATTATAGGTATCAATCTGAGGTACCTTTACATAACTACATGAGTTATTATTTACAACTAGAGGACGCCCGCAACTCCGTTGCGCCAAAATTTGTTTATCGCGCCGGAACCGTACATTTTTCCGGGATAAAAACTATCCTATGTCCTTTCCCGGAACACAAGGTATCTCCAAGCCAAATTTCAGCAAAAGCGTGAAGAGGTAACAGACAGACAGACAGACAGGCACACACAGTTTCGCATTTATAATATTAGTATGGAAAACTTAAGAATATTTCATTCACGTATGTACAACATCCACCTATGAATCAATTTTTCTGAAGGAACAACATATTATTGCAATTTGCAACGGATACGTATCATAATGGATAAACAGCCAAAACGGATGTATCATAAATTAATGTAGGTAATTTAAATCGTTTAGGGTTTAAGTAGCTGTTCTTTAGTTAGCTCTATTTATACTATAAAATATAAAATAGTAATGATTTTTAGCTAGAAGTTGCTTAGATTAACGTGTTTTATCAAACAAACAATATCTTCAGCTTAACAATATTAGTAGGTATAGATATTATAATATTAGTCAAAGATTTAAACTGACGTGTCTAATTTATCTACTACCTGTCTATTCGTTTAAAAAAGGAATTCGGGACAGAAACCGTAACAGATGAAAGCGTGATTGAACTCTACAAACGTTGTGATAGTTGTACTGCTGATAGTTGTGTACAATGTACATTGTAAACGAATAAATAATAATATAATCATATTATCAAAGACCTTTAAACCTAAATCATATCGATAATAATACGTCTTGTGCATAACTACAGACTAAGTACACATTACAGTGTTATAATAAATAAATTTGTGAATGTAGAAGATGTGTTTTATTGTTTTATTGCTGTAAGGGAATCCCATGATACGGTTAAGGGAAAGACAGCTGCCAATTCGACATCTTTGTGAAGTTTTCGAGACGTATGTATTTCATTGATTGGCACAAAAAAAATATATGTGATTTTTGATTATATTAATTGGAAAAGCTTGTCGAATTTAAATAATAAAATAATGTTCTCCTACTGGATGAAAAAAAAAATACCAAAGTCACATCTTTCAGGAACTTTAATTAGTTCTAACTAAAGTAATAATACAATCTATTCTTTAAAATTTTATTTATTTGATACCTTTTACAAAAATCCAAAGATTGTCGGATTTAGTTTTCGGTTCTGACATCTAGATTTGCCATAATATTTATTTTTTCTTCTAACAAATGAAAAATGTATCCACGCTACCGATTGAACACTTCACATCTCTGTCTCTCTGGCATGAAAATCGACACAGGTGCGAGAGTGATGCGAGATCAAGGTCATTGGCAGTTGTCAGCGTCTTAAGGAAAGGGTAAGAAATGATTAAGCGGTCAAGTAGTTTAGGTATGTTCCCTAAGATTTATACTGCCATCGTAAGAAAAAAGGGCACAACTAACATTTTTTGAAAAATTGAGTTATATAATAGGGAACTTACCTAAACTTCTTGACTACTTGTATAATATAGCCCTATCTAGTGCTACATAGCGGCTAGATTGGCTAGACTCTAGAGGTATCAGTGTATTATTGTGATGACTCTACGTTATAGTGGCGTGGGCGTTGTTTACGTAACAGCGGCGGCAATTAGAGCCGCTTGTTCGGTTACAGCTGTACGCGCTAATAACATTTACTGTCCGACAATTGTAGCTATATTAGCTTATACACAACCACACCCGCCTTAATATTCCCACAAAAATATACATTTTGGGATAATGATGAGCCTACTCTGAGTATTTATTTCATATTGAAGCCTAGTCTTAAATTACCTACTATCACGTCTTTCATTTGTAAAAACATATCTTTATCCTTGCTCGTAATATAACACAATCATAACAGAATAAGAACAGTATCTTGCTCAGACTGAAAATATATTTTGTTACTGCTGTTAGTTTACTTTCGTAAACCACTATTGGTATCTTACCACTACTTCAGCAGCTGTAGGTGTGGTAGGTTGGTAATACCATGTCATATTATACTCCCAGGTGTGGCTACTATACCTGGAAGTATTTGACATGATGTTGTATCCAAACGCCCTTAGTACACCAGAGTCCCTATACAAAACGTTTTCTTATCGCTTCTTTATAGAATTGCCAATCAAAAATGCATGGGATTGACTTAAATGCGTTTGATAAAATAAAGTTGACATTCGAATCATATCATGTAAATTCCATTGATCGGCGATTATATACAGAAGCGATAATGTAAAATGTAGCTGGGTTACCTTGTCTAAGCGATCAACCTAGTAATAATACTCTCAAACGAACCTAAAACAAAAGAAATCGACCCCCTGCGTCTGGAGTAATCGATTAGGGCGAGAGAAATGACAAACCGTCGGACAGACAGATCCGGCGATCAGTCTTCGGTTATTGATAGTATTGGGCCGCTAGATTAATACCGCGGCCCGCTGACGGACGGACCGACCGTAACGACTGTACATAATGATCATAATTAATGGACAACAAATGCTACAATTGATAGTTGATCGGGGTTTTTTGGTTATTTGGTTTGAGCAAACTCTGTTTATTCTGAGACAAAGATAACATTTATACTAATATGATTGAAATGAAATACATTAACAGGCATTACATTAATTCCGCAATAGTTAGCAATGTAAAGGGTCTGTTCATTATAGCACATTACAGGTAGCGCGATGCATTTTCAAAATATAAATCATTCAAACTTGAATTTTATTAACTATAGAAGAAGATGACACACTGACCGAGCGACCGTAGTAGTAGGCTGGCTATTCCAATATTGAATGTGAACTGACCCTTACGCTCTTCACAATACATCACAATTTTCATGAATTTTCACAAGTGTTCTATGTTCTCGAAATAATTTAAACATGATTCAAAGCTACACCTTTGCTTAGTACTTATAATTAATTTTGCATACCGAATCTAAGTTCGTCGTTTTTGTCGATTCCTGGCATCAATCATTCTCCTCATTTGGGCGAAATTCGACGTCACTCGGATATCGCCTCGAATCACTTTTAATAACGTCATGGCGGCCGATGGCGACTCGCTCGCCTGACTCGCAATTCATCATTTTTTGAAATTGATTGCGATTCCCTTAATAATGCTACGTGACTTTTAATTTATTCCCACTTAATTATGAATTTGGCAATAGTCGACCAGTGCACTCGGTAATTTTTCGAATTTGACAGCTCACTGCGCGCTGTTCTATTTTAAAATTTTCAAAATAACTTCAACAAGCCAGTATTCATTCATAATAATTTTGTTATTTTTGTAACACCATTAGCTAAATTATAGGAAATAAAATTGATGGGTTCGCATTTGGTGGATGTAGGACACAATTCTTCTCATGCTTTCTTTTATTGGTGCTTGACATATGAACTCGAAGGTTCTAAATTATCGTAAACTAGCGGCCCGCCCCGGCGTCGCACGGGTATAAAATATATAGCCACTGAAAAAATTATTAAAATCGATAGCCTATGATCCTTCACGTGGTCTATTTCTTATATGTGCCAAATAACATAAAAATCGAGATAAGCCCTTTCAAATTATTTTCCCCGTTTTTTCCACATTCTCCTATTAGTCTTAGCGCAAAACATACCCTATAGCCTCTAACACTAAAATAATTTTTCAAATCGGACCAGTAGTTCTTGAGATTAGCGCGTTCAAGTTAGCCCTTTCAAATAATTTTCCCCGTTTTTTCCACATTTTCCTCTATTTCTTCGCTCCTATTAGTCTTAGCATGATAAAATATAGCCTATAGCCTTCCTCGATAAATGGGCTATCCAACACTGAAAGAATCATCAAAATCTGTTGCGTAGTTTTAAAGATTAAAGGGAACAAAGGGACATGAGGGAAAAAAGCGACTTTGTTTTATAATAAGTATAGAAAAGAAAATACACAAATGAGCTTATTCACACGTCATATTCGTAGACATATTACTATTTGATAAATGATAGCTATAAAAACACATATTATAACTTTTGGTGAGAGACAAAATATTTTGTCTATAGAAAATTAATTTAGTATGCCACAGGTTCCCTAATGTTATTATAGGTTTAATTAGAACATTTAATAATATTACTAACATGCTAAGAGCTTATAAATTATGCTCTTAATAGCATAGCAACAATTTATAATAATAATAATTCCTGAATACTATACCCGCATAATTTTTGTATGTTTGCAAACAGGAAGCTCTCAAACGTATTATTGTCCATATAGAGAGCTGGACAAATATGGAGGGTGGAGGGAGGCTACTCTCGTGACCGCGGACACACCCTGAGGGCAAGAATTACGACTAAGGCCGATGTTACAACTTTGTCTAGCTTTTATGAAAACAATAGATGACGCCCGCAACTTTGCTGCGCCAAAATTCGTATATCGCGGGGGAGCCGTACATTTTTCTGGGATAAAAAGTATCCTATGTACCCGGGGCTCAAAGTATGTCCGTACCCACAGACATAGATCAAGATAGATACCGCATATCGCTCCATTTGTATGAAAACGAGCGTGTCACTTTTTTCCTACCTACTGTGACGTACCGATGATAAGAAACGTGTCCATTACCTAGGCCAACGTTTCTATTTGAATTTCTACAGCTCAATACGGCACTTTTAGGCATTTAGGCATTCCGATAGCAGACTAAAGAACAGACTTTCGGAAGACGAGCATTGCTTATGGTGAATGAAATGAAATGGCACGCAAAGTACATACTCTTGCGGTATCTATCTTGATCTATGTCTGTCTCCGTACCAAATTTCAGCAAAGTCGGTTCAGTGGTTTGGGCGTGAAAAGGTAACAGACAGACACACATTCGCATTTTTAATATTAGTATAGATTGACGGAAGATAGTTCTGTGGCTGAGGTTCAATAACCTATACATTTAGTTCAATTCTTTTTCTATCAAAATTCAACAAAGTCAATTATTATCCATCCATACTTAATCTTATAAATGCGAAAGTGTGTAGTCTGTTACCTCTTCACGCCCAAATAGCTGAACCGATTTTGCTGTTTAGTATTGAAATACTTTGAGTATCAGAAAAGGACATAGTATAGATTTTATTCCGGAATTCACGGTTCCCACGCGTTAAACGAATTTCGGCGCAACGGAGTTGCGGACGTCGTCTAGTCCGTAATACAACACAAGTTTTATAGACTAGATGACGCCCGCAACTCCGTTGCGCCAAAATTAGTTTATGGCGAGGGAACCGTACATTTTTCCGGGTTAAAAGTATCCTATGTCCTTTCCCGGGACTCAGGGTATATCCATGCCAAATTTCAGCCAGATCGGTTCAGCGGTTTGGGCGTGAAGAGGTAACAGACAAACAGACAGACAGACAGACAGACACACTTTCGCATTTATAATATTAAAGTAAGTATGGAAGTATGGATATAAGTATGCTTTACAACTAGCATAGTTTCTTCATACTTATTATGGTTAATAAAATCAAAACTTAAATAGGCTTTTAATACGATATAACAATTTATGTCCACGTTCATAGCTATGTGTGTGATGAATGTTATAAATCCTAAATTAATGTAGTTTGACAGCATAAAGATCTAAGCCTATGTAATTTGTGTCAACCGATTTTACCGTGAAATGTAGACCATAATGCAACTATAACTCAATCAAGCTTTTAATTACTATACTTTCACAATTTCTATCCTGGACAATATCTCGATAGCTTATCATTATTCGCATCGTAACTCTACAGGTATAAATCTAAAGACATTTATACGACACCTAGTCTGCCCTATATTAGAGTGAAACTAAATCAAATAATCATAATCTTGTCCGTAATCATACGCAAACATGGTCGTAATTAGATCACGCGTGTGCCCCGCATAAAACGGGCCCCGCCTACGTGCCCTGGCAAGTGCCCCGATTCGCCCGGGGCCCCACCTTTTACCGAAACTTTGAAAATTGTAGATACTATCGCAGATGTCATGAACAGTTTTATAAATGTAAAAAGCAAACTCACACAGCAAAACAAAACAGCTATAAATGTAAAAGTGATCATCTTTTTTTGGCAAAAAAAGGGAAATTTGAATAGGATAGAAGGATCCAAGTTTACGATGGCTTTACATTTATCTACAAACGAGATTACTGCGACAATGAAGAAAAGAAGAGACTATAGAGTGGGAAAGAGATAAATAGCAAAATTTATGAACGTGCAAACTTTTCTAAGTGGGCCCCAGATGATCAAATTTACTGTACAATATAATTGAACCATAGTATCGAACAATTTATCTAAATATATAAAACTCAAAGGTGACTGACTGACATAGCGATCTATCAACACACAGCCCAAACCACTGGACGGATCGGGCTGAAATTTGGCATGCAGGTTATGACGTAGGCATCCGCTAAGAAAGGGTTTTGATCAATTCTACCCCCAAGGGATAAACTAGGGGATGAAAGTTTGTATAAAAAAAGAAGTTTGTATAAAACTTTGTCAATTTATACCGATCGGGACTCAGACTCAGACTTTGATACCTAATTAATAATAATACTTCCTAACGCGAGCGAAGCCGCGGGCAAAAGCAAGTTTGACAATAAGACCAAAAGTCGGGCGAGTTCAATATCAACCCTAGACGGTCAATAATATTGCACAGTACGTGATATTGCACAATAAAATTGATCGTCTAGGGGCCGGCTTAAATCACTTGTAGAGTTACATTTAACCACTGAAATAACCTTAATGCCAAATAGACTACACAAATCTAAGTTTAACCATTGATTATGGTAAATCTGGTCGGCTGGAGATCGATGCTGATGCTGATATGTAATCTACATATCGGTGACGGTCGGACTCGGCGACTGTCAGTGAGGAATGAGCCTAACGGACCTACGTACGGGTATAAATATCTGGTACATGAAAACTGATAGGCTCTCTGCATGTTATGACCTATACTTGAGCTACTTTTTTATGTAAGAACTTGTAAAGGGACAAAGATATTTTTTTATTATTGTACTTTAAGCCTGAAATATATTAAACAGATTGTGTAGCAAGCAAAAGCTAGTAGGTTACTTTTAAAACGGTGCTGTCGACTTGTAACTTTAGTTCCTTACTTTTATGTTTTATTTTATAATAAAATATTTATTTTATTTTACATAAATATCGAATACATAACAAAGAAAGGAACTAAAATATTGTTACCGATACGGGCAGTTGTTTACCTGCGCGCGACAGTTGCGCGTACCTTCTAGAAAAGCCCGACTCTTGTTTATGTGAATTGTGTTACGGATACGGGCAGTTGTTTACCTGCGCGCGACAGTTGCGCGTACCTTCTAGAAAAGCCCGACCATTGTTTATGTGAATTGCGTATTTACGTAAACAATCCAGAATAGAACGTTCCAGAAGGCGAAGTGGGCCATATAAAAGGTAAACAAGCCGGCAGTCGGGGCAGTTCGATCCGAGCGATCATCAAGGCGACTTCAAAAGTGAGAACAAGTGATCAATAGTGAGTGATTGTGATAGTGAACTAACGACTCGGCTACGACCTAGGACAGTGATAGTGCTCAGTGATTTGGATATAGTGCTTAGTGTTTGGACTTAGTGATTTGTGTGAGCTAGTGTTTGTGAATAAAGTCTTCAAGAGAGTCACCAGGTCTTTCTCTCCGAATCCTCGAACCCTAGCACGTAACAACTGGTGTCAGAAGTGCGATTTGGAAGATGCCATTGACTCCGAGAGAGGACTTCAAGGGGAGTGTCAGGACAAGGGCACAGCGAGCTGCTGCCATTGACTTCGAGAGAGGAGTTGGAGGTGGGGCTGCGGAGGCCACACCCACTGGGGACCAAGCTCCGCCCACTGCGGGGCAGGCCCCACCCGCCGGCCCCGCCCACCTGGCTCCGCCCACTGACCACGCCCCCCAGGCTCCACCCACTTCGGGTGAAGTCGCGCCCACTGGCTCCGCCCACCGGGACCCGCCCACTGACCACGCCCCCCAGGCCCCGCCCACTCTGGACATGGCCACGCCCACTGGCTCCGCCCACCAGGCCACGCCCACTCAGGCCACGCCCACTGGCCCCACCCACTGGGCCCCGCCTGCTCAGGCCCCGTCAACTAGCTCCATCCATCCTGTCACGCCCGTAGTTTCTACGGCCCCTCAAATGGCTCCTCAATTGGAAAGCATAATTGGGTTAATTCAGTCTTTGCAAGATTCTCAAAGGGCAATGATGGAGGCACAAGACCGCAAGCTCGGCGCCTTGCAAGAATCACAAGACCGCAAGCTCAGCGCGTTGCAAGAGTCACAAGAGTCACATGATCGCAAGCTCGGCGCTTTACAAGAGTCACATGATCGCAAGCTTGGCGCTTTGCAAGAGTTGCAAGAACGCAAGCTCTGCGCCTTGCAGGAGTCACAAGAGCAACAAAAAGTCCTCCAAGAAAAAGCACTTGGAGCTATAAAGGATGTAAGTGACACGGTGGTTAAGCTCCGAAAAGATGTCGACATAATGGACGAACGAGTTACGGGGTTAGGATTGGATGTAGAAAATGTGAAAACCGGCCTCACTGAACTTCAGAAGAAAGTAGTGCGCCTGGAAACCACAGGAGTGGCGGTGTCTAGTGGAACTACCGGAGTGGTGCAAGTGGTACAAGGACCAAGAGTTAAAGTGCCACCATACGACGGTACTACTTCATGGAACGCTTATCGTCAGCAATTCCAGACGGTTGCTTCTGCCAACGGATGGACTGACGAACAATGCCTGACCGCTCTCACTGTTGCGCTCAGAGGGCAAGCTTTGTCGGTCCTAGAAGCACATACAGGGAAGGGGTTCCAAGACCTGATGGAGGCCCTTGAATCCAGATACGGGGAGCGACACCTGGAGCACGTGTTCCGTGCTCAACTTCGCGACAGAGTCCAACGCTCAGGAGAGGGACTACAGCAATGGGCGTTGGAAATTGAAAAACTCGTCAAGAAGGCGCACCCAGGAGCCGATTCCAAAATGGTCGACACGAATATTGTACAAGCATTTGTCGACGGAATCAGGGACCTCGAGGTCAGAGCTGCAGTGAGGCTACGTCACCACACCTCGCTAAAGGAAGCATTGGCGCATGCTTTGGAGGTCGAGGCTGTTCGCCGTGACATACGACAGACCCATAAGATCCATGAGGTCTCTGAGGAAGTTAAGGAGGTCAAGGCCCCCACGAAGAGGAGTTTTGGAGCCATGTGCTACAAGTGCGGTGAGAGGGGCCATCTTCAGCTTAACTGCCCGCAGAAGGAGACCCAGATGGCAAGGATGAAAAGGCTCGAGGAACAAGTAGAGGAGCTGAAGAAGCAAGGAGCTTCGTCCCCTGCCCGGGATCAGGGAAACGAATAAAAGCCAGGACTAAGGGGCGAGTACTGGCTGACGCGGAAGAAGCCCCCATAACTGTTATCTCCCAAGCATGCAGCGGGAATAGTCTTGTGATTCAGGGGACTATTAACAGGACGGATTGCAAAATGACTCTAGACACAGGAGCCTCTAGAACGATAGTGAACCCAAATCTGGTAAAAGCTGCAAGAAGACACAAGAGGAGAATTAACTGTCGGCTCCTTACTGCCTCCGGTCAGCCAATACCCGTCCTGGGAGAAATGTCAGTTACGATTAATGTAGGGGGGTCCTCATACCTTCATGACGTTATTGTGGCTGATATTATGGATGATTGCATCTTGGGTTTGGATTTCATGAAGAAGCACAACTGCAGAATTAATGTCGCTGACGGAGTTTTCAAGTGTGGCGAAGAAGAAATTTTCATCCTTGGAGGCGCCTGCGGGAAAGTCGCATGTGTAAAGGAAGTCATCATACCTGGACGAGCGGAAGCTAGAGTGCTCGTAAAACTACCGCCAGCTGGAAAGAAGAAGTCAAACAGATGCGTGTTGATCGAAGACATACCTACCAAGACATCAGCGCGAAAACTGATGACGGCGAGAACCCTTGTTAGTGGAAGCAGTAACGCTGTGGTCAGGGTTTTGAATCTGGGTGATCACGAGATCTGCTTGAACAAAGGTGACGTCATTGGAAAGTGCGAGGAAGTTGTCTGGATGAGAAAGTGTAGTTCGATCACAGGCTCAGACTCAGCAAACAGCAGCAACTATGGATTAGTGACTGAGCTACTCGACGACTGCAAGAGTAATCTGACTTATTCGCAGAGCATGAAAGCTAAGAAGTTTTTACAACGCCACGCGAATATCTTCTCCAGTCAGGAAGGCGACCTTGGAAGAACGTCGATGGTTCAGCACAGGATAGATACTGGAAACGAGAACCCAATTCGTCAACGAGCAAGACGGATACCCATTGCAAAGGAAAAAGAAGTTGAAGGCCTTTTGGAGGATATGAGAAGGCATAAGATTATTGAACCGTCTGCAAGTCCGTGGTGCTCACCTGTTGTATTAGTGAAGAAGAAAGATGGCAGCACAAGATTTTGTGTGGACTACAGGCGTCTCAATGATGTCACTAAGAAGGACAGCTATCCATTACCTCGAATCGACGACACTCTGGATACCTTGAGTGGCATGAAATGGTTCTCGACCCTGGACCTGAAATCTGGATACTGGCAGGTGGAAATTCACCCAAAAGACAAGGAGAAGACAGCTTTTTCCACCGGTAAAGGTCTATGGCAGTTTAACGTCATGCCCTTTGGATTGTGCAACGCACCTGCCACATTTGAGCGACTCATGGAGTGTGTACTGGCAGGCTTAGTTGGAGAGGCTTGCTTAGTCTACTTGGACGACGTCATCATTGTTGGCCGCGACTTCGAGGATCATTTGCGAAACTTAGAACGAGTTTTCGCCAAAATAGAGGGGGCCAAGTTAAAGTTGAATCCGAAAAAGTGTCGTTTATTCAGGAGTAAGGTCAACTATCTCGGCCATGTTATCTCCAGTGATGGAATCCAGACGGACCCGGAGAAACTGGAAGCAGTTCAAAATTGGCCAACCCCTAAAAACAAAACTGAAGTGCGGGCATTTCTCGGCCTGTGCTCCTACTACAGGCGTTTTGTTAAGGGATTCTCAGAGATAGCCAAGCCTTTACATCGGCTGACAGAAGATAAACGACAGTTTATGTGGGACGAGACTTCTGAAGATTCTTTTCAGAAACTGAAGAAACGTCTGTGTGAAACACCAATCCTGGGGTATCCACAACCTGAAGGCCAGTTTATAGTAGACACGGACGCAAGCAACACGGCCATTGGAGGGGTGTTATCTCAAAAACAGGGTGAAAGAGAAGTTGTAATTGCATATTTCAGCAAATCTTTATCTAAGCCAGAGAGAAACTACTGTGTAACAAGAAGAGAACTCTTGGCTGTCGTAAAGACGCTACAACATTTCAGCAAGTATCTCATCGGCAGACAGTTTTTACTGCGAACTGATCACGCAGCGTTGAAGTGGCTACTGCAATTCAAGAACCCTGAAGGTCAAGTAGCTCGATGGATTGAACAGCTCCAGGAGTACGACTTCAAGACGGAACACCGCAGCGGAAAGGCGCATGGGAATGCCGACGCACTTTCACGAAGGCCGTGTTCAGAAGATTGCAAACACTGTGTTAAGCAGGAATCTAATGAAGTGACATTAAAGTTGACGAAAACAAGTCCTTTGGGCCCATGGGAGAATGATGCTATGAGGGAGGCTCAAGAAACAGATGACGACCTACGGCACATCATCACATGGAAGAAACGAGGTGACGAAAAACCAATCTGGAGTGAGGTTGCACCCACTGGCGCTGTCACTAAGGCGTACTGGGCGCAATGGGACAGTCTGATACTTCAAAATGGAATACTTTACCGAAAATGGGAAAAGACTAACGGCAGAGAGTTCCATCTTCAGATAGTTGTCCCAAGAACGAGAGTACCGGATGTTCTCCGTGAAATACACGATGGCGTATCAGGAGGTCATCTAGGTGTTAAGAGGACGTTAACAAAAGTGCGAGAACGATTCTACTGGTTGCATTGTCGAGATGATGTACAGGATTGGTGCCGCAAATGCACTACTTGCGCTGCAGTGAAGGGACCACAGACCAGGAGCCGTGGGAACCTGCGGTTGTATAACGTTGGCGCACCGTGGAAACGAATTGCAGTTGACGTAGCTGGGCCATTTCCCGTGACGGAATCAGGAAACAAGTACTTTATGGTCGTCATGGACTACTTCACCAAATGGCCCGAAGTGTTCGCCATACCAAACCAAGAAGCTACAACGGTTGCTTCTAAGCTAGTCGAAGAAGTAATATCTCGCTTTGGTGTGCCTCTCGAAATCCATTCCGATCAGGGCAGGAACTTCGAATCGCAGGTCTTCCAGGAAGTGTGCAGAATTTTGGGAATGCATAAGACGAGGACCACCGCGTACCATCCACAGTCTGATGGAATGGTTGAGAGATTTAACCAGACTCTAGAGAGGCATTTGGCGAAATTGGTAGATGACAGACAAAAGGATTGGGACAAGTATATACCACTCTTCCTTCTCTCGTACCGTACCGCCGAGCACGAGAGCATAAAAGCTACCCCGGCTTATGTCAATTACGGTAGAGAACTACGAATACCAATAGACCTCTTGACAGGAGCGTCACCGGGAGAACCAAAGACCGTACAAGACTATGTCTGCGATTTAAGGGAAAAGATGCACTACATACACGCCATGGTTCGGAAAAATGGGTTACAGTCAAGTGAGAACATGAAGACCAGATACGACCGGAGATCGAACACGAGCGGCTTCGAAGAAGGGTCACTGGTATGGCTGCATAACCCAACTCGCCGAAAAGGGAAATCTCCAAAGTTGCAGACCAAGTGGGACGGCCCATATAAAGTGGTTACCCGATTGAATGATGTGACTTACAGGATTCAAAAGCCACCAAGAGGCACATTCAAAGTGGTACACATAGACCGTTTGGCGCGCTATCATGGCAGTAACAACGATGCTCGGGACGAGCATCTCTAAGAGGGGAGTAGTGTTACCGATACGGGCAGTTGTTTACCTGCGCGCGACAGTTGCGCGTACCTTCTAGAAAAGCCCGACCCTTGTTTATGTGAATTGTGTTACGGATACGGGCAGTTGTTTACCTGCGCGCGACAGTTGCGCGTACCTTCTAGAAAAGCCCGACCATTGTTTATGTGAATTGCGTATTTACGTAAACAATCCAGAATAGAACGTTCCAGAAGGCGAAGTGGGCCATATAAAAGGTAAACAAGCCGGCAGTCGGGGCAGTTCGATCCGAGCGATCATCAAGGCGACTTCAAAAGTGAGAACAAGTGATCAATAGTGAGTGATTGTGATAGTGAACTAACGACTCGGCTACGACCTAGGACAGTGATAGTGCTCAGTGATTTGGATATAGTGCTTAGTGTTTGGACTTAGTGATTTGTGTGAGCTAGTGTTTGTGAATAAAGTCTTCAAGAGAGTCACCAGGTCTTTCTCTCCGAATCCTCGAACCCTAGCACGTAACAATATAATAGAAGATATAGAGTTTTAGCAGCCTCTTTTATTTAACATGTTAGAATATTTTGTATACTTACCTATACTGATATTTCTATACATATTTTTCTTTTCATTTGCACAATATCTTTCGAAGCAACTTTAAACTAACCGGCGTCGGGATAAACGTTTTAAAACCTTTTATAATTGACTTCCAAATAAGTGTACCACTAGTCAATTCGAAGAAAATAAAACCGAATTAAGAGTCGGCTCGGTGATTTCAATCGCAACAAAGTTATATGAAAATTGGCCTGATGGCCTGACCGTACTGTCGACACTGACGAGGATGTATTTTAAATTAAGAATTCAGGCCCAGGCCAACGGCCGCGAATTCCAGGCCGAAAGGGCATTTGATTGATTACTTTCTATAATCAATTGTGTTATGATACTGCAATCAAAATAATTGGTGACAGGACCTATGAGAAAATAAGATAATATGCGAATAAAAAATTTAACCGGCTTCCAAAATTAAGGATTTTATTATGTTGTAATTTTTTGAAGTGAAAACTTCTTTAGCGGCGTTGAGCACTTTTGTGGGATAGGTAAAAACTGTGAAACGTCAGATTCTCGTGCTGATCGAAAAACCTTGGAAAAACCGTATGACGGTTGGAGAGTAGTGTTTTGTGTCGAACTCGAACTCGAACTCGAATTGATTTCGATTAATTAAAAAAATAGACTTTTTAATATTCGATTTTCATAAAAAATGAGTTAAAAAAATGCACAACGTTAATAATCAAGTTTTCACTTCTGCCGGCACTCCCGGAGTGCATTTTTTTAAATGTAATAAGGGGGCAAATGAGCAAACGGGTCACCTGATGGAAAGCAACGTCCGTCGCCCATGGACACTCGCAGCATCAGAAGAACTGCAGGTGCGTTGCCGGCCTTTTAAGACGGAACAGGGTAATATGGGAGGGTAGGGATGGGAAGGGAAGGGAATAGGGGAGGCTAGGGAAGGGAATAGGGTAGTGGATTGGGCCTCTGGTAAACTCACTCACTCGGCGAAACACAGCGGAAGCGCTGTTTCACGCCGGTTTTCTGTGAGAACGTGGTATTTCTCCGATCAAGCCGATCGTGCCGAAGCATGGCTCTTCCACGTATACATTAGGTGTAAAAGTTTTAATTTTACCTTTTTATAATGTTAACTAAGCATAGGCAGCATTTTATAGGAGGACAATAAATATACTTATAAAAAACTTTTTTACTTTGACTTTAAAATCAACTCGGGCGGTACGATTACAATGTCTTTTATCTTTTTTTCCATAATCCATGGTCATTTCGGGCTTTCATGCAATTGGAAAATAATGGCCATTAAGAATGTAAAGTGTATCGTCGTTTATCGCGATTTTATATTCAAACTGTCGCGTGGTGTATGATTTGGCAAATGATAGTGTTAGAGTGCGCATGCGCCGGCGGGCAGGCACGCAAGCGCGGCGCAGGCGCAGGGATGTTACATTATCGGGATAAATATATTTGCAAATCAACTTTGTTGCCAACCAAACAGGACAATTTGATACTTAATTTTATGGAAAGCTTTTGTATAAAAAAATACAGTTTATTGGTATTTGGTGTCAAGTGTTTTGTTCTATCGGATAGTACCATAATAATTTATTTTAATTAGAGGTAGATTATAACTTTAAATTCGATAATTTTCATATAATTTCTACTACATTATTCAAATTATACGAAACGCTGATCATTCTTTACGTTAATTATAAAGCAGTAAAATACAATAGACCTATTATTATTATAGGTACCTATTTAACCTAAGGTTTGCCTAACCTAGTATTAAACAATACCAGTCCATTTTAAGTGCAATTCGTGCAACACCCGTTGCACGTGGTAAGGTCGCACTTTCAAGTCCCAGTTATTTTTCACCTAGGCCATAGAGCCACCTAGGCCACAGGCCAAATGAATCATAGACAATCAAAGACAAGCCACATTACCTCGACAGAGGAGTTCCCGGGGTAACAAATGAGGAACACGAACCGAAATCACGAGCGCGGGATTTTTCATGCTAAATTCGCCGGGAGCGCCAGGTGTTAGCGTGCATTCACACTTTGAGCATTAGCATAATATTGTTAAGAAATTTTAAAACAACCCCCGATTAATAGATTTTAAATAGATAAAGCCAAATTGTTCAGCACTGAGCTTTTATGATGAACTAAAGCTTAGAACACTCTCGATAAAGTCGGCGGTTGAATTATAAAAACTAGATCAAAATCGTCCCAGCTGTTCGTATGCTCCAATGCCACGGATACACACACAGACAGAAAGACAAACAATCAGACAGACAGGTCAAACTTATAACACAACTCTTTTTCGTCGGGGGTTAATAAGAAAGTTTTGATTACCGTATTTTAGCTTAAAATCTGTAACAGTTTTAAGATATTTCTCATAACTTTTACATGCTACTAAATTATAAAAGGAAAGACTTCCTTAATCAAATCTAAATCAAAACGTATCACAGACACAATTATTAATATTCAATTATCATGCGGCTGCCGGGGGCCGCTTGGGGCTTGATGGGTTAACTAAGATTACAGATTAAGATGTACAAATTCTAAAGATCAGATACATCACAGTCATATCAGAGACACGCAAGCAATAATTATTTGAATGCGTTAAAATTGCTAATAGTAGCCAGAATTGGATAGTGGATAAGTCTAACGCTCAACAGCAATTATTTATCTATGATTTTTTTTTAAAGGCTCTAGGTAGAGCAATATATTATTATAATACTACCTAGCTCTGTAACTAGTTCAATGCTGGGAAACATAGGAAGATCGTTCGTAATGCTCCTACTAAGGAGTCCCACACAAAACTGCGATTCATTTTTATTATGAATTTTGTCGCAGATGCGATGCGAACTAGCAGTTATGTGTGGAAGATCCAAAGTCTAAAGCAAATTTTAAAAGTTACAGGTGCTGTGTGGAGCCCCCATAACACTGGCGCTCGAGTCGGCGTTTTCAAAGCGTATGTCATTTCAGTATTAGCGTATTTATTATTGTCTGAGTAATGACTGCGCCGGCGCAATCCGCGAACGATATCGTTCCATTTTTAATTACTCTCGTTACTCATGATTGCTACAACAAAAAATATTTTTTAATGATGACAACACAGATATAAATTTTTCCATTTACTCACTAACAAATAGCCTTATTTTTACGATTTCATTTTCATTTAAATAGGGGAGACTGGGGCTGGAAGTTCCCGGGGTAAGTTGTTCCGACGATAATAACTTTGTAAAGGAAAAAGATATCAATACTCGTAAAGTGCGTCGTGTTGAATTATCTATGGTATAAATAGCTTCCTCATAATATCTATTTTTACATCACTAGTTTAATGGTACATCACTAGATGTCTTTTGTAATCTATGCCTTTTTTCTGGTCTGTCATCCGTGTTCTGTGGTCGTGCGCTTTGCATTAATTAGAACGTAGTTTTGCAATAATTACTTTTATTTTCACTAAAACCAATACGTCGTATAAGCGTCAGGTGACACGCCGGGTTGGCAACCATTTTAGTTGCTCTGACGGCGGCGGTGGAGTGGCTGTGCACACCGGCTATTAGAACACCACCTTATTAAATATTTTCGTAATTAATCTTTTTGGTCTATTTTTATTTATTATTGAACGATTTATTTGCGTCTTTACTATTTAAGAGTGGCATTAGTTAGGCGTCTTATTGTTTGAATGTTTTTTCAATTGATTTCGTTAGTTTACTTATATTACAATTTTTATACAAAATTTCAATTTGGGGCTACAAGTTCCCTCCTAAAGGGGCTGGTTGTTGAAGGGAACATTCAACGCGGGGTTGAATGTTCCCTTCCGAAATTTTGCAAAAATATGCCTGTAGAAAAATAAGTATTAAGAAATTGGCAGAAATGACTATACTATTACAGAGACAGATTGAGGTTCTTTAATAGATGCAAATATTAAAAATTTATCTTATCATTTTCACCATACAATTCCATGTTATTTGAAAATCGAAACTTTCAGCCCCGGTCTCCCCTACTTATAACATGATAAACTATCGTGTTGGGCTTACTTTTACTAGAAATTAGTTTGGTTTGGTGCCATGTTGGTAAACTAATGATGGTGTTTATGAGTTAATGAAGCTATTAATGGGTCCCATTTAACACTGTGTACTGGTAATTAACTGTTGGGCTATAAGAGTGACAGTACAATGGGCAGGACTGAGGACAGGCGGAAGAAGGGGCCCAGGGGGTGGGGACCGGGTAGTTGGGGACAGGAGCTAATGGTGTTATGTAACAGTTACGTCAGATGAAAGGGAAAGGATAATGTTACAGATTTAAAGTAAGTGAAGTATAAGAGAGGTAAATGTAAGTTGCTAAGTAACGAGATATTGCTTGAAAAGCCAATGCACAGCAATTACTTTATCTCGTCGAGACTGTACACGTACGTGTTTCGGATGTATAAGATGTAGCGCCGGACAGCCAGAAAGACAGAGCACTTTTACATTAATGATATCATTAGATTGCAGATTGTGTAAATTGCATTGATGAAAATATCCATATAATATAAGTAGTGTAGCTATGAGTTTCATTCATGTAATGAAAAATTATTGTCAATTAACTGTTCTGAATTAGAATTTCGTGTTTTCCCAAACGCTACAGCAGAAATCGCGATCATCTAAACGCGCTGTAAAGGTGATCACCAACCCTAAACAAAAGAACAAAGAAACGAGCAACAAATAAGCGAGCGACAATCGGTTCTAAAATTAAGATCGGCCGATTTACCGCGCTAACCCCAGTCACGACATCGTTCACAACGCGCCGACACCGCTGACTGATCTTCCGACAATTTCCGGCTTTTCTGAATCGGTTTAAAGCGGACATCTTACGAGATGCGATTTTGGCTAAATTGAAAGAAGGAGTGACTCGAAGATGAAAATCCACACTTAGGTATAAGCGTGGCCATTATGATCATCAGTCTATCGCCGCGCCGACACGTCTTCTGCTAAACGTAGGCTAAATGTCCCACCGGTAATTTCGTTCGTGTAAAAATTATGTCGTGCTTAAACGGTACATTTTTTATCTCTTAACATGAATCCACTTAACCAATTTTGATGATACTTCAAATACCAGCAAACAAGAATCATACCTTTTCATAATTCATCATGGTCCATGGATACAAATTCCTACTTGGTACAACTAATGTATATTCTGTACTCCTACAAAAAGATTTGCACCTACGATGTTGCCCATATATCGTCCGACTAGTCGTCGGATCGTGTCGGCTGTCCGATGTCCGCGGTCGTGTCCCGCGGGCAATAGCTCACCGCTATTTGTACTAGCGGTCCGGTGATTTGCGACTCGGTTACTTATCGCTATCACGAGTACATTGTTGTGCTTACCTCCACTATGAACGGTAACTTCCAATATAGAAACTGAGACAAATTATAGCTATACTACATGACGCCCGCAACTCTGTTGCGCCTAAATTCATTATCGCGCGGAACCGTATCTTTTATCGGGATTAAAAGTATCCTATGTCCGGTCCCGGGGCCGGGACTCATAATTTCCCTATACCAAACATCAAAATCAGTGGGTTTGGGCGTGAAGAGGTAACAGACAGACAGAAAGATAGATAGAGAGGCAGACACACTTTCGCATTTATAATAAAAATATGGATGTAGTGATAAGCAAAATTAGTCTTAGTCTTGCAAAGTTGATTTGGTCTTGAAAAAAAAAAAACCCCAGAAAATCTAAAAAAATAAGGCTAGGATCTTCTTTTTTTGTTTTTCTTGGAATTTTCTTGAATTTTCATGAATTCTGGATTTAAATTTAAAATTGACCAATGACTCAGGAATTCACATTAGTCATCCAAAGTGTTTTGTCACGTGATTCACATTTCCCTGCAATCTCAACCCGAATAGACTACGGCCTTACTTCGGGCTAAGTAAAGAATAGCTTTGTTTGAGTCAACATCCTAGCTATGTAAGGCTAAGGGCAAGTATTGTCACTAACAACAAAACTTGACAATGTAGATAGCTGTAACTAATGTTCGTCGATACCTCCTTTCTCACAATCGGTCTACGTTAAAGGGTAGGATAATGACCTCCTTTTCGACGTCAGTTAAAAAAAATACGTAAATGTAAGCTTTTTGGTATGTAAATCTTTTGTGGAACGGAACAGAGAACAACATGAGCTACCGCTGCGTAGACGCAACACTAGAGGACTTACATGTGTCATTCTTCTGGTGCTAAGTACAATACCGACAAAGTTCCTAAGTTCTACTAAATATGTATAAACTTTTTCTGCACCAATGCTGCCTGCGAAGTAGTAGACCTAAATCTGCGAAGAAAATGTATATTTTTTTGCACTAATGTTCTGTGCGAAGTAGCAGACTTACGTCTGTGTTCTTGAACTCTGGATATTCATTGTATGACTGTTCATTTTGCACATTATATATAGAATTCTATGCTCGTGACTGCTCTAACAGTTATGGCTGTCAACGGTTCGCGATCATTTATCTCGCCGGATCGCCATTATTCGGTTGTGACTCGGATCTTTGGCGATTAATTTTCTAATCGAATTCTCGCTGGCTACGATTAATCGATGTCACTTCTATTACGTGGTAGGCGTGGCTGGAATACCAAATCGATTTTCAGACTTGCAAATACGGTACGAGCTTAAACTAAACAACAATTAATTTAGTATTGAAATCGGACCTACATAGATTAGCTGCGTAGTGAGAGTCAAAGTAGTATCAACGTCATTTCCGTCATAAAGTTTATTTAGCTTTAAAGTTCTCTTTATTTTACGAAACAACTCATAAGATTACTCGATATATGTAAGGTTTTCTGTATCATTTACTAGAAATAGAACGCAGAAATATTATAAAAAATATTCCTGAAATAATAAAGACTATAAAAACTATAAGGTCAGTATCGGCTCCGTATAAAATTCTCTCTTGTTTAGCTGCAAAATCGTTACCAATCGAATAGTGCTCTTAAAAGTAATTCTCATCTGGAGTTTTAGCCAAAATGACACCGATAGTAATTTAATTATCAAATGACGCGCGAAAAATAAAATACAAAGCCAAAGTATTTTAGCTAAAGGGCCGGGATTTAGGCTCAGAATACTTTAGGCTATCTAGGCATTGCCTAGGTCTACGCCCAGTATGAGTAATCACCGTGCACTAGTTAGCATTTAGATAAGACATTAATTCGCGCTGTCACAATACCGGCCAAGTCCGAAACGTATTCAATTTACAGATACATATCAGATCAGCTAAATTGTAGGGTAGCTGTGACGTTGCTTCATAGATATTTATGCAATGTCTAAAGCCTAGCCTAGGCTTTTATGAAAAAAAATAGACAGCATTTTTACAACCTACAAATTGCCAAGTAGATTTTAGTAACGAGCATTTTATTTTTAAGTAATTGAATACAGTGTTCTTATTTTTCATTCGCCCGTTTAAAGCATAAAAATTCATATCTCAATTTCAAGAAGACCACAATAATGTAAAATGTATACCTACTCAAGTTTTAAGAAAACTCTTTCATTAAGCGGGTCCTTAGTGTTCAAAGCCTTATCAATTAGGGCCCAGCACAATAGCCAGATCGTTGTCTCGACAGGCCACGGCGCGGGTTCGAGTCCCGTTCACAAAATTCAGGTTAAAAAACGGCAACGGTACTAACCCAGTATTTCTCAGACCACAGACTAATTAACAGTAAGTTGACTAACTAGAGTAACTTTTTCTCAGTTAAATGACATTAGATTTTATTTAAAAAGCCCGTCATATTGGATGCTTGGCTTTTGTATAGACATGAGCCTATTCCTATAATATTCCTTCCAATTTCAAATATCCCGCCAACCGGGCGTATCGCCTCGCGTCCAATCGCTGCGCGGGAACATTCTCAGAAAAAGATGGCTGCTTGAGACATTGTGCGTGCGCGCGTGTGTGGCTAAAAAATCTAGAAATAAGAAACTAATAATCTCGCTATTAGTTTGCTGACTGGATTGTGCTCAATCTACCGTGGTGAATTTGTGGTGCTATTGTTTAACGCCACTAAATGTGTCTTCAAAGGCTCTTCGTCTGCCGGCCGGCGACATAGCGACCCCCGAGTTGAAGAAGAGAATTTCCTTTAGTCCAAACCTTTCCCAGGAGACTGTCTTTACTATTCTACTCCTGGGGATTCACCGGGTATTGAAGCACAAGCTTCAGGGAAATGCAGCTGCCTCTCCAGCGAGAATCATACAGCTTTCTTCTCAAGTATTGATTAGCCCGTGACGAAATAAAAACGTTGTCGTTATCATGGCGTTATTTTAAAAACTGCTTGAATACTAATTTGTTTCCTATTGCGATATTATATTGCTGCAGTGTTTTCATGCTAGACGGCAGCACCAGCACGGGCAGTAAACAAAACGGTTTGTTTGTCGTTTAGCAACGTTTCTGTCAATATTCTGACACACAGAACATGTTGCATACCGCATACGTCATATTACTCTGTTTCTTTTTAAATTTTGCACGCGATTGTCATAGTAAAATATGCCGCACTGTAACAATAACTGTAACAACCCATGTAACCATGTTTTTGAGCAAATAAATATGATTATGATTATACGGTATGCAACATGTTAGATTTCCGAATTCCGACCTTTGCGTAATATTTCTCCTCCTCTATATTCTTTCTTCTTTTGCACACCTCTCTGTTTATATTATACACTACTAGCTGTCCCGACAAACGTTGCTTTGCCATAATTTATAGTATTTCGCCCAAATTTTATTAAAGTGACTAAATTTATTAAGTATGTCGCCATGGCAACGTCGATCGCTATCCTGTCGCACAAACAATGGTCGCCGTCAGTCTCAGGTTGTAATAATTTACTATTTATTATTTATTCAACAAATGCACTTATCAATATATAAAGTACCCAGTAGCCGATTCTCAGACCTACTGATTATGCATATAAAATTTGGTAAAAATCAGTAAAGCCGTTTCAAAGGAGTTCGCTGACTAACATTGTGACACGAGAATTTTATATATAAGAAGATTTTACAGCATCAATATAAAAGTTGTAATATTAACAGAAATATCTTAAACGTTTTCAAATAAATAAAAAAATATAATCCTCGTCGTAAAATCCAGAACAAGATAATATTATAAATGCCACGTACAAATTGTGTTTTGTGCATTAACACATCAGTACCAATAAGCTATATTTAAAACTTGTCCTATTAATAAGGTAGGTCCGTAAGTTATCGAACTAAACTTCCCATATTATGTTACCTAAAGCCTTAAGTACCTGTTGCATTACTGACTTCAATTATTTCTCGTAGAAATTGTCTGTTATTTGAGTATATTTTATGTTTAGTTATCAGAGAATCTATTCATGGCAGAGATGGTGGAACAACGTTATTTGGTCGAGTTATGTAAAGTCCCTGAAGGACTGAGATAACTTGACCAAATTATGTGGGTCCACCAACTGCCTAATCAATTCCTCTAATAGGTAGTCAATACATAGAGTAGGTTTCATACAAAGAACCAGCATTAGCATTTGCGTTTATTTGAATAGAATTGAGTATACCATACTTTTATTGAGAGTAAATTGCGTTTTGACTTAAAATAAGTCATCAGCGCAAATGGACCTGAATGTCTTAATTTAATTGGTAAACGAAGAGCACGCGGACATTATTAGTTTTTTCGCTGATTCACTTCAAGCTTAACGCGAATAGACAGTCATGAATCAGCGGAACTATAATGGTCACATAGCAATTCCTCTCAATCAATTCACAAAATGTAATGTCAAAACTGTCAAAGTTACGAATGCCAAAGTAGGACGAATTTAGACCAATTGAATTGGTCAAACTTACGAATGTCAAATAAGTACGAATTTAGGCCAATTGAATTGGCCTAAATTTGACATTCGTGAGTTTGACAGTTTTGACAATTCATCTTGTCCCGGAGACCGCAGGTCGTAGCTCGTAACTCTGTACTAAGATTACTCGTAAACCTTGCAATGTATACAGGGTGTAACAAGACAAAGTGATGATACTTTGGGGTGTGTATGAGTCCCCTGTATAAAGTTTACTGTAAAAGTAGCAGCGCTGAAACAGTTCATTTTTAAATTCTATAGGAAAACTCCCGACGTTGCGACTTGTGCATTTCTCATAGAAACATAAAAGTCAAAAATAATAGTTTCAACGCTGCTGCTTTCACAGTACTCTATAAGATAAACTTACACACCTTAAAGTATTAATAATTACCAAATTGTTTTATAACACCCTGTATGCATAATCCTGTTTTTTTACTTCATCTAAGCCAAAGTCCTAATGAGCTCAAGTTCTTTAATAAAATTAGTGTGAACGGCCTGCGTGAACATCTTTAGTAAGTTGTTTACTATTTTATGTTTGAATTCCGAACGTTCTCCTACCTGTGGGACGAGTAGGCGTTAGTCCACTATAAAAATGTTGACTCTTCTCGGCCCATAAAAATTACTATTTATTTGAAGATTTTATCTACGCCTATAAAATTATTTCGCAAGGCTTATCTAAGGTAATAAGAGGTATTAAGATCAATAAGAATTAGGTAATAAGATCAATAAGATTGTAGTGTAAATCATAGGTATAAAATATAGTGTTATACATAGGCTGCACTAAAAATATCGGGAATGGAATTGGAATACTTCCACTATTCCTGTCATATTAAAATCTTTTTAATTGAAAACTCCTTGGTTTTAAAAATCGAATACCATTTATTTATTTAAAAAAAGATTCTCGGTCTTGTCACAAGGTCTTGTCAAACTTGTTTAGTCGTTGAGAAAATGGAATTGACTCGAGAAAATTCTAGAACGATGATTTATTATGACTTTCGAAGTGATTTAACACAAAAACAGTGTGTTGATCGGATGATTTCTGCATTTGGTGATGAAACCCCATCCAAAACCACAATTTGTCGCTGGTTTGCTTAATTTCAACGTGGACCTGTCAGGCTCAGTGATGATCCTCGTCAAGGTCGTCCAAAAACTGCAGTCACCCAAGAAAACGTTGATGCTGTGCGTAAGCTGGTTGAGGAAGATCGACATGTGACATAACGCGAAATTCAGGCAACTTTAGACATTGGCATGAGTCAAATACAAATAATATTGCATGAACAATTAAGTTTAAAAAAGTTGTTTTCCCGATGGATACCGAATTTTCTCTGTGAAGAGCAAAAAGCGGCTCGCGTTACTTGGTGCGTCAGAACTCTCGAAAGATTCCACGCAGGATCCTCAAATGCTGTATACAACATCGTTTCAGGTGACGAATCCTGGATATATGCGTACGAACCCGAAACTAAAAACCAGTCACAAGTTTGGGTGTTCGAAAATGAGTTAAAGCCAACAAAAATTGTTCGTTCACGGAGTGTTGCAAAAAAAATGGTGGCCATGTTTGTCTCCAAAACCGGTCATATTGCGACTATTCCTCTTGAGGGACAAAGAACGGTTAATGCAGAATGGTATGCTAACATTTGTTTGCCACAGGTCGTTTCTGAACTCCGTAAAGAGAACTGCAACCGCCGCATCATCCTCCATCACGACAATGCGAGTTCTCACACCGCGCACAGAACAAAAGAGTTTTTAGAGCAAGAAATCATAGAATTATTAGACCATCCGCCGTACAGCCGCGACTTAAGCCCTAATAATTTCTATACTTTCCCTAAAATAAAGAATAAATTGCGTGGTCAGAGATTTTCATCACCTGAAGAAGCTGTGGACGCCTACAAAATGGCAATTTTGGAGACCCCAACTTCCGAATGGAATGGTTGCTTCAATGATTGGTTCCATCATATGGAAAAATGTGTCAAATTTCGCGGAGAATACTTCGAAAAGCAATAAACAAATTTTTAAATAGTACTGTTGTGTCACCTCCTTGATTCCCGAAATTTTCAGTGCCGCCCTCGTAGTCATTTAGAATCTAATATCAATTTGATCCTATAATTACTACTATACTGGTAGTACTACCTGTTCTTTTAGAGGGATATTCTTAACATAACGGGTAGAGAACTAGAGATTTTGAAAAACAATAATCAACAACATAACAAAACAATCAAAATTTATTAGTTTAGCTTACATAGCATAAATATATTAAAATAGTATAGGTATTTAGGAATAAAAAAGTGTGTTAAGCCTACAAGTTTACCAATTAAAATTTCAGTTGTTTTTAAAAGTGCTCTTCATCACAAAATCTGCTCATTTGGTCTAAAAATAAAACTCAAGAACGAATAACTATTGCATCTCGTTTGATGTTTGCTCATGACCACCACCGATAACCGTGGCTTGACAGTAATTAATTATTAAAATTGCCCATCGACTGCCGAGTACGCCTCTGGAGGGGCGCGGCGGTGGCGGCGTTCATTAGCGTTATCGGCGGGCGCGCGTATCTGCCGGGGCTTTTAGTCCGGAGATTCCTGGAGATGTGTAAATTTACACTTGACAGCTAGTTTATCTATTTTTTTTTTACTGTTTAGTGCGACTCAGAGTTGTTTTGGTAAAATGTTAGTTAATAGTCAAGTATGTATTTTGAGAGCCATGCTTTGGCACGAATGGGCCGGCTCGACCGGAAAAATACCACGTTCTCACAGAAAACCGGCGTGAAACAGCGCTTGCGCTGTGTTTCGCCGAGTGAGTGAGTTTACCGGAGGCCCAATCCCCTACCCTATTCCCTTCCCTCCCCTATTACCCTATTCCCTCTTAAAAGACCGGCAACGCACCTGCAGCTCTTCTGATGCTACGAGTGTCCATGAGCGATTGGGGTGCATTTAAAAATTTAGGTTTTTTTCTAATTTTTTTTATCATTTAAGCACCGAGCATTTCATACTATTATTTTTAAATTATTGATTGAAGTGTGTGTATTGTGCATTTTTTAAGAGCCTATGCTGCCCCTCTGCTGGGTAAAGACTAAAGGTATTCCACTCTTCGCGGTCTAACGCAGCCGTAAATAATTTACACAAGATTAATTAATTCTAAGATAAAAATAAATCTAAAAAATAATTCATATTCCGGACATATTTTACAATGTGACAAAAATTTACACGTCCACGTTTTTCCTAAACAGAGATAAGACAAATATAAAAATTAGTGTTATAGCTGTAATAAAAGTTTTATAGTCCTGAGTTTTGCATAATATAAGCTGTTGTACTCGTTCAACGAGGTGACATATTTAAATTAGACTTGTCTACCTAAATATTATTACTACCTGTTATGCAATGATTGCAACTTGCAAGAAAATGCTACAGAGCGTTTTCAAGCAGCTTAACTTGCCTTAATTTATTTTTTTTCCTAAAAATTCATAATCCATACTAATCTTATAAGTATGAAAATTTATCTGTCTGTCTTTTTATATGTCTATCTGTTACCTATTAACGCCAAAACCGCTTAACCTATTTTGCTGAATTATGGTGTGAGCTTACAAGATAGCAAAATTGATTAAAAAAAGCTCAAACAGCAAATCCCGTATACGTCCCGATCCACACTTACAAGATCAAAGGCGACAATATAATCCGGTACTGACATTCGCGTAAACCCAGATCAATATTGAATTACTGTACGGGTAATTATGTGGACTGACGCGGTGCGCCGGCGCAGCGAGACGGCGCGTAAAACTGTCGCGATAACGATCGCCAGATAGCGATCGGCTAGGACAGTTGCCCGACATTCGCGCCCCTGTCCGACGTAGCCGGAACTTCATTAGCCGACGTCATAGTTATCATTATCACCATTAGGTTTCATATAACTATCCACACTAATATTATAAATGCGAAAGTATGTCTATCTGTTTGTTACCTCTTCACGCCGAAACTGCTGAGCCGATTTTGCTGGGCATCAAGATACTTTGAGTCCCGAGAAAGCATATAGAATGCTTTTTATCCCTGAAAAATGGACAAATCCTGTACGGTAAACGAATATTGGGGCAACAGAGTTGCAAGCTGTCATCTAGTACAACATACTCTCTGTATTACGTACAAATATTTGTACGATGTAATAAAATTTAATGCGAAAATGTATAGCTTTCTTTTTTATCTACATCTTACAACTTCACGCTTAAACCTCTGACCTAACTTTATTGAAAGTAGGAAATACTTTCTGCAAAATGCATGTTTTCCACGCAATCATATTTGGTGCAACAAAGTTGTAGACCATATCTAGTTGTTCTATATATAGGTATTTTTATATATTTTATTCAAATTGGATTATTTTATCTTCGATTACGTTAAACTTCTTAGAAATCGCGCGTGACTTACAATACTAAGCAGCTGGTTACAAGCTATCTTGAATATCCACACGTTGCATTTCGTAACTCCTATGTTGACAAAAGCTGAAGATATCAAGACGTGTTGGTGAATTTGTAATTGTTTATTACTTTATTATGACAGAATATCGTTACAAGCTATTTACAAATCTAAAGGCCCTATCCACATTAGGGCAATGTTTGGTAGCCATGATTGCATAGCTGTCTTTATCGTACGTACCGACTATACGGAAAATCATAGTTTCATACTCCTGTAATGTTTGTAATAATTGTATCGACCAACATGTAGAAGCTGTATAATGAATGACTAATAACTAATAAGTTACAAGATATTCTGTGACGTGATACCTCCATAAATTGGTCACTTTTGTCATCAAATTTATGAAGTGGTAGTATGCAAGTGTCCATTATACAGGGTCGGTTTTGTACTTATTGTGGGGGCGTCGACCTCACTTTAATCCCGCAATTAGCATATTTGACAGATGGCCCGTCGGTCACCGCGGGCCCGCGGATAAATGCTCACCGCTCCCGCCGTACCCGATATATTATACATATTTATTGCATTGTTTAATGTATTGGCAATAAGAAATCAAAAGAATTTCATCAAATTGGACCTCGATAATACTGGTATTGGAATAACAGACAGAAATCATACAGCCAGAGATGCTGTTTTAAAAATCTTGTTCGATATAATTTATGGAAATTGAAAATCATCCCAATGGCTTCAGGCAGGAATTCCTACATAACCATGTTTTTATCGTATGGGGTAGCGCTAGATAAATCTGTCACGGGAGCCGATGGCAGGATCTACCAATTTATTTGGTTTTTTCGTGGTGTAATGTTACGTCGAGCGTCGGGCGGCAGATCTCCCGTCGCGCGATATGTTGATTTACGTTCCCTCGCGTGACCCGGCCGCGGCGCTGCGATCGCGCCGATAGCGATAGACTCGCAATATCGCGCATCGCCCTCGTGCCGATCCCGGGATTCCCCGCGCCGGCGCCCCCGCCCCCCGCCCCCGCGCTAGCTCCGCGCCTGAGATTGCTAGATTTCTTTGTGTTTCACACGATTCCGTCCGCAACAGGACCGGGCGAATATCATAAATTTAAACCGATAATATTTACTCGTCGATAGCGTGTCGATTATAAATTCACGCCGATGCATCGTAAACGCGATATCGAGATATCGAAATTCAATTTCTCGTTAAAAATTAAAATGATTGCGAGCGTTTGTCAAATTAAAGTTATTATATGCGTTAACGTCAGGATTTTTCGCCATCAGATCCCTCGCGGGTTTTATTATCCTAATATAATTTGATGTTATGAAGTAAATATAAAGCTTTAAGTGCGTACATCCGATACGCGGACGTAGCTTTTGCGATGATACTTTATCAATTTGTTAAGTGGCAATCGACGATGAAGTAATCGCATGTCTATTTCATGGTCCCTGTCTCGCGGGTTTTATGACGTAACGGGACAAGCTGTCGGTCATCTAACGTGAAGTTACAGCCAAAGGTGTAGGAAGAGATTGTCAGTTTGCTTCATAATAATTAGATATATTATGGACTACGTAAGTGATACCACACGTAGGAAAATCTTCAGTACCTGATTTAAAAATATTTTTAGGCAGGTGATTTGACAAACATTTTACCAAGCAAAACCTGAGCTTAGGAATTATTTCCGAAAACTACTAAAAGATTTTTATTTTGCTTGTAAAATAAAACACGTCAACATAAAGCAGGCTGTCCGTCAGTCTGTTAGTTAGCGAGATAAACTTGCAAATTCCCTTAATGTACGTATCGCAGGGCTCAGGGCCCGATAAGGGCGAGCGCGTATTTCGGTAACGAACATCTTTAGATATGGAATGCATTAATTAATGACATAACTCACTCGGTGACCGATGTGGTAGAGGCTTTTTGTTTTAGAGATTATTTGAGTCATGGTACAATAATGTGAGTTGGATCCCTCGATCGGGGATTCTAGGAAATGTTATTGTATTCTATTGTTGTCGCGATCACCGGTGCTCGTACGGCTTGATGGGTTATGGGCGTTCCTTACAGAGATACCGTAATTTACCGTATTTCAAGCCTTATAAACTCATAATTTGAAAGCTACAAAGTTATAATAATAATACAGCAATATTTTTTTTATATTTATTTATTTATTAGGCATATCAACAATATAAACACACACATATACATTGATTACATTAATAACTACATTTTAGTGCTTATATCAATTACAGACATGCACAACATTATATTTTTATAAAAACACATCTGAGTATTCATGGATCATTTTCCGATTTAGGGATCCGTTTGTGAAATATTAAGTTTTAAAGTAGAAAAAATCATTAGAGTCCAGTGTCCCCCCCTTCTACCAGCTAAACGGTTGGTTCTGGAAATGTGAAAAAATTCACGGGAGTAGGAAATATGCTGAATTTAAAAGCAAAACTATCACGGCTAAAAAGACTTCATAAGTTATTGAGTAATAGTCGATCAACTAAAAAAAATGTATTCGGCGAAGTATAAATGAAACTTTTCGTTCAAATTCCTTTGAAAGTAACTGAGATGATGTTGTTAGAAGTGTAAAACACGCTATAAATATACATTCATTGATCATAAAAAATGTCAAAAACTAGCGGTACTACGGAACCCCTATATTGCACGTGGCCCGACACGCACTTGGCCGATTTTTTGTTTATTATACTCATGATATCAACTTCCAAAGTAAAACCAATTTATTAAAATTCAAGTATACATTCAGCATCTCCTTAGCATTTACAAATTACTTTTATTTGAAACCCACGCCAATAGATCGACAATATCATCAACTACATATTCCCCGTTTTAAAATTGTTTTAGGACAATTTTGAACTAAGATAAGTAAAAAAAGGTTTTGGTACGATCTCGGCAACGCGGCAAATGTATGGCCGAGGTCGTTTGTTCGGGGGACGGCCTTAAAGTTGAGTTTGTTATATCAGAATTGAAGACACTCAATCTGTAGCGGCGTTAGGGGGGAGGGGGGCGACGCTGAGTGACCACCGGCGCCGGATAAAAAGGGGCGCCGAAGGACAACAAAAATCACCTTTTTTAACACTACCAGTATCCTGGGTACCGAAGAAATCTAGCCCAGGGCGGTGATAGCGCTATAACCGGCACTGCATCCAATAGAATTGGCGTGGTTTAGTTTTTTAAAAAGAGAAATAATAACATGACTTTGCCACCAAGGAACTGCATAATAAGTTGGAGTAACTACTCTTGGATGACGGTATTTTTTAAATCTTAATGATAAAGTCGATAGATGTGTTAAAATGTTAAGAGCCTGTTTCATCACTTCCTGATAAAGTGCTGGATAGGCTATCCACAACTTTTGTGACAGATTCTCCATACTCTATCTGTCAAGTTAAGTGGTGGATAGTCTATCCGGCACATAACAATAAGTGGTGAAACAGGTCCTTAGAATAATATCAGTAAGTAAGGTACATTTTGCTACTTTCTGTACCTTTTGTAGGTTACAGAAGGTACACGCAATGCAATTTGTGGTACACGCAACAAGTGGGCCAGGCATTGTCGTCCTTGTATACCAAATGTAATATAGAAAATTCTCGTGTCACAGTGTTTGTGCGCGAAATCCTCCAAAGCGGCTCAACCGATCAACGAAATCTTGTATATGTACATTCGTTAGGCCTGAGAATAATATAATTTTTATCTATTTTTTATATTGATACTAGAAATAATTTATATGGCCAAGCAACGTTTGCCGGGTCAGCTAGTTGTTTCATAAGTATAAATCATCGTATACTATAAAAGTCTTCCGGCACTGGTCAGTACAATTGAGCGATTTGTCGACCAAAATCGATGATACGGGGCAACGCTATCCATTCCCGTTTACCGTACACGGCGTCCCGGAGATGTCGAAGCCGACGAGTAATGGACAGCGGAGTGCGACGTGGGCTCAGATCAGACAATGGCCGAGGAACAAGCTTTTGGGGAATTTATTGGATAGATTCTGTGTGGGATTGGACTCACGCCTACTGTGTTACATAACAAATATGCTTTATTGTTGCAAAATGCTGTGTCAACTGAATTCTGCGAGTTATTACGAAGAATTTCCGATTGCTTCGTCATTACTTGTATTCGAATTTTACCCAAATTTTGAACGTGGTAATATAATAATAACGTTTTATTCAATTTGGAAGACTTTGCAAAGTAAAGAGATGATTTTAGGTAGGAAAATTCGTACTATAGTAAAAGCTGCTTATATTTAGGAAAACTATATTATTATAATAATAATTTATTCTGAAAAATTACATAACTAAATAGGTAATTGTGATATCTTTTTTACTCTTAGTTACTGCTTAGCATATTGGATATGAGAGGTCCTTTTTAAAAGGCCCTAGTTATAAACACTTACGAGCTTCATCAAAATATATACAGCAGTAATCCCGTTGATTAGAATCGTGTAATACATGAGATGTTTTATGTTATTAGTTGTATGAGCGATGGTTACTGCTACTGATGCTTGTACATTATATATTCAAGCTGTCCCGTGTTATGCTTGTGGGTCAGCCATGTTCGCATTAGCTTACAAGCACCACATAGCTACAAAAGTGTATATTTAGCAACATTTTACAAGCCAAACTAAATATTTTAGAAGATTTTTTTTAACTGATAAAATATAAGATAGGTCAAAAATTTTCTAAATCAATGCACTATTTTTAACAATATAAAAGCTAATAACCGAAATATATCATTTGATCAAGGGTATTTTTAACTAGGCTTAAGTCTATCTTCGGAACATAGGACATCAACTTTAATTTTTTATCTAGGAGTTCTTTTATATCGCACCTTTATAAGACAAAGGCATAAGTGCTATACATTTTAAAAATGAGTGTATTTGTCTTACCTAATGTGCGATATAAAAATAACTTCAAAGATCCCTCAACTTTGTCGCAAACTAGTTACAAAATTGAGTATAAATCACTAAAAACTAGTCGCAAAATTACGTTAGCAATATAAAGTCTAGGTTCATTCTAACCCGGCGCGGAATAAAACTCTCGTAACGGTCGTCGCCCACTCGGTGTCGTCGTGTCGTCGTCTCGTCGATTTACGATCGTCGAACTTTATTGGACGAACCGCATCACAAATCCGACCAACACTATTCACCACTATTGCTATTACAAAGTTTGCTTGGCTTTGTTCGAGTATTATCTTTGAAGTGGAAAATTTTACAATGAAAGTATCAATTTATTTATTTAAAGTTTTTTTTTATTGTGGTTTGAAGTCGATGACGTTTTAAATATAAGAAATAGTAACATCTATTCTATCATAATATTAAGTAAACTAAAAAGTAACGATATTATTAAACATCGATTAAAGCAGCTTTAAAGTATAAAGATATAATAAGAATTAGCAACTAACAAAACGTCTTGTTACTGTTAAGTTTGCTAAATGGCCAAAATACCCATAGCATTTTCCCATCTATATAACTCATAGTACCGAAATGGCCGACTTACTTATCTATACTTGTAAGTTATACAATGTCAAGTTAGAAACTATCTACGTTGAAGCATCATTCCCTCAAATGAAAATATTTCAATAAGGTCTCATGCCAGCTGACCTGGGCGAGTACAGTTACTTGCCTGTGGGTCGGCCGGTGATTGACAATACTAGCCCCGCGCCCGGACCCGCCCGATATCATCTCCGATATACTATAGTGTGGCTACTTACTACTTAGCTATAGACAAGTAGGAGAGTCGTACTAGTATTATAATTGAAGATTGTGAGTTAGATGTAGACTGAACGGATTATAAATGTTTGAATTGAAGACGTGTGTGGAAGAATCGAACAAGTAACATTTCGTAACATACGGACAATAACTCATTTTTTCCCTAATTATTTTAATAAAACTTGTAACTTATCTATTTCATAACCTAGCTAACGTATCTGGCTACACATATAATCCATAGTTTTTATATTTCAAATAATTTTTCCAGCCCCAAAGCCTCCGTTTAAGTAAAAAAACGGGAAGTTTTTTCATGTTACTTACCTTATTCTTCCACTCACGTATTGATTTTTTTTAGGATACAACTATCGAACGGATTTTATTAATTAAAGACTAGTCTTCAAGATAATGAAATGTTTTACAAAATAATGAGTCTGCTTGTCTGGCACATGACAGACAAAAACAGCGAACCTTGAATAGTTTATACACGCTGCATAATAAATGAGTGGATGAAACGGATTCAATTTGAAAACGGTCGTTTCTTTGCATAAATGGAAACTTTAAGACAGGGAATATTATTTAATATAAAAATAATGTGAAGTCTATGTATATCTAAGGGTGAGTTGCACCAGAGGCGTGGTTAAAGTTAAAGTTATGGTTATAGTTAAGGCTAAATTAGCTTTAACCTTAACTTCGACCACAGAATTAAAAAATTGAATTATCCGTAAAAATCGTCCGGAAAAATATAACACTGTGAAACCTATTGAATTTTCAATATATATATATATATATATATATATAAAAGTATGAACGATTATGGTTAAATATATGGCGTCGGACGTCATATTTAACCATAACCAAAGATTTGACATTTTGCATTGTAGTTATAGTTAAAGTTATAGTTAAAGTAAGTAAAGTACCCACCCTAAATGTATTAGCCAGATGATAAAGTAGGTAGGGTACAAGGTTTGTATAAATTATAAGGGATATTGAGTAATTGCTCTTATAATAATCTTTGGATGCTTCACACCACGTCAGTCTGGCCCCGTGCTAAATACCTAAAGGACTTGTGTTACAGGTACCAGACAACGGAAATATAATATTATGTTATACTTTAAAATTGCTGTAAAAATTAGTTACCCGGTTCATCCAGCTATGTCTTGGAATATATTTATTAGTAAGAGGTAATATAAGCAACTTTTATGCCAAATTGGTACGGTGTCGTGAGTTATTTATTTGATAGTAGACGCGAGCAAAAGCTAGTTATAACATAAACTCATAAACTTGTTACAGACTTTGTAGAGACTGGGAAGATTTATCACTATTTAACTGACAACATCCACGATAGTTTCAAGAATAATTTCATGGACATGGAAGGATTTATAAACAGACGACTTTTCTACTCAATAATAAAGAAGCATCAAAGAAGGATATTGATTTTAAATGACTATGAATGATTTTAAATGACTATAAATTTCAGCGGTTTGGGTGTTTGGGGTACTTACCCCAAACGCCCAAACCGCTGAACCAATTTTGCTGTTTGGCATGGGGATACTTTGAGTCCCGGGAAAGGACATAGGATACTTTTGTTCCGGAAAAATGTACGGTCCTTGCGCGATGAACGAGTTTTGGCGCAACGGAGTTGCGGGCATCATCTAGGTTTATATAAAAATTTCACACTTTAACGGATGGTATCAGGGAATCTGCAGATTACCTAGGTAATATGCACGTTAACGTATTCTTCATTCTAATCGTAACATAATATATGTTGTTATTGTTACAGCTGCTTTCAACTACTTAATTATTGATTAGGTATATTCGTCATCCATTTGAACAAAGTCATAAATATAGACTCAGACTCAAATGAAACCTTGCGTTACACATTTATGAAGCCAAGTTAAAGAAATTAAATTCTGAGAATTTTAATTACAAGTACTTAATGGTAGAATATCAATAAAGGGGTAGAATGAGCTGGTGGTGCTGTAAACGTTGTGGATCTGCTACCGTTAATGTGTTGTAAATACTGGCGCAGGATAATCACAGTTTCCGTATAACGGCTCCCGGCGTCACTCCGGCTAACGTGTCGCTGGTGGACCTACACGATCCGACTTTCAGGATAAACCTGCCGGACTGTAATATTCCTAAAATGGATAAATGATCCGGCATTCAAAGAATTGGCAAGGTTTCATGCATAAACTGTAAAGTATCAGAAACTGCAAGGACTGTAATGCTGCGGCTACAAAGATCACCATGACACTGTACGCAGCAAAAGTTTTAAAAGTATGTAACGTAAAAACCTATGTTTTGTAAATTTTTTTACGACAGACAATGTTTTTATTGCTTTTATAGCGTTTATATAACTTTGGAGACCTTCCAGGATTGTGTCTGATAATAAAAATACCGTCTTCATTTAGCATTCAATGTGTATTTATCGCATCGGGCAATTCAATGTCACATCTTTATTTAGTATCCTGCAGGCAAGAGCGTGTAGGTCGCCTCTTTCTCCGTCAAGCTAGGAGCCCTAATAAATCTGGAATGTCCAGATTCTTTGATTTCTAAATAACACATCGGCGGGTATCACTAGATTTATATACTTCGATTACGATACTTAATGTCTATATTACGGTGTTCGGTTGGTTCGGTGTACGCGTATTAATAAAGTCAATTGGTATTAAACTTAAGGAGTACTTTGCTAAGGGAAAACGGAGATTTCTGGTACAAGTTCACACTAGAACTTTTTTTGTAAATAAATTTATTTATTTTCTGTGATTTTGACAGAATTACAAAAGCTGCGCATTGTTATGATTTAAAAGTCTCTACGACTACAAGTATACAAGTTTGAGTATTAAGGAAATAGAGTTTTCAAAGTAAACCAGCTTGTTCAGATATAATAAACTATTTATTCAATTTAATTTTCTGTTAATTTACATTAAAAATTGGGCGAAAAAACAATTATTACAAATAATTGTGTCAAGAGTTTTCCTTTTTCTGAATGTACCATAGTCGAAAGAATTAGCACTTTAGTACAGCAAATTTTTTTGTTCCCGCGGTTTTTGCACGAGTCAATGACTACCTCACAACATTTAGTATCAAAATTAGTTTTTCCCATGAAATGATAAGCATCGAATATCTACGGCACGTTGTTCAATCAGGTCAAGTAACGTTTACCGTCAGTTTGTATAGAAAGGCGTAATTGTTTATTACACTTATAATATTAGCTTAGAATCTATAAAGTTTGAATTATAGTCTACAAGAATCAATACATGGTTGAGCTGAGCGCATTTTCATTCTTAAGGAATTTTCATTTTCACTCAAAGTGAGACTTGAGAGGCATCTGTTATTATGTCTTTCTAAACAGAGTATGTGAAAAAAACTTCAAAAGCGCTTACGCTATTTTATTTTTTGTATTTAAGAACGACTCTGATTTACGTCGTCCTAAAAAGTTGAATTTTGCAAATTCGGCTAGACGATGACGATTTCTTAATAACTACTTAAGTCGTTTGCGATCATGTCTTACATCTTGGATGTTGAACTTCGATTGCAAAACGACAAACACAATATCTTATTTGTCTTAGTACAGAAATCGAGCAGATATAGCACAAGTTAGTCGATATTTATAATTGAAAAGGGTGTTTGTTTTAGGGGTAGAGTTTCTGGTGGTTTGGTTTGTGGTTCGTTGGTTGGTTCAGTTTATGGTTCACACGCGTGGTTAAGTTAAAAGATGAAAAACTGGTTTAACTATTTATTCACTATTTACTACACTGGTTACTTAATTATTATGGTTTATGGTAATGGTTATAATATGGTATACGAGCGTCTCGGGTGTCGGACCGATTGGTTGACGTTCGACTACTACTCGACAACTACTTTGTGACTGCTCGCAAATGCGAAAGCGATTAATATGTGTATAAGTAATGTAAAATGCTGAGTGTACAAATGTTCGACGTAGCTCGAACAATAATATTACTAGCTGTCCCGGTGAACTTTGTGTCAATTTAAAACCTTCCCTGGACTTCTACGAATATTTTAAGACTAAAATCAGCCCAATCCGTTCAGCCGTTTTCGAGTTTTAGCACGACTAACACATTTGAAAATCCATTTTTATACATAAAGATTAGCTGTCCCGGTGAACTTCGTGTCACTTTAAAACCTTCCCTGGACTTCTATGAATATTTTAAGACTAAAATCAGCCCAATCCGTTCAGCCGTTTTCGAGTTTTAGCGCGACTAACACATTTGAAAATCAATTTTTATATATAAGATCTATGGACGCTTCACACCACGTCTGGTGTGGTGTAAAGCGTCTATAGATATTATTATAGACCTACCAGAATCTGATGGCAATTTTTGACAGCAGATTTAAAAAAAATATCATTTATTGGATAAATTTTTATATTTGCATGTTTATCACACATAATCAGCCGCTATAAAAATAAAAAAGGATCAAAATGTATTATTCCAATTACCCCGGTATTGGTAGAGTCAATTTATTTTCCCACTTTTTGCCATCAGATTCTGGTAGACCTATATTTAACCACATTTCAGGGATACTTGTAAATTCGCAACAGCACGTATACCAAAATTATTTCATTATATATACAATACTGAATCAATTTTGTAAGTACCACTACTAAATCTATTTACAATGTTAGCTAACCGCTTATGCTTTTTATAGGTGTTTTACAGCCTTATAAACTCCAACGTAAAATATAGACGCGGCATAAATCGATATAATATTTGTCTCGGCGCAGAATGAGTTATAACATTAATAAACGGCTTTCAAAACAGAGTGTTTCGAGCCGTTGTAAACCATAGACAATAAATGAGGACAATTGGTCCGCCATCTTGGTACACGATTCAGAACATCACAGATAATAGATCCCTATCTCGAGGTATCGGAGATTTGAAACCGTGAACTCGCTTTGATAGAGACGCTTTATACTAACTGTTCTATGGATTACAATAATATGAGACAATAGACATATTATAGACTATTTTGCATTTATAATTTTAGTATGAATGCAACTAAAAGGGGTGACACACGTACGAACTTAAAATACGCGGGTTTTAAGTTCGCGAACTTACTCGGCTCGCGTCGGTGACACACGAGAATCGCTCACAAGTCACACTGGATTACCATGCCCGGCTCTTTGCTGACACACAGGCGATTAATATCGTCGAGCCATAAGTCCACGTACTTACTCGAGTGTCTGTCACCCCCTTCAAACCTTTAAGGTGGCTGTTATACAGGGTGTAACAGAAAACAAAACTAAGTGATAATACTTTGGGGTGTGTATGTGTTCCTTGTAGAGAGTTCACTGTGACAGTAGCAGCGCTGAAAGACTACATTATTTTTTTCACTTTTGTATGGGAAAACTCGTGACGCTCGGGCGCTTGCCCATGCAAAAGTGAAAAAAAAATTGGTCTTTCAGCGCTGCTACCTTCACAGTGAACTGAAGGAACACATACACACCCTAAAGTATTATCACTTAGTTTTATTACACCCTGTATAAAGTGTCTCTACTTTTTATTCTTTGTTCCTTACCCTGTCATCTTGCCACATGGTTGTTTTTAATATTATACTTAACATAAATTATGCGACAGCTCTATGTTTTACTACAGTATGACGATATTATGCGAAGGTGCCGAAGCCCCAGGCGAAAAAACTGCGTGTCCTCGCCGGCATATGTAATTGTTGATTTCATGCTCACAGCCCCGTGTAGACAAGTGAGGCTTCATAAAACTTTATGTACAGTAAATCTAGCCATTTAACGTCGTTACTTTGACGTTTTGAGAACCCTAAGGATAATGAACATGGGCGCTGGCAGGCACTTGCACCCCTTGGGAATCTCGGGATCAACAGGAATTATTGAAATAAAAAGCCGTCTGTGACCCTATTACTATGCCGTACAAAGATAGTTCGTAATGTTTCGGCACTAAATGTATTTTGTTGAGTGTTGACGTATATAGTCACTGTTGTTCGTAAAAACTAAAAAGAAAAGAAAAAAAACTAAAATCTGCACCACTTGGCAATCATTTCTGCCGGCGCCCATGATAATGAAGTAAAATGTGTATTAGATTGACGCTACTTGGATTTTATGAATGCTTTTTAGAGAGGCATACGAAATTAGTTTTAAGAAATACCTAAGTGAGTTTCAAGTATAAATTTTTTTTTGTAAATTAGGAATTAAACTTACTAGCTTTAAGTCATACAACACATATAATAATAACTCTCACACTGGTTTCGGTAACGGTGGCCAATTTCATTGAAACCAAGGCCAGTTACGCAAGAGTAATTTTATAGTGCCCAAGTGTGTGCGCAGTACACTAGAGCACTCTCTATTCCTTTTACTCTCATAACCCAGTGGGACGGACGACCGACACGACTGGCGAGAAACCAGGCGCAGGACCGACTTTTTACGTGCCTATCCGACGCATGGATCATCTTACTTGTCAGACAATCAGGTGATCAGCCTGCATTGTCCTAACCAAACTTGGAAATAACATGTTTCCAACGCGGGAAACGAACCCACGACCTCCGAGTCTAGAGCCGAGCTCTGAACCACTGGACCACGGAGGCGTTACATTCATACACCACATAAGCTACCAATAACCGCTCTCATAATACCACGAGGTACCTAAAATTTAAATTTTTACTAAGGCCCATTAGCGTTAGTCTGGGCTAAGTTAACCTTACATTATCTCTCTCTTACTTCGTATTAACAAAAGAGATGCAAGATATTTTGACATCAGCTCGGTTATCCGGACGTAAGTCGGCCTAAGTTTACAAAGTCATCTTGTACGGCGGAGCGACGCTTGAATAGCTCGGAAGTGATGTTTACACGACGTCATAAATACAGCTTGCAATTACTGGCAATTAACCAACATCATCATCATCACCACCGTTACATCCGCTGTTTAGAGGTGTGACGCCTCCATGGTCCAGTGGTTTAGAGAGTGGCTCTTGACTCGGAGGTCGTGGGTTCGATTTCCGCGTTGAAAACATGCTATTACCAAGTTTGGTTAGGATGTCGGTCGGGATTGTAAAAAGCGGACACGGTCCTGCGCCTGATCTCTCGCCAGTCGTGTCGGTCTTCCGTCCCACTGGGTTTTGAGAGTAAAAGGAATAGAGAGTGCTCTTGTGTACTGCGCACACACTTGGGCGCTATAAAATTACTCCTGCGTAACTGGCCTGATTTCAATGAAGCCGGCCACCGTCACCGAAACCGGTATGGGAGTTATATATATTATATTAGAGGTGGGACGATTCAAGAACAGATTCAAAGGTAATGTTTAATCGTTGAGTAGGTGTAAGTCTGAACTCTGTGGTAAGTAGATGCTGCCCGATTTTGTATTAGCTTATCTTGCGAGAACCACACATTTTCCGAGATGAAAACTATCCTGTATCAAACCTTCACAAAATCTATGTTGTTACAGTACCTTCTCAAAATCTATTAAGCAAAAAGATTGCAGACAGACAGACACAAAGATAGAAACTTTAATAGTAGCATAGATAATAGGATCTTTACATAATACAGTTTTCCGATGGCATTAATAATTCAAGACGTGAGTGGATGAAAACATGAAAAAACTTCCCGTTTTTTTTGCTTAAATGGAGGCTTTAGGGCCGGAAAAATTATATGAAATAGAAAAACTATGGATTATATGTGTAGCCAGATATATAAGCTAGGTTAAGAAGTAGATAAGTTACAAGTTTTATTAAAATATGTAAAAATGAGTTATTTTCCGTATGTTACGAAATGTTACTTGTTCGATTCTTCCACTCACGTCTTCAATTATGAGTAGCTATTTAATGATTTATGTGTTTTCCAGTTGTATTTCTTATTTTCCGAGAAAACTACTACTGAAAACTAATTACCTGGTGCTGGAAGTACTACGAACACAAACTCATAAAGACAACACGTCATATAAATCTTCATAAACTTTTATAATACTCGCTTAATAGCATTTACACACGTTATCACACGCGTACAACGTGTGGGTACACTGTTAGGTTATGGCGGCTAGACACATGCGCGAATAGCCGCTAATGTGACACATTCAGTCGTTTTCCCTAATATTTTGACCGGAAATTTGTGATAAAATATTTATTTTTACGTAACTATTATATTTTAATAGCACTTATCGGATTTTTTTATGAAATCACTGATAATAATTATGAATATTTGCCTTTCGCGAACGAGACGTTTCTATACCCGAGAGGTTGTTAATAGAACTAAAATATATTTACATTAGTTTTTATTTTAGTTCTTTTAAAAACGAAATGTGTACTTTTGTTAATTTTGTAACACAAAAAAAAAGTTTTGGACCTAGAATACCGCTAAATAACAAGTAGTTTTCCAATAACCGCGGTTCGCGCCCTTTCGCGTGAGTGTACATCCCGCTGAAGGCTTTATAGTTGCTTTAATGTCGAGGATTTTACCTCCGGAGAGCTATTCTGGGAAGCTGTAGTCCAGCACCGCCGGAGGGAGATATGAACGGATATGAATATTTGCTACATTTAATACAACCTCACAGCCTATCCGGTGTATGCTTAATTAAATCTTCCGTGAGCTCATCTATACTGTACTCGGCGAAACATGGCGGTAGCGGTTATTGACTCCCTGTCAAAAACTTGTCATTTTCTATATAAACCGCGATTAACAACATCTGACATTTCATTGTCAAAAGGGAGTCAATGACCGCTACCGCCATGTTTCGCCGAGTACAGTATAGTGTTATTTTTTAAGAAAGTGGATAGATTGTTAATAAAGGTATAATGCTGATTTAAACCAACAATTAATATAAAACATTAATTTTGAAAAATACTGCAGTTATGTTAGAAAACAGATGTCTAGTATCTAGATGATTAGAAATCCAGCCTATTTTTATGATAATTCATTCTGAGTAAGATAGCCCAAATAATAATTCAAGACGTGAGTGTAAGAACACGATAACTAGCATTTTGGAACATACGGACATTTACTCATTTTTTTCCTTGTAAGTAATTTGAATAAACCTTGTAACTTATCTACTTCATCACCTGGCTAATATATCTACACATATGATGCACAGTTTTTTAATTTTAAGTCATTTTCCGTCCTTTAGGGCCTCCTCCTCCTCTATTAATGCAAAAAACGGCATTTTTTTTACTGTTAGTTATCGTGTTCATCCACTCACGTCTTCAATTATTGTGTTAGGGCGGAAAATATCATCCTACGTGTATAATATATCGACATAGCTGTAATATCTTAAAAAATATGACGTCATCATACATAGCTGACATAAATATCTAATAGTCGAGAGATCTAAATCTGTTCAAATCTGATTTATTTTGGTCGATAACTGCGGCTCTATTGCTGATCTGCGATAGCTCCCCGCGGGCATACCTACTACATACTACACACTATATACTACATACCTAAGTACTTCAGTTACTTCCCGGGTACGATGCGCAAAAAAATATATATACTTCCTTACTATATACTTATAATATATCCAATTCCATACTAATCCATACTAATATTATAAATGCGAAAACCGCTGAACCGACTTTGCTGAAATTCGGTATGGAGATTCTTTGAGTCCCGGAAAAGGACATAGGATAGTTTTTATTCCGGAAAAAGTACGGTTCCCGCGCGATAAACGAGTTTTGACGCAACGGAGTTGCGGGCATCATCTAGTTCCTCATATATTATGGGGAGGCCGATCGATCTGATCGCAGGCTGACTTGACTGGGGGGTGTGCCAAAATGTTTTCTTTTTCGCTTCGTTATACAGGGTGTAACAAAAACAAGTGATAATACTTTAGGGTGTGTACGTATTCCTTGTAGAGAGTTCACTGTGAAAGTAGCAGCGCTGAAAGACCAAATTTTTTTTCACTTTTGTATGGGCAAGGGCCCGAGCGTCACGAGTTTCCCCATACAAAAGTGAAAAAATTTTTTGGTCTTTCAGCGCTGCTACTTTCACAGTGAACTCTCTACAGGGAACACGTACACATCCTAAAGTATTATCACTAGTTTTTGTTACACCTGTAGAATCGTCTATGAAAATGTATGTAACTGACATAAGCGTTCGTTAATAATATGACGTTGACGTTCGACTCGTCTTATGTCAATTCCATACATTTTGATCGGCGATTCTATAACGAAGTGAAAACGAAAAAGTTTCGGCTAAATGGCCAGGTCTCGTGCACTCACGGAAATGCACAATATGAGTCTAAAATATAAGGTTGAGAAATTCTTATATGCCGGGTAAATTGTGCATTTTGTTGTCAAGTTGTTGTATTTATAATTAGTTTTTATTATACGTAGATTATAATATCTTTATTCTAATATGATCCCCCAGGATTTAAAGTAACTCTACAAAAAAGTCGGTTCAGCTGCGTTAAGAGGTAATGGGCAAACAGACACACACTCTTTCACAATCATTATATTGAAGGACTAAATGTCGCCCGCAACTCCGTTGCGCGAAAATTCATTTATGGTGCGGGAACCGTACAATTTCCTGGGATAAAAAGTATCCTATCCATTCCCGGGATTCAAAGTACCTCCATAGCAAATTTCAGCAAAATCGGTTCAGCGTTTTGGCGTCAAGAGTTAACAGACAGACAAACAGACACACATTCCCATTTATAATATTAGTACGGATGGATGTAGGTAGAATAAGAATTACACTTTTAAAGACTTTGTCTAATATAAACAACTCTTAAAACTATCTCAGTTAGGTAAGACTTGCTGACTCTACGTCTACAGCTTCTGAGTTTATTCTTATAATTTATACACGCTCGATATCATACGATATATTTATATCGCAGGCAGCACAATAAATGTTCAGTACCAATTCGATTTAGGTGTTTTCGATGTTTCATAAAATATAATTTTATGTTAATTTAACATTTTTTATGAACACCCCTGGTGTTTCTGAGGTCCGACTGTGTTGCCCCGTTATTTTTTATAAATGACTTTTGACCGAATAATGTGAACATGCCCAATATTTTACAAAATGTAAATACAAATTGTTTGTTTAGCCTCTAAATTATGGAACAAGAATTCAGAATGTGCTTTAAAATGACTGAGATATATTCTGGTAGTGATTTCATGGGATAATACAAAGTAGGTATCGAGAAATCTCGATTTTATATTGACTCCTACGTTGTTCCATACGGGATTAAAGTAGCTTTAAATGCATACCGCTTAGACAGTTTACGTAGTCTAGAGCAAAACTACGACATTTGATCAAAATCAGTTTAGTACAAAGATCAAAAGTATCACAAATACAAATACAAATTAGTATTACGTAATTATAACGTAGTATTACGTAATTTACAAGCATTTTACCTCAGACCAATAAAAAAAGAAAGACGGAGTATTTACAGGTAATGGGGTGAAGTCACTGTCGATCAATGTGTGCGTCACGCCTAGCATAAATACGCTAGGCGTGCGCTTGTGTGCAAAAAAAATAATGTTGCCAACTCAGGGTTTCGGATTGTCAAACTCCCATCCTGTTGCAGTCTTATTAAACTACTAAGTAATGATTACAAAAGTTGCTATCAAACTAGATTGTTAATCATCATTCATTAGTAATTGCTGAAAAAAGTAAATACTTAAATATCTATATCTAATAAATTATGTGTTTCAACTAAGAACAGACAGACAGACAGACAGACATACAGACAAAAATTGTAAAGAATGTTGTTTGGTGTATGCAGTATGTATAGTATACAGATTAATATGCAAATAGTAAAAAAATCTTTCAATACTACAAACAGACACTCCAATTTTATTTATATTAATAGATTTTAAATGAATAACGAATTTTAGGTTAAAAATAAACATTTGTCAGGATAATACAGCACGTAATAATATTTTTCCCCTATTATGGGGAAAAATATCTTGCGACCAGCATGCAGCACTGGTTGAAGTTCCGTGTTCCGAGACTCCCGAGACAATTTTTAAAACTAATAAATTAAATTCGTTATTTCGGTGGTAATACATAAATATTCAACTAATTACTTGTGAAACGTAATCCCACAAGGTTTCTTTTGAGCACAAGAATTGTTTTTGCACCATTTAACGATGCAGGACGGCATATTTTGACATTTCTTGACACAGATGAAAACGACATGCGCCGTCACTCGTTGAAACCGGAATGGCGGGCGGCCGGCTTCCTATGGCCGTATCGGCTTCCTATTGCCTGCCTCACCGCGTAGCATGGATGGCTCTGTCTATCTTTTTTTATTGGTCTGAGCATTTTACCTTTGTAATTTTAGTGTAATATAAAGTTATGTTATTAAATATGACACTTCAACTGACGCTTTTGTCACGACGTTTTTTTGCCTTCGGCTCGGGTGACAATATCGCGCGTGTTGAAATGTCATACTTTCCTCCCTTGGGGCCTAATGTACTATTGACAAATAACTCTAAGCAAATAAAACGATTTATATGAAAGGAGGTGAGGATAATATGATTATTATATTGTTTGTAACATTTAATTTTAAGTTAAGCGATAAACTATAACGGGCCAGTAAATTAAAACGATTATGACGGTCAGGGTTACGGGACACAGGTTAAAGAGCAGACCAATACAATGGCCAATTTCATCATGGATCTAGCTAACTGTTCCCCAAACATTGCAAGTATCTGCTTAACTTTATATTATGGATCTCCAGACGGAGCGGTGCCGCAGCGGTGCGGTTTGAAGCGGCGCAGCGCAGTCATTACAAGAGCTACTTTTAACTCCATGCGCTACGTTATGCTTAGGCCAATTCAAGTTATTTTTAGGGTTCCGTACCTCAAAAGGAAAAAACGGAACCCTTATTAGGGTTCCGTACCTCAAAAGGAAAAAACGGAACCCTTATAGGATCACTTTGTTGTCCGTCTGTCCGTCCGTCCGTCTGTCAAGACCCTTTTTCTCAGGAACGCGTGGAGGTATGAAGCTGAAATTTATATCAATTACTCAAGTCTACTGTCCCTTGAAGCTGTGAAAAAATCAAACTTCTAAGCCAACGCAATCAAAAGATACAGCCGTTTATGCCGCAAATTTTCGACACTTGCAAGGGAATCAAAACCTACAGGGTGCTTCCCGTGAACTCAGAATCTTGAAATTTGGTACGAAGCAACGTCTTATAGCATAGATAAAGGAAAAATTACGAAAACCATAAATTTTTAGTTACATCACATAATATATATTTTTTTAATAATTTTAAACTTACTACCCATTTCCTCATAAACGCGTAGAGGTATTAAATTGAAATTCATACCAAATACTCAGGTCTATAATACCTTTAAGCTGTAACAAAATCAAACTTCTATGTCAACGCAATCAAAAGAAACAGCAATTTAAGCTGCATATTTTGAAACTCGCAAGTACTCTCAAGGGAATCAAAACCTAAAGGGTACTTCCAGTCGACCTAGAATCTTGAAATTTGGCATGAAGCAACGTTTTATAGCACACATAAAGGAAAAATTCCGAAAACCTTAAATTTTTAGTTACATTACAAAATATATATTTTTTAATAAATATAAACTTATTACTTTTTTCCTCATGAACGCGTAGAGCTATCAAGTTGAAATTCATATCAAATACTTAGATCTAATTGCCTTTAACCCGTGAAAAAAAAAATTCTAACATGTTTCCGTTAATAAACAGTAGCACTACACGAAGTTGTACAACTATTGATAACGTTTTTTCGAACTTCAATGTTCAATGTGGTACTATTCACAACTTTTTCAGTCACCATTTACAGGTCTGGTTCAAATTTAATACTTAATTAATATTTTTGAACCAGATTTCTAAATAGTGACTAAAAAACTTAGTAAATAAATAACTTTAATAAAAGAACTTTCGCAAGTCTGCTGCAAGGCTAGTATAAGTGTTTCAGTTATATTATAGATAAATGATATGTGTTAATATAAAATAAAGGATTACTTAAACGATAAAGAGATCTTTGTCTTAAATTTATGCTCCTCCATCTTTCCCCATTGTAATGTTATGAATTTCATTTTGCAATAAAAATACCATAGTTATGACTCGATTGTCGTAATGAACGAACTTTGTAAACCTTGCAGGTTTGTACGGAACCCTCGGTGCGCGAGTCCGACTCGCACTTGGCCGGTTTTTTTGTATTAAAGTTTGTATGTAACTAGCTTTCATATCACCTCTGCTTAAAGATGAATTAAATTTGAACAGTCAGTAACTTACTTATTTCTGATACACATAGTATGAGTTCTTATTTTATCTGTCACACGTTGAACTTATTGGATTTTACATTTTTTTATGTTCAACAATAGCTCACTTTAGGACGTGACGTTTATCTATCGTTAGCTCCTTAATTTTTTTTTATCGTAACGCAGCCGCACAGGACGGTGTGAAAGCGCACTTAAGCTTCAGCGTTGTTAGCAACATTGTAAGATTATGATTGTCGTTACCAACGGGACGTTATGATTATTATTTTAGGCATAAGTTAGAATATTATGTCCTTCCAAGATGTAGATTATAGGTACCCGAGTTTTACTATAAAGGAAATCATATGAAAGGTATTTAAAGATTATGAAATTTACCTACACCCAATACCAGAAAATGTATAGTGTATCGGTTTTCTTTAAATCCGTATAGCATCTATTTTTAATATTCATAACAGAATATGCCTAAAATCAATAATAATATCGTATTAATATACCATCCGCTATAAATACCCGAAAACTATGTAACCTTGTCTTTGTCAGGCTCATAGGCAAAGTCATATTGAAGACAAGGACAACGAATCTTAAATATCTTTATTAGTGAGAGGGTAAGTTTTAAAGATGTTAAGAATTTGTAGTTAATTTCGGTTCCCGACCCGAGCTCGTTACGGGCATTCGTCACAGCCGCGCCGCCTTCTCAATGCCTGAAGTTAGGGTTGCCAGATTTACCAGACATCCGGATAAATTGCCAGGCGTTACCGGATAAGGCCCGACCGGATGGCCTTTTGATGACGTGTCCGGCCAAAATGATAGGTAGTCCGGCTTTTGTAAAGCCTTACTATATAAGGTGTGACAAAACCTAGAGACAATACTTTAGGCTGTGTATTTATCCCATAACCAAAGTTCACTGTCAACACTATGCTGGAGAATCATATACCCCCTAAATAATTTACTATCACTTAGTTTTGTTACACCCTATATAGGGTGTAGCACTACTACAAAAAAATTAACAAGCGAACAAATCGATATGCCTTCTGAAAGTTGATGTGGTGATAATTCCACAATATAATAGCAGAATGGCCTTTTTTCACAAATGTCCGGCTAAGCTGGCTGTTTCGTCCAGTTTTTAGGTTTGGCGACCTGGCAACCCTACCTCCATTACGTTCAGCCCGTGACACAAACTCATTTCAATGAGGCTTTTTCATCTCAGGAAAAAGTACAAAAGACTTTTCTTAGGCGAAGCGTGACTTTCGTAATTAAGTGGCGAGAAAGCGTCGAGCGGTTACCGATTGTGTGAAATGACTCTCGAGTAGCTACCTAAATATTAACTTTACAAACTAAACTACGATTAGATTGTCTGGAAGAAACCGCTTAAAGCAGTAAGACCGCCTTTTTGCACAATTTTGTAATTTTTTATACTTTTGCTGTTGCTGTTATTTCTTTCGTTTTTTTGTCTCTCTTATGTTCTTTTATGTATTTTCATTTGTGTGTGCAAATAAAGAATTTATTATTATTATTATTACGATTTAACTAGCTGACTGAAGTTGTTTTGCCATATTATCTACCTCTAGAATCGGTGTGCCTTCTTAAATTTATTTATTTTATTTAAATCCATTACATAGTTTCAAAACCATTATGAATAGTGAATAAATATATTATTATTATTATTATTAAAAGATCTAAAATACACAAGGAATGGGATTACGAAGCAATTTTACTTGGTATATAGCCACAAAATGTACCTTTTTCAAATATTTATTTAAAATTTAATATTTTTGTGATCAAAAACAGGCGTATAATTAAACTAAGTAGGCTTTAAAGGGAATATTCATGCCAACAGATTTTTTATCGATACAAAAATTTGAAAGTTATTTTTTTATCTCGCGACATATTGATTAATCGAAGGCGAGTATTGTCGTACTAATGGTACAATAACAATTTCTCAACGTCTCGCTAATGTATCTATTTGATTTAATTTCGATTAAACACATAAATAACACTTATCGCGACATGTCACCTTATAAACTTAATGTGCTTTGACTGGTTCGAAATTTAATAAAAAGTTATTTGTGTCAGTGACCAAGACTGGCCTTTTTATAATTTCCCTATGTATAAAAGGCCTTTACGACCCCTTGCACACTGCGACTTTTAACAGTGATGCTATCGCGCGTTTAAAAAACGCGCGATAGCATCGCGACACCAGCAATTTTTGCATCGCGCGTTAGTATGGATACAGTTGCGCGTTAGCATCGATACACACGCATGACACCAGCAGATGAACAGATTTATGCATTGATTTTGCTTCTGCATCGCAACAGCATCGCTACTGTATCGCGACAGCATCGCTGATAAAAGTCGCAGTGTGTAAGGGGCCTAAAATCTTGAAACAGAATCTACGTCTGTTACTGTGACAGACGTAGATTTTGTTTACAATGTAGGTTATTTTTTTCGGGCAATAATCAGACAGATTATTGGTCAAATTTGGCCAGAGAGATGCACATATTGCATTTTATCTTTATTATTTTTATAATACCTGTTATTTTTATTATGTTTTAATTGCTTATGTGTATTAATTCGGGTGTCATTAACACTTTGTGCCTAAACCTTTAAATAAAGAATAAAAAAAAACATTTAAAAAATTTAATTCCTATCGAACGAATTCAAAATTAAAATGATTCGTAGAACCCCAGTCGTGGTTGGTTATAAATCATACAGGAGCAATCAGCGGGGCCCGCCGAGGCCCGGTGAGGCCCCACAAATTATCGCCGTCTCGGCGTAAAACAGTCTCAAGTTACTCAAATATTTTGGGATCCCTTACCGAGCTACATAAATAAAAAGACTTAAGGTAGCTGATTTACACTTTTAACATTGCTTTAATATTTTTATAATAATAATTCTAGTGCTGGTTATAACTTAGGCTACAAATCTTCTGTTGTTTGATGCTCGTAACGCAAGTTCTATGAAAACAATGCTAGACCAAATTGAGATTAGAAATACTTATCGTCAACACATAATTATTTTCATCACGTTTTCTTATATATATATATATATATATATATATATATATATATATATATATATATATATATTTAATTTAATACAAACGGAAACAACATAAGAAAATAATTCTAATAATAGAAGAAAAGTTAGTCGCGACGCACGGCGCCTAGCTCCGGAACGGCCAGCCCAGTTCTGTCTAGTCTTCTCTAACTTTATACAAGACATATTAACATAATACCTGAAGCCGGATATACACGAGCCGTCCATTTGGAGTGGCTGTAGCCTGTACTGCAGGCAAGTAGATGAGATGATGCGGTATATTTTGAAAGGCATTAAACGGACGACGTTTTTAATAATTTAATAGAAGATTTTGGATTGCGAACACGCCTTTTGGTTGGATAAATTCCTAGTTGCCGGCTTAATGTTAGCTTATATTATCTATCTTATAATATATTATATCTAGTCTTCAGACGTAGACTTGGGTTTATTAACTCTGTTGTTAAGTGTTTTTTTTTTTTCGAAACGCCTATTTTGATTCTAGTATACTTACTGCAAACTATTTTGATGTTAAAGTTTGTTCTTAATTTAAGTTGAATTGAAACTTTAAGAGGACTTATTTCTAAAGCATATATATTGACTGACATAGAAACAACATTGTTGCAGACACGCAAAGGCTGAGTTAACTAATTAAATTTCACTTTGATTTCGAGAACATCCTACAGGGTTTCCCCTTCTTTTCGCCATCCTTATCAACAGACTTTTTCATGCGCAAAGTCGCGAACAATCCATACTAACATTATAGATGCGAATGTATGTCTGTCTATCTGTCTGTTACCTCTTCACGCCCAAACTGCTGAATCGGTTTGGTTGAAATTTAGTATACTTTATACTTTGATATCCATACTAAATGGATGGAGTCCCGGGAAAGGACATAGGATACTTTTTTCCCGGGAAAATGAGCAGTTTTCGCGCGATAAACGATTTTGGCGCAGAGTTGCGGGCGTCAAGTATTTAATAAATAATTACAGCATGTCAATTAGCCTTTTTTTCTTTAGTCATTTTCATCGGCAAAATGGATCTCAATCATTGTTTCTCGTCGAGTCCGTCGTCTTTATCTAAGGCAGGCAAATGCCGAAGCTTGCTAAGGCTATGTATGTATAAAATTAGATCTATTTTACGTATGGTGCGGCCCCAAGATGGCCTGTAATTGACTGGGCATGTCTCAATGTTTTTGTCCCCGCGATTACTGTCACCGCTTCTGACACCCTTCCCAAGAAAAAGGTACCAAGTATTTTTTCCTCTAATTATAAACCATAGGATTGCCTAGCGTTTCCTGCTGAACTCTCCTAACTATTTTGCCTTATTTATTGAAAATGTAACTGTGAGATGTCCAGCTAAGAAAAACTATAAGATACTATAATTGTTCTTGACTTTGTGAAGACTTTGTGCGAAAAGTAAACGACCAATTGTAGGTACTAGAAGTATCGAATAAAAATTTCGCAAGGACGCGTACAAGGAGCTCAAGTTACTTTTTCACGCCTAAACCTTTGAATAATCGGCCCACAAATACCTTGTATTACGACATCGCCATATCTCACAGACAGACAGACAGATTTCGTCGAGAACTAAGTATGAGCTGATCATAAATCCATATTTATATTATAAGCCCCAAAGCCGACAACAATTCTATATTTCGCTAGTCGCCATGACAGATGTCCTGTCAAACGTATGTGACATAGCGACATGCAAGGTACTTTCAACTTTATTGTAGTCCCAATAAGGTTGATAAGGCGAGATAAGGTTGAGATGCGTGGGCGCATTGTTTCGATGTTCATGATGAATGTGACATACATACTCTCACATTTCTTATCGTCCATCACGCTTGAAAGTGTGCGATTGTATGGCCATATAAGTAGTTTTTTTGCAATCGTAATTTCTATTTGCTACGTTAATAACATTGAAGTACATGAATAGCCCAATTATTAATAAAAATAATTTGCTTACAAATAATTGAATTTTAATAATATCATTTTCAATTCACTTGAAATATTGAAAATTTTTTGCAACAAAAGAAAAGTCAATTTCATTGATTCCTAGCTGGAATCTACTATAACACAAAAATTACAAGATTTTTGTATATTAGAGAAGCTTGAATATTGTGCTACTTATAAATCTTCATCTTCATCATCATCATCTGGCTATTTGTCTCCAGCGTGGGAACGGCGTGGAACAGTTACGCCATGCCTCAGGCGGTACCGACTTCGCGTGATGTATGACAGTTTCTAGTAGATCTAACTTCTAATATATTATTGAAAGTAGAAACATCACCTAGTTATTAATCTACTGTAAAAAAATACGCCTCTGTGGTCTAGTGGTTTGAGCGTGGCTCTCGACTTCGGGGGTCGTGGATTCGATTCAAGCGTTGGAAACATGTTATTTCCAAGTTTAGTTAAGATAATGCAGGCTGATCACCTGATTGTCTGACCAGCAAGATGATCCATGCGTCGGATGGGCATGTAAAAAGTCGGTCCTGCGCCTGATCTCTCGCCAGTCGTGTCGGTCTTCCGTCCCACTGGGTTATGAGAGAAAAAGGAATAGAGAGTGCTCTTGTGTATTGCGCGCACACTTGGGCACTATAAAATTACTCCTGCGTAACTGGCCCGGTGTGGTAGTTATTATTATTATTATTATTGTGTAAAAATTATTGAATGCTACTGAAGTAGGTTTAGTCGTTTTTTTTTTGCACATTTTGAATAGGCATTTTTATAACTTGCGTCAGCACATGACCTGATCGAAAATTCGATAAACAATTGGATACATAAGATGAAGGGAGAGGACTTAGGTATTGACGACCTCCGTGGCGCAGTGGTGAGCGCGTTGGTAGCTCAAGACGGAGGTCGCGGGTTCGAATCTCGCCAGGGTCATGGATGTGTATTAAATATGTGTATCATATAAAAAAAATCTTAAATATATGTATGGTATAAAAGTATTAAATATATTTCCGTTGTCTGGTACCTGCAACACAAGTCCTTCAGGTACTTAGCACGGGGCCAGACTGACGTGGTGTGAAGCGCCCATAGATATTATATAAAGGGCTAGCTAGGGCTATATACTAAAGGGCACGATATACTCATGTTTTAAAAATATTGTGTTGTAATCTTTTACTTTCACTTTTATCTTTTTTGTGATTTACGCCAGACAATATTTGCCAGGACGTGGCGACGCGACGTCGTGCTTCAGAATCAATTAAGAAATTAGTCGCAAATCGTTGCAAAAAATTTATAAGAATAAAATTTATAATTTAATCCGCAAGCGTTCCGAAACTTCAATACAGATACATAATTAAATCACAATTATACAGGAAACTGGTGATAATTATTTAATAAATTTCAACAATATTGAATAAATTATTTAATTTTAAATGCAAATTCACTATAATATACAAATTTGTCTCAGATATAATTCAAATTAAATGATACTAAAATGTTTTAGGCTTTTTCCATGACAATTAATGTTACCTACAACAATGTAGACACTTATGGTTGAATTAATTAAGTTTATGTTTTAAAGTTTTTTGTAGTGTTGCTTACGCCAAAATGTATAATGTTCGTGTTTCGAACATACATTTTCCCGTAAGTAACACATTTTTAGAGATATTTCAAATTTTCGTCAATATGAAATACAAAAGATGGAATAACTCTGTGTTGCCTAATAACACGCAATTTTTATTATAGTACATTGTCCTTAAAAAAGTATTTATATATCCTCTACCAAATTTCAAACATCCTATTTGTTTACGAATCAAATTCTAGATTGTAAAACAAAATATAGAGTTCACAAGTTGAGAGTTCCCTCACGACGTGGTTTATGAGGTTTTCCAGCCATTAGAAGGCAGTTGTTCATGTTCAAATACGCAAATTACTTAACATTAGTTCCGACACCTCCGCAATCACCATAACTCCCCGACGGGTAGACAGACATTTCGTAACACTAAATAATATACCGTCAAATATATTTATAGTGGCATTTGTAGAGTATCGTTTTTCATATTACCATACTAGTAAGTATCTTAGGCAACTTTCGCAGTTTCGATATTGCTGTATTGCGTTTGATATAATAATATTATATTAGAGGTATATTGTTATAACTTATAATAAACCATTAACCATGTAACATAGATTATATGATTTGCGTAGGTACTGAGACTAGAGTTTTTAATTTGTGATTGTTTTTCTGAACGACTAGCCGCATCATCGTTGAACTCATTTATATGATTATAATAATATCGCTTGCTTTTACAGCTCTGTTGCAGTTAGCTCAACGTAGTTCCCGCAGCGACTAAAAACTTAGGCACCGTGATTTAGTCGAGCTATTTTGGTCCCAGTCGACAAATCAGGACTGAACAATGACATGATGTAACCCAACCAAATTACGAAGGTATATTTGCCTGTAAAGTGTAAACATTCCCAGGTAGGCTTGCAGTAGTGCAATCACATTGAAATCCTACTAGTTCATCTGTACGGCACTGCAATTACAACAAAGGCACATCCAAGATGTCTGCCGCATGCCGGGATTGACTAGTAGCGCCGCCGCCGGCTATACTCGGCTAGGAATGCCGTGCCCCTTGTAAATTCAAATTCTTTTTGCTTTCCGCGATTATCTCCTCTGGATTAAGCTTGTTCATATTAAATGCTTCGCCATATCTAGCTGAGTTATTCGTCCGACAAAAACTCTGATTAACGAAGAATTTAAGTATTTATCGGCGCATTTATTTTATCTTTTGCTATCTTTGATGCATCAACATTATTTTATGTTGTAAGTCGTTATTTTTTTAAAATTAATCAATATTTTAAATACGGAAGTTTATTTCTGACATCACTTTACGCCTAAACCATTGAGCCGCTTTTGACAAAATTTCACAAGTAGAAACCCAGATTTGTTCCTGCTAAAATGTAAAAGTAGAAATATTTATTCAGGTTATTATTTAATAGTATGATAGTCGAATTAACAAGCCACTTCACTCCGACATCCGTCTGTCACAGAAAACAAAATTGAGGACACCAATATAAAAGTGAAATTTGATGGCTCGGCCTTAATTGTATTAATTAAAAAATTGATCATGGGATGAGGGGTCAAAGGAAATTAATCTATAAATCGCATCCTACTTAAAGATGTTGATATCTACAGAGAATTTTTTACGTTAGATCGAATATTGAAATGAAGATAAGCTAAAATTAAACTGGGCAGGAGACAGCCAAATACGAGTATATCACAACCGCTGAGCAAAGACATTTTACTCTTAGATGAGTAACATCGCCGTGGCTAGTCGAAGACAAAATAGCAAAAGGCTGACGATGTCCAGTCGGGACTTCCATAGCTGGTAGGTAAAACTACTGGGTAAGTAGTTTTACCTACCAGCTATGGCTAATGGGGTAAGTATTTGCTCAGAAATAAAAAAAGGAGTTTGATTTAGTTAAAAATCTTAGTTGTGAAAGAAAATGGTACTACCAAAATTTGATACTTTTATTGCGAACTCGCTATAATAATAAAACTTACTGCTGCTTAGACTTCGCTGATGATGACTTTAAATTAGTGGGTGTAATATAAGACCCAAAAACGGTAGGTAGGTTTCATATTAACATAAAATGTGAAATTAATTATGCCAACTCTGAAGTTTGCTAATTAAGAAATTAAGATAAAAATAAAGGTGTCTTCCAAATGTGAAATTTATTCACGAATATTACTTTTTGTTCCATATCCATTACATATTGGCAATAAAGGTCGAGACGCATTTGATTCGAGTGAATCATAGTAATGTAGCGGGCCCGACAGGCGTTGTCACACACGTCGAAAGCTGTTACAATCCGGACCATACAATCGATTTAAAAAAATATTATCGACTAGAACAAATTTAAAATCTAAATCATTTGCGAACCCACTTGAACACACATGAAAAGTTTTATCCCAATCAGTCCAGGCGTTTCGGAATTTAATCACAGAAGATTTATAAATATGTCGTATAAAGATATAATTATAATTAGTAGTAGTATAATGACGTAATAACATTAAGTTCACGGTTGTAATGCATGCGGTAATTAATATCTCATTCTCACGGGCAAGGCTTTCCAGGCTAATTGTTTACAGAGTTACCAACACGTTAACGTAGTTTACGGAGGAACATTTTCGTATACAACGCAAACACTAATAAACGTTAAGTGGTTATTTTTTTATAAAAAAAAAATTTAGCAGATTTCAGTTCAAATATGTATTATATAGAAGGTAAAAAAAAAATATAGGATAAAAAAATCAAATAATAATATGTGTAAATGATCTACAAACGCTTAAGCATCTGTGCTTAAACGTTTATAGATCATTTTAAACACTACAACAAGACTACTACAAGAGTAATCTGTACTCTTTGGTTACTACGTAAGTTTTAGCAGAAAAATAATTGTATAAGTAGTAAAACTTTTACCCTTAAGTGGGCGACCTTGACTTGAGAGAAGAGTAAACCACGTAAAATGAAATTATTATTTTGAGTACAATAATTAGTTATTTTTATGTTGGCTACAGTAAATAATGTAAACAAAATATCTTTGTTTGATTTGTTTACACGTTATACAAATACACTGGCGTCTACTCACGTACGTCGATCTCATTTTATGTCAGCCATGTCGAAATTACCTGCAAAAGAAACGGGCGATTAATATCAAATCGAGTAACGAGACAATCGTTAAAATGAAATCGTTCGGACTTCAAAAAACATAATAACAATGGAGCTAAACGTTTCCCGCCTAAACGCCGCCATGTTGGTTGCCATCTTGGCCGCCATCTTGCTAACCCCGGGACATAAGTCACGTTTATCGCCGCATCAAAAACCAATCAGGGGACAATCGTTAAACGACTCATCTCGCCGGGAGAGGTCAGCCGGTGATGGGAAAAGCGGTTAACTTTTTTATAATTTATGAAGGCGATATTAGACACGGAATGCAACATTCGGCCATAAAAATATATTTTTTTCAAAATTAAAAACACACACACTTCCGAACCTAATAGCCGTTTCAACTTTTCCCCGATTGAAAAAAAATACTTCCGAACCTCTTAATATTTTAGGCATGAAAACAGCAGATATTTACTCTGTGACTTAAAAAATATCAGACGCTTCTACGTACTTTTTTTTCCAGAGCAACCATCTACTTGCACACTTAATCATTTATTCATTTTATTGATCAAACAAAAAAAGATAGGTACACTAGTGTTGCCAAATTCGAGTCTGATACGTGCAAAATTTATTACTTTAATAGCAGAGCTATCATGAACAGGTTCCAAACCAATTTATGATAAATAGACATAATACTACAAAATATTAAAATGATTTTTCAGAAATATCTTTAACCCTTAAACAGACCCCATGTGCACAGGCATTAAAAATATATTTTTAAATACTATGTTATGGTCTTAATTTTTACCTGTACAATGTATACCTGAGAACTGTCTAAGACAAAACCTAAGTGGTCGTATTATGTCCTATGCCTGTGAAGGAGCTCTCTGGCGTTTTATAATTTGTTTCCATTATCCCTATTTTTAAATTAGGAAACTGCACACTTTGAACTTTTTTTAATTGATAACTGACAATAATTTGTAAAGGTGCTCCCAGACAGAAGTTGTATTACGTTACAAAACATTGTGTAACACGATAACATTTTATAAAATTAGGCGGTCGATAAATCGTACTATGCCTGTTTAAGGGTCAAATCACACGATCAAAAAAGTAAGATTATGTCAATAAATAACATTTGCACCTTAAATAAGTTTTACTGTGGAATTTTAAAAAAGTATAAAATGACAAAAACTCTACTAAAGCGCCTGACGTCAGCGAACGTTGACTCTACCACGGTCCCTCGCTCTATTATTTATAGAGTCAATCGATTACGAGAGGAAAACGAATGCGATTAATATTGTTGACGCTTCGGAAAGACTTTTGAGTTATTTTTTCCGATTTTTTATCGACATACATATATTTACATCACTATTTTAGCATATTTAACCACTTAATCAAATTATATTATAAACTATTTTCAATAAAATCTGGACTACAACGATTCTAATACTACTAAGTTATAACCGGAAAATTAAACGGTTTCCACGCACTTTAGGGTGAAGCCAAACGAGCGTAATTTGTAAGTTGTCAGTCGCAGAATTTCGGCTGGCAGAAATTCTGCTGTATTCAGTTACATACAAAAATCCTGTTTGCTTCACACTTCACACGAGCGTAATTTTGTTAGTCATGATTTGTATGAAAAGATATTTACGCGACCGAAATTCTGCGACTCACAACTCACAAATTACGCTCGTTCGGCTTCACCCTAAAGGAGGAAATTACGCATTCTTCTAGTCAAAAATCAAAATATATTTTTGTTTCGTCCATATTTTTATTTATTGATCATAACTTCGACGTGTATTTTATTAATTTAGTTAAACGTAAAACGAAGTTTGGATACATTTCAAAAGTCTTAAAATGAATATGTAAATATTTAGAGACAACTCAGTGGAGGTCAACGCCCTCTTTATTTACTCTGATCTTGACCTCAGCTCGATAACATAAGACATAATAAGACAAAGTTATAGTTTAAAGGCTTTATACTCTAGGACTCGAACGTTAGAGATCAACTACGATAACATGGCGCGCCCCTCCAAATGATTGTTTCAATGTGTGTAGTCACATCCTTATGAAAGAGTTTGTATGTAGTAAGTATTCAACTAATCACAGTACACGTAATATTTCAGTTAATGTTACTTATTACCAAGATTTGTTGGTTAGCTAATCATAATTACTAGCCTACCGCGCAAGACAACGCACTTCAAACGTTTTGAATTTTGGAGGGGCGCGCCATGTTATCGTAGTTGATCTCTACCGAAGGCACTTACTGCACTCAGAGACGAATATTTTTTTTTCTGTATTTGATATAGATTTTGACATAAGTATCTCATAGTACATAAGCCCTAGAACAAATTTTTTTGTAATTACTAAAAAGCAAATTTTTTGTGAGTAGATACATTTTGATAAGACGAACAACATTTGATTTTCGAAAAATCTCGAAAGTGGTAGCTAACATAGATAAAAAGGATTTCATACTTTGACTTGATGGTCCTAAAATATGGATTGTTTTATTTGTAGGACAAGGTTATTCTTAAATAATATAACTATTAACCTATAAGTATACAAAAAATCAGCTGGTTAGGGTTCCGTTTTAGGGTACAGTAGTCAACCAAGTTTTGTTGATTACAGAATCACAAAATCTACTCACAAAAAATTTGCTTGTTAGTAATCACAATTTTTTTTTTGTATGTCTCCCTCACTATCAAAGTCTTCAATAAATTAAAGTCTCTGAGTGCGGCCGTTAGGCAGTCTTAAGCTCTTAGGCTATAAATAGTCAGTACTTAAGATGCGACCCGGTCTCAAGATGCGGTTCGGCTCTGTGATTGGTCCAAATTTTGACAGCCAACCAATCATAGAGCCTGAACCGTATCTTGAGACCCAGGTGCATCTTGAGTACTGACTATTTATACCGGCCTTAATATGTCGTAATCACTATGACGTGGGATTTATTTTTGACTTACCAATTATTCATGATAACCCCACAAAAATCCCGTAACTATATTTCATGCTACGACCACGTTTTGGCTATTAAGTCAGTAGTCACTCAATAGCTAAACGATAATTTAAAGTCTGACTAATAAAATTATTATTATCAAGTACTGTTACTAGTGCTACTTCATATTGTTGCCATTTTGAAACACTATTTTGCATCTGTGCGCCACGTTATGTATAGTTTACGTGTGAGGTAGGTATCCCTACCATTTGCTCTAAGTGTAGTTGAAGGCTCCTCTGTGGGTATAATACATAATACAAAATCCTGTTTACCTTTCCCAAAAAACAGAATGAACATTACAAAGTCGTATCATTCATTATCATGATAACGATACATTTATGTAAAGTCCCCATTAGATCTAGCGCCCCCCGCTGACTGCCCCAACCTGCGCGAGCGCACCGCACTAAATCACCAAAATTTCAACATGGCCGCCAAAAAACCAATTTAATCGGACCTGCGTTTATTTGTTCGCGTCTTAATCTCAGTTTGTAATTAATGAAATTGTAACGGTGTCAATTCACGATATATGAAACTGCAAATTAAGTCATCATAAAGTAGATATGTTAATTCCAAAATCGAAATTAAATGCCGTAAAGTGTTTTATTTGAGAACATTTTGCGTAATCAAAACAGCGTACACATAATATTATCTTAAACATTGACGATCTTTTTATTTGTTTATTGTAATGTTTAGGTGACAAAACAACTAACTTTAAAAATAGAATATTGACAACATCGTTACCAATATTTCAGGATCATAATAGTAAATAATAAAGTTCGAAGTGACAACAGTGATCGAGCCCCGAAGCGTAAGCTCCATCTAGTCCGGGTTCGTTGACCGAGCCTTTTTATTATTGGCAAAATCAGTGCGGCCATACTGTCAATAGAATCAATACTCTAAGCACTGGTAATGGTGCTACCATTGTATTTTGGACGGGTTATATTAGATGATAACTACCGACTATAATACTAATATCATAAAGAGGTAAATGTTGTTAGTTAATGACGCTGTAGGGGATAATTTCTAGATCAAGTAAATCCATACTAATATTATAAAAGCGAAAGCGTAGTCTATCTGTTACCTCTTTACGTCCAAATCGCTGAAGTCTGAACCGATTTTGTTGAAATTTCGCACGATGATATTTTGAAAAATTCCTGGGAAATGACATATTAGGATACTTTATATACATACTAGCTGTCCCGGCAAACGTTTCTTTGCCATATTATAAAGTATCATCATCATGGGCCTTTACGTCTGTGTCAGACTGTGTTACAGCGCTGGTGCTGTGATAAAGTATATTGCCCGTATTATTTTATTGAAGTGACTAAATATGTATGTCACCATGGCAACGCGTCCATCGCTATCCCGTGACCCGCGTCGCGCAAACAATGGTCGCCGTCAGTCTCGAGTTGTAATAATTTACTATTATTTATTCAACAAATGCACTTATAAATATAAAAAGTAGCCAGTAGCCAATTCTCAGACCCACTGAATGTGCATATAAAATTTAGTTAAAATCAGTAAAGCCGTTTCGGAGGAGTCCGCGGCCTAACATTGTGACACGAGAATTTTATATATAAGATACTATTACTGAGTCTGACAACTGAGTCATCTAGTATTTTATAAAATATGTATAACAAGGTGACCTAGACTAGTTAAAAGGCACTATAGTCTAGCCTCTCTTAGTAATTACTTTATTACATCTACATTATAACGTATACTGTTCTGTGATGTGGGAGAGGTTAATAAAAGATATTCGAGTTAATAACAATAAAAACACTTTTCATTATGTTCTTCTATTGTTAATCCAATCCAGATATTTCTGTTATGGATCATATATTATTATATTACAGAAAAAGAAAAAGTTGCCTGTTTTGGAATGTATCAATAAAAATAATACAATAATATAAAGTCATAACTTCTATTATTTAATTATTATAATTTATAGCTGCTATTTCGATAACATTAGAGATTAGAATAAAATGCGACTCTAGGTGGAGCTGAATCATAAATATATCATCAGCCAGGGGTCAGGGACCTCATTTATTATCTACAAACTATTAACATAACTCAATAATTTTTGTCTTCATTATTTCCTCTACATAATATTAGCAAATATTGAGGAACATTTGTGCACTTATAACCATTTTCCATTACTTTTACTACTGTATAGTGTACACAATAATACAAACAACTACCTACTGGACCAGATCCTTACGTTTTTTGGCTGAAGTTTATCTTTTCATTAGTGTTCAAGAAATCTACATAAATAAAACTATTTACAACCAGCTGTCCCGGTGAACTTCGTGTCACTTTAAAACCTTCCCTGGACTTCTACAAATATTTTAAGACTAAAATCAGCCCAATCCGTTCAGCCGTTTTTGAGTTTTAGCGCGACTAACACATTTGAAAATCCATTTTTATATATAAGAAAGAAGAATAGCTGTCCCGGTGAACTTCGTGTCACTTTAAAACCTTGGCTGGACTTCTAAGAATATTTTAAGACTAAAATCAGCCGAACCCGTTCAGCCGTTTTCGAGTTTTAGCACGACTAACACATTTGAAAATCCATTTTTATATATAAGATTTTGTTAATGTTGCAAGAACTCGAGAACGACTAAAACTGAATAGGTTAATTTTAGTCTTAAAATGTCCGTACAATTCCAGGGAAGGCTACGAATAATAAAAACTAAAGAGTAACTCCGTCAAAAAACATGCTCCAAAATACTTGTCAAAAAAGTGTACCTTAGGTTCACTTTTCATACATTTGCAATATTTAGGTGTCCTTGAGCGGTATAAAGGCTGACGTTACATGACAGTTCGAATGGAACCAAATTTAAAACTGTATTAGTATGGGAGTTACGTTTCCTTAGGTTTTATTATTCGTAGAGGGAAGGTTTATATTAGGTGTGAAGTGATACGAAGTTCAAAGGGACATCTAGTATTTTTTTAAATGACCATGACGTCTTCCTTAGTCATGTATGAAAACTCAAGAATATATCATGATATTCAATCCACGACTTACTTCAGCCTACAGATTCTTTACGCTTTTTTGTACATTTTAACGAATTGGCGGAAAAACCACTGCTGCGCAGAAATCATGTCCTGGTGACAGGTTGGTCATCATAGACACTCTAGACAGGCGACACCTGCCTCTAATAGGGCTTCTTTCCTTGAAATAGGGCTATAACTGGTTTATTATTGTCTAAGTAACACTATTTTTTATCTATAGTTTTCAATATTGCATTTAATATTATAAGCCGCATATTTTTACGGAATAAAAAAAGATACATCATAGGTACTCGTTTACCATTAGCTAAAAAGCTAGTCACCTGTGTGAGAAAGAGCTAAATGACTTTAGAAGATTATTAATAGTGAAAAGTCCCTGGCAGCAATGCGCGGGCGCAGTAAATAATCCCACGTTGGCTCGGGTCGAATTTGTCGCGATATTAATTGTACTGAAAACGCGCTACCGGCCGTAATTGAATATGAGCCCTCCTCCCCCTAAGAAGTGTTCCCCACCCCGCCCTCGCCCTACAACAGTGGTACTCAACCTTTTTTATACGGACCACAAACACGTCTTAGGCCGGCCATAGACGTACCGCAACTTGCAGTCGAAAGTTGAAACCGACTGCAAAATGCGGTCGCCGCACGGCGATCTGCAGTTTTCATACTAAATTCATATCCGCAATACACGGACAATTACAAAATGCAAATTTCAAAGCGACCGCTCGTCCCGGCTGCAACTTGCGGTCCGTATAATATGGCCAGTCTTAGTATTGGTGTCGCTGGCCGCAACCAAAATCTTTTAGGGTTAAAAAAAACCGTTCTTGGAAAAATTTTCATGACTTTCACGACGACTTTGGACTATGTTGCCGAGGGGTGTGAATTTCAAAACGGTTCTTTACGCGGACACAAATCCCAGCAGGCCGCAGGTTGAGTATAGCTGCCCTAGAGTATTAATTAAAGATTCCCTTGGCCGCTTGAACACACTCCTCGTCCGCTACCATTTGTACCTGCGCACGTTTACAAACACCAATACAAATTAAGCATTCGGCGCAGGTTTTAAGGGCGAAATTTGAACAGCAATAGTTAATATCCCTCCACCCGAATTAGAACCGTAACTCGTTAGGTTAAAGTTTAATTTGCAACGGTGGTTAAACGACGCCAGTATAAAATCAAACAAGGAGCGTAGTTAATAATTTATTGATATAAAACATGCGATGTCCATAAAGTTAGTTTTGGCACACGTCTCCGTTTGCTACTTGTTAGTACTAACCGCTTATACAGATTAAGATTTTAATAATAATTGCTTTATAGCCTTACGTAATCTGTATGCTTTTATACCATGAATAATTAATGACACAATTTGCTAAATTAATTAAAATTTAAGTACCTAATTGGAATTGAAATGTACTGTTACAGAAATTTATTCACGGAATGGTGCACTCGTGTTATTTGATTGGGTTATTTGGGCTATGACAATTGACAAGTTTACGGATCACGACTTTCGACTTAACATAACCCGGCTAAATAACGTAAGTCTGCAATTTACCCATAAATTCTCTACTGGTACACAATAGCTGTATATTGTATAATATACAGTGAACCAACAAAGCCATAAAATCGAATTTCACAGTTAAAGTAATCCAAAGCTTAACTGTTGTATTAAACAAACAAGTATGTAGGTTGGTATTCGGAAATAACTGGTCGACGAATTCGCGGCCAAAGGTTAAAATGAAAATTGAGATATAAAACTATATGACGTCATTATTATACTTTTATATACTGTCTTCTATAGAAAACTTATACTCTATGTTTCATATTATAACTATTATATTATAGCTATTCTTAAATTTTCTTAATTTCCTGGCGATGTTTTATTTTTTTTTCTGTGTACCAAACTTCCTCCGAGATTAACAAAAAACATTAAAATAATAATTAGCGAATCGGGTTCTGGCGTTACCTAGCCTAAATTACCTATCTAGTGACTAGTCTAAAAAACTAGCTCTTACACTGATTCGGTGATTGCCAATTAACAGACAAGCTACGCAGGATCATTTATAGTGCTTATGTATGTGCGCAGTACACAAAAACACTCTGAGGGTTCAGGTCTCGCGAAAAACGTGCTTTCTGATTAAAATGTCACACGTGTGACTTTAGGAGAGGGGGCCAGGCCCCCTCATTGTTTATCTCCAAACCAACTAGCAACAGATTTAACTATTAGTACCATGGTCTTAACCAGACCAGTATCTTAGACCCTTTCGAAAAAAAAGTGCTTTCTGAACGAGGTTCACAACAAGGTTCGTAGGAGGACTATGATGTCCAAAAAAATCAAAAATTCGGTGACTAGTGGGCGATCGCCTCGGGCCAGCCAGCAGCCTACTTCATCGGTGCCAATTATAGTCAAAATATTATGATGTAGAGACACGTTAATAGGATCAATAGCCCTATGTGTTGTATGAGTTGCAAATTATACCCCATGTAATAGCTTACCCAATAAGTGTAATGATACATTATTAAATACATAAACAGCCGAACCGTGAACGCAATCGTAACTATTGAACAAACTTAGCAGCCGGTGTTGCTGCCTCTTAAAAATATTCCCCCTTTTTTTCCAAAACGCCCAAAAATTGAGTTTTACACAATTACGCGTAGCGAAAAAAAAAACTAAATTATGAATGAAACGATGTATCATAATAAATAACAAATGTTAGAAATATTGTACGTAGAATTTATTGTTAGCTGTGTAGTTTTAAATAGCACATAGACATTGTAGTTTCTACATAAAAATTGGATTTTTTAATTAAATTCCTTAGAACTACTCCAAAACATTGTCAACCTAAATGTGTCCCATTTCCTCTAAATTTAGGAGAGCCCCCGAGTTAGCAACACTGAATCATAGCAGCCGGGCCTTAGAAAAACTTATAGAAAATGACAGGCAGAGCGAGATGGGACGATATATCACGTGGGCGCGAGCGGGACAGGTATAGAACTCGTCGGCCGGCATTCCGAGGCTGTGGATTTAGGAACGGGGGCAAGCGTTAGGTTATACCTTGTTATTTTTGGCCCGAGATCATTTCTGTAACGGGTCACTTTTCGCCACAAGTGTATCATGCTAATTACTCCATAACGTCAATGAAAACTACCGAATCTAAAGAATAGATAAAGATTTATTCTTCAGATTCGATAGTTTACAATTCGACAGTTTTAAGCAGCCAGACCAAGAGACAATAATTATTAATGAGGACTTATTTTAATGAAGGGTAAAGGGTTTGATAAAAAAAATGTTAGCTTATGTCAACATCTCTATTAAATTAAAGTTTTTCCTTGAGTACGGCCGCTACATTATTAAAATAACGCATCCTAGCAGTTCACTGATGATGATGATTTCAAAGTAAGGATATTATACCCATTATTTTGATATGCAGTTAATAATTTGATAAATCAATGTATGTACTTGCAATGAATCAGACTTTGATATATGGTTGTAATTACGAAATATATATCTACCATTGAAGTCTATTAACCCTAATAGATAGAAATAAATCGAAATCTAAAACCCAAACCGTTATCTCGTTGATACAAACATGTTTAACAAAAAAATAACATTTCGAACAAAGTGGAAGAAAAATATCGTAACTGAAACTATTATATAAATTACTATCAGAGAAATTGATTTATAGGCAGATAGCACACCTATGTATTATTTAATTTGGCTGCTTTATGTCAAACCCAGCCAACAGATCACGATTAACTTTCAATTGACATAACCTGACCAAATAAGGTAGGGTCTGCCTATGAATCGATTTCTTCGATGGTACATCATTTGTACAACAGGAAAAATTTGTATTTTTGCATAAAATTGACTCCAAAATACCAATTTTGATAAAATTTGGCAAAGATGTAAAGTAGACCACGAAAAAGGAAACACTATTGCGGGAGCAGGTGGAGCAAAAGCTAGTATAAAAATTATTTATTAACTTAAAACATATTGTTTTCAATTAATACTAATGTCGTGTGTAATGACCACATAACTACCGTTTTGAACAAATTTGATGTGACGTGAAGACCCTTATTTGATTTGTTCATAGATATACGGATAAGATAACTTTAATTTTGGGTAGAGAAAGCATGACCCCAGCGACGTTTAAGCTGACCTGACTAATCTGACATGTCAGGTCAATCTGACGGGGCGATTCCGAAACTCATTAAAATCATAATGCGGAAAATTAAAGTATCTTTGACGATCTTTGTACAAAATAAAATATGATTATTTACACGATGTTTAGTCGTACATGTAATTAAATGAATAATGTTGATAATTTCGCATTTTTTCGCAAAAGGTTTTAAACTAATTAGACTATTTTAGAACTGAAAGTCGTTTTAGTAATTCTTGAGTTTTACCAAGGTAAATAAACTATTGAATCAAACAATAAACTACGTTCCTTTAAATAGATCAGTTATGATAAAAAAGTGATTTGAAGGTCTTTAACCTTCAATAAAAATAACGATATTACCTCTTTATTATGTAAATTAAGTATTAAGTCTATTTTTAGATGTTTAACGTCATGAAATACCATGATACATTCATAGACTTGTCATAGAATGTGGAATCAGAATTCTCTGGTTGTCGACCATGTGAATGTGGCGAAATATTTCAAGGTTTAGGATATATGGTTGATTGACAGGAAAACGTAAACTTTACGGCCGCACTCGGGGAGGTTTAATTATTAACTTAAATTAAATGAATATTTGGACAGGAACTCCATGCATTTTCTGTCAAAACTCAAACTTCGTCTGTAAGTAATCAATAATCATAAAATGTATCTACGTGTGGCCGTTATGGCTGGTTTACACATATTTGGACAGGAACTCCATGCATTTTCTGTCAAAACTCAAACTTCGTTTGTAAGTAATCAATAATTATAAAATGTATCTAAATGTGGCCGTCATGGCTGGTTTACACGTATTAGGTAGTATAAGTAGTAACTAAATTTTAACTTAATTTGAAGTACCTGCCCAAAATGTGTCAAGTGACAAGCCCCGCCTGCCAACTTAACAAAAAATAGTCAAAATTCTAATTTCCATGTTTAGTACAGTTTAACTAAATTTTAACTTGCTACTTGCTACTAAATTTTGTGTTTACATGCAATAAGTAACTTAAAAATATTAAGTTAAAATTTAGTTAACTACTTATCAACTTAATACGACGTGTAAACCAGCCATTAGAGCTGAATATAATAAAAGTTTCCCTATCACGAGCAGCTGTCTAGTTACTTCAATGTCTCACTTTGTTAAGGAATAAGGTGCTTAATCTGCTTAGATTTGAGCTAGGTATAGAGAAGAAAATAATGATTAGTAATGACTTAAAAATGTTTGGTCATAAAATATCATAATTACCGCAAAAACTAGCGGTGGTTTACCGTACTACTGACGCTGTACATACAAAAGCTTGGTATCTAAGTCAAGGCGATTCCAAAACTGTTTTTAGTCATCCCTACTTTTAAAAGCTAGCAAGTTTTGAAAAATGTGGAAGATATATAGAAGATATGAGCTTATAGAGTTACTATAAGTTTTATTACTCATTTTAAATTGCATCTTTTTTCCATATAATATCAGTAACGATCTCGCGTCCGACTTCCCAGTAAGGAATTTTATAAAGTGGCCAACATTAAAATATAAGAGTACAATTTCCGAGCACGTACTTTGTATCACAAAATCGTAAACTCGTATCTCGATAGCTGATATGAATAATTTAAGTAAAACGTAGTGATTTGGGTGAGGTAATAGTGACCGCGGTCGTGTGCGACGGTGAGTGCGTTTTCGTACATTTTTGTTTTTATAAGTAATTATGCGCGCGCATTAGGGCCGGCGCACATATATCGCCCCTCCCCGCGCGCCGCCGCACCGCACCGCCGCCGGCTACCGCCGCCCTTATCTCCTCAGATACGATTTTATACGTCCATTTTTCTTTTTCTGACTTTTATGGATCGGTTCGCGGCGCATCGATAACTCGAGATCGACTCGCTTTTATAGACGTACTTTTGTCACCTCCCGACTATTTTATTTAAATAAAATAAGTTTGTAACTATATTTTGCACTGTAAATCGCTAAAAAAATAAAAATCGAAGTGTTAGAAACTATTGTAACTCTTCAACCCTTAGCAGTATTTGTGTAAAACTGTGTATTTTTGAAAACCAAAGTTCAAGCCAAGTGCAGCTGTCAACGACTGGACGAATTCAAATTGGAGCTGGATTATTCTCGAGGACTGCCAAATCCCGGGGAGTATTGCTTTTATTTTTCAAATCTATAAGTCACCCTTTACAAAATTATTAACAACAAATCCACTTCACACCGCTCAACCCAGTGAGCTACGTCCAAAATCACACTTGGCAAAGTTTATTTCTCTCTTGGCTTGACGAGTAGTGGAAGCGAAGTTGCAGATAAAAACAACAAGCCCAGACAAACACAAAACTTATAAACTATACTTACACACATTAGACAAGCAGAGACATCCTCAAAAATACTCAAAAGTTAAGTTTTCAAACATTAATTTTGTACAGTTATATTCAGGTTTAATAACTATTATTCAATCTGTCTATACTGTCTTCTATACTTTGTTCTTTGCTTATTCTCAATCTAAATTCTTTCTTATCATTTTGCTAACCTTTTTCCCTTTAACATTAACTGTACATGAGTTGAACTGCAACATTGAGGCTGGTTTTTGCATTGAAAGTAAAAGGTGACTTCAACTACTTAGAATAAAGCCGGTTTAGCCCTAACTTTTATATATAACTCATTTCAGTGCTCGAGAATGGATAGCAAAATGATGACTCGCTCTGCCGTGGCCCGTCGCACCGAGGAGCAACTTCGAGTAGCCCTCACTGAATTAAAGAATTATAAGGACCAATGCCAAATGCTGTTAAGGGAGAGAGATGATAACGAAAAAGAAGTGGAATCTGTAATCCAAAAAAATCAGGATTTAAAGATAGAACTCAATAAGTTAAGTTTGGACTATGAGGACATCCTTATGAAAAATATGGAGTTACAGAGCATCGTCGATGGCTTCGACCAATGCAGAGAGGAATATGAAGACTTTCTCAAGACCTCTGCTAACCTCAAAATTAAGCTGAGTAACGCCGAAGACTACATATTAAAATTAGAAGAACAGATTCAAGCTCAAAGTTCCACCCAAACTCAAATCTTGTATGATAATCTTATTTGTGACAAAAGCAACTCAGTTTCTAACACTAAATCATGTCAAAACATTTCAACAATTGATTTAACAGGTGATGATACCTTACCACTATGTACAATGAATAGTAAGAGGAAATTAAAGAAGTATATAAAAATCAAAAAGTGTATTAGGAATTATTGTGAACTTTCAAAGAAAAATAAAAAGTGCTTAAATCATTTGTCAAAAGTTATAAAACATAACAAACTTTTGAATAATAACTTAATAAACTGCAATCTTGACTTAGATGAAATAAAATGTAACTATGAGGCCGATGTATGTAACCTTCAGGAAGAGATTTCGATACTTCTTGACTCCTTAGATAATTTAAACAGAAAGTATGCCTTGTCACAACAAGAAACACAGGGGCATATATCAGCAATGAATGATTTGCTTGAAGTGACTCGTTATAACGAGGAACGGATTTACTCCCTATTGAGAGTCAGCGGTTCCTCAAACAAAGTAAATCATTCTGTTTTAAGTAGTATAACTGATATATGTTCCAGCCAGAAGGCACATACTGAAAGCCCACAAATTGCTTTATTCAGTGATGAGTTAGGTAAGGATTTAGGTATTTATTTAAATAGAATGTGTATAGGACAGTCAATTTCCAATTTTTGTATGCCTGGAGCTAATTACAGAGATATTTTGAAAAGGGCTTTATCTATGAATTATTGTCCAAATACTACACTCATAATTTTAGTTGGGAGGAAAGGAAAACTAAACAAAAAACAGATGACTGAATATTTGGACAAGTTATTTAATATTGCAAATGTTACAAATATCATTTTGTTTACTTTTCCCTACATACAAATGTTGCCAAAAAGATATAATAAAGAAAACTTAACTAGATATCAGCTGAATAGCCTAATATATACAGCTGTAAATAATAATTGTATAATATTGAATGACTCATATAAGAAATGTCAGGTCATAGATATTAATAATTTAGATTTTAAGGTACATACTATGAATAGAGATAATTACTATTTATCTAACTTTTATAAAAGACGTATAGCCAAGTTGCTATTTAACTTTTTATTTATAAAACCAGCCAAGTGTTTGGCTTTAGCGACTACTGCTTCTATTGAGCAGAATACTAGTCATAGTATGAACGAATTGGAATATGTTCCAAGTATTTATTTAAATTAGATAATAAGACAATGGAGGATGTCTCTTGCAGTAATGAATTAGGTTTAAATGTCCAAATTCCTACCAACAATTTAAAAAATAAAAAAAAATGTAATTTAATTAATCTGGTGCATCAGAATTTACAAGGTATGGTAGGTAAAGAACTTGAAATTGAGTTATTTTTAAAGGAATTTAACATTGACATTATGTGTATATCTGAACATTGGTTCAAATCACACGAACTCATTTTCAATTTCAATGATCACCAGATAGCAAGTTCGTTCAGTAGAGAAAATGCCATTAGGGGCGGCTCTTTAATTTTAATTAGAAACGACTTTAAATTTAAGGAACGTAAAGATATTGTGAGTCTCTCTACTGAACGAATAATAGAGGTGGCCTGCATAGAGCTGAATCATCTTATAATTGTGGGCGTATATAGGCCTCCATCAGGGTTATATGATTCTTTTGAGCAAACAATGGAACAAATTTTAACAAAAATTTGTGCATCTAACAAAAATGTTATTATATGTGGGGATTTTAACATTAATTTATTAGATTTAAACTCCACTACTGTTAGATTCACATCTTTATTCAAATCATATAACCTTTTTAGTTTGTTTCATGAACCTACAAGAGTCTGTGAGACTACTACTACTTGTATTGACAATATATTTACAAATCTTGTTCCAGATAGAAAAGAAATAATTAATTATTTAAGTTCTGATCACCGTGGACAAATAGCTTCCTTTAATATCAAATGTGATAGTAATGCAAAGAAAAGTCTTGTGTATAATCCTGTGACCACAAAACGTATTGAGCAATTTAAAAGTAAATTAAAATCAAATATTGAGTTATTGGATAGGTCACATAGCTCTGATGAATCCTTCAATAAATTGTTTAAGGTAATAAGAACTCAATTTGATACAATATTTACTTCTAAAACAGTTAGAAACGGCATTAAAAAAAGTAAATTTATTGAATGGGCAACTAGAGGAATTAAGATAAGTAGGCAAAAATTATATGAATTGTATGATGAAAGGTCTTGCAACAGTAGTGAAGCATTTAAAATATATGTTAAAAACTATTCTAAAACCTTCAGAAAAGTTTGTAAAGCAGCTAAGGCTCTATATACAAAAAATAAAATTAAAAATTCTAAAAATAAAATTAAAACTACATGGAAGGTTATAGCTGATGAGACTGGAAACGTCACCTGTCGTGACACAGATTTCGAACTATATTTTGATAATAAAAAGATTTCTAATAATCTAGAAGTTGCGACGGTTTTTGAAAAATTCTTTGCTGACATTCCGGTCTCAACTACCAAAAATTTAAATTCCTCACCTGAAGCTGCTGAAAAGCTACTCAGAGACAATGTAAAGGAATGTGATGTCAATTTTAAGTTCAGGGATATTAACCCCAGAGACATTATTGATACATTTAAATTGCTGAATGTCAAAAATACAACTGATCTCTGGGGAATATCTACAAAAATTATTAAATCTGTAATTGACATCATAGCTCCTCATCTTGCAATGATTTTCAATGAGTGCATAAAGAGTGGTGTTTTTCCTGACTTAATGAAGCACAGTAAGATTGTACCATTATTTAAAGCAGGAATTAAATCTGATCCAACAAATTATAGGCCTATATCGATTTTACCAACTCTTAGTAAAATTTGAATTAATTTGAAAAAATAATTTTAAAACAATTATTGGTACATTTTAATTCAAACAATTTATTACATGACAATCAATACGGATTTACTAAGAGTCGATCCACAACGGATGCTGGTATAGGTCTTCTTTGTAGTATATTTCAAGCTTGGGAGGAGTCGCAGGACGCTCTAGGTGTCTTTTGTGACCTCTCCAAAGCCTTCGATTGTGTGGATCATGCTACATTGATCAGGAAATTGCGCCACTATGGCATAAAGGACTCAGCTCTTAGCCTCTTGACTTCTTACCTTATAAACAGGACTCAAAGGGTTGAAGTAAACGGTAACAGGTCCAATGGAACCAAAATAGAATTAGGTGTCCCACAGGGATCTATTTTAGGCCCATTTCTTTTTCTCATCTATATAAATGACTTACCTTACCTTGTTAAGGAAAATGATAATGAGATAGTACTTTTTGCTGATGACACTTCACTTATTTTTAAAGTGAAGCGACAACAGTCAAATTACGACGAGGTAAACAGTGCTCTCTCAAAAATAGTACATTGGTTTAATGCTAATAACTTACTTTTAAATTCCAGTAAAACTAAATGTGTAAAGTTCACTTTGCCCAATGTTAGGCAAGTCCAAACCAATGTACTATTGAATGATGAGAAGATGAATTTGGTAGACACCACTGTATTCTTAGGTATAACACTTGATAGTAAATTACAGTGGGGTCCTCATATTGTTAATCTTGCAGGTAGGCTCAGTTCTGCGGCATATGCAGTCAGAAAAATCAGAGAAATTTCTGATGAAGACACGGCACGATTAGTATATTTTAGTTATTTCCATAGTAGAATGTCATATGGAATCCTTTTATGGGGAAGCGCTGCCGACATTAATACAATATTTGTGCTGCAGAAGCGAGCCATACGCTCTATTTATAAAATGTCTCCTTTTGAATCTCTGAGAGATAAATTTAAAGAAATTGGTATTCTAACTGTTGCTTCTCAATACATTTTGGATAATGTAATATATGTTAGAAAAAATATAAGTAAATTTAAAGCTAAAAGTGACATTCACTGTAGGAACACCAGAAATAAGCACAAGCTGGATTTGCCGATGATCAGACTTAGTAAAGTTAGTAAATCTTTTAAAGGTCAGTGTATACGCCTGTACAATAAAATCCCAGAAAACGTTCAAAATCTTTCGATTAATAAATTTAAAAAAGTAGTCAAAGAACGTTTGTGTGCCAAAGCCTATTATAAGGTCAATGATTTCATAAACGATGGCACATCTTGGGAGTAGGATGGCTGCTTGCAAGGCTACTTCTACATCATTATAATATGACTTACAATAATCATGTATGGATGTTGACATTGTATAATAATTTTAAGTTACAATTGTAAATTTTATTTTAAAAAGATTAATTTTTTTCTCACTTTTTTGGTAAAAAGTGGGACCCCGTGCGACGTTTCTTACGCCGGTTCTTCTCGCCGGGATAGTTCCCGAACCGGTGGTAGGCACCAGTAGTATCAACGTTCTGAAAGTATTTGTTGCAAATCTATTCGGAAATAAAACAATTTTTATTTTTATTTTTTTTTATTTTTATAATTCTAAACCGAATATTATTAGTAGTCGCGCTTCGTAAACTTAATCTGGCTTAAGTTCGGACGCTATTTTTATTTTACCACCGTTTTACGTCCACAAAAAGCGTTAAGCCGCGAACCGGTCCTCGGCCAGTTCTCACGAGCGCTCATAACTGGTCACCTTGCGCTATTGTGAAGATCTAGGCGCGAGCCCCGCGCGGCCGACACAAAAACTCACATATTATGGGATACCGTAGATAGGCTGGGTAGGTCCACGAAGGCGACGGCACCGTGAAAATATGTCACACTGGCGCATCCTCGTGTTATTGTACATCTTTGTGATTACATTTGTCTCTACTAGATGGCGTTGTCTCCCAATTGAATCGCGCTAATCTAGTTTATAATTAAGCTAAATGAAATCATTAGGTTATGATTAAAATATAAATCCACTGCTCCTCAAAATAATATCATTATTATCTTTTATACACCATCTCTCACTAACGACGACAATTACCAAGAAGTGTTAATAAGAGCATAAAGTAGAGTTTTATGAGGTACGACGTTTATATCGCTCGTTATACGGGCACTCGTGGTACACGAAATAAGCTAGTATTACGTATAGGAAATGCTTATCGCAGCACTAAAATTTATTTATTAGGCTCGATTTATCTACGAATATAACTTATTCTTTAACGGTACGGCTAAAGATAACGTACACGTGCACTTTTATCGTTAAAGTTTTAAATGTAATCGAGTGTTCATATAAATTAAAAAGAGTAAAGCGGTGCAGTCCAACAGAGACGTTCAACAAAATAAAGAAAAAAAACATGGACGCGAGCTTTATTGCCTTCGGACATTTTGAATGTGTTGGTGACCCAATTTAATGAAAAGGATCATGTGTAACGTTTTATTTTGATGTTTTAAGCAATAAACGAAAAATGAACATTTTGTGGGTACTTTACCAGTGGTTTAAAAACCAAGTATGAGTAGCGTATAGGTAATTATGTTATAACAAGAACAAGACCAAAACTGACTTTTCTTTTCTTTGTTCTGCCGATCGTACGCCATAAAAACGTCAAACAAATCCTTTTTTTGTTTCAAAAACACTTTATTATTCTTTCTCCGACTCAAGCTCGCATTAGAAATGCGTTTTAAACAATACTTAATTTATATAGACATTTTTAAGCGGGAGCTCATAAGATAAATAGTAGACAGTTTAGAGGTATTTTACCTAGGAATTCTACAAAAATGATCCTTTTACTGTGGTAATAGAGTTCCTGTCAGGTGTAGAATATCTGTGAACGGCGTAGGGCCTGAATAATGGCGTCTGCAGGTAATTGACACAACATCGCACGCCTGCGTTTGATATTGAATGCTCGGCGAAATTGCCTTTTGTATAGAACTGTATTTATTTACTATACGGAATTTATTTTTATCCGAATCAAGCTATACAGGTTACAACATTAAGTAATGGCACATGCAGAAAAGAACATTTATTTATGAACCTTTTTTAAAAAAGAACTAACTTCACTACTATACCTAATGACCAGAATTATGTAATAAAACGCTAAGCTGAAAAGTTGTTTTTTTCAGTTCCGTTATAATACCTAACCTTGACACTACTTATTGTTTACAACCCATACGTCAGTAAATAATAATATTTCAATAACCATCTAAACGTATTATATTGCTGGGTAAACCACAATAAGTTGATATCATAGTCAATGTGACCTAATTATGGTTAATTATAATATTATAAACATTTCATTAAAACATATACGGCGCCTGCAAGTGTAAGGAACTGAAAAGTTCCAATTTTCATAAAATAATATAGGTACATAAGCCCCGCGCTTCTTCACTATTGTTTGCTGTTTTTTCTAGTTTCCGATGAAACTAGAAAAAGCTTTATAAAATTTAAATTATTTTGTTTTTTAACTAACGAATTATTAGGTAATGTTAACATTAAACATTTAACCACAAAGCGAAATCACAAATTCACACAAATCACAATATGATATTTGAAGGTGTTCTATGTATAGCAATATCATATATCTGATATTTCTGATAGGTCCGCAGGCAGGACGGTCCGTTAGCAGCACGGTCCGGGGCAGGAGGGTCGGGGGCAGGACGGTCCGGGGGCAGGACGGTCCGGGGACCGGACGTAACGTTATATGACTGACACCGGACACCTCGCGTGCGGAGAGCCGGTGGCACGAAATTCGCTCTACATAGAGAACAGGTTGCTCTATAAGTCAACGACACGACCAATTAAAATCTAGTGTGTTATAATTCTTATTCAACTACGAGAACAAAAAGGAGAGTAGTGGTTTTCTTAAAACTTAAACTATTTTTTTACTCAAATTAAGTTTTTTTTTTTATTGTTGACTGAAGCCTTTATCTGATGATACATTTCCACTTTTCACGTTTTTTTTCGTATGTACTGTTGTATTCTGGGCTTTTCGTCCACGTCAGATGAAAATAGCTTATTTTCGTAGCTCTCCCCAATATTGCCCGTTTAGAATGTCACACGTGTGACTTTAGGGGAGGGGGCCAGGCCCCCTCATTGTTTATCTCCAAACCAACTAGCAACAGACTAGTTATAGCCACAATTAAACTACCATGGTCTTAACCAGACCACTAGCTTAGACCCTTTCGAAAAAAAGGGGCTTTTTGGGCCACTACCTACTTTCATAGTGCGAAAGTTTTTAATACCACTTTAACGAGGTTTCAAATCAATTCGTAAATCGTAACAGCCCAGACAAAAAAAAGAAAAAATTAAGGCTATATCTCGTAGTCAGTAATCACATAATATATCACATATAATATTATAAAGTTACAAATTACCTAGAATGCATGTACTATCAGAGGACTTGATTCATAGGCAAATTGATCGGGTTATGATAAGACCATTCTTGTACCTATCTGATGAACATGCTTAAATTGACTTACAAAAACATGTTTTGCAATAAAATCTAATTGTGTTAAGTAGTAAAGCACGTCAAGTGAAATCTCGATCTCTTAGGCGCCAAATCTCCTTTAATTGTTACTGCTACAATTGTTGCGTGCGCCGGCACACGCACATGTTTGTCCTATCGCACTATCAGACACTTTCTATACGTATTTTATCCATCTATTTTTGTTATTCTTTGATTTATGTTTTGAAAAATGCCAGTTAGAAATTATAAATCTGAAATAATCTTAGGCAAAAATATATTGTATGAATTTTTAAACTGCAGTTGTGTATGATATTAAGTTTCAACATATTTCGACGCCCCCACCGAATAATCGGACAATGTGCTATTGTGGGGTTTTTGCTGTTATGCGATTTTTGGCATCTAGAAGTCAAAATACATCATGTGAATTTTCTGTGAATATTTACAAAGACATAAAAAATTATGTGTTTATTCCATAACAATATTTAAAATTGTATTTTACACCAAAAACTTGGCAATAGGCTATTGCGAAAAAATATGTCAAAACTATTTGACGATAAACGACTATTGCATGATTATTCGGGTAAATGCATTGCTGCCTGCCTGCACACTTCCACTACTGCACATCTCACTTTTACACTCCTTCCACTCAGGTAGCCGCTCGTCACCCGCCTCAGGTTCACCAAACATCTAACTTTAGCTAACCGAACCTTTACAGCTGGCCACCAAGCATTGTCGAAGGCACCTTCTGTGTCTTGCGATACCACAATAGAAATTTTCTCCTTCTCTCTCTTCTTTCTGATGTGGTTTACTTACCTATAGAGAGCGTCTTCGGTACACCTTTGGGGCATAAGGGCATATTGGTTGGCTTTTAATTTTGGACAACTTGTAGAATCTGAGTCGGACGACCATCATATCGCGGTGATCATATCAGTCCACTCACCTCCAGCCTCCAGTCTCAGATCAGGTCAGCCATCGCAGAGGTTTACACAGGACCCAATAGTCAGGAATAGTCAGACTTTCTTCATTAAAAAAATAAGAATGTCTGACTGTCCCTGGCTAGATTTTTTGGATGTCTTAAGTCGTCGTAGACGTAAGAACGACCAGCGGTCGTTTTGGAAGACATCAAGTGGTAAAGTTTTTCCTAACATTCGTTACATTATGTACATTGATCATATTTTTATTTTATACTTTACAGTTATTGTAGGAATCCGTCCTCTTCAGTTTTCAGGATATATAATCATATTCTGTTTCGATTTTTATAATCCACATGCGGGTTTTCTCACAAACAAAGATGTATGGGCATTGAGCAATACTTGCTACAAAATAAACTAATCGTGACCGATAAGCAGCGAGATCTGTTACAAATTAACGAGAACATATTTAGATATTTTCTTCTTTCGCAAAAACTCCTAAGAAATGCTTAAAACTGTCACTACAGCACTTGTTACAGTTTCACGCCTGCAAGCAGCTGTCAGACAGTCAAACATTATTCATGGAAATTGTCCTGCAGCCCCTGCAGGTCCTAATGGGACCCATTTCATTATTTAATTAGGAATGCGATTGCTAGGTAATAAGATGTGCTGTTATAGTGTGTTGTGTGAATATTGTATTGTATTGTAACTTGAGAAGTTTTAACATAATTTTGATCCTGATTACATTGAACTGTATTACGATATAGATAGAAGTCGACGATTAAAGCACCGTCATATAAAAAAGGCCTACGATGCTCTCGGAAGACTGTGTAAAGCAATTTCCTGCCATTATCATTCATTTTATTAGAACATAATATGATAATTATTGTGACACCAACTCTGGTGGCGATGAGGGTTATGATTAACATTTTAGTTAACTGCAATGATTATAAGTACTTTTAAAATGTTAGAGCCAATCTCCAGAGTATATTTTTTTGAACCTAGAGCTGTTTCAATTGCAAGAATGTCATTTATGTCATCAAATAATGAATATATTAAAACAAAAATACAAATTATTTTTATTTTACCTATAGTAGAAAATCATTGGAATAAACGACAATGACTATAATCATAAAGTGTACAATATTTTTAATCACCGAATAGTAAAGTAATAGGTGTTTACCAATATTCTTATCCTAAACAATTTCCCCGAATAATATTGCAATGAGATATTATATGTGCATTTTATTGCAGTTGAAACGCTAAATTACCCGAATAATCATGCAATAGACAATAATGATTAGAACTTGACCTACTCCAGAACGATAAGTTGCGTTTTGCTTTATTTTAAAAAAAACCTTCGGTGGTAATTAAATATTATTAAGATAACAAGACTGGCAAAAAATTAGCTTTCATTTGAGATATACAAAGTCTCTGATGCTTTTTTTGACGGAGTTATTAACGAAAATCAGTTTTTCGGCTCTCCTGAACATTTCCATTTTTACGATTGTCCGCTTATTCGGTGGGGGCGTCGATTTGTTCTTAGTTACAATGGTAGTCTACTTAACGCAACTTGAGCTGAAATTCTTTTATTGCGTATAAACCGCAAATTTACGGTAGAGAACTATATCATGTCCTTTTCCGGGACTCAAAGTATCTCAATACCAAATTTCATCAAATTAGAATCAGAGATCGTAAAGAGGTAATAGAGAGCAATACTTTCGCAAATATGTTCATACTAGATCACGTTCGCAACTCCGTTGCACCAAAATTCGTTTATCACGCGGTAACCGTACATTTTTCCGGGATAAAAAGTATCCTATGTCCTTTCTCGGGACTCAAGGTATCTCCATGCCAAATTTCAGCAAAATCGGTTCAGCGGTTCGAGCGTGAAGAGATAACAGACAGACAGAAACACTTTCGCATTTATAATATTAGTATGGATGGATTTCTTATGGTATATTATATTAATTACCTAATGCCTAAGTTATATTATTTATGAATTTTACGATTGTCAGTTTATTGAGTCGTTTATAAAAACGTTTGATAACAATATCTCGGCAACAAAAACCATTTATAATTGGTCCCGCACTCGGCGAGTGAAGATTGACAGCACAAAGCGCTCCTCTATATTTATACTCTCCTAGCACTCGACGATTTCTAGTCGTGTAATTAGATATAATAAAATTATCTTAATCTTTACTTCTAAACGATTTAAGAGGATTCCTGGTCACATTTAGTGAAACTTCTTTAGCGGTGTTATGTGCACTTTGGGCTCACCCCAAAAACCAAAAAATTTGGTGTTACGTGACCTGAAATTCATAGGGTGCAAAGGGACTAGGGAGTAAACCGCCGGCGCGACTAGGATAGAAAGTGATATGCCCCTTTAAACATCTGCGATTACTATGTGACTATGTGTTCGAATATATAGCTGTCAATGATTTGTGCTAAGTCATATGTTTGGACTTACTATAAAAGAAGATGCCGCATTACAAAACTATTTACCTGAAACAAAACAAGAACAGTTATTATTTATTGTCGTATGAGTAATAAAGTATACTTAGAATAAATAAAGGTTAAAAAACAATGTTTTAACATAAGATTATAAAACAATGTTTTATCTTGTAAAAGACAAGAGAAAATATAGGACTTATCTTATATTTTGTCATACAGTGTAAGTATATTTTGTTTTGAAAAGTGTTGCATCATCAAACCTACAATTAAATTAATTTGAGTGCATCCCAAGTATTTCTTAAACAATATCAGGAGGAATTTTAATGTGGTAAAGTTTTTTGTATATCAATGGTGGTAAAATAGTTTATGCTTTCGATACAGAATATATTGGTAGTACCAACTTTCGACCTGATAGTCACAATGTGGGAAAAGTTTCATTATTTCATAAAATAAATTACATAATATGACTAATTGGATTATTGTACGGGAAAAACATAAACAATTGCAGATAAAACTTCCATTTTTTTTTAAGTTACAGAGTAGTTTAAAAAAGGTACACGCATTATTAAAAGCCAACATTGTGTACTAAGAAATTAATCGATGTTACTTATTTAAATTTTATGAAGAAAGTTTTTTTTTTTCATTTTTACTAAAATTTTTAATATATTTTTTTTTCATACATCGACTGACATAGACAAAACCAAAAACTTTTTTCAAAACACTGTATGAAACGGAAGTCAAAAATTGATATGGCAGGCAGCGAGGCGGTGGGTAAAGCAGTACCATTTCTTTAGATAGTTAAATCAGATAAGAAATACTTATTCATTTACTAATGACTGGTAGCCGCGCCCGTATATTTTACTACCTTTCTACCTACCAAGCGATCATTTAAAAGTTTATCGTTTAGGAGCCCGATACTTGTACTTCGAATATCACTTCGATTGGAGGCTTTTAAATTGCATGTATACGCGAAAAGACATCCTGTGACAAATGATTTAGGGAACGTACACACGGAAGTCTGCTAACTGGTGCCACCAATCCGAAATTTTTTGACGTATGAAGTTTCTGTACCTTACTTACTTCTACCTACCAAGCGATCATTTAAAAGTTTATCGTTTAGGAGCCCGATACTTGTACTTCGAATATCACTTCGATTGGAGGCTTTTAAATTGCATGTATACGCGAAAAGACATCCTGTGACAAATGATTTAGGGAACGTACACACGGAAATCTGCTAACTGGTGCCACCAATCCGAAATTTTTTGACGTATGAAGTTTCTGTACCTTATACAAAGAAAATTCTATCGCCTGGCGACAAAAATCCAAAAGTGTACTATTATTTACTTCACCTATAGTTTCTGCACAGTCTGTATATCATACAGTTTTACTACCGAACAGGGGCGACATGCCCCTGTTCGGTAGTAAAACTTAGATATTGAATTCTGCCGCGACAGAAATAGCCACTGAAATTCTTTAGAGCCTTGCGTGATACACCTACATAAGTCATTCCTATACCAATTTTAATCCCATAGGTGACAAGTACAAAGGTAAAAAACAGCGATAGGATCTATAGCAGCCTAGCAGGTAACAAATACCACAGTGCAAAACAATAAACAGTAGATTAATACATTTTATATATTATAGAGTTCTTAAAATATAACTCGCTCGACACGGCAATTTTTGAGATGGTGATATTTTATTGTTTTCAGGCTTAAAGTTTTATGTAATTCAATAATTTGTGCTTGAATTTGATTTGGACGATCCAGTTAAAAAATGGTATACTGTGTATATTTATACTGTGCTAGCAGGTAACAAATAGCATCGAACCCGCACCTACAAAAGACCGTCGCGTTTCGGATTAAAAGAACGAACATCAAGACTCTACCTGTGCCCTGACTCATCAGTTTTGTAGAGAAAACTACCTGATAGAGACAGGTAGAGGTAGGTAGAGTCCCAATTTTATACATAAATCAAATATATTGAGTTATTGCCAGTGGTTTCAAGCGGAACCTACAATATTTTTAATAATAGAGTTATGAGTAACGTTGCGAAACTTTCAAATGTATCACGGTTTTAGCAATCTATACTTTTGTGATGATTTATAACATATTCTAATTAAAAATATCAAAGAGCTTTGGCCTCAGTTAAGCTAAACAAAGTCTAGAAAAAGTCTTCGATACATTATATCGTATATAATTAACATGTGAGCTACGATATAGGGTAAACATCCATTCTATTCTAAATGCGAAAATGTGTCTGTCTGTCTGTTTTTCTGTTACCTCTTCACGCTCAAATCACTGAACCGATTTTGCTGATATTCAGCATGAAGATATTGTGAGTCCCGAGAAAAGACAGTTTAGATTTTATAACGGAAAAATGAACAGTTCCTGCGCGATAAATGAATTTTGGCGCACTGGAGTTGCGGGCGTCATCTAGTTTTCTATAAGACAGTAAAACTTCAAAACAAAATCTCAGTCAGAGAGGCAGAGAGGCTATTTAAAAAGCCTTCACAACTGACACGCAGTATTTTAATTATGAATTGCGCATAAATCTATACGATTTATGAATTCACACCTACTTCCCCCCTTTTTCCCTCACTTCCCCCCTCTCTAATTACGGACGAGGGCTCTCGGGGGTGCCAACTCGGGTATAAGTGCTAGTGTCGGATATCGAGGTGCTAGTACAGACAGCATTGGGTTGGGAGTTGGGACTGATTTTGCGGTCTGTGCTACCTTGAAATTAAATAGTTTCATAAAGAAAAAAAAAACATGGCTTGCACTCCGGGAAGCAACAGAGATGAAACACATTTTCTCTTCGAGACATAAAGTGTTTGGATGATTCCTCTCCATACGCTTTGTCAGACCTCTACTCTTTTTTTCATTCAGAAATCACCAAAAAAGCTCGAAATAGCTTGAACTACTTTAATGAAATATTATACAGATACAAGCATTTAGTAGACCACAGGAAACAACGTAGCTTTTTATACAGAAATGTTTAGTATTTCTCAGCACAAATTGATAGACATCATATCTTCAAACACTATAATTTGATAAGTCATAAAATGAGAGAAACTCATCAAAAAACAATACGCAGTTCGCCGCAGCTAGGTTTTTGCGGACGGTACGACGAACAATGCGGCTAATAATAAGGGACGTATTTACGACCATACGTGCCCTCTTCCCCTCTCCCCCCCTGAGCTATTGTGCGCGGACCTCCTATGATTATTTCAGTTTCATTTTTTCGAAGCAATTTTATGTTCAACTTTTATGGCGCACGTGGATTCGATGTGAATTGAGACCTAACTTTTCTATTTTGCAGTTTTGCACAGGATACAGTATACTCATTTTTTGTGAAATTTATTATACTTGTATGCTTAGAAGAAATCTTTATTGGGGAGACCAACCTTTTTTTTTAATTGATGTTATAATAATTCTTTAAATAATTAACTATGGATTAGTCACAAAAAGTAACAAGTATACACAGACGCACACCTTAATTTGAGAACGCAAAACTAATTGCAGTCATTAGTTACTTTCGCATTACTGTAAGTCACAACATTAGAATTCTATGCCATGTTGCCCACAATGCGTTATTCAAATGAAACTAGAATTGAAACGTACAGACATACGAAATAATGATTCATTAATTCACAATAGAATTCCGAAACCGGCTGAGGCCCACACGGTGACCCACTTGTCCGCCACTGGCGCCCAGATATGACAGCTGTATCTAAACCCTATCTGCATAATAACAATGAGCTTTGAGCAACTTTGTAACTGAGTCGTTTTATGTAACAGAAACTGACATGGATATTAGATAACTTTAAAAGCCGTGTAACCTTTTAAGAATGGTTAACATTATAATTTAAACTAATACTTTAATAATTCAAGACGTGAGTGGAAGAATAAGGTAAGTAAGTAAAGTAATAAGACGTACATGCTTTTACAATTATTGTAAAAGCATGTATGTCTTTTTCACGTTCAAGCATCTTTATTGATTTTGATGAAAATCATTAATAAAAGTTATGGAGCTGTTTCATCGTGAAAAAGTTCCCGTGCCATAAACAAATTACATATTACGAAAATAAAGTGCAAAAACTAGTTAAGTTATATTTTTAGAATCAAAAATCAAAATATTTTATGTATTTCCAAACAGGTTAACAAAGTTAACATTTTTAGAACATCGTGTCTACATGAGGCCTACTAAGTAAGTACCACTTACCACTACTATTAATACAAGGACCGATATATTTTAATATAACCTAACTTCTAATTTATTAGTTCACATCAAAATGAAAACGTTTTACATCTATTTCATTGCAAAATTACAAAAAATATTTCTAAGAACTCGTTGAAGTCTTTTGTATGGCAAAAACGAAGCGTGACGCACCAAACGCAGTTCCCGACCGAGCGTAGCAAACTTGGACGTTTTTACAGCGGGCGACGTATTTTAATTACCTAGACATCATCATGAGCCCGATCACGACCTTAGAACATAATATAGTCACTTACACGCATTGGTATGATTAATAAAACAAATGAAATTATGTCATTAACTTTTTATGTCCCATTAGTTAAGTGATTTTTAAACAGGGGCAAACGAGCAAACGTGTCACCTGATGGAAAGCGGCTACCATCGCTCATGGATACTCACAATATCAGAAGATTTACTGGTGCGTTTCCCGCCTTTAAGACGTTAGTGTTAAAAAGTGTTTCAGGACAATTTTGTAAGACCCTTTAAACCCCTGTAAAGAAACGATGAAGGAAATTTCTTTCTGGTGTCCACAGCTGATAATTGCTTGCCATCAGCTCATTTTTTTTAGTCCAATTCTTTAAAAATTAAATCTTTAATCTTTAAATCCAACAGAACACGGCTACTGTACTTTACTCAACCGACCGGTTCTCATCGTGTACAATAATTATATCTCTCTTCGCCTGCACAACGTAAATATAATAATATCGACATAGAATTATTAAAATTACACACTTTGATATCAAATTCAGGGTCTAAAAAGATCCAAAATGTAAATTTTATATCCAAAATTGTGTCCAAGATTTTATTCTTATAAAATAAAATATGTGCTTGTCACGGGAATCGCACCTTTTCATAATAAAAATTGCCAATTATTTATTTATTTTATTTTACATGTTTAATGGATCTTTGGTCGGACGACGCCGCCGTGAACGGCCTCCAAAAAGATGGCGAGATGAACTGGACGCCTACAAACCAGGCTGATCTGCGGTGGCGTTGGAGCGAGACAGATGGAAGATCTTGGGGGAGGCCTTTGCCCAGCAGTGGGATAGTATACGTTCATAAAAAATGGATTTTTACCCACTAGAAATTCCCTTTAATATACTTCTCATACAGATCCAGTGTGTCTACTAATTGTCTATCTGCTACCTCTTCACGCTCAAATAGCGGAACCTATTTTGCTAAAATTTGGTATATAGAATGTAGATACATACTTTGAGTCCCGGGAAAGTCCACATGATCCTTTTTGTCCCGAAAAAATGTACGGTTCCCGCGTGATAAACAAATTTTTGCGGGCGTCATTTTATACTATACTGTACTTTTACTGTATACATGCACAATATAATTATTTTAGGAGTATTAATTATTATTGAATTGCAAATTTTTTTTAATTTAGTATTATTTTATGAATTTCAAATGAATTGTTAAAAAATTACTTAAGTACTTAGATTTAAGACTATATTGCACATCATGTATATGTGGTAGAATAAAAGCTCCAAATAATTATCATTATTATCTTAAGACTTTTTTAACTCATTCTAGCAATAAATAATTTCTGATTTCTGATTATCCTGCAGACTTTTCTCTATACATTGTAAGAACAACATTATGTAGAGAAAGAACTGTGCAAGTCGTGAACACGAGCTTGTCGGTCACAATGACAGACTTATGTCTCTACATCCGTCATGTAGAACTGAATGAACACAAAAGCCGAACAAATTACTGCTTTAGCCGGAAACACGACTTAGCCGCTAAGTTATTGATGGTGATTCTTTCAACACCTCCGTGATCTAGTGGCTTAGGCTGCGTCCCCATCAGACACGGCACGGCGCCGTCACCGTGTTACGGCACGACGCCGCCACCGTGACACGGCACGGCGCCGTACTGTAACACGGTGCCGCGTACGGTGCACCGAAACTTCCGAACAAAAATTTTGTTCAAACTTAAACGAGGCACTTATTTGGAACACATAAAAATCGGCCAAGTGCGACTTCGGTTCACACACGAAGGGTTCCGTACCATTATTATAGAGAAAAATAACCAAAAAAATATGTTTTTTGTATGGGAGCCCCCTTAATTATTAAGTTTGTAAGTAATTTGTAATACGAATTTACCCAAAATTTCCTCTGTTTCTGTTTCTTTTTCAATCTTCGTTTTAGTAACAACAAGAGAATAATTCTTTCGCGATCCATATGCAGACAAGCAATCTCGTTCGAGCGCAAATATCGACTGAATATGAACGCACCGTACGCGGTACCGCGACACGGTGCGGCGCCGTACCGTATCACGGTGGCGGCGTCGTGCCGTAACACGGTGCCGGCGCCGCACCGTGTCTGATGGGGACGCAGCCTTAGAGCTTGGCTTGTGAGTCAGACGAAAATTTATTTGAACAGGTTGTTGTTTTCAAGTTTGGCTAGCATCATGTAACTGAATATTCTTTATTCTTATTAATATATAACTAGCTGTCCCGGTGAACTTTGGGTCACTTAAAAACCTTCCCTGGACCTTAAGGATTATTTTAAGACTAAAATTAGCAGAATCTTTAATTTTATATATACAGATTTTGAGTTATTTACGCCGGTTCTTCTCGCCGGGTTTAGTTCCCGAACCGGTGGTAGGCACCATGTACACTTTCTGAGAACATTTGTTTCAAATTTATTCAGAAATAAAAAAAATTATTTATTTATTTATTTTTTAGATATTCTTATTCTTGGCAAGAAAATTGATCTATTAGTCGAATGAACATGTACTCAATTCTGGGTCTGGTCGTTCGTCCGTTCTATCTCCAGAGAAAGTACAAAATATTTCAGGATTTTAATCCCCAGCTAGCTTTTCTCCAGCAACCTTAAAACGATATCCTTTTTCACCCCAATTTTTTTGCCCGGTAGAGTCGACCCATTCGTGTCGAAGTTGTGTCGAAGCTTATCGGGTTATGTATTGTACAAATGGCGTATTTACGCCTATCTTATCCCTTATGCCGTAACTACACATCAGCGAGTTTTATTGGCCGGCTGTGCCGTTTTTCTCGTGTAGTGTTGGCGGTTTGTTTTAGTGTTCAATAAAGTTGGGAATATTTTCCAACGCTAGCAGAGGTGGTTTTTAGTGTCCGATATCCAAGAACTTTCATTTATTAATAATGTTATTATTTATTACAGACCATAATCTATGGCATCGCAGATCCTTAATTGAAGGGCGTAAGTATTTTAGTACAGAAAAATTACATGAATCGGTTAGAGGCCCAGCTCTCTATTCACAATTGTAAAACAAAAAAAAACTTACTTCAGCCCTACTAGACAAGTGGCAAGCGATTATCGTAAACGACAACAAAATGTACGCGATTTGAAATAAGTAATCGCATTGCTAGCGAATACTAATGTCAAATCCCATACATTTTGTTGGCGTTTACGATAATCGCTTACCACTTGTCTAGGCCCTCAGGTAAAAATTTAATTTAATTTCATCAAAATCGGTTCAGCCATTTTTGAAGAATTCTACAACAAGCACCACGACACGAGTAAGTTAAGATAACATCTGTATTCTATGTCACCTTGAATATCTGTCATTAATTTTGTCATACAACAAAAAGTAGCACATACAATATACATGCATCATGTACCGGCCTTATTAGAAACATACTGGCGTCGTGTAGTGGAGCCTTATTAGAAACAGACTTGTCATTAGAACTTTCTAATGCTCTCATTTACACTCTTAAGTTTTCTCGGCGTATTTCTTACTGAAAATATCTAACTAGGAACTCTTTTAATATGACGTAGGTATGTATTTATTTATATTTTTTGATTTAAAAACCAATACTTTATAATAAATAATGTGTATATAGCTGTGCTAAAGTAAGTTGCCAAAAGTATTAGTTTTATTTTATGTAATATTAATTTATATTTTATACATTCATACTTTTGATGCCATAGTTTGTTAAAATACTTCAAATGCTTTCTAATGCATAAAATCACTCATTAAAATTAACCACCAATTACCTTAATTAATCGATTGTCCATCTGTGTGTGGTTACAACAACAGAACGGAATAATATTGATAGAAAAAGTTCCCGCAATCGTTAAGTCTCGGGCTAGGGCTTCGCCCGGTGCGAGTATCTCTTCTCTTCAGATTTAATGCTGTGTCACCGCGAACAGAGAATGGAGACTTCACTACAAATTTTTTTATCAAAATCCATACTAATAAAATTATAAATGCAAGACTGTGTTGTCTATCTATCCGTCTGTCTGTCTGTCTGTCTATTACCTCTTCACGCCCAAACCGCTGAACCGATTTTGCAATTGGTTTACATTTGAAATTGGGTATGGACATACTTTGAATCCCGGGAAAGGACCTCTAAGGATACCTTTTATCCCACAACATGTACTGTCCCCGCTTGATAAACGAGTTTTGGCGCAACGGATTTGCGGGCGTCATCTAGTTATATCTAAGAGGAAGGGAAATTAAGAATGTTTTAATGTTAATATTTTGTGCTCCTATCTGAGATTAGTAGGTTTATCGTTTATTTGAATAGCATGCCTTAAAAAAACAAAAGTATTTCAATGTTCTTGTAGATAGGAATTACAATACGGTAATAATAAATACATACAACATTCGTTAAAACAAACACTAATCTTCTTTATAATTAAAAAGAAATTTCCATTGCGAAACAAGACCTCATTGACTTTGCCTAGCGTATGGGAAAAGTGACAAAATAGATAAAGATAGCAAGTCTTCAATCCTTATTACTCTAAGAGTAACAAAATAAAAAAATAGGCTTCGACTCTACAGCTCTTTAGCTTGGAATACGATAGATTGAGTGGCCGCAGGTTGTCTTGGTGGCGTGTGGGCAGTGAAGGACTATTGAGTGTTCCTCCTTTTTTCCGCGCACCTCTTAGCCTCCCCCTCCTCCTTTCCCCTCGGTTTCCCCCTGCGCAGGCGCACTAAAGCGACCCGCATGAGTACCGCACGAGCATAAAATAAGTAGTAACCCGCCACGGCCAACAATTAAATTATTTATCGTGGGTTAACTTGGTTGAGACAAAATATATTGACTAGAATTTGTCGGTGTTAACTTATTTATCGCAAGTTAAGTTTCATGTGTAATCGGTTGAGACGGAAAATATTGACTAGAAATTGTTTTCAGTGACATAACGTCATAAAATTTGAAATAATTTTTTAGTTAAAAAAACCACAAAACTTTGATTTTGTATAAAAATGGTAAGTTTTGTGGTACAGTCAGAACTTAGGAGACTTGAGGAAGCTAACCTTGAGGCCCTTCCGGAGCTCAGGAAATTTTTTAGGCAATGCATGTCTATACAGGGCAACTTAACTCAGTAGACAGTTAAAGGAACCTCAATGCCTTTCTTATGACGTTCACTTTCAAAAAACCACAAGTCACAGCCAAGTTTAGTTTTAGGAAACGTCATGCATTCCCATAACTGTCCACCATTGTCGTCGCAAAGTGTGAGTCGCAGTGTACTAGATAGGCCTGGCCTGTAAAAATCACCTCGCTAAGTGAGATAGCCGGTATCGCAGCCATTACTTGCGCAGGCGCAGCTCGGGTTACAAATGAGGGAATTATCTGCGCAAATAGAAATCTTACTCCGCAAACGCCTTTGTTTTTACAGGAATAGGCTTACAGCTGTCCTCTTGTGGGGGCTGACTGAGTACGAAGAAAATGGGAGGGTAATGATTTTGACTTGTTTTATCGTACTTATGAATAATTAGTAACAATAATATTTTGATTATTTTAATGTAAAGTGGTATGTTACTGACAATGATTATGACCTTCTATTAGTACATACATTTTGTATTCTAAACCTAAGAAATGCGTTGAATTTTAAGGCCTTTATTTTCTACTAATATGTTTGAGATAACTAGCTCTTAATATACAAATAATATTGTAAAGTTTAGAAGAATATTTGGATGGCATGAGTCCCGGTGGTCCTCAGCAATCTTTGTCTCTCCATGAAATTTCGGTAAAATCAGATTTATAAGTAGTTAAAAGTCCAGTGGAAAGAGAAATTCCTGGGAGTCGGCCCAGCTGGCTTCGTAATTAAAATATACAGCCCCAGCGGTAATCCCGGATAAATTAATATCGTACTTTACTAGGGAACGTCATAATAAATTGTCAAGAACCCATCCTCGTTCACTCGATAATAAACCCTAATACACGAGCACACGCTTCAATTTAGTATAACGTTAGCGTCGCGCCACGTTTCATAAACTATATTTATTTTTGTGAGCCCAAAATTCTCGTTAGAAGCGGACTGGAAACTGGTTTTATTTTTTATCTCTTTTATAAATATGTAGATAGTGACGCCTTCGGAGATCACGGGCGTTTACATTCTGTTTATTAATTCTGTTAGTCGGTACAAGTGTAACAGTTTTGTAACGTTTCCCGGTATATAAGACGTATCGGTAATCCAACACGCGATAGTCGGTTTACGAGAGTTTATGTTGAAATGGTTTCTGTCTTCGGAAGACTAACTGATTAGATATTTTGTTATTCTCTTTACGAGAAGACGTGAATGGAAGAATCGAACAAGCAACATTTCGTAACATACGGAAAATAACTCATTTTTTTCATTATTGTTTTCATAAAACTTGTAACTTACCTACTTCATAACCTAACTAATATATCTGGCTACACATATAATCCTCAGTTTTTCTATTTCAAATAAATTTTCCGGCCCTAATGCCTCCATTTAAGCAAAAAAAACGGGAAATATTTTCATGTTACTTACCTCATTCTTCCACTCGCGTCTTGAATTATTACTAGCCATAAGCCAACTAATAAATTGAAACTAGATTTGATCAACAAAAATTTTAGAAAATCGGTTGTGCTCTCTCCATTGAAGAGCTACTGTAACAAGGACAGACACACATACTGGATCGTGTTACTTATAACACCCCTTAGTTTTCGTTGAATGTTAAATTTTACGAGATTAGTACAATACCTACTGTATACAATTATTAAGTCGTTGTTACTTACGAGCTACGGCAGTCTTTAAAGCAGTGGTTCTTAACCTTTTAGTCATGAGGGACCATTTTACCGAACGTTTGTGTTGCCGTGGACCGCCAAGTTGGTTTACCTAAATTAAGGGTTGTTTGATAAAGAAAATAAGCACATCAATTTTTATTTGGCAAAAATCTAAAAATTACAGATTTAAATTTAACGTGATTTTTGTAACTGCACACTCTTTAGTTAGGTAGATATAAGGTACTTCTGAATTCTCTCACATAATATAACATAATATAAGGATGGCTTCGCGGACCACTTAGAACGCCTTCAGGGACTACCAGTGGTCCTCGAACCACAGGTTAAGAACCACTGCTTTAAAGTATTAATTTTTTAATTATCTAAATGAAGCATCCAAATTATTAGTGCCTAATTAACTTAAAATTAGGCAATTAATTTTTTATGAATTAATTTAAACCTTTTCTGTAATTCGTTTAACGAAAGTTTTCGTTTTCTTTCGTAAAGGAAACTATGAAGACAATATTTTCTGATTTAAGTACTTAATTGAAATATTATAGTTGAATATTTCTGATTTATCAATCTTATCAGGATATAAAAGAATGCATGTTGTTTATTCTTTATTAAAATGCACAACATTGCTAAAAAGTTTTTACTTCAAAATATATTTTTACAGTTACTTTAAGAACACGAGTTGTCACTAAAAGAGGTTCATTCTAAGTTATACACCAACATAACTGGTCGTATACAATATACATATTAACAAAATTAACCTAAATAGAGTAAGTTAAATAAAGGAAATATAAATATACAACTAGCATGGCAGATCATAAATTGGGCTTAAATCGATCGAGATTGTAAAGATAAACATACCTAACATACCGTTATATACATTAACTGTGTATATATGTGATGATTACCATATAACATACATAAAAGGTGTGAACCTGGTTTAAGTATGCGAGTTACTAGTAAGTTGAACTTAAGGGTCTACTAAGACACAAGCAGTACGATATTGAGTTCTATTATATTAGGCAAGAGTTCTTTTTTCAGTGCCCTGAATTTCCATTAGCCTTTTGAATTCCGGATCACTAATGGCAAATATATATATAAGGGTTTTTAACTGGACTTAGTCTTTTTAATAGCAATTTTGATTGGTTATTGATAACACCTTGATGCTAGCCAATTAAAACTTAAAAGTACTAGATTCACCATCATCATCATATTAGCCTACATTCGTCCACTGTTGGACATAGGCCTCTCTCAATGAACGCCAAGATGACTGATCTCCTGCTACTCGCATCCAACATGGACCCACAACTAAACGGAGATCGTCGTCCCACCTAGTTGGAGGTCGACCTACACCCCGATCTCCCAGCCTTGGATAAGACTTATCAGGAGTTTATCTTTAATAATCTAGTACTTAGTACTAGATTATTAAAGATAAACTCCCGCAAAAAAACCTCAGAAACCAGGCACAAGTCCAATCCTTTAATTTGATAATAGCATTTGTTTGCGGCTATAGATTATTGTCAAGCTATATTTTAAGCTCCTGTAGCGATGAATAAGCTTTAAGCTCCTAAAGCTACACGAATCTTACATCAGTCGGCCGTTAAACTTGACAATAAACTTTTATGACGATAAAGAGACGGTCCCGTTACAAATTCCCGATCGTGAATAAATTTCGTCCGATACCACCTAAAGTGCATTAACACAGTGCCAAAATTTACGAGCTTACGAAGCTCGTTCGTAGCTTTTATATGTTGCATACCTACATGAGCTTATTCGTCTTTTACATAGAGATAATGCGGGCAATTTCCGGTGAATGTGCTGTGTCTTTTAGACGATTACTCTTGGAACATATTACGATAAGGAAGAAGAAATCATAGCTAAAAAATTGCAGATGTATTACATAATATATACGATTACTCTTGAAATATACGATAAGGAATAAGAAAATCATAATATCTAAAAAATTGCAGAGGTATTACAGTATATACGATAACTCTTGGAACATAATATATGACAGAGAAGAAGGAAATCAAGCTGAAAAAAAAAGCTGAAAAGTTCCAAAGGTTAAGTTCAGCTTACTTACAAGCTAGCAAACTAAAGCTAAAGCCAGCTTTAGTTTTCTAGCTTGTGATTTAAATACTACGTAGATTATAATATTTGTTCTTAAACTTCTCGGATACGACTAAACTAATTTTGATGAAATTGTGTGCTTAGGATCTTAATTATCTTAGAATCTGCCAAAATTAATTTAATAAATAAATAAATAAAATAAAATACGTTTATTTCAGGCTTTTTAACCCATATTAAGAAAGAAAAAAAAACTATGTTAATAATAGTTAAAAAATATAAATAAGTTAGTTTAAGTACTTGCCACCTTCTGGCGCTCCGGGCACATGCACATGTGTATGGATCCAGTGCCCCAGAAGGGGGCTGTCCAGCTTGACGCTGAGCACTTTCAGGATGCTGTTGGGGCTGCCCCGCGTGCGGAACATCAGCGATGCTATGCGACGTCGCAGTACGGCGTGAAGACCGTCTGTATGAGCGTGCGCAAACATCGCCGATGCACTACACCAGCGAGGGAGCCCCACGAACACCCTGAAAGCATTATTATATTGTACTCGGAGAGCGTTGATGGCCCGCTGCGTATAGTTGACCCACAGATTGCAGGTGTAGAGTGTTTGACAGAATGCTTTAAATAGTGTAATTTTAACATCTGTACTACACCTTGCGAATCTGCGCGCCAACATATTACAGCGGACCGCCATCGCTCTCCTCTCCCTTTCGATGTCTCCATCGTCTTTTAAATCCTCAGTGACCACATGACCGAGATATTTAAATTATTTTACTCTTCGGAGCGCAACACCATTGAGAAGCACTGGTGCTACATCTCCGATTTTACGAGCCCTTGAATTAAATACAACCAATACATTTAATTTATCACACCCAAAAGCCTATACAAAATAACGATTGCTGGGTCAGCTAGTAATTAACAATAATTATTATAGTTAAGCATCGCATATTAATACAGTGTAATTAGCCACGAGAATTCATAGAAATGACCTGATAGCGACGATAGCATCAGTATTCGGCGCTCATAAGGCGGTGGAATTGTCGGGAGACAATGGCAGACAAAAACCGACCCGCGCCTCCCTCCCGGCTTATTAATTACTAATCGTAGGGTGACTACAGCTTCTTCAAGAGAACAGGACACCTTTCCTTTCAAGGACAAGGAAATGTGTCTCGTCCTTTTCCTCGCAGAATCTGTTAATACCCTCCCTTATTAATTATTAATCGCAAGGTGACTAGAGATTCTGAGGGGAAAAGGACCTATTCGCCTTCTTAACTGTCCTGCTCTAGAGGCTGCTCAGATCTATTGTACAGAACAGAAATGCTGATGAATTCCACGAAATGCTCATGAATTCAACGTTGTAAAGTTTGTGCTACGAATTTTCTCTGTGTCAGAGTGTTCAGAATATTCGTAGCACTTAGTCATAATACATTCACTAATTTCGATAACAGATAATATAGCAAAAATGTTTGGAATTTGACATACGGCATAGCTAAGTGTAATGGCGCTTAAGATGTCAAATATCATACATTTTTAAAGTTAGAACTTAGAAGAAGAAAAGTTAGAACTTTACTATCGAAATTTGAAACTAACTAATGCTACTTGACAAAGAACTCTATTCTATAACAGTACAGAAACATTGGGCGCAATAAATATTATACCTCAAAGGCAATAGCATTCGTGGCACTAACCTCGATCACATTCGATTCATGAGGAGCATTGGGTTGAGAATGGTAATCGAATGCGAAGGAGTTACAATTGATCCTCTAGGGTCGCAGTGACGACAGGATCTTAGAGACCTGCCTTCGGACGCAAAAAAAAATGTTGATTGTTGATACACACACCCTCTGACAACGAACTACGTCCTATCTAACCACAATAATTAAAGGTCAGTTTACATTACTACGTGACACGTCGATGCAATATATTCAACCATTCAAAAGCGAATTTTATTTGCTACACAAGAAGATACACATCAAATTGAATTGTGCCCTATGGTGGACGGTTTGCATGGCTCATTACATCAACTCATCACGTTGCAATATGAACTGACCCTATATTACATCGCGAGCTGTATAATTGCTCTGATTTCGAGCGAATATACTGCAATTGTCCGAGTTATTCCATAATGATGGTTCACCTAATTAGCGAAAAAGTGTCACCCGGACCAGAAAAGGACGCTGAGCTGCGCCCGCGCATTGGCGGGAAGTTCGCCCAAAAAACCGTTTAAAAGTCGCTCGCCCCGCCCACAGCTCTTATGATTTATCGCTGCGACACACGCCCGCAGCTAATTATACCCCGGACGGTTTTGACGACCGTTTGAACTTCGAAGAAGATCGATCGATCGAAGTTTCCGAACAAATCGTCCGCTTGCATGTTCAGATTAAATTTTGCAAAAGTTTGACCGAATTGGTTGCACGATGAATTAGCGATCCCCTTACTAATAAAATATTTACACAATCAATGATAATTGAATCAATGAGTGAAAATCAATGAAAATGGCAAAGAATGGTTCTCAAATAATTTGATGCTTCATAGAAGTGAGAATGTAAAAAAATAATGATAAGCATGTCAAAATATTATTAAAGAGATTTTTAATAAGTTGTCTACCGAAATGTTGTTAACATACTCATGACTTTTTATAGCAGTCATTATACCGAGTGGAGGAAAATCTGCGTAACTCTAAAACGCTACTTTTCGCGAAAAAAACTGTTACATTTTTGGTCTTCGATTACTGAGAAATATTAACATGGTTGGAATTCTGTGAGGTTTTTAACTGCAAACGAAGGGGTTTGCATTTTAAACAGTTTTAATGACAATATTCATTTTAATTAAAAGTAAACACTGTTAATTATTTTACCAGCATTATATAGCTATGTTTCAAGCTGGTCTGGGCACTTAGACAGCTTGCATTCGTAATTTTCGACGACGAAATAAGATATCAAAATACATGGTATTTTAACGTAGCGAATCGCAAGCACCCAAAGACTTCAAGCACCATGACTCATATCACTCAGCTATGCGATATCTAACTCGCTATCAATAATTTCTAAACTATCGAATTCAAGACTAATTAGTCTGTTTTATACATCTTCCTTTCATACCTAAGTAGATTTTAAACCGCTTCAAATTGAACTGTTACGGGCATTTCACGATAAAAAATAATTATCTGCTGATGCAGCTTTTAACGCTTATTAGTGTTTTTATATTTCATCGCCTCAAAGTTATAACTAATTCAGGTGCAACAATGTTGTCTGTGCTTGGTGGACGGTGGGGAATCAAACTGGTCTGGAACTCGCGGTATGCACATTCAAGCTATAGTGATATTGTGAGATTTCTTAGATGCTTGTTGTCGGAAATATCTCTGTGGTTTATATTATTATTTGTACAAAGAAGAATCGCCCTTATTGCCATTGCATGGCAAAATATGATACATTTTTGTCAGTTGTAAAGACGTTCAGAAAACCTTTGTAAAAAATTCATTCTGAACAAAAAAGTTAGATTTTGAATGCTATAGTTTGAAAGAGCAGTGAGTGGTGCTTAAATATCAAATTAATGTAGTTATTGCCAAACTTTGTTTGCTAATAACATAATTTTGGGCCAGACAGTGGCCAAACTCGCACCGCGCACGGGTCCATCTTTTTAGTAAAAAAGTGGAAAAAGGCGCGGCTTAGTATAGAAAATGACAAGATTTTGATTTTGAAATCATTATGATACAGGAATACCAGATGATATCTTTTAAAATAATCTTTTCATTGTATGTCAGTGGTTTCAGCTTGTATAGGTCTGAGTTCTGACGGTGATCGGCAATCATTATGCGTGTGTAAAGGTATTTTATGAGTGTGCAGTACTCACTACACATACAGGATATTCACAGTACATACAGGGTGTGCGAATGTGGATGTACCAGACAAATTCATTCATAGTCAAGTCAAGTCAATGTTGGCAGCGATTTGACATAGCCCAACCAAATTTCGTTAATCTGTCCCTTAACTATGGATTAATTTCTCTGATGGTAGAATCGCTGGCTGGATAAGGGACATTTCATCTTATCATTACGGCGGTAAAGTATCTAAGGGGACGATCTCAAAAATAAATTACGACGAACGTAACGTAGTAGAAGATTGAACGAAATGAAAGGATTTTCAATTGGAATTCCATCTCGCGTGACTTATAGTAAATGTGGTTTTTTGGCGATCGCACACCGTACTTTAGGGTGGGTGGTTTAAAGATCGATCAATAAATTATAATATGACCATCTTTATCCAAAATGTGACTGCAAAATTTAATAGCTAAAACTTAATTTCAATAGAAACAGCCTGTATGTTAATATACAGGGTGTTTAACGCCGGTCACGCGCCAAGGACGTGGTGCGGACGTATTTTGAATACTGTTTGACGTGCGTTGGGGTTCTCACGGTGGGTTTCTTACTGCCTCTACTGTCTATAGAGAGACTATAAATAGAGTACAATAGACGGTTCAAATTATGTGTGCAGTGCAGAAAAATTGTTTCGAAGTATAAATTAGACAATATTTTTCAGTGGGGTATATTTTTAATGAAATCACGCGTGATAAATTTTTATGTTTTTACTTTTTGATAGCATATCTTGGTAATAAAATTGTTAAGATGCATTAATAGCTGATGTAAATTGTAATGAATTCCCTAATAACTTAAGGTCTAGCTAGTAAAAACTGAGCTAGAGCTTTTTTTTTTAATTTTTGCAAATAAAAAGTCCTAAGGTGTCATATTCTAAACTCTAAAACATCCTGTCTTTACAAAAATTCTATAAAAGAGACGAAAAGTCGACGTACTTTTACAAAAAACCCAAACTTAATATGTTTATATTTTGTTAGACTTGATTTATTATGTATGTAGTGGGAAAAAAGTGATTTTCTACAAACCTCACGCGTTACACACTTAGTTTTTTAATGCTATTATCAATTGTAAAGTAGATATAAAGATATGCACTATCAGATATAATATAAGGTTCACGCAGCTGAGTAATGGCGGCCAGGTTATGGCCGTTTGCTCATTTATTTTGCGAATATAATTAGCGCAATATATCTTGTAAGTTGATACTTGCGAGTTATGATTTACGACTCTCTTAGTACTCGGAAAAATGCCTTAATTGGACGCTTTGAGGCGATGGACGAATGTTGGGAATAATGCATGTCTCGTGCCAGTAATATTATAATGTTAAGTAAATAAGTGCGCGCAGCTCAATCGAATAGTCAAAAATGTTATCGTGTTGATAAGTTTAACGTAATAGCTTCGATAAACGACAATTTTTAAAATAAGTAAATTCTAGAGTTTACTTTTGACTCGTCCGGGTAGCGTAAATTTGCATAAAAACTGCATATTATGTGTGTACTATGTTGGGAACCGGAGGCCCGATCCCCTACCCTATTCCCTTCCCTTCCCATCCCTACCCTCCCCATTAGCCTATTCCCTCTTAAAAGGCCGGCAACGCACCTGCAGCTCTTCTGATGCTGCGAGTGTCCATGGGCGACGGAAGTTGCTTTCCATCAGGTGACCCGTTTGTTCGTTTGCCCTCTTATTTCATTAAAAAAAACAAATGTATGTTTCGTCAAAATCGGTAAATTAGTACTTATTAAACTATCAAACCCCATAAGATCACCGATGATCGCGATAACCAAGAATCCGCGATCGAAGGAAAGTAAAGAACCAAACCGACATTTTGTTATCCATACTACCATACTTCCATACTAATACTATAAATGCGAAAATGTGTCTGTCTGTCTGTCTGTCTGTCTGTTACCTCTTCACGCTCAAACCGCTGAACCGATTTTGCTGAAATTTGGCATGCGACTTTGAGTCCCGGAAAAGGACATAGGATAGTTTTTATTTCGGAAAAATGTACGGTTCTCGCGCGATAAACGAATTTTGGCGCAATGGAGTTGCGGGCATCATCTAGTTTTAAATATTAACGTAGACTCTGATGATGATGATGAAATCGATTTCGATATGACAATAAAATATATCCTTGAGAAAGGAGCGAATAGCATCGCAATATAATTGATACGTCGCACCGAGTAATAGACCACTCACCCGGGGCGCTGCTGGTCAATATATTGATTCCCATACAGACAAATACATCCATGTTCATACTAATATTATAATACGAAAGTCTATCTGTCGGTTGCCTCTTTATGCCCAAACCGCTGAACCGATTTTGCTATAGATATACTTTAGGTCCCAGGAAAGGACTTTTTATCCTGAAAATATTTGCGCAATGGATTTGTGATTTGCGTGTATAATCTAGTTTTATATTATTATACAAAGGAATATGGGTTTTTTGCATCGAGACACGACGAGACGAAGATTGAAGTGACGTTGCAACGCGACGCGTCTCGCACTTTTCAAAAAATCCTGTTAGTCTCTGGGTGTGAACTATAAAAATATTATACTGAATAAGCTTTAGCTTTAGCAACTTTATGTATAATGCTAAAAGACATTAACATGTTTGAATGAACACGCGTGCTCACTTGTTTAGTACGTCAAGGTGGTTCGTTTCCCATACAAAAAAAAACAATCAACATTAATTAGCTAATTTCTGAATACTATTACTACATAAATTTATATGCACATCTATTTATTTTGCAATACCATTCCCGCGAAATACATTTAAAATGCTTTATTTCACACAAAAGTTACATTTTTATTGTTTTTTTTTATAAAAAGTAACATTTGTGGATAATGTCTCTTTTAAAAAAAAACAATAAAAATGTGTTTTCTGTGTGAAATATATTTTAAATATATTTCGCGGCAGAATAAATAGATGTGCATATAAATTTATGTAGTAATAGTATGAAATTAGCTAATTAATGTCGATTGTTTTTTGTATGGGAAACGAACCACCTTAAGTCAATAACTTCTAAGCTTCGTAGCGTTATTTATGAATTCTAAGATTTTTAATAATATTATGTTGGCAGCGGTACCAATTTGTGAGGTGCATCGGTGGACGAGCCCGAACCGACTCGGCCTCCGATCAGTCTGATTGGAACAATCGGACCCACCTATGGGAGTCTTTACTATTCATATTACACATCACGCTAACAACACCTTTGCACACTAAGGGCGCAGGCTAAACTATAAAATGGAGCGATGTTATATTACTATCTTTTTATTACTTAATTAGGTTAAATGATTAGGTTTTGCATAAATGTAAAGCATCCTTGATAAAATAATTTTGATTAAAAGTATCAATCATTTTTTGTTATTTAATTTAACTGAGATTGATCTGTAGGTTTCTAAATAAAATATAAATTCTTATTTAATCGCTTCGATAAAAAACGCGTATGGAATGTTCGGTGTGAAAACAAGCCCGGTAGTAGGTGTAATGTTACACGCATCGGCTTACTGCGCGGTCCTACCGCCTACGTGATCCTACCAGGTTCTTCGTGATCCAACGTGGCCCTAGGTTATCCTACATGGTCCTAGATTAAACAAAGTGGTCCCAAATTATCCTACGTAGTTCAAAATATGGTCCTTAGTGATCCGGCTCTGGGTGGTCCTATCACCTATGTGGTTTTTCATGATCCTAAATTTTACTTCGTAGCCCTAACTTATCCTTCATGGTTAAAATGGTCCTCACTGATCTTTCATGGTCCTACAAAGTCCTACTATCCTACACCACCCCGCACTTTATTATAACTCGCTACTTTATCGATATCCGAGATGATTTACATCGACAATGCTATTAAGCCTGTGCGTATAACACCATACACGGCCACCCATTTTAGTACCGTCGTTTAGGGTAAGTTCACACAGAAACAAGACGCAATGCGATCGCGATGCTATATTGAAAGCCGCAATGTTGTCGTTTTAATTTTATGGTTATTAGCATGTTTTAAGGCTCATTGAATTGATAGTTTAAAAAATCTAGCAAATAATGATTACTATTAATTATTTATCGTAAAACAGAGATACGACTTTTTCAAAAAGTAGCGATCATTTTTTGAAGTTTTATCTAATTATTCTATGTAGAGTTGACCTTTACATGTATAATGACCACAAGTAAAATGTCAGTGAGAAATGTCACGCCTACTGCGTGTTCCTTGATATTCGGACATCAATCTTATAAAATCTTATGCTAATAGTATAATTAAAACGCCTATCTATAATTCGTTTGTCAATTTGTCGCTTCCAGGAACATTCGATATTTTCAATATTATGTTATATCATGTATCGTCGCGTCACTTCTTGTTTCGTTGTGAGCTGACCCTAAGGATCAATTCAGACCGCAACGCGACGCGAAATTTGTGTCGAATTAACAGACTTGCATGACGTCTCACGCAATTGAATTCTGTCAATTCATTACTTTATAAAATATGCATCTACGCGTCGCGTTGCGGTCTGAATTGACCCTAACGCTGCTGAAGAAAACTACGTTTGTAATAATGCGGTAATATAATTTTCACATTCAATCCTAAAAGTTACTACCAAGAGTTAATGCAAAAGTTATAAATGACAATAGAAAGACATTGTATGAACACTGATTCACCTTAGCAACCCGAGTTTACGGCCCTTTTACTATAAGCATAGGGTTCGAAAGTGATATCCTTAATTTGTAAGCTACTGTACTATCAGAGAATTTGATTCATACTTCATAGGCCTAACCTAACCTTCGTACTTTGTTAGTTTATGCCAAACCCAGCCAGTAAGATCACGACCAGGGGGGTGTGCCAAAATGTTTTCGTTTTCGCTTCGTTATAAAATCGCTGATGAATTGACATAAGCGTTCGTTAATATGATGTTGACGTTCGACTCGTCTTATGTCAATTCCATACATTTTGATCGGCGATTCTATAACGAAACGAAAACGAAAAAGTTTCGGCTAAATGTCCTGGTTTGACATAACCCAAAGACGAAAATTGCCTTGACATTACCCGACTATTTAATGTAGGTATGTGTCTATCAATTTATCTATGGCTTTGAATGCTTCCGCGCGAATGAGCCATTTGGCCGCTTCAACGCGAAATCACAAGCAATTTTAGGTATGTGACGATTTTTAAATGCTTCGCTATCGTGCTGTTAACTACAAACAATAACTTATGATTTCGCGGTGATGCCGCCAAACCGCGCGGTCGTACGGACGCATTTAAATTGAACCTAAGGGTCAACTCAGACCGCAACGCGACGCGTAGATGCATTTCTAAATTTGTAACGCGAGACGTCTTGTAAATCTGTCAAATCCATACAAATTTAGGAATGCATCTACACGTCGCATTGCGGTCTGAATTGCCCCTAATGGTACATCTCTAATCGTATTCAAATTCTATCAGATAAATCTTTGATGTTTAAACTTAAATGTACATAAACAAAACCTGCGTAATTACGCCTAATTCGCGCAGTTTAACAAGATGAAGATACGCCTAAACCGGCGGCGAAGCTATCGCCATCTCTGATATGCATGTACATAATATCACATAATGTATGACTTGATAAATATAATTATGTTACATTGTTGGAGAGGCAGAAACTGGTTGGTTACGCCACAATTCGTTTACGATTGTCGAATCGGGAACCGTCCATTTTTTTCAGGACGAAAAATCCTATATCCTTTCTCACGACTCTAAGTATGTCCATACCAAATTTTAGCAAAATCAGTTCACCGATTGAAGCGTGAACAGGTAACAGACAGACAGTCACACTTTTGATCTAATAATATTAGTAAACTGTATGAAATCAAACTCAAAACTCATTTTTTTTATTCAGAATATTTTTTTGCAAATATTCTCTGAAAGTCTACATGATGCCTACTACCGGTTTGTATGGAATAACAAGCATAATATATAATACTAGCTATCCCGGTGAACTTCGTTCACTTTAAAACCTTCCCTGGACTTCTACAAATATTTTAAGACTAAAATCAGCCCAATCCGTTCAGCCGTTTTTGAGATTTAGTGCGACTAACACATTTGAAAATCCATTTATATATATATATATATATATATATATATATATATATATATATATATATATATATATATATATATATATATATACATAGTGCCTTGATAGAGTTAATTTGGTCGGATTATTTAAAGCCTAGGCGAGAGACTGATACTAACATTAGCCTACCTGAAGAATCAATTTCTCCGATAGTACCTACCTACATGAAAGTAAGAAACAAAGCGAAAAAGCATGTATTACAGCATATTATTATAAATACTAAGCATAAAACTTTAAGTATTCAATTACAGAAAACTAATTAGTTTTTATAGCAACGGCGTCTAATGTTTTACGAGACAAACAATAAGTAATCATAATTATTATTTATTATAATACTGCACTTACCATTTTAAATTATCCACCTTTCGCCAATTGGAGTCAACACTATTAGATTATGTATGAATCTCTTATATTGAAGGAAATCGTAAAATTTACATTAAAAGTGATCTATATAACTAATGTGCTGATAACATTCAAATGTTATAAAAAGTTATAGTTTTTTAAATACCGATTATAGCGGAATTTGCTGATGGAAACGCTATAAGGCATTAATTACTATTAACGTTAGCCTAAAAAAAATTAAAGAAAATAATAAATAAACTTAGGCACTGATATAGAACAGTTTGCAGGAAATAATAGATAATACTTTTTATTGCAGAAAAATGTGTAGTTCCCACAAGATTCAGGGCTCTTGTCGCAGGCAATCCATTATAATAATAACATCAAAGGAAAAATGTATGTCTTCTGTAGTCTCGTGAAAGGACATCAGTTAATTTTTGTCTCATATATTTTAAAGCAGCCAAGTTACGGGCAACGACTAGTATAGTATAGTTTTGTAAAGCAGCAAACGGGTTGGATATTTTCGTAAAACATAGACAAGAAATCCTATTGGTCACTGGAGCTGTAAATATTTATATAAATGTAGAATTTTAGTGGCCATTAAACATAATTTACGGCGTACTGCGTATATGATTAAACGGTTAATGGAAATAATCGCGCATCGCCATTATTTTTCCTGATTTATGTACTTTTATAATGCTTTTTTATGTTCATGAGATCGACTTCGATTCTAATGACCTCTAGTTCCCTTGTCTTCATAAATACTGGGCCATTTAAAGTAGTATGTGCCATCAAAAATTTAATTCATAGGAAGAAGGCGAAGGTAATAATTAGTCTGGTTTTTCCAATTCAATGTTAGTCGCGACTATGTTATGGCTATGAATCGTAGTCACATTTACTTAAATAAATCGGAGACTTTGTTTCTCGGGATGACATTTTGGACGTCCGATATTGGATGAAACATCTACTATAACTAATAAAGTAGGGAAATACTACTACTATTGGTAGGTAAGCAAGTACCTACGTACAGAGTACCTACTCTACATGCTACCGCTACTTAACCCTCGTGACTGCGCTCGTGGTCATTTAGATCATAAACAATACGGCGGCATGCAAATGGCGGAGGTCGCGACCGAACCATGAATATTGATACAGCATTGTGAGATTACAGATCCCGAGATATACCCCGCACGACTACGCGCTAAACTGGAGCACTGCAAGAGAGTTTTTGAAGTAGACACTTCTTTAGCGACGTTGTGAAATGCCGAGGTGGGTAAAAATGTTGAACACATCAAGGGACGTGACCTGATCGATTTGCAAAACGGATGGTCGCACTTAATATTTTAGGCTTGGAATAATCGCGGTCAAATCGCAGCCTCCATTAAGGTTATTTATTTTGTACTTCTTTTTTGTTTCTGGATTTCTATCTATTACAATTTTCTTGCTTCAGCCTTTTAGATTATTTTTAAGCATCAGTCGGATTATACATACTTTATAATCCAACTGATACTTAAATAAAACCGGCCAAGTGCGAGTTGGACTCGCCACTGAAGGGTTCCGCAGCAGCAATAAGGCTAATTTCTATAAAATTAAAAGGTTTTTGATTCATTTTTATATTTTAGTTGATTTAATGAAATTTAAATTAAGGTTTACCATTTATGACATTAAAAAAAACTTCTTGATAGATCTTGTTCAAACCAATTTTCGTTGGTAGTTTTTATAGTAATGTACATCATATATTTTTTTAGAATTATCATGGCCCTACTTTAGAAGTTAGAGGGGGGGGGACACACATTTTACCACTTTGGAAGAGTCTCTCTCGCAAACTATTCAGATTAGAAAAAAATTATATTAAAAACCTCAGTATGATTTTTGAAGACCTATCCATAGATACCCTACGTTTCAATAGTATAGCTCTTATAGTTTCGGAGAAAAGTGGCTGTGACATACGGACGGACAGATAGACAGACAGACAGACAGACATGACGAATCTATAAGGGTTCTGTTTTTTGCCATTTTGGCTACGGAACCCTAAAAAAGATATTTTGTATGCCTGCCGTTTTCACTTCTACTAACCTAACTCTGACACTGACGAACACAAAGTATTTGAAACGCCACGATGACAATAACGCGGTATAGCGCAAAAACGCACAATAGCTTGAGAAAGTTTAACCGTCAAACGCTCGTAAAGGCTTTATAGCTGGAGGGGCCCATTTCACCCCATCGTAAAGCTCGCATAAACACAGGAATGTTACTGTCTCTAAAATTACATTATTGTGAGCTTTTTATAAGACTTTGATGTCGGTATGAAAAGAGTTATGATTAGATATCGGATTATATGCATTTGCATACTTGCATATGCAAATGCATATATTGGCACTTTTTAGGCGATAGTGCATATTTTGGCAATTTTTCGTTGATAGTGCATATTTCGGTAGTTTTATGCCCTCGTAGTCTCCAAACTAGCTATCATGACACAAGCTGAGGCCACAAAACAGAGGTAGGATAGATCAAAACACTTCAAATATGTGGCTCCCTCCCCATTAAAAGAATGCGATGCATCCGATAGCACCGATAGGTACAACATCTTTCTAGAAACAAATTTTTTGTTTGTAGTTGGCAACATTAGTAAAAAAATGGAATAAAGCTTTACCGATTTATTAAACTTCCATGAGCATTAAGATTGCAATCGGAAAATGTTGGTAGAAAATTATTATTGGTGCTGTATAAAAAATTTAAAATCATGGATTTGAGGAAATTATATAAAATTGACGCTTTTATTAAGGGCACCACCGGAAAGCTATTCAAAAAATTAATAAATTTTAATAATTAGTGACTTTTGATTGTGCATATTTTTTGCATATTTCCGCCATTTATTCGTGCATACTTGCATGCATATTTCGGCACTTTGATCGTGCATATAATCCGATATCTAGTTATGATATTTAATTTCAAATTAAAAATATTACTTAGAAGAAATTGCAAAGGCTGTTTAGATTTTGTTATGTTTGGAAAATATTTCTGAAAGTTTAAACTTGGAACGTAATAATTCATATACAGCGTAAAAACTTCTAAAGTCAATAAAATATTAATTAATTTCTGTTGACAATATTTAAATATTATCGTAGTTAGAATTTAACATCATATTAATATTACACACTAATTACTTACTTGCGGTTTACTAATGACCTTAAGTTTTGAAAATGCATACCTGAAACAAAATAATGAAATATAATGATTAAGTAATCTAACATTACTGCAGCAAGACATTGAAAAAGCTCTAATAAAAATAATAATTATAAACATTCATTCAACAAATAGTATCAACAAATAGAGTTCTTAGTCTACAAAGAGTACGAATAAAATTTTTGTAACACACTCTTCGTACTTATTGGACGGTTTTTTTATATTATTTAGTAAGGGTATGTAAATTGAAGTTACGTCCATCCATCCATTTAAGACAATGACATGTCAACTGTCATCGAAGAAATATTGTTTTTAGGTTGGTTTTTAGAAGTAATTATCGTATTCACGCGGTTGTGACTATCACTATAATATCATTATTTAATATTCATCCATTAAAAAATTATATTTCAACATTGAACACCTATGCCAAAATGGCAAAAAAGGATGGATGGACTGTCAATAAGGGCAGGTAGGTAAGCAGTTTTTCAACTCCTGCGCACACCGGAAGTCTTGTAAACAATGCGCTTGTAATTTGTCAGGTTGATCTATTTGTTGGTAACGGTCGCGCTCACCTTTCTCAGAATACATCATTGTATTTAAAACAAGCCCAGGTACAAATACCGGCATTTACATTACGATATCGCCGTTGTCTCTTCTTTGTCCGTTCAGAATCGTATCGTGTTAGTCTCGATTTAGATTGTGTGAACCTTAAAATTTGGTATTAAGAAACGAACTTTATATTTCACGTGATGACGCCCGCAACTCCGTTGCGCCAAAATACATTTATCGCACTGGAACCGTACATTTTTCCGGGATGAAAACTATCCTATATCCTTTTCCGGGAATCAAATAATCCCCATGCTAAATTTCACCAAAATTGGTTAAGCGGTTTGAGCGTGAAGAGGTAACAGTAGACAGACAGACAGACAGACAAACAAACGGACAGACACGCACATTCTCGTATTTTAATTATTAATATTAGTATGGATTAAGTTACATTGTGCGAAATGGAAATAATTGTAGGTATTGGTTTTCAATTACAAGAAATTGGCATTTTTTTTGTCTATTTATGGTTGGTTTCAGAGATTTCACGAGTTTCACGTTTGTCTTTTCAACAACGCTGTTAAGGTTAACGCTTTGACGTCAGCCAATCAAAAGCACTAGTGAATAGATAAACCACAGTCAAAAACCTTAGAAACCGGACATTATTTCCCCACCAGTTGCCCACTCGCCTTAACATTTATGGCGTGCGTCAGTGCCTATGGGAAAAGTCTCCACACTTAAATTCTCAGCTACCCGCCATCTTTTCATGTTTATATTGCTTCATTGTAATTTCATTAACACATAAAAATCCCTTAGCCAAGATCTTTTCTTTATTGCTTCTTTAATAGAATTTATGGAATTGACATAAGAGTTCGTTAGTTAATAATATGACGTTGACGTTCGACTCGTCTAATGTCAATTCCATAAATTTTGATCGGCGATTGTATAAAGAAGCGATAAAGAAAAAGTCTTGACTGCAGGCTCTGAACGAATGAAGCGTTCCATGTTAATTAAACACGCCGTTTATATGAGAATTTATATGACGTATGATAATGTAAAAAATAAGGTTAAAGTTTGTCAAGAATAACGGTAAAACTGTGCTTTACATGTTAAACATTAACTGACTTATTTAAATAAATAACTGTTGGTTTTTTGATGACCATGATGACTGATCAATTGAAAACTAAAAACAAGTGAATAAATGAACGATATTTTCCTATTCTAATAGACCTTTTAAGTTCTATTTTTCGCTGGTAGACGAAAGATAAGCGAAAACCCAAAAATCGATAGAATTTTGGGCTTTCGCTGGAAAACCCAAAATTCTATCGATGGATGATACTTATTATTAGTAATGAGAAAATTCTGGAAAGCAATGTATAACTTGTAATGTTATGTCGTGAGAAAAAATACATTTTATTATCATGACGAGGCTTTAAAACAGTACAAACACGTAAAAATTTCGAACTTTACGTCTCTACATAGCATTACCACGGTGTTACCTTCTTGGAATGACGACCACTATGTTACGCGACAACTCAATTATGTCAAAAACATGTTTCATGTGAATCTTTGTTTTATTTAATAACTATCTGTCCCGGAAAACGTTGTTTTGCCATATAAAGTATTTCGATTTTCGCCCATATTATTTTGTTGAAGTGACTAAATAAGTATATCATCATGGCAACGTCCATCGCTATTCCGTAGCATGTAAACAATGGTCGCCGTCAGTCTCGAGTTGTAATACATATAATATAATTTACTATTATTTATTCAACAAATGCACCTATCAATATAAAAAAGTACCCAGTAGCCGATTCTCGGACCTACTGCATATGCATGTAAAATTTGGTAAAAATCAGTAAAGCCGTTTCGGAGGAGTACGGCAACTAAAACTTTTTTTTAATATAAAATTTGGGGCCGTCTATGGGCTGTTCGCCCATACCCTTTTTTTGCTATATTCTTATTATATAGATTTTTCGCACCAAAGATAATTGAATAATATTATTAATTTTAATTAATTGTAGTCCATCACGCCATGGACTTTTTAGGGTTCCGTACCCAAAGGGTAAAAACGGGACCCTATTACTGAGACTTCGATGTCTGTCGGTCTGTCTGTCTGTCTCCAGGCTGTAACTCAAGGACGGTAATAGCTAGAAAGTTTAAATTTTCACAGATTGTGTATATCTGTTGCCGCTATAACAACAAATACTAAAAACAAAATAAAATTAATATTTAAGGGGGGCTCTCATACAACAAACGTGATTTTTTTTACCTTTTTGGCTCTATATCAATAATGGCAACAGGTAGGTACTTGAATTTTACTCAAAGTCCTTAGTTTTATGTGCACTTTAATATTTAATAATTATATTAAAATAAAATAAAAAATTAAGGGGGGCTCCCATACAAAAAACACAATTTTTGGGCTAATTTTGCTCTATAATGGTACGAGTCCGACTCGCTCTTGGCCGATTATTTTAAATAATAGAATAGATTATAATATACACATTTTATTATAATAAATAAATATATATTTAATGTTTTATAAATTGCATAATTATAATGTTAGTGTTTTGAACGGTGTGGTCCCAGTGCGGCGGCCAGTAGATCCGACATTTTCCGATTTCCTTAGATATTATGCTGCTCCACCCTTTGCCTTTAGATGTTGTGACATTGGCTTGGTGGAGAGGGGTCACTCAAGCTGGGTGGAGTTTCTAGGGTGTTAAAGTGATATCGTTCTGTGTCGAATCTACCAGATGTCAGCCAGTGGAGTCACCAGGACCGTGTCCTTCCTAACGCTGCAATATGTGAATTTTTGGGAAGGGCCAGGCTCTGTCATTGTAACATTGTAACACGAGAATTTTATATATAAGATATTCGTAAAATACCATCTTAGATTTTAGGCATTTTAGGTAAAAGCGCGTAAGATCGCCTAGGTAGTGAGCAATTTTGCCTAAAGACATTCGCAGCTAGCCTAGCCGAGGATTTACAATTATTGTTCCATATTACACTTTATATTATGTCAATCCTTACGAAACTGGCCTTGTACCATGAAATTGTTTTGAGACTCAAATAATCGGACGAGAATACTGCATCCTACTCTAACAAACGTGAAATGACGTTGTTAGAGCAGGACGCGGCATTGTCGTCCGATTGTTTGAGTCTCGAAACGGTTTCGTAGTAGGCCTACTGACTGGCGAAATGAAACATCACGCAAGAATTATTTTAGGCGGCTGATTTTCAAGGTCAGTCCAAATGTCAACGCTACTTGAAAATTGAAATACTATTAAGTAGTTTCATTAAGAAAATGAACGTAACGTCATTTTCGACCACTACGTTACGCGAGACCGGTACCAACTTAATTATCTCAAATTCATGTTTATATTATTAGCTGGCCATTAATAAAATTAGTCCCCCGGCCCTGCACCGTCGGCTTCCGCCGCTGAATAGCTTCCCATGCTCGCGCAAAAAAAGAAAAAATTTAAAACAAAAGCCTGCGGGTCGCCTGTCTTTTCTCCCGCAACCCAATATCTTCAATTCATTTACCTGTCCCAGACTGGCTGTTGACGAATTTGCACTCGTCCTTGGTAATTATGGGCTCAGCTTTTCAAATTTTAGACAGCCGAGAACGAGTAAGTTGACCAACAACTATTACAGGATCATTGAAACTGTTAGTTGTTGTAGTTCTTTGAAATTTTTAACGGAAATATAAAATGCCTTTTCGATAACCTTTCCCGAAATTTATATCTATAATTTTATGAAAAGGACAGCGATATAAAAAGAACAGGATGGCTCATAAATATGTATGGGGTCTGATTACTGTGTTAACTCGAATATCCAAATTGATACCCAGCAATTATGGCCACTTAGACAAAACGCACCAATTTGTTTTAACCCCGACAAAAACTATATCCTACCGCTTTCAATTCGATAAATTATTTAAAATCGTTTCCTTTGCTTATAGCATAGCTAAAAGTATATTTCATATTATACATATACTTAATAACAATTTATAATTATTGTAAAAAATAATATTTACAATAACAATATTGTAAACATTATTTTTACTAAAATAGAATTTCTAGTTTTAATGAACTCTACAACTATTTACATAAATTGTACTTTTCTTTAATATTATAACATCGACGTCAAAAATTTAAGTGTAAGTCCAATCTTTAGAAACCTTTTGAAATCGATGAAAATAAACAAAAATTTAAAATATATCAATAAATAAAAAATTCCAAAACTTGAAACCCGTTAAATGGTTATATGTACATATGTATTTTAATGTACTTACCATCAGAACAATAATATTCAGATTTCAGATGTGTGGCGGTTCTACGCTATTTGGTTGGATTTTGTGAAGTCAAATTATCAACCCGACCAAATTACGAAGCTCCCAGCTGACTAGAAAATAGCTTATCTGAAATAGCATATTATCACCAAGTATAATATAGAGGTATAATTTCAATATTACTGAAATAATGTCGATATGAACTGAGGAAATCGTAAAATAGAAATGTTAACATTCTTTCGCCAGTGAATGTGTACAGGTTTGGGCGGCGGGCATTGACTGTTCGAGTGGTACTTGGGCAAACGAGCAGCCGTATCGTCTAGTAAACTGTCTCAATACAGGAGAAAAATTAAATTTTTAACCCCTGATATGAAAAACGAGATGATGACCATAGTTTTATTTTTTTCGAAAGTGCAGTTCCTCCTCCCATGCCTTCCTTTTTAATTTCTACTATGGTCCACAAATTACGTAGGTTTTTAAGGGAGGGAGGGATCTGGTCAAATCTCATCTAATCTTACGTTGGAGAGAGGGGGGGTCTCGGCAAATCTCACGTAATTTTTTTCTCATTGTTACAAAAAAAATATAGTATTTTGGTTTGGTCCAATATTTCATCCAGATTGTACGTATCGTAATCGTAACACGATTAAGATCATTCACTAATTCGTTCGAAAAAAAATCATACTTTGACGTTACATCTACTGACTTTGTCAAACAATCCAACTCGTTTACGTAAGAAACCCACATTTTGAAAAATCTCACGTGAGATTGGGGGGGTTGGGGAGGGGTTGAATAAAATCTCATGAAATCTCACCAAGGGAGGGTCAGAAAACTAAAAAAACACCTCACGTAATTTGTGGACGCCCACTATCTCCTGCTTTGATTAGGAAGGAAAATTGGAATACTTCTATATCCTACTTGCCTTTTAATTGATTTTGTTGTGAGACCCTAGACAGTGTCCTTCGAGCTTCCTGAGACCATAATAGTGTTTGTAGTTGGTAACTAACATCGATACTGACTTACTTATAAGCAGTGGTGGATACACATAATATGCCAATTAAAAATATTGGACAGTGAAATGAAATTAAAATCTTTTATTTCCGAATTAGTTAAAAATTACTACTACCACCGGTTCGGGAACTAACCCGGCGAGAAGAACCGTAAAAATATAAGAGGAAAATAACTTTAACAGATTCTCGAACACAGCCTGGTTTGCCAGTCGTTTATTAGTTAATAAGGTAACGGTATAGTGGGCGTGAGATTGTGATTCCCGCCATTTGCATTTTACAAGCTCTGTCGCATGCCAGTGTGTGTGCTGACAACAATATGAGGTGCCTAATTAACTTGTAGGGTTGACATATTCATAGTAAAGGTTGCGCTCCCGACATGGAAACTCCTGCAGAACTCAGGTCCAAGTAATCCAGGAAGAGGTTAAGAATTTTCGATCAGGATTCAGGGCGCCGCTGATTCACAATGCTTAATTCGACTCGGATTCGGAAACTTCATCGCGCGACTACCAATAAACGCTTGCCGCACTAAGGCCGGTATAAATAGTACTTAAGATGCGACCCGTTCTCAAGACGCGGTTCGACTCTGTGATTGGTCCAAATTTTGACAGCCAACCAATCACAGAGCCTGAACCGTGTCTTGAGACCGAGATGAATTTTGAGTACTGACTATTTATACGGGCCTAAGCATTGACCAATGACCGCTCGGTAAAGTTTTCGAATCCGTGTCAAACGGGAATCGTGAATCGTCCTCCAGGATCCGTGTTCAAACGCGGGTTCTAAAATTTTTCACTCATCCCAAAAAAAGTTCACAACGCGTAAAGAAACAACAATCTAAGATGGTCATAATAGGATGATTTACATTACAATATCGCATCGAATGACTGCCAACGTTCGGGTTTTCTCTATTTTGAAATGGCCAATAGCGTGGGTGATGCCGTTTGACTCCAAAATTAAAATTTTGGATGAGATTCGATCGAGATCGAGATTAAGCTGTACGAGGCATAACTACTATATAAATATAGTAGTTATGCCTCGTACAGCTTAATCTCGTTGATGTGTGGTCAGATCCTTACAATGACTCTTTGAAGCAAGCCAAAATATTTCTTTGCCACCTGTGCAACAACTCGGAGCTTCGAAAAGTAATGTATTATATTAAACAAAATATGACCACTGTATTCAAACATCTTATCGGATCACATCGATATTAATTTTTGTGCTTCCCCTCACTAATATACACGTTCAATAACATAATAAATATGGCGTACGCCGCCTGCGAGGGGCACTTACTCATTGATACCATCGGGAAATCAATTGCGGGCGCATTCTAACTTTTATATTTTAATTTAAATTAAGTTAGCTTAACTGTGCATCGCGATTTATAGACAATGCGATACAGTTGGTGCACGCGATGTGATACGTCTAGTTCACTATTTATACATACTGCAATGTAGAAGCTCAATGTACTATCAGAGAAGTTCATTTCTATGCAGAAGGGGGACCTAAGTAATTTGGTCGCGTTACGTCAAACCCATCCAACAGGTTATAGCTAACATTGAATTACTGACATAAGCCGACCAAATAACGCTGGTCTGTTAACCGCCTAGGAATCAATTACCTCGATGGTACTATCAGAGAAGTTTATTCATACTTCAAGCAGATAGGTGGGTCTACGTAATGCGATCGCATTATGTGAAACCCAGTCGGCAGGTCACGAATGACATCATATTGACATAACCTCTTATATTTTTCATCGATTTCTTCTATATTACATAATTTTACAGTAGAGTAACTTGCCTGCCTGAATCGGTGCACGCACACATTAACACGATTTCGGCTAACTTAAAGTACCGTAACATCACGTCCTACTCGCGCAAAACATATCTCAGTGTTCTATTTCAAGGAGGCTGAAGTTACTGTATGTTTATATGATATAAGCGACAGATACAAGCACCATCACGCCTTCGACCACAGATGTGACGTAGCCTATGAAACCGGTCCAGCCGACGCGGGCGCCCGACCGGTCGAGCGTGATCCCTCTGGAGTCACAGGAGCTGAATAATTACCGGCAGCACGGAGCTCTCGCTTCACTGGTCGTGTGATAAGAAAGCGAGCATAAGATAGGAGCCAATAATCTATTATAATATTGTGATTGCGCTGCATTAGGAGGGTTCTAGATAAGTGCGAAACAATGGTTCTAGTGGAAATATAGTTATAGGTGATTCACACTTTGTACTATATAGAGAAGATTTTAGCTACTGCCTCTCGACTAATTTCAGGGTAAAGTAAATCTTTTGAAACTGAATTTGTAGCATAATATTGCCATAGTGCCAACAACACATATTCAACAATATTTTGTTCACAGCATCCTTCATATTGAAGGATGCTGTTCCTTCATATTGAAGGATGCTGTTTACTTGTTTCAGAAACAGCATCATGTTTTGTTAAAATACAATGCTTTGTAAAAACACCATGTTTCGTAAAACGGCGAACGAAAACTAAAAACAGAATTTACCGTCACTTCTTTGTATATGTAATGTGATAGGAGTACCAGAATCTGATGGCAATTTTTGACAGCAGATTTTCAAAAAATATCCTTGATCATTGAATAAATTTTTATACTTGCATGTTTCACACACAAAATAAGCCGCTAAAGGAATAAAAAAGGATGAAAATGTTTTATTTCTATTACCCCGGTATCGGTATTGCTAGTCAATTTATTTTCTCACTTTTTACCATCAGATTCTGGTAGACCTATAGTAATTCAATATTAATATTATGATTATCATAATATGAAAGCATTCATGTGTACGTTCGCACAGGGATTGTGTAGGCATTTTGCATAGAAATCAGCGTAGCCCCGAGCAACATTATACTGGTAAATATGAGGCGAACTAATAATAACTTGTAGGTTTATAATTATTGCTTAAGCTACCGATTAACGTATAAATCATGTTATATACTTTGAAATCTAGGAATTGAGTTGTGATTTCTTAAGCTTTTATCCGAGTACATAGTAATGTGGTAATCTTCTTATTATATAAAATTCTCGTGTCACAATGTTAGTCCACGAACTCCTCCGAAATGGCTTTACTGATTTTTACCAAATTTTATATGCATATTCAGTAGGTCTGAGAATCAGCCACTCGGTACTTTATATATTGATAAGTGCATTTGTTGAATAAATAATAGTAAATTATTACAACCTGAGACTGACAGCGACCATTGTTTGTGCGACGGGATAGCGATCGACGTTGCCATGGTGACATACTTATTTAGTCACTTCAATAAAATAATATGGCAAATATATTATGGCAAAGCAACGTTTGCCGGGACAGCTAGTAAATATACAATATTATACTTATACAGGGTTTAACCAAACAAAGTAATAATCACTTTGGGATGTGTGAGTATATAGAGCTCACTATGGAAATTACAGAGCTGAAATAGCTACAATTTTTGAGAATTGTGTGGGCAAGTGCTCCAGCGTTATGAAATTGCCCATACAAAAAATTTAAAAAAGTTAGGCTTTCAGTGCTGCTACTTTCACAATGAACTCTATACAGGGGAATCATACACATCCTAATTATCACAATGTTTCGTTACACCCTGTATAAGTGAATCAATTTCTCTGATAGACCAGACAGAAATGTCTTAATTATTCACATGGTGCACCGTGCAGCTCATTATTCTAAACACTAGACAGCAGGTGAGGATCAGATATCGCCTGCGATTACTCTGTACATTTTTACCTGTCTAGAATGTTGAAGAATGCTCACGTACTGATGCAATCGTCGATAAAAGTAAAAAAATGCGAAGAATATTGATTTCTCGAGTCTAAATTGCTTAAAAAAACAATTGTATCATAACACAATATGTAGAATGCAGGCCATTTAGCCAAAACTTTTTCGTTTTCGCTTGGTTATAGAATCGCCGATCAAAATGTATGGAATTGACACAAGACGAGTCGAACGTCAACGTCATATTAACGAACGCTTATGTCAATTCCATACATTTTCATCGGCGATTCTATAACGAAGCGAAAACCAAAACTTTTTGGCACACCCCCCTGAACTATATATATTTTGGTCTTTTAAAAACCTGCCTGCTTCCAGACAATTTAATAAAGTGCCTTGTTCTTCTTTTGTATTACAACGTCACATTATTCTAACTGGATTCATCCTGGCTTGGTTGTTATGACTGTACAGCGGTAGAAGATCAGATAATCGCTTTTGAATCATTAAAACCTTTCGCTTGTTAAAAAAATATGTGCTTAAAAATTTAAGCTCTACATTGAAGCGATGCTGATGCTTACCTAATTGGTTTCCCGGAGAGGAAAATAAAAAAAGTAATTTAGTGTGATGGCCGATCCACTGAAAGTTACGATGTAATGATATTATTTAAATGTTTCGTCATTTACATAACAACTATCTCAATGAATATAATTAAGTTTCCACGTTTTTTGTATGTTTATATACTAATTATAATAAATTTTGTGTTTGTGGTTATAAACTGTATTTATTAATACTGACTATAATATTGTTCTTATCCACGTAGACATATTTTTACATTCGTTTATAACGCTGAATCTGCACGAGATGTTTATTGGAATGGCTTCACTATACTTTTCATTTTGTTTATCTTGTTATCTTTACAAATATTCAAAATCATATAAAAATTACCAACATTATTAAAAACATGATATTTGAACAAATAAACACTGACAAAAGCGGTCTAGTTTGTGGGTCGGTAATTAAGAATGCAAAACAGGCAGATAGTGAAAGTTAGGTTTTATCTGCAGTCTAGACCTGCATTGCTTATATTTGCCGACAAATGTTTTTGTTGTATAATTTAGCCTGGAGTAAAGGAATTTATAAAACTATTTTAAACATTTTTGAAATGTTATGTTACTTTTATCTATGATGTCAAAATGTTATTAAAAAAGTTTGAATATTTATGTTAGGCTATTGAAGAGCAAATTATATTTTAGGAACATTGTACCTAAGAAAACTTTTTGACACTTTTATTACGTAAAAAATCTTGCTCATCTCGTTGTTTAAGAGCCAACACAGACTTACAATATGCTACCTCTATAGTAAACTCCATAATATTAATGGTATACTACTTACATAGGTCAGATGGGGTTAGGTTAGGCAAACACATACATTACAAAAGAAAAAGGCTTCTACGCTCCGATGTGGAGAAAGTCCAGAACGATAAAAAGTGCTATAGTCGGGTCGAAGAAAGTCCGTATCCTGTGTAACGTGCAACCCAGTTTACCACAGCAATTATATACTTCATTAACAGTAGATTAACGATAGAAACACTATTTACAACCGCTAGTACGTATTTACTTTAGATTACTACTGTATACTTAACGAGTGGGAAGATAATATAAACTTAAATAATTGAAATAACTCTACAATTCGAGACTTCGCGGTTTTGGTTTCACAACGCAACCTAGAACCTACAACTACAAAGTATTATATCATCCATACTAATATTATAAATGCGAAAGTGTCTTCGTATATACTTTTCTATACAAAAATGTACGTTCCCCGCGCGATAAACTAATTTAATCACATTAGAGTTGCGGGCGTCATCTAGATACTATTTATGCAAGATCATTACACAATACAAAAATATGTATTTATTTACCAAAAAAATTGCTTTTAAACGTTGAACCACGTAATATTATTATAATACAGTATTCTGAAGTAAGTTTTTACTTATTCTTTGGAATTATACTTGTGTACCTATCACTCTCCACAACAGACGTTCTGATGACCCATCGCTAAATTTATTGACCACTGCACTTGGGGATTTAAGGCCGCTGATAAGGCTTTTAGGCCACCCGGTCGTTATCACAAAAAACGCATTAGGACTAAACGGCCCGACTCATATATTGTGATAGCACATGACAAGGTAGTAGATCAGTGACTCGGGAATACTTAAATTGGGATTTATTTAAAGGTACTGATAACGGGGAATTCAATTTGCGATGTTTACGAAGTTGGATTGCGACTTCTGAGAAGTTGGCCGTGGATTGATGATGAAAATCAGAGACAAAAAAATGACAACCTACCTATTTTTAGGGTTCCGTACCTACTATCCAAAAGGCAAAAACGGGATCCTATATTGAGACTTCGATGTATGTCCGTATTAGCACTTATATTTTAGCACAAAACGAAAAAAGTATCTTTAAGTAAGCTGCGATTAAGAGATTAAAGTAGTTCTCACCATAAATAATTATTGCTAGCACTATTTATTTAAACAAACATTCTTCACACTTCACCAATCAATTCGATTTAAAACAACAGTAAATAGTGTCGTTGCATTGCGATTTGCGATAGGTATTGGCGTGAAGCTTCATTAAGGGAGAGGAATGCGGGCCTAATGCGCTTTCCTTGTCACACCCTGGCCATCTTTTTGCAATCAGTCAGTGCCAACTTTGAAAAAAATTTGGATTTTTACAAAATATATAATTGGAGCAAGAATGTGTAGAATTTGATTGGTAAGACTGTAAAGTGTGAAAATATTTTTACTTTTAATTTTTTCTCCATATTGTTTTTTATTTCATCACATACATAGTTTTATTATTGAATTAGTCAACTATTTTATAAATAGTTATTTAATATTTAATAACTATGTACTGTGTGAGAAATTTTAATTATTACTGCAATGCATAAAAATTAAGATAACTTTTCCATACCGTATTCCCACACTGTAGAATTATGCTAGAGTTCTACTATCTATTGTGTGAAGCTAAGTACCTGATATCTAGCAAGGAAGACCGAATATAGAAGAACATTGCATGGCAATGCATTACACTTAAGAGTTAAGAGCATACTTAAGACTTAAGGCCATGTATGTTTTATGTTTCTAAGCGAAATGCATTTATCATTTCAATGAAAAAAATAAGCTGACATATTCCACAATATAGACTCTAACAAAAAACATTTAGAGAAAAAAAGTCTTAAAAGTATACACTACTAGATGACGCCCGCAACTCCGCTGCGCCAAAATTAGTTTATAATATTATTTATAATATTATTTTCGCATTTATAATATTAAGTATGCATGTCTACGAATACTGTACGAAAAGATTAATATTTTAAGGCGTTAAAGAAAAAGAATTTTCTAATGCAATATATTAGAATTATCGTAACGACAAAGGCACTATAAATTAAGATGTTCCAGCCGTTTATTCCGTCATTTCCTACAGATAATAAAAACGCAAGAGGATATACATTGTGGGGATTATCCGAATTCTTGCGAGTGATTTAGAATTGCATTCACCGATAGCTTCGCTGGTATTCCAGCATTTAATCTCTTCATCACACTCTAGTCTTCACCTGCTTCCCGATTATAAATTTTTCAGAATAGCTTTAGCTTCAGATCTATAAAATAGAATAACTTAATTGCTTTTCCTTAGTAATTGCTTATAATTGTTTATTTATACATATACACGTAAGTACGTATAATATACTTACGTTACTTGAATAGCGTTATGAAATAAAAACCTTATTTTGTGTTTTTGTGGTTTGAACCGAATTCGAACTTCGACCGAACAAAGTACGGTTTCCGCGCGATAAACGATTATTATCGTGTATTAATATGTACTGTACATTTAAATGTAAAGAGGTGACAATCATATCACTTTTCACGAAGAGGTATCAGCTAGTAAAAATATCATTCGGTCAACGACATTGCCTTGAGATTGAATTGGCATATCGACTTTATTGACCCGCACATAACGCCGGCCGCCGTTTATTGCCGGCATAAACCTGACATTTATATTAATATATTTAAAACATACGACTTATGAAGACATCCAATAAAAATATTTCTCAAATCAGCTTAACAAATATCGAAAATATTTCCAGGATAAGTTTTGATAATATTGACAGTTTTAAAAAAGCTTTTTTATCATATTTATTGACCTGACAGGTTGCATTTCTAATCGTTCAGGTTTCATCCAAAAAGAAAATTAGGACAAAATATAATACACTACAAAATTGGGCGAAAGTACACGGTACAGTCAATCATGAAACATTATTTTTAAATACATATTTAAAAGTTGTTAAGACGCATTTAAACACAATTTTAATTCATTAGCACGTACAAAACTGAAATCAATTATTTTTAACCAAATCCTCATACATTTATTACGGAGAAAGGTAAATTATTTTGAATAAAATTCATGTTCCCCGTAATCTGTGAAAGGTTTGAACGAATGTTGATATCGGGCGGGTTATCGTTAATTTAGAGCTCGCGATTAGAGCCGAGCTGCGCTAACGAGCATTCGTTTCTTTTTTTTCGGTGCCGATGTTTTGTCTCCGCCGACGTTGGCCGGATAATTGGAGTTTGACCCGACCATATTCACACAGATACGGTGATCAAATTGACACTTGTTTAAGGGCACGTTTGTTTTGTTAAGCACTCAATATGAAATAATTAGAAATATAAAATATCGGAAAGTTTGTGATGAAAATAATAGTATTATTTAATAAAGGATGTGATAATAATACAGATGAAATAGTATAAAATATAATATAAACCTTTAAATCTTATAATAAAAAATGACGTACCTTAGTAGTAGTAGATTGTAGAGGAGACCCCGAAGACACAGCACACACCTCCACCTCGTATCTCTCGATGCCCGCCTCTCTGTCCAGAGGCACAGCTGTAGACAGAATCCCGAGGGAGGAATCAATGTCGAACAGCCTGTCCACCTGCTTATTATCACCAGTCACATTCACTATGTAATACTCTAACATCGACTTGTAATTGTTCGTTAGGTTCAACACGGGAGTCCCTGCCGGCTCGTTCTCCGCGACCGATACGCTGTTCGCGTTCGACCACGTTATACCTTCCAACGCAGTCGCGCCCATTATAACAGTCAAATAAGTCTCTGTACTCTTCTGCTCGCTCAGCACGGCCTCATCGGTGGCCTTTATGACGAGGTTCCATCGCGCGTTCGGCATGGCCGGTGGATAACGCAGCGTCAAAGCCCCGTTACTTCTGTGCAGATCGAACATATCGTTTCCCCCATGGATAAGCTTGTAGGTCACGAGACCGTTGGTTCCAGAGTCCATATCTCTAGCCAAAACGTTCATAATGAATATTCCGCGACCGGCACTTCTACCCAACCTATTCGACGGTATAACCGCAGCATTCATTGACACGAACACGGGAGCATTATCGTTTATGTCCTCGACGATTACAGTCACCAACTTTTCCGCAGACAATCTCGTTGACGGAGGCTCTGCTCTATCGTATGCCACGACTGTAATACGGAACGTATCTATACTTTCCCGATCGATAGGCAGCAACGTATGAATCACTCCAGTGATATTGTTGATAGCAAAATGTCTTTTGTTATCCTCAGGATCTTGATGTGTTATTGAATAATAAACTTTGCCATTAATTCCCGAATCTGGATCCTCCGCTGTGACAGTAACTATAGGAGTATGTATTGGAATACCTTCTCGTATTTGTCTTACGATTGCGGTGTTTGTAAATACTGGTGCGTTGTCATTGGCATCTATAACGTTGACAACAAAAGAAATACTCGAAGATAGACTGGGACTGCCATTGTCTGTTGCTGTTATATTTAAGACGTACGACACTAACTCTTCGTAATCTAAATGCTTATGTAAAAATAGTTCGCCTGAGTAACTGTCAATATAAAATGTATCCTTTCTGTTTCCTGAAGTAATGGAATATTGAATTTCATTATTGATTCCTAAATCAGCGTCGGTTGCATGAAATTGTATCAATTTTTTATTGATCGGTTCCGTTTCTAAAACTGAGATATTCATACGTGTTTGTGAGAAAACTGGAGCATTGTCATTTTCATCGAGAACATCTATTGTGATAGTTGTCGTAGAAGATAGTCTTACAGATTGTCCCGAGTCGTGTGCCATAACAGTTAATCTATAATGATCTAAGGTTTCTCTATCTAAAGGCTTTCTGATAAACAATTGGCCAGTTGCTTCATCAAGATTGAATTTGTCTAAATCATCACCGCCTATTAGTTTGTAATAGATGTCACCGTTCAAGCCTTCGTCTGCATCTGTAGAATACACTCTCATAATAGAGGCTCCAACTGCAGAACCTTCCGAGACCTCGACAGAATATGGTGTCTGGGTAAACACTGGAGCGTTGTCATTTACGTCCGTAATGTAAATTGTAACTCTTACTGAATCAGACAATCTCACTCTGCCATTGTCGCTTACTGTGACAGTTAGAGTAATATAATTTTGTCCAGTGGTCTGCTCTAAGCTTTCACGATCAAAAGATTTTGTAGTGCGTATAAAACCATTTCTGGAGTCTATTCGAAAATCATTTTGTGAACTTGATAAACTAAATGTCAGCTCAGCATTACGACCAATATCTTTGTCTATAGCTGTTAATTTTCCAACAAATGTATCTGGAGGTTCGTTTTCCCTGATTTTGAAAACAAATGTGGTGTTTGTAAATTGGGGACTATTGTCATTCTCATCTAAAATATGTATTACCAATGGTACTTGTGAAGACCTTGCTGATGTTCCTTGATCGGACGCCATTATTGTTAAAGAATAGTAATCCTTTTCTTCTCTATCAAGAGCACTCTTTACATACAGGAATCCATCTGGAAAAACTCCGAATTTACCATCCGTGTTTCCTTCCACAATTGTGTAGTATATTCTTCCATTTAAACCGAGATCTGCATCTGATGCTGATATAGCAAAGAATCGGGTATTTACTAATGTAGATTCCAATAGCGAAGTCTCATAGGAGGTGTGATCGAATACTGGCGTGTGATCATTGACATCATCTATAACTACTGTAACTGTATGCTTTGTTGCGAGAGGAGGTTTGCCGTTATCAGCAGCGGTAACTTCCATCATTAGAATAGTACCTGGCTCATTTTCGATTGCTTTATTCAAATATATTACTCCAGTTGTAGGTGAAATCCTGAAATTATTATCCGGGTTATAAGATAATGTATAAGATATCGTTCTATTTGATCCCGAGTCACGGTCTGTTGCTCTTGCGAAATAAATTTCTTGTCCAACTGCCATGTTTTCGGGAATGTGTATTTCTTCTTTACCCTCAATAAAAATGGGATAGTTATCATTTACATCCAATATAGAAATATTGACTGTTGCAAAACCAAAAGCCAAGCCAGTTTTAGCCATTACTTTTAAATGGTACGTCATTTTTTCCTCTCTATCTACGTTAGATTCTGTTGTTATTATGCCACTTTTCTCGTCTATTTTGAACACATGATTTTGATCTCCTTCTAAAATATAGTAAGATATCGAATCACTTATCATTCTTGATTTAATTTTACCAACAACGCGATTTACATGTGTTTTGCTTATACCTTCATCCTCAGTTATTTTAAAAGTGTAACCATTTACACTTTCAAAATCGAGGTTTTTGCTTTCAGATTTTTTGATTATCTCTACTATTGCATCTTCAGAAGCTCTTCTGTTTCCTTTATCTTTACACGATACTTTTAAAGTATATGATGATTTTGAAGCTTTACGGAAATCTTTATGAAGTACTATTTCACCTGTCAAAGGATCTATGTTAAAATATCCATCTCCACCGCTTTCAATTTTATAGGTCAATTTTGCATTTTCTCCTTCATCACGGTCGTAAGCTAAAACTTGAAGTATTTTTGAGCCTACTGACAAATCTTCAGTTATACTTTCGATATAAATCTGTGGATAAAATACTGGATCATTGTCATTCACGTCCAAAACTTTCAAAAATACTGTAGCTGAAGAGGTCTGGGGTGGAAAACCTTGATCTTTCGCTATAACTAAAATTTCATACGCGGAGATTTTTTCTCTATCCAGTTCAATCACAGTACTTAATTGTCCAGTTATAGCATCGAGTGAGAAGATGTTTGGGTATTTCTTTTCTGTAGTACCTGACAAATAGTATGATACAGAGCCATTTGTACCTTGATCATAGTCAGATGCTGTCAATATCATTATTTCTTTGATAGGTTTAATATTTTCTTGAATAGTAGCATTTATTTTGCTGTGCGGGAAAGAAGGTGCTTCATCATTCTCATCGAGTATAGTCACTTTGAGCCTGGTATAAGCCCATTTAGGGTTTGGTCCTCCATCTCTTGCGGAAACATTTAATTCGACAGTACCTTGTATCTCCCTATCTAAAACAGATTTTGTAGTAACCAAACCAGTAACGTGATCAATCGTGAACCATTGTTGTTGATTACCATCATGAAAGTCATAGAAAATTTCTGCATTCACACCTGTGTCCTCATCGGTTGCTGTTATTCCCGCTACATAAGTTCCAACAGGTGCAAGCTCACTTAATACAGTAGAATATTCAGATTTTTCGAATACAGGCTCATGATCATTTACATCGTTGACATGTATTACTAAAAAGGCAGTCGACGTTCTAGAAGGCACACCTCTGTCTGTAGCTACCACCGTCAAATTATATTTGCTTATTTCTTCTCGATCTAGAATTCCATTGACATGCACGATATAGACGCTGCTAGAATTTTCTAAACGAAAATGATTCAATTCATTTCCTGCTATTATACTCACGCTAGTTATTCCATTTAATCCTGCATCCAAATCGGTCACCGTGATTGCGGCAACCAGGGATCCATTCTTCGCATTTTCGTCAACCGTAGCTACATTAGCAGTCGGTGGAACGTACGTGAACGTAATTACAGGATCGTGATCGTTTGCATCTATCAAGTTTACAGTTACATACGTTCGTGCGTCTTGTCGAGGCACACCGTGATCTTTTGCTATAACAGTTAACACACAAGTCATGTTGCAAGTCGCATTTCCACAGTACTTCGGGCAGATCAACTTTTTTGCTGTCGTTATCACGCCTGATTCGGGATCGACTGCGAATTGTTTTTCAGTGTCCGTCACTTCGTAGGTGATTTTACTGTTATCGCCGAGGTCACTGTCCGTGGCTGTGACCTTGAGCACCGTCGTTCCCGGAGGAACGCTCTCGTTCAGCGACACCGAAAAGTCACTCTGATCGAATATTGGAGGATTATCGTTCACGTCCAAAATCGTAACGTTCACTTGAAGAAATCCGTACTTGGGCGGGGACCCTCCATCGCGGGCGGAAATATTTAGGATATAAAAGTCATTAGTTTCCCTATCGAGCTTTCCGGTCGTTTCCAAGTGCAAGTACGAGGTCTGACCGCTCGGGTTCACAGTGACGTTCAACCGAAACTTTCCCTCGTCGTCGCCGTCCACGATCCGATAGTCGTTCGTTATTCCGTTCTCCCCTAGATCCTTGTCGGTGGCGGCGTCCAGCAGGAGCTTGGTGCCGGGCGCCGTGCTCTCGGAGAAGGCGACGGCGATGCTCGGCTCCGGGAACTCCGGGTAGTTGTCGTTGACGTCCGTCACCCGCAGCCGGACCTCGATCGGGTACGTCGGCTGGCTGGACAGCACCACGAAGGCGTAACGGTCCACACTCTCACGATCTAACACCACACTAGTTTTTATCTCTCCGGTCACCGGGTCGAGAACGAACTCCTTCGGCGGCTCGTTGAAACGATACGTGAAGCCGGGCTTCGTGGGGATCCTTCCGACGTTAGTGCCGACGGGCTGGGCCTCGGCGACGCGCAGATCGACGCCGGTGTCCGCGGCCCGCGACTGCATCTGCTCGGCGGCGCGCGCGCCGGCCAGCAGCGCCAGCGCCAGCAGCGTCCCGAGCCACCGCCCCATCGCGGTCACGACGCCGGTGGACACATCGCTTCCCGCCGGAGAGCCGGGCGCCCGGAGCGCGTTGTGTCCCTCTCGCACGCCGCACTCTCTCAGGTATGCAACATGGCCGCGCCGACCCGAGCACGAATATCTCACGGCGCGACCCGCGCTGCCCGTCACACTGACAATCCGACGCACGTGACACTGGCACCCGTCCGCGACGCGACCGACGCGCACCGAACACTCGAAATATCACGGCTTTCAGTCACCGAGCCGTCTCTTTATTTACACTGTGTCACAGAAAGTTTCGTTTAGCGCGTGCTGCGGGCGCGACGGATCGTCGTGCGGGCTGCGTGGCGACCGACACGGCACTGGCGGGCGGAGGCTCTCGCGCCGCCCCCGCCCCACCCGCCGCCGCCCGCGCCCCGCAGCTTTAAACTCCGGCCGCGGGACAATAATGCTCGGATGATGGCCGCCCGGAGATCTTTAACTATTTGTTTATAATGAAACTTTTGAATCATCTGCTTTATAATTTTAACCATTTTAATTTAAAGGCGATCCATCGTTATCTGTACTTACAAACGTCTTCAAACTATTATAATAGTTTAAAACACAGAAATTATATTAAATACATTAAATTATTTCTTTCTTAGTATTTATTTCTTTTTTTGCCATTTTAAAATTAATAAAAAATATTAGCAAAAACTTAAATAATATCATACTTCAACAAGTATATTAAACAAGTGTGATATTAAATCATAATTTGTTTATATACAACAAGTTTGTACACGCTTCCTACAAAAGACATCAACGCGTGTCACGTTGCATGTCCGTCGACCGTGTGTACAATTTAACATAATATTTTGAGCCTTATTTGCTGTGTAGTAAGGTCCAAAGTTGTGTACCGAATTAGCGACCGTGTACTATGCAGGTCGTATGGGCCACTTCTCCAATAAGCCAGTTATTTAACTAGGTTGAATCAATCTATAACATTTTAAACACCATAACCTGCGACTTAAAATACCTATCACCTCTATTATAATTATAAAGAACTAGATGACGACCACAACTCCGTAGGAATCGTACATTTTTCCGGCATAAAAAGTATCCTATATCCATTCCCGGGGACCGGGACACAAAAAAGCTTTGCAGTTCGGGCGTATACAAAACGCTACATTGATCTGGATGAAAATATAGTTCGGAGACACTTCTCTTTCACAGACATATTATGACAATATGTAATAATTTATTTAATTATTTATTATTACTAATAAATAACAAAGACACAAAAATTCTAATACATATTATATCTATAACTTCTCTTATATATAAAAATGGATTTTCATATGTCTCTGGCCCCGGGCAACAAAGCGGTAAACGCCGGTTACGCCCTTTTTAATGTTATTTGATTTTTGGCTTCTCTGAGTCTATCACCCCTATTTATTTCATATTTTTAAAATAACATTTTGGGTATAATAAATGACAAAAGCTTTATTGAATGGAAAATTATCTTAGGACTAAAACTGTATTCTTGCATTACTCTATGAAACATAACTAAAAAAACCGGTGAAGATACGATACAGCTAAGCTTTCGCTGTAAGATTCCCCAGAAGGGAGTAATCGGCTGGTACGCTCGAAATCTAAAGCGAAAAATACGTCGTGTTATGTTCTTACAGCCGTAAATCTCAAGCGGTTTGGTGTTTTTATAAAGTCAATAAATAATGTTACAATTGAAACAATATCGCTTATTAGTTGTATTATACATTTTTTTTATTATTTCAACAATTTTTTACACAATTAAAATTATTTTGATATGGTTAAATAGGTAAAAAATTTAACTTTCATATGACAATTCAAAATTTTGTTTTGGACCACTGTACGCTGCACTATAAACAAATTAGCTTATTTTGTCTCTCCTGAACTAAACGATTTTTGATATTACGCCTTTATTGCCCGGGGCCAGCGATGTGTTAGTCGCGCTAAAACTCGTAAACGGCTGAACCGATTCTGCTAATTTTAGTCTTAAAATAATCCTTGAAGTCCAGGGAAGGTTCTTAAGTGACACGAAGTTCACCAGGACAGGTAGTTATTAAATATAAATATGATTTTCGGTAATTGAAGAAAATAAACATTTTTTTAATGTGTTAAAACTTGTAAATATTTCTTTTGAAAAATGTATTTTGTTACATATTTTATTATATATTTTTACAAACACCATAAAAAATGATAATTTTTGATAATATATAATAAAATTATATACAAAACTTATTCTTTAAAACTATTTTTCTATTTACACATTTTTGTTTTTAAGAGTTGCATTATGGCGTTAACAGAAATTTTTCTTCAACAATATCATATTTGCTATAAAAATATATAACACGCAATTACCAAGTACCTACTAGTATATTTGATGGTAGTATATATTTAATAGAATTAAATTATGGGTGGCGTTAGTTTGACGTAGTGTGGGCATTAATTTGGGCACTAACCTTGAGCGTTAGTCCTAAACTCATTCAAACACAATTACTGTTTTCTTATTCAACAAATTTCTTATTAAAGAACAACTTTATTCCTAAAAATTCAAATTCATTAAAAATTATTAGGTTTTTACATAAATAAATAAACAGACTCACAAGCTTTCGATTTTGAATAATAAATTATTATAATAAAATTTTCAAAAGAGAGCATTTAAAACTTATTCCGAAAATTGTATTATAATAAGAACACCGACGCCAAGTTTACGTCACGCGCCATCTGCAGGAAATAACAAAAGCTTTCTCTTTGAACTTGCTCAGTGAGCCGTGGCCGGTGAGCAAGAGCCAATCCTGTTATTAAGCTCCCGCAATAAACACGTAGATGGAGCTTTCGAGAATAGCCTTCATGGTAAGCTTTACGTGTCTCACCGACAGATGGCGTACAGTAGCGTTTCATTTTGTTTGCATTGGGCTGGTTAACTTATGTCATATAAATTATTATTTATCTTTTTATATTTAAATTAGATCTAGGTAGCGATTTACCTATGCCGAATTTTGTTTGATGTACTATAAAATTTGTCTTACATTATTATAATACAGATAGCGATGTACGTAATTTGGATTTTAATCAGGTTCAGTTCAAGCCCAATCCCAATCCACAGATCAGCAATTCCTCTGATGGTACAATATAAAAAATAAGAATTTATGTACTTAAATAAACATTCCATAAAAAGGCACAACATTAAATTCGATTCACCTTCGATATATTTATAGGAACTATCGTCTTTAAATTTAGAATGCCATACATATTTCAAGCAGTAGCTGGAATTAAATATTGAGTGTCTTCCAATAGACCTTTCTGGCCTAAAAATAGCCTGGGTCTCGCATAGTATAGGGACACTTGTTGCTGGCAGTGCTTGACGTCATCTCCCCCTGGGCGGCTAGGGCGGCTAGAAGGGGAGGGTAGGTGGCGTGGGGCGCCGCGCCCCCACAGGGCGGATTGACGTAAACTGCTCATGAATGGAGCCCCCGCACTCGGCGCATTTTATTGCATTTCACGTATTACGTCAGCGCTTGTTTTTGTGAGTTTTGTAGTTTACGCGAATTAGTAAGCATATCGCTAGTAATGACTTGTATATAATAATATGTTGTATGCCAACTCACTAATAGAGCAGCGCAGCGCACGCAGTTTATAACTATGCAAAGTTTGCTATCATTGTTTGGTTATCCTAGTGTGAGAGCTACAGTTAATCATTTTTCAATTTAACACTGTAATTATTATTTTTTTGGAATTTTGTATGTTTTTGCTGAAATAAAGAATTTTTATTTTTTTATTGTATAATATTATGTGACTTTTTCAACATGCCAGACAATGACAATCACACCTTGTATTTTTCGGTAACGTCAGAAGTAACATAAATTATCCTCGCTAGTCTCTCAAGCATTAGGGCTCCAATCCACCGCGGCGCACGGAGAGACTACGCACGTGCGTCAAGCTTCGCTTTGTAAGTAGCTCTGTAAGAAAATTTAAGTGACTGTGTCCACTGCAACCCACGGACACGCTACGCATGAATTAACTCAAGTCAAAGAAATAAATCCGTGCACGTCCACGCGTGCACAGCGTGCGCCGCGGTGGAATGGAGCCTTTATTCCTACGCAGTATATGACATTACAACGTTTTTTGAATGAGCTAGTTACATTATTCTATTCGCCATGCGTGACGTAACCAGTAAAATGTTAAAACTGACCAAAACACATTACGACGCGGATATGAAATAATCTATTATATCCTTTTTATTTCAAGCTTTTATAGCTGAAGCAATTTTCATAATACTTTAAATAACCCCTTAAAAATTCATTGTGTGATCAAGGAATTTAATTAAGAAGTAACGAACAACATTAATAACGTTTTATTTAATCTAGTCACACCTTACTTTACCTCACGTGACGCAGTGATTTGATGCGTTATCAAATAATACATTCAAAACTGAACTCTATTAAGTACATATTAAGGTGACATCTACGAATAACAAAAACTAGGTGAAACATATTGAATTGACAGACTAGACTAGTTATCGTGCTGCCCATACGATATCACCTTGTAACGTAGCAATGTAAACATACCCTTAGGCCGTGGCCTCCACTGCACCACTGGGCCAACATAAGCTGCCCCAGTTTAAGCTTTGTTGTTTCGAGTGGAAAATAATTTAATGCAGCAAAATTCAATGAAGAGATGCGTATTTTTTTAAATAAATGTAAAATGAAACATTAAATCCAGTTTCCATAAACTGCTTGTCGAGACATTTTTTTTATTTTATTTTTTTTAATGCACAAAACACATTACAATTGAAATGAAGTAAAATGATAAATACAGTTTATGACCTGGATTGTAAGGTAACATATGTGCACACTATTAAAAAATACATTGCAAACTATAACATTTGCTCAGTAACTAATACATAATAATTTACCGAACAGTATTTAAAAAACCGGCCAAGTGCGAGTTGGACTCGCCACTGAAGGGTTCCGCAGCAGCAATAAGGTTTATTTCTATAAAATTAAAAGGTTTTTGATTTATTTTTATATTTTAGTTGATTTAATGAAAGTTAAATTAAGGTTTACCATTTGTGACGTACAAAAAAATCTACTTGATAGATCTCGTTTAAACCAATTTTCGTTGGTAGATTTTATAGTAATGTGCATCATATATTTTTTTTAGAATTATCATGCCCCTACTTTAGAAGTTAGAGGGGGGGGGGGGACGACGACACACATTTTACCACTTTGGAAGAGTCTCTCTCGCAAACTATTCAGATTTAAAAAAAAAATATTAGAAACCGCAATATGTTTTTTGAAGACCTATCCATAGATACCCTACACGCATAGGTTAGACGAAAAAATATTTTTTTTGTTTCAGTTGTACCTATGGGGACCCCTAAAATTTTTAATAATTTTTCCATTTTTGTATCAAAATCTTAATGCGGTTCACAGACTACATCTACTTACCAAGGTTCAATAGTATAGCTCTTATAGTTTCGGAGAAAAGTGACTGTGACATACGGACGGACAGACAGACAGACAGACATGACGAATCTGTAAGGGTTTTTTGCCATTTTGGCTACGGAACCCTAAAAAGGTGAACACTAAAAATAGGTTATTTGGAACCTTCTAAGGTGATATGGAGGATGTCTTTAACAATTTTTATACACGATTGAAGCTTATCAAAAATATCTAAATTTTTATTTTGTTTTGAATATTGGGTTTGCGTCCCCAAACTAAGCTCGTTGACGTAGGCAGAAAGGCAGCTAGCCTTAAGTGGAGCTGGGCAGGGCACGTCTCCCGTATGCACCCGGACAGGTGGGCGCGTCTAGTTTCGGAGTGGCTACCGACTGGTCAGCTTAACAGAGGCCGACCCAAGAAAATGTGGCGCGACGAACTAGATGCGTTCGATAAAGAGTGGCCAGCAACATCACAAGATCGTGAACTTTGGAAGGAAAGAGGGGAGGCCTTTGCCCAGCAGTGGGACACTGTAGGCTGATAATAATAATAATAATTGGGTTTGAGTATTGGCGAGCCATGCGTGTTAAGGGGTTAAAATAGGATATACTATTTTTGTAAACTTGCAAGGCAAACAGGTTTATGTTATTTGCTCTACTTAAACTATTCTGATTAAAAAAAATGATATTAGAAACCTCAATATGATTTTTAAAAATCTATCCATAGATACCCTACACGCATAGGTTAGACGAAAAAAAAATTTTTTTGTTTCAGTTGTACCTATGGGGACCCCTAAAATTTTTAATAATTTTTCCATTTTTGTATCAAAATCTTAATGCGGTTCACAGACTACATCTACTTACCAAGTTTCAATAGCCAGACATGTAGTAGTATAGCTCTTATAGTTTCGGAGAAAAGTGGCTGTGACATACGGACGGACGGACGGACGGACGGACGGACGGACGGACAGACAGACAGACAGACAGACAGACAGACAGACAGACAGACAGACATACAGACAGACAGACATGACGAATCTATAAGCGCGAATCTATAATACGAGCACTAAATTTTATATTGAAGTTAATATGCGAGAGTAAGTTAGGTGAATGTAATAAATTATGTATAATTTTATAGAAGTAAAGAAGATCTAAGAAGATGCGCCTATTCTCAAGAGTCTGTATTTTAAGATTAACTAGCCTATCGTGATAATTTAAATTGGAACGTCCTGGGTTATAACGGTAGAAAAGAACCTTGACAAATTTTCTTTGTACACGCTCAATGTCTTCTACGTGAATTTTATAATTTGGAGACCATACGGGGCTCCCATACTCTAAGATAGTCCTCACGAGAGTAGAGAAAAGATATAGTTAGGTTTTTTGAAATCTTTAGTTGTCCTCAAGACAAATCCTTGAATTTGATTTGCTTTGCGTATAATGTGTTCATAATGAATACGAAAGGAAAGTTTCTCGTCAAAACACACCCAAATCTTTAACAACTTGAACGCAACTATTTAACCCTATCTATGGTATTACCAACGTGGAAGATATTATGTGAAATATGTTTCGACTTTCTCACATCACTTGACCTCACTATCTCAAAATTAGCAAAACAAATTACTTTCATTAAATAATAACACTTTACAAACACTCAATGTTATAAAGTTTTTAGTTCGAGTTTCTTAGACGCAGGTACTTTCACGTTTTGTAATTTGCTGTAAGGTATCAATAAAAATGTCATAATAATTTTTGAAAAATTCACCCGCCTAAGCAAATTAAGATCAATTAGAGAACACATGAATAAACGGAACGTTAGTATGGATGTGACTATGAATGGAAAATTCATTACTTCTGCCTTAAGTTTCTAAAAATGATTCACTGGCAAAAAATTCTAGAAATCTTGTTTCTAGAAAAATAAATGATACGCAAATGAATAAGTGTTTACGCACCTGAAGCTTGCAAAGTTAAAACGTAGGCGAAACGTTTGTTTGAATGTTAAAAATTTCCAACGTATTTCACGGCCTGAAAACAAAAGAAAAACAAAAAGTTTCGGAACTCTGGTAGGCAGTTATAATATTAATTTAGAATAATATGATGTAGGTATAAAAGTTAGTAGTAGAACAGTCGTTTTACTGGCAGTGACATTGGAATTGTAATAATAAAATGTTAACGCGACTGCTTTTATTCGCAGTGCTATCATGGAGGAATTTCTTAATTGACTACACCTTATGATGTAGATACTGATTAATGATTAGTGTTGTTTGTCATTCATTGTTGTTAATCATCTTTATGCATTATTAGCTGTATCTTGAAGTTTCCTGTGTGAATTGGTACTCCTAAGAAGCAAACGCTGATTCCCTATTTTACCCCCCTAGGAGGGTTAAATTTTCAAAATTCTTTAACGAAAGTGATATTGATTATTGAAATAACATGTAGGTTCAGCTCTCTTGTAAGTACGAATCAAAAAACATTTAGAACCTAGGTACATGTAAAACTAAATGTTGTAGCGACTACGAACACGCAAAAAATGTCGAAAGTATCGCACATTATTACGTAGCCTAATAGAAGGCCTTGTCGTTAACGTCTGTGCCAAGGAACATCAAAATTGAAGCAAAAAACAATACCTTTCTTCTTATAATGTAGTAGTGTCTAGAATATACTAGTAAAGAGAACCAAGCGAAGAAATAAAGCCCTATTTGAACAAATTGCAGTGCTTGTTAAGATGTATTGACATCCGGGAGTTAGGTGACCTAGATCCGGTCTAACCCGGGGATGCGCTAAATATACCCACACGTGCACACCTACGTGCACATCATTATGTACAGTATGTACCCTTGTATATTAAATGATTTTATAGGATACTAGCTGTCCCGGCAAACGTTGCTTTGCCATAGTATTTAAAGCTTTATGATTTAAAGTATTTCGCCCATATTTAAATTTTATTAAAGTGACTAAATAAGTATGTCGCCATGGCAACGTCGATCGCTATCCCGCCGCACAAACAATGGTCGCCGTCAGTCTCAGGTTGTAATAATTTACTATTATTTATTCAACAAATGCACTTATCAATATATTATAAAGTACCGAGTAGCCGATTCTCAGACCTACTGAATATATATATATATATATATATATATAAAATTTGGTAAAAATCAGTAAAGCCGTTTCGGAGGAGTTCGTGGACTAACATTGTGACACGAGAATTTTATATACAAGATAAAGCTGTGATGCGCAGTAGATATATAATGACTAGATGATGCCGGCAACTCCGTTGCGCCAAAACTCGTTTATCGCGCGGGAACCGTACATTTTCCTGTGACAAAAAGTATCATACGTCCTTTCCCGGGGCTCAAAGTATCTCCATACCAAATTTCAGCAAAATCGGTTCAGCGGCTTGGGCGTGAAGAGGTAACAGACAGACAGACAGATACACTTTCGCATTTATAATATTAGTATGGAAGTATGGAAGCATGGATTAATGATCAATGATAAAATAATGTTATTTTACTTGAATACAAAGGCACAAAAATGTGCGAAACCAGTGAACCCCTTTAATGACCATCCATATTGTTACGGATACGGGCAGTTGTTTACCTGCGCGCGACAGTTGCGCGTACCTTCTAGAAAAGCGCGACCCTTGTTTATGTGAATTGCGTGTTTACGTAAACAATCCAGAATAGAACGTTCCAGAAGGCGACGCGGGCCATATAAAAGGTAAACAAGCCGGCAGTCAAGGCAGTTCGATCCGAGCGATCATCAAGGCGACTTCAAAGTGAAAACAAGTGATCAATAGTGAGTGATTGTGATAGTGAACCGACAACTCGGCTACGACCTAGGACAGTGATAGTGCTCAGTGATTTGGATCTAGTGCTTAGTGTTTGGACTTAGTGATTTGTGTGAGCTAGTGTTTGTGAATAAAGTCTTCAAGAGAGTCACCAGGTCTTTCTCTCCGAATCCTCGAACCCTAGCACGTAACAATATCAATACAGATATTATTTAAATGCGGAAGTGAATGTTTGTAAATCTCTTTCTTCACGCCCAAACTGATTTTGCTGAAATTCTGCATGTGCAATTGTGCATACTTCGATTCCCCTAGAAAGGATATAGGATACTTTTTATCCTGGAATAACTTATGATTCCCACGCGATAAAATAATTTTGCCGCGGGCGTTATGTAGTAAGGTATTATATTATGTCCTTAAATTGTTTGATTGAAATGACATACCTAAAGCAACGTGTACAAAAAGTTTAACAAAATTTTGGGCAGGTTTAGGAATTGGCGAATATTTATTTTTTGTACGCTATCTAATGTATTGTTTTCACGATGACATATATTATGGAGACCAAACAGCATTCAATCCTTTACGTTTTTTTGAGGTTTTAAAAGGCTGTCATTACAACATCTGAAATACAAGTCCGGTCTAAAAATCTTACTTTGAGGCTCTCATAAGCATGTTCAAACAACATTCGCCAGGGCAGCTAATATAAAAAATAGTCGTCGATGAACGTAAAAAGCTTAACTACGTTACCTGACAAAATTGAAACGTCTACAAAGCATTTAATAGCCCCAAAAACAAATCGCAATTTTTGGCACCGCGTAGGCGAGCAAATGGATATTTTTAAATTCGTTTAAAAAGCACAAAGTTACTTAGACTGTGCAAAAATGCATAACTCGTATAATTTGCTTTTACGCAAAATGCATTTTTCTCCTATCAAAATCTTTTTTTCAAGGATCCGCATAACTATAGATTTTTTGTACAATCTGAATTGTTTTTTTAATAATACAAAATCGATATTTTTTTGTATAGGCAGTTTTTTTTAAGGGGCAGATATCTAAAAATTTAATATACTATCTTGTTAGTTAACGAACAATAATCGCAGTATATATATATGAAGCATGCCATACAAAACAGCGAAAAACCGCTCCTCTGTAAAACGTAGTCTTAGGGGTTACGTCGTTTTGCGTGGTATCGGAGTGTTGCACCCACGCAGGCGAAGTCGCGGGCTAAATATAGCCTGTCGCGACACAGAACTTCATGGAATCAATACTCTGTCTGGAGCCAGTCCTCTGGGGATCTGCACATCCTTTGTGTAGCTTAAGCTGTGATCTACTTTCAACTAGGATCCTCAGTCAAGATGCATTTATTTCGGTGTCGAAATTCAAAAACAAAATTTTATGAGATTTATATAATAAAATAAATAAATAAAAAAGCCTTTATTATATCCTTAAAAGATTAACATTACATTACATTTGGATACAATCATATTATGATATTATGATATTGCATAACATCACAGATATTAATAATTTATGATAGATTATAATAATTATATTTCTTTATTTTGCAATATGATTAATGATTATTTTAGATAATGAGATTTATATAATGCTCTTTAAATTACATGTCACTCTGCGATGCCGTTCGATTTTGGACACCAACTATTTACATATTATAAAATATGTATTTTAAAGGGCTTCATAGAGCGACAGCAAGCATAATCTTAAAACTCTTAGAAATTCCCAAACGTCATGCAATAGGTATTCCAATAGATTATTTTTGCAAAACTACCCCCGCGTTCCATTTGATGTTAAAAAGATTAAAACGCTTAAAATTCCGCCTATTTTGAGCATTTTGATCGTTTTTAACATCAAATGGAACGCGGTTCATGTGCTATCACGATCATTTTCGGTAAGGCTCTAGAGGTGCTTTGTGTAACGTAAGTTGCGATTTGCTTTGGTCCTAGAAATATTATTATACTTAGTCAAATTCAGTTCTAGAGCTGCTCGCGACTTACTAGTTACTACGTTTACTGTTGTCCAAACTAAAGTTTCTAAGAATATGCATTGTACTATCGTAAGTTAATCTAAAGGTGAGCACTCATTTTTGATCGATTGTTTCAATTCGTCGTAAAAAACCGATTCGCATTGCTTTCTTATATTTGCTTTATAAGAAACAAACATTTGACATGGATCGAAGCAAATAAATCAACCTATCAAAATATAGCACGTCATAATAAGTTGGTGCTCTAAATATTAATGATATCTATGGACGCTTCACACCACGTCAGTCTGGCCCCGTGCTAAGTACCTGAAGGACTTGTGTTACAGGTACCAGACAACGGAAATATATTTAATACTTATATACTATACATATATTTAAGATTTTTATTATATCATACACCTATTAATATACATCCAGACCCGGGAACATTCAGAACTTTTTGATCCGTCGGCGGGATTCGAACCCGCGACCGCCGGCTTGAGCTGCCAGATACTCATTACTCAACCAATTGAGCCACAGAGGTCGTCAGATAAATATTGCCTATTTACAAATTTTTATTAAAAGTTTATCACATTATGACGCAGCTATATACAATACGTCAGTAAAATATATAAAAGTATTGAAAGATAACATATTATGACCCACTTTATCACGTGTATGCTATTAGCAGAACAATCACTTTATCGTGTATCGATTACCAGCATTAATGACATTATAATCTATGGCATTATTATCTATCAGATAAAGTTTATTCGCCTAACTAAACTAAGTTAATAAACTCAATCCAATATGATAGTTGGATAGATGATTTCGGAAACCGTAGCTAGTAATTATACATACTATACTTATGTTATAGTTACAAAAGCCTGCCTGTCCGTCTATTACCTTTTTACTTAAACTTAAATTGCGGCACTGAATTTGTTAAGAGATACTTCTAATTTAGGTAAATAGTCTAATTACCCAGAGATTAAAAGTATTTTTTATTTAGAAAAATATTATATTAGTTCCACTAAGTATACTGGGAATATATTGAATATAATTTTAATAAACATACAAATATTAAGTCACTGCCATGATTTTGAAAATCATAAAATACTAGATGATGCCCGCAAATCCATAGCGATTTGCGATAAAATTCGTTTATCGTGCTAGACCGTATATTTTTCCGTGGAAAAAAGTCCTATGTCCTTTTCCGGGACCTAAAGTATCTCCATACATAAATCAGTTCAGACAGATAGACACATTTTCGCAATTATAATATTAGTACGGATATCCTTTATCCTTCGCCACGGTTCTTATTATACTCGCGCTAAGCACGGAAATTAATCCCGTGTTTTGTTATCTTGTTCGATGCCAACAAACTATGATAATATTAATATTCGATAATGTAAGTCAGTGCATTGTCATATGCACTTGTCCCCTGTCCCAGGTATTGACAGGGGAAAGTGTGTCACGTCGGGTCGCGACGGGCCGCGTCGGGTCGCGTGGGGTGTTGACCGCGAGTCGATACTGCACTGCGACTAACACTAAATACTTTGGAAGATAGGTTATTGAATTTCAATTATTGGCAATGTGAATGTACTTTTTATTGAACAAAAATAAAGGTGCTAAAAAAAGTTTAGAATAGGTAAGTAAAATTCTGATTTTAATATAAAACAAAATATATTTGGTTATTTATGAATCTATACATATTAAAAAACAAAGTCGCTTTTTTTCCCTCATGTCCCTTTGTTCCCTTTAATCTTTAAAACTACGCAACGGATTTTGATGATTCTTTCACTGTTAGATAGCCCATTTATCGAGAAAGGCTATAGGTTATATTTTATCACGCTAAAACAAATAAGAGCAAAGAAATAGAGGAAAATGTGAAAAAAAACGGGGAAAATTATTTCAAAGGGCTAACTTGAGCGCGCTAATCTCAGGAACTACTGGTCCGATTTGAAAAATCTTTGAGTGTTAGATAGCCCATTTATCGAGGACAACTATATGCTATATTTTATTACGCTAAGACTAATATGAGAATGTAGGAAAAACGGGGGAAATTATTTGAAAAGGCTTATCTCGCAAACTACTGGAGCAATTTTTATGTTATTTGGCACAGATAAGAAGTAGACCACGTGAAGGATCATAGGCTTTCGATTTTAATAATTTTTTCAGTGGCTATATATTTTATACTAATTAAAACTAATTATTGCAAGACTGTAACTACATTACAACTTGACACGGCAAAACTGCGCAAAAAAAATATTTTTTTTTTTATGAAATAAGGGGGCAAACGAGCAAACGGGTCACCTGATGGAAAGCAACTTCCGTCGCCAATGGACACTCGCAGCATCAGAAGAGCTGCAGGTGCGTTGCCGGCCTTTTTAGGGGAATAGGGTAATAGGGGAGGGTAGGGCTGAGAAGGGAAGGGAATAGGGGAGGGTAGGGAAAAGACTAGGGTAGGGGATTGGGCCTCCGGTAAACTCACTCACTCGGCGAAACACAGCGCAAGCGCTGTTTCGTGGTAAGAACGTGGTATTTCCCCGGTCGAGCCGGCCCATTCGTGCCGAAGCATGGCTCTTCCACGTATAAAATTATGCCTATATTACAGTAAAAGCCTTTGCCGGTTCAGCTCGTATGTCACTAACATTTTTATAACACAATACAATGTACTACTACACAATATATTGAAGTCTACACAGCTGCGTCGTAGACTCGTAGAGGGTCTACGAGATCCGCTACGAACTCGGCACGATAAACGAATTTTGGCGCAACGGATTTGCGGGCGTCATCTAGTACTCAATAAGTTGGCACTTCATTATAAAATCTTTTGAAACTGTAGTATTGTGATGAGGTTTCCCCACCCTTTGGGAGGGCAGTAAGCGGCCGTAGGTGTTTGTTATCAGCTTCTGTTGCCAACCGCACTTCATATATCATCATCATCAACCATAATATTATGGTCATACATACTCTGAACATCTGTAAAAAATCTTTTATTTTTCCTACGTTTCCTACGGTTCAGGTGCTGTACTATGAAACCGTTTTGAGATTCAAACAATCGATCGAGACTGCTGCGTCCTACTCTAACAAACGTGAAATGACGTTGTTAGGGTCTAGACAGACGGACTGCATTTCAACTGCAATTCAACTGCAAATTGCAGTTTGAATGCAGTTGACACGACTGCAATACGACTGCAATAGAACTGCAAACCAAACAGTTCACACGCCTGCACGCCGACTGCAACTGAACTGCAATCCGACTGCGCGGCATTCTCGTTCGATTGTTTGAGTCTCAAAACGGTTTCGTAGTAGGCCTACAGAATGTAATATAAACTTGTACGGGTAGTATAAGGATCTGTCTGACCTATTTTGTCCGTATGCTTCACTTTCGTGTGATTTTCAAAACGGTACTATAAATTTAGATGCGGATTTTGAAAGAATAAAATGGTTCAAGAAAAAGGTTTAAATGCATGTTTAAATCTTTAGTAGCATTGCAATCATGCTAAATCGGAGTAAGTCGGTAGTCGTTTATACATTATATAGAAGAACTGTAGCAAATATTATTAGCATACTATAATACAACAAAAAATTATATTAAGAGGGCGACTAATGCAAAAAATCAAACATCGTCCTTCTCTCTTCACACTCACGCCCGTCTTTCATTTGCCAGGTGAAAAAGGACGACGCGGATTTATCGCCAAATTAGTTTTTTCTAAACGTGAAAACTAGATGCATCTTTGTGATTTTTTTCTATCGAGAAAATTTTAAGATATCATATTTTCGCTAGGTCAGATCCTCGGAAATATAATGTAGTATCTATGTTTAGAAAATGAAACAATTCAGGGCTTATTTTCAAGTATAAAAATGAATTATAAAATAGACAATTTAGGGTTAGTCGCCCCCTAACATAGTTTCAAAACTCAACAAATGTATTGATGTAGCAAAAATATTTAAAACTGGAATGTTTCGTATTTAAAGGAGGAAACGAACTTTTTGCCCTATACTCGGATAAAAAAGGCTTTATTATGACAGTGCGTATGTGCGTGCCCTTGAACTTGTGCATCCTGCGGTAATTGCGGCTCAGCCTGACCAGGGGGGCCGGGAGGGGCAGGGGGGTGGCCTCCCACGCCCCCCTGTGTCCTTTTGTACAAATTAAATGAGTATCGTTAAGTGAAGGTCCAACATCTATATAGATATAGGATAGTTTGTGTGAGATGTACTTTGCTGTAGAGTTTTTGCAGTTTTTTTTTCATAGATATAAATGTAAATATAGTCTGTTGCCTCTTTAGCGAAAGATGTACCGATTAAGATGAAATTTGGTGTAGCAATTGAATTTTGAAAGACGGGAAGGGACATACTATTGTTTTAGTCACGAAAAAATTTACGATTTTAGCGCAATATACGATTTTAGGTACATCGGAGTGTAAGAGCGTCTGATTGTTGCCTCTTCACGCTCACGCTGTATATACTTAGATGGGTTTTTCATTAAAATAAGATAAATTAGTTTTTCTGTATTTTGAATCGTGGCAAAACTTACAATTCCTTCATGATAAATGATTTTTTTCGTAAACGAAATTACAGACATCTTATAAACTTATAACCAGTATAATAGGTCCACCACCAGAATCTGATAGCAAATTTTGATGGCAGATGTTCAAAAAATATCCTTGATCATTGGATAAATTTTTATATTTGCATGTTTCACACGTAGAATCAGCCGCTATACGGCAAAAAAGGAAAATAAAATTTATTCCAATTACCCCGGTATTTTTAGAGTCAATTTCTTTTCTCACCTTTTGCCATCAGATTCTTGTAGACCTATTATAATTAACTGCCCTTAACGTAATTACTAAAACGCATAAAAACTCATCGCATTATTCCATCACGTTTATTACTACGAAGTTTCCATGAAAAGTCTTTATAGTTTCCACCCAGCCCGGTGGTTCTGGGAAGCGCATAGCCCCGATATAACGCCTACGCACCATTTTGCGTGGTTTTCCATGAAACTCCGTAATTAGCGCGTTACAGTAGCGAGCTTATTTTGTAAATTAATATATATATATATATATGCAAAAAAAAGCAATGTTTGCCGGGTCAGGTAATATAGTATAAAACAAAATAGCATTTCTTGTAAAAAATATATATATATATATATATATATATATTTCATATAAACCTATTCCCAGGCCTAACAAAAGTAAATACAAAATTTCATTAAAATCGGTTGAGCCGTTTTGGAGGAGTTGGCGCACAAACACTGTGACACGAGAATTTTATATATTAGATAGTGATTAACGTTCAAAGCTTAGGAAAATAAATACTTACTGGAATAATACTTGATTTTGTTTCAAGAAAACGGATGTAGAGAATTTTCCAATCAACACATCTACACTAAACTTCGATGGGATATAATATAACCTAACAACAACATTTAAGTAAATATAAAGTAGCACTAAATCGAAATATCAATAGCCTAAATTCTAAAGAATGTAAGAAAACGACGGCGTTTTCTTCACTTATTTCTAATCATGTCCCAGTTTTTACAAAACCACTATTTTTTCATAATTAGATGAGGCCCGCAAGCCCGTTGCAATAAAATTCGTTTATCGCGCGGGAACCGTGCATTTTCCGATATAAAAGTATCCTATATCCTTTCCCGGGACTCAAAGTATCTCCGCATCAATTGAGCGATTTGGGCGTGAAGAGGTAACAAACAGACAAATAGACACCACTTCGCTTTTATAATATTAGTATGGATGCAATCAGTCCTTCAAACTTAACGCGAATCGACATATCACTTAAGGTGGGTTGCGCCAGAGGTGTGGTTAAAGTTAAAGTTATGGTTATAGTTAAGACTAAATTAGCTTCAACCTTAACTGTAACCTGAACTTTGACCACAGAAATTGACAGATGTCTGTTGCGTTTATTTTTTTATTAAAGCTACAGGTAATGGAGTTGAGAGTATAAAAATTGAATTATCCGTAAAAATCAACAGGAAAAATATACCACTGTGAAACATAGTAAATTTTCACGAAAAAAATTAGATATAAGTAATGAGCAGTTATGGTTAAATATGGCGTCGGACGCCATATTTAACCATAACTGCTCATTACGTTGTAACGTATTAAGTTGATAAGTAGTATTGTATGTATTAAGTTGATAAGTAGTTAACTTAATTTAAAGTTATTTATTGCATGTAAGCACAAAATTAAGTAGCAAGTGGCAAGTTAAAATTTAGTTGAATACTGAACATGGAAATAAGAATTTTGACTATTTTTTGTTAAGTTGGCAGGTGGGGCTTATCACTTGACACATTTCGGGCAGGCACTTCAAATTAAGTTAAAATTTAGTTACTACTTATCTAATTAATACGTGTAAGCCAGCCATAACGGTAACCAAAGATTTGACATTTTGCACTGTAGTTAAAGTTATAGTTAAAGTCACAGTTATAGTGGTGCAATCCACCCTTACAAAAAAAAACGTAAGTTTGATAAGAAATGAGTGATTAGTTAACTAATGGTAAGTGCCTAGTGTGCTCAACTTACCTCAACTTCGACCTCGCCTGAGGTAAGTTCTCTCGTTTCATTACTTAAGTAAGTCTGTGACGGGATTAGTGGAGTTTCGATATTTTGATTGATTGATAATATCGTTTAAGGCTGCTCTTTCGAAAAAAGCGCGCAGATGAAACAACTTTTCATCGGCATTAACAGAGAAATTATATCTGAAAAAAATAATTGGTAATCTACATGATATGATACGTAATTTGGTTTTGCCATATTTTTCTATCGGTATCACATAATAAAGAAATAAAAAACCAAATCGCCTCAAAATCGTTGAATGAAACCACTTTACTCCTTCATTATTTATCAAAAGAATATATAAAAAATATCTACTGCTTTGCAATACATAAGTTAATAATTTGGTTTTTTTACTTTTTTGAAATATGTATTATATTAAGCCTTAAAAAGGTTTTTTTCTCTTATTTCGCCCTATCATGGACGCGGCGAGCGTCGTAACCACCACCGTACAAGGCGCGCTGTTATGAATGTTATTTTAATGTCATTTACGTCGATATTCGCACTGACAGACAATCGACCTGCTAATTTAGGGAGAGAGGGCCTTTAATATAAAGTTTTGTTACAGTTACAAAGCTATCTAGATTTTGCTCACAAAATACTTCGCACTTTAACAAAGTTTTGTCTATCAAAAATTAACTGTATATTTTTCCACAGTAAGTAATATGTCCTTATTAAGTTTAACTTTCATCATTTTAGCTGCTTAAAAGTACAGAAATGACAGACTACACGATTTCACATATTTGAGAATATATTAGGATGTTTCAGGTTTTTGGACAACACCATTCATTGTTTCATTATAATATCATGCTTAGTAGCTTATATTTTGAAGGTGAAGAAAATACCAAGTATCCCCTGCACAATAAGTCACTACCTGCCATAGGGTTTAGACTTTAAGTACGTTTAAACCTAATAATAATAATAATAAGACACTTTACTGCTCACAAATACAAAAAATTACACAAAACACAGGCTCAAATTAAAACAGTTATTTACATAATATTATGTGGGCAAAGGCGATTTTATGCTGAAAGCGATTTCTTTCAGACTACCTTTGTGTTAACTGGAGAATTTTACCTAACCTTACTGAGGAAACTGAAAACACGTTCTACAATTACGTTATAAATAATAATATTTCCCAGAAATCAAAATATTATCTTGACACTCCAACTATAATAATAAGAGGTTGCAAACAAATTCGCATTAATAATTATTATGAACTTTTCAAATCTCGTAGCGACGTGTAATGAATTTTTCCTCCTACTCCCCTAAAATTGGCCACAAAAGGGAAAATGTCAAGAATTTTAATATTTGTTTATGAGATAAAAGTTTTATTGGGACGAGTCTACACGGGTCGGCCCACGCAACAAGTTTAGGCTTTCTTGGAAAGACTGTGCCATACCCGTTTGACCTTTAAGCTTTCGCCAGTGTTACCATCTCATATTTAAAATAAGGATATGCTGAAATCCCGGTTATGGCAGCTCTAAACTCAGGCGTGTGAAAAGATTTGTACCAGCTTAAAACGACATGACAATTAAACAAGCACTAGCTATTTGACCGAGCTTCGCTCGGTATTCGATAAAACACGAATAAAATCACATTTTCTAAAAATGATTCCTAGCTAGATCGATTTATCGCCCCCGAAACCCCCTATATACTAAATTTCATAAAAATCGTTGGAGCCGATTCCGAGATTCCAATTATATATATATATATATATATATATATATATATATATATATATATATATATATACACGAATTGCTCGTTTAAAGATATAAGATTATAAAACCACAACCCGACCACTTAAAAATAACTACAAAATTAAGGAAAAAATCCTATGTCGCCTGTGGCATCATTACCAATCCGTGTTTTGTTACGTAATTTGTTAAAGTCGAACAAGTAGATAAGCTGCTACAAGGGAAAATACGTACATACATAAACTGCAAAAATCACTAAGCTTTTAGCTTCGTAATCGGGTAAATAATGAAAGTATTGACATTAAAAAGTACTTTCATCTAATATTATCCGGCCCATACGCTCCTCGAATACCCTCAAACAAAAACAAATCCGGGTAAGCCCGGATGGACGGCAACCCAAAAGCCTTATATACCCTACTAGCTGTTGCCCGCGACTTCGTCCGCGTTAGCATAGTATAATAACGGAGATGGGTTTCATGTTCCTAACTTAAGAAATGACGGACTTTCATTTAAACTTTCAACCCCTATTTCACCCCCTTCGGGGTAAAATTTTCAAAATTCCTTCCTTAGTGGGTGTTTACTTAATAAAACAACCCTACTCACCAAATTTCGTGGCTGTAATTTTAACAGTTTTTGTTCAGCGATGATGAATCAGTCAGTCAGTCAGTCGGGACATGTAATTTTATAAGTATAGATTACGGCCACATCGAAAGAAAAATGTCTATTTATGTATTTTGTATCACTGTAGCGCCTGAAATGTTAAAAATATTTTACTGAATTACGAGTAATATGTCGAGATTCGCAATTTCAGTAGCAGTAGTAATAGATTTTCTGTAGTAACGGGTTGATTCAGACCGCAACGCGACGCGTTTATATGGATTTGACAGATTTCGCAAGACGTATCACGCGATTGAAATCTGTCAAATCCATACAAAATGCCGCACCTCGCCTCGCCTCGCCTCGTCGCGTTGCGGTATGAATTGCTACCCCTGGAGCCTGTTCCAACACAGTATCAGTGGTAAAACAGTGCGTGTAACTTAGGGAAATTTATCTAAAACTAGATGACAGCTGCAACTCCGTTGCGCCAAAACTCGTTTATTGCGCAGGCATTCTTCCGGGACAAAAAGTATCCTATGTCCTTTCCCGGGACCCAAAGTCTCCATGCCAAATTTCAGCAAAATCGGTTCAGTATAAGTTTGTGCGTGAAGAGGTAAAAGACAAACAGACATTCTTATACATATTTTATAATATTAGTATTCAAAAAAGTGATAATTATAATATGATATTATGTAATACATAGTGATAACTGATAAATAGTCTCAAGAACGTAAAGTAAAAACTATTTATAAAGTGTTATTTTAAAAGAAATTAATATTACTTAAATTCTTTGAATCATAATATATTTTTAATAAAAACCATCCTACGCGGTGTTCCGAAGATTTTCATTTTTCACCGCCTCCTCACGTCAAAGGAAAAGCGAAGAGTGAGGGACGAATGAAATTACAATTTTTTAAGTTTTTCATATAACGTTCTTTATATTTACCCGACTTCGTGAATTATAGGAGTGCCGTGTTCTTAACCCCCGGCAAACACCCCTTGTTTGACATACAGTATATCTGTTTGTGAGTGTATTTGTCCAAGGCATAGCGTACGGTTGAACCTATTTTTATCTAGATTCTTTCTTTGAAAGCTGACAATATGATTAAGACTGTTCTTAGCAATTATAGCTCACCATCATCAGCCGGCTCCGTGCTGAAAATTTTTGATTTATGTATTTCATGAAAACTTAGATAATTATATAAGATTGATATTGACGATGAATAAAATTGATTACAGAAAAAAAATATACACGGGGAAGATAAAATCTAAATTTAATCACTGAAAATATATGGTTTAAATGGGAATTTACTTAGTATGCACGGAATCAAGTCAATAATGCGACAATAACAAATTTTCAGATTTCAAAATTTTAATGGCTGTCGAAAAATCAAAAGTGGCTTACTTTTTATTCAGCGAATTTCCTAATCGTTTTAGCAATCATGCATTATTTTCAACGAGTATTTTTAATTTTACTTACATTAAAGTCATTAGAAAGCTGCAGTTTGTTAACATCAATACTAGTGATTAAGCGAAAATGCGATTTATTTACTCAAAACTCTAATTTGCCAGAATAAAGGATGTAATTCCCTGGGCTACGTCATTCAGAAATATTTTACCTCAAGTTCTACGAAAGTGGCTCTAATGTTAAAGTCATAAGGGTTTTCTCAGAGGTGAAATACCTGTGAATGTGATGAACTCATGTGGGAGCAAGTAATGGAAATGTCAAAAGTCATGCCCTTCTCGCAATGACAACAGTTGTACGCAAGTTCGTACATCGATCATGTTATTGTTACGTGGGATAATGCAATGTAGGTAACTTATGCACGATTCCTGGGGTTTGACAGGATTACCTTTTGACTACCATTTTTTATTAGATATAAAAGTTCAACTCAGCAACACAAAAAATGGGGGCTTTAGAACGCATTAAAAAAGATGAACTTGTGTTAATATTGTTATTGCCTGACTCTTGAGGAAGCTCAAGTCTCTCTGACTGTTGTCTTGTGACTCTCTCTCTCTCTGTGTTAACTCACCGAGGGCGCCAGTACTAAAAGAATTTTAGAACTAGAACTTTCCAGCGCAACCAACGCAATGGTATGTCTAAACTCTAAACAACGTTTGATTTGATCTTGAACATGATTAAAGTCAAATTATACGACAATACTGGAAGTTGTAACATACCGATATCACAAACTCAATAACTATCAAATTCGTAAAAAAAAAAACACTCAAATCGCTTATAAATAATATTATTACATGTTTTTTTTTAATATTACGTAATAATGTTTTTATTTTGACGTATGGCACAATAATTATATTGTTGACAAAAATTTTCATAGTTATTAATTCAATCGCAACATTTTCTTCAATCGCCTGAAAGTAATAAATGCAAGCTGAAAGGGTGTATTAGTCTGTTCAAAGTAATATTACCCCGGAAGTTATTTGAAAGTAATTCTTATTTCGTTAACATAAAGGTTATATTATTATGAAAGGTCAAATTTTTTTTTTTTTTCGAAAGGGTCTAAGCTACTGGTCTGGTTAAGACCATGGTAGTTTAATCGTGGCTATAACTAGTCTGTTGCTAGTTGGTTTGGAGATAAACAATGAGGAGGCCTGGCCCCCTCCCCTAAAGTCACACGTGTGAGGTCAAATAAGTTAGAACGTTTGTATGAGAAGTCAAGCACCGTGAACTGTTAACAATCTACTTGACGTCATGTGGCTGACGATTGAAGTGGGTGCCTTTGTTCTAGCTCTAGTAAACAACTTGGTATAGAAAAAAACAACCATGTTTATGATCTAGGAATCGAAGAGATCACAAACAATTAGAAATTGAAAACGACTAAGTTAAATATTCGTACGGAAATTTAGTTTTTGGAGCATTCTAAACTTAAACTAGTCTTTAGTTTCAGTGAGACATAGTCGGTGCTAAAACGAAACTGGGACCGAAATAGTGACTAGGTTCAGATGAATAATCTGAGGGCGCGATCGATAGCGAGTGGCCGGGGGGTGAGAGACACCCCCAGGGGGTGCGGGGGGTGCGGGGAGGTGCCGGGCGCGGGGGGGTTCATTGAGAACGTGTGGGCGGCGCGCGTGGGCGGCCAGCTTATAAAGGCCCGCGTGGCGCCCCGACCGCCAGTCGTGATCGAAGAACCGATGCGAGCCTACCCTCACAGCATGTGCAGCTCACTGACGGCACTGAGGTGAGTGGGCGTACAATAAAGTGAAGGATGTGTAAACGCTTAAAAATAAAATTTAAATTCGTGCTAATTAAAAAGTTTAGATTTTTGGTCCCTAGTTTTAAGTTAACTGAGTTTTAACTGATTGTGTTGTTTTAGGATGTGGGTGTTGTTGTTGTGCTACCTGCTGGCGGAGGCGAAGGCCTACCCGCTGCAGGCGTGGCCGGTGTACCCGGCGCGGGAGTACCCCGAGGACGACTACTACTACGCTCCGAAAGTGCAGTACTACTACGACGCGCCGGCGGTCAGCGCGCCCGAAGTGTACGGGCAGGTCCCCTACTACTACTACGACCCGTACGGCCGCTTCGCCGACGAGGCGCCCAAGAAGCAGGAGGAGAGACTGGCGGCGCTCCCCATCGGCCAGGAGACCTGGTTCGAGAGCGAGCCGGCGCCGCGCTGGCGGGCCAACATGGACGACGTCAACGCCGCCTTCCTCGACAACCTCATCCTCACGCAGATGGCGCAGGACGCCCAGAGACGACGCGAGAACGCCCGGGCGGTCTTCGCTCCCGATTACGAGGAAAAGGAGACCGAGGACGAGGACGTCAGAGAGCTGAAGGCTCTGGCGGGGAAACCCTTCTACCACGTCCCGAAAACCGTGCCCAGGATCGAGGACGACGACTACGAGGAGGACGACGCCGACGTCGACCCCGACTCCGACGACGGCTTCATCAACTGGAACAGCAAGAGGAGCGTCACCACGGCGGCCCCCACCACCGAGCGGCCCCGGGCCGGCCAGAAGGAGGTGGTGATGCCCCGCCCGGCGCAGACCACCCACAAGCACCAGGCGAACCACCAGGACGAGGACTCACCCTTCTACAGGACCCTGGAGAAGATGCTCAAACAGGACCACGTAAGTGAAATCATTACTAATTTATAATTAGGTCCTTTTGAATTAAAATACCGTCCTCGGCTCCGAACGTCAAGAATAGATTATCTAGATCCTCAATAAACTCGGCGCTAAGGCTGCCGTAGTATAGATTGAAGCGGAGTCTAAAAATAGATGGCCGGGTTGGGGGAGCGGGGGGTGGTGGGGGCGCGCGGGGGCGGCCGGTGGGTGCGAGAGCGGGGGCGGGTGACACGGGCTGAGGCCGGGTCAGCGGGGATGCGGGATGCCGATAACGCGGATCCCGTTCTTAACCTACTTCCGACTCTAAAGCGAGCGCAGAACGTAACAATTCAGAATGTCCCCTTTTCAGGAATCGAAAGGCCGAAGGATCGACAAGCGCTTCGTGTCGAGCGACTCCGACCTGGTCGTGGAACTCAGGGGCCTCAAGCACCGGATCGCCACCTAAGCTCGACGCCAGAAAATTGCCAACAAAATGAGACTGAGTATTAATTTAGAATAGAGTATTTAAAGCAACCGTTACCTGATGATCCACAACGGGCAATTAAAATTTAAAAAAAAATGATAAGATGATAGGTTACATCGGTGTACGAACGGATCTGTACTGTTAAGTTACTTGGTAAGCCTCACTTCCGCGCGACCTATCACGTCGGCTGCGGTGGTCCATCGAGCGTCAAAGATGCGCTTTCCTATCTCTTTGCTTCTCCATAGATCACCTCGCTCCGTCGAGCGACTCTCTTAGTATATCAGAACTTTGGTCCTTTTTCGATTCTTTACTAGTTTTGATATATAGATTGATATTTATCGTAGCTATACGGGTTTAATGATCGTACAAAATGTGACTATAACTAAACCGTCGGGTTGTTTGGAGATTATGTCCTTCGTTGGCAGCTGCACGATGTGCATTGTAAATATTATTATTGTAAGGCCGCTCTGTTATGCCGCCTCTGGACCGTCGTCGATGACCGACGATCGCCTATTCGCCTGTAGTTGCCTATCGGGGCCTGTAATCGCCAGTATTCCGAGACATATCGGTTTTTGAGCATACATCGAGGATTTTCAGACGATTTTCATCGTTAGCGTCGTCGACGACGGTAAAGAGGCGCCTTAGATAGCGAATATACTGTGTCATACATGTCGTTATTGTAGCACTATTTACGTTAAGGAAAACGGTGTTCTACATAGGTTTCTAGTTTAGTTTTCTATCTTTGAGATGTTTATAGTTAAATTAGCTATCGAGGACTCTATTTCGGTTCGGTTTCCTATGTTCAACGAATTATTCTTCGGTGCTACTTCAGTTCGGTCTAAGCAGACAATACCGAGAATGTTTTTGCGAAGCAAAATATATAAATATATATATATATATACCTTAACTATAAGAATGAAATGATTCTCTCGGACGAGGATTAGGTGATATTTTAGCTTTACAGCTTCTCGACTAAAGTTTTTACTAGACCGGTCTATGAGGCCCGCGTTATACGAATACCTAGCGGTCGGTTAAGCTATAGCTATAATTTAGGCCGTTTTTCTCATTTCTAAATCTCGTGCTGTCGTTTTTTGTAAATTTTGTAACGAACCATCGTGTAACTTAACATAATTGGAGTACATATCTGTTTATAGTGAATTACTTTTCCACGTTAAGATTAAATTAAATTCCAATGACTAGATAATGTAATAAAGAGTAATAGCGCATCGTCAAACATATTAGGGCATACTTTGTTTTGTATTCTCGCCACGAGCTCATGGTGTTATTAAATTCTCGTACTCTTACTAAATATAAATTTGTATTATACTATACGTGTATATCGTTCTTTATTTCTTTCGGCAATCGTTTTTGAAAAGATGTATGCCGAGGGAGACTAAGAAGCGGTTGCACAGTATTTTGTGGGTTGTGTGTATGCACAGAGCCTCAAATTGTAAAAATGTAAACTTCGGCTCAAAATATCACTAGCGCAAGTCTATATTTTATATAATATAATGTATAAATATTATAACGTTTGTTTTTTTTCTGACGTCAACGAGTCGACTGAGTCGACTCATTAGATAACGATGTTGTATCCGTTTCAAAAGAAAGTATATATAAAAGTCTTCAAGTATCTAGTGTTTCATTGTTCCCTTGTTACTCTATTCATATAATTATTACAATAATTATTTATATTACATGAATATTACACAGTCACCACTTACAAGTGTTATAAACCACTGGCGATTTGAGCTTGAGCTTACGACTATATTGGGTTCGATTCCCTTATTTGAATAGATCATTTTAAAGTTTAATTTGGTCAATGCAGGCTGATCACCTTATTAAAATAAAGGCAAAAAGTTTTATGATTACTACTGTAATAGCTATGCGTGAAATCATGGCAGACAAACTTACAAGACTTATATTAGTGAGTAGGGATTTTAGTTCATGATCAGACCTATTCACTGTTCCTGGATACGCAGACCACGACGTATAGGTGTTCGCAAAATTAACTCCTCGCAACGAGGCGGTGTAAGACGTGGGCCACTCACTACCTACGGCCTCGCGGTCCAAGGCGCCTCGCGGTTCAAATGGCCTCGCGCCTCTTGGACCACAAGGATTTTATTAAGGATTTACAAGTTTTGATACTAATTTTTTTTTTATAAAAGTTTGAACATCAAAAATTCTTTCTCTCAACAAAATACGTCTTCTTACGTCATCCATAAGAGCCGGGACACAAAAACACGGCACGACGTCGTACGGCGTCGTACGGCGCCGTGCGGACGCGCGTCGTAAAAAACCCACGGCACGGCGTCGTACGGCGTAGAAACTCATCTTGAATTTCTACGTGAATTTCTACGGCACGACGTCGTACGACGCCGTGCCGTGGGTTTTTTACGACGCGCGTCCGCACGGCGCCGTACGACGCCGTACGACGTCGTGCCCTGTTTTTGTGTCCCGGCCCTAAGGCCTAAGAAAGCCTCGCAAAATATATCTTGTCAACATCTTTAGGTCTTGCGCCCGCCACTGCTAGCAATGGACGAAAAGGTAATCAACGTTTCCGGGAAAACCACATATAGTGGGGGCAGTGAAGGTTTCCACCTCCGATTTCGTTGAACCTAGCCATCGATTTTCATGAAAATTGGTAAGTAGGTGGAGGATACCCTAAGAAACAAAAGTGACATAGTGCCAACTTGCGCTTTTGCCCTGGTTGCCTGGATGCCAACTCTTCTCGGGGCGGGTGAATTTTTTTTAAATAAAAATAATTCCAGGACTCACAAATTCTAAGCAAAATTTGTAATATAAAGTTTTTTGAATAAACCAATACTTTTGGAGTTATTAAAGATCAAAGATCATGTTTTTGCGTGAGAAAAATACTTGTCTTAAAGCGGTTTTTCATAATTAACTAAGAAACTACAGGTTTATACTTTTTACGAAAAATGTGTAATAACCAAAATTAAAGCCATTAAAAAAACAAACCAATATCTACTCTAAAATGCCTTCCTATATTCATTCAAAGTGAGCTATAGGTGATTGTATATATATTTTCTTTCGGCGATTACCTAAGTCTAAGCATTCAAACTTAAATAACGGTAAACCGATGCATTTTAAGACACGTACTTCCTTAAAACTTTTTAAAGTGCTTAAAAATACCTTTCTAATAAGCATTGTAAAAAGTTCAAAGCATCAAAATTGAACAAGTTATGATAAAAATAAGATGACACTTTCAAATTTTTTTGGAAAAATCGGAAAATAAAACGTTGACCATTATCTACAGTAATTCAAATTTATGGTTATTCCCAAAGGCTTTTCTTTATTTTAGCATAAGTAATGACCTCAAAATTTTTTCTTGGTTTAGAATGCTTAGTTTTGAAAAACAGAATGATTTAGTAAAATCGAAATTATTCAAATTTTCGTAAATATCATTTGGTTTTGATAATGATAAAAATTATAACTTCACAATAACAATATTAATTATTGATATTTATAACAAAATATCAACATAAATACATCGACACTGATAGAAACAAACAAGCCCGATAACATATAGTATATAGGCATAGTCGCCTATACAGCATACCATATGTACGTCTTAATCATAAAGTTAATATACACTATCGGAATATAATATTATATAATAATTTTTGTTTAGGAACCTAGGTAATTACTATTTTAAGCTGAAAAATAACTCAAACATGTTAAATATTTTCGTATGAGAAAATGATTTTGGTATTACGTATGTATGAGAATTTCGAGGGTAACCCGGGCTCTTAAATACTTAAAGCTTATTTTTCAGACATTGGGTAGTTTACAGGGGTGAAAAAATTTCGCAAAAAAACTAAATAACAAATTAATACTACTCAAGTAAATGAACTGAAAAAAATTGGGTTAAAAAACAAAAACCTATTAAGTTTTTGAACCCAATTTTTACCGTGATTCCGAAATAAAGGGGTACCTTTAGAGGTATATATTTCAGTCTTATCCAAAAAATATATCATAAATATTAAACAAACTGTTTATACAATCTAAATATGCGATTTTAAAGTTCAGAAATACAAAAAGTGTTTTTTCACGATTAAAGAGATAGTTGCCATAAGGGTTGAAAAATTAAATAAATAATCATAAAATATAATTAAAAACAACATTAGAACATTTATTTTATTGAATTAAGCCCAATTAGTTAAGCAAGAATGGTTAAATCTGCATTTTTTTCTATTTTCAACAAAAGGGGTGGATTTCACCCCTAAAATAAAAAAAGCGCAACACGTAAGCGTATGTCACTTTTAAAGTAGAGGGTTTAACGTACTTAATCCCAAATTTTCATCCAAATCGATGGAGGTTCAACGAAATCGGAGGTTGTACCTGATTTTTGCCTTCAATGACTGTACTAATACCATGCGAAGCCACGAGATAAAGCTATAGCTCTAGTTCTATAGTAATAGTTAGCTATAGCTCTTGTTTTATAGCCATAGTTAGCACTTAGCTATAACACTATGCATTGACCACTTAAGGCGTGACTCTCGTAGCATACATTTGGTATGCTACGAAGGTCGCGCTTAAACTGGTCGCACCATAGTTCTGTTATTCATATAGCCTAAAAGGCAACATGAATTAAGAGCAACAAGTGGCAATCTGATACAAACGCAAATTGATTAATGAAGTAACCACTCAAGTGGAAATCCCAAAACAGTGGTTCCGTACACACAAATACGTACCGTAGCTAGACGTACTATTTACATGCTTGAATCAACGGAATTTTGTCGGGTTATATCAAGTCACGACTAACGTTGATATAACCCGACCAAATAACGTGGCAGCTGCCAATGAATCTGATGGTAGCTACATATTAGGATATTAGATAAGCCGAATAAGAAAAAATAAGACAAGCTTTTGCAACGACATTGGAAGGAAGAACCGTCAAAACGTAGATAAACTGGTTTTGTCACGTCTAGTTGTAACCCGACCCTTAATTTATACTCAAGGCATTTTCAATATAAAGAAAGATAAGATCCTTTTATTAAAGAGGCTAAAATACCAGCCAGATAATTAAGTGTGGGCGTATTAGAATTAATTATTTAAAATATTATGATTACATCAGAGTGAAGGGTGGAATTTTCTTTGTTTCAGTGTAACCTTTGGCCTTTCGGGGAAATAATTTCCTAAGCCCGCCCACGGAGAGTCAATACAGTGCCTGTACTCGCTGCGGATTTAACAAACATTAAATATTTAGGATATCGCTTAAACGGCTTAACAATTTTGTTAAAGTTGGTACCTACCTACTGAGCGTAAAATAATTAAGTAGTAGGCATAAGGTATTATAAAATATTTATTTTTTATATTTTATTCCGCGAGATCAATAATGTCTAGCGTGGATTCAGCACTCAAAATTATTGTGGTCAAAACCACGCCCTGATAAACTTACAGCAATCTACAATCGAATCTTTTTATTTACTAAATCGGACTTTTTTTACATGAATTACTTAAACTTTATTTCATCCATACTATTTATTAATATTATAAATGCGAAAGTGTGTCTGTCTATCTGTTACATCTTCACGCCCAAACCACTGAACCGATTTTGCTGAAATTTGGTATGGAGATACCTTGAGTCACGGGAAAGTACATAGGATACTTTTCACCCCTGAAAATTTACGATTCCTGCGCGATAAACGAATTTTGGCGCAACGGAGTTGCGGGCGTCATCCAGTTCTTAATAATCCGAAAGTATTGAACCTTAGGAGAGCCGTGCTTTGACACAAACGAGCCGGCTCGACTCATAAATCGAACTTACTACGACCACGGAAAACCGAAGAAAACCGATCAAGACGTACCTAAATCATCATCACGAGAGGATTGAAAAAGTTGACAATAATAAAAAATGGTGTAATGGTGGTGCACGGAGGGTTAAAATTATCGGCCGACTCGGTAAATTATTGTAATATTATTATGCGCACTTCCAAACAGCTTCATACTGATCAAGAGCCGAACTAAACTATCGGCCAATTTAAAGTCTGCAGTCTGCGGGGGCCTGCAGACTTTTAATCCTAAACCTGCCTACCTGTTGCCATTAATTAATTACGATGTGATTTTTGGACTTTTTAGGCCAAAAATCACATTTATTTTAATTTGTATGGGATATCCCCCCCATCAATATAAATTTTATCTTGCTTTTAGTATTTGTTGTTAGACCGGCAACAGGAAAACACGATCTGTAAAAATTTCAAAAATCTAGCTATACCGGTTACCTTGTGATACAGCCTGAAAACTGACAGTCGGACAGACATCAAAGTCTTCTTAGTATTAAGGTCCCGTTTCTACCCTTTGGGAACGGAACCCTAAAAACTAGATCAAAAATCCTTTCAACCGTTACGACGGCCTGATGCGACGGATCTAATATATTAATAATACCCCTCTTTTACGGTAAAGGTTCCTTAAAGTACGCGGTTTTTAAGTTCGCGAACTTACTCGGCTCGCGTCGGTGACACACGAGAATCGCTCACACTGGATTACCATGCCCCCAGGCTCGCGGCTCGCGGCCCTTTGCTGACACACAGGCGATTAAGATCGTCGAGCCATAAGTCCGCGTACTCGCACGTCTGTCACCCCCTTTATGCTGAAATTTTTAGAAAAGCTCAGTCTGTACTCAGTGCCCAGCGCGCAGCACGTGTTCACAGTTAACACCTTCATACTATTTTTATTATTGTATAAAAAGCTACGAATAATAATAAAAATAAAATCGACCAAGTGCGAGTCGGACTCGCGCACTAAGGGTTCCGTACCGGTATTCCGTAGAGCGAAATAAGGTAGACAATGTGTTTTTGTATGGGAGCCCAGTCTTAATATATTTTTTAAGAGCCTATGCTGTCCCACTGCTGGGCAAAGGCCTCCCCGAAGTCCTTCCATTGCTCCCGATCCATCGCCACCGTCGGCCAACCTGGCTTGTATGTGTCAAGTTCATTGCGCCGTCTTTTTCGAGGTCGACCACGGCGACTTCGTCTATCATCAGGTGATCTCTACCCTGTGGTCATCTTTGCCCAGCGGTCACGATGCATGCGGCTAACATGTCCCGCCCAATCCCATTTCAGTTTGCCCAAAAAAAAAACACGTTTGTTGTATGGCCCCTTAAAAATTAACTTTATTTTGTTTTTAGTATTGATTGTTATAGCGGCACCAGGAATACCTACACGATCTGTAAACATTTCAGAAGTCTAGCTACGGTGGTTCTTGAGATACGGCCTGGAGACAGACAGACGAACAAACGGACAGACATTGAAGTTTTAGTAATAGGGTCCCGATTTTACTCTTTGGGTACGGAACTTAAATACTAATTGCGCCGGTGACCTCGAACGGAACGTGCACACCGTTATGGTTGACACCGAAATGGAATTTAGACTTGTGAGTTGTGCCAAAGGAAAGATGTATTTAAATTATATATTATGTGTAATACAATATAATATAATAATAAAATAATAATCTTAAAATTAAATTACTTAAATTTTATAAATTATAAAAATTATTATTCACAATAGGTATAAATCCAAATTTTAAAATTATTTATTTGATAAATTATAATAATATTATAAAGAGGAAAGATTTTATTGTTAATTTTTTGTCTGTTTGTAACGAATAAGCTCCGAAACTACTGGACGATTTGAAAAATTATTTTACCATTAGAAGCCGACATTATCTCTCATGAACACAGGTACTTTTTACCGCGGGAAAATGCTTCATTCTTACGAAAAAACGGGTAATAGAACAACGGGAATCAGAATTGTCAGGTGCGTGCGATGCGTGTTAGAAGTAGCGCGCTCGCTCCACCTACTAGTCAGGCGTCAGCCCTCGTACCGAATAATCCCAGGGTTGACCGCTCCGCGCCCCGCGCGCCGCGCACAGCCCCCGCGTCGATCCAGACACACACACATATCCGTGAGCGATTTTACGAGCACACACGTTTAAGTGTCGCTTCTTTTCGCGTAGTGTATAATATATTCTTTGGCTACGTTATAACGAATCGCGCGGTCACTGACCTAGCGCGGCGCCGCTCGCGCTGCCGATCGCGCGCGAGTCGCGACTTTCGTTGGTTCGTTGTCGAGTCGTTCGGGCCCAAATCGGGTGAATTCGGCTGTCATAAATTTTTCAGTGTTGCATTGCGTGCATAGTCAAATTAAGTATAATGTTTTATAATCATCAGTAATTGACCCCCTGCTCCGAAGAGCCACTGTACTGTAATATAATGGTAACTTCCGTTCCATGTGAACGTATATTTTCTAAATCTGGATACGTTATTATATTTTTAAATATAGATAAAATGTAAAAAAAGATGTAAAAATAATTTAAGATGTATATTACCAAAAAATAAAAATTTAAATATTTCAAACATAATAAAATTAACCAAATAAACAATAATGCCTTCAAAAGATTATATTATTCTAAGTAATTATCTTTAATAAACACGTTATATATTTATATTAACTCACCCACCGCGTTATAATTATTAACGAAAGAATTCAATAACGTCCGTAACTTTACAACGTGTCCAATCGATCGTTATAACGCAAGTATCATTCATTATAACGTAGCGTCAAAACTAGCGCGCTTGAAAGAATCGAGATTTCATTCGTTATAACTGTTATAAATTATAACGTAGCGTCAAAAGTAGCGCGCTTGAAATTCGTTATAACGTAGCGTCAAAACTAGCGCGCTTGAAATTCGTTATAACGTAGCGTCAAAACTTGCGCGCTTGAAATTCGTTATAACGTAGCGTCGAAACTAACGCGTTTCAACGAATCGAGATTTCATTCGTTATAACGTAGCGTCAAAACTAGCGCGCTTGAAAAATGTAGCGTTTTCCATCCAGCGCGCTATGAAAATATAGCCGTTAAGAACACCACTGATTTTAAGAAACGAGTTAAGGAATATTATCTAGGGTAAATTACGAGTCATTAGAATTTTTCAGTAGAGGGACACTTTACACTTTGATCGTCAAAATAAAAGTTTGTGGTTTTTATACGATGTAAATAATAATGGAATTAATATTGAGGGGTATTCACGCTACAATAAAAATAGAGTATTTTTATCAGGTTGCGGTGTTACCAAAATAAAACATCTTTTTGTCGCCATGGTCATCACGTGCGCCTTGGTTTTGCAAATGAAAAGAAAAAATTTAGAAACATGCTAAAGTTTTTAATAATATTTTTTATGATACACATTGTCTATGTTATTATAAACGTGTTATTGTATAAATAACAATATATTAAGTATTTTTTGTACATTCTTAATAACCTTTTATATCTCATTTAAAGGTTTTTTTGGCCTGTCCTACTACTGGTATGTTAAAAGTGCCGAAAAACAGTTATTGGACGTTATTAGATGAAATAATACTGATCTACTTGATATATAATATTCGAAGAAAGTAAATTTGCAGCTGACTTGTGTCTTCTGAATACTTCAATGAAGTGCGACTTCTGAAAACTTCAAAAACGTACTTGTTGCCGTTAGTTGTATTGAATGGAATGAATAAGGGAACGTAACACAATTTGGGGGCCTTGTAAAATGCTACGGTACGTTGAATAAGGGCTGATAATATCCCCCCGATGGTTGCACGCCTTGTCGTGGCGGTGGGGCTCTAGTAACCGCGGCTTGGACAACCGCGGTGAAGCAAAGAGGCAACCAGGGCCGGCCGGTGTCGCCGCCTGGCCCGAGGAGGGCGCTCCCAGCGGACTGGAGGAGTCCGCTGCGGATGCGCACCGAGGTGGGGCCGCAGAGGAAGAGGCAAGTAGGTATTACGGTGCGCCGCTTGCCCTATCCTCTGTGGCCGAGGACGGATCGCGGGGGGAGAGGCATTGTGGTAGGTTGCCGCTCTCCCTACCCCCCTGCGAGCTGGCGGGGCCGTTCCGTTTGAACGGCATTGGTGGGGCCGCAGAGGAAGAGGCAAGTAGGTATTACGATGCGCCGCTTGCCCTATCCTCTGCGGCCGAGGTGTGGTCTGTGGCAGAACCACAGACTTGACCTGCCACATGGCCTCCAAGTAGCAGACTCGGGGGGCGTCTGCTACAGCCCTGGTGGGGGCCGAGGAGGAGGGCGCACGTGTTGTGCGCCCATCGTGGAGTCTTCGGGCCGCTGGCGGGGTCGCGTGTATCGTTCCCGTGGCCCCGTCAAAAGGCGGCGTGGCGGAAGATGGGGGGGGGTTTTAGTGGGTATACCATGGTCTCATTAACTACGGGAGTCCCACATCACCGCTCGGATCGCCCCCTGCGCCTGGGTGGTATGCGTAATGCATTTCCCCCCCAAAAAAAAAAAAAAAAAAAGGGCTGATAATATTAATTAAAGAACGCCTTAATTATTTTTTTCGGTTTTATAGAGGAACAAGAATTTTCAAAATCAGCTACACTTTTTGTTTATGTTTTATTAGGAAATCCCCGGATTGTGTAGTACGTTCCTATTATATTTGTCGCTGAAGTAGGCAAATGGCAAGCCTTTGTTTATATATTTTCATGAAATCCCTCGACTTTGTGTATAATGAATTAAATTAAACAAATACCATACAATTTTTGCTACTCATCAGTATAATCCAGACTTAAGAACATGTGCAACCTGTGGGATCTATTAGACAAGCCCAACTTCCTCCTGAAAGTAGAGTACGGCCACAGCGACAGGCAAATGAGCTGTTAAGCATTATGCTCCGTATTGAAATATTGTCTGAGTATGCCGATTGGCTCGATGAGGACAATCTGAAATCTCTAACTATTTGAGTTACGTTTTACCTGAACAATGTAATATACAAACGTACAGATAAAGAGACGGACATCCTTTCACATTTATAATATTAATAGATGGCGGCCGTAACTCCATTGCGTCAAAGTCCGTTTATCGGGTGGATACCGTACATTTTCCCGGGACCAAAAGTACTATTTTTCCTTTCCCGGGACTCAGTGTCTCCATACCAAATTTTTGCAAAATCCGTTCAGTAGTTTGAGCGTGAAGAAGTAATTGACAGACAGACAGAAGAGCAGACTTTCATACTTAGTTATAATATACGTCGTTACAGTAGTACTATGATATAGATTGGTAAGAATTTTAATTTTTGAAATTATTTTTTGTTAAATATTTAATTAAAATACCTTATTTTACAATAAATATTAATAATATATGTGAAAACAACAATTATTTATAATGTTTCCTACTTACAATACCAATTTTAACCAAATTTCAATCAAACTTTGCTTGTCCAACTACTGGTTTTGGGTGTCCCAACTACTGTAATTCCGTCCCATAACTGTGTTTTACCTACCATTCAGTTTTTACCAAAAAATCAATATAAACTGAAAAACCATTGCATTTTTATGTTTGCATATCTTAAGTTAGATAATTTATGAACACAAATATGATATCAATTTCTATTTCATGTGAAGTATTTAATGTTTTAGAGCTTTTTCTGTAAAAAAAATCCTTAGCTGTCCAATGACTGGTAGTTTACGGTATTATATTTTTAAGAAACGAGTTATGGAATATTATCTAAATCTGTCTTATATTAATTAAATATAAATGTACTTACCTACCTTTTTTCCAAATATTATATTTGTGTAAATTTTATGTAGTTTAAATAAACAATTTTTATGTACCTATTATAACATGTGTTATTTATAATATGTAGTACGTCATATGTAGATTAATAATTAAACTACATATGACGTACTTTTAATTTTATTAAACTTTAATTAGTCATAAATACTTTTATTTTTATTGTATTTTAAGCTAAAGGTTGTCTGACAGAAACTGCTGTAAGCAGTAAGACCGCCTATTTGCACAAAGTTTTCTGATATTGTGTTTTTATTTTTATGTTTAGTTAAAGTTAAGTTGTACAAATAAAGAATTTTCTATTCTATTCTATTTTATTATTGTTCTTAGCATCAAACAAAAAAATACGAATGTCATTTTTCTCTTTGACAAACAGTGTGACCACTTTTAGTAGATTTCAGTAGAAAATCGGGATTATGGAACAGTCTTACATCATAATCCAAAATGCAAGGATCAAGGCCTCAAATCAAAAAAATAACCTCTTGGTTCATACAAAACACAAAACTGGCAACACAGAAAGGTGGGAAGTCTTTCAGGGAATTTCTACTTATAACTAATAAAGTGATATATCGGTCTCTTTTCCACATACAATGATAGAATAGGAGGAAATTGATCTGCCATTCAATACTTTATTGGTCATTTCTTAGTCGGTGTTTTTAGGGTTCCGTAGCAAAATGGCAAAAAACGGAACCCTTATAGATTCGTCATGTCTGTCTGTCTGTCTGTCCGTCCGTATGTTACAGTCACTTTTCTCCGAAACCATAAGAGCTATACTATTGAAACTTGGTAAGTAGATGTAGTCTATGAACCGCATTAAGATTTTGACACAAAAATTGAAAAAATATTAAAAATTTTAGGGGTCACCATAGGTACAACTGCAACAAAAAAATTTTATTTCATCTAACCTATGCATGTGGGCTATGGATAGATCTTTTAATTGAGGTTTCTAATATCATTTTTTTCTAACCTAAATAGTTTTCGAGAGAGACTCTTCCAAAGTGGTAGAATGTGTGCCCCCCCCCCTCTAACTTCTAAAGTAGGGGCATGATAATTCTACAAAAATATATAGTTTTTTATTGTAATGTACATTTTATACGTTATAAATAGTAAACCTTAATATAACTTACATTAAATCAACTGAAATATAAAAATAAATCAAAAACCTTTTAATTTCATAGAAATAAACCTTATTGCTGCTGCGGAACCCTTCATGGGTGAGTCCAACTCGCACTTGGCCGGTTTTTATTGTTTCAAGTATAATATTATTTCGTTAACCTGAAAACTTAAGCAATTTTGCTAAGCATATTAATTTATGCTTTGCGTTCCTGTATCGAACGCAAAATGTGAAGGGATTTTTTCAGCTATTAATCAAAGCCAAAGATCGTAACAGATTTTGTAATAAAAATGTACGGCAATCTTACATTAGCAATCTTAGCGTGTACGCTAGAGAAGGTAGGTATTTAAAATAATGGTGGTGGTAACACGTTTTAAATCGGAAGCCTTCATATCACAAATTATGAAAAATGTATAAAAATTAAAAAAAATATTATGATGATAATGAGAATAAACAAATATTGCTAAATTTTGTAAAAAAAATGTTTTATACCACTCAACCACCTCAACCACTAAGAAAATTTTATTTCTAACTTAGTAGATTTTGGTAGAATTCACAGATATTTCTGGTAGATCGTGTGATAAAAAAGTGGTCACACTGTTGACAAATGACAATGACATTTAAGTAATTGTAAACAAAAGTTGACGTCAGACAAAATGGAAAGCCGAAGTTTCTAAAAATTTTACTTTTATTTCTCGCTTTATTTATTTAAATATGTAAGACATAATTACTAATACTTATAAAGTTGTAAATTAAAAAAAAATTGTGAATTTTTTATAAAACTTGACACAATGAAGCGTAACGTGGGAGAAAAATAAAAAGTGTTAGTTCCCGTTAAGTTAACTCCCGTTAGTCGAGTTTTCCACGTCGTTTAAGTCGCGGTTACAAAATGCGGAGAGCTAAAGGGTATCAGGATCTTGACGAGAATGCTGCGGAGACGCGGATGCCAGCACCACCCATGCCGCCACCGCAGGAGATCGAGATGGCTTCGGTTTCGGTGGTGCCTGATGGTTTGTTCATGCTATCTTTTGCTTGAAACCCCTCTAGCATGTACATTCATGTTCCTATGTTATTTTCAAACTACTTTATTGAAACTACTACCACACAAACTTTCATTTAAATCTGCTCAGTAGTTTTACCATGAAAGTGTTACAAAATATATCTGAGAGTATAAGATAACATTTTTTAACTGTAAATACATGGGAAAGTTGTGATATAATTCTGATTAAGTTACATATACAATATACTGTTTTATTTCTCTATGCTTTTTTACCTAAATACATTTTACAAACAGTTTTGCACTTGTTTGATACATTATAAAACTTGCTTAAATTAAATATATGGACAAAACACAAAGATATTTTTACTTATAAGGGAGTCAAAGTTTAAAACAGTTTTTAATTTTTTCCTAACTGTCTCTTTTCAGATACTTTCACGGTCACACAGGCGGTGAATGCTCTTGGTTTTGGCTGGTTCCAAGTGAAATTGTCGCTATATACGGGCCTGTGCTGGATGGCTGATTCCATGGAGATGACTATACTCAGTATACTGTCACCAGCTCTACATTGTGAATGGAACATTAGCAAGTAGGTATTCCTTATCTACACTTGTATGCTAACCCAAAAATAAGTATACATATTTAGAGTTATTACATTTTCAATAATTATGAGTAGGGCCCGGATTTATATGTAAATACCATTGACATAAGAAACTATGTGTACATGAAATGACCACAAAAGACACGTGCCTGCCTTCAAAATTTGTAAGCTAAAATGTCACTGAATGATAAAAAATATCAATATCGATATTAAGTTTTTTTATGGCACGTGTCTTTTGTGGTCATTTCGTGTCCATATAGTTTCTTATGTCAATGGTATTTACAAATAAATCTGTGCCCTAATTATTATGAGAATGGTTGATTTTATTCTATTGCTAGACCTATTTTTGTAAGGCAATTTTAGAATTTGACCTGATATTTAAAAAAAAAACCCATAATATTTCAATTAGATCTTTCTACTCTTGTAAAATTTTCTGTTGTAACAATTTCAGGTATCAACAAGCTTTGACCACTACAGTTGTTTTCATGGGGATGATGCTCAGCTCCACATTTTGGGGAAACATCAGCGATAGATACGGAAGAAAAACTGTAAGTATGTGAGGATTTTTTTTATTTTAAACCTGCATAAGTGGTGAGTGTCTGTATTTAATTCTTCTTACTTCATACTTACTGTATGTATAATCATATTTCATATTTAAAATTATAAATGCGAAAGTGTGTGTCTGTCTGTCTGTCTGTCTGTTACCTCTTCACGCCCAAACCGCTGAACCGATCTTGCTGAAATTTGGCATGGAGATACCTTGAGTCCCGGGAAAGGACATAGGATACTTTTTATCCCGGAAAAATATATGGATCCCGCGCGATAAACTAATTTTGGCGCAACTGAGTTGCGGGCATCATCTAGTATATTATATAAGCTTAAGAGATTATTATTAGATTACCTACAAAGATACTATAGGATGTGGATTTCATCAACAATAATTTTATTTATGCCAGTGATCCTTTCATCCATATGCAATATTATGACAAAAGATAGTAGTACTGATTTTTGCCATGCGCCAAAGTTTGTTAGGTTTATAGTCTCACCTCTAGTTGAAGGTGTAATAACGGTAAATTGTTTTGTGTGATAAATTGTTAGATAACTTATTTGTGTGTTACACAGGCACTGAGTATGTGTGGTGTGTTGCTGTTTTACTACGGGCTGCTCAGTGCTGTCGCTCCCAATTTCTTGTGGCTACTGTTTCTGAGAGGTCTTGTTGGGTTCGCAATTGGATGTGTACCACAGTCGTAAGTATTACCACCATGAAGTATGGTTGTCTTACCATAGGAACGCTACCTATAATTTTAAGGCATTAAATTATTTGCCATTGTTGACAAACACAGGTGGCAACTGAGTGGCAACTTAAGAGTTTATAAGCTAGCTATTTCAATACAAATGACAAAAAGTCACTCAGCAGTCTGCACGTAATTTATTTACATTGAAATTGTTTCAAAATTGTTTGTTTTCAGTGTTACCTTATATGCTGAGTTTCTACCAACAAAACAAAGGGCAAAGTGTGTGGTTCTCCTTGATGTAAGTTTACAAATGACATTGAAATTTACTTTAATTTAATCCCTCGATCGTGGAAAAAAACGAGACACATTTGATTATTTGTATTGTTATCGCGGTCGCATGCGAACGCCTGGGGCTTGAAGCATTAAACTACACTTATTTATCTTTTGTCCAATAATAATAACTATTTTCTACTGGGCTATGCTGCTGCCTTTATATCTATTTCTTTGTTTCTATTTTTTTATTTATTTAATCAACTTACATAACATCACAAATATAGGAGTTCATAATATTAATAGGTCGCATGTTACAATACCATATTACATAATTATTAAAGTGTACACTTAGCTGTTATCTTATTTTTTTTTTTTTTCTCAGTTCAGTTCTTAGTTTAAATATAGAAATGTATGTTTTATTTAAATTAAATAGTTTTTATAAAATAATAAGAGGAATATTTATCTTTTTTTTTTTTGTTTCAGTGTTTCTGGGCATTAGGAGCGTGCCTGGAAGTGGCGTTAGCACTGGTTGTGATGCCCACGCTCGGCGTTCACTGGTTGCTGGCACTGTCTACTATACCACTGCTGATTTTTGCTATCATTTGTCCTGTAAGTAGAAATTATACTTTATGATGAATTTGTAGATTTTGTAAAAGTAAGTCTATAAATAATACTAGATATTGCTTACACGACTTCACATGAAACCTTGTACATTTTGTGCAATGTCTCACAAATCTATACTAATATTATAAAGCGGAAGAGTTTGTTTATTTGCTTGAACGCGCTAATCTCAGGAACTACTGGTCCAATTTAAAAAATTCTTTCAGTGTTAGATAGCCCGTTTATCGAGGAAGGCTATATTTTATCACGCTAAGAGTAATAGGAGCGAAGAAATAGAGGAAAATGTGGAAAAAACGGGGAAAATTATATGAAATGCTTATTTAGTAATAGTTTGAACGCGCTAATCTCAGGAACTACTGCTCCGATTTGAAGAATTTTTCAGTGTTAGATAGCCCATTTATCGAGGAAGGCTATAGGCTATATTTTATCATGCTAAGACCTATAAGAGCGAAGAAATTGAGGAAAATGTGGAAAAAACGGGGGAAATTATGTGAAAGGGCTTATTTGAACGCGCTAATCTCAGGGACTACTGGTCCGATTTGAAAAATTATTTCAGTGTTGGATAGCCCATTTATCGAGGAAGGCAATAAGCTATATTTTATCACGCTGAGACTTATAAGAGCGAAGAAATAGAGAAAAATGTGGAAGAAACAGGGGAAATTATGTGAAAGGGCTTATTTGAACGCGCTAATCTCAGGAACTACTAGTCTGATTTGAAAAATTCTTTCAGTGTTAGATAACCCATTTATCTATGAAGGCTATAGGCTATATTTTATCACGCTAAGACTAATAGGAGCGAAGAAATAGAGGAAACTGTGGAAAAAACGGGAAAAATTATATGAGATGCTTATTTAGTCATAGTTTGAACGCGCTAATCTCAGGAACTACTGGTTTGAAAAATCCTTTCAGTGTTAGTCAATTCTGTACGTTGAATATTTTTGTACAATAAATAATACTTGGGATGTGATCTACTATGCTAACGCGGACGAAGTCGCGGGGAACAGCTAGTAGTAACTATAATTTATTTTCGCAGTGGTGTTACAGTTTTAAACTTTAATTATTGTCCACAGTGGCTTCCGGAGTCGGCGAGGTTCCACGTCGCTAGCGGAGAACCAGACAAAGCTTTGGCGACATTAGAAAAGGTATTATACAGGGTGCAATTAAACCTTCCTGCCAAATTTTTTCAAGGGCTTAAGTATCATTAGTAGAGTCCATTTAACCAAAAAAAAATTAGGTGTTATTTTTTTAATGACATATTTATCCTATTTAAAATCGTTACAGAATGGTGCGGGGGTATAAGCGGGGGTGACACGAGGGAAAGCGCGCGCGCGGGGCACGTCACGCGCGGGCGACGCGTCGAGTCCATTACTTGTAGTGTTTTTTAGGATAACTTTCGGAAGATATTTTTTAACATTTTAGTACTGAGTGATTATAAAAGAAAAAATACGTGTATTTTTATTTTTGTTACAAGGATCAAAATTTGGCAGGAAGGTTAAATTGCACCCTATATGAAAATGATACGTAAACTTTTTAACTCTACGCAAACATTAGTATCTGTGGCATTGTAACGCTCAGACAGATGAATGGATTTAAGGCAGGGATCAATCTCAATCCAAAACGATAACCTTGCACACAACCGAAGACCAATCGCAGTAAGATTCATTTTAGCTTAGCATAAAACTGTAGTTACTAGTAACTTCGGATTTCGGATTCGGGCGGATCTTCTCTATTTTTCGTGTTTTTTAAAGATATCTTTGGAAATAAATATTTAGAAACAAAATTGTTCGGTTCAGGATATTTTAATATAGATTTACTAACAATTTATTCAAATAAAATGTATAATTAATAATTGTCCTAGTTAATACTTTTATTTCGATGAATTATATTTTTGTCGGAGGTGAGTTTGTAAATTAATTACAGCCAAAGTATTACGTTTTATAAAAATGTTTATGGTTTAGTAATTATATTAAAGCCTTTTAAATATTGTGCTTTATATCTCATATTTTTTACATTTCGTTATTATATTGGAACTAGGTAAACTGGGAGTCACGGAATAACAAATTGGGGTTTATGCCCGCCTTAAGTCTAGTTTCTATTGTTAGAATGCTGATGTGATCTAAGTTGTTCTTAGCTTCGTCGTCGTTTCCCTGAAGCTGAATATAAAGTAAATTATTTTCAATATAATATTATTTTCTTAGGAATCAACAGCCGCATTTAGAATAATTTTATGATTAATTAACTTTAATTAAGTATATTAAAATTTTGACAGAAAATGTATGGAGGATTCCAAAATCTTTGTAAAACTAAAGTTAGGTTTAATCTGTTTTTTATGACCTTGACATATTGATACAGGTAGCGCACGACAACGGGCGGCCTATGCTGTTGGGGCGGTTGGTGTGCGACGACAGCGCGGGGCTCGGCGCGCGCGGCCGCCTGCGACACCTGCTTACGCCGCACCTGCGCGCCACCAGCCTGCTGCTGTGGTTCATATGGTGAGTGAACGACGTTAATTATCCTTAACAAAGCAAGATTATTCATTTATATAAATTAGAAAGAGCAATGGATCCAAAATAGATCCCTGTGGGACACCTAATTCTATTTTGGTTCCAATTGAATTTTTACTATTTACGTGAGGTAAATAGTTAAAATTTCCCTTTGAGTATTCCTAAGGTAAGAAGTTGACACTGAAAGCTAAGTCCTTTATACCATAGCGGCGCAATTTCCTGATTAATCCAATCTCAACACAATCCAAGGCTTTGGAGAGATCGCAAAACACGTCTAAGGCATCTTGCGACCTCTCCCAAGCTTCAAAAGCTAGTACAATTGATACAGACCTGAAATATGTTGGATCCGATTTAATCTCGGCTGTGAATAAAGTGAAAAATAGGTTTTTAGTATCAATTAGGGTTGTATGGCGCTATGTAGCCGTCAGGTCTATCGTGTCAAATGTCGTGTCAAACAGACATAAGACAGGCATATCGTGACATGTGGAATCTATTTCGTGACATATGACAGCTGTTTGACATGACAATTGACACGATAGAACCTACGGCTACATAGCGCCATTTGTCCCTCAATGCCGTGTCGAACAGCTGTCATATCACTCACAAACCATCTATTACAGGATGTCATGTGCATTCTGCTACTACGGCCTGGTACTGATGGCGACGGAGCTGTTCGCTGCTGCGGGCGGGGCGTGCGCCGCAGACTGCCGCCCGCTACGTACTACTGATTACATGGACCTGCTTTGGACTACGCTCGCTGAGTTCCCCGGTAAGTGTCGACCGCAAATTTCTTATTTCGCCTTGAAATGCCCTTCCGCAATTGGCGGAGGAGGGCTCCCGCTATGGATATGTAAGACTCGCTGCGCCCGTAAAGATTTTAGTAGACGGACTAGCTGTGTTTTCCCTGCTGTCGCTCGACACGAACGCAGATTTGCGTCGCTACAGTAGCTCGTTACAAATTCGACTAACAAGTTGCCGACGACTAACAAATGCAAAAGTCGCCGTGTGCTAGATTCCTTGAATAGCAGATTTGTATCAAATCATTTCAAATAAAGTTGCCTTAGGGTCAATTCAGACCGCAACGCGACGCGTAGATGCATTTCTAAATTTGTATGGATTTCACAGATTTTCAAGGCGTCTCACGCAATTGAAATATCTTAATTCAGTACAAAGAATCAGCTAGGTATGACTATAAGGATCAATTCAGTCTCAATTTCAGGTGACAAATCTTGCAAAAGTATGCTTAGTCACCAGTATGCTAAAATAAGTTTTCACATAGTATAGGCACGTCCCCAAATAATTCTGATCACTATATTTATGTAAAATTGCAGGTATATTTGCAACGATATTTGTGATCGAAAAGTTCGGGCGCAAACGCACGATGGCGGCGCAGTTCGTGGCGTTCGCGGCGTGCGTGTGCGCGCTCGTGTACGACGACAAGTGAGTATAACGCGAACCGACTGTGACGGTTCCCACAATTAGCCTCACGATACTGCATCGCGTTGTCGAAGTATCGGAGAACGACAACATATATAAGTCTGAAATGACGTCAGGGCCGGCTTCGGCCTGACCGAGCATGCTATTTCGCTCGGTCGGAAGTCGCATCTTTAAACGACTATAGAGACCGAGCAGGAACTATATTATGTGGCAGCACTTGTCTAGTAAATATGAATTGTTTCTTTAGATCGCAAGCAGGCAGTTTGCTTTGTATGAAAACAGGAATAGGCGGCAGGACATGTCGAGTAAATAAACAAATTTAAGATTTGAATTGGCACCAGTTCGCACCTTCATTAGGCACGTTCCCTAACAATATTAGTCACCATGAAACTCAAATCAATTTAGTTTCAATTTCAACCGCTAGGGGCGCTGATGGACTTTTAAAGTTACTTTTAGGCTGACCCCACATTAAAAGTGCGCGTTCTTCATCCGTTTGAGCGACGCAAGCGCCCTGGATAAGCGTTGCGCTCGAAGCGCGCTTAATATGGGGGACTCTATGTTATTGCATTTTTATGTTATTACTAGCTGTCCCAGTGAACTTCGTGTCACTTTAAAACCTTCCCTGGACTTATCTTAAGACTAAAATCAGCCTAATCCGTTCAGCCGTTTTCGAGTTTTAGCGCGACTAACACATCTGAAAATTCATTTTTAGGGTTCCGTAGCCAAAATAACAAAAACGGAACCCTTATAGATTCGTCATGTCTGTCTGTGTCTGTCTGTCCGTCCGTATGTCACAGCCACTTTTCTCCGAAACTATAAGAGCTATAGTATTGAAACTTGGTGAGTAGATGTAATCTGTGAACCGCATTAAGATTTTGATACAAAAATGGAAAAATTATTATTTTTTTCGTCTAAACTATGCGTATAGGGTATCTATGGATAGCTCTTCAAAAATCATATTGAGTTTTCTAATATCATTTTTTTCTAATCAGAATAGTTTGCGAGAGAGACTCTTCCAAAGTGGCAAAATGTGCGTCTCCCCCCCCCCCCCCTTAACTTCTAAAGTAGGGGCATGATAATTCTAAAAAAAATATATGATGCACATTATTACTTCAGTCGGAATTTCCAGGAATTGCTATTGTATTATATTGTTGTCGCGATCACCGGTGCTTGCGCGGGGCCTATAAAAACTACCAACGATTTGAACCAATTGGTTTGAACGAGATCTAACAAGTAGTTTTTTATACGTCATAAATGGTAAACCTTAATTTAACTTTCATTAAATCAACTAAAATATAAAAATAAATCAAAAACCTTTTAATTTTATAGAAATTAACCTTATTGCTGCTGCGGTACCCTTCATGGGTGAGTCCAACTCGCACTTGGCCGGTTTATTATATATAAGAGAAGATGCAGTATTTTGTCTGAAATTTTAGTTGGTAAATTAATATTTATTGCTTCTTTAATTTATATAAAATATATTTATTGTATGTTTCAGCCGCATGTTTTTGACGTGCGTGCTGTTCCTGGCGCGTGGCATCATCGCGGGGCTGTTCCAAGCGGCCTATGTGTATACGCCGGAGGTGAGATACATTCAAATTTGAACATTGTTGCCTACATAAAACGGCATAATATATTTCATTACAACACACTCGCACCATTTTTTTAACGGGAAAATGGCTCACCACACATTCCCACCCCTGCAACTCCTGTTTCACACTCGCACCATTTGTATCGCTGCCTAAAAAAAGTTTTTTAAGCCGTATAGTTATAAAGCCTGACGTATAGGATGTTGTCTAAACATCGTCGTATTTCCCAGGTGTACCCGACGGCACTGAGGTCGACGGCGGTGGGTGCGTGCAGTGGCGTCGCGCGACTCGGCGCCATGATCACGCCCTACGTCGCACAAGTAAACAGTCTATTCGCGTTAGACCAAAATTGTTAAACTTAGGCTATAGGTTTCATTTTGGTCTACGCCACTATCTCAAATGCTAGATTAATAGTGGTAGAAAATCGTCATTAATAATTACATAGTTCTAACACTGCGTAAGTCACTTTTTGGTTATTTTGAAATTTTGATGCCATTCGCTAGAAAATCGGAAGACGCATCGTATCAGCCAATCAGGAACACATATCGCATAATAAAAGCTCCTAAAATAATTAAATAGTATAAACCTGCTTTAACGTGGTATGATTATTGTTTTCTCTCTCCTGAAAAGTTGTCATTTTTTACTTACGCGGTGTTAGAACTTACAGGACGAAATGCAACATATTATAGCCTATAGTTTGTTCGTTCTAAGATGATATGGGTGACAGTTCTCATATTCCTTGCTACGGAATTTTTTCACAAGAAAACAAATAAAATCAGAATGTAATAAATTATATTCCATCTACAAAAATAAATGTTTCCTGTAATTGTAAATGAATAAAAATGAAAAGTTGCTAAATGCTAACTTATTGATATAAAATTATAAATATTAATTTTGAAATAGGAGTATAAAATTATTGTTACGAAAATATTTGAAAAATATCAGATGCATGAAACGGAACTTATGTCAATAGAGATTGACACAGTTGAATCGATAAAAAAGGGCGGCCATCTTAAATCGTCGGCGTCACTCTGAAACATCAGTACGAAATCGATAATTTCGATTGCAATTCCTTTACGAGGTGATTCGATATTTTTAAATTATTCGATTAATTTTTTTAGGTAACTTCCCTACTATTGTCAACTATAATGTGTCACGCATATCATCATAAAACGAACAAACTATAGTAACTAGTTCATAAAACGGCATTTTATTTGAATTTTTGTCGGTCATGTTTGCGCACTGCGAATATCGGAATGCTTACCTCAGGACAGTGATTTATAAAACTGCTCGTTTAGTAAGCAACGATTTACGTCATCGAGTTTATTTATTTGTAATAATGCTTGACGTATTGGTTATACCACAGCAATGATATTCAACATACAGATCTGTTACGTTCATACTATTTTCCGGCTTAAATCTGTTCCGAACAAGTTCCGAACAATTTTCAAATTCAAAATTGCAAACATTGACAAATTTGACAGATAAGTGAAACAAAAGATACAAAAAACCATTTACATAAAAGAGACAGTTATATTTTTAAACGTCGAATCGTATCGCTGTCTCTTTCTTCGCCTGAGCTATGACAAAAATTCGATTTTTTCCAGTTTGTTCGAAAAAATAATTGAAAATGTAAATAATCGAGGTATTTATTGCAATCAAGATATGTGGTAAGAGATTCCATGTGTTTTGTTTTCTTTTGAGTCATAATTGGTACATTTTCGAAACACGCACGACGTCATTTTCAATTTATTTAGGTAAGACAAGACGCGGCACGTTCGTGAAATGCGTTCGATGGTTCGATGCAGACTAAATAAAGGACGAGCCAATTGGCCCGTATTTGAAGCTTCACAACGCGCGCGGTAGTAACATATGTGCTTTGAGTTTTTTATATAATATATCATTGTACCACAGACATAGTTAAATCAAGATAGATACCGCATGTCGCTTCATTTGTATGAAAACGAGCGTGTCACTTTTTACTACCACTGTGACGTACCGATGATAAGAAACGTGTCCATTAAAGCTCAATACGGCACTTTTAGGCATTATATAAACTGACAATATACTATCAGATAAGTCTAATAATTTATTGGTAAATAAAAGCGACTGTGAAAAGATGTTGGGTTATCTTGCTTGTATCTGTCTTGGTATCCAAGTGTGTGTGCAGTACTCAAGGGCACTCTCTATACCTTTACTCTCAAAACACAGTGGGACGGACGACCGCAAGACTGGGGAGAGATCAGGCACAGGACAGACTTTTTACATGCCCATCCGACGCATCTTATCAGACAATCAGGTGATCAGCCTGCATTGTCCTAACCAAACTTGGAAAATAACATGTTTCCAACGCGGGAATCGATTATCGAACCCACGACCTACGCGTCAAGAGCCATGCTTCACCACCACTCCGAAACACTGGACCACGGAGGCCTTGTATGTGTCGCAGTCGACTGGTTAAAAAGCCATTCAATCAAACAGCTAGCCATTTGATTGAACAACGCCATTCAATCACATGGCTATACGTCGTTTAGCCGACTTGTTGACTGCAACGTTCAACACTACAGCTAGATAACGCTTAGCCAACTGGTTAAATGGTAAATTAACTACGGTGACCATTAATTTAGTGCTATTATTACGCAAGCGTAATGATTACAAGAAGATTACAAGCATATTAATTGTATTCTAACTCATTTTGAACACAATTGCAAAAAATACCTGGTGATGCATTTCATAACCCCATTAATTTCTCCTCTATTATTAGTTTAAATTTTGAGTCACTCGTATTTGCCCCCATAATTTTTGTCTCTTTAATAATACTTGTAACGTATATTTACGAAAATATATCGTAATACAACCACAAAACAACGGTTAGTTGACGCCATTTTGTAAACAAAATGCACCTAGCGCCGCGGTGGTGAGCGCTGAACTAATCAATGAAACGGCGGCTTTTAAATCAGGTGTAGTGTTGAACATTTTGAGCGACTTAAATATTCAATTAAAAAGCTAGACGTGTGATTGAATGGCGTTGTGCAGTCAAAGGGCTAGCTGTTTGATTGAACGACTATTTAAACCAGTTGGCTGCGACATATTATGTACTGTCAGAGAAGTTGATTCCTAGGCAGTTTGCGGAAATAAGTAATTTGGTCGCGTTAAGTCAAACCCACCGACCGACACCTAACATTGAATTGACATAGTCAAATTTACACGTTCACGGTCAAATTTTCATCAATCTGATCCATCAATCTGATTGACGGAATATTGATGGGTTTAAAAAGTTCATATTAAAAATACGATCAATCCATCAATCCGTGGGTTAGACGATGAAATTTTCGTCAATCTTTACCGGATTGATGGATCAGATTGATGAAAATTTGAGCGTGTAACCGGCGACATTTATCTGGGGAAAAGGACCTTATGGAGGGTTCTATTTTCCGAGATAATCGCATTTAAAGTAAAGTGTCAAAAATAAAACATTTTTTTTTTTGCTCCATATTAATAAACGGACTCTAAATTTTGATATGACAAAGACACAGGTTTTAAAAACGATTTTTTAAACGTTAAAATGTATCTTAACGTTTAGTAAAAAAGGGACCTTATTGTCGGTGCTGCAGTCGAGAGTCGATTGCGGCTTTCTTTCGGCACGGTATCTACTGTTACATTGCTAGTAATTTGCACCAAGCTGAAAATCGGTAACATTGATTAGAATATCTGGGGGCTTCCTTTATTGTTATAAAGAAATCTCAGAAATATAATTAAATAATGAAAAATATAATTAAATAATTATTGAAATAAAATAAAAAATAATAAAAATAAAAAACAATGTTACAACTACGAAATTAATAGTATTTTTGTATCTTCTTTTAACTTTATTACTAAAAATGTACACGTCTTGTTACTAAAGGATAATTAAAGTTATTTAAAAATAAGGACTTCATTCAATGTTAATAAAAATGTATATATTTATTTTTATCTGATATTACTAAACTTTTAATCACCGACAATAAGGTCCCTTTTGAAAAGTGTTAAGTGTTTGTACCAGCTTTTTACTAAACTTTACCTTGAATTTTAAGACAGAAAAAAGTTACTTTTTAAATAGAAGTTTATAATATATTTGATCTCATATTTTGACTATTTTTAAGTGTAGTAAATATATTTTTTTGTTGATTTTGACTGATTAATAAGATTAGTAGAAGCACAATGTTTATTTGTTCAAATTTTTTTAATACAATAAACAATGTTGTTTAATATCAAAGACGTCTCTATTTAGTAAAAACTGATCCGTTTTATATTATTCTTTTATAAAATCCAATAGAAAACATACTATAAGTGAAATATTTAGTAAAAACCATCTTGGGCATTTTCATTACATCATGCACTTTGGCGTGGTAAATAACAGGAATAGAGTTATAAAATTATATAATTGAAGTTAAATTCTAAAAGACCATACAACGTACTTCTCAAAAAACATGATATCGAATATCTATGTAACTTCCTACAATAACATACTTTTTTAGGATGTCGAAGTTTGAATGCGATTTTCTCGATATCACCTTTTACGACTTTCGAGTTTAAACATATTTTTTTTAATATTTTCCAGACCTACAGGCATGTTATTTACATGATTCGATAGCCTATTAAATGTAGATTATGGAGATACTAATAACTCAATACCGACAATAAGGTCCCTTCACGCTGATAACGTCACATATAGCTGACCAAATGACGTGGGTCTGTCAACTGCCTAGGAATCAATTTCCACGATGGTACATCCCATTAGCTCCGTGGTACATCCATACTCTGCATTATGATTTATGCATAGCTACGTGCGTCGGCAGGGCTGTCGACGCACGTAGCTCCACCCATTATTTCTATAGAACCCTTCCCAAGAGCCATAACCATACTTTCATGTAAACATTTCAGGTGCTCCTCAAGAACTCTGTGCTGACGGCGACAGCGGTGTACAGTATAGCGGCCCTACTGGCGGCAGTCGCCTGCCTCGCCCTACCTATTGAGACTAAAGGACGAGAGATGAGAGACACTGTCACTGGTACCACATAGGTACCGACATGGTACCGTCGAGGAAATTGATTCCTAGGCAGTTAACGGACCAACGTCATTTAGTCGGATCATGTCAATTTAATGTTGATTATGATCTGTCGGCTGGGTTTGACGTAATGCGACCGAACTACATATGTAGGTCCACCATCAACCTAGAAATCAACTTCTCTGATAGTACCATGTAGGTACCATATACCCATGTGGTACCTTATATATTATGGTAGCAGAAGAGAGGAGATAGAACAGGGGCGTAGCTACCTCCGTATGAATTATACGCACCCCCAATGTGCGTAAGCAAAAATGATTAAAAAATTTAATTTTTTTATATCACAAAATATGTCAAAAGTCTAAAAGGCAAGACTTATTAAGGTTCCCTTGCTAATGTGGTTACTTGCTTTTGTCGTTACTTTCAAATATTTAAGTGATTAAAAAGTAACAGTTTAATATGAACTAACGGCAACTAAAACGTTTATGGATTATGACGAAAAACATATTTAATTTTGGAATTTTTATAATGGCAACAAAGTACTTAATCATTGCTACCCTCATTACAGTTACACACAGTATTTTAATTGTCTTCCATAAGAAAGAGCTTAAATGCAAAAGTAGCCTAACTAAGGGCCAACCCACACAGTACCACAACCACACGACATCGCACCGACAACATGTCGTCGAGCAGTGGTTACGTGTGAATGGTGGCGCTACAGCTTTTTGTAGTTGCGTTGTGGTACCGACAAAATGCCGACGTGGTTGTGTTGTCACCAGCAGTTGTGATGTGGTTACGTACGAAAGTCAAAGAAACGGAGAGGGGGAGGGGGGCTCGCACTGTCGTTGCATCGACGCAACGTTGTGGTTGCGATGTGGTCGGTATCACACAAGTGGTCGACAACGACTGCAAAATGTGGTACGTGTGAATGGTCCAGTTCATTTACAATACGAAATATACGCCCGACCACGTCGTGTGGTATGGTTGTGGTACGTGTGGGTTGGCCCTAAGGCTTCTTACAAACGAACGGCACTTGTCGACAACGCGCGTCGACGGCAGTCGTTGGATTTTTTTTTCATTGATTTTTTTTACACTTGTCGACTGCCGTCGACAATTACCGTTCGTCTGTAAGCGCTCTAATGAGATTCATATAGGGTTAGATAACTTTTGCACTGTGCCTAACGGATTCCGTCTTCCAATGTACTTAAGGCTGATTTACATAGAATCTCTATAATTTATTTATAATAATAAGCAGTAGCGGCGTTAGGGGGAGGCGACCGCCCAGGGCGCCGTATAAAATGGGGCGCCGAAGGACTACAAAAAGGGGTCGCCCTATTTTTAACACTACTAGACCCCTGGGCGCCGAAGGAAATATCGCCCAGGGGGCTGGTAGTGTTAAAACCGGCACTATATTCTATTTATAAGTTTATAACTTTTTGGGCAGAAGTCGAAAAAAATATGTATTTATTAGAATTCTATAAAAGTTAACATCAGCGAAGTAATGTAAGAAGTTATTAAGAAAATTACAATTGTATAATAATTTATTTTTATTCAAGCACTCTTTTAGTGTTGTTTACTTTATACACATTTTTTAAATTTCGACCTAAATACTTGTTGAATTATAAAGAAAAAATAAATATAAATGACTTAATTTTACTTTAAAGATATTAAATTATTATTAGGTATACAAATATAATTATAGTTATTAAATGTAATTTATACGAGCACAAAGTCTATAAGGTGAAACGACGCTTTTTTACACTCTATTCAATAATGATTAATACTGTTTCCGTTGTAGATACTACAAACATACTTTTAAGATAATAATATTTAATCAGTATTAATATATTTATCAAGTAGATAAACATGTAAATAATATTTGAATGTCACCAATGATAATAATATGCGGATATTTTAACTGTTTTTTTTTTTACTAAGGCCTTTGCCTCGAATTTGGCGGTGAAAGTGGCGAACGGCGGAGCGGTGACTAGAGAGAATTTCTGTCAATCAGTATAGGACAGTTATTTACATAACAGAGAAAACTACGGTATAGAACAGTAGAACAGGCAGAAACCTCGGCTAACGAAATATAAGTGTGCTTGCGTGTAAGCGATGTGCACATGATGTGCATTTGTGCACACATAATAATATTATGTCGAAATAAATCTCGGTGCTATGGAGAGTCCACTGTTCTATACTTTACTATGACCTCCTCATAGCTAGGGAGCTGGCGAGCAAAATTTATATATGATCAGCACACACGGCAGACGTTATTAATAGTGATAATTATACCCTAAGAAACATCAAGAACCTCGTCTGCCACCATGGTGGCGCTGCGTTGTCAATTTACAGCGTTTCAAAAATGTTGAAAAAAAAGGTGGGTGATATTATATGCACATGTCTGCCTCTGGGGCTGATGATCATAGTCATCCTGTAAACACAAAAATTCGTAGAGGCAGACATCCAGGGCTCTGACTTTTGTAGTTTTCAATTTTTAAAGTTTTTTTTATGATTTAAAAAACTCTATATGAAGTGCACACTTGGCAGATTGAAATTGTTCGATTAATAACAATGAGAAGGACCATAGAAAAATAGTCTTCCAGCATGTTGTCTCTGCGTTCGCTATTGACAGCGTTTCAAAAATGTAAAAAATTAAATAGGTGCTATATTATGCGCACATGTCTGCCTCTTGGATTGATGTTTGAATTTATCATGAAAACCAAGAAACTCGATGAGGCAGACGTTCAGGCCTAGGTGGTGGGGCTGCGGTCGTGTATCACGCGTTTGCCGTAGTCCCACCTTCAGGGGATGCGTAAATACATTCCCCCAACGCAAAAAAAAGACGTTCAGGCCTCTGATATTTTAAAGGCTGACCGTTTGAATTTTTTTTTCAACACGACGCTCGCGTCAAGCTAGAAGTACAAAATTCAATTTTAAACACGCGTCAGAAACATTCGGCTTCTACCTGTTAACTAAGTCTCCGCAGGTATGAAATTTCTCCACAGTGATTCCATAGATTTCAGCTTCAGAAGAAGTTGAATCGTTACCGCGACTTCAGCGAATAATATCAAACTAAAAATAACAATAGACTATATAGAATGACAATAATCCCATGCAATACTGGATAATAATAATAATAATCATAACAATAAATTCTTTATTTGCACACACAAAAGAAAACACATAAAAGCACATAAGAGAGACAAAAAACAAAAGAAATAACAACAAAAGTATAAAAAATTACAAAATTGTGCAAAAAGGTGGTCTTACTGCTTTAAGCGGTTTCTTCCAGACGACCTATGGATACCCGCTTGCCCTTGATTCCGTGAATTTCAAACAGTTATACACCTAAAAATCAGTGAGCAAAATGTCTGCGAAATGTTTTTTCATATCCACGGAGTCATAATGAATCGAATGGGCGCAATGAGAACCGTGTGCAAATTACTTAGTAGAGCTTTTTTTTAAAACATTTTTACAACTCCGCTCCATAATAATGCAGAGCCCTGAATGTCGGCCTCTTCGATTTTCTTCGTTTCCAATCTGTTTGTGACCATGAACCCCAGAGGCATACATGTGCAAATGATTTAATATCCCCTTTTTTTAAGCAACTTCAATCGGCTGTGACGCGAATCAATTCGTAATGACGTAAACTGCAATCTACTTCGATGTGAAACTTGTGCAAATCATATACCTAAATGCTCACCAGCTCCCTAATTATCATGTCGCCTCCTTTGTCATACCGCTGCACTCGCCGCAAAATTCGAGGGAGACATAATATTCTGTCGCTTTCGGTGGTAACCAGAGACAAATGATAACTTAATTTTAATTTAAATTTTAATGAAGATTTTGACATGGACATTTTCTGTCAAACTATTCATTGAGTTAAAGTTAAGTAATCATCAATTATTAATATGGTCCAACGATTTAAAGGTGGCTTTTAATTGAATAAAAACGAAAGCCGCTCAAAGATGGATGGCGCTCGTTTGGGGTGGTATATGTTCAGCAATGAATGGCGAAAGGCTGATGATATTATCTTGTTCTATTCTATTCACTGTAAACATTAACCCAGACTTGTGCTAGTACTGGCATGGCTATGGCTTATAAATGTGAACGGTTTAAATATATATTACTTTAGCATTTTTTAAAATAATACTCAGAATTATTATCTACTTAACAATGAATATTTTGCATATTGCTAAATGTTAAGTACCTACTATTTGGGACCAAGTTTAAAAAGTATTTTAATGATGAATAGATTAGAAAGTCAAAGCTTTGGCTTGAGATCAAATTGCATTTATGATTCTAGTATTTGTACCATTTTACTATTTTTTATATTTTATTAACTTTTATACTTTTCAACCGAAACTGCCGTACATTATGTTCATGGTAGTTTTTGTTGAATAAAACACCACGCTTAATTCTTAACAAGTCCTCAGAATCGCTTATATTTTTAAGTTATTTTGAAGCATATTGTGATTTTATAATAATTTTGACACCAAATAATTTTAAATTTTATATTTTCAATGTATATTTTTTTTATAGGACTCTATGTAGCATATAAATTTGAGTTTAATAAACGCACCGCTTTCTATAAATGTGATTTATTATTTCCTACTAAATTTTAACTGTAACGAAAACTTTATTCCATTGTTTGCTATGACAACCACATTTTGTTCTGTATACTTACCCTCGTTTTAAGAACAAAACGGCATGTAACCAAAATACATTTTTTGTATCATGAATGAATGAATGAAATTCATATTTTAATATCAAAAACGTAATGTAGGTACTATATAGGTAATGTCTGATGTGCGTCACTTTAGTATTAAACAATTTATATTTTCCTTGTTTGAATACGTCATGACGTCGGCATTTTGCAGTCGTAAGCGCTTAGACCCCCCGCAGACTGCAGACTTTTAGTCGGTCGATAGTTTGATCGAAAGCTTAATCAGTACGAAGATGTATTAAGGTGCGCACACAAAACGATTTGTATCGGCCGATAATAATGTTTACACCAATTTAGTCAAACTATCGGCCGACTGAAAGTTTATAGTCTACGACGGCTTTTACTCCATAGGATTACCCAATAAGGATTCATGTATGTTCTAAGTCACGAGACAAGTCACAACATTTAATAATATGAAGTTTTGCGACTCGTCTCATTGCTGGGATCATGTAAAAGAAACAGCAAATGTGTCATCTAAGCTTATTTATTTATGAATTTCAACACATAAGTAATTAGAATACTTCATTCATTTCATTCCTTGACAAATCTAAATTAAAACACGATTCACGTGTGCATGCCTACTATAGTTATACATATTTTCGAGTCTCGAATATAAAAACAAAATATGACTTAGCAACGCAAATTTTTTAATTCATTACAAAAACCTTGAAGCTTACAACTAAACGAAATCACAGAAAATTATAATTACCACCGTAAGGCGATGCTGCAATACTTTTATTTTACAACTAAATATGTGCAATCAGTCATTGAAATAATATACGACGCATGGGCTTAACTAGAGACGCGGGCGCCGAATATGTACCAGTGATAAGAATTTATTTCGAGTTTAGTCAATTCTGAATCCGCGTCGAACGGACCCCAAACAAAGAAAATCGTACATTGACCTCTTGACCTCATACCACGTGTCGTATTACGTAAATAACCTCCTTTTTTGAAGTCGGTTAAAAAAAGGTTTACAACTCGTGTCTATTCTTCAGATATTGTAAACCTTTTAATTTGGGGTTTAATAATACTATGCAATGGGAAAACCGAAATTATTTTTTCGATTGAAATCTCAACGTACTTATTTTAATATATTTAGCGTCCGTATTAAACATTATTTAATACTATGATACTTTCCAGGTCACATTTTAATTATTATTATTACAATATGGAAATATAATATTCTTACCTAAGAAGAAACAGGTTCCATTCAATAGTATGGATATTGTATTATCAATAGGCTACTTGACCTATTTTTTTTCTTCATTATAATCGCTTCTTTATCATTCATTTTCACAAAAAAATCTAATATTTTAATATTTTACACAGTAGAAACCCATAAAAATGTTGATTGAAAATCATGCCTTTTAAATGGCGCCGAAAACACTGTCCGCCATAGTGTGACGTCATACCTTTTGTATTTTAAACTCTCTTTATTGAAAAATTTTTAATGTGCTAAATGTACGAGTCTAAAAGTGCCCAAAAATTATAAAATAATTAAATAAGAAATTAGAAATCATTGTAATGTTGAAAACTTTTGGAGAAAAGTTTTGGCCATTTCATTTCCTGTCTACAATAAATGGAGATAATATATAAAACTGATGTTTTATTTGAATTATTTAAGAAAATATATTTTACAAATATTTCTAGGCTTATTCTTAATATTTATGTACAAATAAACTTACATATAACGAGCGCGATGAATAAAAGATATTAAACTAGTATGAGGATGACGTCACATCCAAATCGGAAGTACCGCAAAAGCGTTTTCGTCAGTACAAATCCTATTTTCATAAAATCATATTTTCAAATCGACTTTATTTATCAATCATACGTTTTTATTTGATGATAAGGGTGAAATTCGTCCTAGGCCAAGTTCTACTAGAAATATGCATTAGTTCAATGAAATTGAATATAGGTCAAGTAGCCTATTGAAATCGTAGCCTGTTGAGGTATGGTTTCTTGTTGGTTTCTTGATTCAGAAATTATAAACTTTTTTAATCAAATCTGCTATACAATAGCAAAAATAATTGATCAATATTTTTATAGATGACGCAATTTATATAATATTTAATGAAAGTATTTTAGATAAAACCCATAAAGTTAATATACCTAGCGGAATAGAGAAACAAAGGCCTGAGCAAGCGAGATATCACTATCAGTAACACTGCGTGGTAAAAAGAGACGTGTGCGGTGTGATACATGACAGCAGAACTCTTTTGACGTCCAGTCGCTCGTAGAAAGATGCTTGTATAAGTGTATACGTACACATATTTTTACACACAGATGTAAATAAATTTCGGTTTCGTTTGACAGCTCGAGATTCTTGCTCTATTCCGCTAGGTAGGCATATTAACTTTATGATAAAACCAGCTATCGCCAAACTCTAGAAAGCAATGTTTTATTCGGCAAAAAATACATGACAAGCAGTTTTAATCTTCAGTATATTTTTTACTTCCGTTTATCGTCTAATAGCGCAACTTGTATCCACGGCGACGAATCGCTTCGCTACACAGAACCTTGAAAATATTCATAAATCGTAACAATTACCTAATATTATTATGTCAATTTAACAAAATATAATCATGTTAGTAATATTTTAGATTTGGAGATACAAAGTATGGTAAATTCAAATAACAACGGGCATATCTATTGCCGTCTGCTTCAGGAAATGTTTAGAGAGGAACCATGGGCGTAGCCAGGTTTCTATATGGGGGGGGCAGATTAAGAAAATCCTAAACTTTGAATCTCACAATAGTACCTACCTATTGAAGGTGAGGTAAAAATTAAAACAAAATATTATGAGCGAGCGAACTGGGATCGAATGCCTCCCCTCTCACCCCGTAACTCTTGCCGATCCAATTTTAGGTATGAAACTCGTGAGCATTAGCAACCGATCGCTCTTGTAGGGGGGGGGGGGGCTGCCCCCCATTCCCGTACCTCGCTACGCCCATGAGAGACACTAGTTGAAATAAAATTGTCTCATGGTCGTTTTGGGTAACTTTGGAACGCGGTTTAACTTTGAACAATACAATATTATTGATTATTGTATATAATGTTAAACCGCAATCCAAAGCTACCCAAAATGAGCGTATAACTTATCACCCAAAAAGAAATTTTTAGAATGTTATAACTGATGATAGTAAGTAATAAGTAATAACATACTTAACCAAATTTCTGTCTTGAGGTCTGTACTGTGTACATAGTCAGTAATTGATTTTACCACACTTCATAAACTACATAAATCAATCATTTGCTATTTTGTACTGTACAAATCGTATAATGCAAAAAATATTATAATAAATTGGGTATCTATTATCTAGCTCCATGTTATAAGCGTGTGGTATCAAATATCATTCACATTCCACAACCTAATGTTATATTTTATTACACCTAATTTATTTTAGTTTTAATTCAAAATCAAACACCAACCCCCATTATTTATAAAGACATTTACACAACATAATACATATAGATATTCAATGATAAGGATGCTGTCTTTGTTTAAGATGTCACTTTTCCAATGTGCCAAAAAAGTATTCTATAGTAATTGCTGTGTAAATATTTTTAGTAAGGGGATACCACATAGCCTCTGCGTTCCTTATCAAATATTCATAATTCACTATTTGATAACATTTACATGATACATCTATTAAGACAGTATAGAAATTCTCAGAAAGGTACTGGGATTTTAACTCTGTTTCTATTACTTGAAAAAGAAATTTTTCGCGGTTGTATTTATTTATTGGGTAAAAAATACAAACAATTCATACTCCCTGTTCAAAGTGGTCATAGAAAACATCTTATATAGTTTAAAGAACATAATACTCAGAAACAGACCCATTAGAGATGATTTTTCCTGATTGTAGAAACTACCAATCATTCCTCATTACATCTTTAGGTATGTACTATGTATGAAGTTTGTCCTAGAAACATTTTTGAGATCCATCCATTTTACTTTTTTAAATCTACCATCAGTGACACTTAATATTTAATTAATTGAAAATTTCTATTTACAAAATCACGGTGGGATACAGCTAGGTCTAATATAACACTAAATGATAAATTATAATTTATAAAAATAATTCCAACACAAAAATGTTCACATCCGTTTATAATAAAAGTATAGCTGCCTTAACTTGTGATTATTCTAGTGGAATAACTTATTCTAGTGACCAAACTAGTGAATAAAACTATACCAAGAAAACTTTGTACTGAATGACACCCTTTAAAAAGATTCAATCATCATCCAACTCTATAACAATTGGTTCAACATTTTCTGTTGCCTTTGTGTACTCATTCTTTAACTGGGTTAAAAGTGAACATTTTGGTATTTTCAGTTCCTCGGCTTCATCTACAAGAACTTTCAACTTATGCAGTCTTCCAATATCGGGTGCCGTTGGCAACAAAATGTTCTTTGTATCTGTCATCCATTTATCAAAACTATTTACACGAAAATCAATAGTTTGCAGCATAATATGTAACTCATCCATATCATACCTATAAAATAGAGTCTTTTTTTCTTGTGCACACTTACAAAAGCTATCTGAGCTAGCGTGTAGTAGGCAAGCCATGTGATTGCATTCCGAGCAAGAAACTGACGACAAGAAGCAGGTTGTCTTACAGACTTCACACAATCTTTCATCATCACCAAGCAGTTCAAATGCTGTTCTTCTCACGTTTTTCAGACCGTTCTTGGCTATCAAAGCTCTCAGTCGCCCTTCCTCCTCAGTTGCATGGACTAGTTCTTTTTGTGTCTCCAGGGCGGTCTCTAAGTCTAGACGATCACCTTCTAATGCCATTTTGCATATCAATTCATCGTGTGAAAATACACAAAACCTCTTTAGATTTTTATAGTGTGATATGCAATCACGGCCTACTTTTAACCAATCAGGTGGAGCAAAATTGACTGCCTCTGCAAAGTTGTAACCCTGATTAAAACCTGCATGGTAGGCTCGAGGAAATGTCACAACAAATTCCCCTGCCTGTTGATCTGTCCTATATATAGGAACGCCGGCTGCCATCAAAATGTTGGGGTTCATGATTGTGACCAGCTGATGCAACAAATCAGGTTGTGATTTAAATAGGTCAGGGGCTGCAGCCTTCATTGCAGTTTCTAATAATTCAGCTCCTCCACCCGGTACTCCATACCAAGTTTTTGCTTCACCCCAATGTAAATAATTAATTGAGTAACTCCAGTGATCCTCATTGTGCCAGCAGAAAGCAGAGAAGCACATGCCTACGTACATCCAGGGTACAGTCATTCCAGATATGTCTGCATTGATAAATCTTAAAACTGACCCTTCCAGCACTGGCAAATTATTAAGATTCCAACCAGAATCTACATACTCCTGATCTCCAGGAAATAAATTGATTGAGGACTTGGTTGGGAAACCCGAGCCGTGGTCCATTGAGTGTAAATCTGCTCCATACTCTACTGTAACATCCTCTTCAACTGATGATATTATTCTCCAAAATTCTTTTTCTGCGACATTTGTTGGCACTAGGTGACCAGACATCCCAAAATAATCAGATTTAAATTTATCTGCCATTTCACCGAATTGTTGAAGGGAGTATTCTCTTTCAGCCTGAGCAAATCCAAATGCCTCTGCCGGTTTGTGTACCTCCTCTGCTATACAACATGGGCACCTCCAGTCTCCATCAGGAACTGAGTTCAAAGGGGGCTTTAGGCAAAAAGTGTGGTATGTGTCAGAACAGCCATTGCATATTAAAAGCAGATCATCTCTGTTGTCTTTTTGGCAAATAGCACAAACATATACTGCCAGGGGATCTAAGTCATATCTGGGCCTTTTCCTAGATTTAGTGATGTCAAATTCTTCATCGTTTAGCCCTGGCATTTTAGGACCTGGGCCATAACAAGCCAGTCTTTTTAGTTCCCTATTGTGTCTCACATTTTCTTCACTTTCTGCGAGTTTCGTGTTCACATCTGGGTCTAGTTTGATGTCAGAACCAGTTTTAGTTTTTTTGATACTAGTGTGGGGCTTTTCGTCCTTTATTTCTGTTTTTATTTTTGTGATGGACTCTACAGCTATTTCTTTAAAATTATGTGTATTATAGCCGTCGTGAATTTCGATTTTGGGTTCGGCTTTTTTTACCGTTTTCAAAATGTCCGCCTTGCTTTTCTCGAAAATGTCATAAGGAAGCAATATTTTTTCGTAATTGCTTCGGAGGAAATTCATAGTGTTTGCGCTTTGACTGTAGCCCATAGCGAACGCAATCTTACGCCATTTCTTTGGAGTATTACAGGCTTCGAATCCGCCTTCCTCGTCAACCCAGAATTTTAAGCAATACAAATCTAAAGTTTTATTCTCGATCATAGGGATTTTTAAGGGCGAACCCTGCAGATCCCAGAATTTTAGAATCTTCTCTAAAAACAACAGTTTGAGTCGCGTAATGGCTTCTAATTCATTTAATTTTTGAATCCGAGGCACAAATTTTAATTTATCCACGTCTAATGAAAATGGTGGTTGCCATCGTGATGGAGGTCTTATTTTACATATGCCCGTTTTCTCGGCTACGGGTCTTATTTTAGCTATATATCCCAAAGGATCGGCGAATTCTTCAACCGTGGGCTCGAAGACAGGCGCCTCTGGTGGCGGAGTAAAAGTAAACTCCGCACTCTTCTGCATAGCATTTTTCTGAATAATTTTGCTATCCATTTTTCATCACAAAAATCACCACCTTACCGAAACAAAACACTTTCAGTTACATTTGAGGCGCATTTTGCACTGATTTCACTCAATAGAAATTAAAATAATATAGTACGTGACTTTTCGCCATGTGTAAATGGCTCCTTATATTGTTCCTATAGTGAAAACTGTTTCAGAAAATAAAATGCACACGCGCTTACGTTCACACTCTACACATTTTCAATAGGATTTTAAAAGTACGGTACATAGATCACTATTTGCTTCACAATAATTATAGCACATTTTTATTTTTTTGTAATAAACATTAATTTATGTCCAAATTAAATCACTCTCAAGTTTTAATCAAACTCGCACCGACATATTTTATTTACACAGGTCCACACTCCACATATACCAATAAAAAGGTACTCTGTGTACTCCACAATAAAAAGGTACTCTGTGACTCCACATACAAAATGTCACTAAACGAAAAAAAAGGAAAAACACCATTGAAGAGAACGTAGATAGGAAGAGAAGAAGCTCGATCCTAGGGATATTCCGATACTAGTAAATACGAGTACGTACTCGATACTTTTGATTCGATACCAAGTATTTTTAGCATCGAATCAATCTTGCGATACATACTCGGTATCGGAACAAAATATTTGGTATCGAATCGAATCAGCATCACCAGAAATTTCCGAACGCATGAGACTGAACATGGAGCTAAATAAGCTCCATGAGATTGAATGACTAATGAGAGAGCAAAGTAAATACCCTCTCGCTCGATCACCAGTACCAGTATGCACTATGCAAGTATGTCGCCGGTTACACGGTAAATTTTTCATCAATCTGATCCATCAATCCGGTACGGATTGACGAAAATTTGATCGTGTACGGCTCGGATTGATTGATTAATCGTATTTTTATTATGAACTTTTTATAACCATCAATATTCCGTCAATCAAATTGATGGATCAGATTGATGAGAATTCGACCATGTAGCCTGTGACATAAATATGAGATTTCTATAACCGTCAATATTCCGTCCATCAGATTGATGGATCAGATTGATGAAAATTTGACCGTCTAAGGGCCGAGACACAAAAACACGATACGACGTCGTGTCGTGGGAATCTATAGTCTGTCAAGAAAGTCATGACAGACGAGAAATTTTTTAAATGAAATAAAAAAATATGACAACTTTAATAATTTGGGATAAAAATATGCAAGGTGACAATATTTAAACGATGCGCGTCGTAAAAAACTACGACACGACATCGTACGACGTCGCGTCGTAGAAACTCACGTAGAAATTCAAAGATGAGTCTCATCCGAATTCACCCGGGCCCCATCCGAGTTTGCGCATGCGCAAGCCGCAAAGTTAGAAATTTGTGTTAGTGTCACTCGTGTGTTCAAATCTGACAGTAATTTATATGCGCATGCGCGAAAGCTGCACATTTAAAAACGAAACGAATACAAGACGTTACAACTGATACTTATAGCACTTTTTAAAATTTATTTTTCGATTTCGATCGAAAAGTATCGATAACAGTAAGTATCAATACTTTAGGAGTATTTATTTGAGTAGTATCGAAAAAAGATTTGAGTACTATCGAAATGAGTAGGTATCGATACTTTGATGGTATCGGAACACCCCTACTCGTGCCGAGAATGCTGAATGCTGATTTGTCGATACGGACAAAGAGTAGTCTACCGACTACCACACAGATTACTTTAATATGTCTACCAGAATCTGATGGCAATTTTTGACAGCAAATTTTCAAAAAATATCCTAAATCATTGGATAAATTTTTATATTTGCATGTTTAATACACAGATTAGCTGCTAAAAGAAAAGAATCAAAATGTTTTATTTCAATTACCCCGGTATTGCTAGAGACTAGAGTCAATATTTTATTTTCTCACTTTTTGCCATCAGATTCTGGTACACCTATATAATGTTTTTATAGTTATGGTTATTTTATGACATTGTAATTTATGCACAAAATAAAACGTCTCGAAAACTAAATGTATGATAATAATTATTTATTGTAGTCTTATGGCAACTGATAAATATTACGGTAAAACTCTCAAACATCATAATAATGTTATAAAACAAGATTTTCAAAGGAAATAAATTAATTGGTTACATTGTTGGTTACCATAAAAAATAATATTAAATTATCACGGATTTTAAAAAAAATATTATGTTCAAAATAAAGCAGACAGATATCTCAAGTCTTATCGGGGGCAGCTGAAGAAGCTAGCCCCTAGAAGAGCGATCGGTCCCTAAAATGCTCACGAGTTATAATCGTGAAGCGGAGAGAGTTAAGTGGTGAGAGGGGAGGCATTCAATCCCAGTTCGCTCATTCATATTTTGTACTATTGTGAGATTCTGATATTATGTTAAAAATCACGAATTCGAAGTTTAGTATTATCTCAATCTACACCCCCCCCCCCCCCCCCCCCAAGACCTATGGCCCCTCCCTATATCGAATCCTGGCTACGCCCATGAAAGTACGTAATTTTTTTGCTATTTTATGCTCGATATCAATAATGGCAATAGGTAGGCACTTGAAATGTTCACAAAATACTCAGTTGTATTTATAATTTAATAATTAATAATAAAATTTAAAAAATAAGTAATTGAGGTGGGCTTCCATACAAAAAAACACATTTTTTACCTTTTAATGGTACGGAACCCTTCGTGCTCGAGTCCAACTCCCACTTGGCCGATTTTATTTAATAATAGTAGTACATAGTACTAGGACTTATGTACAAGCCACGTAAGACTTTAAGATCGTTTTGCTAAAACATGAGAGAAATATGTAGCAGTTCAAGCCTCAAGGCCACTCAAGGGTGCAACCACGGTGCAACGCATAGCTATTATTGATAGATCATAGAATTCGCATAAAATTGTCACGTAGGTCTCCTCCAGTTTCACCGAGCGAGCTTTAAGTTTTGTCAGGCCTCCAGAAAGTATTCATGTTATGCTGAACTAGGTATACCTAATATAAAATATGAATATTATTATGAGCGATTTATTAATGAGTACTGCCTAGCCCTAGCGAGTATTGATACGGATTATCGAGTAAGGAGCTGCACAACCCTAACTGACTAGAGATGTACCGGTTTGTTAACTTATGCCGCGGCCGCACATGCGTCTATCGCCACGAAACTTCGTGCTATGAGACGATACCGTTGGATGTTGATTGGATAATACACGCAGATCGTCCAATGGTACCTATCGCCCACGGAGTTAATACTTTGTTTTAGCTCACAACAACGATTACCGTAAATTGGGGTGAATATACACAACTTGCAACTTCTACACTGATTTTCTTACATATTTTGTATAAAAGCTGTTTTTAAAGAATTGTCGAATTGCGAGTCTCGTTTTAATTTACCAAATAGTTATTCTTTAATTATGCATAAATTTGAGAATTATTTGTAAAATAGGAAAAAGTAGGCGGTTTCTATTCACCTTGAAACTGGGGTCAAAAGATACAATAGAGGGGTGAATAGAGAAAGAACGTTAGGGCTGTCAAAATCAACTTTTATTGTACGTCTATGTAAGTAGGTAATTCGTTTTCCAGTAAACAACTATCAAAAAGAATTGAAGAGTTAAATTTTTGTAATTATAATCATCTAAGTATAATATCTAACGTTATAGTGTCACAGAAAAACATTTTAACAAAAAAATTTAAATGAAAACTGTCATGATGAAAAAATACTCGATTTAAACCCTAAAAATCATGTTTCTATTAACCCCTTTCTCGTTGCTATTAACCCCTCACTCGTATCTATTCACCCCTTTCTTCGTGTCTATTGACCCTAAAGGCGTTTCTAATCACCCCCACTCGTTTTATTTACCTCGAAATGTAAAAAAATACTAAGTCTCGATTTTACTAAAAAATAAGAACAAAATGATGGAATATTTATATTATACTATTTATTCCTAGATGAGAAACTTAACTATCCAAGTATGCAAATTGACAAAGAGTTATCAAGTGACGAACTTGATGTTTTTAAGTTTTACACAGTCAATAAAGTATAAACACTGGTACGCAGACGTTCACTTCAACAGCTTTTTCTCTATCATCTATGTCAGACTTGACATAAATTTTAGGGTTGCCAGAATTAAGGAAAAATGTTGCAGTGTTATTAATAGTAGAAATAAAGATTCTTTAACAGACTATAGAGCAACTAGAGCGACCATAATCGAATTCTCAGGCTTGTTTCCATTCACCCCGCGATTTCTATTCACCCCATTTTATTTTGTTCTTGACTTCTTGTACCAACTCAGCGAGGAGTGAGGACTTAGGACAGATTATATTTTGTAAAGTTTATAGGCAGACCGTGCGTCAGGTGTCAGACTCAGGACTCAGGAGTCAGGATCTTTGAAATGAGGGACAATTAATGGCGTAGGTATGTAGCCGTAGGGTCTATCGTGTCAAACAGCTGTCAAATATGTCACGAAATAGCTTCCACAACTCACAAGTCACGATAATCGATATAGCTGTCATACATTTGTCTGACACGACATATTTTGACAAAGCTATCGTCTCTTTGGTGGCAAATTTATGATATTATCGAAAACATTCATTGTAAAAATATAGGTATTAATAGTCGTGTTCGTTTCGTTTTTCAATGCACATTGCGCATGCGCAAAGTTAAAAATTAGTGTCAGTGTGAGTGTCATGGCCGCGCATGCTTATTGAAAAATGAAATGAACACGGCTTTTAGGGTTGCCACCTTTTATTTCTGCATTTAGAGTACATTGGTCATAAAGAAAAATAAAGTACACAGTATAAAAATAAAGTGCAATTGATTTTTCTTTATTAATATATAATATTTTAAAGATATTGTATTTTTATTGCTTTTCAGTTGCGCTTCAGTTGCGTTCAGAAATTGCTTAGGTGGCGCTGGCGAGTGGCAACTGGCGACATCGATTCAATATTAATCGATAAATTTCGTTTAATGAAAAATACTTACGACTTCAACAGAAATCAAATTATGAGAAATAAAGTATTTTCTCGCATTATATAAAGTGCAGAGTACAATTACCCTAAATAACGTACAATATATAGTTCATTATAAAGTACGGGTGGCAACCCTAGGCATACTATACATGTCAATATTATCATAATATTATCATGACATTATCACGATTCCGTGGTAATATTGATGGTATAATTAGGATGAATTATTGTAGTACTTATGATACGTGTGATACTAGAATCCTAGTATCACGCGCATCATAATTCATAAGTATTGACTATTGAAGCGCCCTAGGTTAAAACGTGCATGCAACGAAGCAACGCTTCTTTATTTACCGCCATGGCAAAGCCAAACTTGACATGGCAAATCCAACTCGAGTCAACTCGGACCTACAGGGACTGTGCCAATGAGGTACAATGAGGACCCTGCCAGTGATGCCGCAAGGCAGCACTGGCAGGGTCGCCATGCAATGTGTGGCTTACGGGAGACTTATTGAAAGATGTGTTTAGTTGAAATAATGTTTAATAACTGAACTTAATCACTACTTAACCTACCTTATATAGGGGGGAGGTGAGACACACACTACACTATGGAGCACAGACTACTAAGGGATACTACGTATGTCAGTACTCGTGAAAATTGTGATCCGCGTGGATTCGCGTGATACTCGAATCATGATAATAATGTGTAATCTGCGCCTATCCGAGACTGTCATTTGTCGTTTGTCAGAACTCATTACTCAGATATTGTCATTTAAATTTTTAGGTTATTATAAGATTAGTTTTATCAATAATTTTTATTAATTTTAGGTTTTTATCTGAGAAATGTATACTGAATTTGGATTTATATAGGAACTATGAAGTAAACAGGATATAAGAAATAGCAGATATATCAGTTAACAGTGGTATTTGGTCATCATTATTTTGTGGATGCCAAAAGTTCTCTCGCACCATGAATACAATTCGTAGTGTTTGGAAATTGAATACAATTCAGTTGCAACATATTCGTGCGGCTCACAGAGTGCGCGGTAAGGCTCCCATATATTGTAGAACTATCAAGGAGAGGATAGACGAGTTGAACTATAAAGATGAATTGTACACAACTCGCATCGACATCGGTTTTCCTCCGCAGAAGTAAGTTTGTACTTTTATTCAAAAAAGTTATATACTTAAATGCTATGTTGTTAGGAAAAATCAATTGTTATGCTTTAAGTTATATAAATGCTATGTTGTTAGGAAAAATCAATTGTTATGTTTTCTCAGTTGGATTTCATCTCCAATTTTTTGACAGGCCTAATTAGACAAAGATCATTATTTTCTTTGTTTTGCTTGTTATTCTTTATCAAAAATACTTTTTAGATCTTATTAAAGAGCTCTGAGGAAAATCCATAAAAAATATAAACTTTCAAAGTATAATTTATTTTCAGAAATCCAAAACTACCGAGCCGTGTTAATAAAACTGAACACTTAAGGAAAATAAAGAATGACAAGGAACTAGAGCGAAAGGCACGTAAATGTGAACTACAACTGGATCTAGACCAGGCTAAGCAAGACTGGCTCATGACTCTGGGTCCCCAACACAAACAACAAATAGCCGACCACTATGGAATCTTTGACCATCTCTATGGAGAAGGTTATTTCACACCATACCTAAATTTGGACATCTTTTATGACATAAAGGGTGATAGCTGCTTACCAGTATATTGTGGTAATGTTATAAAACCCGCAGAAGCCTCAGAAAGGCCTATAGTTAATTATGAATCTGATCCCAACACATTGTGGACATTAGCGCTAACAAGTTTAGATGGGCATTTGACTGAAAACGATAAGGAGTATGTTCACTGGCTTGTAGCTAACATACCCGGGAATCAAGTTGAGAAGGGAGATGTGATTGCAGAGTACTTACGCCCGTTCCCACTAAAAGGCACAGGATACCACAGATATGTTTTTGTGCTGTACAAACAAAACAAGGAAATGTCTTATGATGTTCCAACAGGTAGGCACTTTATCTTGTGTTCAGAACTAGAATAAGTATAATGTACTTTATACTTAAATTGAAATTTATTCATGTTTATTTTTAAGACAACAATCATTAGGATTACAAAGAATTGCTTATAAAACATTGTGACATCTTTTTTTATTTACCTTTTACCCAAACACAAGTCATTTACAGAAAGTGTTGTCACAAAATAGAAAATTAATCTCACTTAAGTAACGCAATATTCCAACTAAAATCTTATTGACTAAAGAAGTGTTTCTCAACCTGTGATGTGTGAGTATATCTATGGGTGTCCGCGGTGTCATGTCCGGACCATCCGGACATCCAATATTTTTGCAGTTTATTTTATGAAAACTGCCTGATTTCCTGGAGGTCCGGGGCTGAAAAAGGTTGGGAAACACTGGACTAAAGCAAAAATATATTTTACTTGTTTGCTATTTTCAGTAACATCACCAACACTAGAAGGACGTACATTTGTGACAAGGGATTGGTACCAGAAATATCAAGATGATATAACTCCAATAGGTCTGGCATTCTACCAAAGTGACTGGGATTCTACTGTCAAAAGTTTCTTCCATGATATACTACAACAAAAAGAACCAGGTAATAATAAAGACGACACTTTGCACCAACTTTTACTAGAAAGATTCTTTAATCTTATAAAACTTTTACCTCTTGCTATTAAATTCATGTAGGTAGCTATCTGTTAAGGGTCCGGTTCAGGTAAGGTCTGATTTTACAGACGTGATTTAACAGTTAAAATACAGTATTTCTATAAGTTTTAATGCACAACATGTAAGATCATTTCAATTGTAATCTAATGTTGGAGCTAGATTTTTTATTTTTTAAAGTATTTTTAAATAATCCAACTCAAACCCGTGACAGTTTTGTGATTTTTGCTGTAAAAGGTTTAGAATATCACCTGTTTATGGATTGTTTTGACGTCTTAAGGATGTCAAATTCCGTAGTACATCCAATTAAATTATGAAAATGGTAAATATGTAAAAAATTGGACACCCAGACACTTATTATTAACTATAATGATTATTTATAATCGATTTTTAAGGAATTATTCGATATTTAATTGTTATTGAAAAAAATTGAGATGTAATTTGACCACCGCAAACACAATGGCAGGGATGTCAGACGTACCAACTTATTGGTACACATACCAGGTTTTGGTTCCACGTACCATGTACCAAGACAACTCGATCCTTGTACGCAAAAATACCAAGATTGGCCCTTGGCCGACAAAAATACACTGACCATATAGAATAACCGGCAAATTTCAAAGATGCATGTAAAAAAACCATTCCAATCAGATTTCTCTTGATAAACAGTTGTGGTGTGTGTAAAAATGTTTTTTAGAAGCCTCGAAGTGTTTACTTCGGACTTCTTTTCCATTGTTTGGCTAAGCAAACGAACCCTCGTTTCTTATAAAAATCTTCGTTATGAATCATTTATCAATTTTTTTTCAATATATTTTACATTTTATACCCGTAGCGTACAGGCGTACCAGTTTTCTGTTTCCAATACCAGTTTTCGGCCAGCTTGATACAAGGATTTCCAAGTGGCCGTCTAACATCACAACAATGGTTGTATTGTCAACGAACACAACCATTAGCAAAGTAGACAGTGTCTATACTCTATTGTGCCATTGGGTTGCAAAGTTAAAAATTAGTGTCAGTGTTAGTGTCATGTGGCACATGACACTAACTTGACAAATCTGACAGAAATTGATTCAAATTTTTATTATTGCACATGCGCGAAAGCTGCACATGCGCATTGAAATGAAACGAATATGTCTATTTGTCTAATCTAACAGCTGTATCGCCATCACTTTTCGAAGAAAAGTTATCATAAATTTCAATTGGAACCCACTTTTTTTTGGGCTTAAAAAATCGCAAATCTTACAAAGAAATTGATAAGCAGTTTTTTAGGCGTTTATCTTTGATACAAAGTTCTCAATTCTGACGAATTCTCAAAAATTGTACCACTTCCGGCAAAAATTACGTATGATTCATGGAAATTTTAAAATGAATTATTTCACATAACTTGTCGGTAAGGTATTGAGTTTTTGGTATCAATCTATGCAGGATGTTTTATTCCACTATATATTTCGAATTTAGGTCAGAATCTTTGAATTTATAAATGGTATATTATACATCCTTAACGGTATGAAAAAATACAATGTACTGTTGAGAAAGTCGTCTATAAAATGTTGGAATTACTTTTTACCACTTTAATATGAAATAGTTGAGTAAAAAAATATGTAACTCGGCAAAATTTTAGAGAAAATGGGCAAAGAATTGCTGTTAATTTCGGCAACTTGGAGCTGTAATTCATAAAAACGACAGAAATAATCTATACTAGCGACCCGCTCCGGCGTCGCACGGGTATAAAATAGATAGCCACTGAAAAAATGATTAAAATCGATAGCCTATGATCCTTCACGAGGTCTACTTCTTATCTGTGCCAAATAACATAAAAATTGCTCCAGTAGTTCGCGAGATAAGCCCTTTCAAATAATTTCCCCCGTTTTTTCCACATTCTCCTATTAGTCTTAGCTTGATAAAATATAGCCTATAGCAGGGGTCACCTAATGGCGGACCGTGGTCCGCATCCGGACCGCCGACCTATTGTGTGCGGACCAAGCATGTTCAAAGATGAACTTCGTAAAAAATAATTTCGGTCTCGACGTACTGATGAACATGTAGCAACAAAAATTAACACTTTTCTCATTGATACAAATACTTTTGTAATTTCCGTAATTACATTTGTTTAATTTTTTTTTAATATGCGGACCGCGAAGGTCATTTTATTTCTTAAAACGGACCCCGAGCGAAACTAATTGGTGACCCCTGGCCTATAGTCTTTCTCAATAAATGGGCTATCTAACACTGAAAGAAATTTTTCAAATCGGGCCAGTAGTTCCTGAGTTTAGCGTATTCAAGTTAGCCCTTTCAAATGATTTTCCCCGTTTTTTTCCACATTTTCCTCTATTTCTTCGCTCCTATTGGTCTTAGCGTGATAAAATATAGCCTATAGCCATCCTCGATAAATGGGCTATCTAACACTGAAAGAATCATCAAAATCTGTTGCGTAATTTTAAAGATTAGAGGGAACAAAGGGACATGAGGGAAAATAAAGCGACTTATATTACTCGCCGCAAGTTCGAGTCGGCTTTCCGCGCTTAAATATATTTTAAATCTACTAATTATTATATATTTTTTTAAGTCTAATAAGGGGAAAAACCTAATAATATTTATGTAGCGAACCTATGCAATTTCGGCAAAATCGGAAAATTTCGTATATGGACTCTTAAGTTTTTCAACGTATTGGAAAAAGACAACATTCAGTAGCTACTATGCTAACACTCGATTCTACATGTATAAGGGAAACATACTATTATGTCCAAGAGTGGCAGAGAAGTATAATTTAATTCTCTTTTCATATAAATTTTAATTCTTTCAGTTTACGAGTACGATTTTGACCCACCATACACTAGACCCCAGGAGTGGTTTCCGCGGAGGCAACCCTTTAATTTGTACTTGGATAAGTACAGAGATCCAAAGCAGATCAACAAGGAGTATCTCTTACGGAAACTGAAGGATGAGGATCCGTTCAAGGCCCCTGCACCTCCTCTCAAGTTCCCCAACGCCCAACTTCTACCACGAGGAATGCCGACCTGGCTGAAACTACACGAGAGGAAGATTCGCCTGCGCTGGGGACGTGTTAATGATGTTTAAGTGTATAGAATTGTTATGTATAAATAGATTGGTTATGTAATTTATTGTTTGCTTTATAATTACCATACTGAGGATCCTTGCTATTAATCGATTCGTTGCGATGTCTAATATTGCTAACTTCTAACTGTGGCGTTGAACAAATTTTTTTTACATGTCCCTACGAATAATAAAACGTAAGGAAACTAACTCCCATACTAATACAGTTTTAAATTTTGGTTCCATTCAAACTGTCATGTAACGTCAGCCTTTATACCGCTCAAGGTCACCTAAATATTGCAAACAGGGCTTCATAACATTATCGAATAACAGAAAAAATATCGTTACGTACCGTTATTTTCATAATGGTAGCCAGATAACGTTATTTTTTTAACGATATCTAGTAAAATAACGTTATATTTACCGTTATTATTATAACGTTATTTTTTCGTTATGGCATAACAAAAAAATAACGTTATAATAATAACGGTAAATATAACGTTATTTTCTGGTATCAGGTATGCGATCGTGCACGGTGCACCAAATCTCACTCATATTTAAAATGTAATAAGCGTTCTCTGTGAAAATACAAAGAAAAAAATACACCTTTAAAGCGTGATTACGTTTAGAAAATTTTTCCGCCTGTCATGACTTTCTTGACGGACTATAACGTTATCAAATAACATATATTTACCGTTATAAATCCTATATAACGTTATAACATTTACCGTTATTAAATACATTTATAACGTTATTTCTAGTATCGGTTAAATTTTCATAACGTTATCTATGCCCTTGAAGCAATAAAGTTATGAAAAAATAACGTTATTTGAAGCCCTGATTGCAAATGTATGAAAAGTGAACCTAAGGTACACTTTTTTGACAAGTATTTTGGAGCATGTTTTTGACGGAGTTACCTTCCTAAGTTTTTATTATTCGTAGACATGTCCAAAGCTTCAACACTTTTAGTTTACATTCAAAATCTGACGTGAACGGCCCGGCACACTGTTTTACGTGATTAGAAGTGGCAAGAAATGGACGGTAATTGACTTTTTTAATACAGTTATGCTAAACCTTTTTAACTTCTTTTGCATTTTCTAATGATTCGCTTGATTATGAGGTATAAAATTAGATCGAAAAGTCTTATTTCGGTTTTCCTCGTAAAAATTTCAACTATGCATAACATGACCATATTTTATTGAAGTGAAAACTTCTTTAGCGGCGTTGAGACTTGAGCACTTTTGTGGGATGGGCACAGATTAATATATGTAGCAAGCTGGGATGGGTAAAAACTGCGAAACTCGCGGCAGATTCAGTGTTGCCAGATGGTCTCAGCAATTTCCCCGTGAACTTATTTGATTTTCCCCAGAAATACCCTATTTTGTCCCGATCTTGGTTGAAAGCCCCCTAAATCTAGCTAAATCTAGGGGAAAACCCGATGTTTTGCCTCTATTTTGCCCCTATCTTGGTCGAAATCTCCCTAAATCTAGGGGGAAATCCCCTGATCTGGCAACACTGGTCAGATTCTCGTGCTGATCAAAAAACCGTAAGACGGTTGGAGAGTAGTGTTGTAACATCGAAATCGATTAATCGAACAGTCGATTGTTTTTTTCGATTGTCGATATTTTTTACTCGATTGTAAGGGTTTCGATTAATTAAAAAAATCGATCTTTTAAAAATTGATTTTCATAAAAAATGGGTTAAAAATTTAATCGATTGTAAGGGTTTCGATCACTGATGTCCATCACAGATTAGATCTCCATTATACAATTACGCTGGATCTATGATACCCACTTTTTTGTTGTGCCTATTTGAAGCGGAATCAGCGCCCCCATTATCAGGGAAGAGAACTAAATTTGACGTAACCATTGGTAACCATGTATGTATTTTAATTCTCTATGGCTTAATCGTTTGAATTGTTTTTGTGTTTTTAAAGTGTTTTAAAAGGTTTTACGTAGGTTTTACGCGATTAAGTAATATATAAATAAGGTGGTAGTTCATAGTTAAACTACGAAAGAGTGTATGCTATGTAAAACGCGGTACAAAAAGGGATGTGGGGTTAAATTTCACAAGTAAGTGATTTTAACAGCTAATTTCTACGATATTAAACTTTTATTGATAATATAGGCACTTAAAAATGTGGCACTAATCTTATTATACCGTATTCACCACATATTTACCTTTGTTTTACCGATTTTTGATAAACAATAAAATTCAATAGTGCTGGAGTTTTCTGTCGATAAAACTTATCGACATCTATAATAATTGTATTGAAATCTCCGTTAACTGATTTTTATTATCAAATACATATTATAATGCTCTTAAAATAATTGACAGGTTTCCGTCTGACGACGGAAAACTGGAATTATGGTTGAAAAAAATTGAAAAACCTGGTTGGCGTCCGAAAATTGCTACTACCGCTTGCCGTTACTATTTGAAGTGTACAAACGTTCTCTGTGAAAATACAAGGCGCAAAAACTACCATTTGATCGTGGAAAATTTATTTCAGCGTCTACTCTTTCTTGACAGACTGTAACTGTGTAACGGTAACTAATAAATTATAATGTTAAAGTATCGCACACACTGACATAGTATGTACTACGTACTAGACTCGACAACGCAACGCAATGCTTGGTCACATTCAACGTAATCTATATAGCAGCAGTGCACTTAGTCGCCCGCGAGCTCTTCTGCGCGCCAGACGTACAACAATCAAAAACGAAACCAAAAAAAGTCGCAAAAATGCCTAGTTGTGGGTTAATATACTGCAAAAATTATTCCATTAACACTTCCAAATGCAACGGAATAACATTTCATCGGTATTGGCATTCTTATTTAATTATTTTCAATTAAAATAAGAAACATTCAATTATAGCCCGTCAAAAAAGTCACGACATTAATAGAGTCGCCACTTGTTTCCGGTGTGGCCTCTTATGGCCACACTATATCCTATACGTCACGTGTATACGTCACTATAAAAGATTTTGATACTTTATATTAAATACAGTTTAAAAAACACGTTGTAAATATTATGATTATAAATTATATATTATGTAGTTAAGAAAATTTTAAATAATTATGATGTAGTTATAGTGTGTGTTTATTTTACGATATTACAAGAAACAATCTAATCTATGTAAAGTATTATAATCTTTGTATAACTCAACTCATCACTAACTCACACGTACTGTAGCTGGTTTCGGCGGCTCTGGTAATGATTTGTAATGCTATTACGTGTATTTTGTATCATATAACATTAGTATCACCTACTTTAAAAAAAATATATTGTCTGTTGACTTATACAAATAGTTTTTAATTTTTATTGGTTCTGTTAAAAATACTTTAGAACATGTAACTTTATGTTAGTTATCACAAATATGTCATAAGCTGGTTAAAATTAATTGTATGTACCTATGTGCATGATGGAAGAGACTGCTCTCTACGACACAGGGAATCCTAGTGTGGGGAGCAGCGTTTTGTTTAAGATACTTAACATGTAAAATTCTTTTTTGAGGGAAATAAAGATTTGTTTGTTTGTTTGTATATATAAAAAATGCAATCACTCGATTAAACGGTTGAACCGGTGTGGCTAATTTTAGTCTTAAAATATTCCTGGAAGTCCAGGGAAGATTTATAAGTGACGCGAAGTTTACCGGCACATCAGCTAGTCACTAGTGTTATATATTATGAATTTATAACACCTGTTATTTAAGTACCTTCCTGAGAGCTGCAGAGCTACTTTGATGACCAATGAGAGCTGAGAGAAGCTCACTCCTGTTTTATTAAGGAACTACTTATTAAAAAAATAAATAAAAATAAATGAATGAAAAACAGGGTTTTGTTATTTTAATAAAATATGATCATCCAAATAATATTCTACAATGCAGCCGGAAACAGAATCATCGTCACTTTCTAGGTCCATGTACTATGTAGTTACAGCAGTGGTGTCACAATGAAGAGGCATTTTCATCTTCAATAGACAGCTCTTCAATATACTAATAAAGGGTTAATTCCCACTCCTTGTATTTATTTTCAGTGTTTTTTTTTTTCAAAATGATAGCATAAATTCTCCTAGTCATTTCGGTTATTTCGTTAAACGCTTTTTCTGCTACCTGTAAACATAAGACGTAATAATTATAATATTGTTACGTGCTAGGGTTCGAGGATTCGGAGAGAAAGACCTGGTGACCTCTCTTGAAGACTTTATTCACAAACACTAGCTCACACAAATCACTAAGTCCAAACACTAAGCACTAGATCCAAATCACTGAGCACTATCACTGTCCTAGGTCGTAGCCGAGTCGTTAGTTCACTATCACAATCACTATTGATCACTTGTTCTCACTATTGAAGTCGCCTTGATGATCGCTCGGATAGAACTGAACTGACTGCCGGCTTGTTTACCTTTTATATGGCCCGCGTCGAATTCTGGAGCGTTCTATTTTGGATTGTTTACGTAAACACGCGATTCACATAAACAAGGGTTGCACTTTTCTAGAAAGTACGCGCAACTGTCGCGCGCAGGTAAACAACTGCCCGTATCCGTAACACGTAAACAACTGCCCGTATCCGTAACACTACTCCCCTCTTAGAGATGCTCGTCCCGAGCATCGTTGTTACTGCCATGATAACGCGCCAAACGGTCTATGTGTACCACTTTGAATGTGCCTCTTGGTGGCTTTTGAATCCTGTAAGTCACATCATTCAATCGGGTAACCACTTTATATGGGCCGTCCCACTTGGTCTGCAACTTTGGAGATTTCCCTTTTCGGCGAGTTGGGTTATGCAGCCATACCAGTGACCCTTCTTCGAAGCCGCTCGTGTTCGCTTTCCGGTCGTATCTGGTCTTCATGTTCTCACTTGACTGTAACCCATTTTCCCGAACCATGGCGTGTATGTAGTGCATCTTTTCCCTTAAATCGCAGACATAGTCTGGTACGGTCTTTGGTTCCTCCGGTGACCCTCCTGTCAAAAGGTCTACTGGAACTCTTAGTTCCCTACCATAATTGACATACGCCGGGGTAGCTTTTATGCTTTCATGCTCGGCGGTACGGTACGACAGAAGGAAGAGTGGTATATACTTGTCCCAATCTTTTTGTTTGTCATCTACTAATTTCGCCAAATGCCTCTCAAGGGTCTGGTTAAATCTCTCGACCATTCCATCAGATTGTGGATGGTACGCGGTGGTCCTCGTCTTATGCATTCCCAAAATTCTGCACACTTCCTGGAAGACCTGCGATTCGAAGTTCCTGCCCTGATCGGAATGGATTTCGAGAGGCACACCAAAGCGAGATATCACTTCCTCGACCAGCCTAGAAGCAACTGTTGTAGCTTCCTGGTTTGGTATGGCGAACACTTCGGGCCATTTGGTGAAGTAGTCCATGACAACCATAAAATACTTGATTCCCGATTCCGTTACAGGAAATGGCCCAGCTACGTCAACTGCAATTCGTTTCCACGGTGCGCCAACGTTATACAAGCGCAGGTTCCCACGGCTCCCTGTCTGTGGTCCCTTGACTGCAGCGCAAGTAGTACATTTGCGGCACCACTCCTGCACATCATCTCGGCAATGCAACCAGTAGAACCTTTCTCTCACTTTTGTTAACGTCCTCTTGACACCTAGATGACCTCCTGATACGCCATCATGCATTTCACGGAGAACATCCGGTACTCTCGTTCTTGGGACAACTATCTGAAGATGGAACTCTCTGCCGTTAGTCTTCTCCCATTTTCGATAAAGTATTCCATTTTGAAGTATCAGACTGTCCCATTGCGCCCAGTACGCCTTAGTGGCAGCGCCAGTGGGTGCAACCTCACTCCAGATTGGTTTTTCGTCACCTCGTTTCTTCCATGTGATGATGTGCCGTAGGTCGTCATCTGTTTCTTGAGCCTCCCTCATAGCATCATTCTCCCATGGACCTAAAGGACTTGTTTTCGTTAACTTTAATGTCACTTCCTTAGATTCCTGCTTAACACAGTGTTTGCAGTCTTCTGAACACGGCCTTCGTGAAAGTGCGTCGGCATTCCCATGCGCCTTTCCGCTGCGGTGTTCCGTCTTGAAGTCGTACTCCTGGAGTTGTTCAATCCATCGAGCTACTTGACCTTCAGGGTTCTTGAATTTCAGTAGCCACTTCAACGCTGCGTGATCAGTTCGCAGTAAAAACTGTCTGCCGATGAGATATTTGCTGAAATGTTGTAGCGTCTTTACAACAGCCAAGAGTTCTCTTCTTGTCACACAGTAGTTTCTCTCTGGCTTAGATAAAGATTTGCTGAAATATGCAATTACAACTTCTCTTTCGCCCTGTTTTTGAGATAACACCCCTCCAATGGCCGTGTTGCTTGCGTCAGTGTCGACTATAAACTGACTTTCAGGTTGTGGATACCCCAGGATTGGTGTTTCACACAGATGTTTCTTCAGTTTCTGAAAAGAATCTTCAGAAGTCTCGTCCCACATAAACTGTCGTTTATCTTCCGTCAGCCGATGTAATGGCTTGGCTATCTCTGAGACTCCCTTAACAAAACGCCTGTAGTAGGAGCATAGGCCGAGAAATGCCCGCACTTCGGTTTTGTTCTTAGGGGTTGGCCAATTTTGAACTGCTTCCAGTTTCTCCGGGTCCGTCTGGATTACGCTAAGACTAATAGGAACGAAGAAATACAGGAAAATGTAAAAAAACGGGCTAAATTATTTGAAAGGACTTATTTGAACGCGCTAATCTCAGGAACTACTGGTCTGATTTGAAAAATTCTTTCAGCGTTAGATAGCCCATTTATCCAAAAAGGCTATAGGCTATATTTTATCACGCTAAACCTAATAGGAGCGAAGAAATAAAGGAAAATGTGAAAAAACGGGGGAAATTATTTTATAGGGCTTATCTCACGAACCACTGGAGCAATTTTATGTTATTTGGCACACATGAAGAACAGACCATGAGAAAGGACAAAAGTTTCTTTTTTGCGGAAAAATGTACGGCTTCCGTGAAATTCTTAAATTACGCGGGCGAAGCCGCGCGGAACATCTAGTATAAAATAACGGGGCAAACGGGTCACCTGATGGAAAGCCACAACCGTCACCCATGGGCACTCGTAACGTCAGAAGAGCTGCAGATGCGTGGGAATATGCCTTCTTCTTAAAATGCTTCTGGCGATAGTTCGTTCCACAGTTTTGCAGTGCGCGGAAGAAAATTACGCGAAAAATGCACGCTGGAAGACCGCCACAAGGTGATGGGATGGTCCTCAGAGCACTCCCCGTGATACAACTGATAGAGGATGCATATAGCCAAACGTATTACCTCCTTTTTTGGAAGTCGGTCAAAAACTAAAGTATTACATACCAAAATTTTGCGAAGCCGTTACAGCGGCTTAGGCGTGAAGAGGTAACAGACAAGGAGAGAGACAGACAGATAGACGGACGGTTAGACAGACTGACAGACAGACAGATGGACGGACAAACCGACAGACGGACGGATAGACAGACAGAAACACTTTCGCATTTATAATAATTATATTATAATAAGTATGGATCCAAAGTCCACTACATACTTACTAAATTCAAATTACTTATATATTTATAAATACAATTATAATGTACGCATGTATAATGTATACGTAATACCGTATTTATATTATTACCAAAATACAAACTCGTCTACGTTAATACTTCATTCATCGTCGTCTCATCATAGATATCTGTATTCTGCCTACATTCCCCTCTGAATCTACTACTCTATGACAATGCCAAATGGCGCGCGTCTTCGCTTAGTAATTGAATGTTTGTATTTTAATTGAAAATAATTAAATAAGAATACTAACCGATGAAATGTTATGACGTCGCATTTGGAAGTGTTTTTGGAATTATTTTTACAATATCCTAAGACACACCAAGGCATTTTTGTGACTTTTATTTTGTTTTTTTATAATTGTCATACGTCAAGTGCACAGAAGAGCTCGCGGCCGACTAAGTTCACTGCGGCTATATAGCATCTCTTGAATGTGACCAAGCACTGCGATGCGGTGTCAACTCCATACATCTCAATGTAAAAAAGTGAATTTTTATTTTTATTTTATCCACTTACTCAAATAGATTCTGCATTCATTCGAGTGTAGGCACAAAACTGTGTCACTTCTGCGGTACTGATCTATAGCAATCACCGCCCCGCCTCCCACCCCGCTCATGCCTCAAGTGCGACATGTTTTTTCTTTGCAATAGCTGCTCTAGTACGTAGTACTTACTACCTCAGTGATCGCACATATATTTTTATTATTTATAAGTACCTTACCTACTCCACTCCAAAAAAAATGTATTCAAATGTTCCATATTTATTTATGGATCGCATTATCCAATTAGTTAATTTCCCTCGCACTTCTGCAATCAGCGCCAAAATGGCGAAAATCAAATGAGATAAAGTAAATCGATAAAAATGGGCTTGCTAGATCCATAAATAAAGAGGGGACTTTTATACTTATTATTACTAGATGTTCCGCGCGGTACGAAAAACTAAAAACAAAACTGAAGATAAGCTTCTAACAAAGTTTTTGTTAGAAGCTTATCTTCAGTTTTGTTTTTAGTTTTTCGTAGTGCTAACTGGTAAAAATAAATGGATTACAGATAGGTACTGCTACTTCACGTTATCTACGTATGAAATCGTTGTTAATTTATTACGCCTATCTAAATAATTACGGAGAGGAAGTCTGTAATATTTAATACAAATATGTAGCGTTTGTATTATTCAGTTTAATATTTTTGTCCTAATGGTCGACATTATCTGAATCTGGAAACATTTCATCGATAATAGAAAAGATAGTTGTACATCACTAGTATTAATTCCAAATACTCCCACTACTGCTATAGTGCGTTTCATAGAATAGTTCCTTTGCCGTCATGTTGGCATTCCTGTCTGTCAATAATGTAAACAAGGTTGACATGCTCTGCGAGTTTTCATAATTTTACTGTGATTTCGTGAGAAAATCATGCCGAAAACATTAAAGAGTGGTGAAAGAATGATGGTGCTAAGAGTGAAAGAGTTTTGTGAACGTGAAAAACGTAACTAGGCCCCAATAATTCCATTAAACTTGGGTTGCCACCCAGGGCTTCATAACGTTATGGAATAAAAGAAAAAATTTCGTTACGTACCGTTATTTTCATAATGGTAGCCAGATAACGTTATTAAAATAACGTTATCTAGTAAAATAACGTTATATTTACCGTTATTATTATAACGTTATTTTTTCGTTATGGCATAACAAAAAAATAACGTTATAATAATAACGGTAAATAAACGTTATTTTCTGGTATCAGTTATGCGATCGTGCATGGTGCACCAAACCTCACTCATATTTAAAATGTAATAAGCGTTCTCTGTGAAAATACAAAGAAAAAAATACACCTTAAAAGCGTGATTACGTTTAGAAAATTTTCCCGCCTGTCATGACTTTCTTGACGGACTATAACGTTATCAAAGAACATATATTTACCGTTATAAATCCTATATAACGTTATAACATTTACCGTTATTAAATACATTTATAACGTTATTTCTAGTATCGGTTAAATTTTCATAACGTTATCTATGCCCTTGAAGCAATAACGTTATGAAGAAATAACGTTATTTGAAACCCTGTTGCCACCATCACGGTTTAGTGAAATAGGGTTACCAGCGTCAGTTTAATCACCCTTAAACACAGTAAAACTTATGAATACATGCAGAGCGTGTCTACCGTGTTTACGTTATTAACAGAGAATGCCAACATGATGGCAAAGGAACTATTTGATGAAACGCACTTCTAGTAACGAAAACTACATACACGCGAACGAAGGCGCGGGTAAAAGCTAGTTTAATAATATTATCAGGGCGAGCGAAGCGAGCCCTAGTACTTCTCACAACCTGTATATTTTGTGGTACACTTTACGGACAAACTATCACGCCTATTGATTTGTGATTTAACATAGTATTTACATGTAAATGTTATCATCAGTCAGTGAAGGTGTGATGACGCGAGCCCTCACAAAGCTCGGCTTTTAGCTAGTAAATGCGAAAGTGACTTTGCTGGTTACGCCTTCACACATAAAGTACTAAGCGGATCATTTCATAGGTACACGTTGTCTGGAACTCTGGAGTATGGAGAAGACCATAGGGTACCTTTTATCCCGGGAAAAAGAAAGGTCCCCGAGGGATAGACGTTAATGTAGGCAGAGCCGCGGCCGAAAGCTGTTAGAATTATGTACAATTTTCTTTAAGTACATTTCGTGATAACATATTATCTCCCCTAATTTAAGGTAGCACAGTAAGGGTAATGTGGCAATATTAATTTGCATTAGTGCCAACATGACGGCAAAGGAACTATTTGATGAAACGCACTATATCAGCGCCAATATGGCGACATAATGGCGACTTTCAAACGTCATTTTTACGTCAAATTTAGTTCCTATCCCTGATAATGGGGGAGCTGATTCCGCTTCAAATAGGCACGAAAAATAGCTGTCATTTCAAAGGGTATCATTAGTCCAGCGTACTAGTACTTGTTTATTAGAGGTCAGTGGTTTCGATTAATTAAAAAAAAAACGATTTTTAAAAATCAATTTTCATAAAAAATGGGTAAAAAAAATGCACAACGTTAATAATCAAGTTTTCACATCTGCTGGCACTCCCGGAGTGCAGAGAGACTCCCAGAGTTTCGATCAAGTTTCAAATTGAGTTCGAGTTCGACACAAAACACACAGACTTGATCGAAACCATGATCGAAACTTGATCGAAACAACTTGATTGACGATTTTTTTAAATCGATTTTCATAAAAAATGGGTTAAAAAAATTCACAACGTCAATAATCAAGTTTTCACTTCTACCGGCACTCCCGGAGTGCAACCCGTCCTTTTTTTTTTGGCAGAGCGGGACAAATACAGAATATGTAATATTAATAATAATATAAATATGGAACAATTTCCCAAGAAGTATTCATCCAAAGAAAAATGAAACGATATTATTTTAATCATATATTTTAATTTTAAAATTACAGCCTAAATTACACTTCTGTTTTATACTATGATACTATATATTTATGAAAATAGCATAATATTAACAATTCCAAAAGTGAATTATTGTAATATAATATCTATAGCTAACATACAAAATAGGCTGCAAAATATTTCAACAAACTATGGCCCTTGATGCTGATGTAAAACCAATATTTCTATGGCAGGATTAAAAAGCATGTAACATTACACAGCATAAGTCATACATAAATTTATTACCAATTCATGGTTATAGCCAACCTAATTAATAAAAATACATATTAAATGCTTACTGAAAAGTAAATAAAAATAAAGAGATATTCTGCAATGTCGATCAGTCCATAAGTTTGTAATAAATGCGCAAATCCATTTTTACCATAATATAACAGATACCGCTTGAACACCGATAAACGAATTATGTATAGTATACAAAGCGTATTTTATAGGTGTTGATGAATACAAATAAACTCATTTTGATTGATATAAACAACAATCAAAACTTCCGTAGCAGCATAGCCGCACATATAAACTTTTTAAGATACGATCAAAATGAATAGAGACGAAGGATATGGCAAAAACCTTGAGATGCGGCACGGAAATTCAAAGACGAACGCTGTTTTAAGCATTTCAAAATTAGTAATGAACACAGTCTTGTCCTTTAGATCTTTTAGAAGAGACAGGATCCATAGCTCCTTGTTTTTTTTGTTTTAATACAGTTTGGGTTAATACAAAAATGCTTAACAGCGACCTGAAATTGTATATATAAATATTATAGAATAAATAATAATATATGATTATAAGTTTGTTTCATTTCAAATTTATAAATTTAAACTGTACTATTAAAGATCGGGTATCGAGACGCTGTTTTGAATAGAAATCACTCGAAATCAATCGATCAGTTCGTTCACAATTGGACGTACGCCGAAACCATAAGTCGCAACACTCTGGAGGCCTACTACGAAACCGTTTTGAGACTCGAGCAATCGAACGAGAATGCGAAGTCCACTCTAACAACGTCATTTCACGTTTGTTATAGTACGCGGAATTCTCGTTCGATTGAGTCACAAGACGGTTTCGTGGTACGGCCCCAGACTCGATTTATATGCATCCGCCCGAACGCGCGGTTTGGCGGCTAGAGATAAACTACGATATTATGGCGCGCCCCTCCAAAATTCAAAACGTTTGAAGTGCGTTGTCAAAACCTTTGATGTGTGTTGTCTTGCGCGGTCGGCTAGGTGAAATATTACGAGTACTGGTTGATTGGTTGAATACTTACTACATCAAACTCTTTCATAAGGATGTAACTACACAGTACACACATTGAAACAGTAATATAGAGGGGCGCGCCATGCTATCGTAGTTTATCTCTACACAGCGAGATCAAGACATATATTTTGTATGTAAATGACAGCGTAACCGCGCCGCTATTTAAATAAATCGTTACATACATTTGCAATCGCGAATCTACCAAACCGCGAGTTCAGGGCAAATGCATATAAATTCAGCCAGGAGCATAAGATATACGTCTTGATAATATTATCACTGTCATATAATGACAGGCCATGCTCGTTGCTATAATATAATCCTGTTTTGGCCACCATATTGTGTGTTCGCAAGAGAGTTGAGACCAAAAACGTCATAATATCATTATGCAAATAGTCACGATAATTGGGTTTCAGTATCAATTTTTATGTAACATTTATATTTTTGACTAGCTAGACATTTTAGTGATAGTTGAGCACAATCTAAAGCTACAAGAATGTTTTCAAAATTACTGCATTTGAAATAAACAAAAAATGTTAATGCATCAATGATCTTAACGTATAAGTTACCTCTAAGCGTGGACATTTAGGGCAAACTATACATATATGTTTTATATTTATATATTGCTTTTAAAGTTTCATTTCATTCTTAAGTATCAACATGGAAAATGGCTGGTGGAAAGCAAGTTCTGTAAGGGCTATAGCTCACTCGATACATGACTTTTGGACAGTTTCAGAAATAGACATAAGTAGGTACATATTATACAAATGATGCTCTTCAAACAAAAAATAATTTGTTGCCATAAACGAATTATATTTTGTCTGGAATCAAGTGAGCCCTCACCCTAAGCACTGCCCTTTACTGTGATATTATAATGGTAAATATATTTTCAATGGTTATTGCACATGTTATAGCCGCTCATTGGTTTCAGCTTTGAAGTGAGATTAAGCGTTTCTTAAAACTTCGGATTTTAAGCCGTTCTGAAGTTTCACTACTGCTACATTACATAATTTATACACATTATGATATTGTAACGGTCTTATGGTAAAATTACTTGTAAGTTAAAAAAAAAAAATCATGCTTATAAAAACTTTAAATTCCTGTTTAATACAAGATGTGACTGCGACAAACAAAAATAAACTGCGAAGAGGCCTATAACATGTGCAATAACCATCCTAAGTACTATCGAAGGAATTGATTCCTAGGCAGTTGACGGACCAAAGTCATTTGGTCGAGTTATGTCAATTCAATAAGTCGTGATCTGACAGCTAGGTTTGACGTAACGCGACCAGATTATGTAGGTCTGCCATCTGCCTAGGAATCAACTTCTCTGAATATACAGTCTCAATAGCCAAGCACTGGATGTGTATGTTTAGTCTAGGCCTACATCGTCGGCAGCGGGTGGCTTCTGCGCGTTGCCCGCGGAGGGCGGAGCGCCTCCGGCGGCTGAAAGTAAAGGAAGCAAATAAAATATAGAATATATTGTTAACTGTTTCCCGAGGTATACACGCTAATTGAAATATCACAAGAATCCATACTAATATTGTAAATGTTATAATAAAATAAAGAGAAAAAGTGTTTCACGACCAAACCGCTAAACCAATTTTGCTGAAATTTGTGGTGCAGATACTTTGAGTTCCAGGAATGGATATAGAAAGTATCCTATGTTCCCGCGCGATAAACGAACGGAGTTGCAGGCGTCATCTAGTTTTGTATTGTTTGAGACTAAAGTAGCTTTATCTTTTTTCTGAGAAAAGCACACACTGCATAAAGATACATTTTACTGACAGCCGCGTTCCACTTAGCGTTAAAAATGATCAAAACACTCAAAATAGGTCGCATTTTGAGCGTTAGTATCGTTTTTGCCGTTAAGTGGAACGTGGGGAGTATGAAAGACTTTAAAGTTATTAAAAGTACTTACCGAAACTGAATTTCCTCTTGAAGACCTCTAGAGCTGCGAGCACCTTGGGCTTGTTCTGGTACTTGAGCAGATTGGCCGGGTTCGACGATACGTCCATGAACGCCGCCATCACTTCAGGGTCCTTATAAAACACACACATTTAATCATAAGTTATAGCCAATCATGGGCGTAGCCACACTGGGGCAGGGTGGGGCACTGGGCATGAAAAAAAGTGCGATCAAAACAAAAAGCGCGCACGATTTACGCGCGCATCGCAGCGGTCTTTTGAAAGCGAGCCGTATTACCGTAGAATAACTGAATATGTATTACATTTTATTTATTATTTTTTAATTTTCATCCCTGAGCCCAAGGCTGGCTACGCCCATGTAGCCAATTCAAATTATAGTATGTTGTGTAGAGTAAGTTAGGAACAAACTTTTATTTTCTGAACTTTATACAAGAAACAAACTAAATGTACACGTTGGAAACCGGCTACATAAAGTTGCAGCAGACGACGTGTCGTCGCGACACTACTGGTTTCTATTTACTTCTATGAATAAGTGTCGCTAGCTTCGTGTCGCTAGCTGCTGTGGAGGGTATTTCATAGAAATACATACTAATAGTGTCGCGACGACACGTCGTCTGCGGTTACTTCATGTCGTCCGCTGCCAATCGGCACCTTGACTTAATAATGTTTATTATTAAACTTTTGAAACCTTTACATATCCGTGCATAAAACATCAACAAATATCATACAATCTACGTAGGAGAGCCATGCTTCGGCACGAATGGGCCGGCTCGACCGGAGAAATACCACGTTCTCACAGAAAGCCGTCGTGAAACAGCGCTTGTGAAAATAATGTGGGTGAAATACTTTATATGGGAAAACAACATTCGCCGGGACAGCTAGTTGACTTATAAAATATAATAATGTAGAATTGCAAGTAGTTCATTACCTCCATGGCTGCAAGCACTTCGGGGTCTGACAGTATCGCGCCCAGGTCCATGCCGCCTGGCATCCCTGGCATTCCACCTGGCATACCTAGAAGTGAGCAATTATGTAGTTTCAATGTAATGATATATAATATTTATTATTTCAAGCTCATTATTCTTTTTATTCTTAGCCTTTAGCTCTTTTTATTCAGAACAACAATACATTTATTTTACGTACATTAAGTATTTTTTTATAATATTGTAGCGTAAATAAAATGTAAGCATTTAGCAATTTTGCACACCAACTTGTTACGTCACTGTTACAGATGCATTCTTGTTATTCTATACTTATAAAATTACATGTCTGACTGACTGACTGACTGATTCATCATCACTGAGCAAAAACCGTTAAAGTTACAGCCACGAAATTTGGTGAGTAGGGTTGTTTTATTAAGTAGACATCCACTAAGGAAGGAATTTTGAAAATTTTACCACGAAGGGGGTGAAATAGGGGTTGAAAGTTTGAATGAAAGTCCGTCATTTCTTAAGTTAGGAACATGAAACCCACCTCCATTGTTATACTATGCTAACGCGGACGAAGTCGCGGACAACAGCTAGTCTATACTAATATTATAATTGGGAAGAGTTTGTTTGTTTGTTTGTTTGAACGCGCTAACGGAACGGAACTACTGGTCCGATTTGAAAAATTCTTTTACTGTTGAATAGCCCAAATGGGCCTTCCTCAATAAATATTGAGGAAGGCTATAGGCTATATTTTATCACGCTAAGACTAATAGGAGCGAAGAAATAGAGGAAAATGTGGAAAAAACGGGGGGAAATTATTTGAAAGGGCTTATTTGAACGCGCTCATCTCAGGAACTACAGGTCCGATTTGAAAAATTCTTTTAGTGTTAGATAGCCCATTTATTGAGAAAGGCTATAGGTTATACTTTATCATGCTTAAACTAATAAGAGCGAAGAAATAGAGGAAAATGTGGAAAAAAACGGGGGAAATTATATGAAAGTGCTTATTCGAACGCGTTAATCTCAGGTACTACTGGTCCGATTTAAAAAAAATATTTCATTGTTAGATAGCCCGTTTATCGAGAAAGGCTATAGGCTATATTTTATCACGCTAAAACTAATTGGAGTGAAGAAATAGAGAAAAATGTGGAAAAAGGGGGGAAATTATATGAAATTACTTATTATCTTAAGAACTACTGGAACAATTTTTATGTTATTTGGCAAACATGAAGAATAGACCACGTGAAAGGACATTTTTTGCGGAAAAATGTACGGTTGCGTGAAATTCCTAAATACGCAAGCGAAGCCGCGCGGAACATCTATATAATATAATAAAATCGTATAAAAGTCAATTCTGTACATTTATTATAATAAATAATACTTGGGATGTGATCTACTATGCTAACGCGAACGAAGTCGCGGGCAACAGCTAGTCAAATTAACTCGTGCGCAAGCAAGCGGCTCTCCAGGCAAGCTATGGCGACATGTAATTTGCAGCCAAATGTTTAAAAAAACAGTGTTTTCGCAAAACGTAAAACTTGGTTACATAAGTCTTCAATTATACCTGGCATTCCACCTGGCATACCACCCGGCATACCGCCTGGCATGCCCCCCGCAGCCTGCTCCCGCGCTGCCTTCTCTCGTGCCTCCTGAGCGGCACGCGCGCGACGGACTTTGTCACGGTGCTAGAAAGAGGAGCATTCAAATAATTATACCTCCATTGGGTAGAAAATTATTTACATAATATCTATAAATATAAAGTATAGAAGAAAGTTGGATAAGTAGGATGCGCGATACGAATATTATATGATGTAAATGAGACAAAGGATATGGGCGACTGGCCCATAGACAACCCTAATAATTATTGTAATAAAAAAAACTAAGTATATATTTTACTAGCGACCCGTCCCGGCGTCGCACTGGTATAAAATATATAGCCACCGAAAAAATTATTAAAATGGATAGCCTATGATCCTTCACGTGGTCTACTTCTTATCTGTGCCAAATAACATAAAAATTGCTCCAGTAGTTCGCAAGATAAGCCCTTTCAAGTAATTTCCACCGTTTTATCACATTCTCCTATTAGTCTTAGCGTGATAAAATATTGCCGATAGACTTCCTCAATAAATGGGCTTCAAATCGGACCAATAGTTCCTGAGATTAGCGCGTTCAAGTTAGCCCTTTCAAATAATTTTCCCCGTTTTTTTCCCCATATTCCTCTATTTCTTCGCTCCCATTAGTCTTAGCGTGATAAAATATAGCCTATAACCTTCCTCGATAAATGGGCTATCTAACACTGAAAGAATCATCAAAATCCGTTACGTAGTTTTAAAGATTAAAGGGAACAAAGGGACATGAGGGAAAAAAGCGACTTTGTTTTATAATAAGTATAGATTGTGCTGCAAACTGTTGGTACAAAAGTAGGGTGGATTAGTTACAGTTTTTGTTTTAATTTTGTACAAAGCTTTACTTGCCTAAGCGCTTATATATATAGCTTGATGTCATTACTATTGGCGATGACAAACGGTAAGTTAATATAAAACAGTAAGATACACAATATTCACTCACTAACAGCCATTGTGTGATTCAACTTAAGATGTTATTCTTTCATTGATTGACAAAACTCTGGAATGAACTGTGACCAGCAGTATTTCCGGACCAATGCGACCTGCAAACCTTCAAGAAGAGAGCGTATTCCCTTTTAAAAGGCCGGAAACGCACCTGCAGCTCTTCTAATGCTACGAGTGTCCATGAGCGACGGTAGTTGCTTTCCATCAGGTGACCCATTTGCTTGTTTGCCGTTTATTTTATAAAAAAAAAAAACTTGAGAGGTATCAAGGGACACCCGGATGGAACAAAGTTATTTCTTATGTAGAGAAAACCTGTATACACTAAAAAAAAGAGAGATACAGACAGAGAGAAACACGCGCTACCACACGGCTTACAACTATAGCATTTTTGGTCAAGTTATATACCGATATACCAATACTTTTGTGTCGTGTCGTTACAGCTTTTTCCGTCTAGCCCCCTTTCGCAACGCGCGATAAGGAACTTCGTTCCAATTACCTCCTTCTCCTCCTTCTTCCTCTGCTGCTGCAGTCTGTGCTGGCGCAGCTTCTCCGCATTGGGCTTGACCTCCGCCAGCCACTCGTTGGCTTGGTCGTCGTAGTCGATCTTCAGCGACTCGCACAGATCGTGCGACGCCTCCTCGAACTTGCCTAGTAGCCTAGAAATTGTTTCATGAAATTATAAGATGGCTGGTAATTTGAACTGTAGAAGTAGAACTTGTGTCGATCAAGTTGCGAGGCAAGTTGTAATGCGCATGTAAACGCAGCACAAAAATCACGCCGCGTGACGTCACGATCACCTAATTTCGGGGGATATATCGAATTTAATACATAATATTACTATCACAATAATAAGCAAAGATATAACGTACCACAAAGTGTTATTGAAACATTTACATAATATTTGTTAGAGATCAACTACGATAACATGGCGCGCCCCTCCAAAATTCAAAAGGTTTGAAGTGCGTTGCCGCGCGGTAGGCTAGTTGTGATTAGTTGACCAACAATTAACAAATCTTATTACTAAGTGACATTAACTGAAATATTACGTGTACTGTGATTGGTTGAATACTTACTACATACAAACTCTTTAATAAGGATGTGACTGTGACATTGAAACAGTCATTTCGAGGGGTGCGCCATGTTATCGTAGTTGATCTCTACTTGCTATTTCGATATCGCAACAGGAAACCCCACGGGAATCTTAAGTTTTTACAGCGATTAAATTTAATATAATTTCATTTAAATAGGTTCAGTGCGCTATCCAGGTAAGTAAGCGTAAATGTCAGAATTATTCAGAATGACACAATAAAATCTCTCACAAAAAAAAAAAAAATTCTGGCACTTTAAAATGTCAACCTGCCAGATAGCTTCTATCAATGCAATCTAGGCAGTTTAGGAGTTTACTTATTAAATTCAATAAATGCAATGCTCTAATTAAGGCCCCAACAAAAAAGTGAAGTGTTATAAGCCTACCACAGTGACAACAAGTCAAACAAGATAAGAACTACTGTATAGACATTTTTGGGGTCCTGGGTACCGTACTGTTCCTAGTATTAATGTGGAGATAAAGACTAAAGAGTACTTGCACTTAATTTATGTTTCGGTAATTAAGATTAACGTGTCCCCTCGTACGCAAGTAGTACTACTGCCCAGCTCGCACGCAACACGCCGTGGCCCCACGCCACGTCGCCTTACATTCGTGTCAGCATTCAACAACATAAAACGCACCTGTAAGCCCTCCCGCGGAACTTGTATGCAGCGGCGCTGTCGCAGTTCAGCTCGAGCGCGCGCGTGCAGTCCCTGATACACGCGTGCAGCTTGTTTTGTTTCAGGAATACCTGTAAATGGGGATTTGAAGTGTTAAATTATAAGATACTAGTCGCCTTGTACACATGTTTCAAATATATAACACCTTCGTTCCCAAGATTCACAAGCGAGAACAAAATATTTCCAAGAATCCGCGATCGAAGTATTAATAAAAACTGGTGTTCACAATATTATGTCGATCTAACAACATGAGCAAGCAGCAATAAATCAACATCATGGTTAGATTAGTTAGTTACAACATAAAAACATATCTCTTAGGGTAGGTTGCACCAAAACTATACTGTAACTTTGACTTTAACTATAACTACAGTGCAAAATGTCAAATCTTCGGTTAAAGACGCCATATTTAACGATAACTACTTATAACTGCTCATATTTACATCGAAATTTTTTCGTGAAAATTTACAATTGATCACAGTGTTGTTATAACAAATATTTTTCCTGTTGATTTTTACGGATAATTCATATTAATTAATATAAACAGTTAAAGCTACAGAGCTTTAGCAAAAAATTAAACACAACCGTCAAATTCCGTGGTCAAACTTAAGGTTAAAGCTAAGGCTGCGTTGCACCAGAGGCGTGGTTAAAGTTAAATATGGCGTCCAAACACCCCATATGCTCATAAGACATCTGTCAATTTTTCCGGTTAAAGTTAAAGTCAAAGTTAGTTCGTTAGAGTGGGTTGCACCAGAGGCGTGGTTAAAGTGAAGGTTAAAGTTATGTTTAAAGTTAAATATGGCGTCCTAACTTTTAACCTTCACTTCAAACGGAAAAATTGACAGATGTCGTATGAGCATGTGGGGTGTTTGGACGCCATATTTAACTTTAACTAGAGATTTGACATTTTGCACTGTAATGTCAAATCTCTGGTTAAAGTTAATGTTAAAGTTACAGTTAAAGTCAAAGTAAGTTGGTGCAACCCACTTAGCTTTAACTATAACCATAACTTTAACTTTAACCACGCCTCTGGTGCAACCTACCTTTAGCAAGCATCAGTTTTTCCGAGTACAAGTTACATTTACAAAAACATTCTTACCTGTCCTCTCTTAGCGAAGAGCAGAGCACTCTGCGGGTTGAGTTTGATGGCTTCAGTATAGAAGGCGATGGCATCATCAAACTGCTGCTCGGAGAATGCCCTCATGGCTTCAGATCTCTTCTCATCTGACTTCTCACGGTCATCATCTGTTACTTCTTTATCCTCATCACCCATCTCCTGATCACAGTATGTGTCACTCTCTATGACACCTACAACAATATTTATAAGATAATATAGAAAACAGGATCTTAATACTTAAAGTACTAAGTATTTTCAACAATTTTACAAAGGTAATTGGTAGCTAAAACAATATTCATTACTTTGCCAAAATTACTTATACAGTAGGGCCTCGTAATCCGGACTCACGCTTGTTCGGTGATCGCTGTAATCCGGCCGGCCGGAGCTTTAATCCTTCGATTGCGGATTCTTGGAAATCTATTGTTATTCTATTGTAGTCACGATTACCGGTGCTCTTATGGGGCTTGAAGGATTAAACATTGCTTTAAAATGGGCTGAAGATAACGAATTCGATAGCCACAAAGTTATGTTTCACCATCAACATTCAACTTAGAGATCGAGCTTTCGAAATGAAGTGCGAAAATCATAACCAGAAGAGTATTACAGACATTTTCGAAAGGAATTAACTAATGTTTTATTTTAACTTACTGATTTCTTCATCATCATCATCATCATATCAGCCTATTTTCGTCCACTGCTGGACATAGGCCTCTCTCAATGAACGCCAACTCCTGCTACTCGCATCCAACATGGACCCGCAACTAAACGGAGATCGTCGTCCCACCTAGTTGGAGGTCGACCTACACCCCGATTTCCCAGCCTTGGTCTCCATTACAGAGTAAGTTTACTCCAGCGATCGTCTGTTGTTCGAGCTACGTGACCAGCCCAGTTCCACTTCAGCGTACTAATTTTCTGCACTATGTCGGTGACTTTAGTTCTTTGTCGAATTGTTTTATTTCGAAGCTTATTCGCCAGAGAAACTCCGAGCATAGCGCGCTCCATAGCACGCTGAGCAACGGAAAACTTACGAGCTAGCCCTGCTGTAAAAGGCCAGGTTTCCGCCCCGTAGGCCATAACGGGAAGCACGCATTGATCAAAGACTTTCGTCTTCAAGCTCTGCGGAATTTGCGACGTGAGAATGTAGCTTAACTTCCTGAATGCTGCCCAACCCAACTGTATCCTCCTATCGGTTTCTCTCTCGAAGTTATGTCTACCTATCTGCAGTATGTGCCCCAAATAGACATATTCCGTTACGACTTCGAGAAAGGCACCGTTAACTACAACCGGTCTCGGGAGAACATGTTCGTTGAACATGACTTTCGTCTTGTCCAAGTTCATCCCGAGACCAATCCGCCGGGAAGATTCATTTTGGTCGTTCAACATTTCCTGCTAGTCCTCCAACGATTCTGCCAATATGACGATATCGTCGGCGAAACGAATGTGTGAGAGGTACTTGCCGTTAACGTTTATGCCACGTTTTTTCCAGTTTAGGGTCTTAAAGGGGTCCTCTAACGCATTTGTGAACAGTTTTGGGAAAATAATGTCCCCCTGTCTCACTCCTCGATGCAAATAGATTGGCCTTGTTGTGGCCCCCTGTACTCGGACGGACATAGACGCGGCATTATATAGACCTTTCAGAACTTCGACGTAACGCCAATCGACTTGACATCGTTGCAGGGCTCCAGAACAGCCCAGGTCTCAACAGAGTCAAAAGCCTTCTCATAGTCCACAAAGGCAAGGCACAGTGGCTGTCTGTACTCGTGTGACTTTTGTACAACTTGCCTTAAGGTGTGAATGACATAGACCTATGGTGCTAAAGCCTCTGCGAAACCCAGCCTGCTCCGGTGGCTGACATAATGATCCTGGAAAACAACCTATATATGTGGCTCAAAAGTGAGATGGGCCTATAATTCTTAAGAAGGGTGTTATCGCCTTTCTTAAAAAAGAGAACCACCTCGCTTTTAAGCCACTCTTCAGGGGAAACTCCCCGTTGAAGACTTTACGAAGCTCTCTCAAGACGGGTTCGCCTCCCGCTCTAAGAAGTTCGATCGTAATTCCGTCCCTCCCCGGGGCCTTTCCTCCTTTAAGTTGTTTCAGAGTCAATTCGATTTCGCCTATACTGACATCAGGAAGCTCGCCAGAAAGATGCCGGGTGATTTTGGCACGCGGGTCGTCATCACGAGGGTCAAGTTGCAAAGCATGTGAAGCATACAAGCGGTTATGCTTTCGTATGCGCCTTGAGAGAAGTTTCACATCTGACGAGCCCGAGTCCGTGATTTCCCTTCGTTCCCCCATAAGTTTGAGGGTCTCATCCGAAAGTTTGGATTTCCTGCCCGTATGCTTAGGCTTGCAAAACCTTTCACCTTCGAACCATATGCTCCCCACAATTGCATTTAAAGCCTCGTCAACTTCCACTGTAGTTTCCGAGATCTTAAGAGCGTCGAACCTATTTTTCAGTTGTAACTGAAATTTCTGGGTATCAGCGACGGATTGTTGGATGTTGGGTCGGAGAGTAGACTTCATCATATGGGTTCTTTCGAGCTTGAAGCATACACTCAAGGATCCTCGCAGTAATCGGTGATCGCTACCGGTATTGAACCTGTTGATCACAGAGACATCCCTAAATATATATAAAATCTCCCATGACAACATTGAAGTGGGTCTTAGGGGTGGTATTTAAGACCTTGGAGATGTCTTCCTACATGGTCTCCACTTCGACATCAGAATGTGTCGAGGTTGGTGCGTACACTTGTACTATCTTGAGAGAATACCTATCGGTGAGTCTCAAAACAAGGCACGCTACCCTCCCCGACACACTCGAGATCTCAACAACGTTGTCGACGAGAGATTTGTTGACGAGGAATCCCACGCCGCCACGGGATGTTTGATCTCCCTCTGGGAAGTAGAAAAGGTGACCCGATGGCAGAGTTATGGTGTCCTCCCCTTGTCTTCGGACCTCGCACAACCCTAATACGTGCCAACGGAATTTTTCCAATTCTACCTCTAGTTTGACTAGGTGGTCTTTGAGTCTAAGCGTTCGTCCGTTGTACGTCGCCAGGTCCAGTTGGTGGTAGCGATCCGTAGCCCGGAGATTCTTAGCACCCCTCGCAGTGCCGTTACCATGGCCTCTACCGTGGCCAGGAATAGTACCGCTACCGGAAACTAGGGGCCATCTTTTTCTGGTGCGTTTCATGAAAGGCATTTGCTCATAATTGCCACGCGGTGCACGCGGATTGGCAATCTGACAGGGGCCAGTGAATCAAACCATCAATGCTGCAGCCTATTGATGGCCATGGATGTTTCCACTGACCCTATCGTTGATGGTTGTACCGCCATCCTTCGGTTGACTAATTGCGCTTGATTGATCTATCCCACAATAATTATTGTGACATAGAACTACCATCAGGCGACACGGTGGGGTCGTTACATCCCTACGCTGATTTCTTACATGGTTGTAATTATGAATATGTAGGTACATTTTGTCTGTATGATATAAAATTTTAAAAATTGATTAAAGAAACTAAGGTTAAACATGTGTTTTATTAACATTAAATATTGCAATTTGCATACTATAATCTGGACGCCTTGATAATTCGAAAAGGGTTGTGTTTTTGCCTCTCCGGATTAACGAGGCCCTACTGTACTGCCAAAATCTCACAAAGTAAAATATACAAACCATCCATGTCCAACTCAATATCTGACTCTGGCTCAGATTCCTCATCATCAGCTGGTGTGGAGGCATTGTTAGCTGTTGCATTGTTTGTCTCTTTCTTGGGCCCACTTTTGTTGTCTCCGCTGTAATAACAGAAATTTTTATTTATGCATATTACATTTAAAAACTAAACTGTACACAGTAATTGTCATCTCTGGCTGTGAATTTTATGAATAGTAATTGTAAATTGAGTTGTGGGAATTTAAATAATGGAAATTTATGATAAATTATGTTAAACCAAATTCTTTTAGAAACATCCAAATATAGATTTCATGTAACAATGACTTTCATAGCCATGCATTTGGAACAAAGTTTTAAAATAAATAGTTAAGAAATATCTTTCTTGCTTTTTATCTCATAATTCAGATAATTTCATAGAAAAAATATTCGGCCAAAACGTTGTTGCTGTATTGCTAATTAACTATTTTTTTTTTTTGCTTAAAATTGATATTGTACAATAATAATGTTATATCTTTTTAGAGGGACCACAAACTTACAAATTCAAGTCGGCCAACTAAATCGCATAGTATATCAACAGCTATTATAGCAACTTATGAGAGCTCGCATATTTTTCCAACTAAATAATTGGACACCAATCATTTAAGAACCGCGATTCCTTTCCGATTACCTACAATTAAAAAGTTGTTCAATTAAATTGTGATACTACGCAATTTAGTTGTACAATAGACAGCCAACTTGAAATTGTATATCTGCGGTGAGCCTTAACCTCGAGTCTACAATTATGTCTACTAGCAGCTGTAGTACTGCAGTCTAAGCTTAATATTTCGGTTATCATTGTTTTGCTAACCTTTCGGCTGTCGGCTCGAACGTAGCGGTGGGAAGAGTGACGCCAAGTGACAACAAGTATTCCTTGAAGAATGACAGCTTCGGATGTTGGATGATCTGCGGCTTCATCTTGCAGACCTGGATGAACATCTTCAGCTGCGCCAGTTGTTCCTCAGCAAATGGGAGATCCATCTTGTCTTGTTCCTACCGGCAAACTTTCTATTGTAACATCGGATTTGTGGGTCCTAATCGAGTGTATTTCCAACCAAAAGTATACAAATATTGAATAAGTAAATACAATTGAACTTACTAAACTTTACACTTCACACCCAAAAAGAACTTTCAAGAATATTCTGAATTTAAGGTAAAAATTACGATCGTGAACAAACAAAATGCGATTTTTTGTAGACGGAAGCACAGATAAAGTGACACTGATAGATATCGCGACTTGTCAATGTCATTTTTTTTCTTATTAAAGCACTCGGCTTTTTAACCATGGCCAGTGTCAAGTAAATAAGAAACTAAAAACTAATAGATTATCGTCAAGTCAAAAGTCTAGTAGAAGTCTAAAAAGTTGTCAGTAAAGTCAACGAGTGGAAGTCAGTTGTTTTAGTAAAGTGGTAGACCGTAGACCCTTTACTAAAACTTTTGACGGAGTTTTGGAGGGAATACAAAAAATCATGTTTCTGGAAGTTGTATCACTTGTCCACACGTCTTGTGCATGGGCGTAGCCACACTGGGGCAAGCTGGCTCTGACCTATTTTTTTTTATTTTTTTTTATTACATAAAGGGGAAAACGAGCAAAACGGGTCACCTGATGGTAAGCAACTACCGTCGCGTCGCCCATGGACACTCGCGACATCAGAAGAGCTGCAGGTGCGTTGCCCGGCCTAATAAGGTGCCAAAGTAAATAAAAACTGTTGTTTACTTAGCCAGCTTATAGGTCAGAGCCAGGGTGTTTCCAAATTTCTTTTCTTCGCGTAATTGATAACAATATATTTTAATATTCATAAATAGACCCTTGGTAGGTTGACTCTGCCCCACCCTGAGCGCAAGGCTGGCTACGCCCATGGTCTTGTGCACGACAACGAATATTCAATGGTTAATATTCTACCAACATTACACATAAAAAACCGAAATAACACAATTTTAGAAAAATAATAAAAAAAAACACAACGTCAAAAAACCGTTAAGTTTTTTTTCGTTTTAAATGGTCATGACTCATAACTCATAATACCTATAGAGTGTGTGAGTAATAGAATTCAGGCTGTACGTACATCTCAATGGCTGTACGTGTTTTTGTGAATACAGGATCGTTTCTTGTTATTAATGTATACATGCCTGTTGATAATAGTGATAATGTGGAAGAATTTACACAATGTTTGGCTGAGGTTAGTGCTATTATAGATGACTCTAAAGTTCAGGTAGCATATATCCTGGGGGATTTTAACGCGCATCCCGGTGCAAGGTTCGGTAAGCAGCTTTTTAAATTTTGTGATGAAATGTTGTGGGAGTGAGCAGACCTGAGGATACTTGGGACTGATTCCGATACCTACACTTTTATATGTGAGGCGACTGGCAGTAGGAGATTTTTGGACCATTGTATGGCCACAAAGGCCGCATGGGATACTGTGGTAGATGCCTATGTCACCCATGACGTACTCTGGTCCGACCACCGCCCGTTAAGTATAGGTCCACGATAAGTCCTAGCATTTCCTACAAGCCGGACGCCCTGAAGTATGTAAGATGGGGCGAGAGAAACTCTAGTCAAATTAATTTATATGGGGAATTTTGTTATAATAATTTAGATATATTTCCTGATTATTTTTCATGTGATTGTCAAGACGTTTTTAATTGTGAACATTTACAAAGTCAATATAATAATATTGATCGACATTATAGGCATATTATTGACGTATTACAAAACGCTGCAATTGTAAGTTCTGGTTCATGTGAACACAGACGAGGTAAAAAGATACCAGGCTGGAACTACCACGTCAGAGATAGCCATGAGATAGCTAGGTTTTATTTTAAGTGCTGGATGTTTGCTGGCAAGCCCTCTAGCGGTACAGATTATAAAAACATGTGCAAAAGTCGGAAATAATTTAAAAACAAACTTAAATGGTGTCAAAAAATGAGGAAAGTATTAAAATGAATATTTTAGCTTTACATAGAAAGAATAAAAACTTTATTAAATTTTGGAACGCTACTAAGAAACTCAACTATAAACATAATTTACCTGTATCTGTGGAGGGCTGCCAGCAACAGTCCGAGATAGCTGAATTATTTGCTCGTAAATTTAGAATAAGTCCTCTGAATGCGCAATATGTGTTTGAAACTGAGATCTGTTCTAATAATGATGTCATAGAATTTACACCAGAGGATATCTCGAAGGTCATAATGAGTATGAAACGTGGTAAATCGCCGGGGCACGATGGACTCAGTATCGAACACATAGTGTGAGGCAGCGACAAAATTATTAGACATTTAAGTCGATTATTTAATCTTTGTATTAAGTACTCGTACTTACCTGAGGAGCTAATGAGAACGATAGTCACTCCTATCGTCAAAAATAAAACGGGTAACCTCAGTTCTGCGTCAAACTACCGGCCGATATCCATAGGTACAGTTGTCGGCAAAATATTAGAGAGACTGTTGCAACCGGAACTGCTTAAGAACATTAAAATTGACGACGCGCAGTTTGGCTTCCGTGCCGGACTCTCGACGAATGCCGCTATAGCCAGTCTGAAAAGCACCATAAACCACTACAAGTCCCGTAAGACTTTTGTTTATGCATGCTTTCTAGACCTGAGCCGCGCCTTTGATTTGGTCAACTATGACATTCTATGGAATAAGTTGCTAAAGTCACAGGTGCCTAGGCGGGTGGTTGATCTGTTGAGATTCTGGTACGGAGGCCAAACTAACTTAGTGAAATGGGGTGACGCGACCACTAGTGTATATAGGCTAGAGTGTGGAGTTCGCCAAGGGGGGGGGTCACCTCTCCGGACCTCTTCAATGTGTATGTGAACGGCTTGATCGAGGAGCTGAGTAGCACCAGAATCGGCTGCCATATAGGAAACGTTTGTTTGAATAACCTGAGCTACGCAGACGATATGGTGTTCCTCAGCCCCTCAATCAAAGGATTGAGGCGACTGTTATCGGTCTGTGAGCATTATGCGAATGCGCATGGACTGAAATATAATGTCTCCAAAACCGAAGTCATGGTTTTCGGATCTGGTCTGGGTCCGGAGGTAGTACCCAAAGTGTACTTGAATGGATGTGAGATAGGTGTTGTTAAGCAGTTCCGGTATCTAGGTCACCTGCTGACTGACCGGCTGGAGGATGACGCTGACATTGAGCGAGAGCGCAGGGCTCTCGCCGTCAGAGCTAACATGATCGCTCGACGTTTTGCCAACTGCAGCAGGGACGTTAAAACCACACTTTTTAAGGCATATTGCCTTACCATGTACACCTGCCAGCTTTGGATAACGTTCAAACAAAAGTCGATGAGCCGTATAAGAGTTCAGTATAATGATGCATACCGAACTCTTATGCGGCACCCGCGAAGCTGCAGTGCTTCGGGTATGTTTGCGGAGGCGGGAGTGCCTGACTTTTTCGCTATCATTAGATCTCGGGTGGCTGCATTTTGGCACAGACTGCGCAGCTCTGGCAATAGGATACTCGCGGCTATCTCTGACGACTACTACAATAATTTAATGTACGCGCGGTGGATCTCTGTTCACATGAACCAGAACAAGAAGTGATTTTATGACTGGACACCCCTCTACAGTGTCAACATTATTTTATTTTAATTTTACATAATATTTTATATAATCTGTATGGGTAAATTTATGCCTGAAATAAAGACATTTTATTTTATTTATTTTTATTTTTATAAGTCATAACTCATGATCGATGGTGAAAATTCTTGCTGGTACTGCTGGTAGTATAGGTCTTTGGTGGGGGTGGATATTCTACTTTATTAATAAAATTAATTATGTAGGTATTTGGTAAAATTAAAATACGGTAATTATTAATTATACAAAAAATGTAGGTTTTTGTAATGTTTTTTTTTTAAGTTTTTGTGTATCTGCGAGCCTTAATACATTAAATTATGTTGAAATTATGAGAGTTAAAAATAATATTATTAATAATATTATTTATTCATGGTATAGTTAGGTACAGTGATTATCTAGCATACTAACTAATATACGTATTTTAAACTATCTGTTCATCGCTCTCACGTACTGCCTCTACATGAACTAATCACGTAGTAACAGTTAGGAAGTTTTATCGTTACACTATAGATAAGCAATTAAGTTAACGACACTTTCAGTTACTCGATGGATTCCACGTTATTAGTTATTTCTTGTCGTTATAAAGGCCCCTCTACACGTTGAGCAACAAAGGACATACCTGAAACAGGAGTAAACCGTATGTACCATCGAGGAAATTGCTTCCTAGGCAGTTATGCCTAGGAAGCAATTTCCAACGACATTTGGTCTGATCATGTCAATTTAATGTTAACGCGGCCAAACTACGTAGGTCCCCATCTACCAAGGAATCAACTTCTCTGAAAGTACAAAATACAAAATTGATAAGTAGTACAAAATTGAAAGTATAATATTATATATTTTGTGGCGCGCGTACAAAATATGTTTATCTTTTTACGATTATTATCGTCTTCCGTCTTACATCTAATTCGATTCCGCCATCTGCAGCTTATTAACCACAGAGTTATGCACGCTATTCGACAAAATAGTTATTTCTAGTTTACGGCGACTTACGAATATGGTAATCGCGGGCTCTACCCTCCTGCATATTCATTCCAAGAAAACCCGATACGATTTACCGCGAAATAACTGTAAGCTGTTCCTTGGAAACGCCCACAATAATTACACATCACGGTAATCGTTTATTAATGTTACCAATTATCTCACGTTATGAAATAAATATAAGGTCTGGAAAAATCTTAGGATATTTTAGATAAAACACCCACATAATCCATACTAATATTATGTATGCGAAAGTATGTCTGTCTGTCTTTTACCTCTTTACGCTCAAACCGCTGAACCGATTTTGCTGAAATTTGGCATGGAGATACTTTGTGTCCCGGGAAAGGACATAGGATACTTTTTGTCCCAGAAAAATGTACGGTTCCTACGCGATAAACAAGTTTTGGTGCAGCGGATTTGCGGGTGTCAGCGAGTAGTAATATAAAGATGCAATAAAATCTATGAAAAATAATAATTATGTATTATCAAATTAGGGTAAAAATATATTCTTTTTGATCTTGCATTAAAAGTTGCATCAAAATAATAACAAGCAAGCTAAAAAGAGCTTATTTGTTTTGTAATTTGTATGGACAATGAATTTGCAAAAGTTTAAAAAAGTATACCGCTATACAGGGGACTCAACACCCGAAAGTATTATCAATTTGTTTTGTAACACCTGTAGTATATTAGATAGTAGATTCCTATTGCATTAGGAAGTTTTAAAATAAATACGATTACCAGAGTAGCTTAACATTTTGTAGCGACTTGTCCCCGCTTCTGAAATGAATGTTTAAAAAGAAATAGTTATGAACTTCGTCCTATTGTTTCAATACAATGAAGATTTCATTGTTCGAGATGAATGACCAATTTTCCAGGAAAACCAGAAAAAAAGTCTTCATAAACTGTAGTCTGTTGGACCTAGTTTTGCAATCCGTGGTATCCTCGGGCGAGTTTATTTAAAAATACCCGATGATGGTAGTTATTTTATTTTAATCTCGTACTCTTGAGTCTTGACTGACCACTTGGGTCTTGAAATGAGAAGTTGTAAGCAAGACTGTCGTGCTAACTAATATATATATTCTGTGGTCGTACTCAAAGGGATTTAACAATTGCTCAATGTATTTTCTGTAAGGGTGCTCCCAAATAAAAGTTATATAATATTATATAACATTTGTATATAATGTTGTATAACGTTGTACGATCCATATCGTACATCAAGCACTTTAGGGTTTTTAAGGAGTCAGCGTTTGGGACGCGCTCGCGTAATTAGTTAATTATTTTATTAAAGTCAGTTCGCATCGATCAATCAAGGCGATCGCGCGTACTCGCACACCCGGGTCATTTGATCATCAAGTATCAAGCAATAAATCAAGTAACGGTTTATAAAAAAAATAAAAAAAATTGACGCTAGATCCGGCTCGAAGGACCATAAAGTATGTAGCGTCCTTGATTGACTACTACTACTTTTACTTGATAAATGAAACGATTGACTTGATAAACCGTTACTTGATTTATTGAAACACTTGATGATAGAATGACCCGGGTGTGCGAGCACGCTCGATCGCCTTGATTGATCGATGCGAACTGAACTTAATAAAATAATTAACTAATTACGCGAGCGCGTCCAAAACGCTGACTCCTTAAAACCCTAAAACTGCTTGATGTACGATATGGATCGTACAAATGTACTTATACATTTTAATATACCTATCCATTGAGATTCCTAAAGTTTATCGAACTAAATTTTCGCTATTCACGATATGACGAGGCAATAATTAAGGAAGGGAAGTTAAAAATGTATCCCTTTATGCTCCCAACGGCACAAAGCGAACTTTCACAATGCGCAAGTTTTCGGTACTACATACTTAGTATGTTATACATATTAGGGAACGTACCCATACTACGTGCCCTGTATATGGTGGAAAGAGATCTCATACATTTATGTTGCTTAGCACCTATCAAAGTTTTTGTAGTCAATATTTTGAAGGAAGTAGACGGGGTGACCTTGTTAAATCCCGTATTATAAATCGCTAAGATTATGCTTAAGATTATTTTTGGGACCATGGATACTATTTTTTATTAGAAGTAATTAAGTACCTTATTTTTAAATAGCTTAATAACTGAATGTAATTGTGTCAGTCAACCAACCCACTGGGTTATAAGACGTAAGGGCCTCTACTCTACTCGGTAGATGTGAATACATCTACTCAGTAGATGTATTCACATCTACCGAGAAGAGTGGCCAGACAGTGCCCTTGGCCGACCCCTCGGTATGTATGTTGTATTCTCCTATCACTCGGTAAGGCTTCTTACAGAGAAATAGTAGACTGCCGTCGTCACGTGACGTCAACGCATGCTGTCGACAAGTGCCGTTCGCCTGTAAGAGTTCTAATGACATTAGAACACACACATTGTGTTTAAACATACAGAGTGCTTAACTGAGGGCACTTGCCACTCTACTCGGTAGGTGTAATCAGACACTTAATTAACGATACTGCTTTGTCCTACTCTCTAAAGTTATATTAGGTCACAAAACTTGTATCTCAGAATACTATATTTACCGCCGAAGTCAGTGCAATGCTAGCCAACAATGCTAGCCATCCATACTAATATTATAAAAGCGAAAGTGTGTCTGTTTGTCTGTTTGTTATCTCTCTACACCTAAACCGCCAATTCGATTTTTCTGAAATGGTAAGGAGTCCCGGGAAACCCGAATGAAATACTTTTCATAGGACATGGGATACTTTTCATTTTGGAAAAATGTACGGTTACCACGCCATCAACGAATTTTGGCACAATGGAGTTGCGGACGTTATCTAGTACTATATTATGGTGCGTTCCCCTACAAAGTATGTAACACGATCAAGTTTCGCCTTAGCCGCGGGTTATCGTTTATTAATCGCGGCGTGGTTCTGTTTTACATACTGTTTTACTGTTACAACTTATACATTGTTTCACCTAATATCTAACTATGAGCTTGTAGTTACTGAAGGCCTATATTGCTAACATATTTCAGAATTTATAAGATACTCGTATACTCAAGATTTTAATTTTTTTTCTTAGAAAGTTTCGGCGACGGTGGCCGGTTTTACTCGAACCAGGCTACGCAGAAGTGAGATATTCTTATTGCTGAAGTGTGTACGCAACTACGCATTACACTCTTCTGTTTCATTCGTAACCCAGTAGGACAGATGTTAGACTGGCAACTCTGTTTCTAACTTTTCTGATATATTAATATACATATCCAAAAAAACGACTTTAACTAGATTGATGAAAATAAATAAGAAAATAGCATTATCTATTTCATGAAAATAATTTCCAGCGTTTTAATAGAAAAATAGATTAAATATCGGCAGGCATCGTAAAGTTGGGCTGTCACGTCAAAGACGTCATCTGATGGATTAGGGTCCACAAACACAATTAAAGCTCATGTGCCCCCCCTACTCCTGTAGACTCCTGTAGACATAGGGTCCTTTGTGAGGCTTTCAATATCCGCTCTGTGTATTGAATTTTAATGATACTCCTGAGCTCGTTAAATTCCGCCTTCGGATAAATGGAACAGTCAAAAACATGACCGCCATTACAACACTTAAAGGGATCATCATCAACATTATAATTATGATCATCTTCATTGTTATTATATACTTTTTTTTTGCGTTGGGGGAGTGCGTTTACGCATCCCCGGGGCCTGGGGAGGACCACCGAGGTATGTAGGACTCCCCGGGGCGGATCGTAGTATCCGCACCCGGGACTACCCACTAAAACCCCAACGGTGTTCCTGCTCCTGAAGGTGGGACTACGGGAAACGCGTGATACACGACCGCAGCAGCTGTCCCGGTGAATTTCGTGTCACTTTAAAATCTTTCCTGGACTTCTACGAATATTTTAAGACTAAAATCAGCCCAATCCGTTCTGCCGTTTTCGAGTTTTAGCGCGACTAACACATTTGAAAATCCATTTTTATATATAAGAGAAGATATAATTATGTAAACATTGTATCCATATTCCATACTAATACTATAACTGCGAAAGTGTGTCTATTTGTCTGTCTGTTACCTCTTCATGCCTGGACTGCTGAATGGATTTTGCTGAAATTTGGTACGAAGATACTTTGAGTCCCAGGAAAGGACATGGGATTCTTTTCATCTCGGAAATATGTACGGTTCCGGCGCGATAAATGAATTCTGGCGCAATGGAGAAGCGAAAATCAACTAGTTTAATATGTAGGATTAGTGGCTATGGCACGTATACTTGAAGACCACACGGGAACAACAATGAATGTCATCTTTTTTGTGAAACTGACTTTTTAGTTTTTTAGTTAAACATTATAATATATTATTTAGAATTTGGTAAAATCATCGTAGTCAACTGTTATAGTCCAATTTGTGTTTGTTTGTATGGACAAGAAACGGATTCTGAACCATAAATCATAACTTAAACTTATTTAAACAAATCAAGGCTTAGAAGTACAGGCAAAGCATATGTTAACATAGTAACAATAAGTTGTTTCAATATTTCACTTAAAAGAGTCTATAATGAAAGAAATATAGACTTTTTCTAAACTATATAAAACTGTTTTTCTTATAATTGTACTTTATGGACATTCCTTGTTTTTCCCGTGTGGTATTCACATGATGTAGACTCGAAGCGTACAAAATATATTGGAAATTTGTAGTTTTTATACAAGACTAGATGACAACCGCAACTCCGTTGTACCAAAACTCATTTTTCGTGCGGGAACAGTACATAATTCCGGTATAAAAGTATCTGAAGTCCTTTCCCAGAACTCAAAGTATCTCGAACCCAGCAAACGGCCGTCGCTTCGTTGCCGCGTAATGTCGCGTAGTGCATTCTCACCATTATACTCCAAATAAATGCTTAAAACACTTGTCAATTTTATTAAAAAAAATAATTTATACGTGGGAGAGCCATGCTTCGGCACAAATGCGCCGACTCGACCGGAGAAATACTACGTTCTCACAGAAAATCGGCGTGAAACAGCGCTTGCGCTGTGTTTCGCCGAGTGAAAGAGTTTACCGGAGACCCAATCCCCTACCCTATTCCCTTTCCTTCCCTATTCCATTCTCTTCCCTTCTCATCCCTACCCTCCCCTATTACCCTATCCCCTCTTAAAAGGCCGGCAACGCACCTGCAGCTCTTCTGATGCTGCGAGTGTCCATGGGCGACGGAAGTTGCTTTCCATCAGGTGACCCGTTTGCTCGTTTGCCCCCCTTATTTCATAAAAAAATATTTTAAAAAGGCTACAGTGATTATAATGCATTAGGCTCGAGTTGAAAGGTCGACACGCTTACGAGCGAAAACTCCAAAATGTTCAATAAAAGAGTAACAAAAACATTGTATATAGCCCAATAAGTGAAGAACATTTTATACCTCATGATAATTACGCCGACATTTTAACTAGTAGCCTGCGGGCATAAAATTTTATGACCGATGATGAGCATAAAAACTTTCTCCCGTCAGCTTTTTTACTTAATCGTCTAATAAATTTTACGTTCTTGTAAGGGTGACTACTAAATAGAAAAGGCTAAGTAAATTATTGAAATTACTTCCAACAAAAAATGGGTATAACCAGGCTATTTTATAACTATATATATTTTATAATTTTATAAGGCTGGATCTGTATGAGTCCGCGTAAACCCGCGGTTTAACCGCAACGCTGCGCCGGGAGATCACAAGTAATATTATGTAGCGTTTTACTTAGCTAAGCACCGTCGGCGCGCTGAACGCATGAAAATCGAGCCTAAAAGAGCGCTGACCTCCATTATACAAGTATGCTGGACCCTTTGAAATGACAGCTATTTTTTGTGCCTATTTGAAGCGGAATCAGCGCCCCCAATTCGGGGGAAGAGAACTAAATCTGACGTGAAAATGACGTTTGAAAGTCGCCATATTAGCGCTGATAGCAGTGGGAGAACTTAGAACCAATACTAGTTTCTACAATCAATAGCGATTAAGCGGCCATTTACAAGTTACGTCAGATTTAGTTCTCTTCCCCCGCATTGGGGGCGCTGATTCCGCTTCAAATAGGGACAAAAAACAGTTGGGTATCATTGGTCCAGCGTAATTGTATAATGGAGGCTGGAGGTCAGTGCTAAAGAGGCATTATTACTTTATTGACATTAAACAAACATAACTAGGAAATTTCAGTAATCCGTCTATGTGTTTATCAACTGACTTGACTCCATAGACATTTTTAACTTTGACTAGACTATAAAAAGTGTTAAAACTTTCCTTTTTTGTAGCTTGATGTTTTTCTTTTTTATAATAAACAAAGTGTAAATGCGCGTCATGCGATTGATCGCTCTCGTTCGAACTTCGAAGTAAACAAGTCAATCTCGCATGTATTTTCACTTTCCATTTTGGTTGTCAGCATTCTGCATTTTAAAATTACGAATAAAATAAACAATTAAAAAAGTATTTTTGGCTTTGCCCGAGTTAAAATGTGTAACTTTTGACGCAAAAGTCTACTTTATATAATAATTATATTATTCCCTATGTTCCCTTTATATTTTATTCTGTGCCAAGTTTGATAAAAACCGGGTAGGAGGTTCTTACAATGCTACATGTTGCTTCATTTCACTAATACCTACGATTAAGCTATGACGCTGCTCGTTCCTACGCCATGTTACAAATAACAAAAGTATTACAAACTCCTCCACTACGAATTGCTACGAAATACCATGGTGCTACGAAGTGTTATGGGGCTACGGAATGCTACGAAGCTATATGAAATGCTACGAAGCTATGAAATGTCTGTGCTACGAATGCACGAAGCAACGACATGCAAAAAAACTACGAAGTGTTTCAAAATTCTGCGGTGCTACGAAATGCTACGGAGCTACGAAATGCTATAGTGCTACGGAGCTACGAAACACTACAGTGCTATGAAGTGCTACGGAGCTACGAAATGCTACGGAGCTACGGAGTGCTACGCGGCTACGAAATGCTACGAAGCCACGAAGTGCTACAAGGCTACGAAATGCTACAGTGCTGCGAAGTGCTACGGTGCTACGAAGTGCTACGGGGCTACGAAATGCTACAGTGCTACGAAGTGCTACGGTGCTACGAAGTGCTACGGAGCTATGAAATGCTACGGGGCTACGAAATGCTACAAAGCTAAGAAGTGCTACGGGGCTACGAAATGCTACGAAGCTACGAAGTGCTACGCCGTAGCCATTACTTTAAAGTCGCTGTATTCGAGTGCAACTCAGATTTTATTGCCCACTACATTACACTGCTAGTATCACAATTGTAGTTAAAGTAACTTAAATTGTACTTTGTTTAAAGCGAAAAGGTAATAATAAAAAGACGACAAAATATAATCTTACAATATATGTACGGTTTCGATATATTACGCCTTAGATGCAGTTTCATTTTTAAAAAGGTTTTCTTATGAAATATCAAATCAACGTAAAATGTGGTGCGTCTTCAACGTAAAATTTCAATATCAATTAAAAAAGTTAAAGTCTGAGTTCTTAAATAGGTTTTATTTTAGATTTGAAATAAGACTTATTTAAGAACTCAGACTTCCTATTTTATCCAATACAATAACCAAGTTTACTAACTTCAAGATCTTATATAGGTTTAAAATAGCACAAATTACATTAAAATCAATACAGACATCATAGTAAAGCAATACAGATATGCCGTAACATATCAGTAGCAGAGACACGCTGTTACGTGTGACGTCATTCACGGGGCCTGACCCTCGTGCCGTGTCACTGACGCGTCTATGTATACAACTTGCAGGAGTAGAATCATAAATAAAAATAAATATATATTATATTTTGATTGTAAAGTTAATTAATTAAAAGTTGAAATTTTTAATGAATTCAGTGGCTTATCAAAATCGGTTTAAAATCACTGAAACTTTTTCCATTTTTCTGGGATAAAAATTATCCTATGATTTTGCTATGAAACTTTGAGTCCCGAAAAATTGATTTAGCGGTTTAGGTGTAAAGAGCTAATAGACGGACAGACATACTTTCTCATCTATAATATTATTATAAATTATTTTCTGTGTGCTGCATTCGTGTATATCGAGCTTACGTCCTTTTGCTTGAGCACGTTTGATAGCTGCTGTTGGCGATATAATTGTTGGTAATAAATAATAATCAATGTAATATCTGGTAACACTTAAAGTTGGCAACACTGTTATGTCAATTGTAATGGCGGCTTTTTTCCTGTTAACTTGGTTTTGGTTGCGTTGTAGGTTGTAACAGTAATTACAAATACATTGTGTTGTGTTAATACATATTAGTTTTTCTTTTATTCACCACATATACCTTCAGGTTATGCGGCCCAGACACAAAAATTGCTTAAAGTGAAGTCAGTGAAACTGCAGAAATATCGTTGGCGGCAAGGTGCACTTTTGGAGGTTATAAAAATCACACCGGCCGGCGCACGAGAAGAAATACTTGTGAACAGAAAAGTTGCAAGGAAGAAGCAAAGATGAGTGACAATATGATGCAGCAAGCAAGCAGCAGAAGTTAAAACTGGAATATCTGGAAATTTCAGACAATCATTTTGTTGAAAAGTCAAGGCCTGTACAATGTGGTTACGGAAAATAAGAAACCAACGAATGCAGATTTACAGGCAATTACCGAATGGGAGAAACAAGATGTGAAGGCACGAACTATTTTAGTTACAAGAATGTGTGAAAATGTAATGCTTCACATACTTTCATGTACTACTGCTGGTGATATGTGGTCTAAACTCATAAATATATATGAACAAAAAGACGAAACAAATATTCATATAAAGCAACAAAAGTTTTTCCAGTTGAAATATGATGAAAGTACAGAAATGTCAGTATTCTTATCTAAAGTACAAGAGATGCGTAATGATTTGAAACAGTTGGGAGAAAATATCTCGGACAAGTTTGTTATCACTAAAGTCTTAATGTCGTTACCAGAAGATTATAAGCACTTTATATCCGCTTGGGAGTCAGCCCCGGATGACAGACAGACCCTAGAAAATTTAATTGCGAGGCTATTAATAGAGGAAGAAAGATTGAAGGAGAAAGGAGGCCCGTCACAGCCGTCTTCATCAGGTTTTGTTGCAAAAAAAAGACAGAGAAAAACCACATACAGTGTTTTAAGTGTAAAAAGTTTGGACATTATCAGAAGGAGTGCAAATATAATCAAATGAGAGACAGTCGTAATAACTTTAATAGTCGTAATAACTCTGGTAATGTGAACAATAAGTGCTTCTATTGCGGCAAGCCTGGACATATGAAAAATCAGTGCCGTTACAAGAAAAACAAGGAAATTAATGCATTTGTGGTGTCAGGATTATCTGATAATTTCGAAGGTTATGAACATTCAAAATGGGTGGTAGATTGTGGCGCGAGTGAACATATGTGCAGTGACCGGAACTTATTTACTTCGTTCAAATCTCTGGATAATAAAGTTGTACTTGGCGATGGTACACAAATTAGTGTCCTTGGGATTGGTAAGATGTCAGCACAGGTGTCAGCATCCCAGCATTAAAAACAAACTTGTTATCTGACAAATGTATTACCGCCAAGGGATATGTCATCGTGACAGAACAGAATTGTTGTAAATTTATGAGAAATAACAAAGTGTGTGCTATTGCAGAAAGAAAAGGAAATTTGTATTATCTCGACCTATACAAGAATAGTAACTTACATATTGCGGAAACTACGATAACTGCACATAATAATCGAGTTAGTTTGATTGAATGGCACCAAAGAATGGCTCACCAAAACATGATTTACGTGAAGGATATTTTGAAAAACAACAATATAAAAGTGATTGATTCAAGTGATGGTGCAAAATGCGAAGGTTGTTTGACAGGAAAAATTCATCGTCAACCTTTTCCGAACAGTTTAAAAACTTGTGAATTGATACACGCCGATGTATGCGGTCCGATGGAGGAGTACTTGGTGGGAGGCTCTAGATACTTCGTAGTATTCAAAGACGATTATTCGAAATATAGACAAGTTTATTTTATCAAAGGAAAGCACGAAGTGTAAAAGTGTATTGAGAATTTCTTAAATAAATCAGAAAATGAGACTGGAAACAAAGTAAAATATTTTAGAAGCGACAATGGGTTAGAATTCATTTACAAAGATATACAGGAGTTCCACAAAAGAGGCATAATACACCAGCTAACTGTTCCATATACGCCCGAACAAAATGGGTCAGCAGAGAGAGAGAATAGGATACTTGTGGAGGCAGCAAGGACGTTGTTATGCTCGAAAAATTTACCAAAATCACTGTGGGCTGAGGCAGTAAACACAGCTGCATATGTCTTAAATAGAACTGGAAAAAGCTCGAAGAAAAATAAAACACCATATTCTTTATGGACAAATAAATTATTTGACTTGCACTCACTGAGAGTATTTGGATCAGATGTGATAGCTCATATACCAGCTAAAAAAAGAAAGAAGTGGGATCCTAAAGGTGAGAAAGGAATATTAGTTGGATATGGAGAAACTATTAAGGGATACAGGATTTATTTCCCTGATAAGAATAAAGTTGAGGTTAAGAGAGATATGGTATTTACATATGTGAAACATAACGAAGAAAATGAGAAAACTGTAAAATGGACAATAGAAAATTCAGAACCAAAAGAAACTGATGAGTTGACAGAGGAATATGTTGATGAAACATGCTCAACTTCTCGCATTAGTCAAAAACTAGTCGAAACTGTTGACATATTAGACGATAGTGACTATAGACCATGTGAAGAAGAATATGATAATGAAGAAACGCAAGCAAGTGATTCTGCTTTGACAACACCTGTTAATTCTCCTCAAAGACGTTATCCTCGACGTACTAGAAAGCAGACTGATTGTTTTTATAAATGTAACTATACAAAACTTTTAGATGAACCCAAGACTTATGATGAGGCGATGAAGAGGGAAGATGCAGCCTTGTGGACAGAGGCCATAAGTAAGGAACTGGATACATTAAAGATCAATCATACATGGGATGTTTGTAATGATCATGCAGGTGACAGGAACATAATAAGCAGTAAGTGGGTATTTAAAATTAAAAATGGAACTCAATATAAGGCTAGATTAGTAGCTAGAGGTTTTGAACAAAATGACTTAATATATTCATTTGAAATTTATGCTTCAGTGGCAAATTTATCTACTTTTAGGTTATTTGTCTCAATAGCTACCAAGTGGAATTTGCCTATTTACCAGATGGATGTGACTGGTGCATTTTTGTATGATAATATTGATGAGATTGTATATTTAGAATTACCAGAAGGGGCATTTGAAGGTGATAAAAATATTGTAAAACTTAATAAATCATTATATGGCTTAAAAAATCACCAAAGTATTGGAATGACAAATTTAATTCTGTTATAACAACACAAGGTTTTGTCAGATCTCAGAGTGATAATTGTTTGTATATTAAAATAAATTGTAATACTAAAACACATGTATTGTTGTATGTCGACGACTTGTTAATTTTTGGAAATAATAGCAATGAAATATGTAACTTTAAATTGTTATTAAACAGTGAATTTAAAATGAAAGATTTAGGGCTGGTGTCAAATTTTTTAGATATACAGATAAGACAGGATTTACAGAATAAAATTACTACTATGTGTCAAAAAGAATATCTTGAAAATGTATTATTAAAATTTAATATGCAAAATTGTAAAGGAATATCTACTCCTATGGACTTTAACTTTGATGTAAAAACTCTAGAACAAAATTCAGAAAATAATGTAACTGATAAAAACATTGAAAACACATGCAGGAAGATTATAGGTAGTCTATCATATGCAGCGTTAGGAACAAGGCCTGATCTGTGTATTTCTGTATCAATTTTAAGCAGATTTCAAAACAAATCAAATAACATGTTATTAGCAGCATGAAAAGAGTTTTGGAGTCCGTTGAAATGATAGGCAGATCTTTAGAAATTAAACTACCACATTTAAAACTCCACTAAAATATAATATTTATAAAAATGCGTGTTCACAAAATCTACATCTAGCTGAATTCCTTATAATAATTTTTCCATCTAAATTTTTACAGCAGCAATCTGTCAACTAATTGTCTTCTCGAATCATTTTTTTCCTCTCCAGCCTTAAAATAGAATATAAGCGATATTTACATAGACTATAAACAAAATTGATGATTAAAACTAACAAACATAAATATTAATTAGCATTAAGCTATAAGGTGCGACAGAGACGCCACAGAGTGTTAAGATATATAAAATTTACTATTAACTATAGTTTAATATATAAATGTGATAATGATTTGTTAGTTGGTTATTGCGATGCAAACTGGGGTGGAGATTTAAAAGATAGAAAATCAACTAGTGGTTATTGTTTTATATTTGCTAATTGTGTAATATCTTGGTCTTGTAAGAAACAGGCCAGTGTCAGTTTGTCATTGACTGAGTCTGAGTATATGGCCACAGCTGATGTTTCTTGGTTATTAAATTTGTTAAGTGACTTCGGTATAATGAATATTACTCCAGTAGAGTTATATTGTGATAACCAAAGTGCAATTATGGTTGCAAAAACAGATTGTGTCAAACGCTTGAAGCACATAGATATACAATTTATAAAATTAATATTGCAACAGCGTCACTGAGGAATCAAGAGGCCGCTAACTGAAGGCAGAATAATAATTATTATAGTATCTAGGTAAACGCAAATAGGAACAGGGCGGAGATGAGAAATAATTCGCATTTATACTTAGTACGCAAAAAACAATGCTACTTAGAAATAGAAAAGTGTATTATAAACTTACCAAATCTTGCCCTACTCAATTCTTGTCCAAAATAAGATGCTACTAAAACTCAAGGAACAAAATTTATGCAGAATATTATTTAAAGTTGCGGTAACCTAAAAAAATAACTCAAAACAGGCCTTATCTTGGGAACATTCACAAAAACCGATCCGAGGCTTCGTCGACTCGGAAATAGAGTTCGACCCTCATTTGTGAAAATACTGCCGGCTTTAACAAAATCTGAAGTTTTACTAAATATTGGGAAAAGGTTTGACGTTTTTTGCGAGTCGCTCCGACAGAGTTCCCTTTTTATTAGCTCGATATCCGTTCTTATCTTATCTAGTTGCGGGAACGTGAATATTTGATATCCCGCCACGATAGTACACAAGTAGTGCGCTCGTAAAAACTTACCACTTCATCGAGAGGGCTCGGGTGTGCTCGGGTGAGCTCGGGCCCGCTCGGGCGCACTCGGGCACGCTCGGGCGCGGTCGCGGCGCTGGGCGGGCGGCCCGTCAGTTACTGTTGGGCGGCGCGGCGACTCGACGTCGGCCGGGACGGGGAAAGCCGCGTTCGTCACCGCTACTAATTAATCCGACGAGCCAGTGCCAAGTTTTCGTCGTACAATTAAATTTTTCAACTTTTTGTGTCGAGTGGTGGTGTTGTGAGTTTAACCGACTGCGCTCGGAAATGATTTCCGGATTTTTTCAATTCGCGCCGACAGAGGTGAGAGTTTTAATTAGAATTAAAAAGTTTTAAGCGACTCGCTCGCGATGATCACAGTTTGAGTTTTTTACTTGTATACACTTTTTGGAAGTCATTATAAAAGTACAGTTAATTTTTATAAAGCGTGAAGAATATTATTTAACTTAAAATAGACAAACACAGGCAAAGTGTAGAGATTAGATGCTACTTACTAATTTTTTTTCAGAAAGAAAAAACCCTTTTTTAATTACAAAGTTTGCAATAATTATTACACTTTTAAAGTAATTTATGCTGTAATTTATTATTTTTTCAATAATTAACGTAACGTAAAGTAAGATAGTGACGTGCCAAATTCTTTACATATTGCACACTAAATATACAATATGTTTATAGTTTTTATTTTTTAAGCTGCTTTGACTAAAATTGATATTATGTCCTCTTACAATAAAATTTTACTAATTTAACTGTGCTTGGCTTCTAATACTATGCATAGCAGAGCAAGATAGGGTACTTAAAGTTCAGAATATATTAATAAATAAGGCCTCACACAATAGGTACACAATATTGCTTTTCCGTCCCCTACGCATATTATTAGAGACCTATCAGGGACCTATCAAACAGAGAGTGGTCACGCGTTCAAGCGTTCTGCGTTCGCATTTTGCGTTCGAGCGTTTAGTCATACAGGAAGAATTCTGACGCGTTCAGAACGCCCTCTGTGTGAGTATATCCATTATCCATACAAAACAAAATAAAGTACGCAAAACTGACCGCTTGAACGCAAAATTGCGTGATCACTCTCTGTCTGGTAGATCCCTTATATCTTCATTATAAATCACATCGTTACTAGCCACTTGCATCAGTCTACGTTAATGTTCTTTGTTAAAAGGATCAGCCTTCTCTTCAGAAAATGTGAAGAACTAGAGCAATAAATTCACTATACATAGTAAAATACATTTTAGGCTAGATATTAGCGAGCCTTAACCTAAGGGTCAGGGCATACTGAAACGAAAACGCAAAGTGACAATGTACATATAAAGGTACTAAAAATGTCGCCGCTTGACATCGCTAGTACTTAGGCTGGCAACATACACACGTTTTCCGTATTCGATTTCCTAATGTTTAATATCGATGAGACTAGCGTACACGTTTGTTTTTCTACACGCGCGAATGCGCCGGCTTGCATTCAAAACGTATTTACAGAATTCGCTCCGTTTGGAAAAAAAAAATGTATTTTCTACTGATTCTATGCATTTGCATTTCCGAATATGGAAAACGAATTCGGAAATTGAATACGGAAAACGTGTGTACGCAACCTGCCTTATTTTCACGTCGCGATTTATAAGTCAACTCGTTTTGGTGTGACTGACCCTAATATAATATAATCCGTAATTACGGTACTTACTACTTAGTCAACTTGCACAATGTCGATAGCGAAGTAAGTTACAAAATATCAAATATGAAATTTGATACAATACATACTACAGTCACTTAGCGACCCATGTCAATTTAGGAATTGACATGGGTCAACATGGTATTATAGGTAATATGCTTATTATTTTGTTACATTTCCGTCGAAACCATCAAATGTCTCAGTACCCTGAAGACTTACATCTGAATGAAAATGAATGAATGAATGAAATATTCTTTATTGTGCACACTTATAAAGATACAAAAAGAATACAAGAAAAAAAAAGACAAAATCTCTACAATCGACAATTTCAATCCTCTACAAAAGCATCCTTTTTAGCGTGAAAGTATTTACATGCGTGCAAAGTCCAGTAAACTATTTACAGAACACGGTCTGTTTGTACAACTCCAGTTTGTACCCGCAACTTTCTAACTACAATCACTACTGTAAGGAAAACTTCGTAAGTATTTTACACTCTTGTATCAGATTAAAGAGTGGTTAAAATATCATAGATTTGTTTTATTTGGTGAAAAATATGTTGATAGATGACAAAGTTGTTATGCCTATTTAAATGAAAACTATAATATGGCACAACCGAAGGATATAATAATTATCATAATATAATAGACTACAATAAGAAGTCCCATTTAGGTTAAGCTTAATTAGGGAAACATGTTTTTTCTCAAGCGGAAACAACCATAAATAATCAGAAAACATTGTTTCTAAAAACTTTGTAATTATACAACACTGCCATTAAATTTGTTGCAGGATATTTTAAAGCCTCTTGAAAAAAAAGAGTGAAAATAATAATAAGAGTCATTACGTATAAAGTTTTCAAGCGGCTATTTTAAAAGTTTACCTCAAAACTGCACTTAGCCGGGTCCTGGCGGTCCCCGGAGCCCTATTTAGCCGGCCTGACGTAAGTGGCTAAATTTGATTTCACCTGCCTCCCCTAACAGCTCCTGAACTTTGTCCAAATTAGTTTCACCGATTTGAAAATACTGAAACATAAGGTTAGGGTATTTCCAATCGTTATAAGGTGAAACATCCAATTATTTTTAATTTTAATTCTCTAACTAAACTTTTTCCATTTTAACTCTCTAAATTCTTGATACTCAGTCAGGGTGTTTAGTGTTTATTTTTAATCTACATAATACGAGGGCGGCACTGAAAATTTCGGGAATCAAGGAGGTGACACAACAGTACTATTTTAAAATGTGTTTATTGCTTTTCGAAGTATTATCCGCGAAATTTGACACATTTTTCCTTACGATGGAACCAATCATTGAAGCAACCATTCCATTCGGAAGTTGGGGTCTCGAAAATGGCCGTTTTGTAGGCGTCCACAGCTTCTTAAGTTAATCCAAATACTACCTAAAACGGAACCCTAACCAGCTGATTTTTTGTATATTTGTAGGTAATAGTTATATTATTTAAAAGTAACCTTGTCTTACAAATAAAACAATCCATATTTTAGGACCATCATGTCAAAGTATGAAATCTTTTCTATCACTGTTAGCTACCACTTTCGAGATCTTCAATAAAAATGTTGCTTGTCTTATCAAAATGAAGCTACACACAAAAAATTAGCTTGTCACAATCACAAAATCACAAAATCACAAAAAAATTTGTTCTAGGTCTTTCGTACTATTATAACTTATAACTTAGATAACACAACGCTTTTTGTTATGTGCATGCTGTATAACATTCTCTGGTATATATATATATATATATATATATATATATATATATATATATATATTACATTGTTATGTGCATGCTGTATAACATTCTCTGGTATATATATATATATATATATATATATATATATATATATTACATTCTCTGTTATTGTACATTTCTTACTAGGTAACTTATCTGTTATGTATTGTAAATTATATCTTATTTTGTGAACCTAATAAAAAATGCCACTATAAAGGTTCATACAAGAAAAAAAGTAGGTTAACTGCCAGCAATGGAGAGTCCAGGATAAAATTGGGGATTGTTTACAATTTGGACGGCAAGACATTTGAGTAATGCTAATTATTACGCTATTATTATGCAAACCATCAGAATATTTTGGAGTTAGAGTATTTCTTTCTAGTAATTCTTGAAACACAGCTTAAAATAAACAGTTATTAAATAGCTAACTGTAAAATAAAATTTGATTGCTCTAAATGCTAAATCAGTAGACACTTTCAAATTACGAGCAGAATATTAAACGCCCCTTCACAAAATGTTAAACTGTATCAAAACTGTTGTGAATTATAATTATTTGTGGATTGCGGGGACACGACGGCCCTCATATGTTAACCAGTTGCAGGTGAACTACGTAAATAGTCCATGTTTTAACAACATCATTATTCATCACTTCCGAATCGCGAATCGCGAATCGAGGCACACAACTTTATGATATAATAACCTCCTCCTTTTTGGAAGTCGGTTAAAAGTGATTACTAGATGACGCCCGTAACTCTGTTGCGCCAGAATTCGTGTATCGAAAAATAATCGGACATTATTCTGGGCTAAAATATATATTATACTATGTCCAGACAGACAGATATTTTCGCATATTTTATAATATTAGTATGTATGTTAACATTTGTATGAAACTCTGTGCGTTCTTTTCGTACCTCGTCATTTTATTATTGCTTTTGCCACGTGAACTGTGAGTACTAAAAATTTCCTAAGCGGTTTCGACGACACCAAGCCAACGCCAGCACAAGTAGGAGGGATGTATAGTGCCCGAGTATGTACGCATTACCCAAGAATACTCTCACTTTACGATGATTTAAGGATGAGAGTAAGGGAAGAGAAGGAGAGATAGAGAGTATTCTTGGGTACTGCGTACACACTCGGGCACTATACATCCCTCCTACCTGTGCTGGCGCTGGCTTGGTGTCGTCGAAACCACTTAGGAAATTTTTAGTACTCACAGTTCGCGTGGCAAAAGCAATAATAAAATGACGCGAAAGTGTGTCTGTCTGTCTGTCTATTACCTCTTCATGCCCGAACCACTGAACCGATTTTGCTGAAATTTGGTATGGAGATACTTTAAGTCCCGGGAAAGGACATAGGATACTTTTTATCCCGGAAAAATGTACGGTTCATGCGCGATAAACGAATTTTGGCGCAACGAAATTGCGGGCATCATCTAGTAAAGATGATGCCCGCAATTTCGAATTTTTTGAATCTTGGGTAAGAACAACACAAGACTATTTCTATAGCGGAAAATTTCTGCTCGAACGAAGTAACGGGCCACAATATGTAGTGAGCTAATATAATATTGCTCAGGAACTGTTCTGCTACAAAGAAAGATATTAAACGACATTAAGTGGCTCCTGTCTTGAGAAACAGATCTAAAGTAATAAGAGAAATTGTGTTTTTATGACCACTTATATTATACTGTCATATTAAATTAGCTCTCATGAAGAGCTAACGATACAATTCTTTCTCACATTAAATAAAACGCAACACAATATTATATTCTCAAATAAATACTAATTAACTACAAATAATGTTTTTTAGTTTTTTATCAAGTATTCCCAAATTTGACATCTGCGTGATGAACTATAAAAGCTAAGAATACCCTCTATAATGTTAGTTTTCAACCAAAAAAAAAAACAAAATCGGTCCACCCGTTTGGATGTTGCGATGCTCCGGATAGATATAGATACTGTGTGATACAGACAGACAAATCAAACTTATAACATCCCTCTTCTTTCGTCGAGGGTAAATAAAGTTTGAGTCATACACTTTGATTAGCATCATGTAAATATTCATAATCCCGTTTTTGCACCTTTTTGTACCTCAGAGCTCAGGACGGACTTTCATTAGTAAATAATTATAATTTAAGTCTCGACGCTTTCAACACGCTCGTTGTAATTAATGCACGGTACACACGGGATGATGATATATTATGCGTTTTCCTTCTCTTTTTGTATGAGTAAAAGCTGTGCTGCCGCACGAATGAGGCGGCTCGTTTACGATGACATTAAGCACTTAAAAAGTGGCGATAATTGTACTTTGTTAGATATTATATATTATTTGTTAGATAGTTTGATAGAACCGTACATTTTTCAGGCTCAAAGTATCGCCATACCAAATTTCAGCAAAATCAGTTCAGCGATTTGGGCGTGAAGAGGTAACAGACAGACAAACAGACACACTTTCGAGTTTATAATTTTAGTATGGATTTTGGTTTGATAATAAAATGGTGATGATCAAATAAATTAATTTGTTAGTAACCAGTTGTGGGTATCATGATTATCAATAAAAACTAGCTGTCCCGGCAGACGTTGCTTTGCCATAATATAAAGTATTTCGCCCATATTATTTTATTGAAGTGACTAAATAAGTATGTCGCCATGGCAACGTCGATCGCTATCCCGTCGCACAAACAATGGTCGCCATCAGTCTCAGGTTGTAATAATTTATTATTATTTATTCAACAAATGCACTTTATCAATATAATATAAATTGCCCAGTAGCCGATTCTCAGACCTACTGAATATGCATATAAAATTTGGTAAAAATCAGTAAAGCCATTTCGGAGGAGTTCGTGGACTAACATTGTGACACGAGAATTTTATATATAAGAAGAAGATAATATTATATGTATGAATTTAAGAAAGAAAACTTGTAATTTCAAGTTGCCTTGTCTTGCTTATCCTAAATCCTTGAACTATTCCTTAAACTATCAAATCTTAAATCATCTGTTCATTTGTATTCGATAAAGCATACGAAATAAATTCAACAACCAACATTGAACATTGCTATACAGCAAACATTTACGTAGCTTGTATAATTTTCCTCATACAAGGACGACATACATACATAATAACCATCCACGGAGGCTCCAAGTGTGATCCTGACATACATCGCTTCATCCACATTCATAACCCTATTACGCGCTCGCCTGCCTCGGCCCGGTGCTCAAAACACACAAATCACTAAAAAACTTATGCCACTTTATAAAGTTCCTTATAATATAGTGGCATAAGTCTCCTTAGCTCCATAATAATGTGCTTCTGAGACACAGAGAATTTAGGCTTTTATTCAAAATTGAAAATTGTATAATCAAGGATGACGCCCGCAACTTCGTTGCGTCAAAATTCGCTTTTCATGCACCAACCATACATTTTTCCAACGCCGCCGTGGTCCAGTGGTCTAGAGCGCTGCTCTGGACTCGGAGGTCGTGGGTTCGATTCCCGCATTGGAAACATGTTATTTCCAAGTTTGGTTAGGACAATGCACGCTGATCACCTGACTGTCTGACAAGTAAGATGATCCATGCGTCGGATGGGCATGTAAAAAGTCTGTCCTGCGCCTGATCTCTCGCCAGTCATGTCGGTCTTCCGTCCCACTGGGTTATGAGAGTAAAGGAATAGAGAGTGCTCTTGTGTACTGCGCACACACCTGGGCACTATAAAATTACTCCTGCTTTGCTTTGCTTACTTTCAATGAAACCGGCCACTGTCACCGAAACCGGTGTAGGGAGTATTATTATACATTTTTCCGAGATATAAACTATCCTATGTCCTTTCCCGTAACTAAAAGTACATATAAGTATTCCAAACATCAAAACCCGTTCAGCGATTTAAGAGAAAAGAATACATTCCTAGTATTTTTAATGTTAGTATAGAATTAATATTAAAAATGTGAAACGGACATTATTAAACACATTCCGACGAATGAAGTGGTGTATTTTTAACCAATTTATGCTATTGCTTAAAAATATATGAAAATGAACAGTTTTGAGCGCGGCGTGCAGCGACTCCCCACTCCGACTAGACCGGCTCAGCACAGCGCAGCCAGACTTCAGCACGGTGTTTGTGTGCGTGCGACTATGTGAATTATAATTGCATAAGTAGATAAATGCTATGCAATAGCTTCACCGCGGCAGTCCCGAGTGCCACCTGTTTTTCTTAACTTAGTAATTGTAATTTTGGCTATCCAATACTGCGGGCGCCTTATCTGTTTATTCAATATGTATGTATCTTCTTAAGTAGTAAATTTACTATAATCATACCGCTGGCCCCGGGCAATAAAGGCGTAATATCAAAAACAGTTTAGTTCAGGAGAGACAAAATAAGCTAATTTGTTTATAGTGCAGCGTACAGTGGTCCAAAACAAGCGTTTGAAGTGTCATATGAAAGATAATTATTACAATTTTTAAATATTTTTTTTAAATTTTACACAAAACGCTGCAGTGCCTCGATACGCTATTTGGACTTTACTGACAGAATAAATGCTACTTCCTGGTATAAATTGGTGAGTACTCGAGGGTTAATATACTCGGTTTAATTTGAGTTGATTGATTAAGAACATAAAACGGAAGGGCCTTTTAATTTATTCGGGTTACAATACAGCACTGCTAATTTTGGAATTAATATATTTTCGTAATCAAAGAGTGGCTTTGGAATAAACATAATATTTTATTTATCAATCCGCGCGTCCTTAGTGATTTTTTATATTAGCTTTCTTAAAATATGTTCATTTGCGTCGATTTGCGATTAAACAATTCTATATCACTTATAAAATATGCATTTCATTTCATCTTTACGACTTTTCCAATGTACAGGGATAAACATTGTGAGCGAATCCATTGTATAAACATTTATATCAATGAGTTCGTTTATAAGGTAAGGCTCAATATTTTATACACATTTTCATACCTTTCTGCTTAAAACAAATTTTGTGAGTGCACGAATTTGTCCTTCGTTATTATAAATAGAAGATGAAGTACGCGAGAGAGGAAAGAGTTACCTCGCTCAGCTGATGATGACAAATAATAAATGAACCCTGATATAAAGAAGCTCAAAGTAGGTCATTATTTTGTATTACAGTCGCTACTCGCTACTACCCGCAGTCACTCGTTATTTTAATTAAGTTCTGTAAAATAAATAATACGAACAAAGAATAGATTTTTTCATTAAAAAATATTAACTAGCTGCCGGCCTCGGCTTCGGTTACATCATCGCAAAATGGCGGAAGGCTGTAATATGAACTGGTAGAATTTCAGATAATATAGTGCGCTTTTACCTGCGATTACACCGCGTTTTACAGTGATTAGTTGTCTGATAGCATTCAGATTGTATCATAAGTTGTAGTTTTCTAAGTTTAGTTATTTTTATATTGTAAATGATCAACAAAATCATAAGTAGTAAGTGTTGTGGTTGTTATTTATTTTTTATTATTATCTGCCTTTGCATTGAATTAAGCAGCTCACATTTTTTCATTATTGATAATATTAAAAAAGTGAGATGTCAGACTGGATAAAAATCTAGTCTGATATCTTAGCTTTAAATCTTATATATCTTATATTTAAAGGCATTTCTCCACATGATGCAATGATTGATAACCAATTACTGTAATTGGATAGACTCGAGACGTTGTTCATGCAATCATAGACGACTATGTCCCTCTAGTCGTTCGTAATTGCTTGTATTGGCCATCTTGATCCAACGTCTCCAACATTATTTAAGTTAAGAACGTGTTACTTTTAATGTGAGTTAATTAAAGTCGGAGACGGGCGGCGGTTCAGCTGTCACTTAAGGGACAAATGAAAAAGATCAAAAGAAAAGGAATTCGGAATGGACTCGCTTCTGTTGAAACTGAATTACGCTTGTTGAACAAGTTTTCCCTCTTAAAATAAGTTATATTTTTAGGCAAAAACATCTTATTTTTCAGCAAGCCACGACGAATAAAAATATTCCATTATTTTATTTAGGTTTTGTCTATATTAATATTTTTAATGCTTTCACTTTTTAAGAAAATTGTAACGTCATTTTAAATGCCGAGTTAAACGAGGCCTGTTCAATTTTATGGTCTATTAATATTATGTTACTTCTTTTGTTCATTGCAATAATGCACGAAAGGTTAAACAATAAACGTAATTTGAACTAACCTAACGTTAACTTCCTTTTTAATAATTTATTACATTGGCAGAAGCCCCGAATATAACAATGCCACGGAACTTTCTGGTTAGAAATTGATTTGGAAGTTACATGAAACCTGAAATTTTGACAATTTCTGAGGCGCCAAAATTTAACAGCTGTGCATCAAATGAAGAATTTCTGAACCGCCGAATGAACGCCTAGAAATAAACGTATTCTTTTATCTGTGTACTTGTAACAAACGTACAAACGTATATACGTAGCTTTCACAATGGCTGCTGTTTTCGTAATGAAAACGACAACGTATTGCGGGCAAAGCCATCAGATGGACGTGTCGAGAGTGAAGTATGTTAACTGTATTAACCGAAACAGCGGATAAAAGTTTTCGTAAAAAGTTACCGATACTCTTTACTAATGAAATAATGTATATACGAGTGCTATGCAATAAAATAAACGCTATATTATGCGATGTTTTATTCTGTATGAAACTAAAGTATAAAACATATAATAATTATATGGGTAAAATGTTTGTTTTAGCGGTGCAGAATTTGTAAAAATGTGAAGAGTGATATTATAATAATTTTAAAGTAAGTACTAGAGATCGCCCAATGGTCGAAATTCGACCTTAAATCCTGGCCGTGTAGTGTTTAATCTATATCCATACTAATATTATAAATGCGAAAGTGTGTCTGTCTGTCTGTCTGTTACCTCTTCACGCTCAAACCACTGAACCGATTTCGCTGAAATTTGGCATGGCAAACTTTTTATCCCGAAAAAATGTACGGTTCCCGCGCGATAAACGAATTTTGGCGCAACGAAGTTGCGGGCATCATCTAGTCATTATATAAAAGGCTTTGTCCTGAATGACATGAAAATGGAATCACGCCACGGCCTAAACCAGTGATCGTAAATACTTGAAATTTGGAGGGAGTATTCTTCGTATAACGTAGGCGTGCGATAAGAAGGGATTTTTAGAAACTCCTCTCCTAAGGGTGTGAAAAGGGGAGATGAAGTTAGTATGGGATGAATTTAGTAATTAATATACGTCATGGTGAGGTATTAATTTACAGTGTTGCCAGAATTAGTTTACCCTGTGTTTTAGGCGAAATCTAGGGTTAAAGCAATTATTAGATATTATGAAAATGGAATTACGATAAAACCTAAACCACTGATCGTAGAGACTGAAAATTTTTGGAAGTGTTCTCCGTATGACGCAGACGTGCGCGGTACGATGTAAGGGATGTTCATGTTTCGAAAAAATATTATTAAGTTTTATAATAATACTTGATGTCCCGGCAAAAGTTCTTTTGCCATATAAAATATTTTAGTGAGGTGATTAATAAGTATGGTACCATGGCAACGTTCGTCGCTAGCCCGTCGCAATGGTCGTCAACACTCTCGAGTTGTAGTAATTTACTATTATTTATTCAACAAATGCACTCATCAATATAAAAAAGTAGAAAGTAGCCCAGAGACCAGACATACTATTTTCTTAGTCTATGCAGTAGGTAGCCGATTCTCAGACCTACTGAATATGCATAATACTTATAATATAAAAATCAGTGAAGCCGTTTCGGAGGAGTACGGTTTATAACTACCATACAATGTGTGACAAAACTAAGTGATAATACTTTAGGGTGTGTACGTGTTCCTTGTAGAGAGACGTATTTTTTTTTTTCACTTTTGTATGGCCAAGGGCCCGAGCGTCATCAGTTTCCTCATACATAAGTGAAAAAACAATTTTGGTCTTTCAGCGCTGCTATTTTCACAGTGAACTCTCTACAGTCTACGAGGAACACGTACACATCCTAAAGCATTATCACTTAGTTTTGTTACACCCTTAATAAGATTATTATTTTATGAGTAAATTATGTCTTGACTCTTGACTGACCTGACTAGCTGAAAAAAAGTAAGTAGCATTCTAAATTCGAAATTCAAATTTTATGCACAGTCAAACTCATTTCGAAATCTTCAATCTTCATATTTTATTTTTTGTCTTATGTGTTATTTGATTATCAATTTAAAAACTATATTTTTTTGTGTAATTATTAGATGTTAGTTAAACTGTGTAGGTTTTGAGTTTTTGTATTCAATTTGTCAATTTAAGTACTTATCTGGTTCTGATATAGATTTTTAGTTTTGTAGGTTAAACGGAGTATTAAACGTGTATAATATTATAAGGTAAGAAAGTTGTTTTTTTGGCTAAGGTTCACAAACCTTCCCCAGCAAGTTGCCGAAGTGACTGCCGGCGCCGTATCAAGCGCATCATTTTTATTTCATTTCATTATTAATGAAAAGACTTAACAGAAGGCCTACTTAGAAAGGCCTGCCTAAGAAAGGGGAGCTCGGGGGGCGCAGCCCCCCGCCAAAACTAAAACAAACACATTCAAGAAATTCGAAAAGTAGGTTAGGTTAGAACTTAGACCATAATACAGAGGGAGCCGAGCGAGCGCAGCAAGCGTGCTGCGGCAGCAGCTAGCGACCGTTATAAAAGAAAGGAGGGGCTCGGGGGACGCAGCCCCCCGCCAAAACAAAAACAAACACAATCCAGAAAGTCCAAAAGTTGGTTGGGTTAGAACTGTGACTGTGCTGCGGCAGCAGCCGGTGACCGTCACAAAACACGCTTTGCAAATTGCCGAGAGTAAAATATGATGTAGCCTCAGAATCCCGAAAATTTCAAAGATGAGTAGCTCCAATACTGGGGGGTTTCTCAGTGTGGATTTGGTACGGGGGGTGTTTCCCCTCCTCTCCCTTCCCCCCTCACCCCCGCTCGCCATCAATTTTGGGGTATGTTTTCGAACCTTTACCGTTTTTTTTTGGTTATTATTTGTTTTAGTGTATATATTATCTATCTATAGTTCTATAGGTATCTGCCTATCTATATCTATACATATATGATATAACATAATATTATAATAAAATTGTAGAGGTAAAATTTTTGTACATCTATAATATACATCTTCTATCTATTCATATTATAAAACAAATTCGCTTTTTTCCCTCATGTCCCTTTGTTCCTTTTAATCTTTAAAACTATGCAACGGATTTTGATGATTTTTTCAGTGTTAGATAGCCCATTTATTGAGAAAGGCTATAGGCTATATTTTATCACGCTAAGACTAATAGGAGAATGTGGAAAAAACGGGGGAAATTATTTATAAGGGCTTATCTCGCGAATTATTGGAGCAATTTTTATGTTATTTGGCACAAAATATAAGAAGTATACCACTTGAAGGATCATAGGCTGTCGATTTTAATCATTTATTCATTGGCTATATATTTTATACCCGTGCGACGCCGGGGCGGGTCGCTAGTATTTAATAAAAAAACTATAATCAATTTTCAATTTGACAACAATCTTCAGCCATAAATAAAAGAGTATAATCTATTTCTTATGTCATTGAATTCGTGTCCATATAATATTCTTGGATCCTAGCGTGCACATTGTAGTGTGTATAATATTTTTATTTATTAAAAAAAATGTATGATAAAAGCATAATTTCAAAATAATATTAGCTCGATCTACTCCTTCACCATATGAACTATAACTTATACACCATATATTTTTCGTCAAAAGGGAACCAAAGTTCGCTCACATATTAATAATTTAAAGTCCTTAAAATATAATAAAATTTGTATAATTCTGCACCGTTGAAACAAAAAATTTACGTATCAGCTATGTTTTACACTTGTCTGTTCGTTTGTACGGACAATCGGACATATTGAAACTAGTTTTACTATTTAATTTATTTTCAAGTGACTTTTACATTTTTATTTCTTGCTCCATCAACATTTCAATATTTCAAATCCCATCTAAATAACACCATTTACTGAGGTTTAAATATTTCCATCTACTTTTAAGTCACGACTTTCCGCTGGAAATGTCATTACTGACCAATTTCGTCTTCGCTTTCCTCAAGATTTCCCGGGAAATTCGTCGGCGGGGAAAATTGAAAGTTAACCAGTTACTACAAGATAGTTATACTGTAAACGCTTGAAGCTTCGGTTTACTTCACGGTTATAGAATGGTTCAGTTTATTACAGCTAAACCGCTTTTGCCAGAGACTTGGTTGGCCATATCTTTATTTAATTAGATAGATTTAGTTTGAGTATCAGCATATTTTTTCTTAACACCGTAATGTGAGTCGTGTTACAAAATGTGTATGTGTGTGTGTGATCGTAACACTTTTTATAAATTGTAACACACTCAAGCAATAATAATATTACTAGCTATATGACCGAGCTTCGCTCGGTATTCAAAAAGTTCAAAAAACACACATAAAATGACATTTTATGAAAATGATTCCTAGCTAGGTCGATTTATCGCCCCCGAAACCCCCTATATACTAAATTTCATGAAAATCGTTGGAGCCGATTCCGAAATTCCAATTATACCTATATATATATATATATATATATACAAGAATAGCTCGTTTAAAGATATAAGATATGGCCCTGTTTCACCTGCAAGCAAACTCGCGGAAGTCTTGCGTGAGTTTCTTGCAATATTGTTTGCATTTCGTACTAATTCCTGCAATTTATTGCTGCAATAAATGTCGTTCGAGAAGCTCGCGGATAATACTATCGTAACTTATCGCTGAGGTATTTACACATGAGAGCTTACGAATGTCGCGATAGGAACTATATCATTATTTTAAACATAAACACAAACCGTACGATAACTTGCTGCGAGATGTAGCAGTGAGATCTGTCGCGAGTCCATGCAGACGTATTTAGACATGCTTTCGCAACTACTCGCAGGAAGCGCTTGGCAAATTGTCGCGACAGCACTTGCTACGCGGTTTACACTTGCAAGCTGCTGTCAGACAGACTGTCAGACACTTGTCGCGACAGTTGTCTTGCAGGTGGAAACACGGCCTAAGAGTCTAATTCCAAATCTCGTGTGTCATTCATTTTCAGTCTGTCTTGCTTTTTTAAAACCGTGTTATATAATATTACAACTCATGTAATTTTTTTAAACAAAAAATAGAGTGTAAACAAGCAAACAGATCGCCTGATAAAAATATTTTATCTACCCACTTACAGCAACTGAGTCGCAAGCGAAGGCCTTGAATAACAAAACAAGTCAAGTGTATACTGAAAAGCAAAAGGGATTTTAAAATAAGCTCACGATTTAAGGAACACGCAAGCAAAGGTCGAGTCTGATTTACGAGAACTTCTCAGGTTGTACTTCCGGTGAAAGCTTCGCTCTTATTCCCGTAGTGTAAGGTTCAAAAAGCACTTTTATTTCGAACTTAAGCTTATATTTCCAACCCCTACTTTGACTCTTTCTTGTTGTTTTGTTCCAGTTATTTATAGCACAACAATTTCGCGAGATAAGCGGAAGAATGCGGATCAGCTAACCACTCTTAGGAGTTAATATTTAAATTGTTTCGTGTTGAAGTAAGAGTTTAAAACAAATGATTCTGATAGGGGAAGTTCACGAGGTAGATCGCGGTGCATTATTTGTAACTTGGTGTAACAAAACATAGAAATAATAATTTAGGGTGTGTATAAGTCGCAAAAAATAGAACAAAACTACCATAATCGGTAAGTCAGTGGAAATATAATTTTTGATTTCTTCAAATATCACGTGCATAGTGTAGGTCTTTCAAACTGTAATGTCGGCTGTACACTCTCGCCGAGAGCTCTCGGGCGAGAATCTCGTGCGAGAGCCCCTTGCCCGAGTGCGATCATGTACATTCTCGCTTAGTTCAATCGCAGTTATGAACTCAGAGAAGATGGACCATTATTTTTCTAAAAATGGCGAAAACGTATCTACGATCAATAATCACCATTCACCATTGCATCGAAAGATATCATTGTAATCTAAAGATCTATAATAATATTTAATTTTATTTCTCACAGTTAATGACTTATAATGACGTGTATTATTGTTATTTTTCCGTTCTACACTGTCTAGCGGCGCGACTAGTAGTGAAAAACGCGAGAGTGTACAGTAATGCGCTCGCTTTCCTCGCGAGACCCTTTGTCTCGGGCGCAAAATACCGACACCGGACCGAGAGGGTCCGAGACAGACGAGACGAGGCGAGCGCACCCATTTACACTCTCGCACTCGGGCCGCCTCGCTGTGTCTCGGCGAGAGTGTACAGCCGGCATAATATACAAGCTATACGTCATTAACCTGGCCCTTCAGCCAAGATCTTTTCTTTATAGAATCGCCGATCAAAATGTACGGAATTGACATAAGCGTTAAAATGAAATATGAAGTTGACGTTCGACTTCATAATGTCAATTCCATACATTTTGATAGGCGATTTTTTAAAGTAGCAACAAAGAAAAGGTCTTGGCTACAGGCTTTGGAGTCTTCAAACCATACGAACCTAGCCGGGAGATAATATAATCTGGAAAGTTTATTCGATAAAAAATTGAGATTACAACACCTACTCCGCTCTTTATTTCCTTATTAAAGTCTTCGATAAAGTGAAAAAGGGAGGATAATTCCCTTAACCTTTCATAAATAACGAAAACGGCAGCAGCACAAAATTAAATTTTAACTGAATGTTAATAACGGAGGCCTGACGAGCAACTTAAATGTATTCATAACGAGCAACGACGTACCAGATGCGGACGTCTTATATCGTTAATATTTTAAGATGAGTCTATTGTGATTTAAGCTGACATTAATTTGGTTGGCTGTACAAAATATGTTCTGTTAAGTTAAGTTAGTAATATTATTTTCTGTTTGTATACTGAATACCTTGTACTGCTGTTAATTGGCCCTTAAAATTAAATAAAAAATGTAGGTGCCAGTTTTCTGCGCCTTGTAGCTGAAATCATACCGAACGCAAATTGAATGTTTTGATGCGATTTAAGAGAGCTAAATAAAAATATATTTTATTGACTAGGTACTTAAAAATATAGCTAGATTTTTAATATTTTGCGTAGCGCAGCGCCGCTCTTGCAAAATAACCTCATGTTAGCATAGTTTGCAAGCTTATTATTGGTATCTTAATAAATACACTTAACACCTTGCGACAAGGTGTGAACTGTGAGATGAACATAACATTCCACGAGTCATATTAAAGTTTTCAACTATATTTAATATTTTATACCAGTCTTGTTACGCGATCTCTCTACATGCCGTTCATCAATGTCTACGCGCGACGATTCGAGGGGAAGAACATTATTTTTTATAAACTGCGATATCTTTAGATATTATACGTCAATGTAAGCAATTAGTCAGGTAGGCCGTGTGATTCGAAGATTTGACTTAATCCTATTAGTTTTTTGTCGCATTACACTTATAAGATTACATTTGCTTGACAAAGCAAACTGTGCCCCCAAATACTGTGTTATATTAACCGTAACTTTAAAATACTGTATATTGTGATAACCAATGTTATACTTCTGCCATGATCTTTATTTTATTTCATTTCATATGTCCGTGCCAAATCTTATTTATAGCGTTCCACAGTTTTAAATATATTTGCGTTTTTTTTATTTTTTATTCATATAATATACAGTATAATTTCATAGATTTCAGCACAAATTTCAACTTGACGACCCTTTGACGACCGCTGTGGCTCAGTTGGTGAGCACGTTGGTAGCTTGTGGCTATATAATAAATAGCCTAACATTCCTGCATCGCGCTATTGAAGTTTTCTAAGTGCGTTGGTATACGACAGCTGAAATGTATTATTTGGGCTTCGGCCTGACCGGGCATACCGAGGGAAGGCCTCCACGCATATCCCACAATGATTGGTGACCCTTGACAGAACACGCCTCGTACATCATCATCACTCCCGCCCCTTCGCACCAAAAACACAAGTCCTTCAGGTACTTACCACGGGGCCAGACTAACAACGTGGTGTGAAGCGTTCATAGATATTTATTATTAATATATTAAAACTTATTGGAGTATTCCATTTCACTGCACAATACAGTATGTTCGATATCTAACAAAATATATAACATATACAACTACATAGATTAACTTGTTACGGTAAAATGCTCAAATAATACTTAACCAACAAACGGATTTTCAAAGTTCGTTAATTTTGAGTAAATTTATTGTTCTCGTCTGTACAATTAGTAGCGAATTTGTCCCAAATGTACGAGCACAGTCACACACCTGAAGAAACCTCCTTTTGAACCCTATTCCTCAGATATTACGATCGAAACGTGGCAGCACTGGCTTCTCGCGACTGTACCTCAGTGGCTTCATTATTATAATGTTCTCGGCCCAGCAAACACGGTTCTGTGAGTGAAATCGTAAATAATTAAAACGCCGAGTAATTTCACTCAAAATGCTAAGTATTTTGATAACCGCCTTCTGAAACTTTAAGTAAGTGGCTAGGGGCTAGTACACAGAAATGAGGCAAGACGAGTGGCGGCGATCCATAATAAATTGTCAGCAGCTACTTGCCATTTTGATTTTGTATTGCTTCTATCCATTGCCTCGTTTCGTTTATTGTAAATTGATAAATACAAGCACTTCATAGTTATATGGCGGTATAAATAGCGCTACAGTTCTGCATCGCGCTATCAAAGATTTCAAAGTGTGTCGGTATCAATGACAGCTGAAATCAATCACGTGTGCTTCGGCCTGATCGAGCATAACACCTCGCTCGACCGGAAGATCTTCCAATGGCGGCCACCACGCATGTACTCGCAGTTATTTAGTGTGGGTAAATATATTTTTATTACTGAGGGTACTTATAAGCAGCATTTTTTTAATAAACCGTTAAAAAACCCCGGGTATGCTGAGATTGCTGAGGTTTAGTGCTTTGCTTTTTAGCTAAGTTTGATCACAGTAGAAATATTGATTCAACACTCAACAGTGTCCAAACTGTATAAGTTTTATCGTAACGTGTAACAGGTCTTACACGGTACACAACTGTAGCGATCTCCGATTTTCAGCTCGTAATAGGTCGCTGAAAATAGTTTTGGAAAATATTCCGAAATGGAATTTGCGCAGAGTAAATGTGTAATGTGGGGGTAAAGAGAACCGCTTAATATACCAGCTGCACTCCACCGAGGGAGGCAAATATTTTATATTTATCCTTAACACACAGTTGAAACATGGCTTTTGGTTTGAAGATAAATCAGTTTTGCTGCCGAGTTTTTGTGTTATACTATTTTATGTATCAGGGATCTCATAAGCTGGTCGACAGAGTAATTAATTTGTGGGGATTATAGGCAACGCGCGGAACAATGGTGCTGCAAATTGGTGCCATCCTAAATTTGCTTTCTATTATTCACTTTACACAAGAACACAATAAAATTATGAAGCTAATTTATGTGACTAAGCTTCAAAAGAACAGAGAAGAGATAAAATCGTTGTCTAAAAAAAGCGGCTTAGCAAATCGATTGCTTTATGTTCCTTGACTTAAAAGTGTATAAAGAAGTTTCTGTTCAAAATCTCAACACAACATTATACGAAATAAAGTCCATTAGCGTAATACGGATATTGTCTACCCAATAGAGATGAGGCCGACAGCGGAGTCGAGATAATAGCTGCCACAAGTTCACCTGTTGAGAATTCCGCTTATGTTGTGAGAATACGACTACAACTACAACTACTATATGACAGACTAGATGACGCCCGCAACTCCGTTGCGCCAAAACTCTTTATTGCGCGAGGACCGTACATTTTTTCGGAACAAAAAGTATCCTATGTCCTTTCTCGGGAATCAAGGTATCTCCATGCCAAATTTCAGCAAAATCGGTTCAGCGGCTTGGGCGTAAAGAGGTTACAGGCAGATTTGCACACTTTCGCATTTATAATATTACGAGCTTTTGCCCGCGGCTTTGCTCGCTTTAAGAAGTATTATATACAAATTTTCATCCCCTATTTTAACCCTTTGGGGTTGGAATTTTTTAAAATCCCTTCTTAGCGGACGCCTACGTCATAACATCTACCTACATGCCAAATTTAAGCCCGATCCGTCCAGTGGTTTGGGCTGTGCTTTGATAGATCACCATGTCAGTCAATCACCTTTGAGTTTTATATATACAGGGTGCAATTAAACCTTCCTGCTAAATTTTTTCCAGGGCTTAGATATCATTATGAGAGAGTGAAAAATAGGACGTAATTTTTTTTTCAATGACATATTTTATCCCATTTAAAATCGTTGCAGAATGGTTACTCGCGGCGCGGGGTAATGATCGGGGGTGACGCGGGATGAGGCACGCGCGCGGGGGCACGTCACGCGCGGCCGACGCATCGTGTCTATTAATTATAGTGTTTTTTAGGATAACTTTCGGAAGCTATTTCTCAACATTTTAGTACTGAGTGAGTATAAAAGAAAAAATACGTGTATTTTTATTTTTAACTAGGATTAATGTATCAAAATTTGGCGGGAAGGCTTAATTGCACCCTGTATAAGATATTAGTATGGATATTATATGAAGTGGAAATTATAAGACGTGTTATCCTATGAATAACGAATTTATATAAAACTAGATTCCCAGGACTCAAAGCATCTCCACACCAAAATCGGTTGTGTGAAGAGGACATACAGACAGACTGTCACACATTCGCATTTATAATATTCGTATGGATATATGTAGAGTGGCTTACAGTCCACAGGTTAAGCGATCAATTCCAATATTTAATTAATCTTAATGAATAAAACAAAAACAAAATAGTAAGGGCAAATAACTGTGGGGTAGTTCATTGTAGTCATACTGTCATACATTGGAATATTAGATTTTTTTGCAAACACTATATTGTACTCGGCGAAACATGGCGGTAGCGGTCATTGACTCCTTGTCAAAAACTTATCATTTTCTATACAATGCCGCGATTGACAATGAAGTGTCAGATGTTGTCAATCGCAGCTTTGTATAGAAAATGGCAAGTTTTTGACAGGGAGTCAATGACCGCTACCGCCATGTTTCGCCGAATACGGTGCAGTATAGGAATGCACATTATTAATTAGTTATTACGATACTTTCTAAACAAGAAAATATTATTACGATGATAGATATTTTTCGATTTTTCGACAAACCTAGTCTATGTCCTTTAACGTGGCTTTTTTCTATGCCTGTGCCAAATTCCTCCAAAATTGGTCCAGTAGTATAGTTTCCAAGCTTATTCCAAATAAACGTTTCTCTTCATAACATTAAGACGAATAAAATAAAAGGAAATAAAACGACATTGAAAACGACGACAACTGAAAATATCCGAATAAGAAAATTGATAAAACTTGTAGCCGAGTTTGAAAATATCTGTAACTGTGAATCTTTTGAGTTTAGCGTCGAATAGTCCGTTTAGTCTTATTTTACTTCTAACTAGAACCTTATATCGTCCGTGTAAAGACTATTCCCATGAAAACTCCGGGAAAATACCTGAGAATGGACATTGGCCTGCTCGGAACATGTCCGCTTTTATTTACTCTTACCGTTGGACTTTTATGTTCTACGGTAAATGTTCTTAGTCCTTTATTCATTCCTAAAAAGCTTTTGTAAGACTTTATACGCCAACGAGTTAAACCACTGTAGTGTGAGAAAGAAGACAGAACCGAATGTCCAATTACGAAACAAAAAATGTTGGGAATCGATCATTTAAGATAATATCGTAAATGACATGTCCCAATATGAAGAAAACGAGCTACAGCCTACTACAGATCATATGATGGTAGTAGAATGCTGCTGCCTATAAAAAATCTTTACTTAAAATCTTAAACTCTCTTAGGCTTTTTATGCATGCAGATACCTTAAGTCGTGGAAAAGGACATAGGATATTGTTTGTCCTAATGGAAATATATGGGCAATAATTATGCGCAATAATTTTGTCGCAACATCGTTACGATCAGACCTTGTAGAAAATAATAATCATATTACTGGCAAATGGCAATTTATCCATAACTTTTTCTTGCGAACGAAAGTAATATAAAGTTGGTGGATGAAATGTTATTACTTACACGATAACCACAGTTTATGTAAATACGGGCACGTTACGTAAGAGCTACGTCCGTTTCCGTGAAGTACGCTGGGTGGAATGCAAATATAGTTCTTCCTATCGTTCTACATATTTTGTTCGAACTATACCAATAATATATTATACTATCACCGTAACTGATAAAAATACTAGATGACGCCCCCAACACTCTTGCGCCAAAATTAGTTTAACGCGCGGGCACATACATTTTTCCGGGACAAAAAGTATCCTAATATGTCCTTCCTTTACGGGGAATCAAAGTATCTCCGTTTTCCATGACAAATTTCAGCAAAATGTGTTCAGCGGTTTGGGCGTGAAGAGGTAACAGACAGACAGACAGACTAATGTAATACATAATTAGCATTCTGTCCCGCGAGTTCCCGGTTCCCGAGACTCAAATTATCTCCATACCAAACAGTAAAATTGGTTCAGTGGCTTGGGTATGAACAGATAGACAGACACACTTACATTTACATAATATAATATTATTAGTATGGATTAAAATAATTCATAAGCTACAAGTAAAACTTTCTCCTTGTCTGTTAAGGCCGTCACCCGAGCAAAGGACCTTGGCCATACATTTGCCGCGTTGCCGAGATCGCGCCAAAACCCTATTATTTTTACTTATCTTAGTTCAAAATTGTCCTAAAAAAAATTTAAAACGGGGAATATGTACTTCATGATATTGTCGATCTATTGGCGTGAGTTTCAAATAAAAGTAATTTGTAAATGCTAAGGAGATGCTGAATGTATGCTTGAATTTTAATAAATTTGTATTACTTTGGAAGCTGACATCATGAGTATAATAAACAAAAATAGAAAATTTAAAACGGGGAATATGTACTTCATGATATTGTCGATCTATTGGCGTGAGTTTCAAATAAAAGTAATTTGTAAATGCTAAGGAGATGCTGAATGTATGCTTGAATTTTAATAAATTTGTATTACTTTGGAAGCTGACATCATGAGTATAATAAACAAAAATAGAAAATTTAAAACGGGGAAAGGAATGATGATATACTGAATATTATTGCTGTATTTTTATTATAACTTTGTAGCTTTCAGATTATGAGTTTATAGGGTTTTAAATACGGTCAATTACGGAATCTCCGTAGGGAATGCCCTTAATGTACATTGAAAAGGGCGCTAAATGGACTAGGGCAAGATATTGCGTAGCGTATTTAAATCGTACTACTATTTTTTTAATAGTGGGTATTTGGATAGTATATCGAATTGGCACTGAACCATTTAACCAATTTTGAAAAAAAATCAGAAGTTCTTAAGGACTACTTCCCAAAACGGTGGTGGGTTAATAGGACAAGTCTGAAAATATTTGTTGTTTCAAATTCTATACTAATATTGTAAATGCAAAATCTGTCTATCTGTCTATCTATCTGTCAGTCTGAGTCTGTGTGTCTGTCTGTCTGTCTATCTGTCAGTCTGTCTGTTTGTCTGTCCATCTGTCTGTTCATGCTCAAGCCGGTTCAGTAACCGATTTTACTGTTTGGTATGGATGGAGGTACTTTGAGTCCCGGGAAAGGACATAGCATACTTTTTTAACCGACTTCCAAAAACGAGGAGGTTATACATTCGGCTGTAGATATTTTTACTGTGGAAAAATTTACGGTTATCGTGCGATAAATTTTTGGCGCAAAGAAGTTTCGAGTGACGTCTAGTTTAGAAATTTGAAATAGTATATTACGCACCTAGGGCAGGAAAATAAGAAATGTCTCAGATCATATGTAAACAAGCATGTGATCTGTGGCTTTCTTATTTACTGCCTATAGTGCGTATACTATTTTTCTCATCGACGGAGGCGGAAAACGGCAACATCAGGTAAGTGCAGTGGGAAGAAAGTTGAGGTGAGAAAAAGAATTTTTTCAGTGTATAGGACCTAGGATTTAGTGCATATTGTTTATGCGTCTGTCTGTCCTTGTGTAGCCGGTCAGTGTACGATGAGGGGAAATCCTGTTAGGCGATAACGAGCTCACAGAAACTGGCACGCCTGTAATAGCGTTAGCACTGTCATCACTATCATCATCTTTATATTAATACTATAGTATCTATCTACTTATAAATTAAAATGAATTTTGATTTTTTTAGTCTCACTAAAACTCGAGAAAGGTAGAACAGATTTGGCCAATCTTCAAAGTCTTGAAATATTCGTTGGTGTAAGGTTTATAATAAGAGAGAAATGATACGATGTTTACAATAATATATTTAACAGATCTTTATATAGACGATCAGGCGCACGCACACATAAGCGTGTTCTCAGACTACTTTAACACGGCGACTTTTTTGTAGTGCTGCAATCGCGCGTTTAACGTACCACGATTGCATCGCTTCTAATGCTTGTTGCGCGTTAAAGATGTGTCACATGATACATCTGTAACGCGCTTCTGTAGAGATGTTAACGCACCACCAATACGCGTTTTATCAGACTGTCCGTCTGGCCTTTTGTTAGGTCGCATAACTGAAGGACTTGTGTTACGATAAACAGACAACAAAAGGAATAATACGTTAATTACATATATATTTTATTTAAAACCTTCGATACGCACTACGCTCATCGTTTTAATTGTAACAAAATCATAAATAATTTCACATTACCAACTCAATACAATAATGACAATGATTAATTCTGTATTTTTACCACGCCACAATGGAATAGTACATAATTAATTGTAACATGGCGGCATTGATTCACATACTTTACAACTTCGTGACCCAAGCTTGGAGCTATGTTTAATATTAGCTTGGTATATTGTTATGTCTAAACTTCCACACGAATATAAGAGCAAAATTGTATGTCAGTCTGTCTGTAACCTACTCATGTTCAAGCCGCTTAGCCAATTTTGATTGATTTTACTGTACGTTTTTGCAGCTGGATCGTGCCGTAATACGTATAACGACTTACCGTTTTCAAAAACAGAGCCGTTTTGAAATACCACAGTATCAGGCTGTATTTGGCCGGTTTCTCATCTCACCTCCACGGTGGAAGACCACTCATCACCTTGATGAGAGGCAGTCTTCCACCGTAGGTTTTTTACGTAACTTTCTGCCTCGCACAGTTAAATTCTGGAACGAACTATCTTCTTTGTCTTCAGTAGTATTTTCTGACCAATACGACCTGCAAACCTTTAAGAACAGAGCGTATTCCCTCTTAAAAGGCCGGCAACGCACCTGGAACTCTTCTGATGTTGCGAGTGTCCATGGGCGACGGTAGTTGCTTTCCACGGAAGTTGTGACCCGTTTGCTCGTCGCCCTAAGGGGCTTTTTTTAAAAAAATGAGCCAATCATTTAAAATTGCATTCCATCGCCTCGCCACGATGTAATGTGAACAGAACAGAACATATAGAACCCTAGAGTGCAGAATTTAGTTACAAAAACGGAGTTTAGACTCGCAGTTAAATCTGTCGATGTGGATAAATCTAGCGGATAGGAACAAAACTCCACTCGGGATTAGTAAAGTTATCCCAACAGTGGGACGGAATGGCCAACGCGGAGACACTTATTGAATTATTCCCGAAGTTGAGCTATTAGGAGCATACATCAGTAACGCCCCGCACACACGCGCGATCAAACTATTGTGTGCAAATCCTGTGTATGAAAGAGTATAATTATGAGTGACTAGATGCCTATTCAGTTGCCCCAAAATTCATTTATCACGGGAATTCTACATTTTTACGGTTTAAAAAATCCTATGTCGATTCCCGGGACTTAATGTATTATATCCATACCATATTTCAGCAAAATCGGTTCAGCGGTTTGAGCATGAAGAGGTAGTAGATAGACAGACAGACAGTTATACCCCCCCTAAACGTATTTAGAAGTGACTCTCTTTTCTGTGTTAAAAACAAAGTTGGCTTGCACTCCGGGAGTGCCGGCAGAAGTGAAAACTTGATTATTAACGTTGTGCATTATTTTTTTAACCCATTTTTTATGAAAATCAATTTAAAAAAAACTATTTTTTAATTAATCGAAACCCTTACAATCGATTAAATAATATCGACAATCTAAATAAAACCGACTTGTATTAAATAACTCTTACTCTTTAATAGTGCTATTTTCAGAATTCGTCTAAATCTCAGTAAACTAAGGAAGAGTAACTCCGTCAAAAAACATGCTCCAAAATACTTGTCAAAAAAGAGGTTCACTTTTCATACATTTGCAATATTTAGGTGACCTTGAGCGGTATAAAGGCTGACGTTACATGACAGTTCGAATGGAACCAAATTTAAAACTGTATTAGTATGGGAGTTACATTTCCTTAGTTTATATTATTTGTAGATCGAAACCCTTACAATCGATTAAGTTTTTAACCCATTTTTTATGAAAATCGATTTTTAAAAAATCGATTTTTTTAATTAATAGAAACCCTTACAATTTTTTTAACCCATTTTTTATGAAAATCGATTTTTAAAAAATCGATTTTTTTAAGAAATCGAAACCCTTACAAAATATTAAATTTTTAACCCATTTGTTATGGAAATCGATTTTTAAAAAAACGATTTTTTTTAATTAATCGAAACCCTTACAATCGATTAAATAATATCGACAATCTAAATAAAACCGACTTGTATTAAATAACTCTTACTCTTTAATAGTGCTATTTTCAGAATTCGTCTAAATCTCAACTATTTCTGTACATACTACAGTCTTCATTACTTCGAAGTTGGTACCAGCTAATTTAATCGTGAGTTCAGTCAATGTCAGAATATCTGAAACTTTTGGTACTGGTACCGACTTCAAACTAATGAAGACTGTAGTATGCACAGAAATAGTTGAGATTTAGACGAATTCTGAAAAAGGCACTATTAAAGAGTAAGAGTTATTCAATACTTTTTAGTTCATAATATTACTATTGTTTTTACCTTGGAAGTCGGTTTTAATTTTTTTGTTAATAATAATAATTTCACTCTTTTTAGTTAAGTATCTACAAAATAAGGCTTTATGCGTAAATAACCAATACGAATGTTAACTATTCACATTATGTTATTGTAAGCGAAATTGTGGTAAATGCTTGCAGTTATCTAAGCGATGCTGTAATTTCCAAACTTTTATCTTTAAAGATTCAGGAGTTCTGTTCAAAACGTTTTCAACCTTTTTGGAAGTTTATTTTTCTTGATATTTTAAATATGACAAACTCTGAGATGTGACTTGTGTACAAATTGTGTATGAAAAATGGTGTATTGAGAAAGAGTTTAGAGTAAAATAATGTGTATTGTGTTAGAGTTTATTGTGTTATATGAGTTTAAGAGTTACAGAGATAATATGAGTGAAAGTAAATAAAGAATATTAAGAGAAATAAGAGTGTTTTCTATATGAGTTTAGAATTCGAGTTGAACTGAGCCTACTTTCGTTCAAGTTTTGTTCAGCGCTTTTGGACCAAGAGACACCTTTGTATGAAATTTCTCTTATTCGTAACATAATATTATGTTTAATTTACTAGAAACAATATTTTTACCACTATGAGTGTTTTGATGAATATCAAGGATTTCCCTCGATTGCTCATAGATCCCATCATCAGCTCACCACTTTCGTAATTGTTAAGTATACAAAATTAAGATTATATCCTATACAACAACACGAGAAATTTGAAAATCTGTCCTCAAACAGCGAAATCATCATCAAAAACATCTGCTTCGATGCAAAATATCACGAAAAGTACCAATAATTGGGACTTAGTGTGATGACCAATGGTATGATTATGGTTGTGATGATGATGACTAATCAAATTGATGTGTTAGCTTACGCTTTTAGTTGTTTAAACAACGCCGAAATCCCCGAACCTTTACCTATAAGCATTCAAAAGTTCTGTTCGGTACCTTTGGATCCAGGGTATAACCTGGTGCAAAATCTTACTTTATTGGTAGCATTGACCTCGAATGCTTTAGAAATAATTAAAATCACTATATGCTTCCATACAAATTTCAAGGATTCCCCTCGATTCCTCAAGGATCCCTTCATCAGATCACCACTTTTGTGAACATGGTACCAAATTAGAGTTGAACGCTATACAACACAAAAAGAATTTTGAAAATCTGTCTTCAAACAGCGAAATCATCATCAAAAACATCTGCTTCGATGGAAAATATCACGAAAAGTACCAATAATTGGGTCATAGTGTGATGAGCCATGGTATAATATGGTTGTGATGATGATGACCAATCAAATTGATGTGTTAGCTTATGCTTTAAGTTGTTTAAATAACGCCGAAATCCCCGAACCTGTACCTATAAGCATTCAAAAGTTCTGTTCGGTACCTTCGGATCCAGGATATCGACCTGGTACGAAATCTTACTTTTTGGTAGCATTTACCTCGAATGTGAAGCATTCACATCAAAATCAGCAAAAAATCAAAATCACTATATATTTCCATACAAATTCCAAGGAGTCCCCTCGATTCCTCAAGGATCCCATCATCAGATCACCACTTTTGTGAACATGGTACCAAATTTGAGTTGAACCCTATACAACACAAAAATAATTTTGAAAATCGGACGACAAACTGCTGAGTGATCGGTGAACATACATAAAAAAAATACATACAGCCGAACGTATTACCTCCTCCAACAGTTTAGTCCTGCTGTTTGCTAAATTCACAGAATTTTCACTAACATTGAAGTTACCTAGTTCAGCAGGTTAAACTATATACCTACAAGAATCCATACTAATATGTCGTAATGCGATAGTTTGTCCGTCTATCTGTCTGTTAGCTCTTCACGCTTAAGGGGCCGGGCTACCTTCGAAATTCTAATGCTACGTTTTGATGCTTGCCGAGCCACGGCAAGCCTCCACAAATTTCGCTTTGCATTTGCAAGTCGTTTTCACGCTCGTGAACGCGTCAGTGTATTACGTACATGCCCTTTGATCTCTGTCCAAAAACCGACACTACTCGATCGTCTACAAGCGTCTGCAAGCTCACGCAAGCCAAGCCATTTCACTTGTTTTCACGCTCGGGCTTGTGGAGGCTTGCCGTGGCTCGGCAAGCATCAAAACGTAGCATCATACATACGTAATATCAAAATCATTTTCTCATACGAAAATATTTAAAATGTTTGAGTTATTTTTCAGCTTAAAATAGTAATTGCCTAGGTTCCTGCACAATTTTTTTTTACAAAATATTTAAATACCAAAAAAAAATTTTGTGTTTCAATATTTTGTTGTAAATTTATTACAAAATATTTAAACACTAAAAATAGAGTAAAACACTAAAACATATATAAATAAATAGTAAATTTACTACAAAATATTTAAATACAAAAAAATATTTTTTAGAGTTTAAATATTTTGCAGCATATTTTTGTATGACAAAATGATTTTGGTATTACGTATGTATGACAATTTCGAGGGTACCCCGGCCTCTTAAACCATTGAAGCGATTTTGATGCAATGAAAGGTAGACTTTTAGTGTCTCGGGTGTCATAGTTAAGGACTTTGTAATTTTATTATACCTTCTGATTTCAGATTAACTAAAATAGCATTTAAAACAAACATTTTTTAATCTGTGATATATAGGGCAGACCATAAAGGTAATATACCTATCGGAATAGAGAAACAATCCCGAGCTGTCAAGCTTAACCAAAATTTGATTTACATCTGTGTATACAATTATGTTTACGTGTGCGTGTCAGTGATGTACAAACAATAAACATCTTGTAATTCGACAAAATATCATGGAAAGTAATTGTAAGATTGTAAAAATAATCAAATTGGATACAATAAAACTGCAATAGATATATAATTAAATTGTAATTTTGAAGTAAAAATATGACTTTTCTTCAAAATGCTTGCTGCATAATTAAGTATGCATGAATTTTACTTCGGAGTCCAGTTTGGACGGTTAATTATTTTAAGCCATGAATTTCTGGTATCCAGGTCAGCAGGAAATCTGAAAAATTGGCCAAGTGTGAGTCGGACTCGCGCGTGAAGGGTGACCGGTTTCAACCGGGCATTTTCTAAAACCCGGCACGATTCGACACGACAGGTTACGTCACGTCACATCAGTACACGACACAACTTCACTAGATCCTATTAATTTTCAATTCACTCTCAATGAGCCCTTTTATTTGATGCCCATCTTGCAGAAGTGCTTTTAACCAACTTTTAACTATTCCCCTATCTTGGATGAGCAGCCATATTGGATGTAGAATGACATTACATCTGTGGAAATGTCAAAAGTCTTTTACTATAGCGGCAGTAGTTCTTGTTATACAGCCTGGAGACAGACAGACGGACGGACGGATGGATGGATAGACGGACAGGCAACAAAGTCTTAGTAGTAGAGCGGGCTGCGGGACCCCACTACTAGGACTTTTTACCCTTTGGGTGCGGAACCTTAAAAACGATAAATGATGTATGATAGTATATTAATATATTTAAACTAATTATAAACTACGGATGAGTATGTTATCATTTCAACATTCCTAAATAATTAGTATAGGTACTTTTAACTAAAAAATATTTTCATATCGATACTACTGATCGATAACTTGATGCAGCCCTAGTGTAAAATAGATGAAAATTGTTTACACAAAATATCCTTAAATTGTGCACCATGGCTAGTCAAGTTATGTTTTCCATATAATTAAACATATATAGAAGTGAATTATCAAAATCAATACCAATTACTCGTAGGGAATTGGCAAAAATAAACTTAAAACTAGGTTCTGTCGATGTAGAATAATTCACCTGTGAAATGAGTATTTGTCCGAGTTTTTCGATGTGTGGCACTACAGTTAATCCTCTAACATGTAACCATATTTCTAGAGCAGTATTTCTAAAAAATATTCATTATTTAACTCAAAATCACAAATTTTCTGAGAGTCCAAATTGACAACGATCGGCACAGGGTCAGACAGACTGTCAAACAGATGAAAAAAAAGCTATGCAACCTCAAATCACGCTTCTCTTTCTACCACGCAGTGTTACTGATAGTGACATCTCTCTTGCTCAGGCCTTTGTTTCTCTATTCCGATAGGTATATTAACTTTATGGGGCAGACTTACATTGTAAGGTAGGGTGATGTTAGCGATCAAGTCATGTTAACGGTCTGTAGTTGGGCTTGACATAACCTGACCAAATTAATGAATTAGGGAAATTGATAACACAGCTAGTGTTATCAATTTCCCTAATAATGACGCAACAGCATTTATAGCAGTCTATTTTATTTGAAAATTATAGACATTTTATGAAAAAGGTGACTTGTAAAGATGATTGCTGTTCACCACTTTGTTTGCTTTGACGAGCAAAATTTTAAACGTATTTATGATTTCAATAAACAAGATAATATTATCTTTTTCAATTCATTTCGTTGCTGAAATGAGCGAAATTTTCACAATGAGGTTGATGAGTATTGACTTATTCGTTTAAACACAGAAACACATGTAAATGAGTGTTGAATCGGAGCGCCGTGATTGAGTTATCCTTGTTTTTCGCGCCTCGCTGGACACTTAGCCAGATTGCAATCGATAATTTAAACGGCAAAATTAATTATCTTTATTGATATAATGCAATTCGGATCAATTCAGACCGCAACGCGACGCATAGATGCATTACTAAATGTATGTATTTGACAGATTTCAACTACGTGAGACGTCTTACAAATCTGTCAATTCGGTACAAATTTAGAAATGCATCTACGCGTCACGTTGCAGTCTGAATTGACTCTAAAGTACCCCGCAAACGATCAAATTTGTTTGACAAACATGTTTGATGTAATTTACGTTTTCATCAAACAGCAGCGCAGACGATCAAACGTGCATCAAACACGTTTGTCAAACAATTAGCTAGAATCGGTTTGAGATCATGAGATTTTGTTTGACAAACACAGCGGAACACGTTCAAACACGTTTGTCAAACGCTACGCAAATCCAAATTTTCTTCAAACAGGTCAAACACGTAGTTTTAGTTAGTAGTTGTTTGACAAACGCTTCAAACAAAGCTATACACTATCAAACTGTTTGACAAATACGTAATTTTTGACAAACAATTTGATCGTTTGCGGGGTACTTTAGAGCAGGTACACATCGGGCGTTTTGAAGCGCGCGCTTTGCCAACGCGCGTTATGAGAACCCCGTTGAATTCTATTGAAGCGTACCTGCTCTAAGATGCACTTAGCTGAGAATCAAGACACATTATTTAATTTCGCTGTAGAAGTTCAATTTGTTTGAAAATCGCATTAGATTTGACATAAAGCATCATACATTTAGCGAAAGTATTATGCGTGTAAAGGGTAGAAATTTAACTTTTAGTCCCATTCGTTTTCGTAAAGATAAAACGACAACTACATTATATTATGAACGATACGACAATCGTGCCGATCAAACGACACGTCTACGTTACGTTCACGATACGATTACACGTTATTAAATTAGCGTTCACGTTTGCGAGCTAATAACTTTAACGATGCAATTGTATAATGAGTAACAACTGATTTTGTAATTAATGCACGAAATGATTAATGCATTCCAAACATTGGCTGTATTGTGAGAGGTATTTTGCAGCGATTCTCTTCTTTTTAGTGGTGAAACCTACGAATAACAAAAAACTAAGGAAGAGTAACTGTGTCAAAAAGTTTGTTCCGATTCTAAAAAATGTGACCCGAATACATGCATACTTTATGCAAAAAGAGGCTCCAATACATGCAAGAATTTTGTGTAATTATTAAATAGAAATGAAAATTTTATTATTATCAACGGCTTTATTTTATCAATTTCGTAGCTATTGCCATATTATTTTAGTGTGCGAAAAGAACCTTGAGAACCAAATTCAAAACGATTGAAGTGTGGGAGATCTTAGTTTCCTTAGTTTTTATTATTCGTAGGGTAAAATTTTACTAAAATTTTTGTCGGGCCCCAAAAAACGTTTTTTTGTCTTTAAATAAATTGCCAGTATGATGGGGTCTGATGTAATTTTCAAAAACAAGGTATCGCTCAGTATCGCTCAGTATCGCTCGTGGAGCTCCCAGAAAGCCCGTGGCTCCGCGGAGCACACTTTGAGAACGACTGCTTTATTGTGTAGGGAAGGTTTTTTTTTACATTTTTTCTTGATTCATCGACACAAACTGCAGCATAATTTTGCAAATAAAACTATGTCATTTGGTCGGGTTAAGTATCTCAATTCAATGTCAGTCGTGATCAGCTATCGGCTGGGTTTGATATAACGCGACCAAATTACGTAGGTCCACGATCTGCCGATGTATTAACTTCTCTGATAGTACAATGAAATACATGATGTAACATGTTTATTCAAACCTACGCTACCTACTCAACAGTGAAAAAACGTAAAAACATTCGTTGAGCCTATCCTTTTTGTCCCCAACCCAAACATGACTGTGTAGTGTATAGTATGAATTCACATTTTATTTAAATTTTATTCAAATTACTTAAGTTCATAATTTATTAGAGGGTGCATTAAGTGAGCAAAGGGCCGCCGAAACAACGTCCCGTCACCACAGATATATATATATATATAAAAGTTGATGCTGAAAATGGACTAAGTTCTTATGGTCGATTTACACGGGTGACTAACGGGTCGATTTTAGTCGCCCGGCCTGGTGACTTCACCAGTCGAATCGCCACCCCATTTACACATTCTACAAAAATCGCCTGTGACTAGTGCCGACAAACTATCAATTTGCAGCAAGCGATCGCTTGCGACTGAGCGTTTGCACGGTCGATTTTAGTCACCAGCCGCACGACTTTGGGGCTTGCGGCTTTAGCCGCATGCGGCGTAGTCGAATAGCCATTTAGACGGGTCGATTTTCACCGTGCGGCGTAAATCGTGCGGCTTTAGTCACCCGTGTAAATCGACCATTAGTATTAGTAGTCTTCTTAGTAGGACATAAAGTATGTTTGTGCTGGGTATTCTTTCTTATGTAGCGTCAGTTTTTATACGCGCCCTTAAAAAAATCTGACATATTTGTAGGAGAAAAATAAAAGAAACATAAAATATATAAAACAAACAATATATTTAAATAACAACTACATCACAAATAAACAAAAATATGTATAATATACTACAAACATAGAACAACTTACCAGATAGGTATATTTCTATATTCTAAAGACAGTTCAAAGCAACGTCTTGCCGTGCCCAAAATCAGACAACTTCTGATCTGTCGATAATAAGTCATCCCCTTTTTATAAACTTGTGGGGATAGAAGGGGAAGAGAACCGAGTTGGGGAGAGGCGTGTTCGTCTATGACGTATCAACTGACTATCCATCAACTATCAACTGACTATCAAAATATCAATTGACTATCCAACAAAAACTATTGCGGAAGTAATTATTTATAAAATAAAATTAAAAATATTTCTTATCCTCCCACATATTAATTCAAAACTGTTCCGTTCTTAACGCTATTAAGTAATTGATTTTATACTTCCACCGCAGTGTTTATTATTCTACTAGTTGATGCATACAACTCCGTTGCGAAGAAACTCGTTAATACGAGATAGCCGTAAAATTTTTGGGATAACAAGCAGTGGCGAGGGGTGAATATTTTGAGAAGGGAAGCCGGAGTAAAAAATCTACTTACCAATTTTGGTAATTTATAATTGAATGACATGCTTTTAATTTTCAAAACTAAGTTTGGAAAACAAAGTTTCCTTCGACAGCAAAATATAATCTGTCAGACAACAGTCTTTCTGAATTAATGCCATATTTTCCGAACTACACGATTACGTCGTACGACTCACAATTCACAAGTCACAATATAAATTAATTTAATTCACGACACTCTTCTAAGTTCTAACGCTAAAACAAAATTTAAATTCGACAAAACAAAACAAACGACATGTTGTTTATAAACACACTATCCGCCATATTAATATGTCAATCTAAAAACCAGCAAAATAAAAATGTATTACTTCATGACTCATCTATCTCGCTTGCACTTGTGCGTTGCTAATTAACCTTTCTCCGTAATAACTCGTCGGGCATCGAGTTATTTCCAAGTATATATCGCGCGTGCTAGAACGAGACAGAACATGACGACCAGTTCACAGGAATGAAAAGGACAGATGCTTACTATGAACTGTCGTTGTATGGAGAAATAAGCCGCTAATCCTGCGGCTTATTTGATTCTCTGCGCCCGCACATTGCATTGCCTTTTAAAATTTGTAGGCGATAGTTATTAATTCAAACTATGTATTTCAAGTGAGAGAAAAATTTATTGCATATAACATTGTGAATTCAAAGTTTTTTAAGTAGGTATGTAAAATATTTATTAGATAAATATGTCGTTGGCCCATATATTCGATTTTTCTAAGCCCTAAGGGAAGCCGATGGGAATCGGGTTATATGGACGCTTCGCCACTGATAACAAGTATCCCTTATCCTTTTCCATGACTCAAAGTATCTTTATACCAAATTTAATCAAAATCGGTTCAGCGGTTTCAAATGACAAGTTATGATTATGTTAATATTTAGATACCTATAATTCCTAAAATATCTAAATATTGAAATAATCATAGTTGATAATATAAACTTAATTTTCCTAAAATTTCAGATTTAATTAACTAATTATTATAGTCTGTGGTGCATTACTCGGCGCCCACACCGCGACAACTTCAGCACCACTTTATGATTTCATTGTTATTGTTTACTCTATCTTAAGATAGTTTCATTGTTTTAAGTTGTATTATGATTTAGTTTGTTATGTAAATACATTTGTTTGTGATCTCGCGGTGTAGCCGCCAAAACGCGCGTTAGGACATGCCCATATTATAAATCGGTAAGGACAAAAATGATATTTTTAGAAAAGTCTACCATTAGGGCCATTATAAAACAATGCCAAAAACTAAAAAGAGACTTAGTATTATAGTTTTTAGTGCATGTTTGGCATCTACTGAAGGGCTTTTAAGCCCTTTACTAGATGCCAAATACAATATGCCTAATACAATACAAAAAGACATGTACCTAATACAATAACGAATCTAATATTTGTGATAACAAACTGAATATTTTCGCATCTTTAAACTATCTAAGTATTTGTTACGTATAATATCTAATATTTGTTACGTAACAAATACTCGTAAGTATAATACTTAGGGCCTGTTTCACCGCTTCCTGATAAGGTACCCGATAGGCTTATTTGACAGACTCTCCATACTCTATGTATCAAGTTAAGTGGTGGATAGCCTTATCAGGAAGCGGTGAAACAGGCCCTTAATATTATAAAGCGGAAGAGTTTGTTTGTTTGAACGCGTTAATCTCAGGAACTACTGATCCAATTTGAAAAATTATTTCAGTGTTAGAGCCCATTTATCGAGAAAGGCTATAGGCTATATTTTATCAAGCTAAGACTAATAGGAGCGAAGAAGTAGAGGAAAATGAGGAAAACACGGTGGGAAATTATTTGAAAGGGCTTAATTCACGAACTACTGCAGCAAATTTTCTGTTATTTGGTACAGATAAGGAGTAGACCACGTGAAGGACCATAGGCTATCGATTTTAATCATTTTTTCAGTGGCTATATATTTTATACCCGTGCGACGCCGGGCCGGGTCGCTAGTAATATTATACTAGCGACCCGGCCCGGCGTCTAATTTACGCGGGCCAAGCCGCGCGGAACGTCTAGTATTTTATAACGAGTTAGCTAACGTTGCTACATAAGTTCGGTCACTGCACTACGGAAACTAGTAAGCTTGTTAGGAGCATGGTAATGTTATGTAGGGCACATACAATATTTGCACATTTTCTACTTGTACTCATATGTTATAACTTATAACAATTTATACTAATCATTACATAACGAAAGATACTCTGTTATATTTTAGAATTTTATAGGCTCCGAAAATACTGTACCCATTTAGATAAAATTTGTCGTGAATGTAGAGTTAATAGAGTAGGTACATAACAAAATATAGAGTTAACCACAGAAAAGAACATAGGCTACTTTAAACCTCTGGAAAATACATATTATTTTACAAGTAACTTTGTAACGAGTAACTTTTAAACATGACCACTCTACTTCACATTTGAATACTAAAATTTACCATAATATTCTGGTTCTACCATAAAGTAAATAAACGTACACAATAACCGTTGGAACAACCAACGCAACCCGTTTTTAGATTCATATGAAACTTAAGTACAATAGCGGCTTAAACCTAATAGTTTTGGCTACGAGAGCAGATTCGGTTTTAAAGCTGCCATTAGCATTAAAATGACAGTGCAATCTGCAAGCCCTGGCACTCAGGCTTTAGGCATGCTGATTAGAATAGCTTTCATAGTCTATAATTACTGTTTTGTGTCTATACTAAACCCAAGAGTTGTATTTTGTGGGATGACGTTATTCTGAAGTAATCATCAAATAATCACGATAGCCCAGTCAGGTTAGCTCAAACATACAGGTTACCTGGCCTTGTACCATGAAACTGTTTTGAGACTCAAATAATTCGACGAGAATGCCGCGTCCTACTCTAACAAACGTGAAAAGACGTTGTTAGAGCTGGACGCGGCATTCTCGTCCGATTGTTTGAGTCTCAAAACAATTTCGTAGTAGGCCTACAGGAGTTAATTATAGTCAGATTTTTTTACGCCAATGTTTAGGAAGAGTAATTAATAGCTTAAATTCAAAAACTCGACCAAATCCGACCGGTGCGTTAGCCGCTAAAATACTGGTTTGAAGGGTAAACTTATTTTTAGCCATATCTGTTTTATTTTTTATTTTTTTACAAAAATGTTAAGGACCAAAGTTGTTGCAAATTTTCTCCTACCCGAATTTGTGATTATTAAAATAAGAACGTCTGCTTAAAACGTGCTAGGGTGGGAAGTTTAAAAATGACCCAGCGAGCCATAAAAAGGCACGCTAAGCTAGTTCGAGGCAATATTTTAGCGTCAAAACTTTAGCCACTGTAATCATTCCGCCGATGCCGGGCCAATTTACGTAATTAAATTGAAATCTAGTTAATGGAAGTTCTTGTTCTCCGATCAGACCGCCCAATTACCAATATTGTTCCGTTACGGGGAAAACAATCATGTTACTTGCCTAAACTTGAGGAAACTATGGTCTAAGCCACGAAGTTGCTCATAAAACTTTAAACAAACAATTACATATCAACGGATCCTACGTATACTAAGAGAAGTGCAAAAGTAAAAGAAGAATAAACATAATATATCGGAAAAAGTACAGTTCTATAACAGTCGAGCGGATTAAGGTTCTACAGCTTGTAACTTAGACAATAAATCAATCGAAACATTTGAAAGCGATGTTGTTACAGATAATTGTTAAGGCTATTGATGCAAACAAAGGTTTTCGTTATTTTACAGGTTACATTATGAAACGTAGACTATAATAATATGAAGTTTTGTAATGTGCCTCGTTTTTCGTTATTATTCATACAATGAAATCATTAATTGTGCAATCAATCATTGCACTCTGAGAAAGACTTAATTTTTTATTCTTATTTAGCCATAAACATGAGAAAAATCTATTGGTAACAATCGAAATTCCCACAGGTAAAATGGAATACGGATGTATGTTTCTGAAAAAAGGTTCGTTAGCACAGGATTACCTGGGTGCGGGAAAAGTATTTTATGTAGTTTAGTGCTCATTTGAATTCCGAGCTATTCTCCGGTTTAACAGTAGAGGCGACACTGATTTCACAAGTGTATTTTTCAATTTACAATCAGCGACGTTGATACAGGTATTGCAGAATTATTTTACAAAGCAAATACTTTTCTAAAGATTGTAATATTATAGTTTAACATTTTTAATGCTGATTTTAAGGATTTTTCTTGTATTCTATAATACAATGTGTAACAAAATAACTATGTACTAATAAAATTATACAATACGTAATAATACTGTAGGTACCTCTATTTAGGTTTACCGATGTTCCGGAATCCCACTGCCGTGAAACAAGGATACCCAGGGGGTCTGTGAATAAGTGAGCAGCTAGCCTGGCTAGCGAAAGCTGATACTCGGCTAAGTGGATTTGGCCGCTGACGACCCACTTACTGCGGGTTAAAGTGATGACCGGTGCGAAAGTTTAAACATGGTTGTTTTGTTGAGGTGAAAAGTGTTGTTACGAAAATCCCTCACTACATTGTCTAAATGCGAGTTACATGTTATTTTACAATAACAAATTGCCATAGATAATTATACGAATTTGTTCTAAACTATTTATTAACTACTAGATAACCCGGTGAATTACGTATCACTTTCCACGTATTATAAGCCTCCCCTGGACCTCCAAGAATATTTCAAGACTAAAATTAGCCAAATCGGTTCAAACCGTTCTCGAGTTTTAGCGAGAATAACTTTAAAATTCATTTTTAATTAATAGACACCAATGATATAACTTATTAATTTAAGTATTTTCAAAACTAAATATTCAATGTTTTAAGCAACTAAAAATATGCCCATTTATCTTTGTTACTTAAAAACGTGGCTTCTACAGAATAAAGTCTTTAAAAATAATTTAGCCAAGTTCGCATGAGTTCCACCATCACAACGGTGAATCAAATTATAAATCACTTGAATTATCCCAAAAACCTCAACTTTGATCATACATCAAGACAATCTTCCGAGTTTTTTCCACTTGGCAACTCGTGTTTGTGAGGGCACATTAAACGCAGTTTAAACGCCGTTTTACAGTTTAAAACTTGGGGTAAATGCTACGTATTAGAAGTTGCCTGCAACTTCGTCTACGCTGGAATTCCGTATTGCTTTTTAGTGCCATTTTAGTGGCACTAAAAAGATACATAGATCAAGATGATCTATGCTGTAGCCTGTGGGTAAAACCGATTCATTGCAAAGTGACGAGGCGATGCGGCGTATTGGTGGTTACAGTAATGAGCCATTAAAAACTGAATTTTATTTATTGTAATTTATACACGATATTCAAATAACAGACTTGATTTTATCTCTTCTAATTTCGAATGGCTCATTTAAAAACGTATCGTCATGTTGCAATATAATCCGACCCTATAATCTTACAAACACTTCTCTTAAAGCTATAAGCTCATTTAAAAAGCATTTCACAAGATGTCGGCTCTATCCAATGAGGTATTTAGCTCGATTTTCGGTAGCGGCGGGGCACGTAGCCGTCATAATCGTAAATCCGGTCGTTGTGTCCACAGCCGCACTAATTTCGGTTATGAGCGCCGCTCGAGGTGATGAAAATTACATCACCGTTACGGCTTATTACACGATATTGGCGAGATCCTTGCGACACGGATATCGGTGGTGCTGGAATGTTTAGTAAGGTATTACTTAGTTTTCTTACACATTGTATTGTATTAAGCCATAATATGTACGGTACACAATGTGTAAGAAAACTAAGTGATATATTATTTTAAATGTGTATGAGTCAGTGGCGTGGGGTGAAAAAAAATAAAGGTAAAGCCGGACCAAAAAACGGCTAACTCGTGAATAAGCGAAATTTCAATTCTTGTAAAAAAAACGTGCAATAAATTACATACCTGTATTAAGTGTGTTAGTTTACCTTTTCCATGGTGCTTTGCTTGCATTGTGTGCGTTGCATGCAGTGTTAGTGTTGTTAGTATTCACCACCTTCACCATACATGACATCACTGGTATTATATGAACAGTGCATGTCGAGTATGATAAAAGTGGCTTTAAAAAAGCCGTTTTAAGCACACGTCACTCACACTCACACACCAAAAATAAGTGAATCCTGACTTGCCAGTGTAGATGTTTGTTACTCAATCATGCAAAAACTGGATTTAGATGAAATTTTGCATGCATCCCATGTCAAACATGGAAAGGAACATAGGCTACCTGTCTGAAGTTCACGCAGACGAAATCGCGGGCAAAAGCTAGTAGCAAAGAAATATCAGCAGAAATACGTACCTAAATGTTTAATTTTGTTATTTGTCGTCTGTCGTCGTTATTTAATATTCCTATTCTACAACCTGAAAAATTACCTAAGAATTATTATAATTATGTTCTAACATAATTCTACGGTTTTTCTTTACGAAATGTGCCAAAACATTATCATAAAAGTCGCTTTTTTGATGCAATTTTAATAATACATGTTTTTCAATTGAAATTACACCGAGATTTGACAATCTAGCCTCGCTTTGGCTGTTTCGTGTATAGGTATGAATTCGCTTCAACGCCGAAAACGACCTTTCAGCGGAAGCCACCGATACAGGAAGAGTCAAAACAATTTGAGATAACATTAAAAGCTGAGGAAAAGCTTCACTCAACGCGGATTTAAAAAGATGTAAATAAAGTTCATAGATATCTAAATTATTAAATGTTGAAGTACTGTATAAAACTTTTAATTCGTTTTTTAATGCGTGAAAATCAAATTTATTCGGGAATTCGGATATTAATGCAGACACACTTTCCTCGGGAAAACTACTACGGTAACTCGCGTATTTAGACTTATTGACTAAATCAAGAAAAGTTAAGTTTTGAAACGATGAATAACGGGAGTTTATTTGGCTTTTGATGTTATCTATTATTTCAACGAATAAACGCTTGTATTGTGTTTTCAAGTCAATTTCTGTATCCATCCGCCGGCGCCGTCGTGGTGGTTAACAATATTCCTGAATACTATTGAAAATAAAATCAAATTGTTTTAAAAACTCTTCTGATAACCAAGATTGAAATGCACCAATTTCTCTGATTGAGATTTCGATGTCGACTTGTTTGCTTTGAAGCAAAGCAAACAAAATGTCAGTTCTAGCAAAAATCTCTGAAAAAATATGCAAAAGGAAACAAAACTGCATATCTTCTAATTTAGTTACAAACGACTCCGACATGGATATAGAATCAACATCCCACGATTGGGGATTATCTACTATATGATTAAAGGTTTCAATCATATCTAACCTGCAATTAAATATAACATTAATAATGCGCGAATGATAATGCCACCGTGTTTCGGCTACTCCAGGCATACGACGATCGGAAAACTGTTTTAAAAGATTTGACCGTTTCGACGATTTGTTGAAAAACCTGACAATTCCATTGATATGGCCGAAAAATGATTTTAATTCTGAAATATTTTCTAAAGATTTACTTAAAACCAAATTAAGAATATGAGCATAGCACGGTACGAAACGGGCGAGAGGGCATTGACCCCGTACTAGTGCTTGAACGCCTCCACGTTCACCTGACATAACGGCGGCACCGTCATATTATGTCTGACCGATCAGTTTGTCTTTGCATCGATATTGTTCAAGAATATCGAGCAACTGAGTCGCTAATACAGTCGCAGTCCGGCTTTCGCTAACGTCGTAAAAACCTACAAATCTTTCTTCCAGACCATTTTCGGACAAATAACGAAATATAACAGACAACTGTTCTCTATGACTGACATCTGGGGTTTCGTCAATCATAACTGAAACGAATTTGGCATGGCTAATCTCACGTCTAATCTCGTCTAAAATTACCGCCGCGGTGCATTGTATAAGATCATTTTGAATGTCTCCCGATAGACCGGTAAACACGGAGTGTGAAGTAGATGAGCATTGTTCAAGATGGGAGTCTATAACGCTATCGCACTTACTTAAATAAAATAATGTTTCTATATAATTGCCACGATTGTCTGAATTAACGTTTTCACTATGCCCGCGGAAAGATAACTCCTGTTTTCCAAGAAGAACAACAGTGTCTATTAAACGTTTCATTAAGTTTCGATTACGTTCCACTTTTCGATTATGGGATTCATAATTATTTCCGAGAAATGTTTCTATTCTACTATTTCCAAAATTGTGTAATAATATACAACTGCGTAAATGTTTTTCGGTTTGAGTATGTTTCCTAGCCGAATTGGTCAAATTATTGATGTCTGAGAAACCCGTTTTATTCCAAGCACTATTTGTATCGGAAAACAGCAAACATGGAAAACAAAATAACTTATTTAATTTGCAACTGCCCGCTATCCAATTATATTTATCATACACTGAACTGTGAAAATGTTTGAAAAACCCATCCTTACGCCTATAATCAATTTTCATATCGGGACGCGCCCGTCCTTGTTTAATGATATGTTTTTTATTTTCGAACGATTGTTTTGAGAACGAATTTAAGTCATTTAATAGGTAATCCGTAAGACAACAGTCAATTTGTACTAATGCTATCATTTCTCACCTTTACGATGTAACAAACAAAACACAACACAACACTTGGCAAGTAAAATTTCACTACTTTCGATTCTTTTAAACTATATAATATTACAATCAAGCTAGCCCACTAACTTAATAAACAAAATTTTGCATATTACAATAATAACAGTACAAAATGAGTGCAAATGAGCGCGTAAGTGAATTGAAATGATATCACGCGCCGGTCGGCCGATGATTAGCTCTGTTGTGATTGGACGAAACCTTTTAAAGCGAAACATGCGAAACTAAACCTTAACACATGACAAATAAAGACTAGGTAGGCTATGTGGAATCGGCTTGCTGCTTGACAATATCGACGAGTCGTTTGCATGTGTAGTAATGTGTATGTGTGCGTGAATTTCATACATTAATTCAAATGTGCATTCCCGATGTTTTGAGCGAGTTGCGTACGCGTTCTGAGTGCGATCGTAAAAACGGGTATGTGTGCGTTTGCGTGATTTTAAATACATGGCGAATTATTTTTATGAAATTGTAGGAAGCGGGGTAAGCTATAATTATTAATAATAAAAAATGTATATATTAAAATTGGCCAAGGTAAGCCGGTAGGAATCGTGTTCTATGGAGGCTTCGCCACTGGTATGAGTCCCTGTATTAAGGCCGTCTCCCGAGCAAACGACCTTGATCATACATTTGCCGCGTTGCCGAGATCGCACCAAAACCCTATTTTTTTACTTATCTTAGTTCAAAATTGACCTAAAAAAATTTAAACGTGGAATATGTAGTTTATGATATTGTCGATCTATTGGAGTGTTTTTCAAGTAAAAGTAATTTGTAAATGCTAAGGAGATGCTGAATGTATGCTTGAATTTTAATAAATTGGTTTTACTTTGGAAGCTGATATCATTAGTATAATAAACAAAAATAGGAAATTTCAAACGTGGAAAGGAATATGTTGATATACTGAAGATTATTGCTGTATTTTTATTATAACTTTGTAGCTTTCAAATTATTAATTTATAAGGCTTTAAATACGGTAAATTACGGAATCTCCGTGGGGAACGCCATTAAGTTCACTGTGAAAGAGCAAATAGTATTATCACAGTTTTGTTACACCTGTATATCTAAGTAATTACAACAATTTCAACAACAACAACAATTACAGTAATTTCAAATTCTTAAACGTGTCTATCACCTCTTCGACCCTAAAACGTTGAAACGATTTTGGTTAGACCTAGAAAAAGATTAGTCTTCCAACTTCCATATACGTGGGAGAGCCATGCTTCGGCAAGAATGGGCCGGCTTGACCGAAGAAATACCACGTTCTCACAGAAAACCGGCGTGAAACAGCGCTTGCGCTGTGTTTCGTCGAGTGAGTGAGTTTACCGGAGGCCTAAACCCCTACCCTAATTCCCTTCCCTACCCTCCCCTTCCAATCCCTACCCTCCCATATTACCCTATATTTTCCTCTTAAAAGGCCGGCAACGCACCTGCAGCTCTTCTGAGGCTGCGAGTGTCCATGGGCGACGGAAGTTGCTTTCCATCAGGTGACCCGTTTGCTCGTTTGTCCCCTTATTTCATAAAAAAAGTAATTTTCTTCAGGAACTCTATACTAGTCGAAGTCTGTATAGTATTGAAACCCGAGAAAGAATGATTAAGGCTTGCAGTGTATACGGAGAGGCCGATTAAAGATCAGGTTGAACTGAATGCAAGCCAACCTAACGGGACTCGTGACACATACAGAATAAAGATAGCTTGCCTCGTCATGAGGGCCTTAAGCGATGAAGTTGCGGGCAAAATATACTATCATAATAATAATATCAGTAATGTATGGTACAAGGGCTCAAATATACTTGATATTTCCATACGTTAGTCTGGTTGCATTCATACGTTTTCCGTGTTCGATTTCCCTAATGTAGAATTTCGATTTGGAATTTCGTGAAACTGGCGCAAACGTACGTTTTTTTACACGCAAAAGCGCGCCGGATTGCACTCGAACCGTAGGTGCGGAATTCGTTAAATTCGAAAAAAAAAGAACGTAGCGTCAGTTAATGTATTTTCTTACCATTTTTTTAAATGAAATAAGGGGGCAAACGAGCAAACGGGTCACCTGATGGAAAGAAACTTCCGTCGCCCATCGACTCTATGCATCCGGATATCCGAAAACCGAAAACGAATTCAGAAATCGAATACGGAAAAAGTGTGTATGCGGTCGGCCACTATCCAGCAATATCAGCGTTCCAATCTCACGTCCCATCAATCGCCGCGTAAACTTACATTTGGTTACCCCCCCGCCCATAAACCGGCCCTGGACATTAACTGGGCCCATCCGGGGACACTTTGGGACGACTTTTTTGGCCTCCCTTAAGACATAAGGGTCCATATTTGATGGGTCACGTCCCTTGATTGATTAAATTTTGATGGGTACATGTTAATAACTAATAGCGTATATTTTGTATAATATACAGAACAAGTTGCACGCGACTTAAACAAAAGGAGATTTGGAAGGAACCGTATATTTTGATTTTAGCAACAGAAACTCTTTATGGTTTACTTTTATAATTGTACCAAATCATAAAATGAATATTGGCTTTTATTATGATAGCACCGAGGTAGGTTCGAGTAACATGTAGGCTACTGAAAATAATATCTTACCCGAAACTTCGTTGCTTCAAATTTTGCTTTTTCGAGATACAAACTTTTACATTATCTCGTATTTGTTGTCCCGGTATTCAAAGTATGTCGGTACTTTTGTTCTATTTGGTCAGCAATTTAAGCATAAAATATAAGCAATATACATTATACAGGCAGACTTTCAGATTTATAATAGGACTAGCTGTCCCGGTGACCTTCGTGTCACTTTGAAACCTTTACGAATATTTTAAGACTAAAATCAGTCCAATCCGTTCAGCCGTTTTCGAGTTTTAGCGCGACTAACACATTTGAAAATCCATTTTTATATATAAGATATTTTATCGCGAAGAAATTCTGTGTCAACATATCTAAATTAAACATTTTGCCAATGAAGACGCATCAGCTGTCTTATATCACTGTACCAAGTTTCTAAGTGCCGTTTTATAAGTTGTCCCGTACTTACTGACCGTCCAGCACAATGCCAGTTCAACATCTTTTATTACTTCTCCACTAACGAGGTACTGTACTTAGAGCTTTTATTAACTTTCTCTATAAAAAGTACTTAAAGTGCTATTGTGATGGTAACAGTCAAATCCATACTTAATATTGTAAATGCGAAATACTTTTTATCCCGAAAAAATGTGCGGTTTCCGCGCGATAAACGAATTTTGGCGCAACGGAGTTGCGGGCATCATCTAGTGTTGTATAAAATTGCGTAATGCGTTTAATACTTAATTGCATTTATACAAGGTGTAACAAAAGTAAGTGATAATATTTTTGGGTGTTCCTAATATATAGAGTTCACAATGAAAGTACCTAGCAGCGCTGAAAGAGTAACTTTTTTACTTTTGCAGGGAAAAATTACAAATCACAAGAAAATTTACACCCTAAAGTATCATTCTGTTACAACCTGTAGTTTTGCCTCAGCCAATCAGCAATTGGCTGAGGTAAACTGTAAAATATATTTTGTGAAAAAAGACTGTTAACCATCTGTTTTATAGCTTGAGAACATTGCAGCTAGATAAACCATTTTATAAATACTCGGGCTAAAGTATGACAATCATAAATTAATCCTGTGTTAAAATGTCATGCCTCTTCTCGCATTAATACGAAAAATGGGGGAAATAACTTCGACTCAGGGTTAATTTTAACCCTGACTGACAATAGAAGGCTTGACATAACTATTCTATAAAACGTATTACGATATAATATTAATGTTAATTGAACTATTGAAAGCTATTTTCAACTACCAATGAGGACACTGTGACAATGTTATTAGGTACCTATACTGTTACGTACATCAGGGAATAGTAATAATATGATCCGACATTATCCTGTATGTTTGTCTATTAATATTTAACACAAATTACGGGGCAGGATGTATATGTACAAGGCCCATGTTTATGTATGACGTGCTCGGCCTGGGAGGCAGGATAAACCAAATCCAGGTTCAATTGAGGCCGACATAATTTCATTCTCTTTGACTTAGTTCGATAGAATTATTTGAAGGTTTTGTTTCAGTAATAAAGCATCTAGTATATTATAAATAAAATACGTGTAACACTCGGGGATTGCCGCGGTAAAGTTATTGCAAAGCATTTTTTATCAACTTATGCAATTATAATTCGCATATGTCTAGACCAGTGAACTTTGTTATTCGTAGGTCTAGACTCTAGAGGAAGCAAGGCAGCTGCTGTCACTTAAAAACACCTGCATTTAGTCATTATTTCAGCTATAAAAATACTTTCGTCTTTCAAGTATGGAAATAATATAATATCATAATATCTATGGACGCTTCACACCACATCAGTCTGACCCCGTGGTAAGTACCTGAAGGACTTGTGTTACGGGTACCAGACAATGGATATATATTTAATACTTTTATACCATACATATTATATTAAGGTTCTTATTATATGATACACATATTTAATACACATCCATGACCCAGGAACATCGAAAACTTATTGTTCCGTAGGCGGGATTCGAACCCGCGACCCCCGGCTTGAGCTCCACGCGCTCAACCACTGAGCCACAGAGGTCATCAAATGAACTGGCGTTAGTAATGAATTCAAGTCATTAAAAACATGAGATTATCCAGAAACGTATTAAGAACTAAAACTTAGACAACTACAGATCCACATAGAATTATTGCTCTGAAGGTCTTCAAGTTCTATAAAACAATATATAAAAATGCTCTAAGAAATATTGCTGTTATATATCCTAGTGCTCAACCTTTTTTATACGGGCCGCAAAAACATTTTGGTCTTGGTGTCGCAGGCCGCAACCAAATTTTTTTAAGGTAAAAAAATATGTTTTTCAAAATTAGACTAAAAAGTGTAAAAATTTCACGATTTTCACGACGACTTTGCACTACTTTTCCGATGGGTATGAATTTTAAAATTCCCGGTGGGCCGCAGGTTGAGTATCGCTGCCCTAGTGCATGTCTGCGAGGCGAACCGTCTGGGGAGTGTCGTGATATTGCCAGATAATTTAATTCATTGCCTACCCTCCTAGCCGACTGCCGCCTGCCGACTACCGGCGGCGTACGTCAGGTATCGCATATATTCATTGAATTTATGAATAAATTATTTGTTACCGATATCACGTTAGGTAGGATGGCAATTATATTATGGATTGCGAGAGTCGAGAACATAATATTTACTTTCAAATATTATCAGTTTGTTTTGTTGTTTTGTTTCACTATGTTTATAGCTCCGTGTTGTCTATTTGGACTCGCATAGATTTTTTAAGTAAAAAAAAAAACACAGACGAACATATAACCTCCTTCTTTTTGAAATTCGGTCAAAAGTACGATGATTCGAGTCGGTTCCATAAAAATTAGTCCAACCGCTACGAAAGAGTTTGAACAGGATACGTGAAATTATAAATATACTGGCGACCCGCCCCGGCGTCGCACGGGTATAAAATATATAGCCACTGAAAAAACGATTAAAATCGATAGCCTATGATCCTTCACGTGGTCTACTTCTAATCTGTGCCAAATGACATAAAAATTGCTCCAGTAGTTCGCGAGAAACTTTCAAATAATTTCCCCCATTTTTTCCCACATTCTCCTATTAGTCTTAGCGTGATAAAATATAGCCTATAGCCTTCCTCAATAAATGGGCTATCTAACATTGAAATAATTTTTCAAGTCGGACCAGTAGTTCCTGAGATCAGCGCGTTCAAGTTAGCCCTTTGAAATAATTTTCCCCGTATTTTCCACATTTTCCTCTATTTCTTCGCTCCTATTAGTCTTAGCGTGATAAAATATAGCCTATAGCCATCCTTGATAAATGGGCTATCTAACACTGAAAGAATCATCAAAATACATTGCGTAGTTTTAAAGATTAAAGGGAACAAAAGGACATGAGGGAAAAAAAAGCGACTTTGTTTTGTAATAAGTATAGATTTATCAGTGGCGAAGCGTCCATATAACCCGATTCCCATCGGCTTCCCTTAGGGCTTAGAAAAATCGAATATATGGGCCAACGACATATTTATCTAATAAATATTTTACATACCTACTTAAAAAACTTTGAATTCACAATGTTATATGCAATAAATTTTTCTCTCACTTGAAATACATAGTTTGAATTAATAACTATCGCCTACAAATTTTAAAAGGCAATGCATCAGAGAATCAAATAAGCCGCAGGATTAGCGGCTTATTTCTCCATACAACGACAGTTCATAGTAAGCATCTGTCCTTTTCATTCCTGTGAACTGGTCGTCATGTTCTGTCTCGTTCTAGCACGCGCGATATATACTTGGAAATAACTCGATGCCCGACGAGTTATTACGGAGAAAGGTTAATTAGCAACGCACAAGTGCAAGCGAGATAGATGAGTCATGAAGTAAAATTGTTATGATTCGAATTTAAGAATGAATGTAGCGACATTATACTTTTGCTGGCGCGTAATACATTTTATTTTGGTAGGATTTTTTGTAATACGACTTTATTAAGAATGCCTTTAGCGGTACTAAATATGACAGGCGCGTAATACATTTTTATTTTGCTGGTTTTTAGATTGACATATTAATATGGCGGATAGTGTGTTTGTAAACAACATGTCGTTTGTTTTGTTTTGTCGAATTTAAATTTTGTTTTAGCGTTAGAACTTAGAAGAGTGTCGTGAATTAAATTAATTTATATTGTGACTTGTGAATTGTGAGTCGTACGACGTAATCGTGTAGTTCGGAAAATATGGCATTAATTCAGAAAGACTGTTGTCTGACAGATTATATTTTGCTGTCGAAGGAAACTTTGTTTTCCAAACTTAGTTTTGAAAATTAAAAGCATGTCATTCAATTATAAATTACCAAAATTGGTAAGTAGATTTTTTACTTCGGCTTCCCTTCTCAAAATATTCACCCCTCGCCACTGAGATTTATGTTTAGTCAGTTTATCACAAACTGCATTCTGCAACGTACACACTACAATCTACATTTTATTTCGTATATTTTATAACAGAAACATAATTCTTCATTGTGTTTCTGTCATAAAGTCTTTTATTGGATTCGTCTGAATGTAGTAAACGTATGCGACATAAATAAAATAGTCCGACATGACAAATGTCCGTGCAGTGTTGTCCTGCATTTTGTCCTGTTCGTTGTCCTGCATAGTTTCCCTGTCCGGCCGAAATTGGTAGGACGGACGATAAGGCGCTCGGCTATATTTTACACACCGTGTAAACTTTTTGCGACCGAATGGGGCGCTATACGATTTGTTTTTGTCCGTGTTGTGGGCATTTTTTAAAAGGTATCTTTAGTAATGACTGGCATATGTTGTGTTTTCTTATAAATTAACTAACGAGAAGCTTTTTTAAATGTCAACTTCAATGGATCATCTAATTACTGAATTTTTTTATCAGTTTTCCAAAAATATTGCGAACAAATTAATAGATTTAGATAAGGAAAAGTACTTTAATTTCAAACCTATAAAGTTAAATTGATAAGGAAAAATGTTTAAAACCTTTTTTCTAGCAACAAAAATTACTCAACGATGTCCTCAATTCGTCCCAGATGTAAATGAGAGAAGGCGGGGAAATTAAATTATAAATAAATAAACGATCAACTTATCCGCCAAGATTGCGTTCCGCAAACTTGTTGTCAATCATTTCCCGGGAAAAACCTTTTATTTGTAACTTCATTTCCGCGAAAATTGAATGCTGCCTTCGATATCGCCTATTCATGAAAAAATGCTGAGGTCGGGCTAAGTCTTTAAGTTACGAGTGTTTGCTTACGATGTAATATTGTATTAAGAAGTTGATTCGTAGGCAGATGGCGGGTCTACGCCGTCTACGTGATTTGGTAGCGTTACATCGAACTCGACATAACCCGACTTGACATAACCCGTCCAAATGACGTAGGTCTGTCAATCAATTTCTTCGATTGCACATTTGAGACTTGCTGTTTTTGTCTGACGTATTAGGACTTTTTTAATGTACCAGACATGGACAAACATAGAGCACTGTGTAATATGTAAATAATATCTAGACACGCGGTAGCGTGTCAAGCCAAGTTCAAGTAAAACAGAACTGGCGAGCAGCACCGTGTGTAATATTACACGAACCATAACTTTAGCTCAGGTTAAAACAATATGCGACGTAACCATAACTTGTAGTTTTGCATTAATTTCGAGCACAAAAATAAAATGTAACATTCGCAAAACATCGTTTAAAGCTTTTAGTGCCAAACATATTTCAAACCTTAATTAAGTTCGGCTCGTGTTTTCCATTTCTACTCTTTCAAATCCAGCAAATATTTTCCATTAATTCACCCGTTACAAACTGATCGAACATTTTAATCAGCGCGACGTTGTTTTGATATTCAATAGATTGTGTCGCTACAAAAGATTTTTTACATTTTTAAAATGGTGTACAAAACCTCCGGTATTAATATCACTTCGAGTAAAGAGGTTGCCGAGTGCGACCTTTTTCATTAAAAATCTTGGTGCAGCTAAGATTGTTGAAAGGGGCATCCTTTAGCGTCTGCAGTGCGCTGAGCTCATACATCAGCCGGATAACTCTGGCTGTCACGAAAATATGACGTCAAACAGCGAACTGTTCGGATATAAAGAAACTCTCCTTAACGAGTGTGTTCTCACAAAAAGAAAAGATAGCTCTGTTAATACATACGACAAACTACGCTGTGTTTACGTACACGTATATAATGTCTCTAGCCTTTGTAGTCATGTTCAGTTCAGTTAGATTAATTTGTTGTGTAATTTTTGACCTTTTTGTTTAAAAAGCCTACTTTTTTTTATTTAATCTTTTCCTTCTCTTTTAAAATAAAGGCAGTGTAGGCTATAAATAGGATAAGATATTCATGAGAAAGAATAAAGATGCCCGCAAAATTTTGAGAAAAGCGCAAAAATATATTTACGTCAATTTACGTTTGATGTATTGAATAATATAATTTGCCGCGTAAATATTATGTTTATTTTTTAATGTATATTTTTCCATATCATTCATAATTCACAAACAGTTGACGGTATGAAATTACCCTCTCCCCATAGAGTAAGAGCCAGCGACAGCAAGATTTTCTTTATTTTATAAAAGCCGAAAGTTTGCCTGTTTATGGAAGTAAGAACGACCACTACTACGGAGTTTCGGTCATGGTTACTTAAGGAGGCAACAAGTTATAAAGGTCTACTTATCTTTCGATAAAATATAAATCTCAATTTTTATATTTTGACGACCTCCGTGGTGCAGTGGTGAGCGCGTTGGTAGCTCAAGCCGTAGGTCGCGGGTTCGAGTCCCGCCTACGGAACAAAAAGTTATAAAGTTCCTGGGTCATGGATGTGTATTATATATGTGTATCATATAATAAAAATCTTAAATATATGTATAGTATAAAAGTATTAAACATAATATTTCCGTTGTCTGGTACCTGTAACACAAGTCCATCAGGTACTTAGCACAGGGCCAGACTGACGTGGTGTGAAGCGTCCATAGATATTATTATTATTATTATATCATTTTCTTCGAAATAACTCTAAAAATCTCGTTTCCGACTGCCGGACATTTTTGACCGGTGCTTCTTAATGCCATGGCTGGCAGTAAGTAAGCCTTAAACCCTTAAAGTATGAAAAAGTGTTAGACTTTGAAGTGGTCTGGCAGTGGGAAGTATCTGTCGAAAATTTCTGGCAGTTGAAGACGAGATTCCTACAGTTTTCCCGAAGAAACTAAGATAAAAAGATTGAGCAGACCTTCAGAACTGGATACCTCCTTAAGTAACTGCGACCGATACTCCGTGGTTGCTGGTATTTCTAATCTACATAGGAGTCATAAACAGGCAAACTTTCAGCTTTTATAAAATGACGAAAGTCTGGCTGTCGCTGGCTCTTGGACCACCACGTCAAGCGGTCTACATGTCTTGTTATTTTTCCTCCAAACTGGGTCGAGGCTATCAAATACTTGTTCGACGGCAAAAAACGATGAAGTTGGTAACTAACAATTTGGAAATGTTATTTTTTTTGCATAAATCGAGGCTTTAGGACCGGGAAAATGATTTTACTTAAAAAAAAGTAAATTTGATGTATTTGGATATCTTTGCTAGATGATGTAGTGGGTAATACAAGGTTTGTTTAAAATGATTAATGGGACTTCTTACATCATAAAAAAAATGTAAGTTATCTATTTCATCTGCTCACGTCTTCAGTTTGAGTCCAATATATTATTACCACGCTGCATTAGATACTTTAAAAGATTTCACTTTAATACGAGTTTGGAATCGGTGAAATGTATTCGGGAGTCTTGGCATGTGGAAAGTTTTAAGCTGGATTTTATCTATCGTGGGCACGCGTTTCAGAATAATAGACTAGCATTGTTCTGCCATACATGCGATAGACATGGCATATCGAAGAAAAAAAATGGATAGTTTTTGAGGCTATTTTGACATAAATAAATAAATAATAAATAAAAATTGTTTTATTTCTGAATAGATTTGTAACAAATGCTTTCAGAACGTTGATACTATTGGTGCCTACCACCGGTTCGGGAACTAACCCGGCGAGAAGAACCGGCGTAAGAAACTCGCACGGGGTCCCACTTTTTACCAATAAAATTCTAAGTAGTAATTATAAGGCCTTGTAATTTATCAGCAAATCAAATTTAATCTATTATAGACCACCAATTTGTGCACTGGTAAACTTTCAAGTAAGAAAATATAGGTCTTTTTGGTCTAGGTTTTCTATATGTCTAACAACGACAATTAGACGAGTCTGAATGGAGTGTAGTGGACGTTGTGGCTCGTGACGCAGCCCGCAGGGCTTAAATGAACACTAAGTGAAGTCTATGCTAGTAATAAATAGCAGAACTATTTTTATGCGTAAAAGTTTCTCTCTTACGCTACTAGAGAAAAAATATTGGTTGATAAAGAAATCAAACTAGGCACTAGTTTGCAATTTATGCATATTTTTCACAGTTATCCCGAACAGAAAATATCTATTTTGATTAAATAAAGTATGTTCATTTTGTAGTCCTAGGGACCAGCTTATCGTTATTGTTAATTATTTTGTCGCTTAATTATTTTATAAAATTATCTCGTATTAATCCATATCCACACTTTCGCATTTATAATATTAGTATTATAAATGCGAAAGTGTGTCTGTCTGTCTATCTGTCTGTCTGTCTGTCTGTTACCTCTTCACGCTCAAACCGCTGAACCGATTTCGCTGAAATTTGGCATGGGGATACTTTGAGTCCGGGGAAAGGACATATGATACTTTTTATCCCGAAAAAATGTACGGTTCCTGCACGATGAACGAATTTTGGCGCAACGAAGTTGCGGGCGTCATCTAGTTAATAATAATACTTCCTAACGCGAGCAAAGCCGCGGGCAAAAGCTAGTGTATTATAAATCTTGATTATGTCTTATATCTTTATACATATAATTGGAATCTCGAAATCGGCTCCAAAGATTTTCATGAAATTTAGTATATAGGGGGTTTCGTGGGCTATAAATCGATCTAGCTAGGAATCATTTTTAGAAAATGTAATTTTATTCGTGTTTTATCGAATACCGAGCAAAGCTCGGTCAAATAGCTAGTTATATCTTGTACGTGAAAATGCAGCTACGCGCGTCGGAATTCCGTCGTCACTTTTTATGACAGTCGTATCTCTATCCCCTGTGTTATGTGTATGTATAGCTAGTTCGTCGGCGGGATGTAGCCGCTGTAATGAAGTTTGCTACACATGTCTGTCGGTCGCCGACACAGGAAATTAACCGAGGCGCTAGACGGTGTCAAATCAACGCTAAAACACGTTTCCGCGCTATTAAAATGCTCGAATATTGGCGTTTTTCCGTTACCAGTGAGGAGTATTGTCGCTTAATTTTGATTTTATTATAATATGTCAGTCTCCGCATTTGTGAAAGAGTTAATTTTGTAATATTTAACCTGGGGTAACTTTATCCCAGATACGTGCAAATAACTGTACCAATAGTTCACAATACTATAATAATTCCTGAAATTTAATCAAGGTACAACTGAACTTGATTTTATTAATAACTTTTTTCATTAAAATTCCCAAATCTCTACCTTACGTTTTCCACAGTCCTTACGAGTTTCAAAAAGCGCAACGTTAATACTAAAAGTGCTGTAGACAGCTGCGGACATTTGACATACATCAGCATCGACAATGGGTGCGGAACAAAACGCGCATTACACGTAAGTACGCTACCGAGCAGCGACAAAAGGAACTGGGACACAACGCTACGTTTTTACGGAAAATACCGGCTGACGAGATCGATGTACCGAGGCGATTTCAGTAGGATTCTGCAAATTTACCTCCTAGAGTTTTGTTTAAAATGCTCTTGTTTATTCACAGCACTAATAAATGAAGTAGATAGACCTTAACTTGTTTACATCAAGATCAAAATGCACAAGAATGGATAGGAGAGATTCCAAATGATTATACTGTGTTGATTAAAGGCGCCACACTCCGAAATAATAAAAACTTCCAATTTTAAAGAAAACAAAGAAAACTGAATTGACGACGCTACGAATACCTTAAAAGTTTGCTCGTTACAGCAGTAACGAGTAGCCACTGAAACACCTTAATGAGCAGTAATTTGCGGCTTCAGTTGCCACCGAACGTTCTAAAATGGTCTAGAATGTTCTGGAACACACGCGTTATCTAATCACGGTCAACTATTTCCTTTACTCGTTAGCTGTAAAGATTTGACGATTAGTAAGACATTAGCGCGGCAAAATGGTTGCGTGTAAGTCTGTATCTAATTTTGTTTGTTTTGTATATTTGTATATTTTATTTTAGTTTGTATTTTTAGTAAAAACTACTATTCAAGGAGTTATCCCAAAGACTGGTTGAGAAAACTAACGATCCCAGAGCTGGTGCTTACCTCAGCCAACGTATCAGTCTTGCGATACAGCGAGGTAATGCTGCCAGCCTCTTGGGTACATTGCCCGCAGCCTCCGACTTAGATTTAGTTTTTTATATATAGTCTTTCTTTTTTTTTAATTTTTTTTAATTTTTTATTATTCTCTCTCTGTTTTATATTTTAGTAATGTATTTTATAGTAATTATTAGAACAAGTTTATGATATTGTTGATCTATTGGCGTATGTTTCAAATAAAAGTAATTTGTAAAGGGTTACTTATGTAATAAGTATCAAATATGCTCACGTTGTACGCTTTTAAATGGAATAAAGCATTTTTGTAAAGGGTGCAATTGTGTACTTTTGAGACAGAATAAGAATAGAAATAATACAGTAAATATACTTACTAAGTTATAAATCTAAATTTTTAGTAATGAATTTGTGATTTTAAGTTTATATTATTATGTTATGATGTGTTAAAATTAAATTTTGTTTAGGATACCCATTCACAATTAGTTGACATTATAGTGTGGAAAGTGTCCCAAAAGAGCGAAAAGGTTCTTCGTACGTTTCTTAATAAAACAGAAGACAAGGAATGCAGAGCAGGATCGAATTTTTAACGTCTTGGCTCTTGGTTGAATGTCATTTAGATAAGTCATTGAATGGAATATAACCTGTTTATTGTGTAATACACAGGCTGATAATAAGTTCAGTTCCATCACATCAAATGGACATGAAAAAGTTACTTCACGTTACATTCAACTCCAGTTTTTACATGACGTACATAGTTTTTATTACATAAATGTAACGTCAAGTGACAACTTTACAGAAAACCCCATTATACAGTTTACACCGAACATAAACTTTTTGTTACAACACACGGCATTCGGAGCGTGTCTCGGCGACGTGCATTATTAAAATTTAAATTAATTTCGTTTAGTCTACTCGCCGCAACTCGTACATTCTGTATTCCAATTTTTACAACCACATGTTGCAAGAACGTGCACCATAGTATTCTTGCATGATTTGTTTTTAATGTGAATTTGAAATAGGTTTCGTTTCGTAACATTGAATATTTCTGAACAGAGGGATATCAAATTGTGGTTTACGATGATTTAATTCCTTTCATCCATACTAATAAATTGTGAAAATGTGACTGTCTGCCTATTATCTATTCACGCCCAATAACCGCTGAACCGATTTTGCTGAAATTTGGTACGAAGATACTTTGAGTCCCGAGGAAGGATACTCGTAGGGTACTTTTAATCTCGGAAAAAAGTAGTAAAGTAATTCCCGCGTGATATATTTATTTTGATTTTTGGCACAACTGAGTCGCGGGCGTCATCTAGTTCTTAGATAAATATAATGCCTTCCAACTTCCAAGGTTTCGGTATCGTATCGCAATCGTAACGCAATCGCCTCGCCTCGGAACAGGGTTCCGAACCGCGATGCGATGCGTGGTTAACTTGCAATTCCCGCGCTTACGGCTCGTCGTCCCAGCGCTTACGTCTCTCCGTACCCAAGCTTACGTTTCTTCAAACTGATCTGGGGCCAGCGGTCGGCGAGCCGTAAGCGTGGTGTCTCCAAGCCGTAGCCGAGTTGACGTACAGGAGTTGCTGATACGCTTTGGTTACGTGCATAAGTTAGGTTGACGTCTTGTTGACGGCGTGGCGAAAGGCGATACGGTGACGATCCCTTTCCAAGTCGATATGTGTGCTGTGACCTGTATTCCGTAATGTATACTCACGTCAAGAGCTAAGTTCTAAACTACTATTGGACCACAGAAGCGTTATACATAATATGGTATAGGGTTTACAATGTGGCTGGAATTTACTAATCAATCACTAAAATCACTGAAGTGTGAATTTAGCGCCTGTGTTGCGTTGTGTGAGCAACAGCTGCCCTAAGCAGTTGGGCTCAACTCACATGTGTCGATTTTCACCATAGTAAGTGAATTTGAACTTGAACTGACCCTTACACGTGCTTGCTCCAAATTTAAAGGGCTCATTTAAAATGCTTCGCCTCGTGACATTTTTATGTGAATAAAGTATAAGCCCTGAGATGTTCCATTATCATTATATTTCCGGGGTTTTTTTGCGTGTAAAGGCACGGGGAGTCCAGCTTGCCAAAAGTGTGAAAGATGACTCCATACATTACGGCGACTCCATTCATCATGGGAACCGTACCCGTGGCCCCGAGGGTTCTCCCCGGGGAACTTGGATTTGCCCCGCTACCCCCGTGTTATTACCACGTATTATACGTGGTGATATACGTGTTATACACCGTAAAATGTTCGTTATTATAGAATATAATAACTAATAAGCTATTTACAAGATGTTTTATTCTTATTTTGCTGAACCGGCCAACATTGTGCTGTTATATACGTTGGTTATGTATACCTCCGTATGTATTGTCACCGTTGCGTGGTTTTAATTGAAGATACATTTATATAGGCATTGGTTAGCGACTTCGTAAGTGTTTATAGAATCCAGCGTAGATGTATTAGTCCGTATTAAAATACACAGTTCTTCATATTTCATATCCTACAGATAACAGAATATATTATTAAGCGGGAGCCTAGGTCTTTCCTTGTTTTAATTGGATTATTAAATATCGGATATTTGTAGTATTTAGAAACAAACCCGTATGTAAACCAAATCACAGGTCTGTGATACTACTGATTTATCGTATTCAATAGAAATATTCTTTTAAAATTTGATTTGTTCTTTGTTTAACATTGGCACACCGGGCACGGCGCCGACGTGCGGTGAATTCTGATGTTTTCAATATTTTTTCTCGTTGGAGAATGAAATATCTCCCCGCTATTGAATCTTAACTCCGGCCGAGTATCATTTTATTTTCCTGACGTATTTTATTTAAAAGGATTGTCTTTTTACGATCTATGTTGTATTTTGTTGTATGCAGAAGTTTTATGTACAAGTTTTTTTATGTTATAGCCCTGTCTAAGGTTGTAGTTGCCGTGGTCTAGTGGTATACTTTTGATTGCCGCTGGGTTGTTAGGTTAGGTTCTCTCTCTGGACCTGAAAAGCTCTCATAATCTCAGATGATGAGAGCTTTTCAGATCCCAATATTACTTTGCTCAAAACTTCATCGTAATATTATTATTAAATACCTGTGTATATTGTGTAGATTTATTGTCTTTCTCTTGCGTGTTTTGCTGCTTAGAAAAAGCTTCCATTGTTACCGATTTCAATACGGCTAAAAATAGAGAAGATAATTAATTTTCTGTTTGTAGAGAAATAGTGAAGTGAATAAATTAACGTGTACATGAATGAGTGGAACGCGAAGAATTTCATTAAAACGGATCGTACATAAGGAAATACACTTTATGCATAATATTTAATATTCATTTTTGTTTACTTATTAAAAGTAGAGTAATTTCCAACAAAGGAATTATTTTTTCCTCTCTATCACTATGGAAATAGCATAGATTCCTTTGAAACTCAATTCATTTAGAATATCACATTTAAAATGTTCTAAACAGCGTGACTTATTTTGATCACATTTTTTGCATGTAGCTAAGTTTGTTCGACAATAGTTTAGTTTTACATTACGGTCAAGATATAAAATAGTCGTATTGGAGAACTGAAAACAGTTATAGCCTAGAAGGATGGTATACCGCATAGGTTACTAAAAGTTTAACTTTAAATTTCCGTCAGTATGTTCCTGGTATAATATACCAAGTGATATTAGTACACTCATGAATAATTCAGGCAGCACGGTAGGTTTTTGTCCTGATCGCACGGGCAAATCCCTGAAGGGTCAGACGAGTACTTACCCAGTATTATATTCAAAGTACACTGTTTTTGTTACACGAGATAAAAAATAATGCGATAAACGTAAAGATGTCGCTTATGTTAGGTAAAAGTTTGTAAGTTTTTACGTGTAGGTATTACTTAATTATGCTATTTTTACCCCGTAAAAACATTCTTCTGTATTCTTATAATGCCTTGGTGCACATCAGGGTAGACGAGAAAGATACCAAACTAAAATAACCAGTCAAATTTCCTAGAAGAAGTATTTGAAAACGGCTTAGCGCTTGTATAAGATTTGTCGATTTTCGTTACAGAAAATTATGGTTCTTATATAAAGTATTCGAATCAAGAAATAAATACTCTGGTAAACAAGTGCCATTTTCGTCAAGACCTGATCTCATGCACCGAAAATTATGATTTTGATCTCATTCGATTCGGAATACAATCTAGAACATTCTATCAAAATTCCAAGACGGGCTGAAAAAAATGCAAAAGTTACAAAAAATTAAGTAAACATAAAAATAAGGGTTTGGTTTTTTTAATATTTCAAAAACTATTTGAGATAATCAAAATTTGAAAATAGATCCTTGAAGAGCAGGAAATTTCCTAAAAAAAATATTTGTAGATCCTGGAACCTTACCGATAATCCTTATAGCTTTAATTGAGCGGCGAAAGTAACGGTAAAACAGCGTGGTTCGGGTTTCGCGTGACTTTCCGCAATCTGCCACGTGAACTAAAAAATATTTTAAGTAATTAAATATTAATATTAAGGAATAAAAAAATTTGGGTACTAAGTAGACATATCAATAAACAATAATCCGTTAACAAAAATGAATTATCACAATTTGTTTAATTATTATGCTTTTCTTAATTTGTTAATAGTCACCATTTTAATGTTAACATAAAAACGCTGATTATTTCTAAACAAGAAATCTAGAAATTTTTATTATTCTTTTGAGAATGAGAAGAATTTGATGAGAGATTCCCGTTGACAAAATTCATTTTCTTTTATTTTTCACTTTTTTATTAACATTCAAAAGCATTCCAAAATTATTAATGTAAATAAAGCAATTACGGTACTTTTATATCCAATTATTGTTATTATTTTGTTTTGTTGTTGTTAGAAGCCAGATAACAATATATATGTTACGTGCTAGGGTTCATAGGATTTGGAGAGAAAGACCTGGTGACTCTCTTGAAGACTTTATTCACAAACACTAGGTCACACTAATCACTAAGTCCAAACACTAAGCACTAAGTCCAAACACTAAGCACTATCACTGTCACTCACTATTGATTACTTGTTCTCACTTCGAAGTCGCCTTGATGATCGCTTGTATCAAACTGAACTGATTGCCGGCTTGTTTACCTTTTATATGGCCCGCCATACTTTCTGGAACGTTCCATTCTGGATTGTTTACGTAAACACGCAATTCACATAAACAAGGGTTGGACTTTTCTAGAAAGTACGCGCAACTGTCACGCGCAGGTAAACAACTGCCCGTATCCGTAACATATATTTTTATAACTAATAAAATTTAAATAATCATTTTTATTGATGAAAAAACTCTAATTGTTTTATTTACATGAAAATTTCATGAATGCCTTTGATTGTTCATAAAAAAGTGAAAAATCAAAATTATTGAAATTTTCCACCGGATATCTCTTCTAAACCCTTTTAACATTAGCTCAAAAGAATAATAAAAAATTCTAGATTTCTTGCTTAAAAATAATCAGCGTTTTTATGTTAACATTAAAATGGTGACTATTAACAAATGAACAAAAGCATAACATTTAAACAAATTGTGATAATTTATTTTTGTTGACGGATTATTGTTTATTGATATGTCTACTTAGTACCCAATTTTTTTAATTAATTTATATTAATATTTAATCAGTTAAAATACATTTTTTAGTCGGCGTGGCAGATTGCGGCAATTCACGCGAAACCCGAACTACGCGTTTTTACCGTTACTTTCGCCGCTCATTTAAAGCTATAAGGATTATTGGTAAGGTTCTAGGATCTAAGATTTTTTTTAGGAAATTTCCTGTTCTTTAAGAATCTATTTTCAAATTTTTATTATCTGAAATAGTTTTCGAAATATTAAAAAAAATCCAAACCCTTCTTTTTATGTTTACTTAATTGTTTATAACTATTGCATTTTTTTTCAGCCCCTCTTGGAATTTTGATAGAATGTTCTAGATGGTATTCCGAATCGAATGAGCCCAAAATCATAATTTTCGGTGCATGAGATCAGATTTTGACGAAAATGGCACTTGCTAATAAGACTAAAAGGCAATATAAGACGGTTCACTAAATACTACATTATTCGTTTGAGCAAATATACAGGGTGTAACAAAACTAAGTGATAACTAGTTTGTGTACGTGTTCTTTGTAGAGTTTACTGTGAAAGTAGCAGCATTGAAAGACAAAAAAATGTTTCACTTTTGTAAGGGGAAACTCGCAACACTCGGGCACTTGTCCACACAAAAGTGGAAAAAAAATCTCAATTAATCTTTCAGTGCTGCTACTTTCACAATGGAATCTACCAGGAACACGTACATACCCTAAAGTATTATCACTTAGTTTTGTTACCCTCCTTATAGTATTTTTTCACTTTATGTTAATAAGGTAATCTAGATAAGAGTTTCCCATCCATCCATACTAATATTATAATTGCGAAAGTGTGTCTGTCTGTCTGTCTCTTGCCTCGTCGTACCCAAACCTCGGCGGGGCTAAAATTGTCGCTTTGAAAAATCATATTATGAATCATTATATTATGATTCATTAAAAAAAAAAAAGCAAAATCTGTTTGAAATTCAGATGTCTAAATTCGTACTAATTTGACATTCTTGAGTTCGACAGTTTTGACAATTCATTTTGTGAATAATTGATTGAGAGGAATTGCTAAATGCGACCATTTTAGCCCCGCTGAAATTGATCCCAGAAAATTATGCAGTTACAAACCCTAAGGAATGTTTTTAGTTTGTTCATTTCTAGTTTACTCTCAGTAGGAGTGAAATCTGATAGTGAACGGATTCAAGAGTGTCGAAATAGTTCACGAATGTTTCACTTCATATTCAAACTTCACGTAAATTGAAATGTGCAAATTTTACTAGCGACCCGCCCCGGCGTCGCACGGGTATAAAATATATGTATAGCCACTGAAAAAATGATTAAAATCGATAGCCTATGATCCTTCACGTGTTCTACTTCATATTATCTGTGCCAAATAACATAAGAATTGCTCCAGTAGTTTGCGAGATAAGCTCTTTCAAGTAATTTCCCCCGTTTTTTCCACATTCTCCTATTAGTCGCAGCGTAAAATATACCCTATAGCCTTCCTCAATAAATGGGCTATCTAACACTGAAATAATTTTTCAAATCGGACCAGTAGTTCCTGAGATTAGCGCGTTCAAGTTAGCCCTTTCAAATAATTTTCCCCGTTTTTTCCACATTTTCCTCTATTTCTTAGCTCCTATTAGTCTTAGCGTAATAAAATATAGCCTATAGCCTTCCTCGATAAATGGGCTATCTAACTGAAAGAATCATCAAAATCCGTTGCGTAGTTTTAAAGATTAAAGGGAACAAAGGGACATGAGGGAAAAAAAAGCGACTTTATTTTATAATAAGTATAGATGTATATTGTATATATTTTAAGTCAATAGAAGCCATAAAGCCGATATAAGTATTATCATATTTATGTAATATAGACTTATCTTGAATCTTTCATATTCTCTATCTAGATGAGATGAGACGTTGAATTTTCAATGTTATTACGAGAACCGTTTTGCGGTTAACATGGATTGTATTTTAAACAGCATTTAACCTTTTTTAATAAAAATAAATTGATGTTATTAGGGGTTTGGGCAATTTTAACAATTTATTGCATTGTCATTGGCTCTTACTACGTATGAGTTTTTTTGCAAATTGTCATTGGCTCTTCATACGTATGCGTTTTTTTGCAAATTGTCATTGGCTCTTAATACGTTTGCGTTTTTTTGCTAATTGTCATTGGCTCTTCATATGTATGCAAAGTTTAGAATTAATTAGACTACTGGATATAGGTAAAAATCGTACTCAAAGATTCCGTTACATACATACAGCCCAAGCTGATAAAAGCGTGTTAAAATTGCATGATATGTTTTATTTAGCACTAGACTACTAGTATTATTTAGTAGAGATCAACTACGATAACATGGCGCGCCCTTCCAAAATTCAAAACGTTTGAAGTGCGTTGTCTTGCGCGGTAGGCTAGTTATGATTAGTTGACCAACAAATCTTAACTGAAATATTACGTGTACTGTGATTGGTTGAATACTTACTACATACAAACTCTTTCATAAGGATGTGACTACACACATTGAAACAGTCATTTGGAGGGACGCGCCATGTTATATGTATCGTAGTTGATCTCTACCCGCAACTCGGTAGCGCAAAAATTCATGTAGCGCGGAAAAACAATAGATTTTCCCGAAAAGTTAATATGTCCTATCGCTATTCCGTCTCACAAACAATGGTCGTCGTCAGTCTCGAGTTGTAATAATTTACTATTATTTATTCAACAAATGCACTTATCAATATAAAAAGTAGATGTTGTCCGATTCTCAACCCTAGCCGATATGCTCGCTAATATTCACGAAAATCGTTCGAGCCGTTTCAGAGGAGTTCAATTACGCACACCGTGACACGAGAATTATATATATATATATATATATATATATATATATATATATATATATATATATATATATATATATATTAGATTATTATTAAATATTAAAGTACACATATAACTAAGGATTTTCTGAAAAAGTTAAGTACCTACCTGTTGCCATTATTGATATAGAGCAAAAAAGGTAAAAAAAATCACGTTTGTTGTATGGGAGCCCCCTTAAATATTTATTTTATTTTGTTTTTAGTATTTGTTGTTATAGCAGCAACAGATATACACATTCTGTGAAAATTTCAACTCTCTAGCTATTACCGTACTCGAGTTACAGCCTGGTGACAGACAGACGGACAGACGGACAGACAACGAAGTCTTAGTAATAGGGTCCCGTTTTTACCCTTTTTTTATGCAATAAGGGGGCAAACGAGCAAACGGGTCGCCTGATGGAAAGCAACTTCCGTCGCCCATGGACACTCGCAGCATCAGAAGAGCTGCAGGTGCGTTGCCGGCCTTTTAAGGGATAATAGGGGAGGGTAGGGAAGGAAATAGGGAAGGATAGGGAAGGGAAAAGGGTAGGGGATTGGGCCTCTGGTAAACTCACTCACTCGGCGAAACACAGCGCAAGCGCTGTTTCACGCCGGTAACGGATACGGATACGGAACCCTAAAAATCACGTTTAAGCGTGAAGAGGTAGCAGATAGAAGTAGATGGATGTATTGTTTACTATTTAATTTTGTTCTCTGTAAGTCTATTCCCGAGTAAGTTTCTCAGTGTTAAAACAATTAAAATCAAACTGTACAAACTCTGGTGTTCGGAAAGTTCCAGAAACTAATGAGTTTAATTGACTATTTGATAGACATGTGCTCCCTAACTCCTAAACTCTAGATGTAACTAAACTACGCCTTACTACGTTGCGCGAGTTTTCTATTTAGCGCGCTCTTGTGTGTGTGAGTATAACATGCGTGTAATCACCTTTTGTTTGACGGAGGCCTATTATTAATCTTATTTTACTTTTATGGGCAGACAGATCACCTCATACACAATCGCGGGAATGGAGTATACGGGTTGCAAATTTCGCTTATAGTTCTTAAAGGGTTCAGTTGCCTCCCTCACAGAAATACAATAAATTTAATGCCAGTTTTCAGTTAGATCGTCTAGCCGGCCTATTCGCGCCAAAGCATTGCCACGTATTCTGCCATATTTAACATGTAGCGTAAGATCCACATAGGAATTTTAAGGTTATTAAAATTTCCGCTCGGCGGATTCGATCAGCGCTCAAATCGACCTCCGAACGTAGCATTTTCCATCGAACTCACTCGGGGATATTACGACAAATTACGTTTCCCGGGAAATGGCTGGAAGCATATTGCAATATTATGTTGTACGGTGTAGTATAATAAGTAATAAGACGTAATAAAAACCTGTATATAATAGTCCAGTGGTTGAGTATGTGGTGGCTGAAGCTGAGGGTCGCGGGTTTAAGTCCCGCCGACGGAACAAAAAGTTTTCAATGTTCTCAGATCAGATGTGTATTATAATATGTAAGTATCATAATATAATAAAAAACTGAAATTTTTTTTGTATGGTATTTATATTATAGTTTATAAGTATTCATTATATTTCCGTTGTCTGGTACACGTAACACTAATCTTTCAGGTACTTACCATCGGGCCAGAGTGCCAGACTGAAGTGGTGAGAGGCGTCTATAGATCTATTATTATTAGTAACATCTATATGGACTAATGGATAAATTTTGGTGCAGTAACCTAGATCATTACTATTTTATGCTGAAAAATAACTCAAACATGTTAAATATTTTCGTATGACAAAATGATTTTGGTATTACGTATGTATGAGAATTTCGAGGCTACCCCGGCCTCTTAAGGTTTCCGTACTAAACACATCTATGATCCACAAACATTGACAACTTTTGTTGAGGGCGTCAAACCCGTGAACGCCGGTATGAACCTCAACTACTTAACTACAATCATCACCTAAAATCTAAATTGTGTACCTATCGCGGTATCTCCAAATTAAAGATTGTGGGTCAACTAACACACGTTAGAAGTGGGGGTTGAGCGGGGATTATCGCGGTGGGGGTCGACGGGTCGGGGAGGGGAGTGGGGGGTGTACAAATAGGTCGCACCCTCGTCACCGCGTGGTGTCATTAGCGCCTGTCACATTTGGCCGACTCGCTGACTCTATAGTGACCGCGACTCTGTTATTCTGATTTAGTTCTCTACCTGACCTGTGTGTGTTGATATAGATATTTGTTATTGTTAATATTATAAATGCGAAAGTGTGTTTGTCTGTCTATCTGTCTGTCTGTCTGTTACCTCTTCACGCCCAAACCGCTGAACCTATTTTGTTGAAATTTGGTATGGAGATACTTCGAGTCCCGGGATGTCAATCAATCAATCAATCAATTGTTTATTCCGGAAAAATGTACGCGCGATAAACGATTTTTGTCGAAACGGAGTTGCGGGCATCATCTAGTTTGTTAATATAGTCCTACACAACGCTGTTAATATTGTTTGTGATATTATTATTTGTAACATATAAATCATAAACTATAAGAATCAATTCAGACCGCAACGCGATACGGGAGCGGCATAAATTTGTATGGGTTTGACAGACTTCAATTTCGTGAGACGTCTTGCAAATCCGTCAAATCCATATAAATTTAGAAATGCATCTACGCGTTGCGTTCCGTCGCAACTGACGAATCTGAATAAACCCTTAGACAGATTTGCGAGATGTCTAAAATCTATCAATTCTGTATAAATTTAGAAATACGGCCTGAATTGACCCCCATAGTCAGAAAAGTTCTACAGATGGAATATTTGTAGAACTTTCTGACTTTTCAAGTTTGTTTTATCGAAGCAAAGTTTAGTTTGGTCAGCTACATCCTACTAAAACGTTACGTTTTAACCTCAATAAAGATAATATACAAAAACACATTCATTTGATAGGGTGTTAATGTTTATATCTAAATGTATTGAATCGATGCTCAGAATTGAAAACAAAAGCAGAGCAGGCCTAGTATAGGCGCGCTAAGAACCTACACTACTTACGTAATACACGTTACTTCGATATATTTTTTTATTATACTTTTTGTACACAACAAGGTACACAGGCGGGCTTAATGCTTTTAGACATTTTCTTCCAGCCAACCTTTGGTGATGTAGAGACCAGAATATGTGGTAGATGCAAACTTGTACATGTTTAATTTTTTTAGTTACTATCCATTTAGCATTGAGATACTTGGCGTCAACATATCGAGCGAAGTCCAGTTCCGATATCATCTAGAGGGTAAGGCCAAATTAGCCTCGAAGAAGCTTGGTGTTCTTAACAGAGCGAGACAGTACTTCAGTCCGGACCAACGCCTACAACTCTACAAGGCGCAGGTTCGACCTCATATGGAATATTGTTCTCATCTCTGTTCAGGGACGCCAAAATACCAACTGCTCCCTCTGGATCGTATCCAACGAAGGGTCGCTCGAATTGTTGACTGCTATAGTGTTTCAAACAGCTTGGACCCCTTGGAATTACGCCGAGATGTAGCTTCACTCTGCATCCTCTATCGGTTGTATCACGGGGAGTGCTCTGAGGAATTGTTCGGAATCATACCACCTGCAACTTTTCGCCATCGTCCCACGCGAAAAACATACCATCCTCATCATCTTGATGAGTGGCAGTCTTCCACAGTGCGTTTTGCACGTAACTTTCTACCGCGCACTGTAAAACTCTGGAATGAACTGTCACCAGCAGTTTTTCCGGACCTATACGACCTGTAAACCTTCAAGAAAAGAGCGTATTCCCTCTTAAAAGACCGGCAACACACCTGCAGTTCTTCTCATGTTGCGAGTGTCCATGGGCGACGGTAGTTGCTTTATATTATAATGTTATGTTTTGCTTTTCTAATATAATATTATATTATATTAGAAAAGCAAAACTGGGTTTGTCTGTTAACTTTTAACGCCCAAACCGCTGAAACGATTTTGCTGAAATTCAGTATGCAGATTGGAGATAATTTTCGTCAAAGGAAGGGACGTATAGGATACTTCTTAGGGCTCCCTCACATAACTGCGAATTCGCATCGCATCGCAAATATCAGCGACGGAGCCCTTACCCCGAAAAAAGGTGCGGTTCCCGATCAATAAACAATTTTTTAAGTCATCTAGTAAACTATGAAGTAAATCTATGAGCTAGTCTAGTATTATCCTGAGTACTAGATCTATTCTAGTATTAAAACCACATGAAGCTAAGTTCAGGAGTGACACGTTATGGCCGCTGCCGCGCTCCGGGGCGCCTATTTACATAATTGCCTCTGTATACATAAAACTGATTTATTCCTGACGTATTTTTATTTACGCGTGAATTCCTGAGCTTTTAAAGATAACGAGAAGTAACAATCGTTATACATTTTAACACAGAAATAAGGAGAAAAGTAAAACGGATTTTCTTTCAAAATACAGTTGGTTTCCCATTTATTGCATTTTTTACAATTTTGATGATTAGGTAGTTATTTTGTTTACTTACACAAATTCCTATGTTCAAATTTATTATTACATAGCTAGTAACGCTTGATTTATAAGAAAGAAGAAACTGCAGGGAAATTAAATCGTAATCTACTATTACTTAACTTGCCAGTGCAATGTTTTCTGCTTCCTTTTGAAATTCGTTTTACAAGAATATGTGCTAAGATGCTTTAGCCTTAAAAGCACATTAATGAATTGATATTATAAAGTAACGGTATCATGCTATTTATTCTAAATTTCTAAACCCATTATAACTAAATAACATTTTATTATCGAGGAGGGAATGTTCAAAACCAATACTTCAGTCGGAATTTCCAGGAATTGCTATTGTATTCTATTGTTGTCGCGATCACCGGTGCTCGCGCGGGGCCTGAAGGATTATTTACCAGTACAAATATAGCAGTATCCAATAACGCTAATGAAACGCTGATGATACCTGTACGTCTGTCATACATGATCACAGTAATTTGGAAGCGATAACACTTAGTTTAATTAAAATATTTAATACCACGTTAAAACTAACGTGACGTTCACCAGATAATTAATTTATTGAAATTGGCCGAAATATCTGTAATTTTACGTTGAATAAAGCTTCTGTTTTAATTATTTTAATGAAACAATTATTTTTATGTGGATGAGTAATGATTTAACAATTATTATTACTTTCTGTGGTTGTTCTTATAATAGGCTTGATGACTAAATTTTTTTCTCATTGGTAATTGAAAGACCCTTAAAAATAGAAACATCGCTGAAAGAATGACTCTGATAGCTCAAAAATTCACCAAGATATGACAATTCAAATATCTCATAAAATAGACCTGCCCGAAACGCTCCATACAAAATGCTACGAAAGACTGACGTCACTCTTTCGTAGTTTGTACGGATCGGGAGAGAACTTTGTTCGATAGGTATATTAAATATTGCGTTTATGAGAGTGGTTTCATAACAAAAGTTGCTTTTAATTGCATACGTTATCGAATGGTATACAAATATTAAGAAATTTAATTGAAAAAAAATTCGACTTGATTATCCAACTTTGAAGGCGCATAACAAAAAAAAAAAATATAAATGCTATCGAGCTGAAATTTTGGAAACACGTATTTTTTACCGTGATTTCTTAACAAAATTCGCTAATTTTTGACCTTGTCATCATCCCTATTATACCTAGCCAAGGTTTGGCAAGTATCTGACTAAATATTATAAATATGGATATTTATTTGTTGTACTTTTATTTTTGTTTATTAACTTTGTAACATTAGTTTTTACACATGTCTGAAAGTATAATGTAATTAAATTAATGAAATAAAAACTGCCTGCATATTATGTTCAAGTTCCTTACTTGAGCATACACAGAATATAGATTGTTGAAGCTCTTGTTTAAAAAAAAATGTGTGAAAACATACGAATAATATATAGGTTTTATTGTTCGTAGGTGCAAACAAAACCGACCGTCACACAATTTGTGCAACGTACCGTACAACGTAACACAGTTGTCTTATATCAATTATTATTAATCCATTTTCCCACCCACATTATGACATAATATGTCCGTACATGAGACAAAGAGGGCGTGACTTGTGACAAAACAATAAACGCCGACGTAAGACGCTGTCTTCAATTACTAAAGGCTTAAGGTTCAGGTTGTGTTTCCGAAATGTCGCCGCGACAATATGAAAAAGTTAAGATATTTTATTTTGTACTAATAAGTAACATGATTATCTCACTTTAATTCAAATTTCGAAGTCTTAGTTCCAAAGCTTAATAGCATATAAAGTTATTTACATAGCAAATAACTTAAAATAACATTATTTCTTTTAAAATTTCAGACAGTGGCATTTGCTTATATACTTTCATAATTTTATGATAGATCTTTAGTTAAAGATTTGATGCGCTTACATTAGGTCAAATATATCCAACTAATTAAAATGTAATTTGTCCATCATGGGTCGAAACAGATATCCAACATCAACCAACCTCGTTACAGTAACGCTCTGCCATAATCAGCGGCAAAAACCTTTCAAGGTTTTAATGAATTATAAAAAAAATAATGCTGAAATTGGTGGTCTCTACGGCTCTATGTCCTTCAGTGAACTACACGTGGCTACTACGTCTTCTCGTTAAAAGTCGCTGCGACTATATATATATGCACACACCCTTACAACGTTTATAACTCGCGAACACGGACAAATTCCACACTGTCCGGAACAAAAGGGGATCAACTGTTTTGTATATTACCTTCCCCGGCTAGTTTGAATAATGCCCCTTACTGCGGCAACACTAACTATCCTGTCCCAAATTCGTGTTTCATAAATCCACTGAACGATTATTTAGTACTTTGTTTATAGTTAGTATTTTTGTGATGAATTCATAAAATAATTATAGTATTATAACGCTGACAAAGTTTGTAGCAGCGTATACATAACTTAGTTTGTAGATTACCGATGTAACAAAAATTTCATATTCTTATGTCTAGAGTATGTTATGACGTATATTTCAGCTCTGCTTGAAATATACTATACACTAGATGACGCCCGCAACTCCGTTGCGCCAAAATTCGTTTATCTTGCGGGAACCGTACATTTTTCCGGGATAAAAACTATCATATGTCCTTTCCCGGGACTCGAAGTATCTCCATGCCAAATTTCAGCAAAATCGGCTCAGCGGTTCGAGCGTGAAGAGGTAACAGACAGACAGACAGACAGACAGCCAGACAGACAGACGGACAGACAGACAGACACACTTTCGCATTTATAATATTAGTATGGATATTATTCTACGAATCTACATTTCAAACGAATTCGTTTATCGCAGGAATCGTATTTTTCAACAACGTAATAATCTTATGTCTATTTAAATTGATCTCAATACCAAATTTCATTAAAATTGGTTTACTAAACGTGAATGATTACCCTTCGTAATCCAACACACACACTCCCATATTTACAATATTAGTATACCTTCAACAAATGAAGTGTAAATATTGGCCAAGTCATTCGGATATTAAAAAGTACGATTTGAAATGGCACACCAGCACGGTTTACACCCAGTATCAATGCCGTTGATGGCACGAACTATCGAACAGTAAACTTATTGTGTATACGCTTTTACTGTCCGCCACTCACAGAACAACTTTTTGTAACGGACAACCATTCATTCGATTCTAGTTAACTGATAAAACTTTTACATGTTTTGAACGATATACAGATGTAATATTAAATTTGTTTTGCTCAATTATACTTTTGAGAATTGATCCACCAAATATTCATCTAAAAGTCATTATGGAACATGGAATCTTTTTACAATCACGTCTAGCGTATATATTATACTGGCGATCCGCCCCGGCGTCGCACGGTTATAAAATATATAGCCACTGAAAAAAATGATTAAAATCGATAGCCTATGATCCTTCACGTGCTCTATTTCATATCTGTGCCAAATAACATAAAAATTGCTCCAGTAGTTCACGAGATAAGCTCTTTCATATAATTTCCCCCGTTTTTTCCACATTCTCCTATTAGTCTTAGCGTAAAATATACCCTATCCTTCCTCAACAAATGGGCTACCTAACACTGAAAGAATTTTTCAAATCGGACCAGTAGTTCCTGAGATTAACACGTTCAAGTTAGCCCTTTCAAATAATTTTCCCCGTTTTTTCCACATTTTCCTCTATTTCTTCGCTCCTAGTCTTAGCGTGATAAAATATAGCCTATAGCCTTCCTCCATAAATGGGCTATCTTACACTGAAAAAATCATCAAAATCCTTTGCGTAGTTTTAAAGATTAAAGGGAACAAAGGGACATGAGGGAAAAAAAAGCGACTTTGTTTTATAATAAGTATAGTAGATATAGATATAGATTCTCAATCTTTCCCTTGTGTACCCTGTATGTCTGTTTGTCTGATTGTCTTTTTTCCCTCTTCACGATTAAGCCACCGAACCGACTTTGATGAAATTTAGCATGTTAATTTTGGCCTCGGAGAAGATAAGATAGTTTTTATATCGGATATATTTACGGTTTTCGCACGACAAACTTGCGGGAAACATAAAAATTATAACATCCTATCAAACAACACAATCTATTTACAATTTAATTTCCAAATTTCATGTCTAGTACGATGTTTGACCATAAACTGTAATTCCTGGAAGCGGTTATATTTAAAATGCAATAAATCGTGCCCTCCAGGGCGTAGGGTTTCCCTGGGGCGACACGCGATGGCGTGTGGGAAGGACTTGGCCCTCACGCCACTGCCGCCACACATTACCTTCGTGTTCACTGACATGATAATCATGATTATTTTATTTTTTACCCGACTGCATCTGAAGGATGAATGAGGTGCAAAGTTTAAAAATATTTTGTACATAATATTCACAGCTAAAGCACTATAGCTCTTATCTTTAAAAATATGACTCATTTACTTATTATCAGATTATAATAATTATACTCCCACGCCGGTTTCGGTGATGGTGGCCAGTTTCATTAAAACCAGGCTAGTTACGCAGCAGTAAAATTATAGTGCCCAATTGTGTGCGCAGTACACAAGAGCACTCTCTATTCCTTTTACTCTCATAGCCCAGTTGGGCGGACGACCGATACGACTGGCGAGAGATCAGTGGCAGAATCTTACATGTCAGACAATCAGGTGATCAGCCAGCATTGTCCTTACCAAACTTGAAAATAAAAGTTTCCAACGCGAAAATCGAACTCACGACTGCCAAGTCAAGATCCACGCGTTCAATTGAACGCCTCCGAGGTCCATAATAAAGATCCAGCCAGCGGGATGTACGTCTTTCCTCACCAGCCAATATCTCACATATAATAATATTGTGTCTCCAATTGCGTATCAGATTTAAAAGTAGATGTGAACTCAATATAAACTTCACAGGATACTCACGCCGCAGGGCTTATTTGTATCCAGTTAGAAGTTTTCTCCTTGAAAATTTGTTAAAAGGAATTGTACTTTGAAACTTTTATTACAATCTTGTGTGGATTAGATCGTTAGGCTTATAAGAAAATTGAATTTCTTTTTATTCTGTGTCGATAAAGCCAACATTAAAAAAATAAACTCTTTCAGCGCTGCTACTTTTACAGTGAAGGCTACAATGTGTAATACATACACAGCCTGAAGTATTATCATTTATCACTTTGCTTTGCTACAGCCTGTAGATTATTATCTAGGTGTATAAGCTTTTGTAGAGTTGACAACTATAGCTGCGTGTGTACGGTAAATTATACGGCTATTGCTGAACCAAAGATTTCCTTTGGTAGGATTGGTCCTTATGGCCCAAGGATGGATTTAAGATGTGGAGCCACCGCGATTTTTGATGTAATTTTTTTAAAATTTTAGCAGCTTCTGCTCTGGAGGAAAACAGAGTCTCAATCTGTATAGAGGCATTAATTATGGTAATATTCCAAGTTCGGTACCATATTCGGATGACTTAAGAATGTTTAATTCATTTTAGGACTCATATTTGCACGATAAATATGTTAAACAACGTAAAAAGAAGAATAAGAAGAAGCATTATTTAAACGCGCTAATCTTAGTATGAGTCAGTAATTACTTGTCCGATTTGAAAAATTCTTTCAGTGTTAGATAGCCTATTTATCAAGGAAGGCTATAGGCTATATTTTATTACGCTAAGACTAATATAAGCGACGAAATAAAGGAAAATGTGGAAAAAACGGGGGAAATTATTTGAAAGGGCTTATTTCACGAACTACTGGAGTAATTTTTCTGTTATTTGGCACAGATAAAAAGTAGAAACGTGAAGGATCATAGGCTATTTATTGTGGACTAATTTGTCTGTGAAATACGAAAATTGAAATGCGAAACAGCGCGGAACGTCTAGTAATATTATAAAGCTGAAGAGTTTATTGAACGCGCTAATCTCAGGAGCTACTCATCCGATTTGAAAGAATCTTTCAGTGTTTGATAGCCTAATTATCAAGGAAGGCTATAGCCTATATTTTATTACGCGAAAAACAATAGGAGCAAAGATACAGAGGAAAATGTAAAAATAAAGCTGAAGAGTTTGTTGGTTAGTTTGTTTGTTTGAACGCACTAATCTCAAGAACAACTGGCCCGATTTGAAAAAATCTTGCAGTGTTTGATAGCCTATTTATCGAGGAAGGCTATAAGCTATATTTTATCACGCTAAGACCAATAAGAGCAAAGGCACAGAGGAAAATGTAAAAAACGGGGAAAATTATTTGAAGGGATATATCTCACAGACTACTGGAGCAATTTTTATGTTATTTGACGTGAATATATAGTAGACTACGTGAGACATGGATTATTAATTTGTGAAAAATATACGGTTTCCGTGAAATTTCAGATTTACGCGGACGAAGCCGCGCGGAACGTCTAGTATTATTAATATTTTTATTGCTCCATTCATCACCATGTCTTTGGCATGCAGAATAATGCGGCTATCAGCCTCCTTATATTAATTAAGCCCTGTCAACAGCGTTTTCGTTGGTTGAAAATCATATATTCTGAATTTTTTTATGTTATTTTATTTTTACTATCTTTTATCCAAATATTATTCCAAAATTGGCATTTAAACATTCGATTCAATCGAAAATGATACCAAACTCGACTATATACCTAAATCCCACGCAGTTTTTGACCTCATACATTGTTAAAGCTAAAAACTCCCCCCTCCCCCACCAGCATGAGATATTCAGGTGGCTCCACATCGTAAACCCATCTTAGGGATATAAAAATCAATCCTACCAAAGGAAATCTTTGGTTCAGCAAAAGCCGTATTCCTCGTTTTTTTATTCTTTTTTGTCTACACGACTACTAGTACCTATCTTTAAAAAAATTAAGTAAGTATCTAAATGATTCAAAGATTCCCAATTAAATGAATTGAAATATAAATCCACTACAAACAAACAAAGAGTGAGGGAAAAACTTTTAGATTTTCTTTAATCAAAGTTGCAATCGACACTTCCTTTTTACGTTGCCTTTTAATTAAACCTCCACGGCGCGGTGTATTGCCCAACTTCACTGACTATAGCTTAAGAGCCCGGGTTACCCTCGAAATTCTCATAAATACGTAATACCAAAATCATTTTGTCATACGAAAATATTTAACATGTTTGAGTTATTTTTCATCTTAAAATAGTAATTACCTAGGTTCCTAAACAAAAATTAACTTCAAAATATTTAAACACTAAAAAATAGAGTAAAACACTAAAAATTAAATAAATTGTAAATTTACTACAAAATATTTTAATACTAAAAAATATTTTTTAGAGTTGAAATATTTTGTAGTAAATTTAATATTTATTTATATATTTTTTAGTGTTTTACTCTATTTTTTAGTGTTTAAATATTTAGTAGTAAATTTAATAAAAAAAAATTAAACACAAAAAGTTTTTTTAGTGTTCAAATATTTTGAAGTTAATTTTTGTACAGGAACCTAGGTAATTACTATTTTAAGCTGAAAAATAACTCAAACATGTTAAATATTTTCGTATGAGAAAATGATTTTGGTATTACGTATGTATGAGAATTTCGAGGGTAGCCCGGCCCCTTAAATGTAAATCTAATATATAAAATTCTCGTGTCACCGTGTTTGTGCGCGATGTCCTCCAAAATGGCTTAACCGATTTTAATGAAATTTTGTATGTACATTCTTTAGGCCTGAGAATAGGTTTTTATCCACTTTTTATATTGATACTAGAAATAATTTATATGGAAAAACAGCGTTTACCGGGTCAGCTAGTAACACTATATACGCATTACGCGTAATGACACGTAAATTATACCGTTTAATGACCAATGACGCAAAGATGTCGTATTCATCGTTTGTAGTATAGCTTTTAATTTGTACAGAACAATTCGAGTTCGAATTTCGATACATTAAAATAAAGTTTAGATATTACGCCACGTAAAAATTACATTAAAATTACTCTTTATATTTGCAAAAAGTTACACAAACACTAAGTAATTAATATTGTACTCAAGTTCAGTAACGTAGATGATGGTGAAATACGGTATTATTTACATTACACGGGTAAAGAATACAAAACATTTTTTACGTCAAGATCGTTAATTTGAGAACAATGTCGAGAAAACGGAGCTAAACGCGAAATATTAACATTTCAAGATAAATTATTATTTGAAAACGTTTCCATTATTTGTGTCGACTGCGAATTAACATAAAAATCCGATCCTCGTGCTAATAAATCATGTAAATGCTGAGAATAAAACAAAACGAGAGGAGTGCCGGGAAATAAAATGAAATTAGTTCAATTCGCTAAATGTTCTTAATGTGCGAATGTGACAAGTTTGAGGAGTGAATTAGATTAGGTCCTAGTGAAATTCTAGTTTCTAGTAAAAAATCTCAGATTTTAGAAAAGGTATCAAAATGATCAAGCTCATGTCTCTGTGACTAAAATTTTACCTGGTTGAAATCGCTACCGCGTTTTTAAGTTTGAGCCTAATAATACAGGATTCACATATTAAAAGATTTTTTTTTATTTATTTACAGATATCAACACCACCATGGACATCATCATATGTAAAACTTTGAGGTAAGCCACTTTCGAAATAACTAGGTAACACAGAGACAAAAAAAGGTTGCACTGCAGCGTATCGGTAAATCAAGTAAAATTTTATCAGCGCGACAGAAATAGAGAAGGAAATATTATTACTGCATATGAGTTGCATCGGTCTATTCTTTTTCGTCTTAAGGGTGTCTTATAAACATTTAAAAGTTTTCTACCCATCCCAAAAAATTGCATACGGCCTCTACATAAGTTTTCACTTCAATATTAACATACTAACTCAACAAAAATGACACTGAATACGTAAAAATAGCTTGAGAGACTATCAAAAATGTTTTAGTAAGCACATATTATTAGTGGAAACGGTAATATTCTGAGATAATGCGGATGTAATCTCGGCGGACTATTTTATTCCGGAGCAGTCTGGCTCGTGTCGCGATAGTGTTTACCGAATCTCTAGCGACATAACTTTAGTATTAGCATTCACTCGCTATATCGTCTCACACCTGGCCCTGGGTGTGGGCCTGGGTGGGGAAACATGACCAGGGGCAAGCCCCTCTGCATGTGGGGATCCATTGGTTTCTAGCGCATCCCGGAAAACCGGGATGCGGAAAAAGGTTAAAATATATTTTTATAGGGCGAAACCCCCGCAATAACGCGGGGAAAAACCCAGGGGCCTGGTACGACCAGGGGGTGTTACTTGCCGGAAAGCCGAACTCGACCGGGACAGGTCCCGGCGGCGCACGCGGGTCCCCGCCCGGGAGCGGAGATGACGTGTATGGGGGCCACTCCCACGCGCGCCGTCTTTCCACTACGCTGTGGGCCAGACCGAGTTGGGAAAGTGAAAAGGGGGGAAAATAAACTTCCCGGAGCCCTGGCTTTGATTGCCGAGGAGGGAAAGGACACCGAGGGGTCGACGGTAATGGAAATAGGGCTGCCACTCGTCAGGCTGCCACTCGTGGTGACACTCAGAAGTTAAAAGGCGAGAGACGCGCTGGGATCTGAGGGCCCAGCGCGGGAGGGGGCTGCATCGTTGGGTGCGGCTGCCGGAGTGGTGCGGGGCGCAGTGGCGCTCGTTCGCATGGCTCCTCCTCTTCGGGGGCGCAGCGGTGGGCGGCGCATTTCTCCCTCCTCCGTGGGGATGGTGTCACGGGGGAGTAGCAGGCGGTCAGGAGGGCAAGCGTGGCAGGGAGCCAGGTCCTCCAGCTTGACCAGGCTCGAGGCATCGGCTCGCTTGAAAAGGTTAGAGGAGAGCCTAGAGATAAATTTCTCTACGCTCTCCACCCTCAGGTCCCGGGCGATGGTGGCGTTGCGGACGTAGCGCGGCGCGCCGACAACGCGGGGCAGCATCCTGTTCTGCTGCCGCTGGAGCAACTCACGTCGCGTCGCAGATAGCAGCTGATACCAGGCAGGGGCCGCGTATGTCAGGCGGGATCGCACGTACGTCTTGTTCAACGCCAACCGCATGTTAGTGGGGATCTGTGGGGCAGCGAACAGGCTGCGAAGGCAGGCGGCGGCGGCGCGTGCGCCGGCGACGGCGTGGTCGCACTGGGCGTTCATATTGAGGTGGCGGTCAATAGTGACGCCCAGGTACTTGGCCGTCCTGCGCCACGGGATCTCGCGGTCCTCGACCTTGTGGGGCGCCGGAAGCCTCAACTTCCTGGTAACGGCGAGCGCCTGTGACTTGCTCGCGTTGACTGCGAGGCGCCACTTGCTCACCCACTCAGGAAGGAGGTCCAGCGTCCTCTGTACTTTGATCGCGGCTGGTCCATGGTGATGGAGGAGGCTATGAACGCCGTGTCATCGGCGTAGAGCGCCGCCGTGGTTGCGGGGTGCGTGGGCATGTCGCTCCCATAAAAATTGTAGAGCCCAGGGGAGACTACTCCCCCCTGGGGGACACCGGCGGTGATAGGGTGCTCCTCTGAGAGTGCACCATCTACCCTGACCCGGAAGGTCCGGCCGGTCAGGAAGGAGGCCAGGATGAAGGCTGGCACTCCCGCTTTGATCAGTTTGTAGAGCAGTCCGTCATGCCAGACCGCGTCGAAGGCCTTCTGCATATCGAGGAAGACGGCCACGCTGGAGTTCCTCTTGTTTGCAGCGGCGGTGAGCTGATGGACCACTCTGACCAGCTGAAGGGTCGTACTCAGCTGGGAGCGGAATCCGAACTGTTCTCTCCGAGGAGGGAGGTAAGGATTCAGTATTAGCACAGTATAGCAATATCGAATAGTGGTATTAGTACGGGAGCCCTAGAACAATTTTTTCTTGATTACTATTAAGAAAAAAATTTGTGAGTAGTGTAATCAACAAAACTTGGTTGACTACTGAACCCTAAAACGGAACCCTAACAAGCTGATTTTTTGTATATTGATAGGTTAATAGTCATATCATTTAAGAGTAACATTGTCCTACAAATAAAACTGTCCATATTTTAGGACCATCCATTCAAAGTATGAAATTCTTTCTATCTCTGTTAGCTACCACTTTGGAGTTTTATCTCAAATAAAAATGTTGTTCGTCTTATCAAAATGAAGCTACTCACAAAAATTTGCTTGATAGTAATAAAAAAAATGTTCTAGCGCTCCCGTATTATATCTCGAATCTCGATTCTTCTAGTTTATACATAAGCTGTTTCTTATTGCGCAAAATAAATCTTGTGCATTTCTTAGCATTTAAAAGTTTTATTATGTTCTTCTCGGAGTTTGCTCTATATCTGCGTCATAACTTCATCAAGATCTGTTCTGATTCTGATCTGATCTGATCACCACTCGTTCACGCGTTATGATCGTTTTTATATGCCCCAACGTCACGTCACGTCCTATATCATCGCCTGACTTCGTCAGTATTCTACACGAAACAAACGACCGATTTTTGAAGTGTTGACTACTGGGACCCGTTTGACATTTCTTTGATATTTTACGATTTTACATTTTGTAGTTTTCTATACCGGGACTGCAACGAAACTATAGGTGTACCAGAATCTGATGGCAAAAAGTGGGAAAATAAATTGACTCTAGCAATACCGGGGTAATTGGAATAAAACATTTTGATTTGACAAAAAAAAAGGTTTTTTCTTTCCGCACCTGATTCTGTGTGTGAAACATGCCAATATATAAATTTATCCAATGATCAAGGATATTTTTTGAAAATCTGCTGTCAAAAATTGCCATCAGATTCTAGTAGACCTATAATATATTATTATCGAAGCTGGTTTACCGCCTTATCTTGATATTTATATCAAGATAAGGCGACGCCTTAATAATTTAGCTGTAGCGATATCGATTTTTCTCAGCAATGACTAAAGCTAAGAAATTTGAGTTCACTATCAGTTTTGATCATGTCATTGTCTTTGAATTACCCATAGCATAACACGATTGGTCAACTTTTATAATACAGAATAATCAATAAAAAAGACCTCTGTAAAAAAGGGATTCCTATTTTGTCGCTTACGCTCTTTCTATTTCTTGCTGTTCCATTGCTTGTTTTCTACGAGAGGCCGACTCGGCCTCTCATAGAAAACAAGTAATCTAAAACATATCCAACACGGTTTTTTACTTTAACGCGGCGTCACCTTAACGGAGCAGAATCAAGAAACTGTTCAGAAGTATAGAATTTCAAGAATACATTTTTTATAATAACAAGTAACTTACCTGTTATCAGTATGTTTTCTTCATGTCCAATTACTATAAATTAAAACAGTAGTTACAAATAAAAGCATTAATTAAATCGTACAATTTTATTTCACAATTATTGAAACAAACCTTTTTGTCTTCGAATAACATTTGATTATTTAAATGGAGGTTTAACCCAGGCCGCTGACATCTGGGGCTCACCTGCCGCCGGCATCGCAGGGTTAACCCACGGATTTATTAATATGTCAATCGAAACATTCATATTTAAACGACCTCTGAATAAAACATCGTCGTCGGCTTAATCTTGATCATTTTAATATAAATGCGCATGTTTATTTATGAGGCTTTTCTTTCGGTTGATAAATGATTTTCTGTTGAAATCTTTAAAGGAAAACTGTATTCATAGGGGACCAAGGACGGCATGGTTTAATAAGAGCCTCTTAATCTATGTGGCAATTTGAATCGAAAAGGTTTGTTTTGATTTACGCAAATATTTTTTTATTTTGTATAGTGGCCATATCGTCGGGGATAATAAAATATAGTGGCCATATTATCGGAGATAGTAAAAAAGGCCTCACGAAAAAAGTTTGGATTAAATCAGACCGCAACGTGTCGCGTAGATATTCTTTTATATACTTATAGATTTCATTTGCAAGACGTCTTGAAAATACATCCATACAAATTTAGAAATGCATCTACGCATCACGTTGCGGTCAGAATTAACCCTCGTGATGTAGAGATAAACTACGATAACATATGGCGCGCCCCTCCAAATTACTGTTTCAATGTGTGTAGTCACATCCTTATGAAAGAGTTTGTATGTAGTAAGTATTCAACCAATCAACCAGTACTCGTAATACATATCAATCACTCAATGTCACTTATTACCAAGATTTGTTGGTCAACTAATCATAACTAGCCGACCGCGCGAGACAACGCACTTCAAACATTTTGACAATGCACTTTAAACGTTTTGAATTTTGGAGGGGCACGCCATGTTATCGTAGCTTATCTCTAACATAACCTTAATCCTTCAGGCCCCGCGCGAGCACCGGTGATCGCGACAACAATAGAATACAATAGCAATTCCTGGAAATTCTGACTGAAGTATTAATATTATTAATCTGTACAGTATCGATTTGTTTGTTGTACATTGATATTCAGGGCCAGAGCTAATCTCTATGGCTCTATTAGGCTCAGCCGAAGGTTACTCTGCGGCTTAATAAAATAGTTATACAACTCCGTGGCCTACTTCGCTTAAACACGGAGTTGCGTTTTTGACATTTATGTTATAACACAAGTGCCAGCGATACCAGTTTACATCATTATTTATATTAAGCTGAAAGTTTACCTGTTCATGACCCTTACATAGGCAGGAATTCAAAGTCTAATACTTTAAGAAGGTTTAAGGGTGTCTGGCAGTGGGAAGCAACTGTAAAAAGTGTCCGCTAGCGGCAGAAGAGATTCCTACAGTTATTGAGAAGAAAATAAGATAAATAATTGAGCTTAAGCCTGCATCAAAGGTGACCTAAAGTAACCGAGACCCAAACTCCATAGTTGCTGGTCGTTCTTACCTCTACATATAGAGCCGTAAACAGGTAAACTTGCAGCTTTTATAAAATGACGAAAGTTGGGCTGCGGCTGGCTCTTGGGTTATAAGTTTAGAGAGCCACAGAAGTCGTAAAGGTTGAAATGCGTGGCACAAAATGTCAAACCAGGTTGCAGCAAAGTTCACGACATAAAGCAAATGGAGTTTTGTATACAACGAAATGGAAAAGCGACATGCTGCGTCGCTAAAACATAAATAAATGTCAAATCTTAAGGGTGGTTACTCATGTGGAATGACATGAACTGGTTTATAGCCAGTAGGTATAATATAATTGTTTTAATAAGTGAATCCTACCTGTAGTGAACTTATGTATCTTAAAATAAAATATAAAGTGATAATAGCACATCACAAGTAGACAGTAAGCTCTCTACTTGTGATTTGCTATTATCACTTTATAATAATGAGTAGATGACGCCCGCAACTCTGTTGCGCCAAAATTCGTTTATCGCGCATGAACCGTAATTTTCCCGGGGTTATAAGTATATCCTATGTCCTTTTCTAGGACTCAAAGTATCTCCATACCCAACAAAATCGGTCAAACGATTTGGGTGTGAAGAGGTAACAGACAGACAGACAGACAGACACACTTTTGCATGTTTTTACATAATATAACAGAAGTTGTTTACATTCTTGAAAGTTGGTAAGAACCTGTTAACGTGCAAAATAACAAACTGAATTAACGGTAATGATCAAATCTCAGTTAATTGTGCAGAAGTACCCGTAGACAATCAGGTCCCTCATTATCGCGGCTTAGTGGCAATATGGGTTAAACCTCACTATTCTAATCGCCCGTGCTTAGAACACATTATCACATCTTTTATTTCAATACCTACTTATTGCCCGCAACTGTACTATCTATATCATTTTTTCGGGATATGAATCATCAAAAAATATTTCTCATGACTCAAATGCCACATTTTAAATCGGTGCCAAACTTATGATAATCGGTTCATCGGTTTACCAGAAAGATAAAACACTTTGGCATTTATAATATTTGTATGGATAAGCAAAAGTTACTATCAACTTTCAAGGAGCATGCATTATACCCTAAGAACGGAAATCTTGGCACCACGCCGCGTGATACACAATAGGAGCGACGGCGTACTTAAGAAACTCTTAATCAATGACCGCTTAGTCTTAACTTAATACTTAAAGATCGTTTAAGGGAGATCGCAGACGGCACACTTTTTGTGTGATCGAGTCTGCAGCGCACATACATTCTGCAGGGCGCGGCCATGCAGAATGTATGTGCGCCGCAGACTCGATCACACAAAAAGTGTGCCGTCTGAGTTCTCCCATAGTATTACATTTGTGGCGTAGCTTGTCTAGAGCGAGTGAGTTAAGCATCAGTGTCATGTAATTATAACAAAATTCTCATTCTAAGTAATACATCAGTAACGCGATATAATTTGTCGGCAGGCTGGTGGCAGCGTAGGGGATGAGGAGCAGCGCGGGCGGCGGCGCTGCGGGCGCACGCGGCGCGGGCTGAGCCGCCGCGGGGTATGTGGGTGTGGCTGGCGCTGGCGCTGGCGGCGGCCGTCTCCGCCGAGTGCCCGCGCCACTGCGAGTGCAAGTGGCGCAGCGGGAAGGAGTCGGCTCTGTGCGCGCGCGCCGGCCTCACGGCGGTGCCCCCGCGCCTCGACCCCACCACGCAGCTGCTCGACCTCACCGAGAATAGGCTGGGCTCCCTCAAGGACGATGCCTTCGCCTCGGCCGGCCTGCTCAATCTCCAGCGCCTCTACGTCCCCGCGTGCAGCCTGCGGGCGATCAAGCAGTACGCCTTCCGAGCTCTGGTGAATCTAGTCGAGCTGGACCTGTCGAGGAACCGGCTGGACTACATCCCGTCGCAGGCCTTCGAGTCCATTCCCGAGTTGCGCGAACTCCGTCTGAGCAGTAATCCTATTGCGAAAATAAAGGACGACTCGTTCGCGACGCTGCCCCACCTCGTCCGTCTCACGCTTAGCTCCTGTAAGATATCGGAAATAGAGCCGAGGGGATTTTTCGGCCTCGAAGGATCCCTGGAGTACCTGGAGCTGAGCAAGAATAAGCTGCAGGTCCTCCACGTATCGGTGCTGGCTCCGCTCCGGTCGCTGAAGGGCCTCGAGCTGGCCAACAACCCCTGGGACTGCACGTGCACCCTCCGACCCATGAGAGACTGGATGATTCGGAAGAACGTTCCCGCCACCGTCGTCCCCGACTGCGCGCAGCCCCCGCGCCTGGTGTCGCAGTCGTGGGATCGCCTGGATCTAGAAGATTTCGCGTGTCTGCCCGAAATCGTGGGGACCACGGAGAAAATCTACGGCACGGAGGGGGAGGCGGTGACCCTGGTGTGTAGAGTGCAGGGAGTCCCCGCGCCGCGAGTGCGATGGGTGCGAGCCGGGAGACTGCTCTCCAACACGTCAGGCTTAAATTCAATAAATCCAGGGCGAGCGTTTCTCCTCCGCAGCGAGGGTCACACGAGCAACCTGACGATAAAATCAGCGGACGTCCAGGACTCGGGGTCGTACACGTGTGCCGCGGAGAACAGAGCCGGGAAGGCGGAGGTAGTTTTAAGTTTAGTTATCGAAAAGAAGGCCCAGGGGCGGGGGTTCGGGGGGAGGGCCCTGATGGCGGGGATGGCCGTATCGGCAGTCGTAGTGTTAAGTTCGTGTTTAATAGGACTCTTTGCGTATGAAACTAGGAAGAAAAGGCAGCTAGATAGGTGGAACGAGCAGATGGTCACGTCCAACCACACCGACAACAGCTACGAGAAAATAGAAGCAAATTTAAAAAATAACGCGGACGTAGCACGGGTGCTGCCCGCAATTACGGACGCGACTCGGAAGCGAGGTGACTATAGAAACGTTCCTTCGCACGATCCAGAGGATGACTTCGAGCATTTAGGGCGAGAAGAAGTGCGGGAGCGGAAGGAGTCGCTTTCACCGCCGGTGGAGCCGAGATGGCGGAGGAAAGATCTCGAAACTCGTGAGGTTATCGGCCGAGCCAGCGACGCAGTACAAGACCTGCATATACCGCGACTCAGCGAGTATAGTATGAGGTAATTATTGCATTATTAAATAATAATTAGCAAAAAATGAACTCCAAATAGAATATAGTTTCATTATTGTTCGTCGTATAATAATTACGACCGCCTAATATTAAATGTTCAATTGATTGTTCATTGGCAATTACGCGTTCACGTATTACGGCGGGTGTAATTATACCGCATTATATTAGGTGTAAATTAATATGCAGATTAAAATATTATGAATTATATTGCATAGCTTCACATGACGCGGATGGATGGTATTTTCACCTTTAAAAGAGTTTTACGTAACAAAAACGTGAGCTAAAAATATTTTGTCGATTTGAGGTTGTGACCTCTGAATAATTTTAATTTATTAAGATACTTCAAACATACACAAAACATGCACAATTTCGTTGTGTTGATATATTAGGTTTCGGATATAATTGAAAAATACATGTAACAGTAATTTAAAAATGAATTCTAAAACTGAAATACAATACAGAAAAACTATAAATCTTTCGTGGCCTCAGTTGCATTCCATACTAGAAAAGCAAAACAAAACATTTGAAATAGGCTGCAATAGTAGGAAACATTTTAGGATAAAAACCAACTATTTTCACTTTTGTAATTCTGAAATAGAAGCTAACACACAGCATTATGTATTTTAGTTACGTATAGTATTATAACTTGCTTTGACTTTAAAACACAGTAGAATGAGATAAAATGCAAAACAAAATAAAACGTAAAAGTAATGAAATGTAATAAGATTGAAATTTTACTTACTACTGTAGTTTTATCATTGATTAAATTATTATTTAAAAAGTATGACTCTGTGCGAGTTGATGCCAGTTCATCTCGCCGGATTAGTTCCCGGTGGTAACGACGTTCAAAAAGCATTTGTAAAAAAACTGAATAAAAAAGTTAGAGTTCGACTTTCGTGTAAGTCAAATTAAAAAATTGTATACAACTACCGAGTGTGTGCCAATAACTTGCAAAACTTCCTTCAAACAATCAATTATAATTAATTTGCCTTTAAAGCGGTACAGTAGGTGCTAATATTAGTTCATCGACGAGGAGATTGCCTATTTTAAGGTAGGAAAGCAACAGACCTATAAAAGGGGTGACAGACGTGCGAGTAAGCACGTGGACTTATGGCTCGACGATCTTAATCGCCTTTGTGTCAGCAAACAGCCGCGAGCCTGGGGGCATGGTAATCTAGTGTGAGCGATTCTCGTGTATCACCGACGCGAGCCGAGTAAGTTCGCGAACTTAAAACCCGCTAAAAGTTCGAACGTCTATCAGGCCTTTAACAATATTGTCTGTGTCTGTCAAAAAACTCGTATACAAAACATTTTACCGACAGCAGATATTGCAGAAACTATTGTGCAATACCTGCTGTCAATCGCCTGTTGCGTACCTGTCGTAAGTTTCGTAATCATCCTGCCGATGCCGATCCTTCCGACTGTTTATCATGTGGCTAAAATTAAAAATAAATTTAGTTGTGACCATGGACGTAAAAAAAGGCGGACGGCGCGGAGTCTCATTAAACACGGCACTGTGTCTTCAGAGTCGGCCAGGCTGACTACACGGTCCGCACGCACATATTCTTACGTTAGTCTAGTCGGCCATTTGACAGCAAACACGAAGAGGATCGAGACGTCTACGCAGAGAAAATATAAATCAAAATGTCTTGTGTGGTAAAATTATGGTGACACAGTTTTCTCTGAGCAGGACTCCATCCGTTTATATGCCCATGGTTGTGACAGTAACATAGCAATACAAACATAACTGTAGGGTTTATTTAACACGATTAGAATATATTATTAAAACGGGGTTAATGAGCGCATCACATTCACCACGGCATGTCCTCCGCCCTGCGCCCGCCCGCCCTAAAAACGTGATACAATGTGATAAAACTAGCCTTGCCCTTTTTCAATGCGTAACCCTTCCAGTTACGATTGTTTTAAATTTTCTTCATTATAAGTCTTTCGTTTTAAGGGTTGTCTATAGTCTATCACCACGCGTTTTGGTGCGATTAGTCATGCAAATTACATGGAATCAAAAGAAATTATCACAATTAAATGTAGTTTTCTCATTTTCTGTAAGTTTTATAAATGTACGAAACCTACTTAGGTTTGAGTAGCTCATAACCCGCTTAACTTAATTATTTATTTAATCTGATTGAGCCATAAATAATATGACGTGAACGGCGTTTATATCATGCTAAGCGTCCATTAAGTCCAAAAATATGTAAAAAGTTATTGTCTTCCGTGGCGGTTCACACGTGACGCGGCGCGGGGCCTCGTTGTTATTTTACAAACGAATTTAATTTTTCCACAGGGGCGAGGAGTCGATCCAGTACTCGAAGTCAGCGGGGCGGCTGAGCGGGACCGTGGAGGTGCTGGCCGAGACCAACCGGTACAACAACAACGCGCGCCCCTACCCCCGCCCCCGCGCCCGCGCCCGTGACCGCCTCGACAACGACCTCTCCGGTAGCGACAGCGAGAAGAACTACCCCGACCTCATCGAGATGAGCTCCCTCGGCAACGCCCACTTCCGCGCCGAGGTGAAGCACGACCCCTACACCTTCTACACGATCCCGCGTCGGCGGGACGGCGACAGCCGCAGCCCGCTGCTGGACAGCCGCCGCAACAGCTCCGGCGGGGACTCCACCACCTTCCTCGGCGCACCCAACGACCGCCGCCCGCCCACCGGCCGCCGCTCCAGCAGCTTCCTCGACCTGGCCGCGGGCGGCGCGCGTTGGCGGCCCAACCCCAGCCTGCCGGCGTCGCCGTCGCGGGACCCGGTGCCGTCCGCCACGCCGCTGCTCGACCTGTCCGGCCTGCGGGACTACTCGCGGACGGGCCAGCCCTTCGAGGACTACGACTTCCGCGCCTCGCAGCTCGAGAAGTTCCTGGAGGAGTACCGCTGCCTGCGGGAGCAGCTGTCGCGGATGAAGGAGACGCGAGAGACACTACAGCGGACGCGAGCGGTCGAGAGCGAGGAGCTGCGGTCGATCTTCAAGGGCAAGCCGTCGGTGGCGGTGACGGAGACGTCGTCGGGGGCACTGGCGGACGCCGCCACGCCGCTGGCGCTCAGCCCCCCGGAGTTCAAGGCGCAGCAGCCGCGCCCCGACTGGCTCACCACGCTACTCTACCGCAACTGATGTTCGTGTAAATATTTGTAACTGTCCTAGAGTAAATGAGCAATCGAATTGTTGATAAGTGAAGTGATACGTTTATGTAATTCTTTTGAAGACGAAATAAATTTTTAAGTCTTAAGTTCGTTTTATATTATATGAAAGACCTCCAGTAAAATATAAAAATCTATCCGAGTAAAAAAATATGCTAACAACGTACTTAAATTCTTTGTATGTCTCGTTTCATGAAAACGTACACGAGTCACCGAATATGTTTGTAATATTCTCGAAAGGAACGAAACGTCGGGAAAACTTTTGATGAACACGAGTTTTCTCGCAGAATTCGCCTCAGGACACATTCGAGTATAAACAGTCCATGCAAATCGTACAAAAGGGGAGACAATTCCGATACGGTAGTATTTCACCGGGGCGAGTTGCGAACGTTTGCATTTTAGATTAATGAAAGAATAAATCTTAATTCCGTCGTACATAAAACACTATTGAACTAAAAAATCGAGGCCGAACTTAACGAGACGCTGCAGATTTAGGGCCCAATTACTGTGACAGAGGTCCCGCTCCGTCCCTGCGGACTGAGGCCCGGCGCGGCCCAGCCGGACAGAACCGAGAAGCGAGAGGCGAGGAGGCGAGGAGGCGAGGCACGTTATCGGCAATAAGGATCTCCCACTCCACGTTTTTATTTAAACGAAACAAACTTGTTATTCTCGGTTGCGATTGTGTCTAAGCGAGTGTTAATGTCGCCGGATCCTTAATACGATCGAGTCGGGTTCAACTTTAAATTAATGGAAATACTTCTGCGCGAGTAATTTTTCTTTCGAATTTGCGAGTATTAAATGAAACGTCATTTCGGGGACTTATTTATGAGAGCAACGGCGACTGCGGATTCAATTAGTTTGTTAGTTAATAGCTTTTCAGGGGTGAAATATGGCTGGCGATCGCTGAGGAGTCGGTGTGGACGTGAGTATAAATACCTGTGTATTGATCCCGGGCAGGTGACGGATCGCCGGCTGCCTCGCTTTTTCAAGCTTTGCTCTTGCATCGCATGTGTCCACGTGGATGCATTTTATATTACTTACCTTAAAATACATAGAACGTTTGACGTCGTATGTATTTTGTGCTTTTTTAGAGTATTATGTTATCTTCTAAGAAAATGTTGTAAAGAAGAAATATATTGTTTTACTCCGATAATACTATAATGATATCTGAGAAAGATAATTATATTCTGAGGTTGGTTAATTTTCACTGCGATGAAGAGTAACGGACAACAATCTAGTTGCTATAATATAAGTTCAGTCAAACCACATCACAGTTAATTTGCAACGTGACGGTGCGATGCGATGCATTTTTAAAGGTTTTTGGAGGGGCATTAAACATTGGTACAGGCCGCCTGACACCTCATATTCTCGTTTGGGAAATAACGTTCAGTGATAAATATTATGTCATTTAAAACGTATCTCATCGTCACATTGAAATACAAACTATTTACTGCAGGGGTTCCCAAACTGTGCGCCGCGGCGCCCTGGTGCGCTGTGGAAAGGCAAGAGGGGCGCCGCGAGTCGGTTCTTCATCATTATCCGAAACCACAAATATTATTAAATAAAATTATAATATTAATTATGTAAAGCGGTTAGATAATTAAATATTTGTTCATTATTATTTACCTGCTTAACCTAACAATAACAATTAAAGGTGTTTATTTATGTATCTTTTTCTAATAGCTAGTTAGAGCGTTGTGACAAAATATTGTGTTAGAGAGTAGTAAAAGTTTTGGATTATACATTGAGCGGTATTTATTCGAGCAGAGTTTCACCTTACACGTCTCAAAGTTAATTACAGAATGCCTCCATCAATGCAATATGGCTGGCTTTTATACCATTTTACACAAAAGAAACGAACCTCCGTTGACAATTCAAATAATAAAGAAAACATTAAAAGTAAGGTATGTAATTTTAAATATTAATTATGTACTTCTCATATTTAAGATAATTATTTACTTAAATATGAGAAGAGAAAATTATAACGGAAGTAAATAATCCTCCCGTCCATTTATCTATTTGTCAAAATCAATTACCTTACTTTTGGCTGGTTTACACGTAATAAGTAGATAAGTAGTAACTAAATTTTAACTTAATTTGAAGTGCCTGCCCGAAATTTGTCAAATGACAAGCTTCGCCTGCCAACTTAACAGAAAATAGTCAAAATTCTAATTTCCTTGTTTAGCACTTAACTAAATTTTAACTTGCTACTTGCTACTAAATTTTGTGTTTACATGCAATAAGTAACTGAAAATTGAGTTAAAATTTAGTTAATTTTCTTATCTACTTAATACGTGTAAACCAGCCTTTATTAATAAAATAAATGTAATATTATGTGGTTTGTCCACTGACATCCGCTAACAATTGTGACGTGTAACTGCGCCGCAGGCTGAAAAAGATTGGGAACCCCTGATCTACTGTATAAACTGTCCTAGCTATAAGCCCTTCACAAGTACAGCGGGCGACTGAATCCCTGTCCCCAATCCCCGCACAATACAGCGACTACTCAACAATAAGAACTGGAGCGGCGACTGATCCACGAACTTTTACATTTGTCAGGTGTTCTCAGTTTGTAATCGCCAGTTGTGCTATCGTATATCCCGCAGGATATAAGATAGCGCAACTTTGCACAAGAGCTTTTATTCATAGGCATGCCTATAGTCTTTGAATAAAAACTCTTTTGCAAACTTAGGGTTTGTTCATATTGGAATGAAACTTGACGGTATAAAAGTAGTACAGAGTATACATATGTATAATAACGTGACGCCGCTTGATATTTCAATTTTGTGTAGCTCCTGTTTTACGGGTACAAAGTTTTTTCAATACGAGCTATGGTTGCAGGTTTAGGCATTGACTTATTCGGCATTTATTATACATATTTAGGCATAGACAATCTTTTCTAATATAACAGACACCTATCAGACACACAACTAATGCAACTAGTGTAAACCAGGATACCCTTCATAAGATCTCATAGAGTTCGAGAGTAAGCTTAAACTGTATTGGAAGGCGCATCGAAAATCAGAAGAAAGTATTTTTTTTTATGAAATAAGGGGGCAAACGAGCAAAGGGGTTACATAGGGGAAAGCAACTTCCGTCGCCCATAGACATTCGTAGCATCAGAAGAGCTGCAGGTGCGTTGCCGGCCTTTTAAGAGGGAATAGGGAAATAGGGTAGGGAAGGGAAAAGGGTAGGGGATTGGGCCTCCGGTAAACTCACTCACTCGACGAAACCAGCGCTGTTTCACGCCGGTTTTCTGTGAGCCCGTGGTATTTCTCCGGTCGAGCCGGCCCATTCGTAAGCATGTAAGCATGGCTCTCCCACGTCGTAAGTATCATATAAAAGTAGTAGAAGTAGTAGAAAGTAAGTAGAAGCAACACAGAAATCACGCAGAAAATAATGATGATTAAATCATTTTATTAAAAGTCCCAGCTTCTTTAATTTAACGCTCCCATTTCTTGAGGGCTTCTTATGAAAGTGTATCATCGCGAACTTGGCTTAATTAGTACGTTTTTACTTTGATCACGTTAGTTACTTCACAAATCAAAGGAACCACCATCTTATATTTTTCTTTACCTGGGAGTTAAATATAGCTACTGATGTCACAAATACATGTAATCATTGAAAGCTACAGAAATACCTTACAGGAAAGAGAAAAAAATTAAGTGAAGTTAGAATCACTAAATTTAAACGCTGTTGATAACAATAAAAAACGTGTAAGATTTATTAATTTGTATAAAGTTTATAATTTTAGTAAAAAATATATTATTCTTATCCCTTTTGGCAAAGTTTTTTAGTCATTAAAGTCTCTTGTTATACCGGCAAGGGTCTACCTTCGCTTTTCTAGGTAGTGGCTGTATTAATTGAGCAGGCATCATTACATAAAACTGTCATTATGTTAAAATTAGGTAAGTATGTGATCAACATGAACACATACTGAGGTCTAACAAGTCACTAAATTTTATTTTATCGTCTCCCGGAATTTTTTATGATAAAGCTCACCTTTAAACCGCAAATTCTTTTTAAAATATCGCTAAAGTTTTCTAAGCAACTACAAAATACTTGCAATTCTTTGAATAAAATCGCTGCAAGGTTGGCGAATAGAGATTTATTTTAAACATGGCGTATAAAAGTTGAAGCTCTCAGCGTCTCACAAAGAACATAAATACTTTATGGTCAGATCCAGTTACCTGCTTTAGTGGAATACAAAATAGGTACGAAGCCAATGGAGCTTCTATGATGTAGTAAAAATTTAACCGGACTCAATATATTAGCATGTTTTGGTTTCCCCCAATAACTTTATCTTATCTTATCTTTAAACGAGCAATTCTTGTATATATATAAATATATAATTGGAATCTCGGAATCGGCTCCAACGATTTTCATGAAATTTACTATATAGGGGGTTTCGGGGGCGATAAATAGATCTAGCTAGGAATCATTTTTAGAAAATGTCATTTTATTCGTGCTTTATCCAATACCGAGCAAAGCTCGGTCAAATAGCTAGTTATAATATTATGTATAAATCCTGAAGACCTAAGAATATAGCTATTGTAATTAAGGTTCCTAAAATACAGTCTTTACACAACAATCGAGTCGAATGTTTCATTAGTTATAACCTACTAGTGTCAGAAAAAGCTCGCATATTTTGTTTCTGTCTTTCGTTATAAAGTAAAATGTGACAAAACATCTGAATATTCGCTAATTGATTTGAATATTAAATAGATTTTGGATCAGGCTTAGGTTTAAAAAGGTTATAATAATGACTATCCGTTGTTTTCCTTTAAATCTTATTCCAAAAGATTTTTCTAATTTGTCCCAGCTTAGTTTTAGTATTAGTTATGTAATCTTAACGAGGTTTGGAAATTGTGAAGATTAATATATCACAGAGCAAACGTCTAAATTTAGACATTGGACATAAGTTCCAGTCTCCAGACTCGCACAGTTCTCTTCCCCGGGACATATTACATTTAAATTAAATTTATAGCTCGTTTGAGCTTAGAACTTGTGAAAACACCGCCGTAAGTCTAAACACAGTTAAGTAGATATGCTTGGATATAAAATATTATTAGTACTTAATACAAATAAATGCATAAATGCTACTTTATTGATATTACAAGCTGTTGATACGATTAGGCAAACATAGCCTAGGAAGCTCAACGATTTAAAGATTGGAAGATTGTATTGCCAAAGCCCGAAGATCAGATAATTGGCGCTCGTTGGGAAAAGTATTCATACGCATTCGATAGGCTGCTGGTGGTGAAGCTTTAAGTTTCAAGAAGGTTCAGTTCCTGTTTGAAGTAAAAATGTTACATACATTCTTATGAAGATTTTAGGATTTATTTTCAAGAATTAATCAATTTTCTTTATGAGCAAACATAGTCATAGGCTGGTTATGCAATTACTGACTATGCTATTAAATAAATATTTATTACATTGGATAAACTTTAACATATAAGCCGATTATAGGCCTCCAAAAGTGGCTCAAAATATTATGTCCGTTACATGTTTTCCAAATCGAAATCCAATATTCACTCACAGAAAAACGCAAACAATATGCAATAAAGCATTCAATGTTCGGTAGTGTGTATTTCTTTAATCTCGTTAAAATTATCCAACAAAAATTGAAAAGGTATTCACGGCGCGAATTCGGGCCGAAAAATTGATGCACGGAATGGAGAGCACCCGGCGCGAGTTAGAACGAGGACGGGGAAATTCCACCGGGAATTGTAAAGTACGCGACTATTACATACGGGACTATAACCGTGCCTTTAATTTGGAGAACTTTTTTTAAAAAAAATAGTGGGAAAACGGGCAAAAGGGTCAACTGATGGAAAGCAAGTCACCCATGGACACTCGCAACATTAGAAGATTTGCGTTTCTTGAAGGAAGGGGAGGTGTTAGGTTCTTTTCGTTACGGAATTTCTTGATTCAGTCGCCGCACTCAAAGACAGCCCGCTTCAAAATAAAAGGAAGAGAAGACGCTGCAAACATTACTAGGACGCGGGGAAGTGGTGATGAAACATTTTTGTATGCGCCTTCATTTTAGTCTAGAAATACTCTTCAAAAATCCGAAAGTGTGGCGACCGATAGATATTTTTGTTACCAATTAAAGAAATGGCCAAAAAGACATTTCGTTGCAAACACAACTTAGTCAGCCCGCTTCGGGCTGAGTAAACGTTTGCGAAACGACAACAACCCTAAACTGAGCCTTCTGTAATTGAATGTAAATATACACAACAAAATATTCCATACAAAAATTGACCCCAAATGGGCGCGGATTGGTCAAGAGCGGATTTTTCAATTTATCGGTGAGCGCAGCTCGCACTGAGCCAGACGGACCGTTTACATACACTCGCTTGCAAAAAATACACACAAAGCATACGATAGTACTGTACTCGTACTATGTAAAAGTATAGTCTTGATTCGATCTCCTTACATAATAAAAATGAAAATTTAATATTGTAATGAAGTATTTACTTCTAGTCTTTGAAAACTGTTAATGAGTTACTCACTTATATGTTGCCAAAATTCGTTTATCGCACGGGAACCGTACATTTTTCTGGGATAAAGGTATCCTAATATGTCCTTTTCCGGGACTCAGTATAATTTCAGCAAAATCGGTTCAGCGGTTTGGGCGTGAAGCGGTAACAGACAGACAGACAGACAGACACACTTTCGCATTTATAATATTAAGTATGGAAGTATCTATATAATACTAGCTGTTGCCCGCGACTTCGTCCGCGTGGTCTTCAGTTTATAGCGCGCGGTGTCAACAAAATTGGTGTCAAATTAAAACCCTGGTACCCCTTAAATAAAAATACCTACCCTATACCTACCTACATACCCAAAACAGCTGTGCAGTGTGCACATAATATTTCATTTTTAATTTAAACTTTTTTTTATACCAAATTTAAAGCTTATTTAGCCCCCCATTACACAACTTTAGCTTTACCCATAAACTATTTATCATTGGTAGGTTTAAGGTTACGTACTGCATAGATAAAGTACCTACTGGCTACTACCTACTGAATAGTGAGTTATTTAATATAGTGAATAACAATCGAAAAAATCGGAGAACTCGATTTAAAATCGTTACCACCTCTTATAGAAAGACGTATGAGCAAGCGATAGCGCGATGTAGGAGACTCTTGGCGCCATCTGTTATGAATTTTTGGAACTAACTTATTTTGAACAAATTTACGAATTTTCACCCCCTTACAACCCCTTTTTCCAGTTAAAAAGTAGTCTATGTCCTTTCTCAGGCTTTAGACTATCTGTGTACAAAATTTCATTACAATCGGTTCAGTAGTTTTGGCGTGAAAGCGAGACAGACAGACAGACAGAGATACTTTCGCATTTATAATATTAGTATAGATATAAAACTCAAAGGTGACTGACTGACACGGTGATCTATCAACGCAGAGCCCAAACCACTGGACGGATCGTTTTGAAATTTTGCATGCAGGTAGATGTTATGACGTGGGCATCCGCTAAGAGAGGATTTTGATAAATTCCAACCCCAAGGGATATAGGGGATTAAAATTTGTATAAAATGTTACTTCTTAACGCGAGCGAAGCCGCGGGCAAAATCTAGTGGATCATAAACGTAAGAATTTGGCGCAACGAAGTTGCCCGTAAAATCATTTATTAGAAAACTAGCTGACCCGACAGACGTTGTCCTGTCTTAGCGATGATTATTAAATTCGAATTGGTATAATTAAGAGAACAATAGATTAAAATGTATTATCTCCATGCCTTTAATCAAAATAGATTAAATAGTTTAAGCGAAAATCAGTTTATTGTGCGGGAACCGTACATTTTCCGGGACAAAAAGTATCCCTTGTCCTTTCCCGAGACTCAAAGTATCTCCATACCAAATTTTATCAAAATCTATTGAATAGCTTACGCGCAAATCACAAAAGTATATTGTGCAGTAACCGTACATTTTTCCGGGACAAAATGTATCCTATGTTCTTTTCCGGGACTCAAAGTATCTCTCCACCAATTTTCAGCCAATTCGGTTCATTCGTTCTTGAGTTATAAGTAGTGTAACTAACACCACTTTCTTTTATATATATATATATATAGATAATTATATTTTATTAACTTTATTGTATTCTAAATATGGTATCCACAGAACTTTATTTCAAGCGTATTTATTAAAAATACCATTATGATTATAGGTAAAAGAAATAGATTTATATTTATTATACAGCAGCTGGACATAGGACGTCCTAATTTTTTGGAAGTCGCTTAAAAATGAGAGTCCACCCATATTTTTGGCAACACAGTTTACACTGACTAGCGGGGGCACGCGGCGTCGCCTCAGCTCGTTTGTATGCACTTTATTCATCACACCCCATAATCTGTTTCACAATACCGGATTTAAAATACGTGCTCTGATTTATGCTGAGCGATTATATACTCTGTATGCCGCCTTAATAGTCAAAATATTTACGCATGGGATAGCTTAAAATATTATAATGTTTTCTCCTCATCTTGATACGCTTAATTTTTTTTTATAGACAAGGAGCAGAACGTTGAGCAGGCTATATTATAATATAAATGTTATTTGTTTTTTTTTTGTAGTAAGGACTTTTTGCAGTAGTGTTAGTACAAAATAGTTTTCCAGTGTCGTGTCTTTATACACATCATGCTCATATTGTTATAAGTTAAAACTAAAACCATTACACTTACGTACACGCACACACTTGCAAAAACTACGCTACGTCGTTTGTCTGTGCATAACTAAAAAGCGTAGCTTGACTCACACAATACAAGTTAATGCGGCCTTATTGTTGCTTGTAGATTTTTTTGGAGACATTATTTTATTGATTGAGAGAAAATTATGCTACATTTCTATTATTATATTAATACGCGAGCGGAAAACTTTGGATCCCTTTTGACAAAAGATGCGGAAATGTAAGTGAATGAAATTTTGCACAGTTTAGTTTATGATTATAGACGTGAGGTGAAGGAGTGCATTGAGCTTATATTATTTTGGAATTATGCTTTTGTCATACAATTTTTTTAACATTTATAAAACATTACACACACTACAATGTGCACACTACCATCTTTTAAATGACAAGCCAATACATACGAATATGCTCTTCTGTTTATGGTTGAAGTCTGTTGTCAAATTAAAAATACTAAATAGATTGTTCTCAGACCAATAAAAAAAGAAAGACGGAGTATTTACAGGTAATGGGGTGAAGTCGCTGTCGATCAATGTGTGCGTCACGCCTAGCATAAATACGCTAGGCGTGCGCTTGTGTACAAAAAAATAATGTTGCCAACTCAGGGTTTCGGATTGTTAAACTCCCATCCTGTTGCAGTCTTATTAAACTACTAAGTAATGACTATAAAAGTTGCTATCAAACTAGATTGTTAATCATCATTCATTAGTAATTGCAGAAAAAAGTAAATACTTAAATATCTATATCTAATAAATTATGTGTTTTAACTAAGAACAGACAGACAGACATACATACAGACAAAAATTGTAAAGAATGTTGTTTGGTGTATGCAGTATGTATCGTATACAGATTAATATGCAAATAGTAAAAAAATCTTTCAATACTACAAACAGACACTCCAATTTTATTTGTATTAATAGATTTTAAATGAATAACGAATTTTAGGTTAAAAATCAACATTTGTCAGGATAATACAGCACGTAATATTTTTCCCCTATTATGGGGAAAAATATCTTGCGACCAGCATGCAGCACTGGTTGAGGTTCTGTGTTCCGAGACTCCCGAGACAATTTTTAAAACTAATAAATTAAATTCCTTATTTCGGTGGTAATACATAAATATTCAACTAATTACTTGTGAAACGTAATCCCACAAGGTTTCTTTTGAGCACAAGAATTGTTTTTGCACCATTTAACGATGCAGGACGGCATATTTTGACATTTCTTGACACAGATGAAAACGACATGCGCCGTCACTCCTTGAAACCGGAATGGCGGGCGGCCGGCTTCCTATGGCCGTATCGGCTTCCTATTGCCTGCCTCACCGCGTAGCATGGATGGCTCTGTCTATGTTTTTTTATTGGTCTGAGAGATTGTTGTTATTTTTATTAAATCTGAAATAGTCAATACTTTATAGGGGAGCCAAAAGAAGAAGATAATTTTTCGACCATTAGGCGATCTCTAGTACATTTAAGTACTCTTAACATAATATTGTAGTCAGACGGAACATTATTGCAACTTGTAGTATTCATTTATTAAATATCAACACGTGCTTGGGCTGAACGAGTGGGTTGATCATTGAAAAGAACTTCGATATTAACTTGATCAAGTTCTTTGATAAAAAATAAATTTCAATGTAACGGATGTTGCGCACACTTCGAAATGTCCAATAGCTCTAGATTTCAATATAATTAAAAATATATATTGATTTGAATAGTTATTATATTTTTTTTCCTTTTTTAACCCCCAAAAAAAAGTGGAGTGTTATAATAAACATACTATGTTTGACGTGTCTGTTTGTCTGTCTGTGTGTGTGTGTGTCCGTGGCGTCGTAGCATCCAAACAGGTGGAACGATTATGACGTAGTTTTAAAGCTGAAATTATTGAGAGTGTTCTTAGCTATAGTTCATCATCATTATCAGCCCGCACAGCGCTGAAAAATTTGAGTTTGATGTCTTAAAAATTTTTGAATCGTTGATTTCTTAATGTGATTAACATCGTTAATCAAGATCCATTGGAATAAGCAATATTGGTCAACGTGAAAAAACACGATACTGACGATTTTCAGTATTAAATTTTTACCTTACATACTTACTTACACCTTAACATAAAGTACACGCAGAGCACATATAGAGCAGCTAACACACAGACATCGGCACAGAGCACCGCTCTCACAGAGAGACCAAATCAAATACACAATGCATCCTTCATCGGTCCCGTCAAGTCAAACGCTTCGCTCAAAGGTCGCTTTGCCCCGTCAATTTTACGGTCGCGATCGTCGTAATTGTGGTTCTGTTTAAGTTTCGACCTTTGAACCCCCGGGACAGGAGACGAAATAATGAGCGACCGCTATTTAACATGTTCCACGTATCTTTTACAGTTTACTTCAAAATGTAAGCCCACACCAAAGTAAGATTAATTAACGAGGCTTGACTTTGCATAAAAGCGATATACATATATAAAAATAAAATGTGTAATAAAGGAGCAATCGCCGCCTTTTAAATCGTAGAATTAATTTTAACACTTTAAAAAGAAACAAATAGCTTTGTTTCGTTTTTCAATTTCTTAAGGCGACGCCTTGATAATTTGGCTGTAGCGATATCGTTTTTTCTTAGCAATGACTAAAGCTAAGAAATTAAAGTTCATTATCAGTATTCATCATGTCTTTGTCTTTGAATTACCCATAGCATAACACGATTGGTCAACTTTTATAACACAGAATAATCAATCAAATATACCTCTGTAAAAAAAGGATTCCTATTTTGCCAACAGAGCAGAGTGATTTAAGCTTCCTAAATTTGTACATAGATTGGTCCAAGCATATACTTTAATTTGCCCATAGCTTATATGAAATGTATTTATGGTTTTTAAATTACGTGACAGAAACCGTTTTGTCGCTTACGCCCTTTCCATTTTTTGCTGCTCCATTATTTGTTTTCTATGAGAGGCCGCCGGCGTCTCATAGAAAACAAGCAATCTAAAACACATCCAACACGGTTTTTTACTTTTTACTTTAACACGGCGTCACCTTAACGATTTATGTAAGCTCCAAATATTTGGAATATGAATTTCCACCAGTATACTGAATTAATTACAAGTTACAACTTCAAATAAGGTTGAGTCAACTATAATATAATATTGTTGATGATTGATGAGTCACCTATAATAAAGTTGAGTCAAATATTTAGGTGAAGCGTGCTAAAAACCTTCCTAACAATATCTAACCGAAACCTTTTAAAGATAAAGAGAGAAGATTGGACGCGGTATAACGTTTTATACGGCGGGACGACAGGACGACGACGAAATTGACTAAAGATATTGCTTATGAGACACGTACGCCGAGGATTTTTGGAAATTATGCCCTAAAGGACTGAATAAGGATCTCATTTTATGCCGGGGCTCGAGCAGGCAAATCCGACAATAGTTTTTTACGACTCAAACTTACTATGTCACAGAAAATATTATGCCAGCTTTAGGAACCGTTTGTGAACGTTACGTTAAACAATGTTTTGTGAAAGATTTCTTACAATGTAAGACGTAAGAAGGTATGTTTTTATTTTTGAATAACAAACTTGGGAACGCACAAGAATCAAGAATCAAGAATCAAGATCATTTATTCACAGATATGTAGTCAAAAGGGTAACAAAGGTTATAATAGTTCTTACATATCCTAACACCATAATAATGGTGTGTGAATGTCATAACTGTATGTACAGAACAAATTAAAATAAATTTAACATTCTTCATAAATTAATAATTAGATATTATTTCCATTAAGTACATTGTATACAAAATTGTTTCTACATATTAACTAATTCCAATATTTCATTTTAGTCAAGAGTATCACATTTTTATGTCAATATAATTAATATAAGTACATGTCATCTATTATAATAAATAAATGTCAGTTATTAATTTTAGATTACAATACAATTTCAAGAGTTAATTTAGGTCAGGTAATGTTTTTTTTTGAATATAACATGTAGTCGTTTAGGTTATAAAAACAGTTTTCTAAGAGCCACATATTCAACTTTTTTTTGTATGAATTAAATGACAGATATTTGAAACTGTCTGGTAAATTATTATATTATATGTCAATGGCTTGTATGAATGCATTATTTTTATAGATATCTAAATTACACTTAGGACGATAAAGTTTATATTTAAATCTGTAATTTTTACGTTCTACGTCTGATTTTAATTCAAAATATTGCGGGTGAAACTTAACAAAGATACATATTTCTTTAATGTACATGCAAGCTAATGGCAATATGTTTATTGTTTAGTCCATTGAAATGTTACTGTAAGGTGGTGGTTCGGGAGAAATGAAACCAGTCGATGCTTAATTAAGACTGCGTTTAAGCATTTCTTTAGTGTTTCAAATGATTGTTGACATTTTTCATCCCACAGGAACTTAACATTTTTTCTTGTTAACTGAATAAATGGGTATGCAATTTCTGCAAAATTGGGTATAAACTGTGAGGATGGGCCCTGATAGGTGAAATGAAACACTCGACGACTTGGTTAAGACTAACTTTATTGTAGTGTAATTCACTTACTTATACTAGGTACATACTTACTATACTACAAAACTTTCTGTAATAATTAGTAAAAGCAACGAATCTTTGAACTTTATCTGTTGTTGTAGGTATCGGATAATTTTGAACTGTAGCAATTTTTTCAGGATCGGGTGATATTCCACTACTTGAAATAATGTGTCCTAAATAAAGAATTTCCTTTTTTAGAAAATCGCATTTTAACGGATTTAATTTTAAATTAACTTTACGCAATCTTTCAAAGACATCTAATAAATTTTTGTTATGTGTACTCAAATTTCTCCCATAGACTATTAAATCATCAAGATAAATAAGACATTATTAGTAATTTAGACCTGCCATTGCCATAGTTAACATCCTCGAAAATGAATTAGGGCTTGTTTTAAGTCCCATAGGCATACGCGTCATTTGGTACTGACCTGACAAGAATGAAGTGTATTTTCTACTATTTTCATCTAATTTTACATTATAATAACCTTGATGCAAATATAAATGCGTGAAGTAAATGCTACCATTTAAAGATTCAAGAATTTCAGTAATATCAGGTAAAGGAAATTTATCACCTTCAATACAGTTATTTAATTTTCTATAATCAACAACTAGTCGCCATTTTTTACCACTGTCAGATTTTTTAGGGACTAGTAGTACAGGACTTGACCAATCACTTTTGCTAGGTTCTATAATTCCTTCCTTTAACATTTTATTAATTTGAGTCTTAATTTCAGCTTTTTGAGAATAAGGTAATTTTTATACTGTTTTGAAAATACTGGTCTTGTGTTCGGCTTTAAGGTTATTGTGTGAGTATATGCATCTGTAGTACTGAGCTTGTCTCCTGGCAGATAGAAAATATCGGCATATTTAGCACAAATATTTTCAATACTTTTCTGTTCTTCATCATTTAAATGTTTTATAACCCTATCCGCATCTTTAGTTGTTTTTTCAAAAGCACATATATTATAACAATTTAATTTTTCGATTGACGGTGTAATATTATTTAATAATACATCACTATCAGTAACATTTAAAATACGCACAGGTATTCGTCCATTTTTAGGAGTAGCTATAGAACTTGCTAAAAATACACCGGGTTTTAATTCATTTGAAATTATTACACAATCTTCTGTAAAGTCCGTTTCTATGAAATGTATCGACTCACTACGAGCTGGAACATTAATGTTAACAGAACAATCATCTACAATCGGTAACATGACCAAATTATTGTTTGAAATCTCTAAAGTTAAATTGCTTTTCTCAAAATTTAATTTAGCTTTGTATTTATTCAAAAAATCACGACCCAAAATTCCATTTACTTTAATTGGTTAATTATCAAAAACATAAAACTTATGATAAATAGTCTCGTTACATAAAACCATAGGTAAATAAACGTATCCTATTGCCTGGACTTTTCCACCTAAACCATGTATAGTAATATCTTGAGTGTGAATTGGAATATTAAATTTTTGTGCATGCTTATACTTGCACGCAGATAATGATGCTCCAGAATCTACTAAAAAATGTTAATTTTTACAATATGAAGAGCCAGAATCTATTGACACATAACAATTACTATCGCTTGAAAAAATAAAATGTTCCTTGTTAGTTACGAAAAAACTGATCCGGTTTTAATTCTGATTCATTATTTTGGCACATTACATTTATCCCTTGATTTCCAGAACTATTATAATATTTTGTCCTCGGGGAGCGAGGTTATTCCAATGTCCTTCTCGGGAAGCGGTGTGGTTCCACTGCCCACGAAAGGTGAGCGGATTCCATTGTCCTTGACTACGCGGTGCTGGTGGCACCCATTGCCCACGATGACCTCTAACACATCCGCGGTTAGCGAAAAAGTTATTGCGTCCGCGCTGACCTTTAAAATAATTATTTCGTTTCATATTATTAAAATTAAATGAATTGCTATACGTACCTAATATTTCACCTGAAATTGACGCCATTGATGTGTCCTCATCCTGAGCGGCCTAGATTGCATCCTTAAGTGAGTCATAATTTCTGGCTGAAATAATCGTACTCAATCTACGACTTCGCAACCCGTCTGCAAATTGTTTAATAGCAAATTTTTTATTAACAGGCTTTAAAATATTATAGCATTGCTCATTGCCGACGGATTGTGAAATCGTCAAATCTACAAATAATTCGGTAATTTCTTTCCCGTAATCTGAAATAGACCTGTCCGCTTGTTTCATGTTTTGCAATTTATGCTGAATTGAGGCTGCAACTTTCTTACTTAAAAGAGTTTTTTTTATGTCATTAATTAATTCACTTACAGAATCATAAGACGACTTTAACTTTAATTTAGCCTCGACAGATAATCGACTTTTCAAAACAAAGTTAATCAGGTTTTGCTTACACTCATTTTCTTTTAATAACGAACTATAATATTGAATATTATCAATCAGCTATTTAATGTTACATTTCTCATTTGTCATAACAGGTAAAAGATTTAAAGCTGTTCTTAAATCGAAAGAATCCATGGTTAATGACGAGTCCGAGTTGCTTTTGCACAATAATAAAATATCCTCATATAATTCTAAAAATTTAGTACAATGATGATTTATTAATAAAATATCCTCATTAGAAAAACATTTTTTCTTACACTTTTCCTCAAAATCAATTGACCAATTATTATAGCGCTCATAAATAATATTACTCTCGCTTAGCTTTATTTTTAATATCGGTCCGTGTCTTCGTTTTGGTCCAATTTTAATTAAATAAATTCTTAGATTCTTTAACTCACTATACAATCCTACAATAATATCCATTTGACACTTACCAGCATAGTTTTATATAATACACCACTATTTAGTAATAATTCAATAAGAAAATTATTATTTATCACCTGAATAATTAAAATAGAAAATATTAGGTATCTAAAGTCCAATAAAATAATAAGAGTCCAAAGTTCATTCGTCTGCCGAGTCCATGTATGGTTTGTCGCTCAACACTTCGTTCTGTACGCGTCACTATAATAATAATTATTATACTTAACGATTATTATTTAATGATTTTAAATTATTTAAATTATATTTATCAACACTTTTTTATATTATTTTAATTTCTTGAACTGTCTCTTTTTTTACACTTTTTAATTAATTTATTTTTTACTTTATGAGCACTTAATTATTTTTATTATTAATATTTAATTATTATATTTCTTCTACGCTGTTTCTGAAGGCCCATGACGCCGGATAAAAGTTCTTCTTGCTGCCGTGCGAGTAATCTCCTTTTCAATCCATTTTCTGTGGCATCTTCTGTACTGCTTATAGGCCGTAACCACAAGGCTCGCCAAAATAAACAGGATAAAGACTGTTAGTAGAATATTTGTTGTTGAAATATGCCAACGAATTTGCTCGATCTGCCCATTGTTTTGTCCCCCTGCAGCATTTTGGACGATGACAGTCTCTTCCTTAGATTGTTGCTTCCCCATATTTTCGGAACTTTGGCACGGGCAAGTTCTAAAGGAGGACTCCGGCTAATTAGTTCCATTGTTCGAATCAGCAGCTATGAGGCACACGCGACGGATATGGAGACGGCTTCAAATTCGCGGCGCGACGGCTCACATGCAGGCGCCTGGCGGGGTCGCCATGTAAGGTGGTGGTTCGGGAGAAATGAAACCAGTCGATGATTAATTAAGACTGCGTTTATTTAATATAATGTTACGATTAAATAGTCCACCATAGTGATGTGACATACGATTAGTGTTGTGACACTATACATTATTTTACCTCTACAGTTACAATTTTAGGACCGAATATTGCATTTATTAGAGGACGCAATTTTATTTTTGGAATATGTTGGGAGGGTCAATAGAAGCTTAACCTCAAGTTTGTGGGCTCGTCACTCTTGTCCCCCGGCCGCCATCTTGAAAAAAGGGGTGACAACACTATTTTCGTGATATCTCAGAAACTATACGTCTTACAAAAAAATTGTAAGAACATAATCTGTTGCAAATTATTTTGCCTACAAATATGTTTATATAACTTTTAACTCTAAATTAAAAATTTAAAAAGTTATAAGCAAAAAAGTGTCAATTTTTTTTTAAAGGCTTATTATCGCTCTTTAACTTTGTTTAATACATTTTACAAAAAAAATTTACCTTAGAACAACCTTGTTAATGATCTTTTGAGAAAAAGATCCCCCAATCCCCCTCAATCCCCCCCGATCTCATGAAATTAATTTTCTGCAGATGCAAAGGAAACTGTGAAAGCATGTGTGGCTGCAGAAAAGCAGACCTAAAATGCTCTACAGTATGCCTACTATTCTGTAAAGCTTTTCAGGGCTGTTTTCTACAGCCACAGTCTACAGTATGCCTACTACACTACATAAATATATGCAAACTGTATTATAGTATGCCTACTATACTAGTCTGCACATGCCTACTATACTATGAAGCATTTCAGGCCTGATTTTCTGCAGCCACACATGGTTCCACAGTTTTCTTTGTATCTGCAGAAAATTAATTTCATGGGATCGGTAGATCTTTTTCTCAAAAGATCATCTACAAGGTTGGTCTAAGGTATTTTTTTTTGTAAAATGTGTTAAATAAAGTTAAAAAGTGATAATAAACCTTTTCAAAAATTATCTCACTTTTTAGTCAAAAGTTATATACTTAAGCATATTTGTAGGCAAAATAATTTGCAACAAATTATGTTCTTACAAATTTTTTGTAAGACGTATAGTTTCCGAGATATCACGAAAATAGTGTTGTCACCCATTTTTTCAAGATGGTGGCCGGGGGACAAGAGTGGCGACCCCACAAACTTGAGGTTAAGCTTCTATTGAGCCCCCCAACATATTCCAAAAATAAAATTGCATCCTCTAATAAATGCAAAGCAAATGTAACATTTCAATGGACTAGTTCTATTTTTTAAAAAGCGGTCTACAACTGTCCATGGGTGAGGCGCCAGAAATAGCTCTAACACACTTTTTTTGCATTCTAAAGACTTTTTCAATTTCTACCGAACTATCCCATAGCAAAAGACCATAGGAAAGATTAGAAGAAACGTTGCCGTGGTATGCCGTTAGAGCCGCTTCAGTGCTCACAGTTTGCCTTAATTTTTTAATTGCGTAAAAAAACGGTTAAGCTTGTCACAAATGTATTCTACATGGAACTTCCAATTGCAATATTTATCTATCTGAATGATACCTAGGAATTTTGCGTTATCTACCTCAGAAATTTTTTGTTGTCATATTTTATGTCTAAATTTATTTTTTCTCTTCTATAGTTTTGAAATTGTATAACTTGTGTTTTGTCAGTGTTTATGTGTAAGTTGTTGTCACTAAGCCATTTAGCAATATTTTTAAGTGCTAGGTATCATCTTCGTACGTTTCCCTGTTTTCACATTTAATGATTAGCGTCGTATCGTCGGCAAATAAAATAGTTTCATGGTGGGTGACGTTTGGGAGATCGTTAATGTACAAATCGGGCGCTAATAAACCTCCCTGCGGTACACCATATTCGTTTAGTTCGTATTCAGATCTACTAGAGACTTTGACATTTCCGTTCATTTTAGTTATTTCTACACACTGAACGCGACCTGTTAGATAGCTTTTGATCCAATCATAAGCAACACCTCTGATCCCATATTTGTCCAATTTCTGAAGTAAGAGACCATGGTGGACGAAATCAAAAGCCTTACTCATATCGAGGAATACGCCGATCACAGGTACATGGTTATTAAGAGACTCGGTAATTTGTTTTATAAGATTGAAACAGGACAACACACTGATACGACTGAAAAATTTATATAATGTGTGAACTATTTAGGCATTATATTATACTTGAATTTCTATAAGGGTTCCCCGAGAGCATTCGGGTGTAATGTAACGTTAAAGAGTCGAGCATTACATCAGTAAAGGAAGAGAACCGAGCATTACAATGCGCACCTTGTAACGTTTTGATAATGAAAATACATAATGTTTTGATATAACTTGTAACCTGTAATTAGACATAACACGCGAATGCTCGTCGATCATGGAGGTTACTACCTCCATGACATTACAATACTTTACAATACTTTGTAATTAAATGCTCATACAACATTACAATACGTCATTGTAATGTAATGCTCAAAGTCGAATCTATAATGTTACAATACACGCGAATGCTTCCGGTGAGGGAGCACCATAATTATAGTAGACACGAGTAAATATTATTCCCTTTCCGTTTTGTATATTTATTAGTAAAACTACTTGCTTTGTTACATAGGTATATTTTGTGAAAATTCGTTCTGCGGTCTTCCGACGGAAATGAAATCACTTTCGCCATATTAGGGAAAGTAATCACGGGGAAAATGAGATCAAACAAATTATTCGTCTTAGAGGAAGTTGTTATTAATTTACTGATTCTCGGAAACAGAACGAGCAGTTCATCATATTTACTATAGGCTTTACTAGCTGAACCGGCAAATGTTGTTTTGCCGGATTATATAGGGTGTAACGAAACAAAGTAATAATGTTTCGTCGATCTTAGAAAATTTGGAACGATTTAAGAGTATGTGCTGTTTAGTAGATAAGGAAAAATATAATATGCTGTATGACAAGTACAAAAAATTCAAACAAAATCGTCTTAGTCGTTCCGGTGGAGGTTCTTCCTAAATATTCAGTTATATTTTCTAATTAATAGTATGGTTTTAAGTAGAAAAAATTGTGTTTTCTCCAACAAATAATAAAAATTAAGAAAACGTAACTCTCACACTTCAATCGTTTTGAATTTGGTTCTCAAGGTTCTTTTCGGCTTTCGCACACTAAAATACATTCAAATTGACAAAATTAAGCTGTTGACAATAATTGCCACTTCTATAATTACACAAAATTCTTGCATGTATTCGGGCCTCTTTTTGTATAAAGTATGCATGTATTCGGATCAAATTTTGTAGAATCGGAACAAATTTTTTGACATAGTTATTCTTCCATAGTTTTTATCATTCGTAGGTTTTCTCCAAATATTAGTATAGTCTATTTACAGTTTTCAAACATTTGCTTCAGATCAATATTATATTGGATAGCGGTGCAGTATTGAGGTCGAAGTAAAACCCATAGTTAATATTGACATCACATTTTATTCGATGCTCTCTATAAGCTTGCGTGATCCAAATATCTGAGGAAATATGAAAAATTGGTTTCCATTCTTGGTTTTGTAGCTGGTGATACAAAATAAGCTGCATTTCTGTTTGTCTGACGCTAATATATTAAATGTTGAATTAAATATATAAAATACGTGCCGCACTCGGAGATTGCAGCGGTATTGCATAGCATTTTTATCATCTTATTAGTACCTCGATCGTGGGAATCGCAGACACAATAGATTTTCAATTGTTATGCGACAACCGGGTGCCGCTTGGGGATTGATGGGTTAAATTATATTACACCGGTCACACGCAAACCAAAAGACTGTTCCGGTCGAAGTGAGGTGAGTTAGATTTTTTTTGTTTACAGAAATTCTTGATTCGGTCGCCGCGCTAAAAGCCCGCAATAAAAGCTATGCAATAGCTTAAACATTTTATTTATTATAATAGTCAATCGAAAACTCATTCGTTGATTCATTAAATGCATAAATTCATTAGTGGACTATGATTTATTTTACCATCATGATAAGAAACTAAAAGTATTAAGTTCAAATCATAAATGGAGTTAATAAATAACTCTTGCAAACAAGGACAAATCTTTCTCGATATTTCAATGCATGTAACAATATAACATAGAAACATTAATCACTACAGTTTGTGTAAACGGTCGCAACTGACGGCTATAGGCATTAGAGGCTTGTACACTAAAGCCTCAAAAAGTATAGGTGGAGTTCCATGAAAAGTGAGTCCAGTTTTTCGCTGTTGCATGGCTTGTACTAATCACGTGACGCCTCCGTGGTCCAGTGGTTCAGAGCTCGGCTCTTGACTCGGAGATCGTGGGTTCGATTCCCGCGTTGGAAACATATTATTTCCAAGTTTGGTTAGGACAATGCAGGCTGATCACCTGATTGTCTGACAAGTTAAAGATGATCCATGCGTCGGATGGGCATGTAAAAAGTCGGTCCTGCACCTGATCTCTCGCCAGTCGCGTCGGTCGTCCACCCCACTGGGTTATGAGAGTAAAAGGAATAGAGAGTGCTCTTGTGTACTGCGCATACACTTGGGCACTATAAAATTACTCCTGCGTAACTGGCCTTGGTTTCAATGAAATCGGCCACCGTCACCGAAACCGGTGTGGGAGATAGTAATTATTATAATCACGTGACAAAGATAAGAGTGTAGTGTTAATTACATGAATCCTAAAATACGTTATCTGTGCGAGTAAGTAAAAATATAGTGGCTTTATTAATTATTAACATCTTTTCTTCAAAGCATAAATGGATAATTTTACTATACAGTAGGTACTAACATTCATATCTACAGTTTTTTTTACATATATTCAGTTTTTTTTTACTTTCAGACCACTTTTTGAAATATATAGGGAGGTATTTAGTTATATTTTTATTAATAACGGGATCAGGTTTTTAATCTAGCCTCTACTCTGCGACATAGTACTCCAGTGTGCAAGCCCACAGACGGCAGAGGTCGCAATTACAAGCGACAGAGAGTTGTGCTCACAATAAAAACGCTTTTATTCGGCCTATAAGGGCACGAACGCACGGCGCAATATAGCGGCAACGAGTACCGAATTGACTGCTCCATTCCACGGCTTAGTCCGAGCTATATTACACCGACAATATTGCGATATGCTAACGTTTTTGGTGTTGAATTTTGGATGTTATTTGTGAGAATCAGTCTCTGAATCAGAATCTTAATCAGAGTTTTAGAATTTAGCGTTAGAAATAAATTCGTGAGATAGAACGCTATTGTTTTATTTGAACAAAATATTTATTCTGAACATCTGTGACATTACAAAATTGCATATATTTTTTTTAAGAATACTTATTCAATTTTTAAAACTTATATTAGTACTTAGAGCCATTTAATAATTACTTAGTTGTAATAAACAATCTGAAGGAATATGTATAGATCATAAAAAATACTTGAAGTTAAAGTAATAAATAAATCTCTGTGATCTGGATGTATCTGCGGTCGCCCAGTGTAAACGCATCCTATACGATACTTTTATTTTGGTTGTAAATTTGAAAGTCGATGTCGGCGTCGAACCCGTCTGGCGCAGCCCTAGGGCTCCGGGAAATTAAAGCATTCATTAAACTACTTAATGGCCGCTACTTTCCATAATTTGTTCCTGATACAAGTTAGCTGCGATCAAAGATTACTTCAACAATGTTATTCCAACTTAAGAAACATCCATGTTATGTTGTATTAGATAATATTATACTTTATTTATCATTTCTTATGCTAATTTTATAAATAGGAAACGTTTCCTTGTTTAAGAAGGACCTAAGATTCTACTTATCACTGTTCCATGAGTAGGAGACTCAATTTATGCGAGCCGAAGCGAGCTTGTTGTATATTTTTACAATGCGATTTAAAAGTGATTTTACAAGTATACCCTATTAGTAATATTTAATGAAATAAAATAACCTAGCAAGACTTTCATCACTATTAAGATTGTTTTTGATAAAATCATTACAATATTATAATAATATACTATGGCTATATTCACATTAATCAATAATAATTTATATTGAAAGGTCGAAATATAAATAAAATTCATTCAACCTTATCGTCATCGTAATAAGGTTGAAAAGCACATAAAGTATTACACAATAAGTTTGCACGCGGTGCGTGCCGGGGATTTCGTTTGTTGTTTGACTGCCCCGTGCGTGATGGGAATGCGTAGAGCGTCTACGGACCGCGTAGAGGTACTACGAACCGCGTAGGGGTGGTACGAACCGCGTAGAGGTACTACGAACCACGTAGTGGCTAAGAAAAGGTGTCGACGTTTTTACAAAGTTTGAGTTAGATAAAAAATCTGTTAATACAGCTTTACTACATTCTAATAAGCATACTAAAGAAAATAACACAGGTATTTTATATGTACTACATGATAATATGATGATATGCTGGTTAGGTCCTTTCCCGGGACTTAAAGTACATTTAAAGATACTTTGAGAGCTGCACTGAGCAAGAAAAAAACAGACTGTAATATTTTCCTAACTTAAGTTACAGTTTGATTGCACACTTAGATTAAGCATCGTGAATATGTGACTCCTGCAAATGCTTCTAAATTTCGATATTCCTACAAATTAGATTGCCCACTTTAATTACTATTTACCCAAAAAAGGCGCATCAATTAGAAGCGATTTATTTACAATTCAACTAAAAGGCGATCTCGTTCTCAAAAAAAATATCGGAATTGCTCTCAATTCTCGCCTCCGACTCCGCAGCGAACAAATTAATCTGATGAGGAGACTCGCCCGCTTTCATCCATACGCCGTCAAAGGCGAAATAAACGAACCATTTTAAGAGGAATTGAAAAGCTTTTTGAATCACATAAATAATATAAAGGACAAGCACCACTCCGAAAGGCTTAGATCTCAAGATTATCGTCTATTCTGAATTTGTATGAAAACGATTTTATGTTTATGAAAATAAAAATAAAATTAGAAATTTCAAGTTAAAAATAAATACGTCGAAAGTAACCGAATTAACTTAAACTCTAAAAAGCAAGCTGTACTATTCCTTCGGGACACTACGCTAATGAAATCACATTGACAAGCCAAACACTCCCCGCCTACGTCAAACTCCATTTTTCTTAAAAGCTTTGATGGACGAAATTTAAGTGAAGACATTTGACACTGTCGGGATCCATCCTTTCATTTTGCGAAGATTTTCCGCCAAATTTAGCAACAGAATTAATTTACGTCATTCCTTTTCGGAGTTTCTTGTGTTACCACTTTGAGTGTCCTGTAAGGGTCAGTTGACACCAATTCATCATGATCAATCACTACTGATTATCACAAATGTAATCCACTTTGTATTGCTGGGAAAATTTCGTTCCTGTGGGGTACTGTAATCCTTTTTGTATGTGCAAAAATTTGTTTCTTTTTGGTGAAGGCACACAACATAAGACTAAGGCTTTTTTGCTATGGCAAAATGTGGAATGTTCGTTTTATTCCCCTTGTGCGCGCTGTATAATTAGAATGAGTGGGAATGATAATTTTTATCTTCTCACACATTAACAATTTGGATATAGTATGGTGTGGAGATAACTTGACTTCCAATGTTTTTATAACTTTAACCCATCAAGCCCCAACAATAGAATAACAACAAATTTCCAAGAATCCGCGATCGAAGGATAAAATGCACGGTTCTTGCCGGATATACGCCAAGCTTTGTAACTCTATCGTGTATACTGTACACGTTTCCAAGTGAGAAAGTAGTTTATTAAATCTATCTATATATATTGTTACGTGATAGGGTTCGAGGATTCGGAGAGAAAGACCTACTGACTCACTTGAAGACTTTATTCACAAACACTAGCTCACAAAAATCACTAAGTCTAAACACTAAGCACTAGATCAAAATCACTGAGCACTATCACTGTCTTAGGTCGTAGCCGAGTCCTAGGTTCCACTGGTTCACTCACTATTGATCACTTGTTTTCACTCCGAAGTCGCCTTGAAGATCGCTTGTATCGAACTGAACTGCCGGGCCGTCTACCTGCGGTTATTTACATGGCGAGACGAATTCGAGAAAGTTCCTTGCCCGATTCACGTAAACAAGTAAACAAGCGTGGGAACTTTCTAGGAGGCTCGAGCATGTACCACCTAGCGCCATCTAGTTTCGAGTAGAGGATTTATGTGTAGTGTGTCCCCTAGATAAGTTTTGCTGGTTCGACGCTAGATGGCTCTGTGTGCCCGTAACTATATATATAGGTGACTGACTGACATGGTGATCTATCAACGCACAGCCCAAACCACTGGACGCATCGGGCTAAAATTTGGCATGCAGATGGATGTTATGACGTAGGCATCCGCTAAGAAAGGATTTTGATCAATTCTACCCCTAAGTGGATAAAATAGGGGATGAAAGATTGTGTATATATGTATGGGAATGTTATTATTAGACAAATTTACTATTCGAATAATTCGAATATTTTACAAAAGTTTTCGAATAATTCGAATATATTCGAATAATTCAAAAATTTTGAAAAATGCTTTAAACTCTGAATAAAAATAACAAAAAGCTTCGTACAAACATGTACAACCTATTTTGTTAATACTATGAAGTAAGCAATTCTTATTTTTACTTTTATCAACATAAATCTTTGTAAATGACGTAGTTAATTTTTATTGTTAAACACTTTAAAAATTTATATTTTAAGGTTACAGCTGGGCAATAAAAGAAAGACTTGTAAAGTGTAAACCGTTTTCGATCGTAGCACCTCTTACTTTTCTTATGTGATTTTGCTTAGTCTTGCTAGGCAGCAGATGAGATTAAATAATAATATTATGGTTTTCGACGTTATGATATCTGTTCATTAATACTAAGCCAGCTCTGCTCTTTTTTTATGTTTTCGATCCACGTTCACCTAGTTCACCTAGGCGGCTTGACCTGTGTCAACGTGGCTCCAAATTACAAAAGGCACTGATTTAAAGGAGCAGTTGTAAATTGCAGTTTTGGTAAGTTAAAAATTATAAATGGCACGTTTAATAACTAGTTTAGCAGTTAAAACTAAGCAGTAAAGTAAACAAAAATGAGTAGTAAAAAATAATGAAATGGATAATTGAAAGTTTTTGTTTTGGGGGGCTGCGCCCTCCCGTCCCCCCGCTTCGGTGTCCGTGGTTAAGTAGGCCTTCTGTTAAGTCGTTATCGAACCGCTCGTTCCATCATTTTTACCGCTCATTCATTTATTGAACTGCTCATTCCATCATTTTTACCGCTCATTCCGTCATTTTTACCGCTCAATAGTTTTTTATTACTGTCCATGTTTTACAGTCATGATAATAAATCAACCGCCAGAAAATTAAATAACTGCTCGTTATTTTTTTCAACTGATCATAATAACATCTCAAATATTTAAATAACTGATCAAAAAATTACTTCCCATTATAAAAAAGGGTTAGAAGAAAACAAACACCACAACAAAGAAAAAAATTTAGCAACGAAGCCCTGGGGGAGGGAAGGTTAGTTCTGTAGCCCTGAGGTCACTGCGACCCATGAGGATCTATTGTGACTCTTTCGCACTAGAGTATCATCCCCAACCCAATACTGCTCATAAATTGAACGATATGGTTGGGGTTGGTAGAGCAGGATAGTCGAGGAGAAGGTGAATAGGTGTTTCATCCTCACAGAATCTGCAAGTCGTTAACCACCTAACCACGCACCTAAGCAGAATGGGTATTTGTAGCAACAAATACCCATTCTGCTTAGGTGTTTATTGAGCTTGCAGTGCCCAGTTAGGCTTCTGGTAAGGATTCTTAATTGGTTCCTAGTTCCTACCCAAGGTGAGCACTGATTCTGATAGTTTCTTGTTGAAGCCAGGAATTAGTGCCTTGGAGTGTTCAAGGCCAGGGGTCTCTGCATAGTCTGTGACCCCATTCCTTGAGCACTTGCTTTGTGGTACTGGGAGGTATATAATACCACAGACTGGTTCTGGGCTATGGCTCTCACATGGCCCAGTCTCATATATGTATGAGACTCTCGGCCCCAAGCCTAGCCTGGTCGTCAGCGGTTTCATTGCCGGGGACGTTACTGTGGCCCGGGACCCATACTAGGCGGATGTTAGTGTTCCTTCCCAGCATGTTTAACGTCTTCTGCGGCAGTCAGTGCTTAAGTGCAGCTTGACTATCGGAGAAGACAAAAACGTTTCCACGAACTAGGGCCATCTCTAGGTTTTCTAGTGAACAAACGAGGATAGTGAAGACTTCAGCCTGAAACACGGTCACAAACTCCCCCAAACAGGCGTACATTTGCCTTTAGGTGGCCTGCCTCCGTAGAATCCAGCTCCCGCACGGTTGTCTTTCCTTGATCCATCCGTGAACCAAACTATGTCGCTAGGGCGGACATCGATTGGGTTTTTTCTTTCCCGGTCCTCCCTGAAAGGTATAAAAACCTGGTATTGCTTTGAAAAGCTATGCACCTTGATCATGGCATCTGATGGCATGGCTACGACAGGTGATTCACTGAGAGACTGTTCCAGCTGTCGAAAGGAGGTGGAGGCCCAATTCGTCCTGCCCGTCGTCCTAGCCCTGAGAGCCACCTTATTGGCCTCCATCTGAACAAGCAGAGGAAGCGGAGTTAAGTTGATCAGGGCCTCGAGGGAAGCGGTGGGTGATTTGATACTGTACTAACTGTTTCAATTACCAATCGAGGACTGCCGCGGTAAAGTTATTGAATAGCAATTTTTTATCAACTTGTCAATTCATAGATTCGCGAGCTTCAAGCCAGAAGGGCATATAAAAAAGTGATCTTTTTTATTTCAACTACATATTTTAAAACTCTCAATATTGCACTTACATCTATTACTTTCTTTAAGACGACTTTTTTTTTATGAACTAAGGGGGCAAACGAGCAAACGGGTCACCTGATGGAAAGCAACTTCCGTCGCCCATGGACACTCGCAGCATCAGAAGAGCTGCAGGTGCGTTGCCGGCCTTTTAAAAGGGAATAGGGTAAAAGGGGAGGGTAGGGAAGGGAATAGGGTAGGGGATTGGGCCTCCGGTAAATTCACTCACTCGGCGAAACACAGCGCAAGCGCTGTTTCAAGCCGGTTTTCTGTGAGAACGTAGTATTTCTCCGGTCGCGCCGGCCCATTCGTGCCGGAGCATGGCTCTCCCACGTATAAATATACATATATTTTATAAACATTATACACCCTTCTGGCGTATAATGTATCGTGAGATCGTGGGATTCGCAGACACAATAGATTTTCAATTGTTATGTGACAGCCGGGTGCCGGTTGGGGATTGGTGGGTTAAAGTCCGCGATACATATAGTTATCACGGTAGACAAAAAATTTGAGAAAGCTTGAAAGAAGCCAATGGATACAGATCGTGAGCGACCATTACTGACGATACTGAAATCCATGACTGAAAGGAGTTTGTATCTTTATTTGCATGGCTTTAGGCAAAATAACGTCTAAAACATGGTCAACGGCGACGATGAATGGTCGTATACTCATTAGTTAGACAAAAAACAGATTTATATATTATGTATATCATTAAAGATGTAGAATATTCATAATTTTTCTGAAATAAACATAATTATGTTCTTATTTCATGTTAATTTTATGTTTGATAGCATTTTAAACAAAAATAAAAAATATTTTTACTATTCGAATTATTCGAAAGATAATTTGGCGAATATTCGAATAATAAAATCGTCGAATATTCGAATAAAAGCGGTATTCGAATATTCGAATAACATTCCCTAATATATATATATATATATATATATATATATATATATATATATATATATGTCGCAGGGAAAAGAGGATTCTTGTTTGTTACGTCTTCTTACTAAAAATATCTAGTGATATGACATTTCACTAAACTAAATCTAGTGAAACGTCAGAAAAGCGGACACCGTCGAATAAGAATCAAACCACGCATTTCTCTCGCTTGCTCTAGTATACACACGGGTACTTTGATAGGATCATCTAACATCTGAATCTGACAAGTAAGATGTTAGATGATTCATGCGTCGGATGGGCATGTAAAAAGTCGGTCCTGCGCCTGATCTCTCGCCGGTCGTCTCAGTCTTCCGTCCCACCGAGTTATGCGAGTAAAGGAACATAGAGATTGCTCTTGTATACTGCGCACGCGTGTCGTGTTTTAGTGTCCCGGCCCTTACTCATCTTTGAAATTCTACGTGAGTTTCTACGACGCGACGCCGCACGATGCCGTACGATGTCGTGTCGTAGCTTTCCACGACGCGCGTCACAGATTCCCACGACACAACGCCGCGGGAATCTGCGACGCCACGACGAGAAATTCACGTAGAAATTCAACGATGAGTTTCTACGACGCGACGTCGTACGACGCCGTGTCGTGGTTTTTTACGACGCGGGTCGTGGATTCCCACGACACGGCGTCGTGCGGCGCCGTACGACGTCGTGCCGTGTTTTTGTGTCCCGGCTCTTAGATATTGCCTGCCACTACCTGTACGGAAACCATTTATTTTCTCTCTGTAAAAATTAGTTTTTGTCCTCCATATAGTATCTCCATTTGTAATCAATGAAAACCGCTCTGTGTATATTTATATTAGCATAGAAAACAAAAACACAGAACTTCCAATAACCATTGAAGTATTTCTGGTGCATTGAGCGGAACTGTCAAAACAAGGCTTTTCTCTGACAACGTTTGAGAACTACCGGGGCTTCGATGCCATTTAGACCCTACTCTGACAGCCGTCCAAAATGGCCGACCTTTTTTATCTGCCACAATTTGCCCGCGCTCCGATACGCATCTCCGTTTATGAGGGACGCCGAATCACCTGATAGTAAGTGACAAATGTTTATTGCCTCGCTTAGGAATAAATGCGACGTCTTAATTTGGTTTTTAGGCTGTCTACGATTGGTCAAAATAACTATTGGTTTGTAGGCATTGAGATGTTTTGTAGGTCAGAAGTCATCAATAGTTTACCGATACTTATCTCATACAACCAGTGGTTAAGCAATTTGGTACATAATCCATATCCATACTCAAAATCAATATATCTATTTCTAAATAGGTTATTAAAGTTAGAGATAAACTACGATAACATGGCGCGCCCCTCAAAATTATTGTTTCAATGTGTGCAAGTGTAATATTTCACTTAATGGCACTTATTACCAAGATGTGTTGGTCAACTAATCATAACTAGCCGACCGCGCAAGACAACGCACTTCATACGTTTTGACAACGCACTTCAAACGTTTTAAATTTTGGAGGGGTGCGCCATAACATCGTAGTTTATCTCTAACACTTTTAGAACGTCTACATGAGGCCTACCACTATACTTATATTATAAATGCGAAATTGTGTCTGTCTGACTGTCTGTCTGTTACCTCTTCACGCCCGCTGAATCGATTTTGCTGAAATATGGTATGTAGATACTGTATATCCCGGGAACGGATATAGAATACTTTTTATCTCGGAAAAATGTACGGTTCGGAGATAAACTAATTTTGGCACATCGGAGTTGTGGGCGTCGTCTAGTTATAACTAAAAGCAGAGCAGACAAAAAAAATCCATGTGAAAAAATATTTCACATCAAAAATAAATCTAGTATTTTATTTATTATGTTATACGAACATAATAAATAAAATACGAGTAAAATAAACAAGAAAACATGAATCTTGATAAGTTTCGGCTTAAGTCGACGCGAAACTTCGCCGGCATAAGATTGGAACTTGTATTGAAAACTGAAACATCACGAGTTGAAGATGTGTATCTGTGAAGTTAATAACTCAGCAACTTTTCAATTTTTATGTTGATAACGGGGTTTCTTGTAACAACTCTTGTCTTCGAGAAAACTTTCGTGTTCTTCTGGTTTTATTACGAAGCTCGTTTATTGTGGTCGTAATGTTAGTTTGTTGTGTATAGATTTTTGTTTATTATATTGGAACGAAGTTCCTTACTAGATGACGCCCGCAACTCCTTTGCGCCAAAATTTAAAATTCGTTTATCGCGCGGGAACCGTACTTTTTTTCCGGGATAAAAATATCCTATGCCCTATCCCAGGAACAAACTATCTATATGTTACCTCATTACCCCCAAACCGTTGAACCTATTTTGTCATACTTTTTATACCGGAAAAAATTACGGTTCCTGCGCGATGAACTACTTTTGGCGCAACGAAGTTGCGGACGTCATTTATTCTAGTGTTAAAATAATATCCAGTAGTATCATAAACTTATTTAAAATCTTAGTAGAGATCAACTACGATAACATGGCACGCCCCTCCAAATGACTGTTTCAATGTGTGTAGTCACATCCTTATGAAAGAGTATAGAAATATAAGAGTATAGAAATAGTAAGTATTCAACCAATCACAGTACACGTAATATTTCAGTTAATGTCACTTATTACCAAGATTTGTTGGTCAACTATAGTTTGTGTGTTTTAAGATGATATGGATGACACATTATAAATGACAATAGTAGGGAAGTTACGTAAAAATTTTAATCGATAATTTTAAAATATCGAATCACTTCGTAAAGGAATTGCAATCGAAATTATCGATTTCGTACTGACGTTTCAGAGTGGCGCCAGCAATTAAGATGGCCGCCCTTTTTATCGATTTGATTTCGATTCAACAGTGTCAATCTCTATCGGCATGAGTTCCGTTTCATACATTTGACATTTTTCAAATATTTTCGTATCAATTATTTCATGCTCCTATTTCACTGTTAATATTTATAATTTTATATTAATAAGTTAGCATTTAGCAACTTTTCATTTTTATTCATTTACAGTTACAGGAAACATTTGTTTTTGTAGATGGAATCTAATTTATTACATTTTGTTTTTTTTTTGTTTTCTTGTAAAAAAATCCGTAGCAAGGAATATGAGAATTGTCACCCATATTATCATCTTATAACGCACAAACTATAATCATAATTACTTGCCTACCGCGCAAGACAACGCACTTGAAACGTTTTGATAACGCACTTCAAACATTTTGAATTTTAGAGGGGTGCGCCATGTTATCGTAGTTGATCTCTACTATTTTAGTATTAAAGAGAAAATAAGATATTACTGCTAATAAACTTGAAAAATCGGCAGCCCTTCCCGTGACGTCGTCGTTATTTTCATGTCTGTGTATTTGTGTATCAAAACAAAGGGACATTCTGAAAAGGGAAAGAGGCCTATAAATAAAATGAACTTTAATTTGTTACAGGCCGTTTTCCTCAACTTACAGGCTGTTTCTTTGTATGACTCAAATAAACCATGCCACTATAGTATATAAATGGAGTCCATTTATATTTGTTATCGTTATTGTTTTATATACTGAGGCTAACACACATACAGTGGATTTATATTATAGATATACAGACAAATTATTATTATTAAAGTTACATTAACTGTCAGCTATTGTAACTTTAATAATAATCATTTGAGGACTTTTACGGCCGTTCCCAATATTCGATCTATGGTTAAAGACAGATAGCTATCCTCGAGCCCTGATAAGAATCTATTTGTCTTTTGAAACTGTCCCAATATTACAGATAGGTGTTTGCTATATTCAGTTGACAGTAGATAAGCCGCCTATCCGAACCCTCCCTGCGTTCCAACATACGCCGTATCTCAAGCAGTTCCAGTGAAGTCAAAATGTAAATTTTCTTCTGAATTAATTAAAGAATATTAAATAAATGTTAAATAACATTTATTAAGATCATCTGCATTTAAAAATTCATTTTAATGTTGAAATTAATACATAAAAACGTTAAATTTATGAATAGGGCAATGATGGAACAAAACGTCTAGACCTACGCGAAGCGACATTTTGTTGATAAATGTCATTTGACAAGTTCATTTTCCATAGGGAAGAATAAACATATACCAAAGAGGATATAAGCTACGTAACAAGAGGTCGGACTTAGAAGAAAAAAAAGAAACATCCGTTATTTTCTTAATTTGAAGTTTAAGTTAAAATTGTCCTAATAATATATGGGACGAAGATAATTGTAAATAATTATAATGATAGGTTGATAAGTTCTATGTGAAGATGATAGCTTAAATAAAAATAATTAACAAAAATTTTATTTATTTTAATTCACACTATTATTATTAGTAATTTATTTTGTTAGTATATTTGACCTTACAAACTATGTTAGTAGGTACATAACTATCTCACTTAAACCTGTAAGCCTATTAACATTAAAATAATTCTCAATTAAGGATTGTCTTTCCTGGATCCCATGTATGGAAACTATGGAATAAGATTCCGGGATATTCTCGTACGTTATATTTTCATTATGGCTTGGTATGTCAATTTCAGGCCCCAATCATCCAAACTCATTTTTCTACAAATATTGTGTAGCACTTGCTGTTGCAATGACTACAGCCTGAGTGCTTTCTAAGCAAAGCCTTATTTTCAAGGACAGTCACCTTTTCCAGACTCCAAAACATCTGTAAAAAATTTTTTGCAAATGTTATCTCCTTTTATTTATTACAATATCTATTGTACCAAATGGCACCTAATATTTTAATAGAATTTATAAAGACTTTTGATTATTTATTTCTATTGTGTTTCTAGTTTTGATGTGTGCTCTGTTGTACTTTATTTCATTCTCTGTTTCTGGGTTGGTTAATGTTGTTAACAGGTAGGATTTGCAAGGGTATGCACCAGTGCCAAGTAGCCATCGATTGCCATAAACACCATTCTCACATTGAGCTAGAAAGTTAATATACTGTTTAATCAATTTTACCGAAGACACAAAAGTTTTTTTCAAAGGAATTGATTGAATTTCTTTACTATACCTAACAAAGACAGTGATTGAATGCTGGTTTAAATACTTGTGAAATATATTTAACTTATACCTTATTAAAGATAGTATCATCATAACTTGATCCAGGCCATCGGGCTACAAGTTACAACATTCATAAAATACAGATTTACATCACACATTCATGGAAAATACTGATTTTCCATTTCTTAATTCTTCTCCTATATTTGAATCTGTAAAAAATAAATTTTATATTAAGTATAAGTTTTATAAGAGGGAACTAGCTTTCTTGCAAACAGTTTCTCCAGCAGTAAAATGGGAATGATTTTTTAATTAGATACTTATCCCAACTTTTACATATTTACTTACATCTAATATTATGATACTTACTTGGTGATTGCATTAGAATAGGTATGTGTGCCATCAACAGAAAACCGGCGTGAAACAGCGCTTGCGCTGTGTTTCGCCGAGTGAGTGAGTTTACAGGAGGCCCAATCCCCTGCTCTATTCCCTTCCCTTCTCTCCCCTATTCCCTTCCCATCCCTACCCCCCCCCCCTATTACCCTATTCCCTCTTAAAAGGCCGGCAACGCACCTGCAGCTCTTCTGATGCTGCGAGTGTCCATGGGCGACGGAAGTTGCTTTTTTGCCCCCATTTAAAAAAAACTGCACCTAACACACGAGGAAACCCTGTAATTTTATAAAAATCTTCTGCCGTATTGTTGTGTATATAATAATTATATTTTAGACATAGTCTCGCAATAGCCTGAGATACATACATAGTATATGTTTCGCAATAGTCTGACATTGTTTAATTCGCGAAAGTAACTTATTTTATAAAAATATTACGTGTAACCTTTGGCTGATCTCAGAAAATCGTAGGATCAAATTTTAGGTTACTGGAGATAGCCAACCCCAATGACACTGACGTATAATATTGTTATTGGGACGCGCCAACTGTCAGTTTCATACAAATATCTAACTACAGTAAACCGTTGGCCCTCCCATCGATAGACAGGCACCGAAGACAGTATTGCATATCTTGGATAGACATATTGGGACAAAAAATTAAAGATAGTAAGCATTTTCTATCCTAGTATGTCAAAACCAGAGATAGATCGAATATTGGGAACGGCCGTAATGTCAACAGAGTCTTAAAAGTACAGATAGCCCAGGAAAATTAAACATTCCACCTCGGAATAATTCGCATAGAGCTGAAAATTGGTAGAGGCGTTAAATACACCATTACAAATAAAACCTCAAAAATCCCTGGCGATCCTCCTTGTGCAAAAAATTTAAATCAAGGTCAAAGGTATGAAAATGAGGTTTTTCCTGTTTTTTTCCAAACTGTGCATTTTATATATGAAATTGATTGTACTGACGGTTCTTGGTGGAAATTCATGTTGAACACTAATAAAACATACTTTTTCTTGCACTTTATCCACTATATTAAGATATTATTATAACTTTTTAACAAATTACACGACCGGTTTCGAAATTATTCATCATCAGGTGTAAGTTTAACGTCGGTAGTTTTAAATTATTAAATATAATCAAAACAAACATTAGGGTTGTCAGCATCATGGTATTTTTTTACAATTTGGTAGAATTTTTATTCCAAATAAGAGTATTTTCTACTAATGTTAAAATTAATATTTAGTTGGATTTACCTATTTTATATTGATAAATTAATAATTTTATGCTGGTAATGTCACATATACAGATTTCAGAGCCTAAAATTAAGTAATAATTGTTAAATTTCTAAATTATAATTAAAATATGTCACAAACATTTTCTATAAAATTATTAAATGTCAAACAAATTAATATAAACGATGTCAAACCAACAATAATAAAACATAAGACGATACAATTGTCTAATTTCATCACCAATAATTTAATTTAATTGTCCATAATATTAAAATTATAAAAATTAATATCTATATGAATGTCAAATAAATTAAATTAAATTAAAATATCATGTCAATAAATAAAATATAATGTCCATAAAATTATATAAAATTAATAAATATCATGTCAATAAATTAAATTAGCGGTGAAATGTAAATCGAAATTAATGTATAAGTAATAATAATTTAAATGTCCTGCAATAAAATTGAATTTGATAGGCATGTCTGGTCGTTTAACAAGTTCCCATATTTTTTGTGTCTGTTGACTTCGAGTGCTTCCAGTGCGTCCATTTTCTTGCTTTTGGGTAAAACATGTAGGTATTTAATGTTCTTGTCAGGTTCAAAATTATGGTCATTATTATTTAAATGTTCAGCAAACGTAGATCTTTCTGTTTTCCTTTTCCAAGCTGTGATGTGTTCTTTTATTCTGGTTTTAAATTTCCGCCCTGTCTGACCTATATATATACCTCCACATGTTTCGCAAGAAAGGCTGTATATTCCGCTATTGTCCGTGACGTTAAACTTGTCCTTGTTATTACATAACAGACTTTTTAGGGAACCCGTAGTGTAAAATGCTACTCTGGTCTCCTTGTTTTGTAAGATCCTTTGAAACCTATACGATAAAGGGCCAATATAAGGTATTTTAACCCAAGTGCTATTTGCTTTTTCCTTAAGTCCTGAATTGTCGTATAGCAGTCTTTCGGCCATCCTTCTCCTAGCTTTTTTAAGGATTGTGTCAATAAGTTCACTTTTGTAACCATTACTTACAGCGATATGTCTTATCGTGTCTAGTTCTGTCCTGAAATCATTTATTTCTAGGGGTACATTTAGCAAACGGTGAACAAAAGCGTGGAAAGCGGCGTGTTTGTGTTGGCGCGGATGAGAGGAGTTAGCATGAAGGACATTTTCACTATATGTAGGTTTTCTAAATATTTTAAATGTATGATGACCATGATTTATATCTATAGATAAGTCCAGGAAGTTTAATACTTTGTTGCCTATTTCTAATGTCATTTGTATTTTATTATTAATTGTATTCAAATAATTAAAAAATTCATTTAAAATTTCAACTTTACCATTCCATAAACATATTATATCATCTACGTATCTGTACCAATAAATAATATATTCTTTATATGAGGTTTCCAATATCCTTGATTCAAAATTATCCATAAAAATGTCTGCACAGAGAGGAGACAAGGGGCTACCCATCGCCAATCCATCCTTCTGTTTATAAGTTTTACCATTATAAATAAAATAATTTTGATCTAGGCAAACCTTCAATATGGCCTTTAAGTCTATTACCTCTTGTGGGTCTAAATTTGAAGTGCATAAAATTTCGTCGATAATATTTAAACATTCTTTGATGGGTATGTTGGAAAATAAGTTTTTTACATCAAAGGAAACTAGAATCGCATTTTTCGGAACAGGAAAATCTTGAATTTTATTTATTAATTCCAGACTATTACTTATTGTGTACTTCGGCTTAAATTTTGATAAATTTTTAAAAATAGTATTTGCCTTCTTAGCGAGTTTGTAAGCTGGTGCCGTTGTGTATGAAACCACTGGTCTTATAGGTTCCCCTTGCTTGTGTAGTTTGTAAAATCCATACAATCGCGGTGGCAAGGGGTTCATGGATAAAATTGATGCTAGGTTAATATTTTTAAGTATACTGTCCGTAGAGCGAACTATGTCTTTGACCTCGTTATTATATGTTTCGGTTGGATCTTTTTTTAAAATTTCAAAATCATTGTTATTTAGGAAATCCATTATTTTATTGTCATAATCTGTTTTTGTAACAATTACTACTGTGTTGCCTTTGTCTGCTTTTGTGATTACTAAGTCATTTTTGTTAATCTTCCTCTTAAGACCTTTTATCAAACCAGACTCATCAGGGATGGTTGTGAATGCTCGATCATTTTTGATTTTATGTAAGGTAAGAGCGCATGACTGTTTTACAATTTTATTATCCTTTGATGCTATTTCAAGATCCGCTGCGAGATTGTCTATTTGTTTGTTCGTGATTTCGGTATTTGGGCAATGCTTGAGGCCTTATTCTAATAAATTTATTTCTCTTTTAGAAAAGGTTATAGAAGTTTTATTTACTAGTTTTGGGTAGAATGTAGTTTTCGTATTTATGTGTTTTGAGTTATTAAATTTTTGTTGATCCACTAGGTAATTAAGTTTTTTACATTGTACAATGAATTGCTCTTGAATTTTTTTTTTTTTTTTTTTTTTTTTTTATTGGTGATGAAATTATTGGTGATGAAATTAGACAATTGTATCGTCTTATGTTTTATTATTGTTGGTTTGACATCGTTTATATTAATTTGTTTGACATTTAATAATTTTATAGAAAATGTTTGTGACATATTTTAATTATAATTTAGAAATTTAACAATTATTACTTAATTTTAGGCTCTGAAATCTGTATATGTGACATTACCAGCATAAAATTATTAATTTATCAATATAAAATAGGTAAATCCAACTAAATATTAATTTTAACATTAGTAGAAAATACTCTTATTTGGAATAAAAATTCTACCAAATTGTAAAAAAATACCATGATGCTGACAACCCTAATGTTTGTTTTGATTATATTTAATAATTTAAAACTACCGACGTTAAACTTACACCTGATGATGAATAATTTCGAAACCGGTCGTGTAATTTGTTAAAAAGTTATAATAATATCTTAATATAGTGGATAAAGTGCAAGAAAAAGTATGTTTTATTAGTGTTCAACATGAATTTCCACCAAGAACCGTCAGTACAATCAATTTCATATATTAAATCGGCAAGCACGGCTGAATTACTGGTACTGTACAAAAGTTTAAAATTTAAGTTAAAGAAAAAATCACAACATATTTGGTTTAATACACAATGTAAGAAACTGAGATTGATTCCAAACTACATTCAGATTAGATGCCGGATGTCTAAACCATATATTGATAAATTAATGACACGAATAAAGTTTGAATGTCTGGAAGCAGAAATTCATCACTTATACAAGCAAAGAGATAATGTCGGATGCCATTTAAAAGTATTGCATATTGAACTAGCTCTAAGACTACACCCTATTGAACTGGATTGGCTCCAGAGAGAAACACATGAGTACATAAAAGAAAAAATTCAAGAGCAATTCATTGTACAATGTAAAAAACTTAATTACCTAGTGGATCAACAAAAATTTAATAACTCAAAACACATAAATACGAAAACTACATTCTACCCAAAACTAGTAAATAAAACTTCTATAACCTTTTCTAAAAGAGAAATAAATTTATTAGAAAAAGGCCTCAAGCATTGCCCAAATACCGAAATCACGAACAAACAAATAGACAATCTCGCAGCGGATCTTGAAATAGCATCAAAGGATAATAAAATTGTAAAACAGTCATGCGCTCTTACCTTACATAAAATCAAAAATGATCGAGCATTCACAACCATCCCTGATGAGTCTGGTTTGATAAAAGGTCTTAAGAGGAAGATTAACAAAAATGACTTAGTAATCACAAAAGCAGACAAAGGCAACACAGTAGTAATTGTTACAAAAACAGATTATGACAATAAAATAATGGATTTCCTAAATAACAATGATTTTGAAATTTTAAAAAAAGATCCAACCGAAACATATAATAACGAGGTCAAAGACATAGTTCGCTCTACGGACAGTATACTTAAAAATATTAACCTAGCATCAATTTTATCCATGAACCCCTTGCCACCGCGATTGTATGGATTTTACAAACTACACAAGCAAGGGGAACCTATAAGACCAGTGGTTTCATACACAACGGCACCAGCTTACAAACTCGCTAAGAAGGCAAATACTATTTTTAAAAATTTATCAAAATTTAAGCCGAAGTACACAATAAGTAATAGTCTGGAATTAATAAATAAAATTCAAGATTTTCCTGTTCCGAAAAATGCGATTCTAGTTTCCTTTGATGTAAAAAACTTATTTTCCAACATACCCATCAAAGAATGTTTAAATATTATCGACGAAATTTTATGCACTTCAAATTTAGACCCACAAGAGGTAATAGACTTAAAGGCCATATTGAAGGTTTGCCTAGATCAAAATTATTTTATTTATAATGGTAAAACTTATAAACAGAAGGATGGATTGGCGATGGGTAGCCCCTTGTCTCCTCTCTGTGCAGACATTTTTATGGATAATTTTGAATCAAGGATATTGGAAACCTCATATAAAGAATATATTATTTATTGGTACAGATACGTAGATGATATAATATGTTTATGGAATGGTAAAGTTGAAATTTTAAATGAATTTTTTAATTATTTGAATACAATTAATAATAAAATACAAATGACATTAGAAATAGGCAACAAAGTATTAAACTTCCTGGACTTATCTATAGATATAAATCATGGTCATCATACATTTAAAATATTTAGAAAACCTACATATAGTGAAAATGTCCTTCATGCTAACTCCTCTCATCCGCGCCAACACAAACACGCCGCTTTCCACGCTTTTGTTCACCGTTTGCTAAATGTACCCCTAGAAATAAATGATTTCAGGACAGAACTAGACACGATAAGACATATCGCTGTAAGTAATGGTTACAAAAGTGAACTTATTGACACAATCCTTAAAAAAGCTAGGAGAAGGATGGCCGAAAGACTGCTATACGACAATTCAGGACTTAAGGAAAAAGCAAATAGCACTTGGGTTAAAATACCTTATATTGGCCCTTTATCGTATAGGTTTCAAAGGATCTTACAAAACAAGGAGACCAGAGTAGCATTTTACACTACGGGTTCCCTAAAAAGTCTGTTATGTAATAACAAGGACAAGTTTAACGTCACGGACAATAGCGGAATATACAGCCTTTCTTGCGAAACATGTGGAGGTATATATATAGGTCAGACAGGGCGGAAATTTAAAACCAGAATAAAAGAACACATCACAGCTTGGAAAAGGAAAACAGAAAGATCTACGTTTGCTGAACATTTAAATAATAATGACCATAATTTTGAACCTGACAAGAACATTAAATACCTACATGTTTTACCCAAAAGCAAGAAAATGGACGCACTGGAAGCACTCGAAGTCAACAGACACAAAAAATATGGGAACTTGTTAAACGACCAGACATGCCTATCAAATTCAATTTTATTGCAGGACATTTAAATTATTATTACTTATACATTAATTTCAATTTACATTTCACCGCTAATTTAATTTATTGACATGATATTTATTAATTTTATATAATTTTATGGACATTATATTTTATTTATTGACATGATATTTTAATTTAATTTAATTTATTTGACATTCATATAGATATTAATTTTTATAATTTTAATATTATGGACAATTAAATTAAATTATTGGTGATGAAATTAGACAATTGTATCGTCTTATGTTTTATTATTGTTGGTTTGACATCGTTTATATTAATTTGTTTGACATTTAATAATTTTATAGAAAATGTTTGTGACATATTTTAATTATAATTTAGAAATTTAACAATTATTACTTAATTTTAGGCTCTGAAATCTGTATATGTGACATTACCAGCATAAAATTATTAATTTATCAATATAAAATAGGTAAATCCAACTAAATATTAATTTTAACATTAGTAGAAAATACTCTTATTTGGAATAAAAATTCTACCAAATTGTAAAAAAATACCATGATGCTGACAACCCTAATGTTTGTTTTGATTATATTTAATAATTTAAAACTACCGACGTTAAACTTACACCTGATGATGAATAATTTCGAAACCGGTCGTGTAATTTGTTAAAAAGTTATAATAATATCTTAATATAGTGGATAAAGTGCAAGAAAAAGTATGTTTTATTAGTGTGCATTTTATCACAAAAATAGGTAGGACAAGAGTGTAGATCATAGAATTCTCTACAAAAATATCCAGACACTTTTTTCATACGACTTAACATTCCTTATAAATGGCGGGCCTAAATTTGGGGAAAATCATATCTAATACTTATATTATAAAGCTAAAGAATTTGTGGAATATTTTCCCGAAAAACAAAAATAGCCTATATCCTTCCTTGTGATCTATTTTATATCTGTGCCAAATAACATAAAAAATGCTTCAGCCGTTTGTGAGATAAGCTCTTTCAAATAATTTTCCCCGTTTTTCCCCATTTTCCTCTGTTTCTTTGCTCTTATTGGTGCCAACGTGATATAGCTCAAGTCTTCCTCGATAAACTATACTATCCAACAAAAAAAAAGTGTGTCAGCTCCGACGCACGACTGGAGTTTACATCAATTTTTTTTCTCAATTCTAAGGCCAGAATCGAATAGAGGAGAAAAATCCAGGAAGATCAAGCCGAAGAAACTCATATCCAGGACAAATAGTTGCCGAGTTACAAGCATTCAAACTTTGAGATTGACAGCTCGGCAACTGTCAACGTCGAACAAACCGGTCATAATTCAGCTTCCAATAGGCCTAGAGGAACGGGGTTTCTTCTAACATCAAAGGCAACATCTCGGCTACCCCCTTCCCGAATTTGAACCAATCTACTACTCTACTACTTTTTTATCTGAAAAATATAATTATATAATAATATAATTATATAATAATATATAGCATATAGGTATAGTCGCCTATACAGCATACCATATGTACGTCTTAATCATAAAGTTAATATACACTATCGGAATATAATATTATATAATAGTATAATTATATAATAATATTATAAAATAAATTCCGATAGGTATATTACCTTTATGGTCTTAATACACTCACAGCCAAATTAGAAAGTTGCGCACTAAAGTGCGCACAAAAACGTGACACATTTTCGTTACTTGTTAGTAGATTTTTCTCATACCGGGCGCCTTATATATGAAAATTAGGGTGTCCCTTAAATTTCAAGTTCGATATATTTTCACGTTAATAAAATTTAACAAAAAACACATCCGTTTTTCAGTAAAAATTGCCATAATCATTAATCAGGGCCCAAAACTTAGTATGAATTCTATGCCTCTATAACGAAGAAATGAATTTTATACCACTACAGTATTAAAAATAACTTTATGATTCTAAAAATAGATTGACAAATACCTCTAAAACTATCATAATATTAAGTCTCTCATTAAAATATGTGAGCGTTATAGCTTGAAAGTTGCTAAGTCCTCAACTACGTATGTCGGAGTTACTTAGACCAAATTTACCTCTGTTTACTGTGCCAACTACCTCACTCCCATTATACCTTACTTCGGCAGAATTAGCTGGGTAGGTACTTAGTCAAATTACAATCGATTGTCACGATAGCGTAATATATCTACTTAATCTTTTAAGAGCCTGTACTAACCCACTGCTGAGCAAAGGCCTCCCCCAATTATTAAGTAGATAAAAAATGTTTGGGTTTTTTAACATTTAAACACTTGGCAATGCTTTATGTCAAATTCCATCTTATGGCGAGTTTCCAATCTTCGCGACCGCGACCGACAAAAATTTAAATAAAATGCCACTTTCTGAGCTAGACTATTGATTAATTACTATTTTTTATTTAGTTTGACAGGAAAATGAGCGAATCGAGGAATTAAGCCGCATCATTGTTGCAATAAGATAGTACAATCGACGTATCCCATCTAGGTATAACAATGAGAAAAACATCACATATTTCGATTTCATTTCAAAGTGTTGTTTTAGGAACGGCAGAAAGCAACTCCTGATTTCCTTATTATTATTAGAGGGAGCGCTAAAATCACTGATATATTTGATTTCCTAATGGAATCGCTTGTGCCTCGAACGAAAATGGATAGCTCTCCCCGTGGATAAACTTTTTAGATCTTGTTGTACGATAAAATTAGAACTCGCTATATTTATTGAGTACGTAGATTGCGTTATACAAAAATTCGTTTATCGAAAACCATACATTTTTTCGGCATGAATAATATAAAGTATCCTACGTCCTATCCCGGGACACAAAGTATCTTCATACCCAGCAAAATCGGTTCAACGGTTTTAGCGTGAAGACGTAACAGACACACACACTTTTGCATTTAATAATATTAAGTAGGGATAAGGATTTGTGTCCTATTTTCAAGTAAGCTAACATCATCCGAGCAGCATGCTCCAAATGAACACATCCTTGGAGGCATGAGCCTGTAATATTTTATTGAAAAAGTTTAATGTATAACCCCCCGAACAAAGTCTGTGTGAGTCTGTCGTTAACATCGTGGTATTTAAAGGGGTAAATCGATTTTGAACAATTTTTTAAACTAGTTTTTACGTTACCTTAAAAGTGAGCTACATAGAGCGTGTATGGCCTGTAAAATATAAAGAAAAGCTCAGTGGAAAGTGGGCGGAAAACCGGCATAATCCGTACCCGTATTTTTAATCCTAGGATTTCTTTAATTCCAGAGACTTGTAGTAAAAAAGCGAACGTAATTTATTTAAAAAGATTGTGAGCCTTTGTTCGGCTAATCTCGCTAATGAATGTGGAGGCATGGTGAGGCACATTAGAAGTATCTTCTAACTGATTGATCTATTTAGATGATCTTTGTAGCTCAGTGGTAAAGCACTTGGTAGCTGAATTTGAGGGTCACCATTCGATTCCTTTTTCACACTTAAATCAGCGGTTTAGGCGTGAAAAGGATTAGAAAGGACAGACATATAAACTGAAATACTTCCGCATTGTGCACGTGAAAAGGTAATCCTTTTCACGCCTAAACCACTGATTTAAGTGTGAAAAACCGGCCAAGTGCGAGTTGGACTCGCCCATGAACTCTTCATTCCGCAGCAGCAATAAGGTTTATTTCTTTAAAATTAAAAGATTTTTGATTTATTTTTAAATTTTAATTGATTTAATGAAAGTTAAATTAAGGTTTACCATTTATGACGTATAAAAATACTTGCTAGATCTCGTTCAAACCAATTTTCGTTGGTAGTTTTTATAGTAATGTACACAATATACTTATTTTTTAGAATTATCATGCCCCTACTTTAGAAGTTAGAGGGGGGGGGGGACACATTTTACGACTTTGGAAGAGTCTCTCAGGCAAACTATTCAAATTAGAAAAAAATGATATTAGAAACCTCAATATGATTTTTGAAGAGCTATCCATAGATACCCTACACATGCGTGTGCGTGCAAATTTTTTTTTGTTTCATTTGTACCTATGGGGACCCCTACAATTTTTAATATTTTTTCCATTTTTGTACCAAAATCTTAATGCGGTTCACAGACTACATCTACTTACCAAGTTTCAATAGTATAGCTCTTATAGTTTCGGAGAAAAGTGACTGTGACATACGGACGGACAGACAGACATGACGAATCTGTAAGGGTTCCGTTTTTTGCCATTTTGGCTACGGAACCCTAAAAAGGAAACTATATTGTTACCCATCTTGACACCAAGTTATGAGGGAACAATAAGTGTAGTTACGATAGCTAGTCACAAATACATACTCCATAATATAATATAAATACGGAATTACTAGATGACGCCCGCAACTCCGTTGCGCCGAAATTCGTTTATCGCGCGGGAACCGTACATTTTTCCGGGATAAAAAGTATCCTATGTCCTTTCCCGGGAGTGCCCGGGACTCAAAGTAATCTCCATACCGAATTTCAGCAAAATCGGTTAAGTGGTTTGGGCGTGAAGAGGTAACAGACAGACAGATGGACAGACAGACAGGCAAACACACTTTTATAATATTAGTATGGATAAACTGAAACATGCAACACTTCCGCATTTATATTATGAAGTATTTATTTGTGACTAACTATTGTAACTACACCTTATTGGTCCCTCATAACTCGGTGTCAAGATGGGTAACAAATTAAGTTTGAAGCTGGAGCCCGACTCAGTAATCCTGCAGGTAGACAAGAGATAGTTACGATCACAGATTTAGGGGATTCTGTCAATTGATTTGTATTCGATGATCAGAAAATTCAATTGTTAATAAGTTTGAGTATGAGTATTATAATTGTGATTATTAAATAAAGTAATTTTCATAAAATTAAGTAGTGAGAATTAATCTGATTATAACATAGAACGGTACAAAAAAAATAGGTCTATATTTAAAAATCTACATGAGTATTTTATTATGTGTTTGCAGATAAACTTTAATTTTATATAAACGTTATATTTTGAGAACGTTGAAAAGTTAACAATGCCACATTTGTGTTTTACAATAATTATTTACAAAAAAAAATTCACCAATTTTATAAAAAATATTATGTTTTATTACTAGTTTTTCTAAAATTTTAAGACTAAAATTAGCCCAATCGGTTTAGCTGTTCTCGAGTGATGACAGGACTAACAAAACTAAAAACCCATTTTTATGTTACATATAGATTTTATTTGGTCCTACCCACAAAATATTATTTTTAAAGTTTTTTATCACGTGTTATGTAACATAAAGTAAGAAATTCTTAATTATTTTCTACTTTCAAACATAGAATTTTCAAGAATTATTAAGAGTACCTTTACTTTTTTTTTAATAGAAAAACTGTAACGTATACCTCGTTTCAACGACCCGAATGCTTTTAAAATTTGGCTCACATACATCAAAGTCTGCAGGTAAAAAGTAATTGACGTATATTCAAAAGGCTTAGCGGCACACAACGGACCTCATCAGCGCACACTAAGTGCTATTTTGGCTGAATAGAGCCTCCTCGTGATGACATCGCTGCGATATCGCTGAAACGAAGTGTACGCCTCGAGACTGAGGATGGATTTTTGTACAGCTTGAGACACTGTATTTTACTTAGAGGTTTTTCGTAGTAACAGTTAAGAAGCTTTATTCCTTACTTTAAAAAAATATAGTTAAGGTCATGTTGATAATAATTGTAGTGGAAGAGTAAGCTAATGAAGAAATATAATATTGAAAACGACATGCTCTCAAGAAACCATGAAAGCAAAACAAAGCAAATAATATAGAGCTTATTATTGAAGATGCGTTGATCGATCTTTGACATTCCAAGTAATATCCTTGCAGTTGTGAAGAAATACTCATTTGCATTGGACGAATAATATTATGTGCGCATACGATAATGGGTTCGGTAAATTTCTTTACACGTACAATGTCGCTGGGATTGAATAAAGAAATTACGGTAAAAAAATACAATAATTATCGTAATGTTTTAGAAGATTGAATCTTTTGAGCAATATTTTAGACTCGGACGGTAGTTATTAAATAAGTTGAATAGATTTTTTGCCGCCCCTCAGTGATTCGCGTAATGAAGGTGCCTTTGTCTCCGGAACTATCGAACTAAGGGTGCCGGTGACTCGCTATAAGTTCTCTCTCGAATCACCCAACTAATTGCGACGGCAATAAACTTTGATTAATGAACGAAATTAAACGAGAAAAGTGATTTTCATCGACTCCGTGTGGAAGTAAAGAGTGTGAGTGTTATCTTATCTTGATAAGGATAATGATAATGAGATAGCATTTTTTGCTGATGACACTTCACTTATTTTTAAAGTGAAGCGACAGCAGTCAAATTACGACGAGGTAAATAGTGCTCTCTCAAAAATAGTACATTGGTTTAACGTCAATAACTTACTTCTAAATTCTAAGAAAACTAAATGTTTAAAATTTACTTTGCCCAATGTTAGGCAAGTTAAAACCAATATACTATTAAATGATGAGAAGATGGATTTGGTGGACACCACTGTATTCTTAGGCATTACACTAGATAGTAAACTACAGTGGGGTCCTCATATTGCTAATCTTGCAGATAGGCTCAGTTCTGCAGCATACGCAGTCAGAAAAATAAGTGTGTCATCTACGAATAACAGTTTTGTTATTCACATTACTTACCTATGACTTCATTTGCTAACGATATAGACTGCAAATCTGACTGCACATTTCAAGGCAGCACTACATCAAGCCAAAAACAGAGACAAGTGGAGAGCCCTATCCTGGAAAGAACATTTTGGTGGTCACGTCCCTCAGCCATGAGGATACGACTAGGAAGGATGGATAGACTGCAAAGGGTTTTATCTCCGCAGCTACGCTCTCATGAAGATCTTCGAAGATCCAAAATTACCTTGTCCATTTTTTAGATGAACAAAAAGAAAAGTGAATAAGTAGAGGTTAAAATCAGAACCATAATAACCATATCCATACTAATATTATAAATGCGAAAGTGTGTCTGTCTGTCTGTCTGTCTGTCTGTCTATTACCTCTTCACGCTCGAACCGTTGAACCGATTTTGCTGAAATTTGGCATGGAGATACTTTGAGTCCCGGGAAAGGACATGGGATAGTTTTTTATCCCGAAAAAATGTACGATTTCCGCGCGATAAACGAAAACGGTGTTGCGGGCGTCATCTAGTTATAAATATAATTCGCTAGTAGGTTAGTAATAAAGCCGCCTTAATTGTGTACTGTACAATTTATATTTTAATTTTAATATGTTATGTGTGATTGTACTAACAGAGAAGTTCATTCCTAGGCAGATGGCGGACTTAATGGCTGGTTTACACGTATTAAGTAGATAAGTAGTAACTAAATTCTAATTGTCATCTAGCTTCGGACTTACTAAATTTTGTGTTTACACGCAATTAACAACTTAAAATCAAGTTAAAATTTAGTTAATTACTTATCTACTTAATACGTGTAAACCAGCCCTGAGTAATTTGGTCGCGTTAAGTCAATACCATTCGACCGATCACAGCTAATATTGAATTGGCATAAATTGACCAAATTACGTAGGTCCGTCAACCGCCTAGGATTCAATTTCCTCGATGGTACATAAAATAGTACATTACGCACCTAGGGCAGGAAAATAAGAAATGTCTCAGATCACATGTAATTGTTGGCCGAACCGAAGCCGAGGTCAACAAACATGTGGTCTGAGGCTTTCTTATTTACTACCCGTGGTGCGTATACTATTTTTATCATCGATGGAGGCGGAAAACGGCAACATCGGTAAGCGCAGCGGGAAGAAAGTTGACGTTTATGTCGACGACCCTTATGTCGATAGCGTAAGGTCCTGTCAGATGTAAAACAACAATGAACGCGCTGCATATCAAGGAACAATTCCATGAGACTTTTCTTATGAATGAATACTTTTAGAATGATGAATAGACAGCCTTTTACTATTCACGTTTTGTTTCTAATGTAAATTTGACACCAATGTTAGCTATGTTCATATAATTATCTTTACCTGTACCTATATGTTTATGTTTGCTTTGTGTTAAAATATTACATCTTTTCCATCTTAGAAACAAAGACGACAAAAAACATTTCATATTTTAAAAATAGGGTTTTATTTAACCCAGACTGGAGCAAATGGCTCTTAGTTTCTAGACGATTCAGAAAATCAACCCTTTTCAGTCTTCCGTCATAACTAAACGCAAACAATTGTATCAAATTCGCTGCAAGTCAAGCTTATACTATCAAACCGAAAAGAGCATGTCGAAATAAAAGGCTAAATTGTAGCTTATATCCGTGTGACATTAACAATGTGACAAAACAGACGCCGCTCGAGCGCTGTTGACAATAAGCTTCAAATAAATGAACTAGACACAGAATCACTTGCCGCTGGAGGCGCTCCAAGTGCGGGATTTATTGCCGGGGCTTTTTGTTGCCGCCGGCTTTAATTTGTAATGAGGTTTTGGTCCACCCTTATTTCATTACTTAAATCGTTCTTTTCTGACGACTTCTGTGGCGCAATGGTTCAGCGCGTAGGCGAGGCGACACCGACGGAATAAAAAGTTTTGATGTCCCTTGGTCATGGATGTGTATTGAATGTGTATGATATAATAAAAATCTTAAATTATATATGTATAGTGTAGAAGTATTAAATATATTTCCGTTGTCTGGTACCCGTAACACAAGTCCTTCAGGTACTTACCACGGGACTAGAACACCTCCGTGATACAGTGGTTTAGAGCGCGGCTGACTCGAGGGTCGTGTGTTAGATTCCCGCGTTGAAAACGTGTTTGGTTAGAACAATGTAGGCTGATCACCTGATTGTCAGACAAGTAAGATCCATGCGTCGGATGGGCATGTAAATAGTCGGTCCTGTACCTGATCTCTCGCCAGTCGCGTTCGTCCGTCCTACTGGTTATGAGAGTAATGTCCGTCGTCGTCGTTAACGTCCAATACCACCAACAAACCACCAACTTTACCAACAAAATAAAGTCATTCTTAATAAATAAGGAAAGGACATTTCTTTACAAACCGAAGGGAATAAAGTCGACCAACAAACCCCTAAAGGGCTCTGTGGCTTAAAAGATCCATATAAAAGATATTTATCGACCACTTAGTGAGTGGGGTAGCTGCGCGGATATTTCTATATTATATTAATGTCTCGACGGCCCTTTGAAAGGACGTTTTCATAGTTTCCACGATGTTATATTTCTTTTTTTTTTCATACTAAATAAGGAGGTTTCTGGTAGCATATAAATTATCGGTTCGCAGTGTGAACCCTCTATTATATTATTGACAAATATTTTTTATGGTCTAAAACAATATTAGACCATTATAATTGCTTTATAAATATGAGGATTGAGGAAATATGTATTGGAAATCTTTCTATTTATAATATTATTAACGATCAGGTAATAGTAAACTTTGTACTGTAAACTCTGTCTGGTACCTTTGAAAAGTCACATGAGAGACAAGACAGCTCATATTATGTATAAAATATTTTTAGTAAGAGGCTAAGATAATAATAATTGACATTACAATAAAATAAAAATAAAATAAATAAAATTACATGGCCACACATTTGTGTGTGGTCACAAATTGATTTTACAAGAAATCTAATCGGTGTTATTCCAAACTTCCAAACCAACTAGCAACAGACTAGTTATAGCCACGATTAAACTACCATGGTCTTAACCAGACCAGTAGCTTAGACCCTTTCGAAGAAGAAAAACAAGAAATGGCAATGGCAATGGCAATTCTTAGATTAACTAATCTACGAGTATGTATAAACTAACTGAATGTTATCATTAAAGATAGACGACCACTTCGATGTTAACATCCATCTATTATTTTCAATACGTCAATCGATTATGCCCTTTCTCTACGGATATATCTCGTCAGCTGTCGCTCGTTCAATCTGACGAGTGGTCCGCACCGGGACACACGGCAGCCAGGTGACGATAGAGTTCACTTCAAAAATCGCTCCGTCAAGTTTTCACTCGTGCTAAAATTGTTTAAATTACTACTTTCCGAATTAAATACAAAAAAAAAACTATGTATTAATTCAAATCAGTTCGGTGACTATTTTATAAAATCTAAGCAAGTGGTTGTTAGTCATGCCCAGCACCCATGCACCCTATTTTATGCCGAGCCATAATTCTTCGTACCTACTATTGTTGTTTTGGGTTTATTTTATACTAAATACTTTATCCGAGTTTTTGCACATGCATTAATTGTGCTTTTTAGGGTTCCGTAGTCAACAAGGAACTATAAGGGTATAGTTTCGGTCTGTCCGTCCGTCTGTCTGTCTGTCTGTCCGCAGTTTTTCTCAGAGACTATAGAGTCTCTGAGAAAAATTACAGCTTTGTAGGTCCTATGACATACAAAGCTGTAATTTGGCATGAATGCACATATTAATGATGCCGACAAAATGGTACATGAAATCTTAAAAAAATATTTTTTTTATGGTAGCTAACCTACCTTCCCTACACATCAAGCGGCGATGATTTTTTTTTTCGCGTCCACCCCATCGTGTGGGATGTCGTTGGATAGGTTTTTTAAAAATATTATGAGTTTAATGGATCGTTTTCGAATTTAGGGATCCGTTTGTGAAATATTAAATTTTAAAGTGGAAAAAATCGTTAGAGTCCAGTGTCCCCCCTTCTACCAGCTAAACGGTAGCTTCTGGAAATGTGAAAAAATTTACGGGAGTAGAAAATATGGTGAATTTAAAAAAAAAAAACTATCACGGCTAAGAAGACTTCATAAGTTATTGAGTAATAGTCGATCAACTAATAAAAATGTTTTCGGCGAAGTATAAAGGAACTTTCCATTCAAATTCCTTTGAAAGCAACTGAGATGATGTTGTTAGTAGTGTTAAACACGTTATAAATGCACATTCATTGACCATACACAAATTTAATAAAACTAGCGGTACTACGGAACCCTATATTGCGTGCGGCTCACATGCACTTGGCCGGTTTTTTCGCGATAAAAGAGGAGCATATATAAGTCATTTCCCCTGACATTATGCGTGCAGCGTGATGTCGTAACCAAAGGAAAATATAGTGATTCAATCTATACTAATATTATAATCGGGAAGAGTTTGTTTGTTTGTTTGTTTGTTTATTTGAACGCGCTAATCTCAGGAACTACTGGTCCGATTTGAAAAATTCTATTATTGTTGGATAGCCCATTTATAGAGGGAGGCTATAGGCTATATTTTATCACGCTAAGACTAATAGGAGCGAAGAAATAGAGGAAACTGTGGAAAAAACGGGGGAAAATTATTTGTAAGGGCTTATTTGAACGCGCTAATCTCAGAAAGTACTGGTCCGATTTGAAAAATTCTTTCAGTGTTAGATAGCCCATTGATTGAGGAAGGCTATAAGCTATGCTTTAATTACGCTAAGACTTACAAGAACGAAGAAATAGAAGAAAATGTGGAAAAAACGGGGGAAATCATATGAAAGGGCTTATTTGAACGCTCTAATCTCAGGAATTACGGGTCCGATTTGAAAAATTCTTTCAGTGTTCGATAGCCCATTTATTGATAAAGGCTATAGGCTATATTTTATCACGCTAAAACTAATTGGAGTGAAGAAATAGAGAAAAATGTGGAAAAACGTGGGAAATTATATGAAACTGCTTATTATCTTAAGAACTACTGGAGCAATTTTTCTGTTATTTGGCACAGATAAGAAGTAGAGCACGTAAAGGATCATAGGTTATTTTTTGTGGACTAATTTGTCTGTGAAACATTTAATTTACGCGGGCGAAGCCGCGCGGAACTTTTAGTTAAGTAAATTTTACTAGATGACTCGCTGAACTTTGCATAACTTTTCTTCTAATACAAACCTACCCTGGACTTCCACGCATATTTCAAGACTAAAATTAGCCAAATCGGTTTAGCCTTTCTCGATTTTTGGGGAGCCTTACAAAATTTTAAAATAATTTTTATTTACATAGATTGATAAAAGATTTCCAATGACCTTAGCTAAGTAAACCTCAAAACGTAAATACAATCGGCGATTTGTTTACGTCAAACCGTCTCAACTCTCAAGTTATGGGTCGTTGCGACCGCAGCGCGCGTGGAATGCGACCCGCAACCAGCAACCGGCACCCGCAACGCCCGCAGATTTGACCTCGATTTACAGTGTCACGGCTCCTGTACTATCATGTAATTGGTATGCAATTTAGAATATGCCTCTAATTACGTTACCGTATTTTGCTAAATAGCTCTGATTTATAGCTTGTGAATAGTATTTGGTTAATCACAATTAACAATAATTATTGAATTATACATAATAGGTCCGATTAAAAACAGTTATCGATTGTCAATACAATACACATAATTCTAATTTTAAATTTATATTTCACATTGAACGCTATATTCAAATCAAATAAAAAAATCAGGCATGTAGATTGTAGTCTGTAGATATCTTACCACTTAATAATAACTATATATTTTGTGATTGGTAGTAGAGCAAAACTATTCCGATGGAGTAGAGGATCTTAATAATTTCAAGAAAATAATCTACTAGGTTCGTTGACTCAATCGACAACGCTATTGAAAAGATAAACTCAGGTCAAGCCTTAGAAACCGAACATTTTTCTTTATTTTATACCAACTATTTGTGTTACTATAACAAGTAACTTGCTAGTCGCCGAAAGCTCTCAAATGGAATTAATGAGAAAAAAGAAAAGCAAGAATTCTTAATTTAAAACATGGAGCGAATTGAAGTGCAGCTGCCCGTCTTTACAGGACAAATATAAATAAAGAATGAAAAAAAGAGCTCAGCCTATTTGAAATGTAAATCTTCGAGCGAGACAGACGTATGTGTGAGTGAGACGGAGAGGTCGAAAGTCTTGCGCTCGTTGGCTCGAAAAATTCGTAAGGCGCTTGTAGTAGGATTTAGAGTTTATGCACAAAGTTGGGCAATAGCATTTCATGAGCGTACTGCTCGCGACAAACATTCTGAATTGCTATTTATTACTGCCTTCTGATTCCGTATATTAAATGTGATTGCTAAAAGCAATAATAAGAAGCACAAACTCAAAGGCAAATAAGCTAGCTCTTTCACTTGAGTGTGTATGTATAATGCAATGAATTTAAATAAAATAATAATTACAGAAGAAACATGTTTGAGATAAACACGTTTCTTCAATACTATTTTCAGATAAGCAGCCTTGTCTGGGTTTTCATATTAGGCCCGAAAAAAGTGCACAGAGGCGTGATAGCTTAAAGGTGATCGCAAAGTCAGTAAGCACGCACCGTACATGCCGAATTTTAGAATTCGTGGTATGAAATCATGTGTAACCTCGCACATTCGTCCGCACCATACGCACCGCATTTCGTGAACTATGCGGCGAGTTCGGCGCGTACAGTTCTGACAAAATATGTGCGATCAGCTTTGGAGAGCAGTGCTATATAACTTGGCGTCACTGTGCAGCAACAAGACGGCTGGAATATGATTCTGTGAAAAACATGTTATTACTATAATGTAAAACACTACAACACAATAATTATTAGCATTATTAGTTCATAGAGCAGACACAAAATCCTTGGCATTCCTAGTATTTTCAAATGAAATTCTAAGATGCCAAGGTAATAGGATGACTGACAAGGATAGAGTGGTTGGCGCTATTTGTTGTTTGCTATTATGTATTAAAGCTAAAAGTGAACTGTACAAAGCATCCCCTGGGCCCGCGCGGACCCAATTCTCCTCAGTGCCATTGGGGCTGTTTGAGAACATTTTCTCGAATTATGCTATCATATTTATGAAATAAAAAATCACCTTCATTATATTTCTGCTAGCTTATTGCCATTTTGTAGTTGCTATTTTTATGTTATGCCGCAAGTCCATCAAACGTTTTTACCAAATAATATTAAGAAATATCCTTGTAAGCTTCGAAAAAGATCAAGAAAATTCAGATATACTTTGTTAGCACCATTCAGGTCCACATAAGCAAAGCGTAGGTCCGCGTAGCCCAGTGCTACGCGGGCTGTACGGGCCGGCAGTTCCGGCCCGGGATGCGTAAAAACGGACCCTCCCGCGGGAGAGGAGGGAAGGTCTGTTTCTACGCAGGCAGGCGGTCGTAGTGGGGAGCGATCTAAGTCCCGTGCTTGGGATACTATAATTTTCTGGGTCAGCTATGGTTGAACACTTGATCTCCGTCTATTTATCATTATCATGGGCCTACAGCGTCTACAAAACAAAGTTTGTTCCTACATACTTATTATTATTTGTTAATTATTCTAACTTCTATATATTTCAAATCAATATCGATACCAATAGCACGTAGCTGTCAAAATTATGATCCCACCATATTCCAATATCGTATCTGTAACATCTAAGTCTGGTACGTATAAATCAGAACGCAGCATAAGCTTATGAAAATCATTTTAAGCTGCATTGACGGCATATTATTCTGCGTTTGGCTCGTGTTCAAATAACACAAAACAGGCTACAATTAAAACCTTTTACACATACCATAAACATGCAAACGGCCGCCGCTAAATAAATTATGCGCATGATGTTTATTTTTAAAACGGAATCCCATTTTCAACGAAATAATATTCTCAATTCGCCCCTCTGTTTACCCGCGGTTATTAACCGACTTCTAAAAAAGGGGTACTACGTTCTATATTACTTCATCTCCTTTCTGTTGAGGACGCTACATGTTGACCAATGATGGACCAATACCATTTGTATTAGTAATGGCGTGTGGAGGGAATTCATCTATAACTGCCCGTAATCCATCGGTTATGCTTGCTATAGACAACTTTGCAATCATATGATTGTAAATCTTTTACTTTCTCAAGTTTTAGCGAGATTACCGATTTTTTATTTATGTATACATAATTATATGTAGTTACAGAAGAAAATGTTGATAATTTTAAAGGTTTTTCACTTTTGCGAAGTAAAAGTGGTTCGGTAGTTTTTAATAATATTAGGTAATAATATTAGTTATATAACAATGTTCCCTGTAATTGTGTACTGTGTATAGCAAAGTTAAAAAAAATAGGAAAGTATGTAACATCAATCTGAGTACCATACCATTTTATTCCGTTTAATATTCGAAGCACTGCACCGACCGCAACAAAGTCCGGGGGCCACGTCGCAGCGATCCCGCGGTTGAACTGAAAAGATACCGCCCGCCGAGCCAATATATCGGTACCATTGTACAAGTATCGTATGTTATTAGATTGAATATCCCGGTATTGTGGTGTGATTGTCGTCATATCGTTACGATATTGATACAAAAAGAAATCGAGTTGTGTTTTTATTACAAACGTTACGATAGCATCATTAGGTACTATTAAATAAATTGATTTATAAGGATTTTGCAGACCTTATTAGTTGGTTTATGTCAAGTTTAGTAAACATTAATATCACGACTAAGGATGACTTGATTTGATGCGACCGAATAACGTAGGTCCGCCAATACCTTAAGACGCTGATAACTGCCAATGACCTTGAGGATTCACATGTCTCGCATCACTCTCGCACCACTGTCGATTTTCATGCCAGAGAGACAGAGATGTGAAATGTTCACTCGGTAGCGTGGATACATTTTCGTTTGTTAGAGGAAAAAATAAATATTATGGGAAATCTAGGTGTCAGAACCGAAAATTAAATCTTACAAGCTTTGGATTTTTGTGAAAGGCATCAAATAAACAAAATTTTAAAAGTATAGCTTGTATATTATTTTAGTTAGAACTGTTTACAGTTCCTGGAAGATGTGACTTTGGTATTTTTTTTAAAATAAAGAAGCTTTTTCAAATATAATCAAAAATCACATATATTTTTTTGTGCCAGTCAATGAAATATATAGGTCTAGAAAACTGCACAAACATGTCGAATTAGCAACTGTCTTTGCCTTAAGCCACTAAATAAGTTTTCACTTCAAAAATCATTGAAGGAAATTGTATCAGTTTCTGCAAACTACAGGCGGTGCACGATTTAATATTATTAATATTAGTATGTAGTATAATACGATTACTACTACACCTAGTAGTAATCGTGTTATACTAACTACTGTAGTAGTAGTGTAGTAATGTTATAATACCGTGTAATTACTACTAGGTAGTAAGTACGTTCTTTTACGAGTAAACATTTGGCGTACCTGTGATTGAAATGCGCCGCTCGAAACTCTGTGAAAAGCTCTTTCAACACGGCCCTTTGTCTTCAGTACGCCAGTTGTCATGGTGATGGAACGGCCGACTAAAAACACGCTGTATACAGGACTCGTATGTTTTTAGGACATGCTGTATATGTCCTTCATTTTTATACAGTTGAGAATTTTTGGCGGTTTATATCAAGGACTTTGTAAGGGTAAACAAATTGTTACTGGATGATCCCGCATTACTTTTTTGTCTAATACGAAATTTTTGATGTGAAAGCAGATGTTGATCGATTTTCAGAAATAACCGATATAATATGTATAAAAATATGAAATCCCCTCAAAATAAAAATCCTACCTATAATTTTGTCTCTTTCACGTTTACTTTTTAGATGCTTATATTATTTTTAGCATTTAGCATTATACAGCTATTAGAATAGAAAAGTAACTGACTTATAAAATATAATTGATCAGATTAAGCTCCTCACATGTTTTTGACAGAGAAATCAAATGTAAATTTATATAGAAGCATTCCGCTTTACCATACGATTCAATTTAATGTGAAGATTTAAATTACGTCGCGAAGTCAAACCAAAACCCACGCACGTAGAATGTGGGGCAGAGTGGAACTACGGGGTTATACCACGTAGCACTACTTGATGACTGTACGTACTACGCCACGTAGATATTTTTTAACCGATTTCCAAAAAGGAGGAGGTTATATGTTCGTTTGTTTCGCGTATCCCGGAAAAAGGTATGATTCGCGTGCGATATACAAATTTTGGCGCAACGGAGTTGCGGGCTTCATCTAGTTTTTTTTTAAATATTATCATGGAAAGGAGGCGGGATCGGGATAAAAGTCCTACAGCCTTCTTTGATTCTAAGCTTCGGTAGCTTAGAATCAGAATCATCCCGTCACCAATTTTCTACTAATTCGGTTAAGCAGTTCTAGAGTTACGAGTAGTGTAACTAAGACAATTTTCTTATAAAATAAGAAACATAGACCTACTTCCAATATTGTTCCTGTTTTTCAACTTCCCCAGTTAATTGAATATTAAATCTTTTTTTAAACATATTATGTGAATAATACTACAAATTTTGCAGTCACTATCGAGTTATCGTCTCGTCGCTGAGTGCGTACGTAACTAAAAGCGGCACTTAGCTCCTGCACCGTGATTGTAGTTGTAAATACACTTGCGTCTATGTTGCGCTCAAATGAACGATAATAACTCGCTCGTATTAACTTGGCGTAAATAATTTTAACAGTCAGATATGCTTTACATAAGTACGTCTGCGAAATTACAGTTTCACTCGGTTCCTTGTTCGTTTGCAACTTTGAAAATATAATAACGCTAAAGTCTAATACGAACACACTTTCGTCACCACTTTTCTTACGGAATAACTCAATTTGTTGCGTTGCCTTGTACTATCAGAGAAGTTGATTCCTAGGCAGATGGCGAACTTAAGTGATTTGGTTGCGCTAAGTCAAACCCATCAGAATGATCACACCTAACATTGAAGTGACATAAGTCGACCAAATGTAGTAGGTTCGTCAACTGCCTAGGAATCAATTTCCTCGAATATACGAATGTCCAAGTAGAAATGGCTGAACCAATTTATATGAAATTGTAACACTAAATCAAAAATAATAATTTGTGTTATTCATCGGGACAGATTTACCATTAAAAAAAAGGATTGGTCATTGTAACATTTTGCCAAATGACCGAAATGACAAATTCAGTCGGAATTTACCTTTGAGGCTCTCACATAAACTCCCTTTGGGGCTCCCTTTGTGACATAAGCTTCCATAACGTATGCCAAAACAACGTATGCCGGATAACCAGTATACAAAATGCCAAATATTTATTTAATTCAATATAATAAATTCCAGCATTCGTTACAGAATATTCGTTTTAAATCTGCAGTCGATTACTGCGGACAGTCGCGATCGACGCAGTCGGTCGGATCAGATCCGTTTATTGAAACAACTTTTAACTTGTCAAGATATATTCAACAAAAGCTCTGAATTTCAGTGATTTTATATATGTCTCGCTACTACGATCGTCTTAAATGCCAAAAAGTAGTGTATTTTTTCCTCAGAACCAAATTAACATATATTTATTGCGGAAATATTATGAGACATAAACAAATCACCGTTCTACGTTATCTACGTAGCTAAATGTGCCGGTTGACAGCGGACGACAGGAAGCAAACGCAGACGACATGTCGCAACGACACTACTGGTGTATTTCTATGCATTTCTATGAAATCCCTCCACAGCTAGCGACACGAAGTCTAGCGACACATTCATAGAAATACATTATACATACAAACCAGTATAGGTCTACCAGAATCTGATGGCAAAAAGTGCGAAAGTAAATTATTGACTCTAGCAATACCGGGGTATTTGGAATAAAACATTTTGATCCTTTTTTAGGGTTCCGTACCCAAAGGGTAAAAACGGGACCCTATTACTGAGACTTCGACGTCTGTCCGTCTGTCTGTCCGTCTGTTTCCAGGCTGTAACTCAAGAACGGTAATAGCTAGAGAGTTGAAATTTTCACAGATTATGTATTTCTGTTGCCGCTATAACAACAAATACTAAAGACAAAATAAATTAAATATTTAAGGGTGGCTCCCATACAACAAACGTAATTTTTCAAACATTTTTTGTTCGGTATCAACGATGACAACAAGTAGGCACTTGAATTTTTCACAAAAGCCTTAATTATATGTGTACTTTAATAATGAAAAATAATATTTAACAAAAATAATAATTTAAGGAGGGCCCCATACAAAAAACACAATTGTTGGCCTGATTTTGCTCTATAATGGTACGGAACACTTCGCGCGCGAGTCCGACTCGCACTTGGCCGATTATTTTTTTCCTTATAGCGGCTGATTCTGTGTGTGAAACATGCAAATATATTAATTTATCCACTGATCAAGGATAATTTTTAAAATCTGCTGTCAAAATTTGCCATCAGATTCTGGTAGACCTATAGTGTCGTTGCGACACGTCGTCTGCTGCAACTTCATGAAGTTGGCTTCCAACTTACACCTTTAGGCTCAATTTACACGTGTCTGCCTGAACGAGCGGTTTCGCGGTGCCTACCGCGGTTTCTACACCGCTTGATTACAAGCAAATATAATATGTAACGATTTATTTAAAAAGCGGCACGGTTGAGCCATCATTAGCTATGTCCACAATGTGCCTTTTTTGTTCACCAAGAGCATTCGTTATAGCGCAGTCAACAGCGCACGTGAGGCATGCTAGCGAAGCATGAGCTATGATTGTATCCAAAACTTTCGCTTTGTTTTTTTTATGGAATTTCTTATGACCAAATAAGCCGCACATATTCCACCCAGTAAAATGTTCTCGACGCACATGTTACAATAACCTGACAGACACTGCAACTGAACAAAAATGACAATGTTGGCGTTGCGGTCATTAGCTATGTCCACACTGTGCACTTTCATCTTCAATTTTCGTCATCTTCCTTCATTAAACTTTCGTTTTGGCGCATTCAATAATTGAATGCGTCAACAAACGCAACGCCAACATTATCATACGAAAGTTTTGGATACGGTCAGAGCGGATGCGTCGCGGGCATGCCTCACGTGCTCTGTTCACTGCGTTATAACGCATGCCTTTGATGAACAAAAAAAAGGCACAGTGTGGAATTAGCTATTTACATACAATCGCTTATCATCTTGCGCTGTAGCGGCCAAACCGCTCGTTCGTGCGGACGCAAATAAATCGAGACTAAGGGCAACATCCAGTTTATTCATAAATTAACGTGAATTAGTAATCTATTAATAACAAAGGAAAGAGCTGATAATAACCCCAAACCTATTTAAAACCTTTTCAGCCATGGGGTACCATTAACCCCACCTATTAATAGCGAACCCTTTTAACAGTTTTCAACCCTCAAAAACTATAACATACTAATTTATAAAGTAACGTTTAATCCCACGCGGACATCTAAAGCCGAAAATTCACGTGAACAAAAATACCAGTTAAATGGAAAGTAATATTATAATCTTATCAATTTATAACCATATTGTGTTTTTATGATTATTATTTTGAACTGACATCGAAAAAGAGAAAGTTTTTAACTCGACCTATGTTTCTTTTTTGAGTTTATTCACAGATAACTTCGATATTCCGTTTGAAGTCGGTTTTTTATTAAAATTATTATTCCTAGTGATTGACAAAGAAAACACTACATTTTTTGGGTGCTTTTATGCATTTTTACACTCCAAAACCCGTTTGTTTCCAAAATCTCTAACAAAGTTTCCGGACAGTCTCGTTCTTATAACAAACGATGTATGTTAAATAAATTTATAAACTAACTTTAAATATTGTTGCAATATTTAAACGAAGTTTAAATATACAATTTTTTTCGTGCAGATTTGATTAAGAGCGACGATTTAATTCCCGATACAGCCAACGGTGTTGGGCGGGCAACGAGCAGGTTTCGCCAAATCGAATCCGATCCATCTTAATATTTGCTCAAAGGAAATTTATCTTTTTCAGCGAGAATTTATGTAGATATTACTTGGGAATATTAATAGTTTTGTAGGGATTCAAATTGATAATTAAATTGAGATTCAACTGGACTGTCGGTAAGCATAAATATAATAAATAGCAACTTATCGCTTAACTAGATGACGCCCGCAACTCCGTTGCACAAAAACTCGTTTATCGCGCGGGAACCGTACATTTTTCCGGGAAAAAGTATCCTATGTCCTTTCCCGGGACTCAAAGTATCTTCATGGCAAATTTCAACAAAATCGGTTGAGCGGTTTGAGCGTGAAGAGGTAACAGACAGACAGACAGACAGACAGATGGACAGACAGACAGACACACTTTCGCATTTATAATATTAGTATGGATAGTATGGATATGGATGTTACGTAATGACATTAAGGCCCCCATATACGTGGAGGCCGATCGATTCAGTCGGACTCATCGTAGGCCAAACTGGCTAGGTATATTAATTGTTTTGTCCACTCCCGTGTATGTGCACGAGTACGGTCAGGCAAGCGATTCAGTCATGCCAAGCACTATGTTCACTGATAATGACATAATAGTAATAACAGCTAAAACACTCTCGATAATGACGGATTTCAAACCAGAAAATTATCAAAATCGGCCCATCAGTTGGTCTGCGGACACACGAACAGACCCGCCAAACTTACAACACTGCTGTTTTTATTTTTTGGGGTTTAATTTACTGAGAATGATAGCAGAAACATTTTAACCTATCAAGCCCCATATTAAGATCACCAGTGATCGCGACAACAATAGAATCATAATAGATTTCCAGGAATCCACGATCGAAGAATTTCGAATCGAAGAATTAAGTAAATATTATACAGTGTATATTATTTTCTCCATTCCTTCGTCCAATCATAGCAATATTATCTACGCTGTTTATGAGGAGCAAACAAACTCGCGATATTTGTCGACAGTTGACACACATCCTCTAACTTTAAAGTTTAAAGCAATGTTTAAATTGTCGTTACTGTTTACAAGGTCCTTGTTGTCCAGTCACTAGGACGAGACATTCAAGTAAGGGTCAGTTCATATTACAACCTGAAATGTCGATGCGATGAGATGCATTTTTTAAATAAGCTGTCCAACACTGAACTTAAGAGCCCGTCCTCTCTTTTCTACTGCTCTCTTAACACTCACGCCCGTCTTTCATATGCCAGGTGAAAAAGGACGATCGTCAAGTTAGCGAGCAGATAGAGGTTTTCTGTTTCTAAAGGGTTTTTTATATTGAAGTGGTAAAAAGTAATTCCAACCCTTTATAGACGACTTCCTCAACAGTACATTGTATTTTTTTCATACCGTTAAGACGTCAATACAATCCATAAAAAGGTGATATTCTAAACCTTTTACAGCAAAAATCACAAAACTGTCGCGGGTTTGAGTTGGATTATTTAAAGATACTTAAAAAAATATAAAAAATTATAATTGAAATGATCTTACATGTTGTGCATTAAAACTTATAGAAATACTGTATTTTAACTGTTAAATCACGTCTGTTAAATGAGCGAAATCGGCAAAATTTCGTATACGGACTCTTAATTAATTACTACTTACATAAAAACATTAAATTGACAGATATACTTGCTGTATCGTGCTGCCTGTTCCGAATGGCTCATACAACGCCTCGCCACGTTGCAATGTGGACTGACCCTAAGTAAGGCAGTCGAGTCGTTTAACAGAACGGCCATTTTTATCACAGCCGGTCGGCAATTCGTCGCTCGCTCCATTTTCCCCCCAACCGACGCGGCTATTTTGAATATCCTTTCTCTAGGAAATTAAATAAAACCAGCTCTCTGAGGAAGAATAAACGTGTATTGCACTGGCTTGTTTCATGTCATTAGTTTTAATTGGATGCTATTTAGCTGTTGATTGAATATTCAATTTTTTTGGTGATAAAATCTTTGGTTTTAAATGAGGCTTATAACGATTGGTATTGATTAGTTTAATTTAAAATCGTTATTATTAAAACACTTGAAGATATATTTTATTTTATTACCGACTTCCGAAAAACGAGGAGGTTTGGTTGTAAATATTTCATAATATATTATTTCGAAACAGACTGCAGTTATAAAATCATCGATTACATAATATAATAATAAGTATAAAGTTTAGAATTCATAATACATTGAGAATCGAAAACATAGTCTTAAATAAAATTGAATATTGAAGTGAACATAACATAATCCTCTCATATCATCTCACTATAACTTAAGATCGCAAGTTGGCCGAGTTTCAAAATAGAGTTGGCGAGTAGATCAGAAGTTCGCCGGCGGAATTTTGTGCGAATTTTACAAAGTTACAGATAATAAAACCTTGGCGGGTTTTTACTAGCGGCCTATAACTTTGATGACGCGCTAAAGAGCTTTACGAATCTCGGGACCCACAAATATAGTCCACTGTCAGAAATAGATTAAAATGTTTTACTACTTCATTGCTCGTTTTCTGCTCAAAGAAAAATTACATTTAATATAGTTCGGCAATGCTTTTGACTATCGATCAGATAATGCATTAACGATGACTCTTGCAAAATTAAAAGATCCAAGACGAGCCAAGCGAAGCGCAAGGGCCCTACCTTTTCTCGATGTGTTTCGTCATTTGTTTGAACCCTCATAGAGTTGGTTGCACTCAGTAAATATACAAAGTTTCAATTGAATAGTTCTAGTACTTCAGATTTTATTGATAGGTATCTAAAATACACCAATTTCGTCACTGACATACTGACTCACTGGCACACTGATGATCATCAAAATGTTTGGCTACTTCCTGAAGTGCTAAAAAGCTGAAATTTGATATGTAATCTAAGTTTAGTTTACAACCAACAAAAAATAATATATATTTTTACCTATAACTTTTCGTCCGTCGTCGTCGTTCGTCGAATTTTGGCGCAACGGAATTGCGGGTGTCATCCAGTTACTCTTACGTGGGAGAGCTATGCTTCGGCACGAGTGAGTGAGTTTACCGGAGGCCCAATCCCCTACCCTTCCCTACCATCCCCTATTCCTTTCCCTTCCCATCCCTACCCTCCCGTATTACCCGATTCCCACTTAAAAGGCTGGCAACGCACCTGCAGCTCTTCTGATGCTGCGAGTGTCCATGGGCGACGGAAGTTGCTTTCCATCAGGTGACCCGTTTGCTAGTTTGCCCCCTTCTTTCATAAAAAAAAAGTTACGATAAATAAATGAATAAATAATAGTGAAAGAAAATGTGCGTGCCGCTAAAACTCGTGAATAAGTCCTGATATGATCACGGGAGTTATAATTTTGGCGTGATAACTCTCTATATTCCGTTTATGGAGAAGGTTTCGGTTTTTATCTGAAGTACGTGCTTTTGAAGATATTGAATACTAACTACTTGAGCGGACTACTGCCTTAGCTAGTTAATTTTATATCAAAACATACAAGGCTTTAAGTTCCTATTATGTAATTAGTTGGTACTTCGCAAGAAACAATTTGCGTTTCCCGTTAAGTTAGTTTGTTTAGTGTTATAGAAAACTAGAGTAAAGTTAGTTAGCGCAGTTACAAATAACTGTATTAAAACTTAAACTTCAGCAAAGTCTTAGCTTCTTACCTTACACTCTGCTGTTGATATTTAAATCAGACATTACACTTTAATTTATGTGATGAATATCAAAGAGGTATATAAATTCAAGTACATTTATTTAACTTTTATATTCTTACATATAAAATTCTCGTGTCACAATGTTAGGCCGCGTACTCCTCCGAAACGGCTTTACTGATTTTAACCAAATTTTATATGCATATTCAGTGGGTCTGAGAATCGGCTACTGGGTACTTATTATATTGATAAGTGCATTTGTTGAATAAATAATAGTAAATTATTACAACTCGAGACTGACGGCGACCATTGTTTGCGCGACGCGGGTCACGGGATAGCGATGGACGTTGCCATGGTGACTTACTTATTTAGTCACTTCAATACAATAATACGGGCTATATTATCTTATATCTTTAAACGAGCAATTCTTAATAATAATAATAATAATATCTATGGACGCTACACACCACGTCAGTCTGGCCCCGTGGTAAGTACCTTAAGGACTTGTGTTACAGGTACCAGGCAACGGAAATATATTTAATACTTTTATACTATACATATATACATATATACGGGACTCGAACCCGCGACCTCCGGCTTGAGCTACCAACGCGCTCACCACTGCGCAACGGAGGTTGTTGTATTCTTGTATCTTCCAACGATTTTCATGAAATTTAGTATATAGGGGGTTTCGGGAGCGATAACTCAATCTAGGTAGGAATCATTTTCATAAAATGTCATATTTTATGTGTGTTTTTTTTTTATTTTTTGAACACCGAGCGAAGCTCGGTAATATAGCTAGTTTATAATAAGGCAAAGAAACGTTTGCCGGGACAGGTAGAGATCAACTACGATATCATGGCGCGCCCCTCCAAAATTCAAAACTTTTGAAGTGCGTTGTCAAAACGTTTGAACTACTGTGAACTACTAATTACTGTGATTGGTTGAATACTTACTACATACAAACTCTTTCATAAGGATGTGACTACACGCATTGAAACAGTCATATGGAGGGGCGCGCCAAGTTATCGTAGTTGATCTCTAGTAAGTTTATATATTATATAGACTTTTTCCGTCTGTGTGTCTACTGTCTATACTTGATAGAGAACTCTGGAGGACTTGTTGTATTGTATTATCATGAAAACTTGGAATATTTCAAACTTCATTCGAATATCTACCGAAACCTTCACAGTAAAGATTTTAATCCACGATTAATTTCCTTCAAATATCTGATGGAAGAATAAAAAAAGTAATAGATTACAAAGGAGAGCATGAAAGCACATAAAAGCGATGTTTATAAAAATATTGTCTCAAAATATTGAAACAGTACCGCGATGTCGGCACGAACACAATAATTACTTGTGATTCTCATTTCAGATAAAAATATAGTCTAGAATGAAATGTCTTTGTGCTTGTCTTAAGATGCGCTTACACGGGCAATAATTACGGCAATAATTGCTCAACGACATGAATGGAGCGATCTGGGGCAATTAGTGGAGCAATATGGAGCAATGTATTTCATAACGCTCAATGTCATAACTCATATCGCTCAAATATTCGATGGCTACTCTCACTCAATAATGTATTGCGCAATATTGCTGCTTTTTGCCGCAAATTGCTTGATGTAGTCGTGACGAAAAATGACGAGAATTGCCTGGATTTGAGCAATTTTAGTTGCCCGTATAAATGAACCATTACTCGATTATAGTAGGTAAAAGCAGAGTTTTTATATATAACTGTACATTTTTCCGGGATAAAAAAAGTATTCTATGCCCATTCCCGGGACTCGAAGTATATATATACCAAATTTTAGCAAAATCTGTTCAGCGGTTTGGGCGTGAAGATAGATATACATTCGCATTTATTATTGGTATGAATAAAAATAGACTTTTATATGTTATGTATTTTATGATAGCATTTGAAAGGAAAACTTAATTACCCGCATTGTGGATGATGTGGATATTTTTGGGATGGGTTAAAGAAACTTGCGTCAGGTGATCTGATCGAAAATTCAAAACACATGTATGCCTATTCGGCACTCTCGTTGTTTTTTATTTAGTTAAAATTAACGTTCCCACTTTTCTATGAACTCTATATCCAATACAACTAGCAATTAACTAGAAATTTCAGTAATACAACCACGGTATTTTCATTTTCATTGTAAAATGTTGTAGACTCTACGAACGATATGTGCACACGTCTCGGAGTTAATTTATTTTTAATAATTTCCTAGCGAGTTGGGTCAAGTACTTTTTATTTGCGGAAGTAGAATATTCAAAAATCTAAGTCCCAAGATCTGGCGGGTTGCCAGCGCAATCGCTGAACCGTTGTATTGCCAACTGTAGATAATATTTACCCGAAATGTTCGTTCTAATGAGTTTGGATATCAAAAATAAATACAATTTCGGCGTATTTGGTTTTAATTTTGCATATTGTTGGGCTTCATATTATGCAGTATTTGTAATGGTCATGTTTGTTTGTTATTGCGGTAATCTAATGGTGTACGGCCTCCTATATTCCGATGGAATGCCGATTGAATCCGGTCGAACTGACCCCAGGCCGATCTGAGCGGACGTTTTGTGCATTACCGTGCCTGTGCATGAGTTCAGTTCTGCATTCGATTTGATTGAGCTCCTTGTGTATGGAAGCATTTATATTCTAACAAAATGGATTGTATTTTAAATGGCTTGCTAAAACTCAAGAGCTTCTAGACCGATTCGGTCGAGCAAAATCTATTAGCATAATATGAAGGGTTTTGACAACAGTTTCTGTTTATCTGTTTGCAATATCTTAACAATGTTCTAAATGGTGAAAAATCTATACTTATTATAAAACAAAGTCGCTTATTTTTCCCTCATGTCCCTTTGTTCCCTTTAATCTTTAAAAATAGGTAACGGATTTTGATGATTTTTTCAGTGTTAGATAGCCCATTTATCGAGGAAGGTTATAAGCTATATTTTATCACGCTAAGACTAATAGGAGCGAAGAAATAGAGGAAAATGTGGAAAAAACGGGGAAAATTATTTAAAGGGCTAACTTGAATGCGCTAATCACAGGAACTACAGGTCCGATTTGAAAAATTCTTTCAGTGTTCGATAGCCCATTTATTACGGAAGGCTATAGGCATAATTTTGCAGTGGCTATATATTTTATACCCGCGCGACGCCGGGGCGGGTCGCTAGATCTAAATAAATTGAGTAACAGTGAATCTCAATAAGTAATTAGTAATTACTCTAGCAGCTAGTTTAGCATACGCCGATGTTATCTTGCTATCTGAAATAAAAATCGGGCATAAAAAATATCTAAAATGTAAGCAGAATACGGCGCGGATAAATTGTCCTCGATCGAGTGGATGATAGCGGCTTATGATGTATTGTCGATATATATTGCAGTTTGTTGCGGGCTTTATTATCCGCTTGATTATGTGCACGGCTTTTTATTAAACAACTAGCGGGCCCGACGGACGTTGTCCAGTCATATCTATGTTATCTATGTATACAATTATTATTTTTAACAAAAAATTAAAACCGACTTCCGAGGTAAAAACAATAATAACATCCTTATAATATGAACTAAAAAGTATTAAATAATTTTTCCTATCTCATGGTGCCTTTTTCCGAATTCGGCTAAAACTCAACTATTTCTGTACTCAATCTTCATAATTTTGAAGTCGGTACCAGATATAGCTGAATCCAGATGCCAGAATATTTGAAACATTTGTAACTGGCACCGACTTCAAAATTATGAAGATTGAGTACAGAAATAGTTGAGTTTTAGCCGAATTCGGAAAAAGGCACCATGAGATAGGAAAAATTATTTAATACTTTTTAGTTCATATTATAAGGATGTTATTATTGTTTTTACCTCGGAAGTCGGTTTTAATTTTTTGTTAAAAATAATAATTTCACTCTTTTTAGTTACCTAGTAAAATCATCGCGTACTATACGTAGATTAGGGCCGACTCACACCGAATGGCAGAGGCGAGGCGAGCAGTTTCAGTGTCATATGATTTTAAACTTTATCTTCATTATTGTAATACATAGTATCGCTTGAGAAATTGACGCCGCCGGCGGCTGCAAGAGTCCACGAGCATCCACGGGCGGCCGTAGATTTCTCAAGCGATACTATCTATTACAACAATGAAGATAAACTTTAAAATCATATGACACTGAAACTGCTCGCCTCGCCTCCGCCATTCCGGTGTGAATCGGCCCTAATACACCTGTATACTATTCTACGTATCTTATTACAATTTGTTAACAGTCACACTTACAAAATATAATATCAGCTGCAGATAATTTTGAACAATACATTTAAAAAAATCGAAGTGGACACGTGCCAGGGCCGTGCCAAACCGGAATTTTAGCAGCGCGGCAGCGGCGAGGCTTTCATTGTCATATGATTTTAAACTTTATCTTTATTATTGTAATACATAGTATCGCTTGAGAAGTCTACGGCCGCCCGTGGCCGTGATTGGTAAGTGTGACAGCTGTGCACTCTAGCATGTTACTTGTATTATCGAAGCAACTTACTTCTCAGAAGTAATGTCAAATGTGTGCCTTACGCTCTGGAGATAAGGTTGAATATTTTGTTATGTTCAATTTTGGTGACATTGACCCTGACGTGAAAATGATGATGATGATGATGAATATAATTTGTATAGTAGCATATGCTTTCAGTTCTTAAAACAGCGCCTAAACCCCCAAACTTGTATCTAAAAGGAATCCGGAGTTCTCTTAGTATCTTCGGAACCATAGTATACCTTGGTGCAGAATCTTGTGTTTTGGTAGCATATGCTTAGGATGCTTCTCATAAAATCAAAATCACCATATGTTTCCATATAAATTTCGAGGAGTTCCCTCGATTACTCATGGATCCCATCATCAGATCACCACTTTTGTGAACATGGTACCAAATTGGAGTGAAACCTAATACAACAAAACAAAAATTTAGAAAATCGGTTCACAAACGGCGGAGTAATCGTTGAACATACAAAAATAAAAAAAAAAAAAAAAAAATATCCACAGCCGAACATATAACCTCCTCGTTTTTTGGAAGTCGGTTAAAAAAAGTATTACTGGAAGCGGTTCAGCCGCTCTCTAGATTAGTGCTTACACACACATTTAGCTATTCATTTTTATATACAGGTTGTTAGGTTTCACACCGTTATCCTTTGTATGGGTATGAAGACGGCATTTTTTTGAGTTCCCAGCATTGTTCTCATAGAAAAAGTTGTTTATTTTGACGGGCTCATTTGATGATTTTATGGATAATGGTGTTAAACCTAACACCCTCTATAAGAAAATTAGCTCATACGCCTGCACGTGTTTCGTGATATAATTTATCTCGAGTATGAAAAATAGTATTGACCGATTCCTAGACTTACAGAATAAACACAAAAAACTTCAACGCATTTGGTCCAGCCTTTTATAGGTGTTAAAAAAAAGACACGGCGACACAAGAATGTGATACATTAGGTTTTTTAAAGATTATTTTGTATTGATACATTTAACGATGATTATTCCTTTTATCACGTAGATTTTGTACATGGTACGTATGTTACGTTCTTTTGATATCCCTCCTCCCCCGAAATGGCCGGTACGTTGCCCTGAAGCGTTCTAATTGGGATGTCTTGTTCTCCGGCGGCGATGAGCATCAACGGCAACGCTCTAAAGACCGTAAACGTGACTTACCCCAGCTTCACGTAACGATGTAACTGTACAGTTCAGTCACAGACCAAAGAGTGACTGAACTTTTACCGAGCTTTGGTTACTAAGTTTACTATACTGTACTCGGTGAAATATGACGGTAGCGGTCATTGACTCCCTGTCAAAAACTTGTCATTTTCTATACAATGCCGCGATTGACAACATCTGACACTTCACTGTCAATCACGGTACATATATAGAAAATGACAAGATTTTGACAGGGAGTCAATGACCGCTACTGTCATGTTTCGCCGAGTACAGTATAACTAACTTTCATAAACAATTATTATTATCAACTTTTAAAATGTTATGAAAGGTTCAAAATATGACTACACATTACCATGAATTTCACGGTCATGAAAATAAAGATAGACTATTTATCTATACTAATATTATAAAGAGGTAAACTTTGTTTGTTGGTTTGTATAATTGTAACGAATAGGCTCAAAAACTACAGGACCGATTTTAAAAATTCTTCCACCATTCGAAAGCTACATTACTTACGCGTAACTTAAGCTACTTTTTATTTTGGAAAATATAGGGTTCCGTAAGATATTTTGGTTTTTCTGAGACAAGGTGAAAAAAATCAACCAGAAAAGTTATTTATTTGCGGGGGTGCGCAGTAGCGAAGGTGACCGGCCCTGAAGCTGGTGAATTAGCTCATATAATATAGCAAGAATACCAATGATCCCTACTGATTTGCCTATAAGTAAAAATTTATTTTGCACAAACGATAAATAAATCCCAGGGCCAAACATTCAAATTAGTAGGAATAGATTTGCGAAAAGAATGTTTTACGCATGGGCAACTTTACATTGCCCTATCACGAGTCAGGGCTCCCAACCATCAGTATATTTTGTTACCTGAAAATAACGTCAAATGTTGTTTATAGAGAAGCTCTACAATAATCGCTTTAGTTATCTATCTTAAAACAACGGGTTGCACTCCGGGACTAGCGGCAGAAGAGAAAACTTATCTATACTTATTATAAAACAAAGTCGCTTTTTTCCCTCATGTCCCTTTATTCCATTTAATCTTTAAAACTACGCATGATTCTTCCAGTATTAGATAGCCCATTTATCGAGGATGGTTATAGGCTATATTTTGTCACGCTAAGACTAATAGGAGCGAAGAAATAGAGGAAAATGTGGAAAAAACGGGGAAAATATTTGAAAGGGCTAACTTGAACGCGCTTATCTCAGGAACTACTGGTCCGATTTGAAAAGTTCTTTCAGTATTAGATAGCCCATTTATTGAGGAAGGCTATAGGCTATATTTTATCACGCTAAGACTAATAGGAGAATGTGGAAAAAACGGGGGAAATTATTTAAAAGGGCTCATCTCGCGAACTACTGGAGCAATTTTTATGATATTTGGCACAGATTAAAAGTAGACCACCTAAAGGATCATAAGCTATCGATTTCGATCATTTTCTCAGTGGCTATTTTATACCCGTGCGACGCCGGGGCGGGTCGCTAGTAAAATTATAAAATGTATATGTGTTCACTGTACGCATTTGGTTTGATCGTATGAAATGTGATATATACTGATAAGGATAATTGATCAAGGAGTTGTGTTCTTCGGAATCATCAAAAAAGTCGCAAAGGAGGATCCCAATAAAAGATTTCTGCCCCATTGTCGGCTCTCAGCTGTCCTTAGTTTACCACAATATTTAAAAATTTGATAGCGCGATGCAGGATTACGGTGCTAGTTGGTGTGTTAACCTCACCAGACCGCATAAACCAGATCTCAATTATTACATTCATTCAATTACGAGTCTACGAGAATCTGAAATGTAACCTACCGACCCTGATTCACTCACTGTGCAACGTACATCGGACGCTGAGCTTCGTATTAATTATAATATTCGCATAGAACACGATATCTTAGTCATAATTAACATCGCCTATATAGATTCAACTATAACGATGTTCAAATTGAAGCTAGGCTGCGTTTCCACCAGAGATGTGTTGCGAGAAATGTGTTTTTGAGAACCAATAGAAACGCTTCATTGACGTGACCTCGCTTAGCGCAGCGCACATTCCTCGCAACACATCTCTGGTGGAAACGCAGCCTAATTTTGAATATTATATTGAAATGAATACATTAAAAAAATATCGGAATAAGTGCATAATATATCTCCGTAGTGTTTGGTACAGCAATTTGGATGAGGTACTTATTTATCATAGGGATTAATATTATAAACAAATTTTATACTTAGTAATGACTGGAGTAAAATAAATCTTCACTTTTTTAATTAATTACATTTATATTATGCTTACATTATTGAAACCAATTAAAATGAATTAATTAGGTATAGAGGTATTTTGAGTACAGGGAAAATTTAAAGTGAACGCTTAAATCGCTAAAAATGTGTACGATTTCTGTGCAATTAATTTTGTGGGCAATGAAATTTCGGTCAAAATCTGATGATGCTTAACAACTAATATTAGGTACGTACTGCGCCACTCAACGACGTTGACGTATCTTGGCTCAATAATATACAAATCGGTATTTTGCAACAGCCACTCCGTCTCGGCACACTCGACCCAGATTGTCGGCACAAAATATTTAGTTCTTTAAAAAAATATTAATTTAGCAATTCCGAATCTTTGAGCGTTCCCGGACTATGAGTGTTGCCCCACTTCGATATACACGTGTTTGTGCTTCAAAACTTCAAGATTCGAACCCGCTAGTCACTATTACTAATAATAATTAACTAATATAAGACCTACTGCAACATTGGACTCAGTTTGTATGATAACATTAAAACTGGGTCAAAAGGAAACTATAATATAATAGTCTATAATTGGACTTTGTAAATCCGTGAATGGCGATTGTTACTGCAGCATATTTGCGTTGAGTTTGCAAGTTTTAAGTTTTTTTTGTCTTACTACGAAGTTCATAATTGCTTACTTAATATTATTTCTGTAGTATTTATTTAGTAATGTAACACTTTGCAGTGATGAATGCATCTGAATAAACTCGTATTATCCAAAATTATAAAATCCATAAAGAGCTTTCAATCTCAGGGCTTGTAATTTTACAACTCAAACTTTAAAAATCAAACATTTTTCTATTCCCAAAATATAAGATCACCAGGTCAGCTGTAAACGAGCATTCGAATCGCGGATTTATTGAAAAATTTAGCTATTGACAGTATCCGAATTTGCCAAGTTGGAAGCTGAAGTTGGGCGTGGGCGGCTGGGCAGTGGGCGGGCAACTTCCGCGGGAGTATCGGCCGACTGTAACTAGCGTAACTCCAATTCAATGTAATTTGGAACTCGATTGCGACCATCAATATTAGAGCTCAGCTATTTGCGAATAGAAAATTACTTATCTGGCGTTTCTGATTGATCTATGTACTGGGAAAATCACTCGTGCTGATTAGCTTCAAGTACGTAGATCTCATGTGGAAAGCGAGGAAATAAATCTAGGGGGAAATACTTGCCATAATATTATTTTATTATGCTCGAGATGCTAATATACATCATAGAGATCCTAGTCCCTAGTCCTAGACATGATTTACGTGAAAAATCGCATTTAACAGGTTTCTATTAAAAGAAAGACAATATTTTAGGTTTGGTAGGAAGTAGGTATAATATTGTAATATTGTTAGGTTGTTTAACCACTTTACAATCTAAATAAATAATTTTCAATCTTGTTACTCTCACTAAAACTCGCAAACGGCTTAACCGATTTGGCTAAAATGGTCTTAAAATATTCGTGGAGGCCCAGGGAAGGTTTTTATCAGGTAGGGAAATACGAAGTTCACCGGGTCATCTACTCATACATATTTATTTGTATAGATAGATTCTAGAAACGAACAAACTTGTAAGTGACTTCTAATGAGGAGGAATATAAAAGTGATGATTGGTGGTGTTTAGTGCGTCGTGTCGGAGATAGCGGCCATCGGCAGTAAACCTAATTGGAGGGACGCGGACGCTGTGATTACACGCCATTCAGGGATATATTACCTCTCATAGTCCATACGTGAACCTTATCTCGTGGACATAGAGGTGATGTTTACGGTGTAGATATATTCTGAATGATCATTCTTCAAGCTTTGTGGCTTGCGAGGGAAGAGCTATGAGCGACACTCGATAAGATCAATAAAATATTGTGTCTTTATTGAGTTTTATCTTGAAAATTGTTAAAAATATAATAATATACAAAAGATAACAATCAGTTATAATAAGGTATATCAAAATCATCTATGTCACATCCATACTAATATTATAATTAATGTGAAATTTTGTCTCTTTGTCTGTATGTCTATACTCTGTGACCTCTTCACGCCCAAACTGCTCAACCGATTTTGCTGAAATTTCGTATAGAGATACTTCGAGTCCCGGAAAAGACATAGCTGGATACTTTTTACCCCGGAAAAATGTACAGTTCCCGCGCGATAAACGAACTTTGGCGCTATAGAGTTGCGGGTGTCATCTAGTAATATTAATTTTTTTGTATAAAATAACCCACTGTTACTTTTAAAATACGCTTAGGCAGAAATAGTACATGCGCACCTAGGACAGGAAAATAAGAAAGTCTCATATCACTTGTAATTGTTGGCCGTCAACAAACATGTGATCTAAGGCTTTCTTATTTATTTCCCATGATGCTACTATTTTTCTCATCGACGGAGGTGGAAAACGGCAACATCGGTAAGCGCAGCGGGAAGAAAGTTGACGTTTTCCGCCCGGAGCTGAGAAAAATAATTATTGTCATGCATGTAGAATTGTACCATCTGAAAACTTGATCCATTGGCAGATTGCGAAAGTTAGTTAATGTTAGTTCGTAATTTAGTCGGGTTTTGTCAAGCACAACCGATATAATATATCGGTTGTGCTTGACATAACCCGACCAAATTACGAAGGTCCGCCATCTGGGGCCGTACCACGAAACCGTTTTGAGACTCAAACATTCGTACGATTTTTTAAAATGAAATAAGGGGGCAAACGAGCAAACGGGTCACCTGATGGAAAGCAACTTCCGTCGCCCATAGACACTCGCAGCATCAGAAGAGCTGCTGCAGGTGCGTTGCCGGCCTTTTAAGAGGGAATAGGGTAATAGGGAAGGGGAGGCATGAGAAGGGAAGGGAATAGGGGAGGGTAGGGAAGGGAATAGGGTAAGGAATTGGGCCTCCGGTAAACTCAGTCACTCGGCGAAACACAGCGCAAGCGCTGTTTCACGCCGGTTTTCTGTAAGAACGTGGTATTTCTCCGGTCGAGCCGGCCCATTCGTGCCGAAGCATGGCTCTCCCACGTATCCCAAAAAGCCGCGTCCTACTCTTACAAACATGAAATGACGTTGTTAGAGTAGGACACGGCATTCTCGTCCGATTGTTTGAGTCTCAAAATAGTTTCGTAGCAGGCCTACTGACCATGTATCAATTTACGTGTGGTTATCTCAGGATTAACGATTTATCACACGAACTCGGTATTTTAACGAGGAAAGCCTTACATTGTAACGTTAATTGACACATTAATTTACATCAAGCCTTTTAGGCGAGATTTTAAATTTATTTGTTATCAGTCTGTTTACAGTCAGTGTTTCAAACCATCAACGGTATAATGTAGGTATTAAACAGAATAAATATAGTTTTAAAATAAACGTGGAGCTTAAAATATCAGATGGAATCGGACGATTTAACCCAGTGGTCACTGGTCGCTAACCTTTTTTTTCCTGCGGGCCACAAACATGTTTTGGTCTTGGTGTCGCGGGTCGCAACAAAATTTCTTTAGGGTATAAAAATAACGTTCTTGAAAATTAATGATTTAAAAAGAAAAAAATATTGCACGACTTTCACGACGATTGCATTATTTTCCAGTGGGCGTGAATTTAAAAATGATTTAACATCACGCGCGCCACAAATAAAGTCCCGAAGCGCGGCGGGCCGCGAGTTGAGGATAGCTGATCTAACCCGTGGTTATAAATCCGCAGCAGGCGAATTTAAATCTAGTTCAAATCTTATACTGCTCTAAATTGTGAGCAAATATATAATATCTTCTATGTATTTTGCTCAGAAGCTTCCGAAAGAAATGCCATTGATAATAATTAATATAATAATACTTAAATAGATAAATAACAGTTAATAAATATTACTTTATTAACTTAAGTAGTCATAGCGTTATCATACCAAAATATTATAATATTAGTGTGCAGAATAATAAACTACAGAAGGTATCATGAAAAACTGCCTTATGGAGCGAAAATATTTAATAAGTTTACTATATAATATAATTTAATAATAAATAATATATAAGAAAGCCAAAGGGTGTTAAATTCACAACGAAATTAGTTTTTAAAAATACATACTACATATTTAATATATTATGCAGTAAACTAAGAGAAGTCGTGCAAACATATTATGTTTTTTTCAGTGATATATCACTAATTTTAAGTTTTACTCACGCCCTGGCGCCCACCGTTCAAAAACAAATGGAGCGCGACTGTACAGTTTCTGAGACGTTAATAAGAAAGTGGGAAGGATGAGAGGCTTCCGGGACTCAATTGTGGCGGGCCCGGGTTTTACGGCCGATATTATTGGCCCATAAACCATAAAGGCCGGCCGCTTTATAAGCGCTGAAACAAAACACGAGCGCCGCATATTCCTTTAGTGTAAAGGTTGGGTAACACCGCGACGAGACGCAAAACGCAATTTGCGATAGCTGAGAGAAATTCTAAGTGTTCAACATGACTACATGGCAACTTAATACGCAGTGCGGGCATATTTTTGTATTCATGTACTTAAAACAATGTGTAGGTAACACACACGATACTAATAATAACGATAATAATAACTGTAACAGACAAAACACCAAATAATAATTTATAATCGCGTAATTGTGTTTTCTGAGATCTTTCTGAAGTCTTAATTTTGCACAGTTTTTTTTAAATAACTGAGAAAAGTATGCTGCAATACCGCGTGCGACTGCTTGAAAGTTAAAAATGCATTGCGTTGTCTCTTCACGTTGCCTGTTATTTGTGGACAAACGTGCGTCGAGTACGCCGCAGTAGAGCACTACCTTTACAAACTCTAGCGTTCTCCGCGCAATCAAATGTAGAGATTTTTACCTAAGCCTTATAATCTTCGTTCTCGGTAGCGCTGTGCAGTGTGCTGGGGGGGCGAAACGACGAATAAATCAACTCTTAATTGTCTCCTATTAGGGTCAATTCAGACCGCAACGCAACGAAGCGCGGTGCGGCATAAATTTGTATGGATTTGACACATTTCTATTGCGTGAGACGTCTTCCAAATCTGTCAAATCAATACAAATTTAGAAATGCGTCCACGTGTCAAGTTGCGGTCTGATTTAACCCTAGCAAGTTCCACGAAGTTTATTGAAATCTCTCCAAACAAAAGTCCTTTAATTAAAAATCACAAAATCATCACGTAATTAGAACCTTCCCTTTAATTAAGTTATTAAAATAGATATATTTTATATTAACTTTTATTATTTGACGTATCCACGCGAATATTGTATAGCTTTAAATTATTAATTTGAAACTATAATATTATTACAATACATTAGGTTTTTATAATTAGTTTTTCTAAATTACGCCACAATATTGATATTGAAACGAATTAACGGATATACGAGCATAAAGGTAGGGAAGTTACTGTAAGTACCAACATTGACAAGTTAATGAAAAAGGTGAAGCTGATCTCGACAATATTGCCAGCTGAACCTCATCAAAATTAGCCGTGAGGCGCTGGCCCGGGGCTGGCAAATCCTATTAAATATAATGTTTCTTAGTTATTGGAAATTTGATAGAACGAGCGAAATTAATTACGCGGATATGACCTCAAGTTTGCGGAACTCGGTAAGCGACCGCGACCGACAAAAATAGAAATAAAATGCTACTTTATGACCTACGCTATAGGTTTCATTTTGCTCTAAGCCACTACAAAGCAGCGGTTTCATGGGTCACTAGACCAATGTCGGTAGAAAATAAAAACCTAATCGAATATTCGTTAGACGTACGAACTTAAAATACGCGGGTTTTAAGTTCGCGAACTTACTCGGCTCGCGTCGGTGACACGAGAATCGCTCACACTGGTTTACCATGCCCCCAGGCTCGCGGCTCGCGGCTCCCGGCCCGCGGCTCGCGGCTCTTTGCTGACACACAGGCGATTAACATCGTTGAGCCATAAGTCCGCGTACTTACTCGCACGTCACGGACGGAGAATAGACCGTCAGTGTGACGTAGAAGAGGAAGTAATATTCCCTTCTCTTTCTGCCGCATGGCGATACACCTGGTATTATATTATTTGAACTTCTGCCGGCACTCGCAAAGTCCAATCAGTTTTTAAACTATGGCATGGCTTGAGTGCGGCGACCGAATCAAGAATTAATGCCGTACTAGAACGAAAAAACCCTATCACCACCCTTTTTATAATATTATAATATCATAGATCACCACCCACTTCGACCGGCACGGCGTTGCAGCATCGCTGTGCCGGTCGGTGCGGCATTGCCTGACGGTACGGTGTTTGTGTGCGTGCGAATAGACGTATGCGAATTATAATGCCAAATGGAAATTTTAAGGCCAAACTTTACGGATTTAAACTAGTAGCATCACCCATGTGCGAGTGCTCGACCGAAGGCAACATGTTTGAACAAGCCGCTCTTCATGTTCTCTGGGAGTGCAGTCTCTGGCAGAACGAAAGAACTACTATGCTAAACAACCTATGTCCTATTCTGTACATCTGGAGTCGCATACTACGGTGATCTCGTGGACAGCGCTAGGAACTTCCGTGCCTTCAAGCGTTTTTGTCACAATTATTATTGGCAACAGTCAAACACAATAAACTCCAATATTAACTTAGCTTTAGCTTAGGAGTCACAATTATATTTCCATGGTGCATCCCCCTTAAGTTCTTTGACTTTCGGTCATTGCAACTTTGTGCTGTCTCCTGCTTTTATGGGGAGGGAAATTGGAATCTTCCTACTCCTCCTATTTTCTTCTGATTAATTTCGATGCGGGTCCCATTCCGACTGTAAATTTCTGCTAAACAACTCATTTCCCCGACTGTACATTTCCGCTTAGCACAATTTTCCCCGACTGTACATTTCTGCTAAACAACTCATTTCCCCGACTGTACATTTATGCTAAACAACTCATTTCCCCGACTGTACATATCTGCTAAGCAACTCATTTCCCCGACTGTACATTTCTGCTAAACAACTCATTTCCCGACTGTTCATTACTGCTAAGCAACTCATTTCCCCGACTGTACATTTCTGCTAAACAACTCATTTCCCCGACTGTACATTTCTGCTAAACAACTCATTTCCCCGACTGTACATTTCTGCTAAACAACTCATTTCCCCGACTGTAAATTTCTGCTTAGCACAATTTTCCCCGACTGTACATTTTTGCTAAACAACTCATTTCCCCGACTGTACATTTCGTTCGAGATCGAGTTCGACACAAAACACTACTGTCCACAAACTTTCCAACCGTCTTACGTCTTACGCTTTTTCTATGGTTTTTCGATCAACACGAAAATCTGACGCGAGTTTCACAGTTTTTACCCATCCCACAAAAGTGCTCAACGCCGCTAAAGAAGTTTTCACTTCAAAAAAGCTATAGCTTCACCACGACAGTCCCCGAGTGCCACACGTATTTTTTCATCGAATATTTGCTCATTTGCCGATCTTCTATTAAAAACGCTCTCTTCTTGTTGTGTAGATATTTAAATGAGACCCTTCTGGCGCAACCTAATTTGGCAGCGGAACTAGCGCGCGGTTTGGAGCTCACATTATTTTTTCTTCGTTAATTAAACGGGCGAATCCTCGGTATAAGTATTTAGGAGTATTATACTCTGTTCCGATTAAATTAAATTGAAATGTAAACAAAATAAAGTAATAATAATTGATTAATTATAAGTATTAAGTTCGATTAGTTAATGCGCAACAGTTTAGTAAGTTTTAAAAATTACATTGACGATATCGTAAGCGGTCATTTCGTGAAAAATCCTTGGATATTATGACTAAGGGCATGCATGTTAATCACATGTCTCTCAATTAATACTTTACAAAATGTCACCATTCTCACCTACGGGTGGGACGATATGTCGTCTAATTACCACGTTTATATGTATGTTTTCTTTGCTGTCTAATAAGCCAAAATCAAATACGTGGAGTTATATTTATGAAGCAGCCCAATAAACATTATTAAAAATGCTAATCAAGCTACAAAGACCTATTAGGTGTTTTATTTATCGACGCGAAAATCTCGTATTCTTTTGTCTGGATCCTTTCTGTTGCAAATGAGGACTGGCCGGCCGGCGGCCGTGGCGGACGGAGTTCAGGGAATATTCACATCACAATCGTCACAAAGTGGATTCCGAAGTCGAAAGCGAAATATCCTTTTATCGTTCATCTTCTGTAGGCCAATTTCATGTGATTCTTTGCAGTCACGCTGCATTTTTGTTCACCAATTTATATGATATTTTATCTGATTCGATATGCGCTACGAAAGGCCGGCAACGTACCTGCAACTCTTATTTTTGCAAGTGTCTGCCATGTGTCGTGTCGTCCATGGGGACGACGGCAGTTGCTTTCCACAGGTGACAGGTGAGGAGGTGGTAGACATCATGTAGACTTTCAGAAAATATTTGCAAAATTTTATTCTGAATAAGAAATATTGAGTTTGAGTTTGAGTTTGACGCGTTTGCTCTTTTGCCCTCTATGAAAAAAATATTGACGGAGAATTACTGTGGTAATCCCAAGAACCAGCAACATTTTAACACTTATACAGTCTTTAACCCAGCCAGCTGTCTTTGTTAAATAGCTTTTAAAATGTGCCAGACAAAGACAAGCAGATCTAGTATTGATATTTCGTATCTAAATATTCCACAGTCTACAATAAATACTCTTTTTAGTACTCGTTACATTCAGTATAATGAATAGGCGAATAAACAATAATATTGAGAGTTTTTCGTAGTCACAAGACTTTGAAAACCCTAAAGGTAGGTGGTATTGAAATAACTTTACTTGTACTTCAAGGGAAAATAATTAAAAAGCGAAGGTGTCAGGTAACGGTAAGTGACATTTTAAGGGATGGAAAAAGTTCCGCGCACATGTGGCCGACAATTTGATGGTGAAAAATGACGCGAGCGAGCTGACGCCAACACTTAGTGTCGTTTACAACGGGTACTTTAACTTACCTGCAAACTGGGTTGAGGCGAGAAGGTAACTTTGTGTGATAGCTATCCTCGCCTTGAAAAAGACACTGTGGTAATATACAAACTGTTGAAGTCTATTAGGCTTAGGGCTACATAAATTACATGACAAGCGCTATAATTAGACCGCCTCTATACCATCTATAGAGCACAATATACAATTTAAATATCTAAAGTCTTTTACCTACTTCAAACGAATATGACTTTCATATTAACTTTCAACCTCCGATTCATCTCCTGAGGCGTGAATCTATCTGATAATTTCTTATGTTTTCAGGTCCCATATTATACAGTTTTTTTTGTGATAAATCAGTGAGTGGTATACGTATGGTAAACAAAAGCTGTTCTGGTGCAGTCGAAATAAGTAACAAAATTTCCGGTAAAACTATTCTCATACGCTCATCTTATAGCTTAACGCCTACGGGGTAATAGTAGTTAGAGCATAGCTCTCGACTCCGGAGGTCGTGGGTTCGAATCCCGCGTTGGAAACACATTATTACCAAGTTTGGTTAGGACAATGCAGGCTGATCACCTAATTGTCTGACAAGTAAGATGATCCACGCGTCGGATGGGCAAAGTCGGTCCTGCACCTGATCTCTCGCCAGTCGTATCGGTCTTCCGTCCCACTGGGTGAAAGGAATAGAGAGTGCTCTTGAGTACCGCACACACACTTGGGCACTATAAAACTATTCCTGGTTGCAGTGAAACTGGCCACCGTCACCGAAACCGGTGTGGGAAGTATTATTATTATTATTATTATAGCTTGGGTTATTTAATTTTATATACCTAATACCTAGAGCTTTCAATAAACAGGTAAATTGGAATATTTGCCTTTGCCGTCGTATGTAGCAATAATATTACGAAACTTGCTAAAATAGAGTGTGTGATTAAAATTCAATACATCTCGACGTCGTTAACCACGTTTATGTCTCTCGTGAGAGAGAATAACTTTCCATCTCACTCCCACAGGAGGAATAAAGCTTAACCTAAAACTCTAGCATTATAAAATCTAATACTTAAGACTTTGTAGTCGGTAGTAAAAGTAGTTTTAGTGTCGCGCATCTGATATGTGAGGTGTCTGGGGCACGTGAAAGATATAACATATTTTAACCTCTGCAGAAAACTCTTAAAAAAAAGAGTAAGAGAGAAAGATATATTATTATTAAAGATATATTTATTTAAGACTAGATGAGGCCCTCAACTCCGTTGCGCCAAAATTAGTTTATCGCACTGGAGCCGTACATTCTTCCGGTATAAAAAGTATCCTATGTCCTTTCCCGGGACTCAAGGTATCTCCACACCCAGCAAAATCGCTTCAGCGGTTGGGCGTGAAGAGGTAACAGACAGACAGACAAAAAGACAGACAGATAGACAGACGGACAGATAGACACACATTCGCCTTTTTAATATTAGTATGAATTGTTCCGGATATTAGTATGGATTGTCCCGAATTGTCCCGATTGTCGATTGTTATTAGTACAGGATTTTCGATACGATTAAAAGTATTTAATGTCCCTCCTACTACTCTATGTCTATGCCATTCAACAAAATCGACCCTTTCGGAGTCTATTCGATGCAAACAAACAAACTTTTTCTCTTTATCATCTACCAGCGACCCACCCCGGCGCTGCACGGGTATAAAATATATAGCCACTGAAAAAAATGATTAAAATCGATAGCCTATAATCCTTCACGTGGCCTATTTCTTATCTGTGCCAAATAACATAAAAATTGCTCCAGTAGTTCGCGAGATAAGCCCTCTCAAATAATTTCCCCCGTTTTTCCCACATTCCCCTATTAATCTTAGCGTGACAAAATATAGCCTATAGCTCCTCAATAAAAATGGGCTATCTAACACTGAAATAATTTTTCAAATCGGACCAGTAGTTCCTGAGATTAGCGCGTTCAAATTAGCCCTTTCAAATAATTTTTCCCGTTTTTTCCACATTTTCCTCTATTTCTTCGCTCCTATTAGTCTTAGCGTGATAAAATATAGCCTATAGCCTTCCTCGATAAATGGGCTATCTAACACTGAAAGAATCATCAAAATCCGTTGCGTAGTTTTGAAGATTAAAGGGAACAAAGGGACATGAGGGAAAAAGCGACTTTGTTTTATAATATGTATAGAGATACAGATAAATAAGTGACTTTAAGTTGTATACGTATGTTGCAACAAGTCGTCATTCCTTAGGTCGTTGACAGCTATGTGCAGGATCTATGCTATAAGTAATTACTCTGTGGTCAGACCGATGCCAAGTCACAGCCCCTCTATTATTCAAGACATGGGAGTGTTGCTATGTTAAGTACATCTTGGTTATTGGTCGTTACTAACAAAAGACATGCTATTTTCATATAGGTACATTAATAAAGATAATCCATATCCATACTTAATATTATAAATGCGAAAGTGTGTCTGTCTGTCTGTCACCTCTTCACGCCCAAACCGCTGAACCGATTTTGCTGAAATTCGGCATGGAGATACTTTGAGTCTCGGGAAAGGACATAGGATACTTTTTGTTCCGAAAAAATTGTACGGTTCCAGTGCGATAAACTAATTTTGGCGCAACGGAGTTGCGGGCATTATCTAGTATTGTAAATTTATGAATAAAATATAGCTTCTGGACGATGGCTTCAATTTTTTTTCTAGTTATAAATTTTACTATGCAGGGTTTTTTTAGAGATAATGCTTAGCTTGTCTCTAGAAACGGTGCATTTTGAATTATTTCCGGCTTCTATCCAATGACTTCCTATGAAGCATAGCTTAATTAACACCTAAACAAGAGCCGTGGCTTACGTTTTGATGTTTAATAGCGATAAAAAAATCAAATATACAATGACATTTAAAGTCTTGTATCGGTATCAACTGACCATTGCTGAATTAAAAGCCGATGTATGGAAAGGTTATAAAAGCGAATGTGCGACCGAAATTGGCAAATCGGTAGATTTATACAGTTGTTTGTTCGAGCGCTTTTCAAACAGTTTATGCAAATTCCAGAGACGTTTAAGCTAAGCCGATATAACAATAAGCTATAAATAGTATTGATGGTGATATAAATTTGTTTACTGTTGTTTTGTTGTTGTTTTATTGTTTGGGCGTCGTTTGGACTTATAGAACGTATTTTTCGATACATTGAACATGAATCTCTTTGTTTTTCATTGCTTTAGAATTGCAACATACTTAACTTTGTATGTAATTTATTAGGAGCTTTCCCATTAGCTTTTTGGTGTTTAAAATGTCAGAACTAGTAATTGTGTTCGTCTTTTTCACATCATGTGACTAATCCTGTAGAGCCTAGAGCCCTAGACTCTACGAAAATCCTTACTAATATTATAAATGCGAAACTGACTGTCTGTCTTTATAATAAAACGGCTTATCCGATTTAGATGAACTTTAGTATGGACTCTATGGTATGGAAAAAGTTTGACTCCCGGGTAAGAATATAGGATACTTTTTATCCCGGAAAAATATACAGTTCCCAGCTAAATCAGATCACAGGTTTGGGCGTGAAGAGATGACAGAGAGAAATATACACTTTTGCATTATAATATTGTTATGATCGAATACACGATTTCTACTATACAAAAAGAACTCAACTACTGCACCTCGAATATCAATTCGATTCGAGCTAACTCATCTGATCCAAAGGAAATTTTCACTAATAACAACGAGGATCATCCCCCTTCCCCCTGTCCTCCGCATACCGCACTCAATCGCCTTTGAAGCTCCACTAATGACGATCTACGTAATTACGTCACAAGTCATCACGGGGTAATATCGTAATTAATACACGTAATTATAACACGTTCAATTCATCATGACCTACATGTTTAATGTGTAGATGTGTCTATGGATTGTCTTAAGTGTATCTGCATTTGTTTTATTACCTATATGAGTACCTGTTCAAATATTGTATGCATTTGTTAATTTGTGCTATATTGTGTATGCAGTTCATCCTTAACTCTCTCCCTTCACTCTTATATAGCCCATACTTGTTAGTTTATGCTTTGAGTACAAGGCTTTGTACTCAAAGCATAAACTAACAAGTTAAAATACGAACTTAAAAAAATTACTCGTATATTTGAATGCAATTTGGCTAAATTGCATTCAAATATACGAGTAATTTTTTTAAGTTCGTGTGGACTTGAATAGTCTCTCTGCCTTTCCTCGTAGCCCAGTGGGACGGGCCGACACGACCTGGGAGAGATCAGGCGCAGGGCCGCCTTTTTACGTGCCTGTCCGTTGCATGGATCATAATTATATTTTATTGTCAAATAATTAAGTGATTAGCCTGCGTTATCCTAACCAAGCTTTATCGAAACCACGAGCCCTGTGTCAAGAGCCACGTTCCCAACCACTGGACCACGGAGGCGATATAGTTCTACGATGTTTGATGAGGACATACTTAAGAGCCCGTCCTCTCTTTTCTACTGCTCGCTTCACACTCACGCCCGTCTTTCATATGCCAAGTGAAAAAGGACGATCGCCAAGTTAGCGGGCAGATAGAGGTTTTCTGTTTTTAAAGGATTTTTTTGTATATTGAAGTGGTAAAAAGTAATTCCAACACTTTATAGACGACTTTCTCAACAGTACATTGTATTTTTTTCATACCGTTAAGACGTCAATACAATCCATAAAAAGGTGATATTCTAAACCTTTTACAGCAAAAATCACAAAACTGTCGCGGATTTGAGTTGGATTATTTAAAGATACTTAAAAGAAAAAATCTAGCTCCAACACTATATTATAATTGAAATAATCATACATGTTGTGCATTAAAACTTATAGAAATACTGTATTTTAACTGTTAAATCACGTCTGTTAAATGAGCGAAATCGGCATAATTTCGTATACGGACTCTTAAGTCCCAGGTAGGGATAAAATACTTTTTAATGCTGCAAAACAAACTTACGTGTATCATCTAGTATTCAATACTAGATGAAATAAGAGTCTTATTAATGTTCTGACAGATTAGAGATGTACAGATAAGCTGCAGATCTCTGCCTGACTAGTGCCTCGCCGAGCCTGAGATTATGTTCTAATGCGATTGAGAGCTGATTACTTTTTATCGATCGTACAGACTATCCATTATCAACACTACAGCGGAGTTCTAACTTATTCTGATACGGCAACAAAAACCAGACACTGCGATATGTATTTAAATTAGTTTTATTATGCTAATATTAGTTTCATTCGTGTTAAGATCAAAATTAAACAGAAAGGAAGCAGTGACGAAAACTGAAGCACTTGTCTTCTCTATATGTTCTGCGAATTTCAACCACATTTATTTATTGATTACTTTACTTAAAATTAATCAATAATAGGTATTTTGACAAGTTATGGTCCAAACATTTTCTACCAAACTATACATTCGACTAAAGCTAAATACTATCATCACCAAGATCTATGAATGCGGCCATTAACCTTTACAATTGTATGACAAAAATTTTAGGAAACAGTTGCACTATTATGATAAAAATTTTACAAATAATATATCAGAATAAAATATCAACGTATTAATTACTTAGTCTACTTTGAACATAACAATAATGTAAATACTTAGAGACAGTATTCATACAATAAACTTTGATGAGCATACCCATTACTTATTGTTCCTCAAGAAAAAAGATAAAAGATACGAGGCCATACCTCAGGCGAGGTACTGCGACAGTAAACATTTAATGTACCTCGCAGACTTCCACATGGAGTACGGTCGTTACAGATTTTCCTGATAATGTATGTTAAGATGATTGTATGTTAAGTGACTTTTACTGTCTGTTTTATTTACTAGCTTTAGGCTGCAGCTCTGCCAGCCGAAAGCACTAAAGTACCCTGTTAACAATCAAATTTGTGTAACAAAAATGTTTGATGAAATTTACATTTTCATCAAACAGCAGCGCAGACGAACAAACATGCATCAAACAAGTTTGCCAAACAATTAGCTAGAATCGGTTTGAGATCATGAGACCTTGTTTGACAAGTACAGCGGAACACGTTCAAACACGTTTGTCAAACGCTACGCAAATCCAAATTTTCTTCAAACAGGTCAAGCTGCAGGTAGAGATCAACTACGATAACATGGCGCGCCCCTCCAAATGACTGTTTCAATGTGTGTAGTCACATCCTTATGAAAGAGTTTGTATGTAGTAAGTATTCAACCAATCACAGTACACGTAATATTTCAGCTAATGTCACTTATTACCAAGATTTGTTGGTCAACTAATCATAACTAGCCTACCGCACAAGACAACGCATTTCAAACGTTTTGACAACGCACTTCAAACGTTTTGAATTTTGGAGGGGCGCGCCATGTTATCGTAGTTGATCTCTAGTTTGTTTGACAAACGCTTCAAACAAAGCTGTACACTATCAAACTGTTTGACAAATACGTGAAATTTGACAAATTTACAAAAAATAAAGTATGTTATTGTATATACTATGTTGTATTGTATTTGTATAACATAGTAGGTAATAATTTATAATATATTTAATTTCTGTGCACGCCCTATCTGATGTTTTGATCAAATTTCTCTTCTTAGGACTGCTGGAAGAAATCTCTTTAGAGATAAGCAGTACCTGTTGTATCGTCTTTCGTTAAAAGTATATCTTGTTAAATGTTTTTTGTGTACAATAAATGGTTAAATAAATAAATAAAAATATGATGTTTTACACAGATTTAAGTTTAACTCAGATTGACGCAAGTAAACCTTTATAAGGTAAGCTGCGTAACACGGATGATAACCAAGAAAAACATCAATATTATGAGAATAAAATGCATTTTATGTTTTCAAGGTACGTGAGTGTATATTTTCTGTTTTGCGATCACCAGTAGAGCGTCTGCATCAAAGAGAAAAATGACCAGGTCGTTTTCATCACCTGTAAAACAAAAATAATAGCCAACTTAGAGACAAGCAAAGGAGATGCTTAAAATGATTTATTCTGAGGATGAAAGAATAAGAAAGAGATTATCTAATATACATACACTAGTGGAATTACAAGTTGGTGATCTTTAACACACAATCGAACATTCAGAAATGCGATGTTAACATTTTCAAATACCATTTTCTGTGAGACCACGGTAGCTTGTCAGCTGGCTCAATTTTAAGCTACTATTTGGGTTAATGTTCGCAGAAAATCATAAGCTTTTAACACAATATTTCTTAATTTAGCATAACCAGCCATTACAGTAATCTTGTCGGAATGAACTCGGTCCGCTTATGGTGACAAACTACCAGTCCGTATATTAATATCGCGGCTTGTTGTCCGGATTAGGGCGGTTCGCTAATATTTACATTCAGGTACTTTTTGGGATACGCGATTTCTCTTCCCGGGCGGAGAAAGTATTATAGTAGTATTTTTTATACTTAATATTCCTCCTTATAAAGAAGGAAAAAGAAAAAAGTCAATTTAATATTATTTGTTTACCTTTACAAGCTTAATATTGATACTTTCTAGGCTGGCAGTAAATAGCCTTTGCTTTAATTAGTCCTCTAGATATTATAATCACTGTATTTTTAATACGCTTTTAGCTATCGGTATGTGGAATAAGCGTATTTTATGTTAGAGTGATTTTGCTTGGCTAATGGCTATAATATTATATATCTTGAGCACCTTTTGAACCTGCATGATGTAATATTTTGTTTAAGTATGTAGTTATAACTAGCTCGTATTATGAATATATAACGCGAATATAATACGCGGCGGGGCTGAGCGGGGCCACAATAGCGCTCTGTCAATATTGGGTCTGACTCATTACAACGGCGCTCGTGCTATACTATTGTTGTTGGCAGTGTGTATACTGTATAATGCTCGAGTGTGTAATATACATGCATTAGGGTCTTAGCACACTAGCGATTGGCGAAGCGATTTTACCAATGGTCGTATAACCTCGTTTCGGGGGCACATCTTTAACCATCTCCCCTAGCATTGAGATACTTGGCGTCAACATATCGAGCGAAGTCCAGTTCCGATATCATCTAGAGGGTAAGGCCAAATTAGCCTCGAAGAAGCTTGGTGTTCTTAACAGAGCGAGACAGTACTTCAGTCCGGACCAACGCCTACAACTCTACAAGGCGCAGGTTCGGCCTCATATGGAATATTGTTCTCATCTCTGGGCAGGGGCGCCAAAATACCAACTGCTCCCTCTGGATTGTATCCAACGAAGGGCCGCTCGAATTGTTGACTGCCAAGGTGTTTCAAACAGCTTGGACCCCATGGAATTACGCCGAAATGTAGCTTCACTCTGCATCCTCTATCGGTTGTATCACGGGGAGTGCTCTGAGGAATTGTTCGGAATCATACCACCTGCAACTTTTCGTCATCGTCCCACGCGAAAAACATACCATCCTCGTCACCTTGATGAGTGGCAGTCTTCTACAGTGTGTTTTTCGCGTAACTTTCTGCCGCGCACTGTTTAACTCTGGAACGAACTGTCATCAGCAGTATTTCCGGACCTATACGACCTGCAAACCTTCAAGAAAAGAGCGTATTCCCTCTTAAAAGGCCGGCAACGTACCTGCAGCTCTTCTGATGTTGCGAGTGTCCATGGGCGACGGTAGTTGCTTACCATCAGGTGACCCGTTTGCTCGTTTGCCCCCTTATTTAATAATAAAAAAGCGATAGACGACAATTAGGCCATGCAGCTTGTGATCGAGGTGTTTTGAGCGCCAGTTGTAATTTTAGATATTACTAGTTGTCCCGGTAAACTTCGTATCAATTTCCTCCTTATTAATACATACTTACCTTCCTTGGTCTTCCACGAATATTTTAAGACTAAAATTCACCAAATCAAAGTTCAGCCGTTCTTGAGTTTTAGCGAGATTAACAAAATTTAAAATTGATTTTTATTTCTATACGTATGAGCCTGTTATGAATGAATAATTTTAATATATAAATATCATTATTCATAGCCAAGCTTTTGATTATCTATTGGAGTACTTACACTGACCCAACTGTCCAGAGAAATTATGACAAAATGCGTAGACTTCAAGTGACTGACACGCTGCGCCCTGTAACAGAAATACCTTCATTACTATAGACAAAACAATAGAGGCCAGAGTCCAGGCAGAGTGAGTACGCCCTAGTGAGGGTTTCACGATTTTGACTGTTATGATACTATTGTTACAGTCAAAACTCTTAACCAGTCAAAAGTACTATTGACTAGCAAAATCAGTCAAAACTACTTTTGAGCGTATGCTTCAGTCAATATTAATTGTGACTAAAATAACAGTTAAGAGTACTTTTGCCCAATGAAGCAGGTTAAAAGTACTTTTGACTAAGTGATTCAGTCAAAAGCGGTTTTGACTGGTTTTGTACCCAAAACTCCTAATTAGTAAGAAAAAGCGGAGAGTGAATTCGATTTTAGTCGAATGGCACCGATTTTTCTTAGGACAGTTTCAGTGGCGGATTTGCAGTCCTGGCCGCTGTAGGCCCCAGGCCATGTGCCGCCCCTTTCTCAGCACCCATCATTACTAGATGTAACATAATTTATGAATTACTCTATTTCCTTTTTTAATTGATTCCGAAAGTTGTATAACTAAAAGTACATAAAGCTAGTGTAGAATATTTTTGGAGAAAATAAAACATAAAGGTTAATATTATTTTTTATTCATTCATATATATATCCATATTCATACATTAGGTTTTGTTTTTAACACGTTAGCTGCGAGACTGATTTTTGTAACATACCATGCGATACCAGGTATTTTCGATCTGGTAATAAGGTTTCATCGTATGCGGTTTTAATGGCCTGGTGAAAGCTGTTCATAGAAATATGAACCCAAGATCAACAATGCTAGGATTGAATAAATGAAATTTCACGTGTATAAAGTTCATTAGTGGACCTATTTGAAACTATATTCGGCCGTGAAGTGGACAGAAACTTGATGCCTTTTTTAAAAAAAAGAGATGCCAGGTTTACCAGACCTGTTCAAGCGCTACAAAGATATAATAATAGGGATGGGACAGTAAAAGAAATGCGTCATATCGACATTTTTTAAAATTAGATGACGCACGCATCTCCGTTGTGCTAAAATTAGTTTATCGCGCGGGTACCGTACATTTTTCCAGGATGAAAAGTATTCTTTGTCCTTTCCTGGGAGTCAGAATATCTCCATAACAAATTTCAGAAAAATCGGTTCAGCAGTTTGGGCGTAAAGGGGTAACAGACAGACACACTTTCGCATTTATAATAATACTAGATGGCGCCCGCAACTTCGTTGCGCCAAAATTCGTTTATCGCGCGGGAACCGTACATTTTTCCGGGAAAAAAACTATCCTATGCCCTTTCTCGGGACTCAAAGTATCTCCATGCTAAATTTCAGCAAAATCGGTTCAGTGGTTTGAGCGTGAAGAGGTAACAGACAGACAGACAGACAGACACACTTTCGCATTTATAATATTAGTATGGATAAGGATGGATAATGATAAGAAAAACTGATTCAATGCTATTCTGATGCTTTTCTCGAGCTGCATTCTTCTTAACCGACTTCTTTTAGATTTTTATTTTGGCTTAATAACAGGTCAAACGGGAAATAATATATCAAAGACTTTGTCACTACTCGAAACAATATTACTTGACGCCAATTTACAACACTTTAATATTTACCACGCGATTAAAACGTAAATATCACTACTGCAAACACTTGCGCACTATCGACAACAAACAAAGCATTCGACAGCGCTAGCCGCGGCGCGCACGCCCCTCGCTCATTCAGTGCGGCTACCAGGCCTACAAATCAAGGCCTGGTATTCGCAATGAGCTTATTCAATTTTGATTCAGTGCGAACTATGTTTAAAAAACCTGGTGCATTTTTTAATCGTTAAACGTCGTAATAGGCCTGGAGATACTGACACAAAATTCTTGGTCATTTGTGCCAGTATGGCGGTTTTACAGAGGTATAATTACCTAAAGGCAAAAAGGAAAATGATGATCATAGCGCTCGCACTGGCAGCCCAAACGCGTGGGCGTTAATCGAACGTGTCGGATAAATAACGAGTGTCGAACGATTTGTTCCACAAAAATGCTTGTATTTTCAGATAGTCGAAAAAAAAAAGTAGGCGAAAGTGTATTGTCGGATGCAGCTTACAGCTATCTATATAGCATCTTACTTATGGCGAAAAAAAAACTTACACCTTTGCAGTAGTATGGCGGCCATTGGGAGCTGTCGGAAAAGTATGGCAAGGTGATTTTCGTGAATGGCTACTCGACGATGATTAGCTATGCAAAAATTAGCCTGGTACAAATGGTTCAAATTTTTGGAGTTTACTCCTTAAGAATCGATTTTCATATATAAGGCGCCCGGTATGAGAAACATCTGAGGGGTAAAACCTACTAACAAGTAACGAAAATGTGTCACGTTTTTGGACGACGAAAACTTTCTAATTTGGCTGTGAGTGTATTAAGACCATAAAGGTAATATACCTATCGGAATATAATATCATATAAAATAATATAATTATATAATAATATAATAGAATTATATTATTATAATAATAATATAATTATCTATACTAATATTATAAATGCGAAAGTATCTCTGTCTGTCTGTCTCGCTTTCACGCCAAAACTACTGAACCGATTGTAATGAAATTTTGTACACAGATAATCTAAAACCTGAGAAAGGACATAGGCTACTTTTTAACTGGAAAAAGAGGTTGTAAGGGGGTGAAAATGAGTAAATTTGTTCAAATTAAGTTAGTTCCAAAAATTCATAACAGATGGCGCTAAGAGTCGCCTACATCTCGCTATCGCTTGCTCATAAGTCATTCTATAAGAGATGGCACCATATCAAGTTGAGCTTTTCGAATCTTTCGATTGTTATTCACATAATTAAATAACTCACTACTCAGTACTTTATCTATGCAGTGACGTAACCTTAAACCTACCAATGATAAATAATTTATGAGTAAAGCTAAAGTTGTGTAATGGGGGTCTAAATAAGTTGGAAATTTGGTATTAATAAAGTTTACTTAATTTAAAAAAATATTATGTGCACACACTGCACGGCTATTTTTGGGTATTTTGATATTTTAAGGGGTACTAGGGTTTTAATAAAAAGCTTTTAAATTTGACACCAAACAAACTAACCTTATAAAATTAACTCAATAAGGTCTAAACTCTTATACTTGTTATGAAAGAGCATTAATTATGCCAATGTTACTTATAATGGCACACTATTAGGAGATTTGGCTTGTATTAACTTTATTCTTATAATTTGGTTGGGTAAACGTTAATAGCTCTAATTTATACGGCAACTTACAACGGCTTCGAAATATGTTCATCTTATAATGGCTATTTACATTGCTTTTTAGCCTTATAATATTCAAAGACATATAAAAGCTTTTAATATGGTCAATTATTCTTATAAAAGTAATGCACAAGGTAACTAATAATGCTTTTAACTTATAGGGGCATTTAATAAGACATCTATCCAACAAATGAATGCTAACATTTTATATGACCTTAACAAGGATGAAAACAATCCACATTTCCTTAAACAGTGATTATAAAGATATTATTCTCTTTAAGGTTACATTAAAATGCTTTACATAACTAAATTCGCCATTTTAAACGTACAACAGATTGTGTGAATTTTTTCCGGAGTGGAATGATCGGCCAAGTGCGAGTCCGACCTGTGCACGAAGGGTTCCGTACTTTCATAGACCAAAAAAAGCTTAAAGTTTTTTTAAGTGTTTAGGCCTTTGTGTAAATTTCAGGTGCCTACCTGTTACCATTATAATTGACAAGCAATAAAAGCGAAAAAACATGTTTGCTGTATAGGAGCCCCCTTAGATATCATATGTATTAATTTTATTTTGTTTTATGTATTTGTTGTTATAGTGGCAATAAATGCATACAATCCCGACAAATTTCAAAATTGTAGCTATTGCAGTTCTTGAAATACAGCCTGGAGACAGACAGATAGACAGACAGGCGGACAGATAGCGAAGTCTTAGTAATAGGGTCCCGTTTTACCCTTTGGGTACGGAACCCTAAAAAGGGATTCAAAACCGTGAAAGAAATTGAAAAAGAGCGATGGTTACAGAAGAAAAGTAAAAAATAAAACAATTAATTTGATAAGCACGAATTTTTAATGATAATTCAAATTTAAAATTAGTGCGCAAAAGTGAGTTAAAGTATCCTTATAAAGAGGTCTCTTTCGGCCAACCCAACTACAGTGAAAAAAAAATAATTTTTATATATTAATAAACGGGAATAACACAAGCTAGGTGCGATTTTGTTAGTGTAAAAGGAACCCTAACGATATGTAAAATGGCGATATCATAAGAAACATTTGAAGCCGTTATAAAGTCTTTACTCTCATAGACTCCTTATAGACGATGTGTGAATCCTGTTGTTCTTTTAAAAGCAATGTATGTAACTTGACTAAATAATAAATGACGTTTTTAGCACAAAAACAGTTTCAATTCAAAGGCGAGTTGATACCAAAACACACAGCGTATCACATTTTGTCATGCATTTTAATTCCCATACACTTTTCACTATAAACGAGCACTAAATCAGGTAAATAAACTATACATAAAATAATGACTTATCGTTTACTTGACAGTAAAATGGCTGACGTTACTATTTCTTCTCCAAGCCGTTGCGAAAATGTAAATTATCACTTATGACGGCAAAAAGGGCAAACGGAGTTTAACTCCCTTGTATCGGACAATAATATAACACGTATAAGGGTGATCGCCCGTATTAACGCTTTCTATATGTTTCTTATAAGTTGATGTACCTAGTTCTTGGTCATTATATAACACGTATAAGGAAAAAAGCGGACAATAAAGCAACTATAAGGAGGGTATAAGGTTATTATCCTTGTAAATTGTGCCCAAATGCACCCTTATTAGCGATAATACGACTTCTATAAGAATATTATTTTTGGCTATATAAGCCACTACAAGTTCAATTTTTGTTAGTTGGGTATTGTGTCAGTATCTCCAGGCCTATAACTCATAAGCTTTAAAAATGTGTGTTAGGTATAAAACCATCTCTCTCGTACACATAGTACTTCTCGAGTTACAGCGCCCGCATCTTGCATTCATTTTAGAGCACGCACAGACTGAAAGCAATCAACCAGGCGTATAATGCCTTGCTTCACAGCGAACGTGTTAATTACCCACCTATAACCCACCCATTCTTCCTAGATTACTTGTATTATACTAAAAGATTATGACGTCCATTAAAATTGTTCTTAGCCGCGAACAGCATTGGTTATGACTAGACATCGGATTATAATATGCACGATCAACGTGCCGAAATATGCATGCAAGTATGCACGATAAAATGGCCGAAATATGCACAAAATATGCACAGTCAAAAGTCACTTATTATTAAAATTTATATTTTTTTGAAGAGTTTTCACGTGTGCCGGCCGTTAATAAAAGCGTCAATTTTATAATTTCATCAAATCCAGGATTCAAATTTTTTATACAGAACCAATAATTATTTTCTACCAACATTTTCCAATTGCAAACATAATGCCCATGGAAGTTTAAGAAATCGGTAACTACTTTATTCAAATTTTTTACTAATTTGACCAACTACAAAGAAAAATGTTGTTTCTAGAAAGATATTGTACCTATCGGGTGTATTGCATTCTTTTAATGGGGATGGAGACAAATATTTGAAGTGTTTTTAATGCATCCTACATCTGTTTTGTGTCATGATAGCTATAGTTTGGAGACTGCGAGGGCATAAAACTATCGAAATATGCACTATCAACGAAAAATTGCCAAAATATGCACTAACGCCTAAAAAGTGCCACTTGCATTTGCATATGCAAGTATGCAAATGCATATAATCCGATGTCTAGTTATGACTTATAACTTATGAGCAACTGAAGAGAGGTGTACCTCGTGGTGGTGTTCTGGGCCAAACGTACGAACTATTTTGATTGATGTACGAAATTATTTATAGTTTTGAAACGCAAAAATATGAAGATTAAAATCATATGTTACGCGAGCCTTTAAATATCTCACCAAAAACAGCCATCTGGCTATACAAATTTTAATAACCGAGAAGCCACCACGCATCTTTACTGCACACAACTAATGGTAATACTACTAATATTATATATTCTGTGACACAAGTGAGAGAACTTGAGACCTTGCAGTTTATGTTTTTAATTCCCAAAATTTGGTTTGCTAAAAACAAAAAACATATTATAATAAAATGAATCCAGTACGTTTTATTTATATTATATAATATGGAGATTCAGATATTGAGACCTTATTCACTATCAAAATATAACGTCTGTCCAGACTCCAGATTCGCGCCCATTGCCACTAGCTTCACACTGCACCGCACCCATTACAATTTTTTTTTGCACGATTTGCCGCCTTTTATGTCTGCCCGCCCTAGGCCCGGGCCTATTGGGCCTTAGGGCAAATCCGCCACTGGACAGTTTTAGTGTTCCGTACCCAAAGAGTAAAAACGGGACCCTATAACTAAGACTTCGATGTCTGTATGTTCGTCTGACTGTCTCCAGGCTGTATCTATAGAACCACTATAGATAGATTTCTGAAGTTTTTACAGTTTGTGTATATCTACTATCGCTATAACAACAGATACTAATAACAAAATAAATCAAATATTTAAGGGGGGCTCTCATGCAACAAATGTATATTTTTTGCTATTTTTCTATTGACGTGCTGTTTCTTCGCCCGAGTGAACTCTCTGTTGAAGGATCTAGAGGCAAGGATTGGAAGTCAGCAGAAGGTCTAACAGGGAAAGATTCTGACTGTCCACATCTGGAATATGCGTAGGCGTAGCAACCAGTTGTGCTAGGTCGTTTGCAAGGGCAAAATCGCAGACAGATCTCCCACATGATCAGTTTTACTGGAATTGAGCCAGTCGGCGTGGTGGGCGTTAAAGTCGCCTAGTAGTATCTAAAGCAGCTTGCGGGTTTTCAAAGAGTCGGTACGTCTCAGGGTCAGGGTCACTATGGGACCTATAGAGGCACGCACAGACGCGAGGGTGGTGGTCGCAATTAATGCGGAGCCATAATTGAGAGGTGCCTGACTTCAGGATTGCTGAAATGGCGAGAGCTGATATCATCTCTGATATACACACACACACACACTCCAGCTTGGGACAGAAAGAAGTGCTCGATATCTGCGTCTCGGTTATAAAGAGCTAAGTCGGCTTTGCCGTCTCAAAGCCGTAATGGACGGAATAAAGGTAGAAGTGCATGTTTACGCAGTGGAAAACCAAATTGATCTTTTTTCCTGGGGTCACAAATTGGTTTTCAACTGCTTCATTTCTAGGGGGTAGGGGATTGGGCCACTAGTAAGCCCACTTACTCGGCGAAACATATCGCAAGCGCTGTTTCACACCGGTTTTCTGTAAGTCCATGGTATTTCTCCGGTCGAGAGGGCCCATTCGTGCCAAAGCGTGGCTCTTCCATGGGAATAATTTTGGAATAAAACTGGTGTTCATATTTTTTTTCTAACGAAGCAATTCACAAAAGGCGTTAAGTTCTAAGCTACTTTAGAATAGTGTATAGGACATGTCATAATTTATACGCTTGTAAGCCACACAGAAAATATATGCTACGAATAGAACTTTTCAAACAGCCCTCGTAAGAATGAAATGACAAAAAAGTACACTAATGTTACAAAATATAGTATTATTGACTAATGCTTTATTGCAGTTAAAACTACTTTTGACTAAGAGCGTCAGTCAAAAGTACTTTTGACCGAAAATTTTCAGTTAAAAGTACTAATAACCAATAATTTTCAGTCAAAACCACTTTTGACCAACATGTTTAGTCAAAAGTAGTTTTGACTGATTTTGTTAGTCAATAATACTTTTGACTGGTTAAGAGTTTTGACTGTAACACTATTGTCTTTTGGAGAGCAATCACTTTGTACTTTATAGTAATAGAACTAACTAATAAGCTAATCAAGACTAATAGCTAATTTGAAGAAAATGAAATTTTACATGCAAACTAAAACTAACACATGGAATATATCTAGGTACAGTGCATCGTGAATTGAAAAATATTTTACCATAAAGTTTAAATGAACCAAACAAGTTTATTATATTAGTTTAGTTCAAGGGTTCCTAAGCTTTTTAGGAGACTGGGCACCAAGCAAATTATTTATAAGGAGCCTTGTTTATATACTATTTCTGTAGAACCACTGGGCCTAGATTAAATAATATTATAGCACTTGATATTCGTAGAATAATATAGATAAACTATAGATGGATTATAATCTGAATTCTTATTTCAACATTAACCACTCAGCAGCTTCTAGACCATTTAAAATGCAGCCACAATTCCCAACTCCTCGTTGTTAGCACTTCGGAGACCAAACTTTAGTTAATTATAAAGTTAGTTGAACTGTTTACTTTCAACAAATACTGATACTTACAGCTATCCATCATGCCCTCGGAGACTAATGTGCCTTGCTCTGCAGCGAAGGGACAACACTTTTGTCACATCATTAAAGGAACCGTAAGAGGCACAAGTAATCATCAATTCAGTCGTTTGGCATACGTTAAAAACGACTAAATTGATTTTAATTAAATTTAGAACGATATATATTTTACAAGCGAGTGAATAAACATACTCCTTTTACTTCTGATACTAAATGGATTTACAATGTTCCTTTTATCGTTTTATTCGTTACATGAAACATTTGATTAGCAATGTATTTCAACAATCTTATACAACGCATAAAATGTAAATTACTCGTATGCCAAAGACTTTCAGGCAAACAAAGGAAAATAATATTTCATACCGTAACATGACTAGAGCGAGCATCTTCTTCGTGTTCAAATCCAGCTCCTCCCAGGGGCTGTCGTATATTGCTGTGGCGACGTCGCGCGCCTGCACATATACACAGCTTTCATCGTTCACTGCCTTAACGTGTTGAAGGAATACCTTAATATTTTAGGCAGGATTTTCAAGAGACCTAGTAGTCTATATTTCTTGATATCATAAAAACGGCGATACGATGAAACCTTATTATTTAGATGTATAAAAAATATTAAGCATTGAAAAGCTGATTTGCTTAAAGTGCAAATTAATAATTGAAAGTGACATATATATCTTGATTCTCGAATCGGAGGTAGCGGATACGAATCCCAAAAATACAGAAACATAGAAAGGCATAAAAGTTGATCCTGCAAACCTACTGTCATCCACCATTACCACCAATCTATATCTATACTTCTGTACTAATATTATAAATGTGAAAGTGTGTCTGTCTGTCTGTCTGTTACGTTACCTCTTCACACTCGAACCGCTGAAGCGATTTTGCTCAAATTTGGCATGGAGGTACATTGAGTCCCAAGAAAGAACATAAAATAGTTTTTATCCCGGGAAAGTGTATGGTTCCCGCGCATGAAACTAATTTTGGCGCAAAGGAGTTGCGGACGTTATCTAGTTTCTGATAATTGTTTATTATTTTATTTTATTTATTTATTTAAATCAGGCATCTTGGCCCATATATATATACATATATATATATATATATATATATATATATATATATATATATATATATATATATATATATATATATATATATATATATATGGGCCAAGATATATATGGGCTTATAGACTAACATACATAACATTAATTTATACTAAAACTAACACTAAGCACTAAACAAGTATTGTCTGCGACGTGGGGCACGACGTGTTCGGAAGTCGTCCTCGGAACCTCCTGTAGACGACTCCAATCGGCCAAAACTCCTTCTTCTCGAAGGTCGGTAGATGGTGCGTCGAGACCCTCATACTATACTTACAGCCTCTGTAAGCAGATGGCCGTGTCGGCAGCAGTTGTAGATGTTGGTGACGATGGCGCCACACGCCAGCAGGTTGCGGTAGTCCTCAGCCGTGTTGTTGATCTACAAGTTACAACAAACAATTACCAGCCCCCCTAGACAAGCGGCAAGCGATTATCGTAAACGCTTACGCTAACGCCACAAAATGGGATTTGACAATTCGCATACATTTTGTTAGCGTTTACGACAATCGCTTGCCACTTGTCTACTAGGGCTGGTACATGTCGCCTTTGAAATAATACCCAAATACAGACAGTTAATAATACAGAAATACTGACTGAGACTGTTTTGGCTTGTTATTCAAATAAGGACTAACGCCACCAATTAGTAAACTGTCACATAACGAGAGAGCTGCTACACTTTTACTCCTTAAATGTTCACTCATCAATATCTAAGCGGCACCCGGCTGCCGCATAACAATCGAAAATCTATTGTTTCTGTGATTCCCACGATCGAGGTATTACTACAACTACAACTACGACTACTACAACGAAAAAGGCAATGAGTATGAACTAGATCAGATGCAGCACCGTTTTGCTCCGATCATAAATTAGTCTGAACCTCGCCGCATAAAACATAGTAGCTATTACTATAACGATATAATCGTTTGTGATATATCTTGCAACAAAACGTATTATTCTCATTATTCATAAATAAATAACGAAATAAAAATTATTTATTGCAGCAAACATAATATACAGGACTTCCAGAAGCTATTACGGTGTTTTTTTTGCTGTTTAAATTACTAAAACGATTAACTGTAGCTCTCACACTAGGATAGCCTGTGTCGTAAGAGCTAATTATAATATGAACAGGAAGATTAAACTCGGTATCACCACCTTTACTCTTTACTCGTATATCTATCTATATTCTTACATATTATTATAAAACAAAGTCGCTTTTTTTCCCTCATGTCCCTTTGTTCCCTTTAATCTTTAAAACTACGCAACGGATTTTCATGATTCTTTCAGTGTTAGATAGCCCATTTATCGAGAAAGGCTATAGGCTATATTTTATCACGCTAAGACTAATAGGGGCGAAGAAATAGAGGAAAATGTGGGAAAACGGGGAAAATTATTTGAAAGGGCTAACTTGAAAGCGCTAATCTCAGAAACTATTAGTCCGATTTGAAAAATTATTTCAGTGTTAGATAGCCCATTTATTGAGGAAGGCTATAGGCTATATTAATTTATTACGCTAAGACTAATAGGAAAATGTGGAAAAAACGGGTTAAATTATTTGAAAGGGCTATTATCTCGCGAACTACTGGAGCAATTTTTATGTTATTTGGCACAGATAAGAAGTAGACCACGTGAAGGATCATAAGCTATCGATTTTAGTCATTTTTTCAGTTGCTATATATTTTATACCCGTGCGACGCTGGGGCGGGTCGCTAGTTGGATATAAAACGTTACTACGTTTTATATCCAATATGTAGGCCAAAAGTATTATACCAACGAATCCTTCACAACATTATAATTTCCTGTATGCTACTTAACTCAGACTTAATTAAAATTAAAAACTAATTAGAACAACGTTACATTATGATATTTATAAGTACTCAGGTGAGTCGCTTAATTATGCCAGTCTATAATTACTGCTCTTAAAATTGTATGAAAATATTATCAGGAGATAACATTATATTTTAGTAAGCCACATTTAATTAAAGTCCTTTTTATTAATAATAAAGAATTAATAAGGGTGTAACGCAAACGCGCTGCTAGAATCCGATTTTATTATATAATTAGGAAATGATGAATGCAAATTATTGTTGTATAAAAAAATTAAGCAGAAATATTATGATTATTAGACCGCGCGAAGCGAGCCCTATAGTATATCCCACAACATATACATTTTGTGGTACACTTTACGGAAAAACTATCACGCCTATTGATTTGTGCTTTAACATAGTAATTTTTATTTATATCACGTAGATGTGTCACATATATAAGTCAGTCAAGGTGTGATGACGCGAGCCGTCACAAAGCTCGGCTTTTAGCAAGTTATAAAGCTTAATTGCGGTGGGATAATATAAGTAAAGTAATAAATATATTTTCTGCTAGGATAAAATTACTACGTAAATCCGTCTGATTTTGGTGGTAATAATATAATCTATGAATACAATACGCTTGTTCCCGGATCATAACAAACAAACACACTTTCAAGCTTATCGTGAATTTACATTGGATATAATATTATTATGATACACGAAGGAATATATTGTATTCCAACTGTAATTAAATCTCAACATTGTAAAGTGGTCGGTCTGCGCCGACCCCAAGATAATCGTCCACCTGAATTACTTTTCTTTAATCGTTAATTTTTGGGGCGTTAGTAAAAAAGTCAAACAAAGTTCCCTGTTCCGAAAGTAATAATTTGTCGACCGATATAAAATTTCCGAGAATTTCGGTTGTTTGAGACAAGATTGAAACTTTTCCTTGTTTGAGGTAATTATTAAAATTACTACGAATAATTTGAAATAATATGGCCTTATAAAATGTAAATTATTTGAAGGTTTTTGGCGTTGATAAGTTTTGTAATAAGAAATGTTATGAGTTATGACTATTGTAATTTTGTCGGGTTATATTAAAGTCTTAATCTGTTGGCTAAGTTTGACATAGCCCTCCCAAATCATGTTAGTCCACTATCTGCCTATAAACCAATTTCAAAATTATTTATATTATGATCAATGAAAGTCGATAAGACACTCATTACTCACGATAGCAGCAATGAGGAAAAAGCACAGAGTGATCGAGAAGAAGGCGAGCCGGATGAAGAACATTGAACCGAACGCCTCCTCCAGCTCTTGAAGCATGCTGTAATAACAATTTATCAAACAATCATTCAATCAAGCAACCGCTTGTTCCTTTTAAAAGTGATACTATTGTATCACTTTTAAAAGGATATACTATATACTATTATACTATTGTATAATATTTGCTACGTCTCGTAAGCACTGGCTACGTAACCGCTTCTCGTAGCACTCACTCGCTACGACGTAACCGCTTCTCGACTCTTGTAACTCATTCATTTTTCACATACTTAATCATTTCGTAATAAAAATATTGATTTAGAGTTACTCTTAAGGTGTTCCCTCACTGCGAGCATTCACTTGTAATGTAACATTATAGATTTACATTACACGTGTAATGTAACATTAAAGATTCGACTTTGACCATTACATTACAATACTACCTCCCTGACTGACGAGCATTCGCGTGTAATGTAACATTTGACTTTGAGCATTCCATAGCTAGTTGATGTTACAAGTTGATATTACACACTGTATCATTACAAGGTGCGCATTGTAATGCTCGACTCTGTATCATTTCAAGCGAATCCTCCCGGTGAGGGAGCACCTTTAGACTCGGTTTTACAAGTTTTATTGACCTTGTCGAACATTGACAACATTGACCTTGATTACATTTAAACTCAAAAGTACCTTATTGGTACCTAGATATAATCTATTAGCTTTAAAATACTTATCTTTTAGATTTAATAATGTAAACAAATAGTCTGACTATATACGAATAAACTATCACAGACTACAATGTAAGAAATAGTGGAGCTGGCAACAGTCTTAACACAAGAGCTTTTAGTGAAATAGACTTTGTCAATCTCAGTGTTCTGATCTGATTGCCGCCCCACGTCACGCGCGGCGCGCCCCACGTCCCGTGTCCTGCATCCCGCGTCCCGCGTCCCGCGACACTTCACACCTGTACATTTATATTGACGGCAAGTAGAACTTTCTAACGTAATAATTTAGTGGGGGAAATATTGATAGTATTTGTAATCGTATTATATTGATCTGGGTGCACGGTAGTGCACCCGCCGAGACGAGCCAAGCGAAGCGCAAGGGCACTACCTACCTTTTCTCGAAGTGTTTCGCCGATTTTTGAACCTTCATAGAATTGGTTTCCGTTGTAGCAGATAATTCATATTTTCAGGATATGATGTCATCAATAGACTTATTAGGCATACAAAGTCTCAATTGAATAGGTTTTATACTTTAGATTTTATTGATATCTAAAATACACCAATTTCGTCACTGACACACTGATGGTCATCAAAAAGTTGAAATGCTGAAGTGCTAGAAAGCTGAAATTTGGTATGCAATCTTAGTTTAGTATGCAACCAACGAAAAAAATCATAAACTTGTAATTTTCGTCCCTCATCCCCTAAAATGGGGGTGAGTGGAAGTTGACCCTCATAGAGTTAGTTTCCGATGTGCCAGATAGTTTATATTCTCAGGATATAATGTCAATAATAAACTTATTGAACATACAAAGTGTCAATTAAATAGGTCTAATACTTTATATTTTATTGATATCTAAAATACGCCGAAATTTGGTTATACGCCGTAAAATAAGTTTAGTAGCGGGTAATGGAAGTTTAAATGAGACTTTTACCAATTTTATGAATAAGGACAAAAAAGTTTACACGGGATGGACATTGACTAAAAACCTCTTAATAAAAAATATAAAAAAGACTAAAAAGACCTAGCAAGCAGCAACTTACAAAAAGGACTGAAATCCCACCAAAACATTTTATGTAAAAGTTACCTCGACGACCACAAAAGGTTTGCCCTATGAAAAAGACATCAGATCTTACATCTGGCGCTGTACGGCCCAACGATCGCACACCTCAAGGGTGTGCTGGGCCGTGTCCTCCGCAGCGCCACAGTCGTGGCAGTCGTTACTTACTTCAAATCAGAAACTAAATATTCGCCTCATCTCTACGACGACGGTAGCAAAATAGCAAAGCCACACATACTTACTGATAATATGTAGAATTTGTTGTAGTTAGGATCGATAGAGTTAGGCCGCATCGATTCAGAAGCTTGGCTCTACATTAGATCTGATGTCTTTTTCATGGGGCAAACCTTTTGTGGTCGTCGAGGTAACTTTTACATGAAATGTTTTGGTGGGATTGATACTTTAGAAATTTATTTTATTTATAAATTTAATATTTTAAATTCAAAAAACTTTGACTGTCTTTCAACTGTTAAGTGCTTATCCAATTTAAATAAAGTGATACTTTAGTTCCGCGCACACGCTTGGGTACTAGAAAATTACTTCTGCGTAACTGGTCCGGTGTCAATGAAATCGGCCACTGTCACTTAAAGCGGTGTGGGAGAATTTTTCATTATTTATCCCCTAAAATCTAAATGATCTCCGAGAGACTCTACACTTGCAAGAATAGAGCTTTACAGCTTTTCTTTACAGCTTATTTATAGAATATATAGAATTTGACGTGTCGAACGTCAAATTCACAGCAACAAACGCTTACGTCAATTCCATACATTTTGATCGACGATTCTATAAAGCAGCGTTAAAGAAAATGTCTTGACTAAAGGACTTGTTCTATAATTATTCTTACGTGGACAGTCTGATGTGTCTGCGCATGGCCTCCCGCAGGTTCCGCTTGGTGTCGTCGTTGTTCCTCTGTATCGCCTCGCGGAATTCCTCCTGCAGCATCACGAACAGCACCTTGAGGTGGTGGATGGTGATGGACAGGAAGATCAGCCCCGCGTTGTGGATGTACGCTACTGTGAACGCTGGTGATGAAAGATAGGGTTTGTTATTACTGTGTATGTGATATCTCTACTAATATTATAAATGCGAAAGTGTGTCTGTTACCTTTTCACGCCTAAACCTCTGAACCACCTTTGCTGTGGTATGAATATAATTAGAGTCCCTGAAAAGGACATAGGATAATTTTCACACCGGAAAAATTAACGGTTCCCACGTGATAGACGAATTGTGGCGCAACGGAGTCTCAAGCGTCATCTAGCCTGTTATATTGACAATGCACAATGCACATGACATGCACGATTGGCAAAGTTCTTTAGTATAGTTTCTACCCCGTTTTCAATACCCAAAAATCCTAGACCATACAAATAAGTGTTTATTATTCGTAGATACTGGGAGTTCAATTTTGTTTGTTGAGATAGCTAAGCAACATAAAACATTATTACAATAATATTATAAGCAAGGCAAATATTCTCAGAAAATATTTTAGCTTTTCGGATAAAATAACGAATTTCTTGAAAAAAAAAAAGGGAAAAGACCAACGTACCAATACCATAATGTATCATATACACGCCGAAGAACTTGAGCACGTCATGTGTGAAGTCGAATGGCACGTAGAAGCGGAACGGCAGCACCTTCGCGAAGTCCACCTCCTGGCGAAGCACGAAGCGTTGCACCATCACCAGCAGAAGCGGCATTGCTAAATACATGTGGACCAGGAAGCGGAGCATGCCCATGTAAACTGGAATAGAGAAGGTTATTGGGTAATTGATCACGAGTGGTCTATTTGCGGTAGAAAGATGTGTCTCGTTGCCTCCAATTTGTACTCGTATTATTGACACTAGCATACTCACAATCTAGTTCTCTACAAAACATGCATGTAAAGCAAAATTTTAAGAAGAGTGGGTTTTATTTTCCTTTGCTACTGAATAGGCTTCTTCCGTTAAGTGAACATAAAGAACTTGAACAGCCATCTTCCACCTGCTTCCACATTTTTTTAAATCGTTTGATCTCTAATGTCACAGTTATTAGGCTAAAAGTAAACAACCGTGAAGGATAATTGATTTGTTCAAATGGTTTCATAGAGAAAAATATAATATTATTTCTATCATAATATTATAATCAGTTAATATGATATCTAACGCCGAACGTTAAGTTTGAATCAAACGAAAAACTTTCTTATCTCTATTTAATAATTTCAACAATCAAAAGTTATGTGAAATTACTTTTAATTTAACCTTTTGGTCCCGAGCGAGTTAGTTTATTCGGGATCGTTAATGAATGTAGGGTTAATGAGTTCAGAGCGAGTTATACTTGAAATAAAATCACGTCGTATGTTCTTAATGAAGTATTTCTCATTTTTGGCAAACCTATTTTACGTTGCAAACTGAGCTGCAGCAAGAGTACTTGCAATCATGCAACTTTCAGAAGTTATTACGTATTTTCTAATTAGCTTATTTTAAAGTCTTATTTCTTTTTGCTGTTATCAATTAATTTGACAGTGCTTGCTAACTTTTTTTTTCTGACAGAGGTTTTACCTGAATGAAACCAGACTTAGGTTGGGTTAGTTAACTAAAATAAAACTAAGAGGGCCAAATATTTAGGTACAACAAAGATATAAATGCAACGAAAAGTCTCGAAATAGTCGCGTTATCTGCAAGTTCTACATGCAAAACAGCCAACTTTGACGCAAAACTCAGCCGTAAGTGCCTTACGTGTTCCTGTAATATAAAATTTAAACATCAAGAATGGCAAATCCCAGGGGTGGGTGTTCCACTCACAATTGGGAAGTTATGCAATATTCCATATTCCAGAACCTGTTATATTCCAAAACCTGTTATATTCCAGAACCGGTTATATTCCAGGAGCGTCAACAGGAAGCGTTCTAAATTTAAAGTTTCCCAGCCTCAGGTTATTGGGCGCGCGGGGATGAGTTTGTGAGAATTTGCTCTTTATAAAATACGAAAATATTCAACGCTTCACAATATACGGAGTTTGTTAGCGCCTTTTCGCGTCGGGCTAGCGTGTTAGCTTGGATGTGTCATTATTATCTACCTTATTATATGTCATTATTGCTACCTTCTCATAGCAGTGATGATAATCTTCTCTAATCAAGATTCGTAGATATTTAATTACACGAGTATATTTCACTTTGATAGCCTATACAGAAGTCGACTGTGATGCATCGCAATCATGATAAATAATTTGTACAAAACAGCATAATAACATTTTTAAATTACCCTTTAATTATATTCAATAAATATTTATTGGCAAGGTTAGGTTAGGTTATCTACACTAATTTATAGCAAAACCGAAATGATCAATCACTAGGCCACGAACAGGAAAAATTTGTATATCGAAGCCAGCCTACTGGACGGATTAATATTACCCATGATATTAGTGAACAGGATTCATTTTATATCTGAATAGACTCGGCTGGATTAGACTGTATTAATATAGTTGGGGAGGGGAAGACGGGATTTCGGGACAAGCTCGAGCGTGTCAGATTAAGCTTGTGTAGGCTTCCAACACGTGTCTAGTTATCATGGTATAGAAATCAGATTTTTCACGTGGTGGGTTAAAACAATTTTTTTTTTTAGATATTGAAATGTCATCGGATCTGTTAGACTAAGATAGGGGATTAATATACCCCAAAGAAGTTTCCGTATAAAGCACTGACGATTCAAAGGTCAGGTAAGCCTGTAGGGACATTTTAAAATATAAAAAAATGAAGCTTCATATTTTCCTAACTGAGCTTCGCAGATATTTTATTTTGCACTAAACTAAGTGATTTAGTCCTTGTTGTCTAAAATATATTTATAACTGACGTAAATAAGCAATTTTCTGAATATATATTCTTTTTCAAAACTTTAAAATGGCTGCAGTTTCTGAACCCACCGCTAAAATAAAAAAAACGCTCTTATTATATTTTTATCAGTTTTACCTAATGTAAAATACCTACTAGGTCTCCATGACGCTCGAGTGACTACACAAATAGCACCCACCCCTCCCCTACTATTATGTACATTTGCTGAATAGTTTGTGTGCAAAATGTAATCAGATTCATCCACTGAATTCATAGTTTTAACTAGATGATATTTGAATGGCCTCTCCAGTTTCCATGTTGGCCCATGTTGGCCTAGTAAAAAAGATTATGAGCGTGTAGACGGGCATATTTTTTTTTGATATTTGCCATGTTCCACGTAAATATTCTGTTCATGCTTGATATATTCCCAATCATGGTTGTTCTTATGATAATAATAATACCTCCCACATCGGTTTCAGTGACGGGGTCCGGTTTTATTGAAAACAGGCCTGTTACGCAAATTTATAATGCCCAAATGTGTGCGCAGTACATAAGAGCACTCTCTGTTCCTTTTACACTCATAACCCAGTGGGACGGAAGACCGACACGACTGGCGAGAGATCAGGTGCAGGACCGAATTTTAACATGCCCATCCGACGCATAGATCATCTTACTTGTCATACAATCAGGTGATCAGCCTGCATTGTTCTAACCAAACTTGAAAATGACATATTGTTTCCAACGCGGGAATCGAACGCACGACCTCCACGTCAAGAACCACGCTCTAAACTACTAGACCACGGAGGCGTTAAAAGGCGTTGGTTATACTTAAGTTATGGCCTAGCGTGTAGAGAGGTACAATAATATAAATATCTGTTTTATCTGTTTGATTTTCTACTGACTTTACCGTAATTATCTAGAAGATATATTGTAAATATAAATATTATAATGTAAATATAAAAAAATTTTGAATTGTAATTAGAAAGTACATATTTTTGTGTGTGTAGTTTCGATTTTATTCCTAATAATATGCAAATGTTTTATCACAGGGAATATCGGGAATATCGAGCTTTGGTTCAGTTTGGTTCGCAGAAGTTCGTTGATAACTTGTTTGACGGCGCGACAGCGCGTCCAAATTCACGCCAGCGATGAGTGGCGGCAATGTACGCAATACGCGACGACGTGGAAACTGGAAACATAAACATTAAACAGGATGTTTGGATTAAAATGTATGATAAAAAGGTAAACATTTATAATTTTTTTTTTATTATTTATTGAAGTTAACAATCAGTAACCATAGTATATAATAAATGATCAAACGAACTTACCAAGTGAAGTTCGATCATTATTATATGAGTCGCTTCATTCGAAGATATATAATTAACCAAAAGTAATACCTTTGCTTATCTGCTAGGCAATCGCGTTTTTTAAAGACGTATGTGGATACTTTGAAAAAGTTACCCGCTCGCTCGCGGTCACTCTACGTTCCGGCGTGCTTCATTATGCTTAGAGAGAAGTAATGCAAGAAATCTTTCTTTCTTTCTTTGGGTACTGCAGCAAAAAGGGGTGCCTGAGGCTGAAGAATTCTCGCCTAGAACACTGATATTATTAAAGCGTGGTAAGTCTAGTAGTGATAAAGCCTACGCCTGGTCTAATTTCCTTCTTTATATTTTTTGTGAAAAAATTAGCGCATCTGATAGTCTGTACGTCAAGACTTAAGGCTCTTAATTCGTAAATTAAAATCTTTCGATCGACTAGTGAGTTACTAGGAACTAAGAAGTAGGCTCTTAAATCTATTTTTTCTAGATATCCACTTTTAGGTATTGGCTTGGAAGCCTTAAAGGTTAATTTTCCAAATTAACATGTACTTTCAAAATAAACTTACGAAGTGGTTTCAAATTTAAAATAATTCAAAAATTGTATTTAAAATATTATAATACAATATTTTCCGCCGCTTTGTTTGGGGAAAAGAAAATCTTTGAAATACCTTCGGTGGGGGTACACGAAGATATAGTTTTAAATTCTAATAATTTATTGATGTCATGATGTGTAATATATTAAGCCAGTGGTCCCCAACCTGTTTTTTTGGAACGTAGTTCCCTAATTTTTTATTTTTCATGCGGGCCGCAAACATTTTTGGTGTTGGTGTCGCGGGTCGCAACAAACATTTTTAGGTTTAAAAAATAACGTTATTCAAAATTAACGATTTACAAGTGAAAAAGACTTTCACGTTGACTGTATAATATTTTGCCCGTGGGCGTGAATTTCAAAATGGTTTAACATTACGCGGGCTACAAATAAAGTCCCGGTGGCCCGCGGGCCGCAGGTTGGGGATAGCTGTATAAAGCTAACAATAATTATAATAGTAATATCTATAAAATATATATCTAAAAATAACTGTCAGCACTACTACTGCGGTGTTGAGCGTTTAGTCGTCTCAACGCTCTTCGAACTCAAAGGATACAGTGCTAGCGGCGCCAGCCGACGGTTGCCAGCTCCTCCCCCCCTTTGACGGGTAGCGGGAAGGATTTGCCAGAGCCCAAAAGGTACCCATTTGATTGGGATGTACTAATTTGTCTCTGAGAACAAATACTGGAATTATCCAGCGAAACAATAATAATCTCGGTCTAATATTGATACAAGACTTATCGAGTCTGAGTGTTATAGGTTTCCGTTACGAAGTTGTCTTGTCTGATAATATATTATCTGATAAGTTTGATAATAATTTATATCGAGATAAGTCAGATACTGTTGATAAGTCTGATAATATCGAGACTTTGTCAGATGAAAACTATAATGATAATAATCGATTGAAATGGAATCGATCTGCAACACTTATTATCAGGAACGTTTAATAAGCAGTAGCTTATCTTAATCGTTTTTGGGATTATTTAAAACCATAATCTGGCGAACCCAACGAGGGTTCACCTAACGTCAGTAGGAGCTCTGGATCTATCCGGATCTGGTCGGTGGTTGGCACCTGGTTTAGGAGTGGGAAAGCTTCGGGTTCATTCGTAACGTAACCTGATCGACCCGTATATTAGTCACTTTTAGTGGTATTTCCCCAATTGTCTGGTCTTAGTGACCTAAAAAAATAAATATTGGGGTAGCTCGTTATAATCGACTTATTTGTCGACAAAATATGTTACAAAAAATATTGAAGGTACGTAGGATATTAAGTTCCGTTATACACTCGCGGTGTATCCCGAGTCCCAACATTGGTGCAAATTTTATTTAATAATAATAATTAATATACCGGCAGACATAATAAATAATTATAATCGTAGTTCTATATTTAGAACAAAAAGATCGCGCGGGACGCGCATAGGTTGTTAACTGATGAGACTCAGAGTCAATCTAGTTATTAGCTCGAAATAGCTGTTCTCTATAAAACGGCAAAGATATGAATATAATAATAATAATTATGTAATTCTATTTATAGAACAAAGAGCACCCGCGGTAGTTGCTAATTTTTATTTTTAAACATTGTCGGAGACTCGTAGCCAATCCATACATTATGTTGATTTAAAAAAATATCAATATATTTTTAATTTATATATTAATTAACTCGCAGTTAATCCTCTCAAACCAGCCAACATATTATACTTCTATTTTTAGGTAAAGCATCGTCAGAGACCCGCATTCAATTCCGATGCATAAGGATTGTGTTTAGAGACTCGCAGTCAATCCACACATTATAGCGGTTTATAAAATAACTCGCTGTTAACCCCCAAACCGGCCAACGTATAGTTATATTTATAGAACAGACAAAACATCGTCATAGACTCGCAGTCAATTCCGATGCATATAAATTGTGTTTAGAGACTCGCGGTCAATCCACACATTATGGCGGTTTATAAAATAACTTAATGTTTTTAAGCACTTGTGGTAATTAACTTGCAGTTATTTCCCCCAATCGGGCAAACGTATAGTTCTATTTATAGAATAGGTAAAACATCGTCAGAGATCCACAATCAATTCCGATGCATATAGATTGTGTAAAAGGACTCGCGGTCCAAACACACTGTACTTATTGACTCACAGTCGCAGTACATGCCGGTTAATTATTGAATATAATTGGCTCGTCTAGGCCTCGGTAGTGCCTGCCGTTTATTTAAGTGTTTAATAGTACTTACATGTATTTTCTTGTTACACGATAAAATAACACTGACATTAGTTACTTACAACACTGATTCAATCATCTTAACAATAATAACCAGCTGCGCTTTGGCATGGTTACTAAGTATACGTTCTCGCGTTGCCTCGCGTTAACAAATAATGAAGCACGCCGGAACGTAGAGTGACCGCGAGCGAGCGGGTAACTTTTTCAAAGTATCCACATACGTCTTTAATAAAACGCGATTGCCTAGCAGATAAGCAAAAGGTACTACTTTTGGTTAATTATATATCGAAGAATGAAGCGAAGAAATATAATAATTATTATAAATATTGTATAAGTATAAAAAAAAACTTAGTAACTACGGAACCAACAGCGTTAACTACAAATTACTTAACATAAATTCTAGTCATCCAGTTGAGATTAGTAAATTAAAGATTGATAAAAAAAAGATTAGTTAATTAAAATATTTATGTAACAGAAAAATGAAAATATTATTTACAATATAATACAAATGTACAAAGACAGCGGATCTTGAATAAACAAGTCGCTTAGGGGTCAAATCAGACCGCGACGTGACGCGTAGATGTATTTTTACTATACTCAGTACTGAATTGACAGATTTCTGTTGCGCGAGATGTCATGCAAATCTCTCAAATCCATACAAATTTAGAAAGTCATAATATGTAAAAATGTAATTTTTAACGCGCTGTATGTAAAAATAGTAGGCGTTTCCAAGATGACAAAATAAATTATAATATAAAACAGTAAGCATTTAAATATGATTTAAATATATTTTATAGAAAATATCATTTTTTTAGTATGAAGGAAAATCATTATAATATTTTGTATTTTTTTCCTTAAAAACATCGACACACAAAACAAATAACTTCATAAGGGTAGGCAAAGGCCATAAAGATACTTGGCAATAATAATATGTAGCGTTGGGTCATATTGCATAATATCTTCATAATATTATTTCGTAGTTCTTTACTACAGTGCATCTTTCTTTGGACTAGGCCATATAATATTACGTTGCGGTAGCGCACAGATATGTGATGAGATTTCGCAACGCAAAAATTTGAATAAGAACAGAACCCTTTACGATACGCTGTCACATCGGAAATTCCCACGATGCGTTCTGCGGCGTCTTAAATTTTTACGATGCGACGCCGCAACGGAGTATTGTGGAGTTGTGATCTGCTCCTAAGTCGCTTAGTGCGCATACACATTTAATGTAAAACACAATAACGTCCTCGGAGCTCGCGATATAAAATATTAACAACGCTCTCTTCCTTATAATATATTCATTATTCGTTCTTTTGATTCTAATTCGTCGAGTTTGAACGTTGACAAAGTTGGGACGTCCACGAGTTTAATTTGCGTCAAATGAAATTCGCTAATTTATACAAATTTATATTGTATGGAATTACATGGAGAGAGTAAAACAAATGACAGGCCAAAACTTTCGACAATTACTTAACAAACTTAACGGTATTAGGTATATTTTTAGCCTTTAGTCTAGGGGTTCCCAAAGTGTGTGCCGCAGCGCCCTGGTGCGCCGTGCAAAGGCAAGAGAAGTGCCGTGATTCGATCCTCCATCGCTATCCAAAACCACAAAATATATTATAAAATAGAATGTAAGGCAGGTAGATCATTAAATATTTGTTTATTATTATTTACCTGCATAACATACTTAATTATAAACATTAAAGGTGTTTATTTATGTATATTTTTCTAATAGCTAGGTAGGGTAGGGCGCCCAAGTGGGGCCTCTGTCGGCCTGCGGGGTGAGAAGCGCCCCCAAATGAGTGTGGTCTGACAAAGGTCGGACGGCCACTGACGGAGTTGCGGTGGGTGTGTCGTGCCCGTGGCTTCGTCTTGGTTGGCGAGAGGAGCGTCGCAGAGTTTTAGTGGGTAGGGTCGCGGCACATACCATCTTCGCTGCGATGAGCCCCACATATCCGCAGCGGGAGTCCCTATCCCCTGCGTCGAATGCGTAATGCATTTCTCTGAGTGAAAAAAAAATCGGTTGTCTGTAAAGTCGGTTTACTGACGATAGTTGAACGTGACAACGTATGACGTTGTCACGTTCAACTATCCTTAACCCCTTAACCCTCGCTTCCGAATCTCTATAAATAGAAACAAACTTTTTCGACTGTAACCTAAAGTTATTTCGATGTATTTCTTTCAAATCGACCTATGCAAAGAACAAAGTTCTATTTGAATATATCACCAAAGTACTTTTATTGTATTTTTTACTGCTATCGGACCTCTACATTTTATAAAAAAAAAAAAAAGTTAAAAATGTTACGTAAAAACAATAGTAATTACTACGAGTGTCACCTCACTACCAACTTCGAGTAGCAAGATATCGACAATTGCGGCACTTACGTCAGCGTCTTGTTGGCCCAGCGGGACAAGCTAGATGAAGGAATAAGGAAAATAATAACACAAGTGCATCCGTTCTATGCCCGAGTTCGACTGAATGCGAGCGGGCGCGCTCCGCCAATAGACTCCTGCGCCGAGCGATAAGACGCTCCAGAAAGAGTTGAACGCAAGTGACTTTTAGCGAAGTGCCAATATTTATTTATTTTTAATTTTAAGTTTACATTTTATTATAATTTGCACAGGTAAGTAAATAAAAGTTTTATTATTACAAATATAGTTAAGTAAGTTTTTATTTTACAGGTTTTACGCCACAATACCCCCCTACCGAGATCGTTTCACGATCGATAGTGATTTTAAATTCAAATAGTAATTTGATGGTAATAGTGCTTTGGAAATCTGACGGTTCTACCACTACGGGTTTTTTTTACAGGTGCTTCGGTCTCGGTAGGGTTCACAGGAGAACTAGAAATATTAGAAGATGGTGGACAAGATAACAATTGTGATTTTTCAGTGTTATTATGTGCCATATAAGCTGGTTTTAACCTATCAATGGTCACGGTGATTTCCTTTCTTTGCACATTAATTACAAATGTCTTTTTATTTCTTTTTAAGATTTTATAGGGACCTGTATATGGAGTTTGAAGGGCTTTTTTTACTGGGCCCCGACGGAGGAAGACATAATCTGACATAAATAGATTTTTGGGTATGTAAAACGTTTTATCATTGTGACACGACGCAGGAGTGGGGGACAAATTGGACATATGTTTTCGGATACGATCGACTAAGTCAGCTGGATCAACAGTGAGGTAAGTAGTAGTTGGTTCGAAAAATTCACCTGGTAATTTTAGAGGTTCTCCGTATACGAGTTCCGCAGCAGAAGCTTTTATATCTTCTTTCCAGGCGCTTCTTAACCCTAGGAGAACAAGTGGAAGTACCTCGGTCCATTGGGAATTTTTATGACATGTGATAGCAGCTTTCAGTTGGCGGTGTAGCCTTTCGACTAGACCATTACCTTGAGGGTGATATGCTGTAGTAGGGCAAAGTTTGGCACCGATGAGAGAGCATAAGTTCTGAAAGAGTTGTGAAAGGAATTGCTGACCTCTGTCTGTGGTGATAATGTGGGGGCAGCCGAAACGTGCGACCCAGCCATTTAGGAATGTACTTGCACAGGTCTCGGCAGTAATATCTGCCATGGGGAAAACCTCAGGCCAACGCGTAAGGCGGTCGACAATCGTGAGGCAATACCTAAAACCTGCTGAATAAGGTAAAGGGCCAATTATATCCATGTGGATATGTGAGAAACGGTAGGAAGGAGTTTGGAATTTTGAAAAGGAAGAAATAGTATGACGATTAATTTTGCTAAGCTGGCATTCTGTGCATTGCTTAGTCCAGTCTCTACAGTCTTTTCTCACGCCTGGCCAAACAAATCTGTCAGATACGAGTTGCGCTGTAGCCTTCGCGCCAGGGTGACTTAATCTGTGTAGGCTGTCGAATATTTGCCTTCTGTAAGCTGGCGTTATATATGGTCTTAGTGAACCCGTAGAGTGATCGCAGTATATGTTTGTATTTGGGTCTTTGACGAGCTTGAGTGCGGTTCCGTGGGTTATGAGTTTCTGTAATTCTGCGTCATCTCTTTGATCACGAGCAAGCTTTTCATAATCGAATGTCTGCAGGATCTCATCAATTCTGGATAACGCGTCAGCAACGACGTTCTCCTGCCCAGCTACATATCGAATATCTGATGTGAATTGAGATATGTAGTCTAGATAGCGGAATTGACGCGGGGAACATTTATCTCTGTTTGTGCTGAATGCAAATGTAATTGGTTTATGATCTGTGTATACAGAAAAGGTCCTGGCTTCGAGCATATAGCTAAAGTAGCGAATTCCTTCATAGATTGCTAGAAGTTCTCTGTCATATGGGCTATATTTCTTTTGAGACGGAGATAATTTTTTGGAGAAGAAACCAAGAGGTGTCCAAATATCATCTTTTCTCTGTTGCAGTACCGAGCCTATGGCATCGTTGGATGCGTCAGTAAAGAGTGCTAGCTCTGTTTGAGTGTGTTTGAGTGAGCAAGTAAAGTAGCTTCAGTGAGAGCATTCTTGCAATCATCAAAAGCTTTTAATCTTGTGGCGTCCATGTTGTCGCGTAGCGACATCTATTAGGCCTCTTTAGAACCTTTACGCCTAATAGATTGCGTCGCTTATCGATAATTTATAACTCGGAATGAGGTTAGTAGCGTCATCTTTGGGGTAATGATGCAACTATTATAACTCCTTGTTGGGATATCTGTTATTTTTACCAGATGTTTTCCTTTTTTATTAACTATTTCATAATTAAATAAAAAGTATTGTTTTAAATTACATCTACCTAAAGATAATTATATTTTTTTAACTTAACTTTTTTTTTTAATTGTTGGTGACTTTTAAATCGCGTCCTTTGACCGCTACCACTGTCAACTTTAAAAAAAAAAAAATATACCGGCTCGAGGGTATAAAACTCCCCGGCTTGAGCATGACTTTCTTTTTCATCACTTTCAAAGGACCCCCCGTTTTTGGTGAGTGCGTGTTTAGTGTTGTTTGTAGGATTTTCCAAGTTTCTTGTCTTTTAATACCTTTTATTGTAAATTCAGTTTAATTCTGTATTTGGTTTTTATTGTGGCGAAAATCACATTATATATTTGTCTAAATTGTAAAATTTCTCTTTGTGATAGACCACGTGTTTGAAGGCTTCTTGTTTCAACCTTTTATTTTGTAAAGTAGATTCTTATTTGTAATATTAACTCTCTAATATTAATTCTTTCACCGTGGTCAAGTTATTTTCTTGGTTTTCTTTGTTGTAATAACAAAAATAGCCCTGACCTAGTTTTGAATGTCAATGTCAGAGGTTCAATAACCTTTTGCTCTTTAGTAATCGTATTTTGATTTTCTTAATTCCCTTTTTAATTAGTGTTTTAATGTTTGTGATGGACCCTGCAACCACGTGCTCGAAGTCTTCGGGTGGAGAACACGTGCTTGCAGGGGGGTCATCAACAGCGTGAACACTCTCCTAAGGCCTGCCTCGAACATTCCAGGGGTTCACCGTCTGGAGCAACTCCTCTGCTACGTCCTGAGTAGCTCTGCTACGTTCCGGAGCAGCTCCTTGAACTGTGCTACGTTCTGAAGCAACTCTTCTGCCACGTTCCGGAGGTTCTACCACCCCACCGGCTTGCCACGTGTCAGCCCATGCCGTCTGGCTGACTCGCCATCTGACGCCACACACCGTACCTGCCACCACATACGGGATCCCGTACACTGCCACCAACACCTGGCCATCGACGCTGCACCTGTTGCCGGGATCGCGGAGGCTTGAGGAGCTGGAGTCCCGCAAGTCGCTGCCTGTCCCCAGATAAGTGTCGTGTCCCTAAACTCGAGAGCTAAGACCGAGAAATAGACCGAGGCTAGGTTTCGTGCCCGCGTTCCCTCTCTCCGCTGACTACTAGTTTTTTTTTTATATTTAAATAAATTTGTTAACTGTTAATTCTCTTTTTATTTATCTCTTTTTTATTGTCCCTGTGCCGGCCAGGTGACAATTAAAAAGAGATAAATAAAGCCTGTCCCCAGATAAGTGTCGTGTCCCTAAACCCGAGAGCTAAGACCGAGAAATAGACCGAGGCTAGGTTTCGTGCCCGCGTTCCCTCTCTCCGCTGACTACTAGTTTTTTTTTTATATTTAAATAAATTTGTTAACTGTTAATTCTCTTTTTATTTATCTCTTTTTTATTGTCCCTGTGCCGGCCAGGTGACAATTGGCGCCCACTCGGTTTCTTTTTTATATAATATACCTAGCCTCAGTCGTTTCTTGGTCTCTCCGTGGTTGCGGGTTCAGTTTGTGTGTGTGTGTTGTGCCGTCCTACTGACTGATTGTTCCAGTAAGTTCTTTTTGTTTTCTTTTATATTACTGTTTATTTCCCCGAATCGGTCCGGGGTGAGAATTGACCGCATCCTCTGGTATTAAGGTCGTGTAAGAGGCAGGAGCTAATACCTCTCACTGCACACAATATTACATCTATTTATAATATTCCTTTTTATATTTATTTATACTTTTATATACCTTTACTGCTAAAAAGGTATATACTTTTCTATTAACATACCTGAACTATTAACAGGTTGTTACTCTTTTTAGGGGATATAACCCTTAACTTTTTGGCACTGTTGCCTAATAACCTTTTTTTATAATATTTAAATTATATATATTATATTTACACACTACACTTCACAGATACACACCCCTACACACCCTCACTTACATACACACACATCTCTTGCGCACGCATCAGCGTTACCTTCAGTAACGCTTATGTGTTTTGGCTATACCTGATTTCGGCTTTAATTTAACCTTAACTTAGGAATTCTAAGTTAAGAAAACTTTTATAACCTCTAAATTCAAAATTCCCTTTGCCTTTTGTTAATATTATACTTTGCCAGTAACTTTTAACTTTTAAAAATTTAACTTTTACTTTGTGGCATTTAACTTTTAACTTAAACTTATTATTACTTAAACAGTCAGTCAGTAACTTGTCTCGTCCTGTTCTTTTGTCTTTTTTTTTTTGTGTAAAGTATTAGGTTGTAAAATACTTTATACCTTTTTTTTAAATTTTGTACTACAAAATTAGTTTGTTTAGGGAACTACAAACACACTATTATCTCTCACTCACCATTAGGGTTCTCTTTTTATTGCTTAAAGCCCTTTTTAACTAACTTTTGGTTATTAATTTTTTATAAATTTAACTTTTCATAATGTCTTCTAAAATTAAATTTATTTCACTTCAAAAGTCTGAGTTGGAGTATGAAGTTCAAATTCGTAATGAAACACCAGCTTCTACTGTTGCTGAGCTTAGGAAGCAAATTGCTAAACTAGTCGAAGAATATCCAACGGAGGACATTAATATTATAGTCACTTGCTAAAGTCTAACTAAAACTTAAATTTTCTTTAAATTATAGCTTAGCATATTAGCTTGCTATCTTTTTAAATATGGCGCTAGATATATTTTTTTATTGTTTTTAAACTTAAATAATTTAACAATTTAAATTAATAATTCTTTTTCTTGCCTGGAAAAATAAAAATTCTTTCTAAATTTTTTAAATAGGGCTCTCTTTTAGTCCTGTTCTCTTTTAATAGGGCTCTCTTTTAGTCCTGTTCTTTTATAATGGGGCTCTGTTATAGTCCTGTTGTACTTTTACCTTGCTCTCACTGAATGAGTAATGGTAGGCATGATGCCTGAAGACTGTCGAGCAGTGTGCTATGTATGGGAAGGCTGGTAGTTTCCGCGTTTTAGGTTTCTTTTTTACTGTACATTATTTCTATTATAATAGTGTATAGTCTTTTCTTGCGTTGCTGTACCTCTATTACGGACAGCAATGCTTGTGGTTAGGGAGCGTCTTGGGTCAATCTTTTGTGACCAGATGCAGTTTTTTTGGCGCGTGTTAACTAAAAGCATTTCTTCCAACTTTTAGGCAAATTTTAATCTTTATTTTTCCAAGGCCTAATTTTTTTTAAATACCTATTTCCTGAGCGATAAAGATAAATATTTCAGTAAAAAGTTAGCTCCTAAATTTACAAAATGTAAAGTTGTAGGTAAACGTTCTCCTTTAGTTTACGAATTGCAGGATATGCAAGGTAAAGACCTTGGCGTTTGGCATTTAAAGGACCTCAAATTATCTAAAAATTATAAATTTTAATTCTTTTTTCGTTTAACTTTTTTTTTGTTTAATTAGGTAAGACCTTCTGTCTCGCGCCTTGCTTAGTATGCTGTTTCGTTTGCATAAGACAAACGTTATAGTTGTGTACAATACCATCTACGACCTTTTTTTTTTTTTTTTTGGGTGTTGTCCTTCTCATATTCGTAGGATAATACTCGTGTGCTAGGGCGTCTGGTCACTCGTGTCCTCTATAAGCTATAGAGTCTATATGACCGAGATGCAAAATGAAAGTTGATGTATGTAAGTGATTTATGAATCTCTGGTCAAAATTATCCGCGCGCTGACACAGGAATTGTCTCGATTTTTTTTCCCCATTCCTCCATTTTCCCCAATTTTTTTTTCATTTTATCTCATTTTTCCAAACTTTATTAGTTTGCCTTTTTTTCTAAAGGGCTGTTACTTTTTTTCCTTTTTTTGAAAGGGATGTCATTTTAACCTTTTTTCCCTTTATTTCCAAAGGGCCCTTTTTTCCCTTTTTCCCAAAGGGCTGTTAATCCTTTAGCTTTTTTCCCTTTATTTTTCCAAAGGGTTATTATTTTTGCTTTTTCCACTTTGCTTTTAGTTTTTTTTCCCCACTTTTTCTAGCTTAGCTCTTTCAGGATTTTTCCTTTATCATGAAAAATCCTTAGCTAGCGAGGGGGGATATGTCGCGTAGCGACATCTATTAGGCCTCTTTAGAACCTTTACGCCTAATAGATTGCGTCGCTTATCGATAATTTATAACTCGGAATGAGGTTAGTAGCGTCATCTTTGGGGTAATGATGCAACTATTATAACTTCTTGTTGGGATATCTGTTATTTTTACCAGATGTTTTCCTTTTTTATTAACTATTTCATAATTAAATAAAAAGTATTGTTTTAAATTACATCTACCTAAAGATAATTATATTTTTTTAACTTAACTTTTTTTTTTAATTGTTGGTGACTTTTAAATCGCGTCCTTTGACCGCTACCACTGTCAACTTAAAAAAAAAAAATATACCGGCTCGAGGGTATAAAACTCCCCGGCTTGAGCATGACTTTCTTTTTCATCACTTTCAAAGGACCCCCCGTTTTTGGTGAGTGCGTGTTTAGTGTTGTTTGTAGGATTTTCCAAGTTTCTTGTCTTTTAATACCTTTTATTGTAAATTCAGTTTAATTCTGTATTTGGTTTTTATTGTGGCGAAAATCACATTATATATTTGTCTAAATTGTAAAATTTCTCTTTGTGATAGACCACGTGTTTGAAGGCTTCTTGTTTCAACCTTTTATTTTGTAAAGTAGATTCTTATTTGTAATATTAACTCTCTAATATTAATTCTTTCACCGTGGTCAAGTTATTTTCTTGGTTTTCTTTGTTGTAATAACAAAAATAGCCCTGACCTAGTTTTGAATGTCAATGTCAGAGGTTCAATAACCTTTTGCTCTTTAGTAATCGTATTTTGATTTTCTTAATTCCCTTTTTAATTAGTGTTTTAATGTTTGTGATGGACCCTGCAACCACGTGCTCGAAGTCTTCGGGTGGAGAACACGTGCTTGCAGGGGGGTCATCAACAGCGTGAACACTCTCCTAAGGCCTGCCTCGAACATTCCAGGGGTTCACCGTCTGGAGCAACTCCTCTGCTACGTCCTGAGTAGCTCTGCTACGTTCCGGAGCAGCTCCTTGAACTGTGCTACGTTCTGAAGCAACTCTTCTGCCACGTTCCGGAGGTTCTACCACCCCACCGGCTTGCCACGTGTCAGCCCATGCCGTCTGGCTGACGCGCCATCTGACGCCACACACCGTACCTGCCACCACATACGGGATCCCGTACACTGCCACCAACACCTGGCCATCGACGCTGCACCTGTTGCCGGGATCGCGGAGGCTTGAGGAGCTGGAGTCCCGCAAGTCGCTGCCTGTCCCCAGATAAGTGTCGTGTCCCTAAACCCGAGAGCTAAGACCGAGAAATAGACCGAGGCTAGGTTTCGTGCCCGCGTTCCCTCTCTCCGCTGACTACTAGTTTTTTTTTTATATTTAAATAAATTTGTTAACTGTTAATTCTCTTTTTATTTATCTCTTTTTTATTGTCCCTGTGCCGGCCAGGTGACAATGTCTACTGGCTTTGATCCTTTTAGGTTTCCGGTTAGAGCTTCGTGTAAAGGTTTTTGAGTTTCTGCAGCGTGTGGAATGAATCGTCTATAGAAATTAAGCATTCCAAGGAAACGTCTGAGTTCACGAGCTGTTTTTGGAATAGGATAGTTCTGAATGGCTTTAACTTTTTCTTCTAGAGGAGTGATTCCATTAGGTGTTACGTGGTATCCAAGGAAAGTAATGTTCTTAACGCCAAAGACACTCTTAGATGAATTGATGAGTACTCCATAATGCTTTAGTCTTTGAAATAGAGTTTCCAGATGCTGCAGGTGTTCTTCCGGGGATTTAGAAAAGATAAGTATATCGTCCAAATATCCGTAAGTGAAGTCTAGGCCTTGAAAAACTTCATCGATAAATCTTTGGAAAGTTTGTGCAGCGTTCCTTAATCCAAAAATCATGAATGGGAACTCATACAGTCCGAATGGGGTAATTATTGCAGTCTTATCTATATCAGCACTGTCCACAGGTATCTGGTTATATGCCTTTATAAGATCAATTTTAGAGTATATTTGTGTTCCAGCAAGTTGATGAGAAAAATCTTGTAAGTGGCGAATGGGATATCTGTCCGGGATGGTTCTGGCGTCTAAGGCTCTGTAATCGCCGCATGGTCGCCAACCATCATCTTTTTTACGAGCGAGATGGAGTGGCGACGACCACGAACTTTCTGAACGACGAGCTGTGCCATTTGCGAGCATTTCATCAAATTCTTTCTTTGCTAGGAGCAATCTATCAGGAGCTAGTCTGCGGGCGCGAGCAGAAACTGGTGGTCCTGGAGTGGTTCTGATATAGTGTTTGGTGTTGTGCTTTGGTTCAGTTGGAGTACGGGCTGGTTTAGTTATCTCTGGAAATTTACGTAACAGCTCATGGTATACTGTGGATCCACTTATCGATTTGATTACTTCGGCTTTGTCAGGCATTTGGTCAGAATGAGGAGTATTGATGGAGAGTTTAGTAAGATCGTCGATAAGGCGATGATTTCTGCAGTCAACTAATAAGTGAAAGTGGCTTAGAAAGTCAACTCCAATGATGGGCCTTGAAACATCTGCGACAACGAATCTCCATGTGAAGTCTCGCCGAAGTCCCAGGTTCAGATGAAGTGTGATGAACCCGTATGTGTTGATGACTGTATTGTTAGCTGCGTAAAGCTGATATTCAGTCTTGTTGAATGGTCCTCTTGCCAAAGATTTCGGGAACACACATAGGTCAGCTCCGGTATCAACAAGGAACTTAATCTTGGTATTCTTTTCAGTGACGAAGAGGCGGCCATTACATGTAAGGCAGTCGTTTGCCGCCACTAATGACTGCCTTGGAAGTTTTCCGGTGGAAATTGACAGGGTTTGGTACATTTCTCTGCTCGGTTTTTGAATCTACGGTGGTACCAACAAATACCACTCGTGTCACGGGATTTAGATCGAGAACGGGAGCGTGAGTTAAAGCGACGGCGGAATACTGGCCTACTTCTTTCCATTTTGAGGTTGCGTATTTCTTTTGAAAGTTGGGCGATTTGAAGTGCCATGGCTTCCATTGCACCAACCGGCTGTTGTGGTGAAAAGCGAGAAGGTGTACTGGAGCTCGGTTGTATATCTGGTTGTTTCATTTCGGCTACGATACTAGCGGATGGTGCAGTTATAGCGTGTATTTCGTCGGCCAACGTTGCAAGTTTTTCTACATTTAAATCTTGGTGAGATGCTATGATTGGTTGCAACTCCTTCGGTAGCCTACTTGCCCAAATAGTGCGCACAAAAGTTCCTGGTACCTCAGGGCCAGCAAGGTTCATTAAATGACGTAAATATTGTGAGGGTTTTCTGTTTCCCATTTCTTCTAGCTCTAGAAATTGTCTCACCTTTTGCTCTTTGGTTGCAGATAGACGGCAGATGACTTCTCTTCTAAGAGTTTCATACATGTCCTTCTCAGGTGGGTTTGTTATTAGGTCAGCTACTTCTAAAGCGTATTGATGTTCTAGTTGAAATAAAATTTCGTGCTGTCACTTTTTACGCCGGATAGAATAAATTGGCCATCTAATTGAGAAAACCACAGCGCTGGACTATTAGGGTAGAAGGGTGGTACCTTTACACCAACACGAAACAGTTCCGGCAAATTTTCAGTTGCTTCCTTATGCGCCATACCCGTTGCGGTACTTGAGGTTCCAGGAACGTCGCCGATGTTTTGCTCCGCGTTCGATTTTGAATCTTGAGACATCGTAATCGACTATTCACCGTACACAATACACAACAAGGTTGCTTGTTCTTTGTCGAGAGTCACCAATGAAGGAATAAGGAAAATAATAACACAAGTGCATCCGTTCTATGCCCGAGTTCGACTGAATGCGAGCGGGCGCGCTCCGCCAATAGACTCCTGCGCCGAGCGATAAGACGCTCCAGAAAGAGTTGAACGCAAGTGACTTTTAGCGAAGTGCCAATATTTATTTATTTTTAATTTTAAGTTTACATTTTATTATAATTTGCACAGGTAAGTAAATAAAGGTTTTATTATTACAAATATAGTTAAGTAAGTTTTTATTTTACAGGTTTTACGCCACACTAGATATCACAGCGCCAAGTTCCAGGTTTGCGTCCACGCGGCGGCAATACTTACTTTTCGCTTTCTTTAAAATATAAGCATCGCTCACTCAAGTAGGACTTAGGAGAGAGACGGACGTCGAACGCTGCCGAACGCAAAGGCCGATTGTGCTTCCTTGTCGCTCGTTCCGCGCTCTCGCTTGCACTTCAAGCCTTATATGGAACGCCTCAGAGCGAGGTAACGACGCATGAACTGTCATGTTTTTCGGGCGCGCACCCCATATCGAATTATAAGACGTTATCACGTCAAAAAAAAAAGGTAGGGTAGGGCGCCGCGCCGCGATAAAATATTGTGACGTGTAACTGTGCCCAGGCTGAAAAAGATTGGCAACCCCTGCTCTAGTCACTTCTTTTTCTAAGTGCGTCGCTACTGCGCATCGAGCACAGTAATTTCTTAACGGATGTGTAGATTTTGATCTAGTTTTTTGTTTAAATGCTCCTTGATCAAGAATGTTTTGTGTACTTAAAAAATATTCTTATATCGTTTATTACTGTAGCAAAATTTCGGAAGCTATTAATTTTATTATTTTTTTGTGTACTTACGTTTCTTTCATCGCACATTTTTAGTTAAATAATATTTTGATTCAAAGCAGTTCTTGGGCTAAAGTTTGATAGGACTTCCTCTCGATAAAGTAGCTCGAACAACATAAAACACGCATAACAATCGGATATCTGTCGAATAACAGTTGTAAAGGGGACGTTACACCCGTAATAATTAGTCACGTTATGTGACGGAGCTCAAGTTTTGACAATGGGCTGATAAGACGCAAGTGCGAGCGATAAATCTGGCGGCTTAGTTGCCCCCGACACTGACAGCCTAAGTCCGCCACTGAGAGCGTGTGGTTTATTACGGTCGCATAATAAACTTGTGATATGTTTGACAGTCCACAACGGCCCGCCATACGGTTATGGAGACAATAATTCTGCATCTTACAAAGATAACAATGTACAGAGAAATTGATTCATACGCCGATGGCTGGCCTATTTGGTCAAGTTATGTCCTTTGAATGTTAGTCGTGATCTGTAAAATGGAGCTTGTCATGACTCGATAGGTATGCCACCTGCCTACGTATGACATATTTTTCTAATAATACAATCGTCTGAATCCGAATTTATCTGAAAAAAATAAAAAACTAAACGATCTGTGCCCAAGTTGTTGAGAATAGCATTTATTATCAAATATATCTATATCGATGCAGTAGTTTTTACGTGATGCGTGAAAATGGACGCATCGACTATAATATGCCTTCATTATGCTATGCCGACGTACGAGTGTCGAGTACCACTGCACAAATAGCATGTAAAGAGTCTAAAACACAAAATATATTTTTTTAATTCACAGTCAACCCCGAAAAAAATTAAAAAGGCATAAAAACTGCTTGTAATAATGCTGTTATCTATAAATAATATAATATCCTTTACACAAACAAAGGCTTTATTATTCAAATTTTCATGAAACAGCTTTTTTGACCCACAAAGTCTGTCAGCTATTGCTAAAATAATGTTTCTTGGTACAGGAAAATGGCGCTGCACTAGCTTTGAGCACAAAACGTCATTGAAGAGCTGCACAAAGCCGAATTTGACGAGCTAAGAGCACTCATTTGCGATTTAAGTGTTATATCAGGGGGTTCATCTTTGACAAAGATAGAACGATATTGTGCTTTTGAACGTACACTGTAGAGTGTAGAGCACGTTGAAGATTTTCAACTATATTGAACTAGGATGCCCCAGTTTTATAGATAACCTAGTTTATAAGAATGTAAGAATGTAAGAATTTTTGCGTCCACCCGCTTTATTACTCTATGTCGAATTCACTTGTAAACAATGACAATAAATTTGCTACTAGTAATGTATTAATTGTACTGCTTATTGTGTTTGTTATGTATCTTATATGCTTAGATATTTTGTTCAATTTTACACTCAGCAAATGGTACAAGGATTTGTATTTGTCCAATTATTTTATCATTATAAATATTATTTATGTTGCGGTTACATCAGTCATAATATTAAAATACTTTTTACAAGGGTAAACATATTAAGTTTTATAATAATTGATTCTCCTTATTTAGCTATATTGTTATATTTTATTACTAATTTATTTTTGTTATTTGCATCATGACCACTAAACTAAGCATTTTTTACCAGAATGCTAGAGGCTTACGTTCTAAAACAGATTTATTTAAAAGAAATGTATGCCTCAACTCGTACGATATTATATCTATTACGGAGACCTGGCTGTTAGAGGGTATATTGGACGAGGAATTATTTGATAATAGGTATGTTGTTTGGCGACGGGATAGAGATTACTCTCTAACCAAACAATTATATGGGGGTGGTGTCCTATTAGCCGTACGCCGTGAGATTGAAACTACTGGCCGTCCTGAATGGCATACCACTGCTGAAGACCTTTGGGTGTCCATAACTACTCGAGATAGATCTTTTAATACAATTCACTTGGGTGTTCTCTATCTATGCAAACAAAATGAAGGAAATAGTTCGAAGGTCCAGCTTGAAACTTTTTCTAATAACCTCTTCAATATAATTAACATTTTTCCAAATGATACCGTTATAATTTCAGGAGATTTTAACCTCCCGTTTATTGACTGGGACGATCAGGGGGGGCACCATATTATTATACCAGGTAGGTCACTTAATACGAGCCACATTAACTTCATTGATACCCTGGCCCAGTGTGATCTCAAACAACGCAGCCAAATTCGTAATAACAACAACCGACTCTTGGATTTAGTTTTCTCTAACTGCGAATTGACTGTTACTGCTTGTGAGGACCCATTGGTCCCGGATGACTTACCGCACCACCGGTCTCTATGTATTGAGCTTACGCAGGGTGTGGAATGTAATCTGGAATCAAAAACCCGTGTAAAATATTTTTACAATCGTGGTAAGTTTGACCTAATTCGCTCTTCTCTAAATAAAGTGGATTGGTATGAATGCCTCAACGGCAAGAGTTTGGATGATGCTATTAAACATTTTTATGATATTATTTATGACCTTCGGAACACCCATATACCACATAAGATTATCTCTCCGAGCAGTTACCCACCGTGGTATGATTCGGCTCTTAAGAAAGTCCTAAGAGAGAAACACAAATATCACCGTAAATTTAAACTCTATGGGAATCACGGTGACTACATTGCATTCTCTCTACTTAGGAGCAGAGCTAAATCATTGGAACGCGCGTGCTACGATTCTTATATACGTAACATGGAGAACTCTTTAGTTAAAAACCCTAAACTCTTCTGGAATTTTATAAAAGGTAACCGCAAAACTCCGTCCATGTTTCCTTCTACGATGCGCTACGAAGGGCAGATAGCAAATGATGGCGAGAAAATTTGCAATTTATTTGCAACTTACTTTCAAGCTAACTATCTGGATTCCCATGCCACGCCTAATGGCTCACATACTGAAGAGCACACTTTGCATCATAACTCTATAGGGGACATAAGGATAGATCATGACGATTTACTTAAGCTTCTAAAGTCGGTTGACTTACATAAGGGTGCTGGGCCAGATGATATTCCACCTCTACTAATTGTTGAGTGCGCCTCTAGTTTGGTTATTCCCCTCGCCATACTCTTTTCGAGATCATTAAAGGAAGGATATGTGCCAGGTATTTGGAAGACAGCGTTTATAACACCTGTTCATGAAGGAGGAGACAAGGGAAATGTCCAAAACTATAGGCCCATATCAAAACTATGTATTTTCGCTAAACTTTTTGAAAGTATTGTACATAGACAAGTTTTTTCCGCTCTTAAGGGCTGGTTTATACAAGAACAGCATGGGTTTTTAAAGGGGCGCTCAACAACCTCTAATCTTCTTCTGACTTACGACCACGTCAGTTCGGGCATGGACTCAGGTGTACAGGTGGATTTGATATTCACCGACTTTAGCAAGGCCTTTGATCGTATTGATCACTGCATCCTGCTCAAAAAGTTAGCTCATGCGGGTATACATGGAAACCTTCTTCGATGGTTCTCATCGTATATTTGTAATAGGTCCCAAGCCGTGGCTATTAACGGATTCACTTCTAGGTGGATATTCGTACCATCTGGTGTTCCTCAGGGCTCCTTGTTGGGACCTTTACTATTTGCTATATTCGTCAATGACATTTCCTCATGTTTTCGTCACTCTCATTTCTTTTTGTACGCCGATGATACAAAAATATTGAAAAATATAGCTTCGCTTAGTGACTGTCATCTTTTACAAGAAGACTTAAATAGATTTAGTGACTACTGTGTACTTAATAAGTTGGATCTTAATGTATCGAAATGTTTTGTCGTCAACTTTAGTCGTAAATTAAATTCAATTACACATGATTATGAACTTCAGAATAAGGTCCTTGATATCAAGAAATCTATAAGAGATCTTGGAGTAATTGTTGACTCAAAATTGATCTTTCATGAGCACATTGACTACATTATTAATAAAGCCTCAAAAGCCCTTGGATTTGTTATTAGGTCGTGTAAAAATTTTCAATCTGTCAAAGTAGTTAAAATCCTTTATTGTGCGTATGTTCGAAGTATCTTAGAGTATTGTTCTGAGTTGTGGAACCCTGCTTATAACGTATATATTGATAGAATTGAATCCATACAAAAACGGTTTCTCCGATTTATTCAATTTAAATGCAACCATTTTCTAAGTGATTATGATGCAAGGTGCAAAAAGTTCCACTTTCTTCCTTTGTACCACCGGAGACATATAGCTGACCTAACTTATACATGTAAAGTCCTAAATAATAAAATAGATTCACCTGATTTACTTAACAGATTTAATATTAATATTCCACGTAGAAATGCTCGTTATTTTATGCCCCTTTATGTTCCACCTTACAATACGTACTACCGTAGAAATTCTTTTATACTTAGGTCTAGTTCATTTTTTAACAGATTTTTAATTGCCCATCCACTCGAAGACATGTTCTCCCTAAAACCAAACCAAATTAGAAAAACTATGACTGATATGTTTTTTAACTAAAATAAACATAATTTTCTATATTGCATTACTTCTAATGAATTTCTATTGTAATAATGAAATTTAAATGATTGTGCCATCTGCTGAGTGTAAATTTAAAATTTAAATTTAAATTTAAATTTATTTATTTATTTAAGTACTGTTAGCTTCATTATCTCACAATTTTAAATCCCTCACCCATTTCTTGTGATTTAATAAAATTAACATAATATTTTGTAGTTTGCCTAAAATAATTTATACTTTAAATAATTTTGAGATTTCCATAAGTCATGTGTTATGTGTCTTGTCAGGACTTTGTTAATTTTAGTTCAAATTTATTATTTATTTACTAGTGAAAACTTATTATTGGCATGTCGTTACTTAATATGTATTATCACTGTTATAGTTAAATGCTGTTAGTTTTCCTAATAAAATAAAATAAAATAAATAAAATATTTTTCAAATAATACTTGATATGGCTTGTACACACTTAACAGTAAAAATATATTTTACTAGCACTACGTGGATCCTACTTCGAGTGAAAAGTACAGCATATCAGCCTGCCTCTAATACTTTTTTAGACGCCTTATCTGTTGTACTTTAATCCCACCAAAAACATAAATGTAAAAAGGAAAAGCCAAGTTCAATACAAACATTATGCTTGTCTATGGACTTCGCCGTAAAAAGAATGGAGATCTAAATGAGTGCCAAGTTCTATGGAAAATTTAAATATGTATGTATTTAAAGGAACCAAATAACATTAAGAACAAACAATAAAGTCTATTTCTTTGCTTTATTGAATATTTATAACAACTGTTGTTATTTAAATAATGTGATCTTAAAGTAGATTATATTTAACTTGGCCAGTTTTCATTACATCAGTCATTTCATAAAGTTATTGAACATTTTAAATCTGATAAAAACTGGCCAAGTCAAATAGTCACGCTACCGCGTGTCTAGATGTTCTGCAATAAAAAAGAATGTTGCAATTGCAAATCTTTGATGGACCCTTATCAAAGTAAAGAGGTAAACCACGCCAGCCCACCACTGTTAATATCTAGGTACCATCGAAGAAATTGATTCCTATGCAGTAGTTGACAGACAAACGTCATTTGGTCGGATCATGTCAATTCAATGTTAAATGAATTGTGATCTATCGTTTGGGTTTGACGTAACGCGACCAAACTACGTAGGTTGCCCATCTGCCTAGGAATTAACTTCTCTGATAGTACATAATTTGTTGATTCCTGAATTACACTTATAAGTCACTACCCAAGGCTTGACAGTCGACACACAGAATGACATTATCATAAAGGCTCATCATTAACCTTCCTGTCACCCAAAAAAAAAACTAACGTCAAAACAAAGAGTACGTAGAGAGCTTACTTCTATAATACTTGTCCAGGGACTTGATCTCCTGGGTCCTGTACTCTGCGACGCGGGGCGAGGCGGGCGCGGCGCTCCACTGCTCCTCCATTGACATGATGAAGCCCCGGATCCGTTTCTTGTGGAACGTGAAGAAGATCTGCAGGCAGACCCCTGGGAGAAATAAAAAAATAAAGAAAAATGTTTTATTTCTGAACTAGATGACCCCCACCAGAATTAGTATATCGCTCGGGAACCGTACATAAAGTAGGTATCCAATGTCCTTTCTCGGGACTCAAAGTATCTCCATACCTAATTTCAGCAAAATCAGTCTAGTGGCTTGGGCGTGAAGAGGTAACAGAGAGACAGACAAATAGACACACTTTTGCATTTATAATATTAGTATGGATAACTTTGATACAAATGTTTTTAGAATTGTCCAACTTGTTGGAACAGGCGTGTGATTTTAGAATAAGCACTTTTAATAGTAATAGGCGTTTCGCAGCCCGCAGGCGTCGTTATAAGTATTTTATTTCTGTAGAAAAGCTTACAGTTATGCAATAACATTATTAGTAATAGATCAACACGAGTCGGCGCATGAGTACCGAAAACTATTCCACCTCAATTTTTTATGTGATCCTCTTCAAATTGCCCTCCTGATGATATAAATGCATGTTGCCATGGTGCAACCCGGTGCCATGTTGTTTAAACAAACATTGTTTAAACAATTACAAGGAATTGTTATTTTTCAACCGGACAAATTTTTTTTATATTCTTTATGGAAATACCAATAAAAAAGGATCTATGACTTTTTACGATAAAGTTAATATTTTTAAAGATATGAATTTTTTAAGGTTCGAAAAATCTCAGATTTGGGTACATTCGACCCATGAAAAATATCGCTGGCCCGGGCAACAAAGCGGTAAACGCTGGTTACGCCCTTTTTAATGTTATTTGATTTTTGGCTTCTCTGAGTATTAGTCTATCACCCCTATTTATTTCATATTTTTAAAATAACATTTTGGGTATACTAAATGACAACAGTTTTATGGAATGGAAAATTCTCTTAGGACTAAAACTGTATTCTTGCATTACTCTATGAAACATAACTAAAAAAACCGGTGAAGATACGTTACAGCTAAGTTTTCGCTGTAAGATTCCCCAGAAGAAGGGAGTAATCGGCTGGTACGCTCGAAATCTAAAGCGAAACATACGTCGTATTATGTTCTTACACTTGTAAATCTCAAGCGGTTTGGTGTTTTTATAAAGTCAGTAAGCAATGTTGCAATTGAATCGCTTATTAGTTGTATTATACATTTTTTCAATTATTTCAATAAATTTAAACACTGTTACAATTGTCTTGATATGGTTAAATAGGTAAAAAAATTAACTTTCATATGTTACTTCAAACGCTTGTTTTGGACCACATTACGCTGCACTATAAACAAATTAGCTTATTTTGTCTCTCCTGAACAAAATGATTTTTGATATTACGCCTTTATTGCCCGGGGCCAGCGATATATTTAAAAAAATAATAATGTCTAAGTAATATATATTTTTAAATTATCTATACAATAGTTAATAATATCGTTAGCAGATATTAAAAAAAAATCATTGTTTATATATTTTTTTATCTTAGCAAAAGTAGACAAAAATTGTGTTTTTTTGTATGGGAGAATTCCCCCCCCCCCCCCCCCCCCCCTTAAACATTTACTTTATTTTAATTTTATTATTAATTATTAAAGTACAAATATAATTAAGGATTTTGTGAAATTTTCAAGTGCCTAGCTGTTACTATTATTGATTACGAGCAAAAAAGGCCAAAAAAATCACGTTTCTTGTATGGGAGCCCGCCTTAAATATTATACTTTATTTTTAACCGACTTCCAAAAAACGAGGAGGTTATATGTTCGGCTGTGGATTTTTTTTTTTTTTTTGTATGTTCAACGATTACTCCGCCGTTTGCGAACCGATTTTCGAAATTTTTGTTGTGTTGTATTAGGTTTCACTCCAATTTGGTACCATGTTCAGAAAAGTGGTAACCTGATGATGGGATCCATGAGTAATCGAGGGAACTCCTCGAAATTTATATGGAAACATATGGTGATTTTGGTTTTATGAGAAGCATCCTAAGCATATGCTACCAAAACGCAAGATTTTGCACCGAGGTATACTATGGTTCCGAAGCTACTAAGAGAACTCCGGATTCCTTATAGATACAAGTTTGGGAGTTTAGGCGCTGTTTTAAGAACTGAAAGCATATGCTACTATGCAAATTACATTCATCATCATCATCATCATTACCACGTCAGGGTCACCAATGTCACCAAATTCAACCTTATCTCCAGAGCATAAGACACACATTTGACATTACTCCTGAGAAGTTAAAGTTGCTTCGATAATGTAACATTCTGTTCCACTTCGCCGAGATATTCTGGAAAACAACCTAATTTCAACCTTTTGCATTGCGTTTAGCGTTCATAGTATAATAACGCATCGCATCGCATATCTGTCAGGGCTGTCAAGCAAGCGCGCGGCGGCGCGGGCGCGGGCCGGGTACAATGCACAGAATACAAATTACTCACGAAGGTACTATGTGCGTTGCGTGTGCTTGTCGCACATGTCGAACGAGTGTCAGCCTATTGAAACTAGTCCGGTGACCGGCTACTTAGCACGTCACACGTGTTCACTTCGATTTTTTTAAATGATTGTTTAAAATTATCTGCAGGCTGCAGCTGATATTATAATATTTTGTAAGTGTGACTGTAATAAGATACGTAGAATAATATACACGTGTATTATTCTACGTATAGTACGCGTTTGCTTACTAGGTAACTAAAAAGAGTGAAATTATTATTTTTAACAAAAAATTAAAACCGACTTCCAAGGTAAAACAATAATAACATCCTTATAATATGAATTAAAAAGTATTAAATAATTATTCCTATCTAATAGTGCCTTTTTACGAATTCGGCTAAAACTCAACTATTTCTGTACTCAATCTTCATAATTTTGAAGTCGGTGCCAGTTCCAAAAGTTTCAAATATTCTGTCAGAGAACAGAAGATTCATCTGGTACCGACTTCAAAATGATGAAGATTGAGTAGGTACAGAAATAGTTGAGTTTTAGCCGAATTCGTAAAAAGGCACTATTAGATAGGAATAATTATTTAATACTTTTTAGTTCATATTATAAGGATGTTATTATTGTTTTACCTTGGAAGTCGGTTTTAATTTTTTGTTAAAAATAATATTTTTAGTATTTGTTGTTATAGCGGCAACAGACATACACAATCTGTGAAAATTTCAGAAATCTAGCTATAGCGGTTTTTAAGATACTATCTGTCCGTTTGTCTGTATGTCTCCAGGCTGTATCTCAAAAAACGCTATTTTTGCTCGTAATCAATAATGGTAACAACTAGGCACTTGAAAATTTCACAAAATCCTTAATTATATTTGTACTTTAATAATTAATAATTAAATTAAAATAAATTAAATGTATACAAAAAACACAATATTTTGTCTACTTTTGCTAAGATAAACAAAGATATAAACAATAAATTTATTTTAAATCGCTATTAACGATATTATTAACTATTGTATAGAGAATTAAAAAAATATACAATTAGATATTATTATTTTTTTAATATATTTTTCATGGGTCAAACAATTTGAGATTTTTAGAACCTATAAATTCATACCTTTAAAAATATTAACTTGATCGTGAAAAGTCATAGGACCTTATTTATATATTATATATAAAGAATATAAAAAAATTTGTCCGGTTAAAAAATTACAATTCCTTGCAATTGTTTAAACAATGTTTGTTTAAACAATATGGCACCGGGTTGCACCATGGCAACATGTATTATATATCATCAGGAGGGCAATTTGAAGAGGATCGCATAAAAACATTGAGGTGATAAATTAGAATTTTAAACTTTATAATTACGTAGCGAAGCGCGTACCGAGCCGCTACTTTACTTAAATTTATACCATATTATGTATAAGCATATTATGTACTATCTATATCTATACTTATTATAAAACAAAGTCGCTTTTTTCCCTCATGTCCCTTTGTTCCCTTTAATCTTTAAAACTACGTAACTGATTTTGATGATTCTTTCAGTGTTAGATAGCCCATTTATCGAGGATGGCTATAGGCTATATTTTATCACGCTAAGACTAGTAGGAGCGAAGAAATAGAGGAAAATGTGGAAGAAACGGGAAAAATTATTTGAAAGGGCTTTAGAACGCGCTAATCTCAGGAAGCACTGGCCCGATTTGAAAAATTCTTTCAGTGTTAGATAGCCCATTTATTGAGGAAGGCTATATGATATATTTTATCACGCTAAGACTAATAGGAGAATGTGGAAAAAGCGGGGGAAATTATTCGAAAGGGCTTATCTCGCGAACTACTGGAGCAATATTTATGTTATTTGGAACAGAATATAAGAAGTAGACCACGTGAAGGATCGCTATTGATTTTAATCATTTTTTCAGTGGCTATATATTTTATACCCGTGCGACGCCGGGGCGGGTCGCTAGTACATACATAAACGTAAATTTGTTTGACCGGGCAATTCCATTCCAATTTCAACGCAGATTAGAAACACGGTAACTAACATCGGTAAACGCATACTGCCACCGTTATCAGCGTTTCATTGACAGGTACCTTCAGTGATGTTGTAACAGAACGACAGATCCGCAGCCAGCAGCACCAGGTTTGCGCCGCCACGCACATCCATCACTATCACCAGCCAGTGGCAGGTGGCTGCCACGAGGTAGATGATGAGGAGGATGTGACACCAGATCCTCATCCTGTAGAATAAGAATCGTTTATCCATTTTTAGTACCAACAATATGAAGAAAACACAGAAATGTAATAAACTAGACGACGTCCGCTACTTTCTTGAGCCAAAATGCGTTTTGCGCGGAAGTCGTATATTTTTCCGGGATAAAAAAATTTCCCGAGGCTCAAAGTATATCCGTATCAAATTTTAACAAAATCATTTCAACGGTTTAGACATGAAGAGACAGACAGACAGATACACTTTCGCATTTCTAATATTAGTATGGATATGGATAACAAAAAAAAAAAGTGTACTGTAGGTACTGCGAATATTTCAGAAACCTATCTATAGCTCGGTTTCTTGAAATACACAACATGGAATATAGATATACGGACAGACAACGAAGTCTCAGTGATAACGGTTTTACGCTTTGGGTACGGAACCCTAAAAAGTATGGCATAACATGGCCACGAAAAGATCAATCAGGTATTCATAGTGTCAGTAGCTGTCCCTGGTCTTCCGTGATCACCTGTAGTAGATGCTGTTCCTCTCATCGAAGACATCCTGGCCAGTGGAGTGGAGGTATTTGACGATGGTGATGTACGGCTTGAAGAACTCCGCGTCGTATTGCGATAAGTCCGTCATGGTGAATGAATGTGATGATTTCGCACCACTTTTATATGCTATGAGCTACGAAGGTTGGATGAGGCTAAAAGCTCTTACCAATAGATAAAGTTTGAGCTTATCCAGTAAATGGGTTCGCTTGATTTTGGATCATATTTTGAATGATTTATTCGTTGGTTCGTAGCGGCGCTGTGCACATTTTTTTAAGGGAAAAAAATGAAAAAGTTTAAGACTGAGGGAGAGCCTCCACCAGCGCCGTGTAGGAAAGAAAGTGAAATCCCTCTCTCTATATTGTGTGTAGTTAAAATGTTTGCTTACTACCCTCTGTGTTTTTTCACTTCTGCCAACACTTCGGTTTTTAAATTATATAAATATTACAATTGGCATTACTAGCATTAAGTAATATAGCGTGTAACGTATCGTCACGCGAATGCAATTCATTTGCTGTACTTAAACTACATGGCAATAATTTACCTCCATGACGGCTCATTGGTTTTTAATTACGAAATGGTAGACCAGCACCTACATGTTCCCGTTTTTACCTCGTTCCCTGTGAAGCATTATTTATAAAAGGTGCGTGCATTATGTGGAGCCGTAAGTTTTGGGCTGCATTTTTCATTTTTAAGTCCTAGTATACGATAGGCACTAATGCATTAAAATGCAACCTAGCCCGCTGCGGCTAAATAATATTATGTGCACACTGCACGTACCTTAAAAATGTAAATGTAAAAAAATCGGCCAAGTACGAGTTGTACTCGCGCACGAAGGGTTCTGTACCACTTCAGAGCAAAAATAGGCTAAAAATTGTGTTTTATTTAAATTTTATATGTATTTTATTTAATGTAATTTATTTAAATTTTATTATTAATTATTTAAGTAAAATACAATTAAGTATTTTGTGGACATTTCAATTGCCTATGTGTTGCCGTTATTGATTAATAGCAAAAATTCACCTTTGTTGTATGGGCGCCCCCCTTAAATATTTAATTTATTTTGTTTTTAGTATTTGTTGTAATAGCGGCAACAGATATACACAATCTGTAAAAATTTCAGAAGTCTAGTTATAGCGGTTCTTGAGATACAGCCTGGTGACAGACAGACGGACAGACATCGAAGTCTTAGTAATAGGGTCCCGTTTTTACCCTTTGGGTACATAAATTAAAAACGTAATACATTTTAAATCACAAAATAGACACAAACAGTACCATAGCTTAGCAGTGTCCTTCATAAAGCTGTCTTAATATATTCGTGGAATGATGAAATATTTTTATGATTTCGAGACGTGATAATGCAATATTTTGTTCGGTAAAGTTCTCTACAATCATGGCTGTAAAATGTTCGTGTGCCTGAGTAGTCTAGTGTACAAAATATGTTTTTTTAACAGGCATTTGGCCCATAGCACATTATTGCCTCTGTAACTTCCGTGATCCATTTCTACACAGGAAGTGTATTTGCTTCGTGCCTCTACGAAGATATTCTACCGTAAAATATTGTACTGTGTTCAAATTGAGACGAATGTAAAGGCTTGTTTGATAAGAGCCTTTGTGAGTTAATAAATAAATGGCGCACACGTTCAGACTGTTTACGGGGCACATGTCCCCCGTCTCGTTCCTGTACCCCTGTCCCGCTGTCCCGCCAAAGTCCGCTGATGTACGTGACAGATTCATTCGACTTATTACGCTCACAATATTTGTCTACCTAATAGAGTCTTTGTTTGGGACATCGTATTTATTGATATAAGTGAGTTTTTTGACTATTTCCAGGAAATTATGGAACTTTTATGTACAAAGATATTAATGTTAGACACATGTACCCAACCCTAAATTATATAACATAAGACGATCCTGATAGTAGGGGAGGGGAAGGGGCTAATTTCGTAGTCACTCGAGCGCCATGGAGATCTAGTAGGTTTTTTACATTAAGTAAAACTGATAAAAAAATAATAAGAGCATTTTTTATTTTAGCGGTGGGTTCAGAAACTGCGACCATTTAAAAGTTTTGAAAAAGAAAATATATTCAGAAAATTGCTTATTTCGGTCAGCTGTTATTATTATATTTTAGACAACAAGGACTAAATCATTTAGTTTAGTGCAAAATAAAATATCTGTGAAGTTTAGTTATGAAAATATGAAGGTTTACTTTTTTATATTTTAAAATGTTCCTACAGGCTTACCTTATCTTTGAATCGTCAGTGCTTTTATGGAAACTTCTTTGGGGTATACTAAGCACTAATCTAATCTATCTTAATCTGACAGATCGGATGACATTTCATTATTAAAAATATTTTTTTTTAACTCACCACGTGAGAAATCTGATTTCTATACCATGATAACTAGACACATGTCGGAAGCCTATACAACCTCAATCTAGCTACTCCCGAAATCCCCTCTTCCCCTCCTCTACTATGAATTACGCTTTCGAAGTTTCTGAGATCGGCGCAACTCCCAAACGTCAACGTCAGACTATATCTGAAATTAAACAGTGAAATGAACAGTGGGCTACGACCTTAACGAGCATAGTATAAGCTAGAAATGTCAAATATATAACGGTAAGTATACTGTTATAAATTTTACTATATTTCCTTCCTATCTCGGCCATTTGCAGCAGAGTTATCAAGCTAAGCGAGCGAGACTATCATTACACTCATTTCCATACTTCCCATATTTAATCTCCCATCGGCTCGGCGCGGGCCCGCCTTTGTAAAGTATCTCAAATATTAATGACCCTCAAGAATTACGTAGTCTGGAGAGCTTTATAACTTTAATTCTGCGCCCCAAATAAAAGCAATGACATCGAGTTCCTTTCTGAAATCTGAAACAATTTTATAAGCTTGTCGCTTCGACTTTCATGTAACTGTGCATCTTTGTAATTTTTAGACTGTTTGTTTTTAGAGATTCGTTTCGCTGGATACGAGCTCCATACAAAAAATGTCCCATTTTGTTTGCTATTTTAGTTTTGTAGATAATAATAAAATAAACAGGTGTACCGAGTATTATGATCTCATTAGAAAACATATTTTGTAAAAGTGTCCATCCTGAAAAAGCCTCCTCCATTTTTTAAATCTTAAATATTTTTCTGTTATTTTCTAGATTATAATGTTATATGCTATATTATCAGATATTAGCGATCCAAAGCACGTATCATACGATTTAAAATGCACGTAAACATTAGCTGCCCCTGAAGTTGTAATACGGGGAATTACGAACGGCCATTCTGCGATTACAATATTCTGACTGGAGAGAAATATTGCATACAATATTAACATAACGTAGAATGGAACGAAATTAGAATTGTACTCCAATTCTAATATTTTGATGCAACATTAATTTGTATTTCAATCTTGAAATATCAACAATAATTTGATATTTAAAGAGAATACTATTTTTACTTTAAAAGGAAACGAACTGGATAAAATCAGGAAAAGAAACTACATGTTTGTACGCAAGCTATTTTTTTTTATGAAATAAGAGGGCAAACGAGCAAACGGGTCACCTGATGGAAAGCAACTTCCGTCGCCCATGGACACAAGCAGCATCAGAAGAGCTGCAGGTATGTTGCCGGCCTTTTAAGAGGGAATAGGGTAAGAGGGGAGGGTAAGGATGGGAAGGGAAGAGAATAGGGGAGGGTTGGGAAGGGAATAGGGTAGGGGATTGGGCCTCCGGTAAACTCACTCACTCGGCAAAACACAGCGCAAGCGCTGTTTCACGCCGGTTTTCTGTGAGAACGTGGTATTTCTCCGGTCGAGCCGGCCCAGTAGGGCCGAAGCGTGGCTCTCCCACGTATAAAATCATACAGGTAGATTTTAATAAAATTTGAATCAAACAACTGTTTTTAGATACAAAAGTATAATATTCATGTAGGTTTACGGACATTTGGGTACACTATCTAGACCGCATTGAGTAAGATCTTTGATTCTCTGATTTTCGTAAATCATACTTTCAAAACAGTAATTAATAACATAATTATAATCAAACTGCTAATTTTCCCTGATAATTACCGCCCTATTACTTGCAAAATGTAGTCCAAGAGCACGTCGCACGAGTTACGTCGTAAGTCGTAACCTAATCACGTATCAAAGGCACAAACAAAATCGATTCCATGTTAAATAGAACAATTTGCTCGTTAGCCGAGAGTCCCCGCGAGTCCCCTCGAGTCCCCGGCGAGTCCCCGGATATAATACAGAAAGAGTTTAGGAAATTGAAAATTGTGGCGCGGAATAACGCCATTACTGAGGAAATGAAGAACGTGAGGCGAGAATTCTCCGACACGAGCTCACCTGTGCATTAGCGTGCATTACTCTGTGCAAAAAATGTAATGACAACGTGTCGACAGTGTTAATGCTGCTTTGATTTAATGCGTTTTTGTTGCATGTTTTAATGCATGTTATTGCATTTGCAATGTTTTCATTTGATGAATTTTTATTGCTGTTTTGAATATGCCTTCTAATTTAGCTGCATGTTATTAATGCACTTAGCGCGGTTCGTCTTTGTGGTGTGCTAAATAAAAAATGAATGCGGACTCCGCTGAAATGTTAGCATGTTTGTAATGCTTTCAAAATACAATGAAACATCAATGAAATAATCATAATAATACTTTGGCAGCGTAACACAAACAACTATTATGCTTTGATATGAATCATTTCGCACGCACGTTTGCTTTATGTTAACGAAAATTTTGATTAGAACTTAAACCAAAAATTTTCTCTATTATAAATTAATCCTGAAACAAGATTTTACAAACCAACATCTAAAAATTATTGCCATCTTTACAAAAATAAACAATTATTAGCTGAGAGAAGCTCAAATGTGTACGGACATTTTCAAAGCTTTTTTAACCTATTCAACGTTGGAACAAAAACAAAGACGTTGTATTTTTAGCGCTGCATTAAAGATTGCGAGTACTTTAAATTGCTAAATGTTGGAGTAGTTCTTTCGGTTTTTGAATTGCCAATTGTATTTGACGCAAAACGGCTCAAATTCTTAAAAGCTTTGAGTGCCGACATCGCAGTATAACAGGCCAACAACAGGTTTTATAAATAATCATAATAATGAAGACGTGACTGGAAGAATCGAACAAGTAACATTTCGTAACATACGAACAATACCTTATTTTTTCCCTAATTATTTTAATAAAACTTGTACTTATCTACTTCCTAACCTAGCTAATATATCTGGCTGTACATATAATTCATAGATTTTCTATTTCAAATATTTTTTTCCGGCCCTAATGCCTCCATTTAAACAAAAAAACGGGAAGTTATTTAATGTTACTTACCTTATTCTTCCACTCACGTCTTGAATTATGATATTATGTCTCAACAAAGTTTACAAATAAGCGTTGGAAAGTGCGATAGTGCTCAGGCGGCGTCCCTAGGCTGGTTGTATTGTGGACAATACACCGAGTGGTAGGCATAAAACACGCGGCCCTTGGCGAGTGACGGACACCTGGTTCAGTAGTACAGAGCGTAACCCTTGACTGTCCTTGGATGTCGTATTTTAGATCTTCTTGTTTGTGAGGTTGTTTTCAAATCGGGTTAGGACTTTGCAAGCTACTCACCTGATTTTCCGACAGGAAAATTGATCCATGCGTCGGACGCGCATGTTAAAAGTCCTACCTGGACCTGCAGATATCTGGCCGGCCATACCGGTCATCTATCCCACTGTGCCACGATGAAGAAAGAACACTTTTGTGTACTGCACACACTATAAATCCCTCCTACATAGTTACTAGTTAGCCTGGTTTTAATAACACCAACTACTGTAACCGAATCTTCTAGGAGGCATTTGTATCATACAGCGCTTTATTGCTACGCTACGAAAATATTAGCAACAAAATAGTACGTTTAAGAAGTAAGATGATTTGTGATTTGTGTAAACATGTCGAACATAATGCCACGTATAAATTGATGTTGTCGATAGCAGGAGAACGTAAATATTCCCCGACAAAACGCCCGACGTTTTCTTTATAAAATGTACGATGTGCGTTCGCGTCACAATTTATTTTTATCGATATTATTTTCATTACGAAAATTTGTGTTATAGTTGTAATTCGATCTTTCTTCTTTAGGAATAAATTGAATGTGACATGGTTGATGGTGTGTAGAAGACCGACTGGGTATGTGATCTGCTACATTGTGTTAAGTTGGGCAGAATAAAATAAAAACATGTTTTAGTGTATGGACACCTGCATGTTCACAATATTTTAATTACATAATATTTTCCTCGACTTTCTATAAAAATTTATTTACAAAAACATTTAATCATAATAACAACAACTGTATTAATTTTTAACTCAGCAAAATTATTGTGAAAATTTTAATTGCAAACATTTCTGTGATCAAATATGCCAAAACAAAATACAACACGTTAGCATACTTCGCCTATATTATATCGCAAAGAAACTTTTAAAAATGTTATTATACAACGAGTGGTTTATTTCATCTCCAACAAACACAAAGTTTATCAATTAATTGTTTTGAATAAATTGGCAAACTTTTATCGTTTTTAATCGAAGGCCATCGTTAAGAGTATCGTTTTATACTTTAAAGTGTAATATTTAACCCTCCGTCGGCTACCGTGAAACTCTTAACGAGTGAAGTTTTTTCACGAGTGTAGCTCGTGGCCCGGCGCGCCTCGGCACAGACTAATGATATTATAGATAGAGAGAGTGCAAACAGCTGTCAATGTCTTTAGGACTTCTTTTTTTTATTCCTTTATTCGTGGTTGTAGCACAATGAACACAAAAAAAAACAAAATAACATTAATATTATGTTACCAACTGCAAATATTACATCAATAAGGGTGCGTTTCTACTGACGCGGAGCGGAGCGGAGCTTAGCGGTGCTTGAATTGACCAATCGTGCTATTCCACGGACGCGAAGCGGAGCGAAGATTTCGAGCATAGTAATTGGTCAATTCGGCACCGCTAAACTCCGCTCCGCGTCAGTAGAAACACGGCCTAAAGTCGTAATTCCAATTTCAAAAAATTGTACTTCAATACACTTATACAATTTATTTGACATTCGAGTCCGGGACAACCAATAAGACGAAGTATATATTCTTCTCTTTCAACCTTATGGGTTTTTGTTTAGCCTGTGAAACAAATAGCTGTTCACCGTCCAGCTTTCAGCATTACTTTCATGTCGTATCCTTCTCGAGAGTCTCTCCTAATGAGGAAACTTGCCATAATGGCCGCCAACAATTTTGTGACGGGAACAATCAATTTAAAAAGCTTTTCGCGGTCCCACTCAACTCCGGCTCACTTTTACGTTCACTTTCTTTTCAAATCTTGCAAAATGGATTATCGCCGATTCTTTTTTCTTTCACCCCTTGGCTCTATACAAAATTTTAATCCATTTTCGTGGCTTTGCAGATTTAAAGATAAGCAGCGGCGGCGCGGGCAGGCCGAATTCAAACGCCTTTTCATTTTTTGCGTATTAAGCTAATTTGAATTACGTTTTCAGTGGAAGAGCGTATTTTGTTATATTACCTGAAAAGTATTGAATAGATGAAGAGATAAAAAAATTTTAAGCCAAAAAATAATTAATAAAATACATGATTAATAGGAGGTACTGTATATGCATGTACCTGGATGTATGTTTTGTTATAGGTACCTTATAGCTACTTAAAATAATAAAAAGAAAAATATAGTTATCGAGCATCTATCAATTTGGCTATAGAATACAGATCTATAATACTTGTGTCTTTTATATCTAAAAAAATATTATCTATCGTATGGAAAAGCGATAAAGTCAAATACAAACTACGTATTCTAACTTTCGTTTATTTGAAATCTGGGTTTAATATTCCTATATGTCCGAAATTCAATCTCCGATATTCAAAATAAAACCGCCGTAATCATTCATCGTTATTCCTCAATCCTCATGTATATTGTATACCTACTCCAAAATCTATATAAAGCCTTTTGAACAGAAATATCCCTTCAATAAGTCCCGCGTTACACGTGTAGTTGCCATTTACGTAAATGACATTTATATTCGGTCAAGGTTATAAGTAAGTTCCAATCATAAAAGCCAATTAAAGTTATGTAAAAATTCTGATCCATTATCGAAAATAATTACCACAAATCACAATATAAATACGATACAGTAGCTCAACGATGTCTTTGAAATCGAACATAGCATACATAGCACGGTTACAAATAATTTCATTTAAGACGCTGATAACTGCCAATGACCTTGAGGATTCGCATATCTTGCATCACTCTCGCACCACTATCGATTTTCATGCGAGAGACAGAGAGATGTGATATGTTCAATCGGTAACGTGATCCACGTTACCGATTTACGTTTTACGTTTTACGTTTGTTACAGGAAAAAATAAATATTATGGAAAATCTAGATGTCAGAACCGAAAATCAAATCTTACAAGCTTTGGATTTTTGTAAAAGGTATCAAATAAATAAAAATTTTAAAGCATAGTTTGTGTATTATTTTAGTTACAACTGGAAGATGTGACTTTGGTATTTTTTTCATCCAGTAGGAGTACATTATTTTATTATTTAAAATAAAGAAGCTTTTCCAAGTATAACCAAAAATCAGATATATTTTTTTGTGCCAATTAATCAAACATATACGTCTAGATATTTATTTTGAAGTCGGTACCAGCTAATTTAATCGTGAGTTAATCAGTCAATGTCAGAATATAATATGAAATTTTTGGGACTGGTACCGACTTCAAAGTAATGAAGAATATAATATGTACAGAAATAGTTGAGATTTAGACGAATTCTGAAAAAGGCACTATTAAAGCGTAAGAATTATTTTATACTTTTTAGTTCATATTATTACTTATGGTTTTTACCTTGGAAGTCGGTTTTAATTTTTTGTTAAAAATAATAATTTCACTCTTTTTAGTTATTTACCGGTAAACCTATAAGCTTTCAGTTGTAGATATGTATATAGGATTTAAGTATGAAACTATCACAACTACTATACTCAGGCAGTTTTCAAAAAAGTTTTATGCTATGTCTCAAAAGCCATGAGCCATACCCTACTATAAATATTATGCATTACAGACCTGTTAATCTAATACGCACTCAACTGTCATGAAATGGCTACTATAACACGTCGTTATTTATTACTTATTGACTATAATATTATTACTGAATTATCATGAATAGAATTTGCATAGTAGCATACTTTCAGTTCTTAAAATAACGAAGAAACCCCCAAACTTTCATATGAAAACTTATTATCTGAGTTCACTACCACTTTACGGCCATTCTCCGGTTTGGCATTATTTGCCTCATTACCGTAACCATTTTTTTCTTCGTCGATTTGACTTAGACACAATGAAATATTAAAGAAAAGAAAGATACGAACACAATAATAAATGTGGTGTGAAACAGTTAGTTAAAGTTTTTTGGATAATGAGACTTAAAAATTTATGGGTACGGTAATTAGACAGATGTAGTGTTTTACGTAACGATACAACGACACAATTGACAAAAACTAGCTTAGGGCAACGTACGTAGGCCAAATTATGTAACATAAACATAATATACATAATAAAAATCTAATTTAAACATAATTGAAAAGTAGCGATTACGGTAATTAGACAAGTTTGTAACCAAAGCTACGGTAATTAGATACTAACGTGCTTTATCGGCGGCACACTAACATTAACGACGTGGGAACACTGATGGGCCATGGCACACACTAAGGAAATGCAACCCGTGCACTCGTTATGTGCCAAATCCTGATATTTTTGGATGGGCATCCAAAAACAGCAGGTGTTACGGTAATTAGGACTTTTGGTCGGACAAGCGATTATTTCATGATAACTATTTATAGGCTGGGCCTATTGAGTCGATATTTTGCAATGCGATAACCAATGTTTATAGGCGCTTAAAACCATGAATATATTAAATTAAATAGGTACGTTATAAAAATTACAAGCAAGTTTCGAGATCAAGTTGGCGTGGGGACACGTTACGGTAGTTAGAAAAACATGGTTTTTGAACACGACTTCAATTAAATTAGTCTGAATTACTTAAATTAGAAGCCTGTGTTTAAGTTTGTAGCTAGATACTGATGCTAACTACCGTTTAAAAATATTACATACTTGAATAAGATAATATTACAGAGTATACAAGCCCGGGACACGTAAATTTTGCTCTCCTGAGAATGGCCATTTAGAATTTCTTAAAGAACTCCAAGCTCCAAGCACCCTTGTGTATTATGCTTAGAGTTCATCAAGCAATGCTGAAATGTTCAAACGCCTATCAGCTGTAAAGGCTCTAGAGTTCTGGTTCAGTGACTTTCGTTGTATTATAAGACTTCCGCATGTAAACTCATCAGCTCAACATAATAAAATATGCTTTAACTACTTTAAGCTACAATAATAGAACTTATAATATACTAATTGTCCCGGTGAACTTCGTGTCACTTTGAAACCTTCGCTGGACTTCTATGAATATTTTAAGACTAAAATCAGCCCAATCCGTTCAGCTGTTTTCGAGTTTTAGCGCGACTAACACATTTGAAAATCCATTTTTATATATAAGATTTTGTCTCAATCAAGAAGTTTCCTACATACCTCATAGATCCCATGATCAAATTGTCAACTTGGTAACCGCAACACCAACTTTAAATGATTTACTTTGTAAAAACATTAGTAATAATTTTCAAAATCACTCGACAAAATCGAGTCTCGATCGAAAAGACTATGAAAAGTACCAATAGGGTCATAACTCATAACGTTGCATGGTGTGATGGTAGTGATGATTATGATGATGATGATGATGAATGTAATTTGCATAGTAGCATATGCTTACAGTTCTTAAACCATCGCCGAAAGTCCCAAACTTGTATCTATAAGGAATCCGGAGTTCTCTTAGCACCTTCGGAACCATAGCATGCCTTGGTGTGAAATCTTACTTTTTGGTAGCATATGCCTCGGATCCTTCACATAAAACCAAAATCACTATATGTTTCTATATAAATTTTGAGGAGTTCCCTCGATTACTCATGAATCCCATCATCAGATCTCCACTTTCGTGAATATGGTACCAAATTGGAAATGAACCCTATACGACAAAAGAAAAATTTTGAAAATCGGTTCACAAACGGCTAATCGTTGAACATACACAAATAAAAAAAATATCCACAGCCGAACATATAACCTCCTCGTTTTTTGGAAGTCGGTTAAAAACTGCACAACGATGTCTAATTGGCAGCTGTCTTCGCCTTAATCAGGGCGAGCGAAGCGAGCCCTAGTATACCCTACAATCTGAGCACTTTTGTGGTACACTTTACGGAAAAACTATCACGCCTATTGATTTGTACTTTGCACAGATTATAAAACAACCTTCCTTCTGCACAGTCGGGTAAAATGTTGGAATTATTACGCGTTATTTTTGTCTTATGAGTGGCAGGTCTGACGCCACGGGGTTGGCGTAATTACATTGTCTACCACTTGTCTCCGCCACGTCTAAACAAATGTGATCACAAGTTTTCCAAGTTCTTAAGTTATTCTTTTAAGTCTCTTAAGTCTGTTACATTTTTTTAAATACAATATTGCGAATTAAACAAAATGAGACCGCAGAGTTAACTGTTTACCCGACTACGGTGAAAAAAGGTATGGACATACATACGATTTTGTGACCTCGTAGAACTTTATATCACTTAGCTCCTAAATTTATAAAGTTCGAACCTTCCCTGGACTTCCATTAATATTTTAAGACTAAAATTTTAAATAAGCCAAATCAGTCCAACAGATCTCCAGTTTCAGCAAGACTACCAAAATTTTTGATTCATTTTTATTTTTATAAATTGTATTTTTTAAGTTGTCAGGTAATAGTTTTCCAATCTTATAATAATACTTGTTTATATTAATAGTTAAATGCTAGTTTCGTCACATTTAAACATCGTAATAGCTGCCTCATTTAAGGCCGTCCCCCGAGCAAACGACCTTGGCCATACATTTACCGCGTTGCCGAGAACGCACCAAAACCACATTTTTTTTACTTATCTTAGTTCAAAATTGACCTAAAAAAATTTAAAACGGGGAATATGTAGTTTATGATACTGACGATCTATTGGCGTGTGTTTCAAATAAAAGTAATTTGTAAATGCTAAGGAGATGCTGAATGTATGCTTGAATTTTAATAAATTGGTCTTACTTTGGAAGCTGATATCATGACTATAATAAACAAAAATAGAAAATTTAAAACGGGGAAAGGAATGTCGATATACTGAAGATTATTGCTGTATTTTTATTATATCTTTGTAGCTTTCAAATTATGAGTTTATAGGGATTGAAATTAGTGGTGGTTAATATAACGTATAGCTGAAAAAAGTAGCGCGCTATTTCTTCGCAACGAATAGCGCGCGCTATAAAACTATGCACAAGACGCTACGTTATAACGTATCGCGCGGTCACTGACCTAGCGCGGCGCCGCTCGCGCTGCCGACCGCGCGCGACTTTCGTAGGTTCGTTGTCGTGTCGTTCGGGTCCAAATCGGGTGAATTCGGCTGTCATAATTTTTTCAGTGTTGCGTTGCGTGCATAGTCACAGGCTACACGGTCAAATTCTCATCAATCTGATCCATCAATCTGATTGACGGAATATTGATGGTTATAAAAAGTTCATATTAAAAATACGATCAATCTATCAATCCGAGTCGTACACGATCAAATTTTCGTCAATCCGTACCGGATTGATGGATCAGATTGATGAAAAATTGACCGTGTAGCTGGTGACATAGGTAAATTATAATGTTTTTAAATAATCATCAGTAATTGACTCCCTGCTCCGAAGAGCACTGTACTGTAATATAATGGTAACTTCCGTTACATGTGAACGTATTTTTTTCTAAATCTGTATACGTTATTATATTTTTAAATGTAAATAAAATGTAAAAAAAAATATTGTAAAAAAAGATGTAAAAATAATTTAAGTAGTACTTACAAAAAAATAAAAAATTAATTAAAAACCATATAAATAATTTATAAAAAAAGAATTGTACTTATATAAACCGATTCATTTCAATTTCAATATCTGTATATTGTATCATTTTAATTTCAATATTTCAAACATAATAAAATTTACTAAATAAATAATAATGCCTTCAAACGATTATATTATTCTAAGTTATCTAACAAACACGTTATATTATATTAACTCACCCACCGCGTTATAATTATTATTAACGAAAGAATTCAATAACGTCGGTAACTTTACAACGTGTCCAAGCGATCGTTGTAACGTATCATTCGTTTTAACGTAGCGTCAAAACAAGCGCGCTTGAAAGAATCGAGATTTCATTCGTTATAACTGTTATAACTTATAAGTTATAACGTAGCGTCAAAACTAGCGCGCTTGAACAAATCAAAATTTAATTCGTTATAAGGTAGCGTCAAAACTAGCGCGCTTGAAAAATGTAGCGTATTCCATCTAGCGCGCTATGAAAATATAGCCGTTAGGAACACCACTAATTGAAATACGGTAAATTACGGTATCTCCGTAAGGAACGCCCTTTTAAGTATTTGAAGCAAGTTTGTTCAGTACTCCGCTAGATTCTTGTTCTTCGTAAACTTAACCCTCGTGCTCTGTACCTTGAAAGTTGGTATCGTGCCTCAACATGTGGGTTGTATCATGTATGCCTCAATAAGCGTCAGGACCCTGTCAATTAACATCATTATTATCATCCCATTAAACGTTTCTATAATGCAAATAGAAATATTATAAAAGTTCTTATAATGCAAATAAACGTTCTTATTCTGATTCCCTCATCTAGCTTGCTAAGTAACATGTAGTACTAAAAATTCGTTTTTATATGACAAAAAGTTGCCTTTGAATGCGGCAAGATGATTTTTGATTGGGATAAAACGCATGAAATGTACTTATGTCTTTCCATGATTTAATGGCTTTTAACTCGTATAATAATTCAAATCTAAGCTTTTATACCATAGGACGCCGTGCATCTCGATGAACCGACAATTTGATAAAGGTGGCACCCAGGGGATGGATGAGGGCAACCCAAGATCGGGATGGTGGACGCTCGTTAGAAGGTTCAGCAGTGAAATTGGGAGGTCCATATATTATCATAGGCTGATGATAATGATGAGCGTATAAATAAAATAAGATGGGTCTAATTGCTTACTAAGTTCATTGGCTAAATAGTCATCCCCTTGAGTGAAGTAATAAAAAAAGTCTACATAATATACGTGGAGACAGCTCGTAAATAAAACGATAAAGATGTGCAATATAGAAGAATAGAATGTCATAACGCTAACCGAGTGCTGGATCGCATTCATTGAAGTAAAGGGAAGGGAAAATTGAATTTCTCGTACAAAAATTGCTTTTCAACCGCGAGCCTAGATCGCGTTTGCTTTGTGTCGTTATTAGGCATTGTGACATTATCGCCGTAATAATATTTTTATGGCGTATCTATTGAGGTTTCCATATTTTCTTTCTTATTCTTCTTTATCTGAAAGACCTCGTTCGGATAATCTCATTGCAGATTTTTTCTGATATTTTCAGTGTACCCGTTATAAAGATTGCCATAATTTAAATACGTTTTCGCCTGTTTTTATTGATATCATGAGTATTTTTGTGTAATAATCACTCATATTATAATTAGTATTTGAGCATGATTTTAGCAGGATTGCATTACTGTATAATATGTGTCGTGACTCGTGAGTCGTGACACATAATATGCGGAACGTACTGCGCCGAACGTTCGTCTCAATATGCTCGCAATGTATTTCAAGTTCTCTATGACACATCAGCGTAAATTACACCGCGTTCGACGTAGCACGTAACCTTCCGTCGGGCGATTTCTTTCACCTAACGCATTTGATGTACCATCGAGGAAATTGATACCTAGGCAGTTGATGGACCTACGTCATGTGGTCGGCTTATGTCAATTCAATGTTATAGCTGTGATCGGTCGGCTGGGTTTGACGTAACGCGACCAAATTACTTAGGTCCGCCATCTGCCTAGGAATCAAAATCCAAATACTTTGGATAGCAGGCGACAGGCGGTTAATTTGTCATAACAACTGAATATTGCGACTGACACTTCAGCCGCTGAACTTTCGGTGCCGTACGTTCGGCAGCGGGCAGATGTGTCCTCTCACTTAGTAAGGGCCGGGATACAAAAACACGGCACGACGTCGTACGGCGTCGTGTCGTGGAAATTCACAACGCGCGTCGTAAAAAATCACGACATGGCGCCGTACGGCGTCGTACGACGTCGTACGACGTCGCGTCGTAGAAACTCACGTAGAAATTCAAGATGAGTTTCTACGACGCGACGTCGTAAGTACGACGCCGTATGGTGCCGTACGACGTCGTACGACGTCGTGCCGTGTTTTTGTGTCCCGGCCCTTAGTCAACGCAATAAACAATATTGAACATAGACAAAAATTATCAACATGCCCGTTGCATTGAGTAAATTTTCCAAATACCGTATATCTCAAACCTGTTCTGGACTTCCAAGAAGAAAAAAAAGAACACTAGAAACTTGTTTCGAATGAAAATACTTTTATGCTTATTTCTAATCTTAAAGCTGGTTCAGATTAGAACAAACTCATGATGCTAAGCCTGAGATACAGGAGCACTTACTTTAAATAGCACCTACGTTCCAGGGCGGAATAAAATCAGACGCAAGGCAATGTACTTACTTTTTACAGGTGGAATCAGAAAAAGTGTTACACTTAAGAACTAAGCTTAAAGATAATCGAAGTTATTGTATGGTTAGATATTTGCAAATGAAATCAGAAAAAAAAACCGGCCAAGTGCGAGTTAGACTCGCCCATGAAGGGTTCCGCAGCAGCAATAAAAATTGTTTCTATGAAATTATAAGGTTTTTGATTTATTTTAATATTTCATTTTTGATATAATGAAAGTTAAATTAAGGCTTATCATTTATGACGTATAAAAAAAACTACTGGCTAGATCTCGTTCAAACCAATTTTCGTTGATAGTTTTTATAGTAATGTACATCATATATTTTTTTTTAGAATTATCATACCTCTACTTTAGAAGTTAAAGGGACACACATTTTGCCACTTTGGAAGAGTCTCTCTCGCAAACTATTCAGGTTAGAAAAAAATGATACTGCAAACCTCAATATGATTTTTGAAGATCTATCCATAGATACCCCACACGCATAGGCCTGATGAAAAAATTTTTTTTTTGTTTCAGTTGTACCTATGGGGACCCCTAAAATTTTTAATAATTTTTCCATTTTTGTATCAAAATCTTAATGCGGTTCACAGACTATGTCTACTTACCAAGTTTCAATAGTATAGCTCTTATAGTTTCGGAGAAAAGTGACATACGGACGGACGGACAGACAGACAGACAGACAGACAGACAGACAGACAGACAGACAGATAGACTGACAGACATGACGAATCTATAAGGGTTTCGTTTTTTGCCATTTTGGCTACGGAACCCTAAAAAGCACGAGTCTTTTGAGCTGATGGCCCTGTAAAAACTTTTTGTTTGTTTTACGATACAACTATAAAACGGTTTTATGATTTTTGATACAGCTAGGTACTGAATTTTATGATTTTATATATATTGAATTTCAGATTTTATACCTAGGTATTTTTGATGATCACAACTTCTAAATCAAATTTATGTACCTTGGGGTTATTATTCTTTATCGCGGAAAGTTGCTGATTTTTTATACAATTAGGGGGCAAACGAGCAAAAAGGTCACCAGATGGATATGATCGTCGTCCATGAAGAAACAGTTTTGCCTCTCAAGAAGCTGGAAACGCAGCTGGAACTATTCTGATGTTGCATCAGAAGAGCTCCAAGTGCGTTTCCAGCTTCTTGAGAGGCAAAACTCTCTCTTCTTGAAGGTTTGCAGGTCGTGTTGGTCTGGATATACTGCTGGCGCCTGGCGACAGTTCGTTTCAGTTTTACTGCGCGTAGCAGAAAGTTACGCAAAAAACGCACTGTGGAAGCACAATGGTGGAAGGCTGTGCTTAAATTTTGAGTAGGTGTAAGTTTAGCTTGATACATCTATAACGGTCCGTCTCATGTCGATACGGAACCCTAAAAGTTGTAACGGGTTAAGATAACCGCATACTTTAAACGGTTAAACCGAAATGGCCGAAGTAACCGGAGTAGTCATTAGAGACACTTTTTTCTATTCCAAATAACATCCCGCTCACGCACGTACATTTAGATAAGGAGCGAGAATAGGTGTAATGAAAATGGCGACGCTTCGCATTCCTTTTTATTTTTTTCAATTTGTTTCATGAATTCAGCTGCAAAGTTAAGTGCGGTGGGTCGGGGCGAAGTGTCTCTCCAAGTGTAATGCCCCGTGTATTCTGCGAGGGAAAATGAAATAAGATGTTACAATTAAGTTTGCAGCGCGAAATCTTATAATTTTGGTAATTGTGTTTCAGAATGCAAAATTGTAGAAACAAATTTTGTTCTTGGTCTTTGAAAACCATTTTAATAAAACCAATGCAATCATTTGTTTGTCTACCACTTTCTCGTTCCTTAAATCATTGAACGAATCGTTGGTCTAGCTAGAGGTTGAGTCCCACAAGTTTATCGGCCATTCTCCGGTTTGGCATTATTTGCCTCATTACCGTAACCATTTTTTTTCTTCGTCGATTTGACTTAGACACATTGAAATGTTAAAGAAATGAAAGATACGAACACAATAATAAATGTGGCGTGAAACAGTTAGTTAAAGTTTTTTGGATAATGAGACTTAAAAATTTATGGGTACGGTAATTAGACAAATGTAGTGTTTTACGTAACGATACAACGACACAATTGACAAAAACTAGCTTAGGGCAATGTACGTAGGCCAAATTATGTAACATAAACATAATATACATAATAAAAATCTAATTTAAACATAAGTGAAAAGTAACGATTACGGTAATTAGACAAGTTTGTAACCAAAGCTACGGTAATTAGATACTAACGTGCTTTATCGGCGGCACACTAACATTAACGACGTGGGACCGCTGATTGGCCATGGCACACACTAAGGAGAAACAACCCGTGCACTCGTAATAAGCCAAATCCTGATATTTTTGGATGAGCATCCAAAAACAGCAGGTGTTACGGTAATTAGGACTTTTGATCGGACAAGCGATTATTTCATGATAACTATTTATAGGCTAGGCCTATTGAGTCGATATTTTGCAATGCGATAACCAATGTTTATAGGCGTTTAAAACCATGAATAGATTAAATTAAATAGGTACGTTATAAAAATTACAAGCAAGTTTCGAGATCATGTTGGCGTGGGGACACGTTACGGTAGTTAGAAAAACATAGTTTTGAACACGAATTCAATTAATTTAGTCTGAATTACTTAAATTAGAAGCCTGTGTTTAAGTTTGTAGCTAGATAGTGATGCTATCTACCGTTTAAAAATATTACATACTTGAATAAGATAATATTACAGAGTATAAGCCCGGGACACGTAAATTTTGCTCTCCTGAGAATGGCCGTTATGCGTGGGCACGAATGGGCCGGCTCGACCGGAGAAATACCACGTTCTCACAGAAAACCGGCGTGAAACAGCGCTTGCGCTGTGTTTCGCCGAGTGAGTGAGTTTACCGGAGGCCCAATCCCCTACCCTATTCCTTTCCCTGCCCTCCCCTATTACCCTATTCCCTCTTAAAAGGCCGGCAACCCACCTGCAGCTCTTCTGATGCTGCGAGTATCCATAGGCGACGGAAGTTGCTTTCCATCAGGTGACCCGTTTGCTCGTTTGCCCCTTATTTCATAAAAAAAAACAATAAAACTATGTAATTCTAGACTTAAAGTTTAGTCCTCGAGTCTTAAAGTTTTTAAAAGTGTTTTAATATAACTAATTCAAAATTAAAACATAACAGTTCCCCTCAATAAAACTAGCTCATGACATAATATTATAATATGGTTTTCTATATTAATGTCAAGGGCGGCAAAAATGAACTATATAATAAATAGCTAGATCAGTCACTGAGTATAATATAATGCTGATCGCTGGGAATCATAAATGAGCATAAGCGCTTTCGCGCAAGCAAAATGTCGCTAAACAGTAAAAATATCCACTGCAGAACATACTCCTCCTTTTTGGAATCGGTTAAAAGACAACAGCTGATGCCATTACATATCGCTTACGGAGACATTTGAGAACGAATATCGGACAATACAGAACTTTCCCCGGGAGAAACAATATCGTCGGTCGATCCGCGCAATGTGTCACGAGGGACGGACTCATATGATGTTTAGGAGCCCGAGTGATTCATATTGACAAGGTCAGTCTCTGCCGTCCCTGCCGTCAGTCCCCCGCCGTCCCTGCCGTCCGTCCCCTGTTCCTAAGCCACCTGTTCCTCGTGTCTTGTTCATGAAATATGACTGACACGCCGCGACACATTTTGTTAAAGTTCACAATGTTGTTTCGCTGAATTTGTGTTTGGTAGGTGACCGAGCTTAGGGTGTATTCGAACAAGAAGGTCGAACAAGAAGGTTAAATAGTTATATGTTGACTTTCTAAGGTTTTAGATAGTTTATATTTTACTTAGCTCTGTTGGTTGGTTGGCTGCTTAACGTGGGCGAATCATAAGCGCCAATTCAGAAATCTGGCAAAAATCGTTCAGTGTAAAAGTTAAAGTAAGGTACAATAAGCAGCTTAGACAATAGGCATAGGATTAGACTAAGCCTATGTTTGCATAAGTACGTGTTATCCATACTAAAATTATAAATGCGAAAGTGTCTGTCTGTCTGTTACCTCTTCACGCCCAAATCGCTGAACCGATTTTGCTGAAATTTTGCATGGAGATACTTTGAGTCCCGGGAAAGGACATAGGACATTTTATCCCGGAAAAATGTACCCTGCGATAAACGAGTTTTGGCGCAACAGAGTTGCGGGCGTCATCTAGTAAATAAATTATAAAATGACTTCCGATAATAACTAACTCAATATAAAATATAATATATTTTTTTTATTTGATCAGAGCTATTATCCATACTAAAATAATTATAAACGTCAAAGTCTGTCTGTGCTACCACTTCGCGCCCAAACCGCTGGACCGATTTTGCTTAAAATTGGTATGGAAATACTTTGAGATTCGGGAAAGAACATGGATATTATTTATCCCGGAAAATGTACGGTTCCGATACACGAATTTTGGCGCAAGAGAGTTGTCGCGAGTGTCATTTAGTATTCGATATAAGTAAATGAATGAATATTAAGAATGAAGATACATCTTGTACTGTGCTATCAGTGTGCAGTACACTGTATTATAGTCCACAGCTCTGTTTTAAGCCTTTGCTAGTTAATGAGCGCGCGGCGCACCTGATGCACCGAGCGGCTAAATTCAGTTTCTTACTTAACACCGACCGCTCTGTGTCAGCGAGCTAATAAACGAAATTTTATCTCCATATTTTGTGTCGTCGACTAATTTAGCGATGGCATGTTTTGTCACACGAAATAATATACTTTTAATATTAAGAAAGAAGAGAGTTAATATTATGCTCTTATATTTTGTATACGGTTTAAGTAGTCAAACCGTATACAAAATATTATAATACCTAAGTTTTTTTTTATGAAATAAGGGGGCGAACGAGCAAACGGGTCACCTGATGGAAAGCAACTTCCGTCGCAAATGGACACTCGTAACATTAGAAGAGCTGCAGGTGCGTTGCCAGCCTTTTAAGAGGGAATAGGGTAATAGGGAAGAGTAGGGATAGAAAGGGAAGGGAATAAGGTAGAGGATTGGGCCTCCGGTAAACTCACTCACTCGGCGAAACACAACGCAAGCACTGTTTCACGCCGGTTTTCTGTGAGAACGTGGTATTTATCCGGTCGAGCCGGCCCATTCGTACCGAAGCATGGCTCTCCCACGTAATTACTGGCTGATCACCGGATTTTCCTACGTAACTAGCCTGTTGTCAATGAAACCGGCCGACGTCACAGGAACCAGGGCAGGGAGTAATATTATTACAGCTGCTGTTGCCAAACCAAAAAGAGTATCGTTCATTCAAATCATGCACTCTATTAATTTATTCTAATTCCTGACATCATACTGTAGTATGACTGTACAGTATGACATGCCAAGACTAGCCAAGCGAAGCGCAAGGGCACTTTTTTTTTTAATGAAATAAGGGGGCAAACGAGCAAACGGGTCACCTGATGGAAAGCAACTTCCGTCGCCCATGGACACTTGTAGCATCAGAAGAGCTGCAGATGCGTTGCCGGCCTTTAAAGAGGGAATGGGGTAAAAGGGGAGGGTAGGGATGGGAAGGGAAGGGAATAGGGGAGGGTAGGGAAGGGAATAGGGTAGGGGATTGGGCCTCCAGTAAACTCACTCACTCGGCGAAACACAGCGCAAGCCCTGTTTCACGCCGGTTTTCTGTGAAAACGTGGTATTTCTCCGGTCGAGCCGACCCATTCGTGCCAAAGCATGGATCTCCCACATATAGATGCTACTTACCTTTTCTCGAACCGTTTTAGGCAGGTTTAGACTTTTAAATATTAAAAGTATCAATGGATTCGTTTAAACGTGTTTAAACGTATACATAATATTACGTGCATAATATAAAATGTTCGTCTTAACCTCAGCCGGTACGCTCACCGTCATTTGTAAATGCGCGACGCGGCGGCGCTTGCACTTGGAACATCGATAGCGGCTCCTTCGGTCTGAGGGTATGTCAGACATCGAACGAGCAAAATGAACACCTAATGGAAAAGTGTGTACAGGATGATATTTTGTCAAACAAACCATGTGAGACAGCTAACGAGCAGAATAAACAACTGATGGAAAAGTGTGTACAGGATGATATTTTGTCAAATAAATTAGTTCAGATGGGTTTGGAATCAAAGACCCAAAACTGTAATATGGTCGCAGAAAATACTGTGTGCTCCTCATTACTACGCGTCTCGACACCAACTTCCGGGATAACTGTTCAGACAGTTAATTTACTACAGTCTCAGGCAAGACAACAACTTGTTTCGCCCGAAAGAGAAAGGCAACCGATAATGAGTGACAAGAAATAAAGAAAAAGAAGAAAAAGCCTACTTATGAATATTTAGGTGAAAAGGGCAAAGCCGTAGCTTCGAAGTCTACGTTCAAGGCTGCGGACAAGGACACTCCTATTTTCATAACAAATGTGCATCTCGACACTGTGCAAGCAGAGATTAGTATAAGATTAGAGAAAAATTAATACAAAAAAGAGCTTAAATCATAAAGCCTACAATTTTTTTATACCTGAATCAAAGGTGTGCCTCTTCCTCGATAAGAATTTATGGCCAGAATAAGAATATTTAGGCGGTTTGTACACTATAAGAATCGAAGAACTGACTCAATGAAATCAGCTGGCGGCCTTTTGTCTCCGAACAATAATGGATAAAAACATAATATCATGCAAGTTTGCAAGCTACAATTGTAAAAGTGTCAAGCGGGCAGTATGTGACATTCAGCGTTTATGTAATGAATGTGAGATAATAGCGCTGCAAGAAACCTGGCTTATGCCATATGACCTAGCATTCCTCGGTAGTATTGACGCTAAATTCAGCTATGTTGGAACATCTGCTATAGACACAGAGGGAGGGCTGTTACGTGGGAGGCCTTACGGTGGAACAGCGCTCTTATGGAATAATAATGTGTTTCCAAATGTGACAGAAATTGATTGCAATAATCCGCGAGTGTGTGCAATTCGTGTTGTGTCGGCATCGAGGCCTTTTATTGTCGTGTGTGTCTACATGCCGGTAAATAAAACGGATTACCTTCCAGTGTTCACTGACTGCATGGGAACTGTAAGTGCTATCAATAATGAATATTGTAACGAACCTATTTATATTATGGGGGATTTTAATGCCCATCCGGGAACTTTATTTTATAATGAATTGACAAGTATTTGCAATGACTGTAATTGGTTAATTATTGACTCAGAAATGTTGAACGTAAATAATATAGAAAATAATTTTACTTATATTGATATAACCAGCGGATCAAAGCGTTGGCTAGATCATTGTGTAGTATCATTAAGTGCCCAAACCTCTGTATTTAATGTGTATGTGAAATACGACGTACAGTGGTCGGATCATTTTCCTGTCGTTTGTGAATGTAATATAACATGTCTTACATCAGTTAAAAATATGGATAAGGCTTTTTATCAAAATAAAGTAGTATGGGGTGAAAGGTCTAATGACCAAATTTTGTCATATAAATATGAATGTCAAAAGCGCTACATAGATTTTCCAGAGGTTTGTGTGACATGTGCTGATTATAAACGTGAAAATGCCAGTCATTTGCCTGTAATTGATAAAATGTATTCAGATATCGTGCTAGCCTTATCACAAGCCTCCTTGGAGGGTCGGGGGGGCAGTCGTGGTCGGGGCAAGCGCTTACGCTTGCCCAGCCCATGCCCATGATACTTCGCTTTACCTGAGTAAAGCGAAGTATCATGGGCTGGAATAAACATGTTAGTGATAGCCACGGGGAGGCTAGGGCGGCTTTTCGAGAATGGATTTTATGTGGCCGTCCGACTACTGGTGATATATATACTAAGATGTGTGAGTCAAGAAAAATATTTAAGTCTCGTTTAAAATGGTGTCGAAAACACCAAGAACAAATAAAGCTGGATACCTTAGCCACTAAGCATTGTCAAAAAGATTTCCGTAACTTCTGGAAATGTACTAATCTTTTGAGAAGCCGCCCTGGTCTTCCGGTGTCTGTGGATGGTACGAGTGACCAGAAGGAGCTGACAGGTTTAAAAATTTGTTTGTCGTTAAATCGCCTCTGGGACCATCGGTGTCGCAAGTGACGGATGAGGTACGCAGAGATGATAATATGTATGTTTGGGTTAGGGCTTCTGATGCAGTGAGCGCAATCAAATTGATATCCAAGGGAAAATCCCCCGGACACGATGGATTAAGCATAGAACACCTTAAATATGCTGGCCCTCATATATCGCGAGTGTTGGCCTTGCTGTATAGTCTTTGTATATCACATTCTTACTTACCTCGCGACATGATGAAAACTGTTGGGGTTCCAGTCACGAAAAATAAAACGAAAAGCCTGTCAGACATTTCTAATTACAGGCCCATTTCGCTGGCAACTATCATTGCAAAAGTTTTCGACAGCATTCTTAATACACATTTAAACAGATATATCAGATGTCATGATGCGCAGTTCGGCTTTCGTTCTGGCCTTTCTACCGAATCCGCAATATTGTGTCTTAAGAGTGCTGTCAAGTATTATAATACAAGAAAAACGCCCGTCTACGCCTGCTTCCTCGACCTTTCGAAGGCATTTGACCTTGTCTCATATGACATTCTTTGGAAGAAGATGAGGAAGTCGCGTATACCTCATGAATTGGTTAATACTTTTAAATATTGGTATGACAATCAAATAAATATTGTTAGGTGGGCTGGTGCGATGTCAGATCCCTACAAGTTGGAATGTGGCATGAGACAGGGTGGGTTAAGCTCCCCTGTTCTATTTAACCTTTATATAAATGGACTGATTGAGGAGCTCAGCATGCAGCATATCGGTTGTTATATAGATGGAGTATGTTTCAATAACATAAACTATGCGGATGACATGGTCTTGCTGAGTGCCTCGGTCTGTGGTCTCAAAAAGCTGCTTGATATTTGTGAGCGTTCCGCAGCGGAGCATGGGCTCATTTACAGTAGTAAAAAGAATCAGTACATGGTCTTTCACAGTGGAAACAGAAAGGTGGATATAGTGCCGACTCTTTTACTCAATGGTGTTCCTTTAGCTAGAGTTGAGGAGTTCAAATACCTAGGACACATTGTGACGTCCACTTTGAAGGACGACACTGATATCGAAAGGGAGCGAAGGGCGCTGTCGGTTAGAGCGAATATGGTTGTTAGGAGGTTTGCGAGATGCTCGTTAGAAGTAAAAATGACGTTGTTTAGAGCTTTTTGTACATCCTTCTACACTTGCACCTCTGGGCAGTATATACGCGAAGGGCCTACAGCGCCCTTCGCGTCCAATATAACAACGCGTTCAGGATGCTGGTGGGGCTCCCCCGCTGGTGCAGCGCTTCGGTGATGTTCACATGCGCACGAGTGGACTGTTTCTTTGCCACAATGCGCAGGCGAGCATCGTCGCTGGTGCAGCGCATGCAGGGGAGCTCCAACGGCATGCTGGCCGTTCCAGCCTGATAACCTGTATATCAGTCACTGCTGTCGCATGCATACAGAATACAGGCTAAAATAATAATTGTTATAAGATTATGTAAGTATTGTGTATTTTTAACCGACTTCCAAAAAACGAGGAGGTTGTAATATGTTCGGCTGTGGTTTTTTTTTTTTTGTATGTTCAACGTTTATTTCACCGTTTGTGAACCGATTTTTAAAATTTTTGTTTTGTTGTATTAGGTTTCACTCCAATTTGGTACCATGTTCACAAAAGTGGTGATCTGATGATAGGATCTATGAGTAATCGAGGGAACTCCTCGAAATTTATATGGAAACATATGATAATTTTGGTTTAATGAGAAGCATCCTAAGCATATGCTACCAAAACGCAAGATTTTGCACCGAGGTATACTATGGTTCCGAAGATACTAAGAGAAATCCGGATTCCTTATAAATACAAGTTTGGGAGTTTAGGCGCTGTTTTAAGAACTGAAAGCAGATGCTACTATGCAAATTACATTAATCATCATCATCATCATCATCATTACCACGTCAGGGTCACCAATGTCACCAAATTCAACCTTATCTCCAGAGCATAAGGCACACATTTGACATTACTTCTGAGAAGTTAAAGTTGCTTCGATAATGTAAGTAACATTCTGTCTCACTTCGCCGAGATATTCTGGAAAACAACCTCCAATAATTACAACCTTTTGCATTGCGTTTAGCGTTCATAGTACAATAACACTTCAATCTGCCAGGTACTATGTGCGCTGCGTGTGCGACAAGTCGATCGAGTGCCAACTGCCAGCCTAATGAAACTAGTCCGGTGACCGGCTACTCTATTTAGCACGTCACGTCACCTGTTCACTTCAATTTTTTTTAAATGTATTGTTTAAAATTATCTGCAGGCTGCAGCTGATATTATATTTTGTAAGTGTGACTGTAATAAGATACGCAGAATAATATTATACAGGTGTAATGTTTTAACAAAATATTAAAACCGACTTCCATGGTAAAAACAATAATAACATCCTTATAATATTAACTAAAAAGTATTAAATAATTATTCCTATCTAATAGTGCATTTTTACGAATTCGGCTAAAACTCAACTATTTCTGTACTCAATCTTCATAATTTTGAAGTCGGCGCCAGTTCCAAAAGTTTCAAATATTCTGTCAGAGAACTGAAGATTCAGCTGTATCTGGTACCGACTTCAAAATGATGAAGATTGAGTACAGAAATAGTTGAGTTTTAGCCGAATTCGGAAAAATGCACTATTATATAGGAATAATTATTTAATACTTTTTAGTTAATATTATAAGGATGTTATTATTGTTTTTACCATGGAAGTCGGTTTTAATTTCTTCAAATGTGACTTTTGTTAATGTAATTTGATCTGCACGTATATATGAGTCTTAGACACTTGAAATAAATTATTATTATTATTATTATTATTATTATTATTATTATTATTATTATTATTATTATTATTATTATTATTATTATTATTAAACAAGGTGGGTTACAAGATTGGTGGGTCAGGCAATTGTAAACGTTTTTAACTGATTATTTATTGATTATATTAACATCTGAAATCTTTTCAATTGATGTAGCTCTTGTCTATGTTACTTCAATCATAATATTGACTAAAACGACTAAAACTTAAGAAAAGTATTAATAATAATTAAACACTTTACAAAGTGTAATATTCAGAATAAGCGGCGCCAGTAGTCGGCGGTACGTAATTGTGTTCCTCCGTAATTTCAAAGTACATTAAAGTTCCACAAATTCTGTGTAAAATTTGTGGCCGAATAAATGAATCGGACAGCCTGGAGAGTTGAGATTGATTCTCGCGCCTCGAATCTCATTCTTAGGACGAATCACTTGGACAAATTTCATGTCTATGAATCCCATCGAAGATCGATTTTAAATCAAAACCAAAGCTAAAAGTTAATACAAATATAACATGTATTTTTTTTTAATACAAATATTATTATTAATACTGTAAAATATGTGGAAAGAATTAAGTCATCATTAAATCATCATGGAAAAAATCGGTTTTCAACAGGTAACTTTAACGTTTATTATCTAAAATATTGTTCGGCCAAACAAGATTATTTTGGGTGAATATGGCCGAAGCTGAAGTCGGAGCTTGAATGCATGAATGAGCTGAACTGAAAATCGGACCAGAGCCCAGTTCGTGCGATCGGTACAAACTGCTCGCCTCGTTGAGATTCGAAGCGCGAGAATCGGGCCCCTGCACCGTGCACCGCCTGGCAATTAACATGGACTGTATTTAGTACATCCACCGGGTTTCGTGGTAGCATTCTAACGAAGGCTTCTGAATGGCATAAAAGCTGTTAAATGTCAGTGACCTGTAAATGAAAATATTACCTCAGTTGACGGACTAAATTTAAAATAAATTTTTCCTATAGCCACAGAATATATATTAGCTATAGCTCGTGTTTCACGTGAAGACGAGGTAGCTGAATATTTGTGTGCAAGTAAAAGAGAATTAGTTCCTTCAACATCAACCTCACGAAATCAATGCAAGCAAAACAAAGAGGTTTTGGTCTTTATATTTTTAACATAATTATAATTAACTATATTGAATGTATTCTATAGTATTCTCTACATATATTTTTTTGCTAACTATAAAAATATTCCAAGTACTTTTAGAAACATCTCAAAAAGGCTATAAGACTGTACTAATTAGACGTCAGTGAAGTACATCGCAGTTTGTTATAGCCACACATATTTTGTACGTAAGTGTAGGCTATTGCGTACATTCTATACCAAACATTTTATACAATTATTATTTTGCACTTTTATGTAGGATGACTTGATGATGTGATTAAAAACATTAATGAAACTGAGATTTAAACGATAAAATTTTCTATCATTAATAGTCCTATTTTGTACGGCTATGGGTAGCAGAAATGAATATAAACTTGTCACAAAATATGTTAATAGTGTATTACAAAATATAATACTTATCAGATTAAGTAAAAAGAATCTTTAACATTCATTTTACACAAACTTCTTGGCTACTTTTCCTTTCGTTTGTCATAACTAAGCAGCGTCCCAAAGTGTACTTACGACTAACACGTTACATGTGAAATCTGAGTGCCCCAATAGGGACCTCAAATGCGGACACTTTGAACCTAAACATGCCTCGTACCCAGGAGTATATATTTCTATGGTTTCAAGTAGGGGCTAATTACATTCTCTTTGTGCAGTCGTAACTATGCCAGTTATTTATAACGTAAAATATCCAATTTATTTTCTTAATTGTTTAAAACAAGTCCTTATAAAGTGTATACTTTAAAGTAGCACTAAACATAGAAAATAGGCAACAATAAAGAAAATATTTATTTTGTAAAGTTATCGAGATTGACAATTATTCATAGTTTTAAAGACTTATCTTCTGAAAAATAACTATAATATTAAGCCTATAATAACATTATAATGTGAAATTATAATATAGAAAAAGAAGTTATCCTTGAAAATACCAATCAAAGTCCTGTGTGAGGACGTGCGCTATCAGGGCGAGGGCCCCTCGTCGTCAGGGGCCCTCCACGGGCTGGTAGCTAACCCTCCACTCTGACGTAGTTATTCTGTTCGTCACGCTCAATGCCGCTTCAATACCGATCGCTTGAGGGTTAATTTCCTTATGAATGTCTCGACGGAGGAAATGTTTTCTTATAAGTGGATGGATTTTTACATAATTTGATACTGTTTTTGGATGTGTAGTGAGTATTTAATTGCTTATAATTTCTTTAAAAAATTGAATCCTAATACCAATGTCTCTAAATAAAGATAATATTTAGAGTCAAATAATACCTTTTTGGTGTATAACGAACAATCTATAATATTATGCTAACCTACACTAATATTAACTATAGGTTAGAATATAGCTTGTTGAATATAATATTATGGATGTATAGATCGTTACGTAATGGTCGAAAGTTGAGTTTTTAATGATTATTTTTATATCAAATACAACACTTTTATTATATCTACTTTTACATCGCCGCAAGACTCGACCTCAATATTTTTCAGTCTGATCTCTTGTTAATTTTAGATCTAATACCGAGTTTGCTTCGACAGTTGTTTTATATCGAGCAGATCGCCTACAGCATGTTGTTTAGAAGTATACAGATGTTGCCGATCGTCGAAGCTGCTTGTTGTTTGCTTGTTCCTAGTTTATTTTATCAAAAACAATAAGCGAGATCTGTTATAACTTCAAAATAATTCAAGACGTGAGTGGAAGAATAAGGTAAGTAACATGAAAAAACTTCTCGTTTTTTTTTGCTTAAATGGAGGCTTTAGGGCCGGAAAAAATATTTGAAATAGAAAAACTATGGATTATATGTGTAGCCAGATATATTAGGTAGGTTATGAATTAAATAAGTTACAAGCTTTATTAAAGTAATTAGGGAAAAAATTAGTTATTGTGCGTACGTTACGAAATGTTACTTGTTCGATTCTTCCACCCACGTCTTCATTGTTACTTAGTTCTATCTACGGTTTTTGGCTCTTATTAAACTTTATAAGAAGTAAATAAAAATAAATAAAAGTTCATATTTATTATTAGTTGAAATAGAATACTTTTGAAATTATTTTACACAAAGCCTGTTAAAAGAAGAAATATCTAATATCAACCTTTCCTTCAATTATACACTTAGGTAGGTAAATATTTTAAGCGTAGTGTACTATATGGCTTATGCCCAGAGTCCAGACGTGGAACACCTCACAGCATAGGCTCTTAAAACTGTAGTAACTTCATGATTTCAGTTTGAGGTTACTCTTGCTGTTATTATTAATAAGTGAAAATAAGACCATAACCATTCTGTTCCATTAACAAAATCAGCAAACGCCAAACACACACTTTACGTACTAAATTTAACTCCACGTAAGCAGTTCAAATAAGGAATACACTAAAGCCTTTACATGGTAATAGAGGCTTTTTGCACTGGAAAATACATTCCTATGGGATGCCTCCAGGATCAACCAGTCCCCGCAGCTGGGGCTTAACTAATTCACGGGCGATACACGGAGCATCCAGGTGCGTTCCATCTGCCTGAATAATGGAGCGCTTTCATAAAATATGAGCCGCTGTCAATAGGTCGCTAATTAATTAGTGTTAGTACGTGTGGTTACAGTGTTAACTTTTATCATTAAATGAATGCCTCTGTGGTTTATAGCGTGGTGAAGAGGTCGTGGATTCGATTACCGCGTTGGAAAAATGTTGTTTTTATGTTTGGTGAGGACAATGAAGGCGGGTCATGTAAAAAGTTGGTCCTATGACTGATCTTTTACCAGTCATGTCGGTCACCCTTTCCACTTATCTATGAGACTATGTTGTAATTAAAAAAAACATACAAACCACTTATATTAAAAGTCAAATTTACTATGTTGAATTGCGATATACCAAAAAGGAATGGAACGGCAGAATATCCGCTGCGTTTTAATTCCGTGAAAAACTCCATTCGGATATTAAAATGGGCGAGAGAATTTGAGAGCGCTTCAAAGTTTGAGAACGATTTAATGATAATTCAATTGTCAGGTGGACCGCCGGGGACGATGGGGTTTATAAAGCAGTTTGTGAACATCGTTTTTCTTAAATGTCACGTACTTATCATCAACTTGTGATGATAACCCAGTGACGAGAAATTCATTCTTAAAAGTAGGGAAGTAAATTGCTACGTCTTGTTGTTTAGGTTAGGTTAGGTTCTATATGCTAATATTATTAATATAATACTATCAGAGAAGTTGATTCCTAGGCAGATGGGGGACCTATGTAGTTTGGTCGCGTAATGTCAAACCCAGCCGACAGATCACAATTAACATTTAATTGAAATAATCCGAACAAATGACGATGGCCTGTCAACTGCCTAGGACTCAATTTCCTCGGATATACATTAACACTTCGTTCCCTGTTCGGTCTACTAGTTTTCTATCAAACTGCAAAATGGGATTCTCATATTGTAATGTAAAATTTACATGTCATGAGAATACTATTTAGTTGTTTGATACAGTTTAAAGTATATTTTTCTTGCTCCTAACCACTCTATTTGTCCAACGTCGCTGTTTTTTTTGTCTAAACGTCAACTTTTTTAACCCTGCCATGGCATTTCGGGGCCTTTTTGTCCCATGTCCTGGTTTCCCGCAACGGGGCCGGCCGGGGGTTGAGCTGTAACGGCCGCACACTCAATTACGCTTTATTGGCTCGCTGATGTAAGGATCTATTCGGACGGGCGTTTTGAAATTAAATTCCGACAAGCAACTCCGTACGCATAAAACCTATTTTTTTCTATCTCTATTTTTTTTCTATCATAAGCGAGTGGGGCAAGTGACTGACACGATCGGTGAGAGATCAGGCGTAAGCTGACTTTTTACATGCTCAGACGTGGATCATCTTTCGTGTCAGACAATTATAAGCCTTCATCGGCCTAACTAAACTAGAAATAATCTTGCCAACCCGATAATCAAGCCTTCGGGTCTACGGTCACGCTCTACACCACTGGACCCCAGGAGTTTTTGGACTATGCGTAGTCTGAATAGAGCCTTACTGTAACTGGTGCGGCCGTAACTGCCGCCGCGTAACGCGTAATACCACCGCGTTATTTTACGCATTTTTGTGTTTTTGCGCCCCTTTCATTTTATCGTATCGCATTTGTTGTGTTAACAAACATGCGGCCGGCTGGAATAAAAATTCCAATCGACTTCGTGGTAATTATTTTTGTTTACTGTCATTGTGAGTGTATAGTTGCTACTAAATTAAGGCGCTATAAGCTATAATATATTAGCTATATTCATTACTCCCAATTGCTTATACCACAGAGTACTTAGCATCGATACAGCACTTTGTTTTATTATAATTTGTTTGTTTGTATTGCATAATATGATTTTAATGAAATATAATATTACACATCTCTGCCTTATACATCTCTGAGTGAATGCTACTAAAATATTATTTTAACGTATGGGCGTGGCATGCCATAAAAGATTGTTATATTTTCTTACAGAGAATACTTACCATTTTTTCTTCTACAGTTAAAAACAAAATCATGCTTCTACTGAATCAAGACTACATAATATCAAAGTGAAACAAAAAAGTAAAACATTTTGTTCGTGAAACTCGTATTAAAATCTAATTTTCTGGGAAAACAATAGCGACTGAAATAGCCATAAAAATCTAATATCCCGAGGCGCTTTTGTTTAATACAAATATTGATGTGACGGGGCCATTTATTCTGCTGCCAACATTTATACAAGTTTAGAACTTACTCGACTGTAAACATGCTTAGAAAGTAAATCTTTGAGACGGATGAATGGTTCCGTACAAACAGTAGAAAACATAATGTGGGAGCCTCACGTGATTACATTTTTCGTTAGGCTACGTTAGCGGCTACCGAAAAGTAATCTAAATTCCGTTTTTGATTCACAATATTCAATTTGGTTGCGTCTGGATTGGTTTATCATTTTATTGAATGCCTACGTCTTATAGAATAGAATAGAAAATACATTATTTGTACAACTTAAAACTAAACTTAAACTTAAAAAAACACAATAAAGGAAAACTATGTACAAATAGGCGGTCTAACTGCTAAGCAGTTTCTGACAGACAACCTTTTTTTCATGATATAAGACAACAGTCTTATATCATGAAAACTGCATCGAAACCACATCAAAACTCTAGGAAAACTGATCTTCAGGTATCCATACTAATATTATAAATGCGAAAGTACGTGTCTGTCTGTCTGTTACCTCTCATGCTCAGGCTGTTGAACCGATTTTGCTGAAATTTGGCATAGATATACTTTAAAGTCCCGGAAAAATGTAGTAAACTAATTTTGGCGCAACGGAGTTGCAGGCGTCATCTTGTTATTAACGAAATCCCTTAGCATACGGAACGTTAAAACTAAGTAGTTCTAGATTCATATAACAGTAGCGGATGTAACACGCGGACGGCGGCGTGGTCGTTAGAACTATCTCCCGCTGAATTACATTACTTCCCGCCATACTAATTAGCCGCGCAGTGCAGCGCGGATTCTAAAGAAAAATGTTGCGATGTTTCTGATCTAAATGTTAGTTAAAAATAGAAACTTAACTAAATTAATGGTCAAGTGTCATCGAATGATGGTTTTGGATATTGCATTTTTCGCTGGACTTTGAAAAGGTTTTCAAAAAGTGTCAGTAAGAATTTTCATAATCTTTTCTACCTACCACATACCAGGTAAAGTTATATAAAAATTATTGTGTATCAATACGCTACACAATATGTAGCTTTTGTGTGAAACAGCTGAAATATTAAGTTACTTATAAATGAAAAAACTCTCATTTAAACTCTGTAATTGAATATTTGATTTTCCGTTCCAGCTTCTTAATAAACCAAAAATATAACAATGAATTTTGTAACAATATACCCTCACAATCCTGTTCTCAGCCTACACTCAAAAATCACATTTGATAAGTCTCTTAGTGAAAGTGGTCTGGTGAGTGGCGCACGCAACGTGTCAATTATGTACGCGCTAAGTGGTGGGTGTCTGGTGTTTTATGGCCCCACTCTACACAGTACACAATGAGTGTGTAAACAAGGATGAGACCTCACGAACGTCTTACGTAAACTGTAATATTGATGAGTTCAATGTTTATGTGGTCAGATGACTACTTTACAGAGGCTTCTAAAAATTTGCTTTGATAATAGTTTGATAAAACTATATTATATAACAGTTTTTGTCTCTTCTTGAATACTTTGGTTTGTTTCTCTACCGTATACTGATTGACTTATAAAAGGATTGAAACATATACGGGCCTAACTTACATACAGCTTATCCCTTAAATATTTAAGTTGGTGTGAAATAACCTTCGTCATCATATGTTATTCTTCATATTATGCTCCGCATCACTTACCGTACTACTGTGCTAAGGGTGCAGCAGAGGAGACTGGCGGGAGAGGCGAGAAGAGGATACCTGGATGATATCGCTGGCTTACGAGAATACAGACGTAATTCAAAATTCGGTCAAATTGAGTTATGTATGCCAAACAATCAGAAATCTTTGATATTTTATCGTCAACAGAGACGCAACGCCAATTTGGCGGCAGCGACTGTTAGAAAGAGACAGCGTCATTATTCATTTGAGACAAAACACTTGAAGCGTAATCACAAATAATGGCTCAACTCAGTTGCGCCTAAGTTGCGGCTATGATAACGGATGGGACGCACGGATTTAAAATAATAACAGCTGCTGAAATTTTTCATAAATAGTGATACATTTAGTGATTCGTAGTTGTTTCTGATAATAAATTTGTATTTTTAAGACACATTAAAGCTATATAAACAACATTTAGTTGATTTTTTATAATTTGGATGTTCATGACTGATGTCTGAAACCCCCCTTTGTATGACGATTTTTTAAATAATTTTTTATTTTCTTTATGCCTTTTTATTCTACAATAAATTTTCTTTTAATCAGTATAGTCAATGCCTAAATATATGATTTACATTTTGGGTTATGCACAAAAATATTTACAAAAAAAATAAAAAGTGATATTCTCTAAAATCAATAATTTTTAGTTGCGCCTATATTCTCGCAAGCCAGTGATATAAAATGGCGTAATTATTAGCGGAGCAAGCATTATTTTTGAAAAATGAAAAATTTTTGTAATAAGTTTAACGATATTAAGATATTTAAAATCTCAGTAAAAACATTAAAAAATAAAACGGAAATTAGCCTCAAAAAGAAACTTATGCGTTGGAGTTCACACTACGTGAGTGCAATGCGATTTTAGTAGTCGCGGCAGCGCTATGATAGCAATTAGGAACAGAGACAAGCTCATGGTGAAATCGGTTAATAGAGCCTATCCTTACTACAGTAAGACATAATTGAATGGCGGTACAACAGCACGCACACAGCTGCGCACATCAAAAGCCTCAAATCGTCCTCAAGTCTGTCAAATGTAGACTCAATGGCACTCAGACGCGCTGCACAGTGTTTTTATTTTGCATTGTATGTGGTGACACAATACAGACAATCCTGTCAGAGGTATATCTAGAAATATATCTAGAACTATACGATAAACGATACGACACGAGTTTCTTACGCCGGTTCTTCTCGGCGGGGTAGTTCCCGAACCGGTGGTAGGCAACGTAGTTTCTTCGTTCGACTTTCAAAAACAGTATCGTGATACCCATTTTGAATAAAAATATATTTTATTTATTTATTTATTTAAAAGTCAAAGAATCTAAGGCTAACTTCATAACTCAGTATTTCGCCATCCGCTATGAAATCCATATTAATATCATAAATGCGAATGTGTGTCTGTATGTCTGTAGTGCCAAATTTCAACCAAATGGTTTCAGTGGTTTGGGCGTGAGGAGGTACTTTCTGAAACCATTTTGTTGAAATTTGGCATGGAGATAATTTAAGTTCCGGAATGGACATAGGATATCCCGGAAAATGTATGGTTTCCGCGCGATAAACAATTTTTGGTTGCAGACGTCAGCTAGTAAATTATACTCTAGTTTTAAATGTTAATAACTTCTAAGTTATTAGATAGCCTGAAATTAAACTTACAAAACTTGAGAACTTAAATACCCATAGAAAATTTTACAATCATAACTCATGTAGCTACTATTTATTCGTAATATGATACTTGTAATGTTTCCCTCGCAGCTATATTTATAAACAAGCCAACTACTCTCCTGTGTGCACATTATTTAATGTGCTGTTCATTGTTCTATTACAAATATATCTTTCGCACGGTATAAATTTCAAACAGTAGAGAAAGCTGTGTCCTTGAAATCAACCTCACTCTACAAGTCGAGTCTTTCACGTGCAAAGTGATAGAGCAAGACCAAAATGTTGCGTTGCAGTTTGACGTTTTGTCGACATTTTTCACACAAAACAGCTGAGAGGTATGTCACTCTGTCACCATCTTGTTTCTTGTTATCGTTAGTATAAACGCAGTAAATAATATTATCTAACCACAATGAAACGCAAGAATATATTATGGTGTAAGTTTGCTCATATTGCATTTTTGCTATTTAAAGCTATCTGAGATTCGCTTTATGTGCGTGCACTCGACTCGAGTCTAGTATGAATTAAAGTAAATGGACTACTAAATATTATGTATATTGTGTCTTTCGTATTTAAATTAGTACGTAAAGTAGCTCGCTGAATACGAACGAGTACGATATTAAAATTTCGTATACGGTTAGGATGGAAAACACACATCTACATTAGCAGAAATTATGCAAAACTAGCTTTTGCGCGAGGCTTTGCTCAGATAATTACAGTTATTCTACTGTAGTAAAGAATGTATTTTTGGAAAAGGGAATTTAGGAATAATAAATAGTTCGATTTGCTTTCTAACTTCTCCATCTCTTATAAGATTAAAATTGTTTTACTGGTTGTAAAAAGACGATTCTTGTTTACGGTGCAGAGAGTGCACTATTAAGTGAACGTAATGTTTTTGCCACAACAGCTGGTGTTTGTGTCAGACGTCAGTGTATTCAACACAGACACTGAATGATGTTCAAATCTATTTCGCATTACCTACATAAAATTGAATCTTTCATATGAACCGTCGCGCGCACAGTGGCTCTATTGTGATGCGTGCTATTCAATAAGGAGTAACGCCGAGCACGCGTCGCCATTTTCCTCTAAAGCCTAGCTCATAGTGCGTCGTAGTTTTTACCCAAAGTACTCTCTATGTTGGCACATAATAAAACGAACGTTTAGTGGGACATATTTGCTCACGAATCATAGCTATCATGGTACACAATGCCACCCACAACGGTTTCAGTGATGGTAGCCGGTTTCATTAAAACCAAGAAAGCTACGCACGAAAGATTTTTTTGTGTATAAATTGTGCATAACATACAGGAAAACTTTCTTTCTTTACTTTCATAAGCCATTGGGACGGATCACCGACACGACTAGCGATCAGGTGCAAGCTGACTTTTTACACATACACCCGAGGCATGGATCGCTTTTTATATCAAAAAAATCAGGTGATTGGCTGATTTTGTCCAAACCAAACTTGGAAATATTATTTTTCCAAAGCGACTAATTAAAAAACAGAACCTCTGAGTCAATACCAATACGTTCTAAATCACGGGTCTTACATGTACAATTATAGTCATACGGATTACGAATAATTATAATATTATATTGAGTATAAATATAATATAATGTAATTCTTCTGGTCACGCATTGTAGAATAACCAGTTACATCCGATATTTTCACGACACCAATTTTATATTCGTAGTGCGCTAATAACAGTGGGAACAAGCCCTAAGCTTTGCTGGAATCGTTTGCATAAACCGGTCCAGTACGTTGTTCGGCTAACTTCACTACTTACCTTAAAATATAGCGTTTGTCTCCGCACTGAAGTTGCGCTTTGTAGCGGTTATATTTTCATTAATTAAATTTGTATGTCGCGAGATTAAAGCACAACAGATTTGTGGCGCAAACATTTCGCGGTTTTTAAATGCAAATATTTAAATACTGCTGCTTGTTTAACTACAATGTTAAAAAATAACATAACTGGTTACTCTTAAATGTACTTTTTTAGCATTCTAGTTTTTTTTTTACATTCTATTTTATAACTTAAAACTTATCATGTACAGTTTTAAGTAATAAAGTATATCTTTAAAATTAGGAATTTTAAAGAACAGACTTTGCAGAAGAAGAAATAAGTTTGTGCTTTTGATAAAAAATCAACCAAGTGCGAGTCGCATTCGCGCACGAAGGGTTCCGTACCGATATAGAGCGAAATAAATCTTGTATGGGATACTTACTTAATTAAAATTTTATTATTAATTATTAAAGTACTTACAAAAATAATTAAGGATTTTGGAAATATTTCAAGCTGTTACCATTATTGATCACGAGCAAAAAAGGCCAAAAAATAACGTTTTTTTTTTATATGGGAGCCCCCGTTAATATTTTTTATAGCAGCAACAGAAATACACAATCTGTGAAAATTTCAGAAGTCTAGCTATAGCGGTTCTTGAGATACAGGCTGGAGACAGACAGACAGACAGACGGACAAGACACCGAAGTCTCAGTAATAGGGACCTGTTTTTACCCTTTGTACCTGTGTACCTGTGTACCGAATACATGCATAAAGTGTGCATGTATTAGGGTCACATTTTGTAGACTCGCGCACAAAGTTTTTGACACATTTACTCTTCCTTGGTTTTTATTATTAGAAGGTTTTTAGTACTTGTTGTTATAGTTGCAAGAGAAATTCACAATCTGTGAAAATTTCAGAAGTCTAGCTATAGCTGTTCTTGAGTTACAGCCTGGAGACAGATGGACAGACGGACTGACACCGAAGTCCCATATATCGAATAGGGTCACATTTTTACCCTTTGGGTACGGAATCCTAAAAATATTCCAGTAGATACACAGCTTAAGATCTCATTTATTGCATAAAAAACTCAACACTTTAAAATATCATAATATTTTAAAGTGTTGAGTTTGATTTCATGATTTCATTAGATGTTAAACTATGTAGGTACTCACATATTTTGAAAACTAACAACTAAAACTACTCACATGTGTTGATATTATTTCTAATTTTAAAGATATATTTTATTATTTAAAACTACTTGATAAGTTTTAAGTAATAGTATAGTTTTTCATTCGGATATATCTGTTAGGTTTCGTAGCACACCCAGTCACGTAAAACCTAGAATATAAAATAAACTTTACATCCAATTAAAACGCTTATTATATTAAACATAGTACTAGGAAATAAAATATACTGTAGCTCCATCTCGATACAGATAAAAAGTTAAACGACTTACAGTAAAGTGGATATTTCCCGGTAAAAACTGAATGCAGTTCGCAAGCCGCGATCCAATATTCTTAAGTCGTTCCCGATGCGCTTAATATTCTACTGCGGTCGCGGTAGATAGGGTACATCGGGGCTTCTCAAAGTGGGTACGCGAGCCCCTAGGGGTTCACTATAATTCGTCGGTAGATACCTAGCGCCATCACTTAAATCTTAGATCAGTAAAGCGCGACCGCTTTAAATCAAATCAAATCAAATCAAATCATTTATTTATTTCAGGCATCAGAGGCCCATATAACAAATACCTTAAAATCTAACATACATATTATAATTATATATAAATACCTTAAAACTAACATACATATTTTGTATATACTTAAAAAACTAATACTGTCACGTTTTGCCGGCGACGTGACTCGCTTCGTTCCGAAGTCTCCCCCGGAACCTCCGGTAGACTACATCCATCGGCCAGAACTCCGGCGCCTCGAAAGTCGACAGAAGATTCGTCGGTACTCTCACCACAAAGGAGCTAAAATTGACTTTGTAGCGAGACTGCAGACGCTCGACCCTCAGGCGCAAAGTCGTCTTCTTCTGGATGTAGTCCACGACGTCCTCGACCTCCATGAACCAGTGCAGGCGGGATATGTACAGGGGCGTCGCGGGGACCTCGCTCCGCAGACGCAGCTCAGGTACATATGGTGCGGTGCCGCGATGGTTGCGGGCGGCGGGCTTCTTCCTCCTCTCCACCAGTATGAAGCCCTCCTCATCCCAAGCCGAGAAGACTCCACCTTGCGGTTCTTCGTAGCCTTGCGGCTCTCCTTAGTCTCGCGACTCTTCGGAGCCTTGCGGCTTGCATTCTCCCCTTTAGTTTACGCCCGCGGGGGAGGTGCGGGGCGACCAGCAACAGTCGCGTAGTTGTGCTGAGTCGCCTGTGGACTCGGCGTCGGCGCAACCGGGAGGGAAACGCAGGCGGGAGCGGCAGCGGCAGTGTTCGTTGACCCGTCCGCGTCCGATAATGCTGACGGGCTAAACGTGGCCGTCTGCGCGCCACGACGAGTGGTGACGTATGCGGCATCAAGTGATCTACATATTGAATTACCGCTTTTTATTTGCGATAATTCAATACGTAAGTCACTGATCGTTGACTCTGATGCCTGCAATCTACCCTAAACTCCGGCCAGCTCCTCCTTCAGGATCCTGATGTCCTTCAGTAGGCTGACGACGTCGACGTGGTCCAGCGTGACGGGCGGCAGCTTGTGCAGATCCTTTGCCACAAAAGCCGGCACCTCATCAGGATCCGTCTGCTTCAGCAGGGAGATGATGTCCTGCACGCTTCTTTCCGTTCCGTCTCTTCGTCGCGACGGCATATTCGCACTCTGTCCGAGCGTCTCGTACAGCAGCTGCTTGCCCTTGCAAATCTCCTCGCTGGAGAAGGAGGACTTGCAAATCTGCATGATGCTGACCTCGTCCATAGTGTCGATGGCGTGCTGGATAAACGCCAGCAACTCGTTGGCCACGAGCGCCATGGTCACGTGCAGCGGCGGTGTGCCGCGCGATTCGCAAAAATATTGTAATTCGCAAAAATACTCGTAGCATACATTTAGTATGCTACGAGTATGCTACGAGAGTCGCGCTTAAGACGCTGACAACTGCCAATGACCTTGATCTCGCATTACTCTCGCCCCTGTGTCGATTTTCATGCCAGAGAGACAGAGATTTGAAATGTTCACTCGGTAGCGTGGATACGTTTTTCGTTTGTTAGAGAAAAAATAAATATTATGGGAAATCTAGATGTCAGAACCGAAAATTAAATCCGGCAATATTTGGATTTTTGTAAAAGGTATCAAATAAACAAATTTCTAAAGCATAGATTGTATTATTACTTTAGTTAGAACTGTTTAAAGTTCGTGAAAGATGTGACTTTGGTATTTTTTTTCATCCAGTAGGAGTACATTATTTTATTATTTAAATTCGACAAGCTTTTCCAAATATAATCAAAAATCACATATTTTTTTTTGTGCCAATAATGAAATACATACGTCTAGAAAACTGCACAAAGATGTCGAATTGGCAGCTGTCTTCCCCTTAAGCGGTCGCGCTTTAGATGTAGATGTAAGTGATGGGCCATCATGGGCACCTGTGGCACACATGTAGCATGCGATCAAATTTGGTTCATGATTATTAGGGTCTAAAATCCAAGGATGAAATGTAAGTATGGTATGCTCCTATCTAAAAACATAAAAGTGGTTCGTGCAGCCACAGGTTTGAGAAACCTTGGGGTAGATCTACCAGGGGGGAGGAGGGGAAAGTGCTTTAAAATTGCGTTCGAAAGGTTCACATGTAGTGAAACACTTTTTCTATCTCTAATGTAGCGGGTAATTTGTCTCGCGGGAACTTATTGACAAGCTTAAGGGTCCGTATACGAAATTTGCCGATTTCGCTAATTTAACAGACGTGATTTAACAGTTAAAATACAGTATTTCTATAAGTTTTAATGCACAACATGTAAGATCATTTCAATTGTAATCTAATGTTGGAGCCAGATTTTTTATTTTTTTAAGTTATTTTTAAATAATCCAACTCAAACCCACAACAGTTTTGTGATTTTTGCTGTAAAAGGTTTAGAGTATCACCTGTTTATGGATTGTATTGACGTCTTAACGGTATGAAAAAAATACAATGTACTGTTGAGAAAGTCGTCTATAAAATGTTGGAATTACTTTTTACCACTTTAATATGAAATAGTTGAGTAAAAAAATATGTAACTCGGCAAAATTTTAGAGAAAATGGACAAAGAATTGCTGTTAATTTCGGCAAATTGCAGATGTAATTCATAAAAAGAAAACGACAAAAATAATCTATAGATAAAATTCTATCCAATTCGAGAAAAAAGAAAAAAAAACAAATTGTGCCAAAAAAACACGATTCAAAACAACCTAAATCTCAGATTATATTACTCGCCGCAAGTTCGAGTCGGCTTTCCGCGCTTAAATATATTTTAAATCTAATAATGAATATATATATTTTTTTAAGTCTAATAAGGGGAAAAAACCTAATAATATTTCTGTAGCGAACCTTTGCAATTTCGGCAAAATCGGCAAAATTTCGTATACGGACTCTTAAGGAATTTTTTAAGTTGTCATGAATAGATGCCGCATTGTGAGATACTTACAAACGAATATGGTTTGTACCTAAGTATCTCACTTATGTGTATGATTTTATAATTATTCCTTTAAAGAAAGGTCAAATTTTTTATTTATGTAAAATTAATTATGCTGCTAATCTTCTACGCTGATTTTGATAAAATTTTAACACAACATATTATGTAGACGCCCCTACGCCCGTAGCTTATTACGGGCGTAGTCAAAAGTAACTATTATTTTGGAAATATATTATTTGAAATGATTGCTGCGGCATTCTCTTTTGCACGTACAACGAAGCCTGAATCGTTTTATGTAAGTCAAGTTCTCCCTTTGCGACGTACAAAATATAACATCGTATTCAACTCGAACAATGGTTTGCTTCGGTTAACTTTTAACCATCAGTTATCTCGCAGTATCAAAGTGTCGTTAAATTTACTCCGAACACGACGCGGGCTTATCGTTAGTTATTATTGTACGGAGTTATATCGCTCATAAATTCCCTATCACAATACTAGTCGCCTACCGCATTTGATCTGTGCAAACAGACTACTGGTCGCAGATCAAAGTATTGCGCAAATCTCAGCATTGTGCTGAGATTTGTGCGATACTTTGATTTTCTAGTGCTAAAGTTGAAGACGGGTTGTCTTAGTTAATTTTTGTCTTAACATTTGGGTATCTCACTCGAAGCAGGCCCTTAGGGCCTAGACGATAATTTTTAGTGTCCAATATTACGTATTGTGCAATATTATTTAAGGGTTAATATGGAACATTGCCGCACTTTTCAATCTTATTGAACAATAAATTGTACAGTAAAATATTGTTCAATATTATTGTAGGTTTAGGGGCTACCTTAGTGATGCATTTTAACAAAATAAAACATTAGTGCCAAGCGTACTCAAAGAAGAAAAAGGCGTTCATCCAATTGATTAATATCTAATGTATCCGTTTGATTAGTTTTATAATTTTTATCAAGCTAGGATTACCAGCGATAACTACAGCCACTCTTTGGGAAAATAGCGACAACGAATGTCCAGGTTATTTTGTCGCCAGTAGTTAAATAAAGTGCCACGACGATTCTAGACTTTCGTCATCCATATAGCCAGTCGCTCGTCTGCACCAATTCAGATTTGAGAGCAATAAGAGAGCGCCATCTTCAGAATAAGAACAATCTAAACTCTCCCTTGGGCCGTTTATTGTCGGCATAAATTGTTTCAACCGAGAGCTAATACATCAAAACAACTCCGTGGCTAACAATAAGCTGAAATACCAAATAAAAATAACAAGAACATTATTAATATTGACTACAGTTTCGTTTCACTTGATGCTGAATGATTTATTATAAAATATCTGTTGCCCGCAACTTCGTCCGCGTGAATGTATGTTATTATAATAGAGATTTAGAAAATTTAGCACCCATCTACGAATATTTTATTTGGATCTATATTACAATTTACACACGAAATTTTTAATTTACATCAAAGACCCAGGAAACTTGAACCACATATACTTATCGTTTTGAAAAATCCTTTCTTCGAAGACCGCTTGGAGTGGACAGCGGAAAGGAACATGTGACGGAGATAGAGGAAAGACTACAGAAGACGGTATTTAATGTAGGCATCTATCCCTCTTTAACCTACCTCCTCTCAGATTCCCAACCTACAATTATGCCAGAATAAAATAACACATTCCCACCACTGTATCTCCTGCGTCGCCAGGATCGACAGCGGTATCCAACCACGAAAACCCTTTGATATGATCTCAGGGAGCCCGAAGGACATGCTCAAACTGGTTTGGGACCCGCAACGAAATTAATCAGAAGAAAATAGAAGTATGGAGAACTATTGTAATTTCTCTCTCTATTTAAAGCGGAGACAGCAAAAAGTTGCAGTGACCGAATGTCAAATAACTTAGGAGAAGCACCACGAAAATAAACTAAACCTAATTATAATAATTATTGTGAGTCCTACTAAGATACAGCTAAATTATTAATATTGGAATTTGTTGTGTTAAGACTGCTGCCAATAATAATTGTGAAAAAAATGCTTGAAGGCATGGAAGTTCCTATAGCGCCGTCCACGATATCACCGTAGTATGCGACATCAGATTTACACTGTAGGTTGTCGAGCAATGTAGTTCTTTCGTCTTGGAAGAAAAAACTCTCCCAGAGAACATGATGAGTACCTAGTTTGTTCAAACATACTGCCTTCGGTCGAGCACATATTCTACCAATGTGCTCGACCGATGCTAGTAATTTAGATCCGTAAAGTTTGACTTTAAAATTTCCATGGGCGGTAACGAATGATCAATATCCATCCAGTTTTTGGATAATCGTTTACGAATATTAGGGAAAAGTTTTAAAGATTGACCTATTGAAAGAATTGAAAGAAATTAATAGAATTGGTAATCATTTTGTGTGTCGTTGTAAGTTTCGTTCCTTCAATTCCATTACTTACTCATAGTATAAATAATACAATACAAATAGTATTTTAAAAAGATAAAACCGACTTCAAATTTTTATACGTAATAATTAAGAATTAAAATCTCCTATCTCAAAAACTACTGAACCGATTTTGATGAAATTTGCAGTATTCCCTAAGTTGAACAATACCTACTACAATAAAAAAAGTAAAATCGGATTTGTGGTTCCGGAGATACGCATGCACAAACATAAAAACATACATACATACATACACTTTTGAAATTTGGCACATTTGTTCAGAAGCTGTTATGGATTAACATATACAAAAACCGGGCATTTCTGGAAATATTACATACATACGCGTCGAATTGATAACCTCCTTTTTTTGAAGTCGGTTAAAAAAGCGTTATAATGTGGTTATGAATAGTGTAATGATGGTGGTGATTATGATGATTAATAAAATTGACATAGTGGCATGTGCTTCCAGTATTTTAAAGAACGCTAAATCCTTGACATAATATATATACCTAATATCTATAAGGAGTCAGGAGTCCCCCCCCCTTCAGCTACGGAACCTTCGGAAGCCCTATACCTACCTATATAGAAGCCCTGGGATATGCCTTGGTGCAAATCTTACTTTTTGGTAGCATGTTATGTTAATTTTACTCAAAAAAAGTGAAAATTACTGTGTCTTTGTTGTGAAGGAGTTCCGACGATGCCTCCCGATCCCGAGAAAATCATTACTCATCAAGACACCGTTTTTAGGGTTCCGTACCCAAAGGGTAAAAACTATTCATGAGACTTCGATGTCTGTCTGTCCGTCTGTCTGTCTCCAGGCTGTATCTCAAAAACCGCTTTAGCTAGAGTTCTGAAATTTTCACAAATTGTACACATCTGTTGCCGCTATAACAACAGATACTAAAAACAAAATGAAATTAATATTTAAAGGGGGCTCCCATTTTTTGGACTTTTTTGATCGATATCAATAATGGCAACAGGTAGGGACTTGATATTTTTACAAAGGCCTTAATTGTATGTCTACTTCAATATTTAAGAATAATATTAAAATAAACTAAAAAATTAAGGGGGGCTCCCATACAAAAACATAATTTTTGGTCTATGTTTGCTCTATAACGGTACGGAACCCTTCGTGCGCGAGTTCGACTCGCACTTGACCGATTTTTGTAAGCATAGGCGTCAATTTCGGGTTAGCAATCTATACAACAAAAAAAGAATTTTGAAAATCTGACCACAAACAGCAAAGTAAACATGAACTCCTTTTTTGGAAGTCGGTTAAAAAAGTATCTAAGCGTGCGTCCACATTTGTATCATTTGCGCGATCAGATCCCCGATCAGCAGGGCAATCGCGCTAAATGTTTTCAACTGAACCGCAAATGAAACTCGGACGTTGATCGACTTTTGGAACGATTCGGTATCGCGCTAACGTTTTGACAGCCAGTTGAGACGTTACTGAACCTCAGCCCAAGCGCAAACGCTGTCAAAACAAAAAATTGATACAAAGCTACTTCTACTCGCACGCACCTCGCACGTTTCTGAAACGTTTCTTATTTTGGTGTGTTAAATTGACGAAAATCGATGGAAAAATATAACATAAGCTATAATCAAATTATAATATAAGCTTATGTTTTACTTCAAAGCTCTTCATACATCTCAATGTCTTCAAAGGACTATTTGAGTTTGTTAAAAAGTGAATTGAACTTTGACATTACACATAAGAAGTTTGTGTTTATGTTTGTATATTATACTGTATAAGACATAAGTACTTAAGGGTGCGATCACATTAGCGTCATGTATTTGTGACCAAACACACTGTGTGATCGATCAAAAAATGTATATCCTGTTTCCCAATCCCGATTCAACCCCAGAAGGGTTGATTCTGAATTCTGATGTTCAACCCTTCTGACGAGTGTCGATCGCGACGGCAGTTGCTTTCTATCAGGTGAACCATTTGCTCGTTTGACCCATAATTTTATAAAAAAAACTAAATGCACAATCGAGATCGGTACGATTCTGAGGGTACGATTTAACAATTGTCTGCAATGATGACAGTGAGTTTGGCTTGACTGAGCCACAATAATATCACCACGAGAAATATTATTAACGTATTTAATTGAAAAACACGACCCTCCTTTGACGCAGTTATGTAAAAATGTATTATAAATATTTTATATTCAGTGGGTTGAGCGACGTTACGTAGCAGTTTGACGTTTCTGCGAATCCGGGGCTAAAATAAAAAGTTATTGTTACCAACCAAATTTTAACACAAATAAAAACGTATTCGAGAATATGTCACGTGGACGCGGCGAGGCACGTCCGGTCAGTGATCACGCCGGGAATTACACCCGGAACTGCGTTTCGGTGGCTTGTAGGTGCGTTACCGGCATTCTGGATAACTTTATTTAAATTATAGGCCAAACTGATCATGACTCTTAAAATATTGAATGTTTTGGGACGTCGTCGCGTCTTCACAACAGTTCAAATACGCTTGTAATTACTTTACCAAAAAGGTGAGGTACTAGCGTAACATCCAGTTTACTTGCTCCGTCGGTTTTACGTGATATGATCGTAAATATTTTATAATATTCTCTGCATAGTTACATCGTTAGACAGACAACGGACAGATGGTAAAGTGGGACAGTGCTTTCTCCGTCTTGTATTGGGATACTTCATACTATGTAATACATATGTCGCAGTCATCTGGTTGAATCTGCTATTTGATTGAATGACTAGCGAATACATTGAATAAATGCAACCATATTATAATAATGACAGGCTAACTCGCCATATCGTTGTTAACATTTGACGTCTAAAATAAACGCCAACTTGTCAAGTATTTAACGGTTTTACAATGAATTTGCTAGTCATTCAATCAAACAGCAGATTCAACCAGATGACCTTAATACCGTTTCGATGACAATACACAACGCACCGCAACACGGCGGACAAAGTAATATGCAGCATAAATGGGGGGTTTGTGACTAAGCCTTACAACGTTGGCCGCACGGCGAAAATCGACCGTCTAACTAGCAAAAAATTACAATTTTTGCCATGTCCAAAGTTGTTCGGCTTTAGTCACCCGTGTAAACCCTCTTTTACGTTCTAGGATAGCAGGTGACAACGTGTTCCGTATTCTGCACGCTATCGATACTTTTATAATAGATAACATAGTTTCAAGGTTACATAACTTTGCTTGTCACAGAACTTCTCACAACTCGGTCAGCAAAAGAAAGTTCTGGACATGGTAGCCTAGTTGTCGCAAAGTGTGCTACATTGAGCTGATTTCCTTTTATGTTACTGAAAATACACTAGGTTCAGTTATAATCCGGCGAAACCGGTCTCTCGGCAGGACCCAGCGACCCAGCAACATTCGGAGAGGAGGCACGATGGGTTTTAGTGGGAAAACCCGGGTGCTCTTCTTTACCGCAGCACCTGAGGAGTCCCACATATCACGGCGATTTTACCCTCGAAAAAAGGTTCATTTGTGGCGGTACCCACAATTAGCGTCAATAATACTGCATCGCGCTATCGAAGTTTTCTAAGTGCGTCGGTTATAATATACGACAGCTGAAATCAATCACGTGGGTCCGGCCTGACCGAGTATCGCTCAGTCGGAAGATCTCCTTTTGGAGTAGCCATACATAACCCACACATTTATAAATCAATCTTCACATAAACAAAATAATGATTAAGTCATAGTGGCACCAAATGTATTTATTTCTTGTGCAATGGCCGTGCTCTTCTTTCGAAATGATAATTTTACTTTACATAATTCGTATTACGTTCGGTAAATTGGTTATAAATAGATCATATTTAATCAGCTTTTTATGAGTTCGTGATCCAGTGTTTGAAGTGTAAAGTGGGAAAATGACAGCCAGAAGAGGTGTGGGAGGGGTGGGGGGTGTCACAAGTGCAGTCGAGAGTGCTCGGCGGATATAGCGCCATACAACGTGATAAGTACTGCCTAAAGTATTTCGTGGGCTTTCGTCACTGAGTGGTTATTTTTAAATTTTAAGAATAAGGTACTTGAGATGTTATTTATACTGCATCCACTCAAAAATTTATATTATGTTTTGTCCTTTCCCGAGACTCAAAGAATCTAGATGTACATACCATGGATGTACAAAAAAAGAACGGATGGAATTTCGCTAAGAAACAATTGAAGCACCATAATGGCGGCAGTTTATGTATGTGTGAGTGTGTAAAGGGTTGCAAGGTGAATGAAAATTCCCCATTTTTTTTATTTCAAATTTCAATTGCAATATTTTTACTAAATGAGAAGTGAAAAAAAATAACACTGAAAATGTAACAAGCATTGATAGTAAGTTGATACTTATGTAAATTTCGAGTAGCGTTTGTTTGTCATCTTTGCTATTTATATAAAGGTGTACCTACCTAAATGGATGTCAATAAAATACATTATATAAAAAAAATATTAATTAATTAATATCCGTGTCTAATAGCTTTTTGACCGACTTCCAAAAAGGAGGAGGTAATACGTTCGGCTGTATGAATGTTTTATATATGTTTAATGTTCAAAGATTACTCTGCCGTTTGTGGTGCGATTTTCAAAATTATTTTTTTCGGTTCAGTAGTTTTGGCGTGAAAGCGAGATAGACAGACAGACATACAGCCAGACAGACAGATAGACAGACAGACAGACAGACAGAGATACTTTCGCATTTATAATATTAGTATACATTTGGGAATAGGAATTCATTGAGGAATAGTACTTATTTATGCTCATAAATGTAATTTTCATTGTATTTTTAAAATTTAATTATTTAATTGTAGCGATTTACTATTTACTATTACTTATCTCCCATATTTAGGGTCTTTTGCACATTTAATTGCTGGCAACACTTGGTAGATTTCGTACTGTTAGATGAGATAAATAATTTGAAGTAAAAACGAGAACTGAGGTGAAAAAATAATGTGCTTACCTATGAAAAGTGATACCCTGTCGTTTTTTAACATAACCACTGTGGTTTCGGCAGCTTTTCACCACACAAGACAGCATAATTATTTTTAATTTTACAACAGCTCGCTAGCGCGTTTGGAAGCGTAATGGCGACCGACCGACTTACTATGATGTGTATGTGTGCGTGCAGGCTTGTTTGTATTAGAGATCTGACTTACTATGGGTGCGTCAGTTATTGCTTCAGGAGACTTCATCCGTTCTTTTTTTGTACATCCATGGTATGGTACATACCATACGTATTATTGATTTAAGTATGAAAGAGTAATATTATATAGACAGACAGAGAGGTAAACATTTAATATACACACTTGTAAATTAATAATGTGTATAATAAATTATATACAGCAGTATATAGATGAACTTAAAAAATTAATTACAGTATCGTATTTTTATACCTCAATGCAATATAATGCTGCATATTGCAATGAGACATCAAAAATATATTTTACACTAGCTGTCCCGGCAAACGTTGTTTTACCATAGTGACTAAATAAGTATGGCGCCATGGCAACGTCCATCGCTATCCCGTCGCACAAACGCCTGGTCGCCGTCAGTTTCGAGTTGTAATAAATTACTATTATCTATTCAACAATTAATGCACTTACCAATATAAAAAGTAGCCAATAGCCGATTCTCAGACCTACTGAATATGCATATAAAATTTGGTAAAAATCAGTAAAGCCGTTTCGGAGGTGTACGGGTAACTAGCATTGTGACACGAGAATTTTATATATAAGATAATATATTTATATTGCTTTACATATTTTGTGTCTGTCTTAACAAATAGCGTGCGCTCGTTTTTCCAACAAACCAATATAATACTTCTTTCATCGTACGCATCATATTATGTTGTCAGCTCAGTACCTGTACTGCTGTAACACGATTGTACGGCAAATGATACAAAGTGCGTCGCAGACAGCTGTCGCCGGCAGACGCGGGAATACATTTTTTATTCCTAAAGGTGCGTACTGTATAGGGCTTTTTTACCAGACTCTAGGTTTTAAATAAAGATTTTAAATGAGTATAAAGCTCTTAGGAATTAAGAGGACAGCATATTTTAGCACAATATTATAATATACTAGCTGTCCCGGCAAACGTTGCTTTGCCATAATATATTTGCCAAATTATTTTATTGAAGTGACTAAATAAGTATGTCACCATGGCAACGTCGATCGCTATCCCGTCGCACAAACAATGGTCGCCGTCAGTCTCAGGTTGTAATAATTTACTATTATTTATTCAACAAATGCACTTACCAATATATAAAGTACCCAGTAGCCGATTCTCAGACCTACTGAATATGCATATAAAATTTGGTAAAAATCAGTAAAGCCAGTTCGGAGGAGTTCGTGGACTAACATTGTGACACGAGAATTTTATATATAAGAGATATATAAGATAAGATTTATTTTGTAGCATTATGAGTGCATCTTGTGTTTGTAACTAAAACTAAAACTAAATACTGTTCGGAGGCAAAACATACCTAATGATGTGTGAAGTGAATAGAGTGATGAGTGATCACTATAGTGACACGATCGGTGCTATGGATCAATAATATATTTAGTACAATACTGAGAACATTTAAAGTACTAGTTCCAGATCAGAATAATAATAATATTTAAAATAGACTAACAAACATTCTATATCAAGGAACTAATTGGTATAGAAAACGAAAATGTTAATGTAGTTGGGAGTGTAGCCAGTATGTGCGAAATGATCCACGGAAATCTTATATTTTCCAATGGCAATAAATTATAGTCCATGATACTACTCTATATCTGAGACTTTCATCAAACAATTTTTACTTAATCCATATCCATACTAATATTATAAATGCGACTCAATCTGTCCATTTATCGGTCAGTGGTTTAATCGTGAAGATGTAACAACCTCTTCACGCTTAAATCACTGAACGGATTATGCTAAATTTAGGTATACAGATACTTTGAGTCCCGGTAAAGGACCTAGGATAGTTTTTGTTGCAGAAAAATGAACGGTTCCGCATGATAAACGAATTTTGGCTTAACGGATTGTCAGAACTAAATGCTCAGAACGCGTTTCTCGATTACCAGAACGCGTCGTGGCCGTTTTCATTAGGGCCACGACGCGAATTTTGCGTCGTGGCCGTTTCACTATGACCACAACACGTTGTGAGCCATTTTTTCGCTCACTGAGCGTTTTCGGTCTTTGAGCGTAACATATATAATTTAGGACGCATAGTGCGTACAACCATCATTTTCCCATGCGGGTGTCACGGTCGAGCGCCCGCTACGTACAGATCCATCACGGCTTCCGAGTTGTATTCCTTTGATAATATGATTTACTGTTTATAATTTCATATAAAAAAACCTCTTATACAAATGTAATGAATGTTCATAATGCTTGAGTTACAGCCCGATTCTGCAATACAAAAGATTTAAGGGCAAGAAAAAAATAAAACATCGTCCTTGTCTCTTCACTCTTACGCCCGTCATTCATATGCCAGCAGCCAGGTGAGTAAGAACGATGCGGAATCGGTGCCTAAATATTTTCGTAATAACTCTACAACTATGCAAAATTTTCAACATCCGCTAGTAATTTAAAGATATCGTGATTTTGCGCTACTAGTATAGACCCTCGCAAATATAATGTAGTATAGACTATGTTTAAAAAATGAAACAATTCATGGCTTTTATTAATTATCAAGTATAAAATGTTTTTTTTTATTTGTATATAATATTAACGATCAGTGGTTTAGACTGTACGGTTATTCCACATGCATGTCATTCGGGATAAAATATTTTATATATAACTAAGTTTGACATCGTTTAACGTAATAATTACTTTCTAAAAGCCTTAAAAAGCGCCAGGAAAAGTTGTAACCTCCAACAAGTAACATATTTTTCAACATAGCTACACGCAATATACATAAAACACCTTTAGCGCAAAAACCGGGCGGGGCGGAGTGTCGTTGTTTTGTCTGCGCCTGTTTTTGTTCCCGTCACACGGTCTGTACCTGCTTGAAATACTGGGCCGCGTGTTTTAGACTCGTTTTTAGGTATCTTTTCGGAATTAGGTATCCCAGGTGTGTTTTACTGGTTTATTTAGGGATTAATACTATTTGTTGACTATTCTGATATTCACTTTAAATATATCAAACAAAATATACAGCGCGTTGTTAACCGCACTTCTCGCTTATATGTATTATAACTAGACGAGCTTTTGCCCGCGGCTTCGCTCGCGTTTAGAAGTATTAATATATACAAACTTTCATTCCTTATTTTAACCCCTTGGGGGTAGAATTGATCAAAATCATTTCTTAGCGGATGCCTACGTCATAATATCTACCTGCACGCCGAATTTCAGAATTCAGCCCGATCCGTCCAGTGGTTTGGGCTGTGCGTTGATAGATCACCGTGTCAGTCAGGCACCTTTGAGTTTTATATATTTAGATGACGCACCCAACATCGTTGCGCCAAAATTCGTTTATTCAAAATTCGCAGGAAACGGTACATTTTTTCCGGATTAAAAGTATCTTATGTCTTTTAGGACTCATTTGCTCCATACCAAATTTCAGTAACTAATCAGTTCAGTGGATTGAGTGTAAAGTAACAGATAGACAGACAGTCAGACACACTTTCGCATTTATTATATTAGTATGGATATGGATGGTCAGGTCATGAGAACAGATTTTAATCTCGTGGGAAAATTTAGACGTTACAAAAACTAAAAACATGATAAAACTAAAACTTTTCCTTCATCAACAACTTCCCCATAATCACTATGCGCTTCTAAATGTTGTTCTTACTAGTTGAAAGTAAATAAAAAACTGTTTTCCATTTCGCTAAAAGCAAATCGTTCATTTCCGATCATGGCGCAACCTATTTGGCATAAGTACACTTAACATTTAAAAGCGTGCATTACCTAGAGTAGCTAGTTCCTACTGTAATAACACTGCATGATGTATTTTAAATTATACATTAAAGTAAATAAGGAACTACGGGGAACTGTCTCGCAAAAAATAACCTACAAAAATCTTCCCTGTGGTCTACAAGTTGTAACAAAACAAAACTAAGTGATAATACTTCGGGACTTGAACTCTATATAAGGAACACATATTATACATATGAAGTGTTCCAATATAGATTACTCTCAAAGTAGTGCAGCGCTGAAAGAGCAATTTTTTGTGATTTGTATGGGCAAGCGCCCTTGCGCCATACTCTTAATAATGGACCCACACATTACACACTCTTAAGTATTATCACTAAGTTTCGATACATCCTGTATAATATAATTATATGCCAAATTATATTAAAATCAGTCCAGTTGTTCAGCCCTAGTAGACAAGTGGCAAGCGATTATCGTTAACGCTAACAAAATGTATGCGATTTGACATAAGGGCCGGGACACAAAAACACGGCACGACGTCGTACGGCGTCGTACGGCGCGGTCCGGCGACGCGCCGTAAAAAACCCACGGTACGGCGCCGTACGGCGTCGTACGACGTCGAGCCGTAGAAACTCATCTTGAATTTCTACGTGAGATTCTACGGCATGACGTCGTACGACGCCGTACCGTGGGTTTTTTACGGCGCACGTCCGCACTGCGCCGTACGACGCCGTACGACGTCGTGCCGTGTTTTTGTGTCCCGGCCCTATCGCTTCGCTAGCGAATACTAATGTCAAATCCCATACATTTTGTTGGCGTTTACGATAATCGCTTGCCACTTGTCTATGCCCTCTGATGTTATCGGTATCATTAGCGCGTTCAAACAAACTCTTCAGCTTTTAAATATTAGTATGGATTACATTTTTTGCAATTAGCGCAATGTTTTAATGAACACGACACCGTAAGCCGGCTTCGGTGATTTACGCCGAAGCCGGCTTACGGGCTTACGGGCGGAGTGTCGTTGTTTTGTCTGCGCCTGTTTTTGTTCCCGTCACACGGTCTGTACCTGCTTGAAATACTGGGCCGCGTGTTTTAGACTCGTTTTTAGGTATCTTTTCGGAATTAGGTATCCCAGGTGTGTTTTACTGGTTTATTTAGGGATTAATACTATTTGTTGACTATTCTGATATTCACTTTAAATATATCAAACAAAATATACAGCGCGTTGTTAACCGCACTTCTCGCTTATATGTATTATAACTAGACGAGCTTTTGCCCGCGGCTTCGCTCGCGTTTAGAAGTATTAATATATACAAACTTTCATTCCCTATTTTAACCCCTTGCGGGTAGAAATGATCAAAATCCTTTTTTAGCGGATGCCTACGTCATAATATCTACCTGCACGCCGAATTTCAGAATTCAGCCCGATCCGTCCAGTGGTTTGGGCTTTGCGTTGATAGATCACCATGTCAGTCAGTCACCTTTGAGTTTTATATATTTAGATGACGCACCCAACTTCGTTGCGCCAAAATTCGTTTATTCAAAATTCGCAGGAAACGGTACATTTTTTCCGGATTAAAAGTATCTTATGTCTTTTAGGACTCATTTGCTCCATACCAAATTTCAGTAATCAGTTCAGTGGATTGAGTGTAAAGTAACAGACAGACAGACAGTCAGACACACTTTCGCATTTATAATATTAGTATGGATATGGACGGTCAGGTCATGAGAACAGATTTTAATCTCGTGGGAAAATTTAGACGTTACAAAAACTAAAAACATGATAAAACTAAAACTTTTCCTTCATCAACAACTTCCCCATAATCACTATGCGCTTCTAAATGTTGTTCTTACTAGTTGAAAGTAAATAAAAAACTGTTTTCCATTTCGCTAAAAGCAAATCGTTCATTTCCGATCATGGCGCAACCTATTTGGCATAAGTACACTTAACATTTAAAAGCGTGCATTACCTAGAGTAGCTAGTTCCTACTGTAATAACACTGCATGATGTATTTTAAATTATACATTAAAGTAAATAAGAAACTACGGGGAACTGTCTCGCAAAAAATAACCTACAAAAATCTTCCCTGTGGTCTACAAGTTGTAACAAAACAAAACTAAGTGATAATACTTCGGGACTTGAACTCTATATAAGGAACACATATTATACATATGAAGTGTTCCAATATAGATTACTCTCAAAGTAGTGCAGCGCTGAAAGAGCAATTTTTTGTGATTTGTATGGGCAAGCGCCCTTGCGCCATACTCTTAATAATGGACCCACACATTACACACTCTTAAGTATTATCACTAAGTTTCGATACATCCTGTATAATATAATTATATGCCAAATTATATTAAAATCAGTCCAGTTGTTCAGCCCTAGTAGACAAGTGGCAAGCGATTATCGTTAACGCTAACAAAATGTATGCGATTTGACATAAGGGCCGGGACACAAAAACACGGCACGACGTCGTACGGCGTCGTACGGCGCGGTCCGGCGACGCGCCGTAAAAAACCCACGGTACGGCGCCGTACGGCGTCGTACGACGTCGAGCCGTAGAAACTCATCTTGAATTTCTACGTGAGATTCTACGGCATGACGTCGTACGACGCCGTACCGTGGGTTTTTTACGGCGCACGTCCGCACTGCGCCGTACGACGCCGTACGACGTCGTGCCGTGTTTTTGTGTCCCGGCCCTATCGCTTCGCTAGCGAATACTAATGTCAAATCCCATACATTTTGTTGGCGTTTACGATAATCGCTTGCCACTTGTCTATGCCCTCTGATGTTATCGGTATCATTAGCGCGTTCAAACAAACTCTTCAGCTTTTAAATATTAGTATGGATTACATTTTTTGCAATTAGCGCAATGTTTTAATGAACACGACACCGTAAGCCGGCTTCGGTGATTTACGCCGAAGCCGGCTTACGGGCTTACGGGCGGAGTGTCGTTGTTTTGTCTGCGCCTGTTTTTGTTCCCGTCACACGGTCTGTACCTGCTTGAAATACTGGGCCGCGTGTTTTAGACTCGTTTTTAGGTATCTTTTCGGAATTAGGTATCCCAGGTGTGTTTTACTGGTTTATTTAGGGATTAATACTATTTGTTGACTATTCTGATATTCACTTTAAATATATCAAACAAAATATACAGCGCGTTGTTAACCGCACTTCTCGCTTATATGTATTATAACTAGACGAGCTTTTGCCCGCGGCTTCGCTCGCGTTTAGAAGTATTAATATATACAAACTTTCATTCCCTATTTTAACCCCTTGCGGGTAGAAATGATCAAAATCCTTTTTTAGCGGATGCCTACGTCATAATATCTACCTGCACGCCGAATTTCAGAATTCAGCCCGATCCGTCCAGTGGTTTGGGCTTTGCGTTGATAGATCACCATGTCAGTCAGTCACCTTTGAGTTTTATATATTTAGATGACGCACCCAACTTCGTTGCGCCAAAATTCGTTTATTCAAAATTCGCAGGAAACGGTACATTTTTTCCGGATTAAAAGTATCTTATGTCTTTTAGGACTCATTTGCTCCATACCAAATTTCAGTAATCAGTTCAGTGGATTGAGTGTAAAGTAACAGACAGACAGACAGTCAGACACACTTTCGCATTTATAATATTAGTATGGATATGGACGGTCAGGTCATGAGAACAGATTTTAATCTCGTGGGAAAATTTAGACGTTACAAAAACTAAAAACATGATAAAACTAAAACTTTTCCTTCATCAACAACTTCCCCATAATCACTATGCGCTTCTAAATGTTGTTCTTACTAGTTGAAAGTAAATAAAAAACTGTTTTCCATTTCGCTAAAAGCAAATCGTTCATTTCCGATCATGGCGCAACCTATTTGGCATAAGTACACTTAACATTTAAAAGCGTGCATTACCTAGAGTAGCTAGTTCCTACTGTAATAACACTGCATGATGTATTTTAAATTATACATTAAAGTAAATAAGGAACTACGGGGAACTGTCTCGCAAAAAATAACCTACAAAAATCTTCCCTGTGGTCTACAAGTTGTAACAAAACAAAACTAAGTGATAATACTTCGGGACTTGAACTCTATATAAGGAACACATATTATACATATGAAGTGTTCCAATATAGATTACTCTCAAAGTAGTGCAGCGCTGAAAGAGCAATTTTTTGTGATTTGTATGGGCAAGCGCCCTTGCGCCATACTCTTAATAATGGACCCACACATTACACACTCTTAAGTATTATCACTAAGTTTCGATACATCCTGTATAATATAATTATATGCCAAATTATATTAAAATCAGTCCAGTTGTTCAGCCCTAGTAGACAAGTGGCAAGCGATTATCGTTAACGCTAACAAAATGTATGCGATTTGACATAAGGGCCGGGACACAAAAACACGGCACGACGTCGTACGGCGTCGTACGGCGCGGTCCGGCGACGCGCCGTAAAAAACCCACGGTACGGCGCCGTACGGCGTCGTACGACGTCGAGCCGTAGAAACTCATCTTGAATTTCTACGTGAGTTTCTACGGCATGACGTCGTACGACGCCGTACCGTGGGTTTTTTACGGCGCGCGTCCGCACTGCGCCGTACGACGCCGTACGACGTCGTGCCGTGTTTTTGTGTCCCGGCCCTATCGCTTCGCTAGCGAATACTAATGTCAAATCCCATACATTTTGTTGGCGTTTACGATAATCGCTTGCCACTTGTCTATGCCCTCTGATGTTATCGGTATCATTAGCGCGTTCAAACAAACTCTTCAGCTTTTAAATATTAGTATGGATTACATTTTTTGCAATTAGCGCAATGTTTTAATGAACACGACACCGTAAGCCGGCTTCGGTGATTTACGCCGAAATCTGAGCTCCCGGGAGTATACTACCCCTAACTATTCCCAGCAACCGCTGTTCAAGGTACTGCCTGATTTAAACTGAAATGGACAGCGATTTCTTTGTTTAAAGAAAAAAATATGAAGAATTAAAATATAATCTATACATAATATATTAAAACTGTAGAAATGGAATTTCTGTACATTAAAGATATTCAAAAATAATAAGCGGGGGGTGTCACTACATCGCTATAGAAGCCAAAAATGTGGTTATTTTTTGTCTGTCTGTCTGTCTGTATGTTTGTTCCACTATCATACGAAAACTACTGATCCGATTTGAATGCGGTTTTCGCAGATATATTTGTCTTCTTCCAACTTAACATCTGGTGTATAAAAATTTCCCCCCCTCTATGAGAACCAAAGAGGGGGTCAGATTTTGTATCAAACTTTTTTCTTTAATGGACTTTCTTCATATTATTAACAATGTTTTTCAACTTAACATCTGGTGTATAAAATTTTCCCCCCCACCCCTCTTAGGGGACAAAAGAGGGGGTAAGATTTTGTATCAACTGATGAAGTAGAAATACATACTTTAAATGGCAAAACAACGTTTGCCGGGACAGCTAGTTATATATAAGTACAGTCAAGTATAGAATCTCCTGATTTTTCGGAATCACTAAAGTTTTTGTTGGTTCTCGTCTGTTTGCAATTTACTTATTGGCGTATAATTTTTGGAATTTTTATGTGTGTGGATTCTGCTATAGCGCCTAAGTAACCCTTTATTGAATAGATATAGTAGCTGTATGATATTATGGCCTTGATCAGGCTTTGTAAGGCTGAATTTATATGCGTCTGAACGCGCGGTTTTTCTTAAATAAAATGAAATAAAAATTGTTTTATTTCTGAATAGATTTAAAAAAAAAAATGCTTTCAGAACGTTAATACTACTGATGCCTGCCACCGGTCGTTTGGTGCCTACACCACGAGATTACAACCAAATGTGTGTAACGATTCGTCTAAATCAGTGGCGCCACCGCTGTCATATATTATATATAGAATTGCTTAGTGGTTCAGAGCTCGGCTCTTAACTCGGCGGTCGTGGGTTCGATTCCCGCGTTGGAAACATGCTATTTCCAAGTTTGGTTAGGACAATGCAGGCTGATCACCTGATTGTCTGACAAGTAAGATGATTCATGCGTCGGATGGGCATGTAAAAAGTTGGTCCTGCGCCTGATCTCTCGCCAGTCGTGTCGGTCGTCCGCCCCACTGGATTATGAGAGTAAAAGAAATAGAGAGTGCTCCTGTGTACTGCGCACACACTTGGGCACAATAAAATTACTCCTGCGTAACTGACTTGGTTTCAATGAAATCGACCACCGTCACGGAAACCGGTGTGGGAGTTATTATAAAATTGCTTGTGATCTCGTGGTGTAGCCGCCAAACCGCTCATCCAAGCGGACGCATATTATAAATCCAGTTTACTAAGCCTGCGTGATCTAGGCTATAATATTTTAATATATGCTACACTGTTTAAACGGAGCCTTGATCGCATAGTCGAAGTTTTTTTTTTCTAAGGCTAAATATAAACAGTTTAGTAATAATCGATATAACTCACGACAGCGGAGCGTTACGCACAATTTGCTGAGCGCCGCCGGCTCGGTGCGGCGTCCGGAAATCTTGATCGGGCCTCGGGGAGCTGTTACTAAAGCTCAATCATGTTGATAACGTTTGTGGTGTTCTGTGGTTTGTACCTGGTTATAACTACGCGGTGTAAATGTAAACAGAACTTTGTTTTAAAATTATTGTGACAAAAAGTGTTCTTGTAGTCGCCTTTTTGAATTATTATTTTTTAACAAAAAATTAAACCCGACTTCCAAGGAAAAAACAATATTCTTAAAATGGCCTAAAAAGGATGAAATAATTCTTATTCTTCATTAGTGCCTTTTTCAAAATTCGACTAAATCTCAACGAATTCTGTACTCAATTTTCATTCGTTTGAAGTCGGTACCAGCCCAGAACTGTGATACTTGACGTAGAACTTAGCCAGTACCGACTTCAAAAGAATGAAAATTGAGTACAGAATTCATTGAGATTAAGTCGAATTTTGAAAAAGGCACTAATGAAGAATAAGAATTATTTCATACTTTTTAGGCCATTTTAAGAATATTGTTTTTTCCTTGGAAGTCGGGTTCAATTTTTTGTTAAAAAATAATAATTTCACTCTTTTTAGTTATATATGGTTATATACAAGACAAGGCTTTATGCGTAGATAACCACTACGAATACTAAGTATCCTTATTATGTTACTGTAAGTGAAATTGTGGTAAATGCTTGCAGTTATCTAAGCGATGCTGCAATTTCCAAACTTTTATCTTTAAAGGTTCAGTGCCTTTGGACTAAGAGGCACCTTCGTATGAAATCTCTCTTATTCGTAACATATGTGTAAGTTACTAGAAACAACATTTTAACCACTATGAGTGTTTTGATAAATTTCAAGGATTTCCCTCGATTGCTCATAGATCCCATCATCAGTTCACCACTTTCATAATTGTTATACAAAATTAAAATAATATCCTATACAAAAACACGATAATTTTGAAAATCGGTCCACAAACAGTGAAACAATCATCAAAAACATCTGCTTCGATCCAAAATATCACGAAAAGTATCAATGATTGGGTCATAATGTAATAACCCATGGTATAATTATGCTTGTGATAATGATGATCAATCAAATTGATGTGTTGGCCTATGCTTTCAGTTGTTTAAACAACGCCGAAATCCCCGAACCTGTATCTATAAGGATTCAAAAGTTCTGTTCGGTACCTTTGGATCCAGGGTATAACCTGGTGCAAAGTCTTACTTTTTGGTAGCATTTATCTCGAATGCTTCAGAAAAAATCGAAATCACTATATGTTTCCATACAAATTTGAAAGAGTCCCCTCGATTCCTCATGGATCCCATCATCAGATCACCACTTTTGTGAATATGGTACCAAATTCGGATTCAACCCTGTATAACAACAAAAGAATCATGAAAATCGGTAAACAAACGGCGAAGTTATGGTTGAACATACAAAAAAATATACAGACGAACATATAACCTCCTCCTTTTTGGAAGTCGGTTAATAAGACAAGGAATAGTTAATGGAATCAGGCGTTACTTTGCGGAAATCCATAGCTTAAAATTTAGTTTGGCAAATCCATGCAAGGCCCCTCACCACCATGCAGGTTGAAAACCTAGAGGTTTTCAACCTTGCACGGATTTGCCAACATCATTGCTTGTGTGGTGATGGTGTTTGCATGTTCTTGCATGCGAGTGTACGCATAGGCAGTGTGGGAGGAGGGAGGTGCTGTACGTATGCCTATGCGTACACTCACTCATTTACTTAAAGGTGGAAGTTTATTTCGCGGAATATTCCTAAAAATAATAACAAACTAAATTTTAAGACAAGGAAATTTTATTTAAGGAAGAAATAGCGATTGTTTTCTACTTAAAATATAAACCGTGCTAAAAGGATATTTATTTCTAGAACGTGCCATTTAAAAGTAAGACTACTGCTCCATGTCACTGCAATTGCAATAATAGTGCAATATAAACTACGTTGATCATTTTGAATGTGATTTGTGAATGTTAATTATTTAGTTTCTATTACCACTACTAACACTAACAGACTATCAAGAAAAGTAACACAACTTAAGACTAAACGGAGTTCAATGTAAAGGGTCTCTAAATACGAAACATCCGTTCTTTTTTGTTTTAAGTAACGTTTCCTTGTCTTACCCAAAAAGTGGGCTCGCACAGGAGCTCCGCATAAAGCCGCGTGCACACATTTCACAAATTAATCTAATTTTAAGCCTTTACTGTAAACGCCATTATTATAATTACGGCATCCATCAAAAGCTTAGCGAAAATCCAATATTGCATTAACGTGTCGAATATAAACCTTATTTATTTTGAACGCTGATTTGTCTAAAATTATAATGTCAAATAGAATATAATTTATAGTGATTTTAAACCTAGTTTGCGGATAGTAATTATAATTAATGTCTGGTTAAATTTAATAATTCATTTTTGTAGAAATTTCATCGAATCGACTAACAAACACTATTTTGTGGTGTTGTTGTTAAGGCCATCCCCTGAGCAAACGACCTTGACCATAGTACATTTGCCGCGTTGCCGAGATCGCACGAAAATCATATTTTTTTACATATCTTAGTTCAAATTGACCTAAAAAATTCAAACGGCGAATATGTAGTTATTGAAATTGTCCATCTATTGGCGTGTGTTTCAAATAAGAAAAGTAATTTGTAAATACTAGGGAGATACTGAATGTATGCTTGAATTTGAATAAATTGGTATTACTTCGGAAGCTGATATCGTAAGTATAATAAACAAAAATAGAAAATTAATAACGGAAGGAAATGTTCATAATATGCTGAAGATTATTACTGTATTTTTATTATATGCTGAAACTTGGCTTGACATGCTACCGCGTATCTAGATAATTTTGAAGCTTTCAAATTATGAGTTAATAAGACTAAAAATCTTCTCATCTCCGTAGGGGAAGGGCCTTAACAAGAGGTGGTAGCATCTCGTAGACATTCATAGCACTCTGTAAACATCTCGTAGCAATGCATAGCCATTATAAATAGAAGTTACTCATTTTGCCACAAATGTCTCACTTCTCTCAAAAATAATAAGTGAAGTGGACAGCTAATAATTTGAAAATTTTCGTTTTATGCATAAATGGAGGACTTAGGACCGAGAAATGATTTGAAATCAAAAATATATAGGTTTTATGTATACTTGTATAGCCAGATATATTAGCCAGAGGCGGAATAGATAAACTACAAAGATCGTTCAAATTGTAAGGGAAAAAATTGGTAATTTCCCTTTTTATGTTATAAAATATCATCTACTTCATTCACATACGCCTTCGATTTTAAATTATGACAAATAACATGATAACTTTTCTCTCTTCTTAACAAACACTTAATAATATTGACTCTGTACTGCAAGTTTGGAATACTTTTTTTTTTTATCTATGGACGCTTTGAACCCCACGTCAGTCTGGCCCCGTGGTAAGTATCTGAAGGACTTCTATTACGGGTCAATGACAACGGAAATATATTTTATTATATTATATTGTATAATTTATTCATTGTTATTAGAATGATACTCATATTCAATGAATGAAAATGATTGATAAATGTTTTGTTTATTTCACTGTAAATTGTATACGTGGCCTAACCGGTGTCGTGTTGGCGTCGGTCCAGGGCCTTGTTAGGAGTCAGACGGCGGGCGAGGGCGGGCGGAGTCGCGCGGCTCAAGACAACAGATTTACCGGCTCTCATTTGCCTCGTTTAAAGGTTTTCTTGTCAGCTGTTAGTCGATACATTTGAATTCGTGACAATGTTCCCTGCCAATGTTTCCATTAATGCCAAATATGCTCTGTCAAATAAGTCCGTCACTGAGGCTTCTGTCACGAAATCAGCGAGCAGCGAGGCGGCAGCGGCGCACGCGGTGCGGCGGCGTATGAGTCATGGCTATGTATAAATTTATATTGATAAGCCGTCTAGCGGCAAACGGCGCGCGGCATACTCGACAGCTTATCAATATATTAAATCTATACAGTCATTGCTACGCGCCGCCGCTGCTCTCGCCCCGCTGCCCGCTGATTTCGAAACTGAAGCCGGGCCAATTCAGACCACAGCGCGACGCGTAGATGCATTTCTAAATTTGTATGGATTTGACAGATTCGCAAGAACTACGTATTTATACGTTGCTATCTGTCGCGAGGCGGTTATTTCAGACGCGGTCCGAATGTATCCGAATTCGAACGCGTCCATAGTCGATACATTTTCTTTTACTTTGTAATTTTAATTTTTTGAAATAAAACTATCGAAAGGCCTAAATGGATCAATGCGCACCGTAAGAAGAGAAGGGGTTAAATTTGATGATCCTGAGTGACAACTCACCTTCCCTCAACCTACTCAACTAACAAACGTAACGGGACTAGATGTTATTTTTATAATTTAATTGTATTAAGGATATGAGTGGAAGCTTTTATCGTCATCTGATCAAATGGAGTATAATACTTGAATTGAACTTGCGCCAGAAACTATAGATTTTATTTTACATCAAAACAATGATCGTGTTTAGAGTCTCTGGCGGAAGTTATCTAAAGAACTATAAAAAAACTAGCTGTTGCCCGCGACTTCGTTCGCGTAAGCATAGTAGATCACATCCCAAGTATTATTTATTGTACAAAAATATTCAATGTACACAATTGACTTTCCTACGATTTTATTATATATATGTTACGGGTAATGCTAGAAGGTGGAGTAAACCTAGGTTTACCCGGGTTGACTTAGTATTACCCAAGTCTTTTGGGTAAAGTCCGAATAATAAGAAAAATAAATTTTAATTCGGGGTTTACCCATACTCACCTAGGTCTACCCAACTCTGGCTGGGTAATGTTAGGTGTTGCGTAATTTTCGAGCCTGTGGCATAAAACTCGGGGGCCCACGTTCCCCCGCTGCTATTGAGGAAATGTTCTCAAGGAATCAGTTTTCCGTTTGTCATGATAAACTGATTGATATAGAAAATATATCACCCGAAAAAAAAGTTCACGACAGCTTGCAAATGACAGTCGCTTTCAGGAGGCTTATAAAAGGTGTAATTGCAAAACAAAATGTGCTACAAAGAAATGTTCATACAAAGATGCAGAAAACGCGTGCAATTCGAAATGTCACAGCAGTTTATCTTGTTCAAATAAATAATTTCAATTTTAATTACTACAACCGCTAATTAGTTTTTGCCATTGGGCATTGAAGCTATTAAGTTTATGTTCTTCGAGAAATTACGTTTGCCTTTGTATGTTTTTTAAATAATAAATGTTTAAAATGCCCTTGGATATTCATTTTAGTAATTAATTGGACAAATTTTTTACATTAACCAGCCAGAGTTGGGTAGACCTAGGTGAGCATGGGTAAGATAAAAATTGCTCCAGTAGTTCTTAAGATAATAAGCAATTTCATATAATTTCCCCCGTTTTTCCACATTTTTCTCTATTTATTCACTCCTATTAGTTTTTAGCGTGATAAAATATAGCCTATAGCCTTCCTCGATAAATGGGCTATCCAACACTGAAAGAATTTTTCAAATAGAGCTAGTAGTTTCTAAGATTAGCACGTCCGAATAAGCACTTTCATATAATTTCCCCGTTTTTTCCATATTTTCCTCTATTTCTTCGCTCCTATTAGTCTTAGCGTGATAAAATATAGCCTATAGCCTTCCTCAATAAATGGGCTATCTAACACCGAAAGAATTTTTCAAATCAGATCAGTAGTTTCTGAGACTAATTGAGATTCGCGTTCAAATAAGCCCTTTCAAATAATTTCCCCCCGTTTTTTCCACATTTTCCTCTATTTCTTCACTGCTATTAATCTTAACATGATAAAATATAGCCTATAGCCTTCCTCGATAAATGGGCTATCCAACAATAAAATATTTTTTCAAATCGGATCAGTAGTTCCTGAGATTAGCGCGTTCAAACAAACAAACAAACTCTTTCCAATTATAATATTAATATAGATATATAATATAATCATCTAAAACAGACAAATTAAGATTTATGATTTAAAAATAAAGAGAAGAAGTAATATAATTTATTGTAAAAGATACTAAGTACATAATATTATATTTATCATGTACTTAGTATCTTTTACAATAAAATATCAGCTGTTCTCGCTACTCAGTCTTCGTATTCTGAGCGAGCTTACACAGTTGCGCGGCGGTTGTGAGTCTGGCCACGTTTCTTGTCTAGTTTACTGCACCCAGCCAACTTGCATAAACAGCTTAGCTTATTAAACTCTTATCTTCCAACTAGTTTTACCATACGTACTGTCAATATTATTAAACTTGTAATTTTTAAAACTTTGTTGAGATTCTCTAAATAAATTCTATTTTTAAATGTTTTCAACTTTACATACTTAAATTAAAGTTCGGTGAAGTATTTTAGTGAATGATTTAATTATTATTTTATTCTGTTCTGTTCTGAGTTCTGATGTCTTTTTGTATGAATGAAATTATTTAAATTCGACCTAAATGGGATGGGGATTGGGAAAAATAAGCTGACAGACCATAGGCCTCTTCTGTATAAAATATATAATGTACCACATTTTTACATACTGAGTGTAATTACTTTAAGTTATTATTGTAATTTTCCACCTTTTTGGTAAAAGATGGCCCCGAGCGAGTTTCTTACGCCGGTTCTTAGTAGTAGTAGTAGTTCGGTAGTTGGCCTTTTTTTACCGGTAGTTGGCCTAATGTAGACGTTCCAAAAGTGTTAACTTTGTTATCCTATTTAGAAATAAATATTATTTTGATTTTTATTTTTGACTAGATGATGCCCGCACTCCGTTGCGCCAAAATTAGTTTATCGCGCGGGATAAAAAGGCAGGCAGGCAGGCAGACAGGCAGGCAGGCAGGCAGGCAGGCAGGTAGGCAGGCAGGCAGGCAGGCAGGCAGGCAGGCAGGCAGCAGGCAGGCAGGCAGGCAGGCAGGCAGGCAGGCAGGCAGGCAGGCAGGCAGGCAGGCAAGCAGGCAGGCAGGCAGGCAGGCAGGCAGGCAGGCAGGCAGGCAGACAGACAGACACACTTTTGCATTTATAATAATAGTATGGATTTTGAATGGCTTGAAATTATTTTAACAATTATTATACTACATCAAAAGTCATGACATATATTTTACCTAAACAAAATATTTGACGATATCATCAATATATTGAAATACATCCTTTGGCCAGTCTTTTATTGGCTTGTCCAATATCAAATATTGGTCATCTGTATTGCGGGAATAGAAATAAATATTCAGAGAGATAATCGAACAAAAGGTTGTTCATCCATTTATATAAATGAGACGTACAACAATCAAATCCCTACTTGATTGAATCTCGTTTTACAAGCGGAGGGTAGCATCACGGCGACAGCGGGGACGGAGTCACGGCGGGGTGCAAGGGGGGAGCAGGTCTCACTTGGCGAATTTAAATATTCCAATCGTAAAATACAATTCCATTGAAACGTACACGTTTAGGAAAAAGAGGGGGAAAACGCCAAACAATTCCCAAAGCCAACAGAATCATGTATTCAATTTGTGTTCGGGATTACTTCTTATTCGCTTATTTAAATTTGGTAAGCGGCTGCTGTGAGTGTGCCGCGTACGGTATATGTATGTGCGGTGTATTTTTAATGGTCTTCAATCTCGTTGAGCAAACAAATTCTTGCGGCACGACCATGGCTGATTACCTCTCCAATACCCAGGCTTAATCGTGTTAGCATGGTAAAGTACCCTGGTAAGATTTTGTATTTTTATGTTAACATTTAAAGGTTTTAAACCAAATTTCCTTTTCAACACTAAGTAAGTTTAAGGTAACGCGAACGCCAGAAATAAGGTGTGACACTACACTTCATGCAAGTGTATATTGTATTTATTAAACGATTAAAGATTTAAATAATTGATAATATGATTTTCATTAAGAAGAAGTTACCGATTTAACATCCCCTTAGACATTTATTCAAGTTATTATTGCTTATTATTCTACTCTCTGCTATTAGACCAAGTCTTTGGCCATAATCCTTTATTCCTCAAGTGTTTACATAGATAAGACGTGTGACGTTTTTGTCGTTTTTTCTGCAGTATCTTATGGTTGGAATATCCAGTAAATTGTAGAAAATATCTGAATAGTAAATATACCGTCGAAGAATTAGATAGGCCCTTGCTCTAATATTAATATTGTTGCGAAAACCCTTCAACTGACTTGTTTTATCGATAGTTTAAAATAAAATATGGCTTTTTATTTTGTGTTACGTATTATTTGTGTGACGAATTTTTATCCCAAAGCTACTATTTAAAGAGTCAAAGTGCAAATGCAGTGTTAAGACGGCAGCACTGTCATCAAAAAAGTTAAGAAAAAAAATGCTAGGTTTATTGTTTCAGGAGTAAATGAGTCTAAAGTGGTCGTTACATTTTTGTTTGTGTGGAAAAAATAAAAGCAAATGTCAATTCTGAGGTAGTAAACAGATATTTTAATGTTATTGCATTATATATTTGTTAGCGATGAGGTCAAAGGTGTATTATAAATCGCCCATTATTACCTAGTTGCAATAAATAACCGAAATATAATCTAAAATTGTTGTAAATTCTAAGTATTTTGTGTTGCATTTGTGTTACGATTATGTTACATTAGTGTTACATTTGTGTTATCGTAACACAATCGATCTATAAAGCCGAATGCATAGTGGTATTTGGACGGCCATACAACGTGTAACTAAATTAACGCATGGCTTGAAAATGTCCATCTGGCACTTATTTCTTAATGTTCCTTTTTATATTATTTTTGTTTTTTATTTTATGCTTATTGTCTTTTTTGTGAAATGTTTATTGTAATGTGGTGTTATGTGTTTGTACTGAATAAATGTTTATTATTATTATTATTATTAGAAAACTACTACTCGGGCTCATCATCACAAATGACTTTTGTATGGAAGCAACACTGAAAATGTGACAAAAAATATGTATTTTATTTCAACTGACTTCACTTGAAAAGAATAGAACAGCTTATTTATTTTCTCGCTGTTTCACTGTTACTTCCATACAAAAAGTTATTCGCAATGATGAGCCCTAGTAATAGTTTTCAAGTTGTGAGTTACTTACATGTTGTACACCTGTGTCAACCAACCAACACAGACACACATTTTATCTTGTATTAAATAAAAAAATGTAGGTTATATATTTCACCATTATGAAACCACCTTTATCCAAAAATTGTATCACTTTTGTGTAACGGTAACACAAAATCTTTTGTGTTACTATTTGACAATTCTGGCGGCCTTACCCTTATATCTTTGATTAATATTATCCTCCTCTAGTATCTAAATACTAAAGAAAAACTAGTGGAGATTGCGAGGATAAAATAAGATAAACTCCTTAATATATTAAAAGACAAAATCCCAAACAATTTATAAAACAACATCACAGTATAAACGGTGTGAGCAGTGAGCGAGCGGCGTCCTAACCGGGCTAGATACTTCATCCACTCGCGGGCCGGGATCATCCCTACCGAACTGAAATACTTTATTGTGCTATATTTTAGCGTGGGGCCTTGAAGGATTCGTATAGTAATGTTATGCTGTATATTGTTTTGTAAAATATACCATATAGTAAAACGCTTATTACCATTTTAGTAATGCCGTTGTAACTGAATAATAAAACATATTATGTAATAAACAGATATCAAAAATCGAATAAACAGGTAAATGTGCTTCTAGCAGCCACTCACTATCACAAAGTGCTCTAAATAGATACGGAGTGCAGAAGCACGGCTTAAATATCAATATGTTGCACATATTTTTAGTAGCTACGAAGTGCTACGCACGGCCATAACGTGCTACGAAAAGCTACAAAGCTCTACGGTACGGCTACTAGTTGCTACGCGCCACAAATAAGTGCTACAAAAGTCTACGAAATGCTACGCCTGATTACATATTGCTATGAATGGCTACGAAATGCTACGTGAGGATATGAAGTGCTGCGAACGGCTACTACGTACTACTAGGCACTACGTGTAGCTACGAAAATGTACTATAAATGGCTACAATGTACTACGAACACCTACAAAGTGCTACGCACGGCTACAATGTTCTACAAATAGCTATGCACAACAGACTGCAAACTTCTATGGGTAACTACAAAAAGCTATGTAATACACACAGCGTGCTACGAGAAACTAGGAAGAACTACGAGTGTCTAAATAGCTACGTCCTGGCAAGAGCCAAGCTAAAGCAAATATAAGTGAAAATAAGCGAGTAAGTGACGCTTGAAAACGAGGTCGAAACGGTAAGCGGCGGCTCTCGAGCGGCGACCGCCCGCGCGGAACACATCGACACGCCGCAGCTTATTGCAAGCCCGCCCGAACACTTATGCTGGATTAAAAGCTGGGTTAATCTTAAATTATATTTAAGTTTGTTAAAACACTATACTTGAGGATAAATTTTTTGATTCATCCTTCGATCGCGGATTCTTGGAAATCTATTGTTATTGACACCGGTGACTGCGATAGCAATTATCGCAGTCACCGGTGCCCTTATGGGTTAAGATGCCAAGGAACAACCGCAATAATTGAATACTGAAAAAATACGACCAAAAAGTTATATACTGCCACAGAAAGATACTCCCATATATACAGTTATACACCCATATCTTATACTTAGAAAAACTCGTCACACTTATTAACACCCCTCTTTTTTCATCGGAGGTTAAAAATGTTCAAAAAATCTTTGTGTCTCAAATCATTGTGTTATATACTTAGTCACTTTCATAATTACAATTATTCATATTAACTTTTAATATTACCCAGTACGACCTAGCTAAAGCAATTTTTGAGATTGTTAATTTTACTTGCAAAGTCATCTCAAATTTAATATACAAAAAGTTACAATAATGACATCGTTTGTCACAACATTAACTTTCATATCAGCAGCCCGCAACAGTCGCACAATAATGTACAAGTAATAACTTCACTCGCAGTTATTAACATTGTAGCAAACGCTCAAATAGTTCGTCACACAATAGAAACATTTTTATTGTTAACGGAATTTATGTCTTGTCTTTTGGAAGTAATTTATATACTTTTTAACTTGACTACCATAGCCAAGAAAAAGTATAATATAGTAGAACTGTATGTTGAAGGCAACATTACTACAGCATGATGCATTAGAATAGTCATGCGTCATGGTATAAAACATATTTAATGTTGAATAAAGTCACAAACTAATGGGCCTTAAATATCGTCAGCACATCAATCTAATTTATTAGTATATATTGTAACAATATATATATATATATATATATATATATATATATATATATATATAATTAAACAGAAATTATATTATAACAACTAGCTGTTGCCCGCGACTTCGTCCGCGTGGACTTCAGTTTATATAGTTGTTCCCGTACATCGATTGAATAGTTTACGCGCAAATCATAAAAGTAAATTTTGTGGGAACCGTAGATTTTTCCGCGACAAAATATATCCTATATTCTTTCCGGGACTCAAAGTATCTCTATACCAGATTTCAGCAAAATAGATTGAATAGCTTAGGCGAAAATCATAAAAGTTCATTGTGCGGGAACCGTACACTTTTTGAGACAAAATGTACCCTATGTCCTTTTCCGGGACTCAAAGTATATAATATATCTATACCAAATTTCAGCAGAATCGTTCCAGCTGTTTACGCGTGGTGTCGTAACCAGTGGAAATATGGATTCATTTTTATTATTTTTAGAGGTTTCGCGCGGCTTCGCCCGCGTAAATTAGATATTTCACGGACAAATTAGTCCACAAAAAATAGCCTATGGTCCTTCACGTTTCCTTTCTTTTTGCTCTACTTCCTATCTGACCCAAATAAGAGAAAAATAGCTCTAGTAGTTAAGTTAAGATAAGCCCTTTCAAATAATTTCCCCCGTCTTTTCCACATTTATCCTCTATTTCTTCGCTCCTATTAGTCTAAGCGTGATAAAATATAGCATATAGCCTTCCTCGATAAATGGCCTATCTAAAACTGAAATAATTTTTCAAATCGGACCATTAGTTCCTGAGATTAGCGCGTTCAAATAAGCCCTTAAAATCATTTCCCCTGTTTTTTCCACATTTTCCAGTATTTCTTCGCTCCTTTTAATCTTAGCGTGATAAAATAAAGCCTTTCTCGATAAATGGCCTATATATAAATTCTTTGAGTATTATAACACTCAAAGAATTTTTCAAATCGGACCAGTAGTTCCTGAGATTAGCGCGTTCAAATAAGCCCTTTCAAATAGTTTACCCCTGTTTTTTCCCCATTTTCCTCTATTTCTTCGTTTCTATTAGCCTTAGCGTGAAAAAATGTGATCTATAGCCTTCCTCGACAAATGGACTATCTAATACTGAAAGAATTTTTCAAATCGGACCAGTAGTTCCTGAGATTAGCGCGTTTAAATAAGCCCTTTCAAATAATTTGCCCCCGTTTTTTCCACATTTTCCTCTATTTCTTTGCTCCTATTAGCCTTAGCGTGATAAAATATAACCTATAGCCTTCCTCGATAAATGGACTATCTAACACTGAAAGAATTTTTCAAATCGGACCAGTAGTTCCTGAGATTAGCGCGTTCAAACAAACAAACAAACAAACTAACTAACAAACTCTTCCGCTTTATAATATTAAGTATAGATAATAAACAAGCAATATTGTGTTACTTAACACATAATATTATAGCAATCAAACCACGGATGAACATATTTTAACAAAATGACATTTTATTCAATTTCCTTTTCACCTCGTCTAAATCGCTTAAGATAATATACGTGTGGAGGTTCCGAGGGCAGCTAATGCGTTAATATTTCGCGGCTGCAGCGGCCCCGGCCTCTCCGTGTCGCGCGACCATAACTCTACCTAACGGCCGACGCGCCAGCGCCAGACGCAGATCAGGGCCGCGTAGACGAGCGATTGACGGCGACAAACCGCTATAACTGCTTTAAGGAGGCATGTTAAAAAAGAGCAAGAGTTTCACTGTACTGTCTGTAGGTGGATATAAAAGGCAAATACCAAAAATGTGTAATGTAGAAAATGGCAGTTGCGAGAAATTGGAAATTGCGATCGACCGAAGTTCGTTTGCGCCAGCCACATTATGATCTCAGACAAGTGGCGAGGTGGACCGAATGCCTCTCACCGCCTTTACGACGCCATATATCCTCTTTATAGCCACCGTGTAACTAAAAGAAGTTTTACACTTAGCTCGCATAAACACGATAATAAAATATTTTTATTAATGTAGATTGTACGTCGAGATAATATTATGCGAGTTATGTTTAGAATGTGACAGGGATATAACAGTGCCATTTCCTTTAGCTTATCTTCCTGGTATAATTTTTGAATATAATGTACAAATTTAAATGACTGTTAATATGTATGGGTTTCATTGAGTTACTCCTATTTATGTAAACATTAATGTCATATTGTTTTAAAGATTACTTTGATCGTTAAAATATAACTTATAGATATAACACAATCTGTTGAAATGATTTTCTCTGATTTTAAATTAAAATATCGATAAAAGGGAGAGAATATTGTGAAACAATAAAACAGGGTGGAAATTGCGTGTCCCGTGCGTTGAAGTTATTTCTTACGGCGCATTCCGCGCGACAATAGTCGCGGGCCGGCGATAGTCTATTGTTTTAGAAATTGAAAAAGTTGGAAATATTTTCGTTATAATATCATAGTGAATTGAGAAGAAAGTGTACAAAATATTTAAAAAGGGTTCTTACAATGAACCCGGCGCTTACATCGCACTATGCTTAGGTATAGCTGAGAAGTTTTATATTCAGCGCCTAGGCACCGCACAGATTCGATAAAATTTTACAACGATATTTTGTGAACATTTAATAATATAGTAGTAATCTAATAATATGTATTTACATACTTCAAAGAATATTCTATTTGAACACTGTCGGAATCTTTTTAGGGTTTATTTACTTTAGTAATTTCGTTATAAAATGATCAATATTAACTAGTACCGCGACGCGACGAGAGGCGGCGTGGGGCGGCGCGGCGTCGCCCACAATCCGCCATAAATAATTATTGAAAACCGACACCGAGTTAATTTGTTACTCGAATGTGGAACTTATTTAAATAAAGACACGACTAATTACGAACCCATACGTTTGATAATTCAAGTTCCTATTGTTATAAAATGATTTACACTCGAATATTAATTAAAATAAAATGGAACGTTACATTTTCACGTAGGAGACAAAAATAAATTTAGCTTTTTCATCTTAAAATCAAAGATGTATGGGATACTGAGTTATTAGCGATGCCCTATACCAATTTTTGTGTCATATTTTTCATTTCGAGCAGCAACTTAAAAAATGCATCGTGGCTAAAAGCTCCCGTTTTTAATGTGATATATTTTTGTGACTGATGCCAATTTACCCGTAGCTCCATACTAAAATGAATCCATTGCAAAAACGTGGTAAAAACGATGGATTAAAACTACCGTCCACCCTAAAAAATGGGAAATAATATGACAATTTTAAAAAACATTATATATTCTCCTTTTCTATCGGCACCTCTACTTTTGACGTCTCCATAATCTGCGGTGAGACCGGCTCGTGCCTGCGGTTAGACGGTAGGGTAGATCCAGGCCTCCGCCCCCGGCTCACACCCGCGGTGAACTACTAAATAGCCCTGTCAACTGAAGCCCCACGCTGACTCTAATAAATCGAAGTTTTCTCTCAATCTACAAAGTCAAGTTCTACTCATCAGAACGTGGTTCGTCATACATCTTAAGAGCCCGGGTTACCCTCGAAATTCTCATACATACGTAATACCAAAATCATTTTCTCATACGAAAATATTTAACATGTTTGAGTTATTTTTCAGCTTAAAATAGTAATTACCTAGGTTCCTGTACAAAAATTAACTTCAAAATATTTAAACACAAAAAAAAAATTGTGTATAATTTTTTTACTAAATTTACTACTAAATATTTGAACACTAAAAAATAGAGTAAAACACTAAAAAATATATGAATAAATAGTAAATTTACTACAAAATATTTTAAAACTAAAAAAATATTTTTTAGACTTGAAATATTTTGTAGTAAATTTAATATTTATTAATATATTTTTTAGTGTTTTACTCTATTTTTTAGTGTTCAAATATTTAGTAGTAAATTTAGTAAAAAAAAATTATACACAAAAAAAATTACTACAAAAGTAAATTTACTACAAAATATTTTAAAACTAAAAAATATTTTTTAGAGTTGAAATATTTTGTAGTAAATTTAATATTTATTTATATATTTTTAGTGTTTTACTCTATTTTTTAGTGTTTAAATATATAGTAGTAAATTTAGTAAAAAAAATTTATACACAAAAAAATTTTTTTTAGTGTTTAAATATTTTGAAGTTATTTTTGTTCAGGAACCTAGGTAATTACTATTTTAAGCTGAAAAATAACTCAAACATGTTAAATATTTTCGTACCACAAAATGATTTCGGTATTACGCATGTATGAGAATTTCGAGGGTAGCCCGGCCCCTTAAATACTATGTTATTAAGTCAGTGATCAATCTCAATCCAAAACGATAACCTTGCACACAACCAAAGACCAAGCGTATACGCATCGCAATAAGATTAATTTTAGCTTAGCATAAAACTGTAGTTACTAGGGGCGGATCTTCTCTATTTTTCATGTTTTTTTTTTAAATATCTTTGGAAATAAATATTAAGAAACAAAATTGTTCGGTTCAGGATATTTTAATATAGATTAACTAACAATTTATTCAAATAAAATGTATAATTATCCTAGTTATTACTTATATTTCGATGAATTAGATTTTTGTCGGAGGTGAGTTTGTAAATTAATTACAGCCAAAGTATTACGTTTTATAAAAATGTTTATGGTTTAAAGTCTTTTAAATATTGTGCTTTATATCTCATATTTTTTACATTTCGTTATTATATTGGAACTAGGTAAACCGGGACTCACGGAATAACAAATTGGGGTTTATGCCCGCCTTAAGCCCGCATCTCACATGCCACACTAAAAACTAATACAATACTGGCATAGCTCACTTATATAAGCATTACATCGCTTCGTCACGTTGCAATGTGACTGAACCCTTAAACGTTAAATAAAAGTTAAAACACATATACTTTAATTATTTTTAATACCACGTTTAGTATTACAAAGTGGACTGGAGGTAGTAAATCTCGGCGCGTGACAGGGTGTCCCGCATCCCGCGTGACGCGAGCTACGTGACGGGCATGTAACGAGTGACATTCAATGAAGTCCTGGACTTTGCGGGACAAATAAAACGATGGAGGTTGAGTAAAGCTGACCAGCTTGAGAATTTTCAGATACGTTCAATGTTCATTTTAGTAATAATTGACTACGTGGCGTAACATTATTGGAAAATAAAAGGGATTTCCGTATTTATTTTGTTGCTACCGTCTGGTGGACTTGTTCAGTATCAAGTAACGACCGATTTCGTATTTTCAAAAACTATTTTCCGACATTTTCCAACCAACCACCTGCCACCAGTAGGAGCTATGCATCAATAGACTCTTTCGTGGCAATTGTCGTTTCTAAAAGCTGTTATGCGTCCTGAAACAAAATGCCTCTTTGTATTGAGAAAATAACAGCTTACCCTACAGCCTACTGCCTACATTTAACATTTAATAATGATACGGGTACGTAGCATTCAGTTTCATGCTAAGCATGCTGCAGCAGCAGCTGCATTCAGAATTTCTTTATATATTTCACATTTTATTATTAAAAGTAAATAAACTCTATTTTGTCCCTACACAAACAGTGCAAAACTTATATACTTTCTTAATTGCTTAAAATGAAAGCAAATACAACAAGAAATATGAAATAGAATTTTCTCTAAATACTGCGCTAACTCCGCCGCAGTTGGCGCACTTTTAATTCTCTCTCCGCGCGGGACTAAGCCGCCGTCTTACGGCTAAGTCCCCAAATCATTTCTGAAGATGCCGGCGCTTTATTTTAATTGCTTTCAGATGTATCTTTGTAAATATAATATTTCGTTTCTGACTGAGAGTAAATTCTAAAGGAAAATATAGTGATAATTTTATGAAGGTAACATTAGTACTAATACTAAAACTATAAAATGGATTTTGATATAGGAAAACAAGAATATTAAAACAGAATTAGAAGTGAACAGGCAGATAATCTGCCTGTTACATCAAAATTTCGTTTCGTTCGTTCGTCCATTATTTCGTTCATTTGCTAAAATAATAAGAAAACTATGCACATAAAATATAATCTAACCGAATTCCGAATGTATTACACGCCTTAATATACGCAAATAGTGCTTTGGTGTATTTGTGTTTTGTTGGCACATACAAAAGCTACAAAACTTTCTTACTACTTCCCAAGTCCTAAAATGATACGAAATCAAACAAAAGCACAACACATAAACCGACGCACAAATTAAACGTAGCGCCCCAACGTTCGCGACAACGACGTCTCATATCCGGGACGTCGCATTTATGTATGAGACGCTAATATTATGTATATAAGGAAAGATTTGCATTGCATGACTGCTATTTTATTGTTTGGACATACGATACACGTGTCTGGGCATTCGACAACAATCTATTCACTTGGTCTGCACTACAGTGTTGTTGGGGTGCGAATTTCGATGTGGTTTAGACGACGAACATTAAATTGCATGTCATGTTTATTCTGTTTACCGGCAGCAATATAAATATGCTTCTTAAAAAAACTACCTACACCTACAGCTACGGAAACTACTTTCCTAGTTCAAAAGAAATGGAACGGAAAAAACATTACCATTTACCTGTTTACAAAGTTGTATATAAAACAGCTAATGATGTTTATACAAAACATTGTTGATTCTATAAAGTCTCAAAAAATATAAATATTATTATTCAAAAACCTTCCGAGACTGCGGAAAAAACATTATCTACACCTGTGTTTTGTTCTCAGTTTATACTTAACTAGATGACGCCCGCAACTTCGTTGCGCCAAAATTCGTTTATCGCGTGGGAACCGTACATTTTTTTCGGGATAAAAAGTATCCTATGTCCTTTCCCGGGACTCAAAGTATCTCCATGCCAAATTTCAGCCAAATCGGTTCAGTGGTTTGAATGTGAAGAGATAACAGACAGACAGACTGACAGACAGACAGACAGACACACTTTCGCATTTATAATATTAGTATGGAAGTATGGATATCTACGAGTGCAACATCTAGATATTGTGCGTCGATGTTCGTCGAGATTATAACAAAGTTGGTGCGGTAATATCGCAGTTTGTTACACTTATCTCGCGCCTTCTGTATCCCCGGTATTTGTTTACTCATCATTACCACCTTATCAATGGGAGCTTCAAATTCGTCGGAAATCTTAGGACTCCTTTTGACTTGCCCAACTAACTATAACTAATATAATAATATATTCAAGGTGTACCTACTTTCTTTGTATGTCATGTGACTTTTCCAATGTGCTAGACAAAAACGAAGTGTTTGTATAGTTATTTGCTCTGTAAATATTCTTTTAGTAAGGGATGTTACTAATCATAAAACAGAGTTTATTGAGCAGAAATACTGCGATAAAAACTATCCAGTGTTAAGCTAAACCTAAATAAATCCATATCAATTAGGTTATTTGTGTCCCTTACATAAAGTTCATTATGAAAGTAGCAGCGCAATTTTTTTGTGATTTACGTGGGTAAGCGCCCCACTGCAATGAATTTGCCCATACAAAAGTTAAAAAAACGCTACTACTTTAGAGTGAACGTGTATAGAACAGGGGACTCGTACACACCCTAGAGTATTATCATTTATCACTTTGTTTTGTTACATCATGTATAGCTATTTTTACTTCGGGGTTAGTGTTAACAGGCGTTAAGCAGGTTATGGTCTCTTGGTAGGGTGAGGTTTAGAAGAATCGTAAAGTTTACTTCAACGTAAACCCTAATCGCTGTTTGCTTCACTGAAAGTGTTTTGTTATAGCTTCGTTGGCCACAGATACAAAAATTGGTAGGCATGGTAGATGAGTTGAAAGATAGAGCATGATAATAATATATTGTGGGATTAATTAAAATCAATCAAAGTGCGAGTTCCTTACGCCGGGTTAGTCCCGAACTGGTGGTAGGCATTATGCAAGCTTTCAGAGAATATTTGTAAAAATTTATTCTGAATAAAAAAATGAGTTTTCAATAAACCGTTTGCTACTCGTAAATGTTGACGTCGACATCAAAACGTATGAAATATTAGCAAAGACGTTGTGAAAAAAACGCTTCCGAGAATTTCATACTTCTCTAGCCGTCAGCGCCGACGGTGCGCTTGCGACCGGCGTAAGGCTGTTCTTAGTCTTACGTTGACCGTCGGCGCCGGCACCGAAGTATATGAGATATCAGCGCAGACCACTACGCTTTATTCAAAAACGCTTCCTATGATTTCATAAGTCTAGTACCATTAGCGCTAAGGATACGCGTGTGGTTGGCCTAACACTAAAATCAGCCTGTCATAATATTATGTAAATTGCAATTATGAAATATTTCAATCACAATAGTTTTTCACTTCGGCGAGTATGTTCGATGTTGCACGTTAAAGCCGCGTTTTCACTAGGGGACATTTGTCTCGTGACCTAGTCGCGCGACACAAAATGTACGTGTCCCGCGACGTATCGCTCGACGTCGCATCGACATTTACGGGTTGCGGGACTTGTCGCTGGTGAAATACTGTTCACCACTGACTAATGTTAACAAGTCATATTTCGAGGGTCAAAGTTGCAGGGGACAAACTACGTGTTGCAGGGACCAAACTACGTAAATGTCGGACGACTTGTCTCCGCGACATGTCCCCTAGTGAAAACGCGGCTTAAACTCGTCAATCTATATTGATTTTTCTCACGGATTTACGACATATCATTAATGTAGAGCGACCATAAATATATTAATATGCAAATTGTGACCGGTAGTGTTGGTTACTAAAATGTTATGGCACGCTTACACACCTGCAATGACTACAAACCATCACGAACTTTGTCATTTATACATTTGCGAATGTGTGAGAAACACGACTCCGACCGGCAGGGTAATTATGTAACGTTCCGCATGCGACAGATTGACAGCACTTCACAATATTATACAGGCTGTTAAAAAAATACGCACTCGGAGACTGCTAACCGTAAAGCTATTGCATAGCATTTTTTATTCACTTATGCAATTAAAATTCACATACATCTGGTCGCACGCACACAAACACCGTGCCGACCGCTGTGCCGGTCGGAGTGTGGTGTGTTGGGTTTTTTCGTTACTGAATTTCTTGTTTCAGTCGCCGTGCTCAAAGCCCGCTATTCAAACCCAATATTTCTAACAAAATATAGCAGTTTTCGCACTATCTGCTGTCAAACTTCTGTTGCTTACTAATACGTTTTCATCCTGCTCGGCTGTTACAAACTATAACAAACTTCTACAAACACGCTGGTATTGGTAGAGGTGTGCCACACGTGTAACCGTACCGTTATGGTTACATAGCTACTACAAAATGCACCGCGAGCAAAAGTGCACTCATCTCTTGCAGGTCATTTAACAGCTTATGTCATTAACCTTTTAAAAGACCCTAACTCTATTATTATAAACTTTAAAGCAGCATCTTATGTTTCCGCAACGTATAGGGTGAAACAACATTTACGGATCAGCTAGTGAATATTAATATTTCTTAGAAATCATTGCTCGCGCTTTACGTAGTCTGTTTCAGATTTGACGTCAGCAAAACCATATTAATAGATTAAATTTTTCATAAATTTAATTAATGTTATTAGAAGTATTTTTCCTAATTACTATATTTGGATTGTGGAATTAATTTGTTAATTAAGTTGCCGATCAGCAGGTAGACGCGTAAGGACAATGTTTTATTTAATACTCGAGCCTTAACTAGCAGGCCATGAAACCCGATCGCTTGCGACAACTGCTGCAACGGTTGCGGCTGCAGGTACAAGTCTAATTAATGTATTAATTAAAAAGCTTCGTGAGCTGATAAATTTGTTGCTAATTTTTATTGTTAATGTTAATTTTCGCCGGATGTAACTGATTTGCGCAACTCACCAATTGCAACACCACATGATCCTCTGTTGTTGCGCACTAAAGAAATCTTTCTTTCGATTCTCTTCTATACACGATTATGGCAACCGATCCATGAATTGAAATGTCACAGGCTAAACTACGACAAGTCTTTTTAATTCACAAATTTTAACTTTCCTTGGCCCTCCAGCTAAAACGTTACTTTACTTTTTTTTGCTAGCTAGCTTAGCTTATCTGGACAAGTTTATATCGGTTCGTAGTATTTACGTAGTCAAGCTAGCCCCTACTGACGCATAGTTCTCTCAAGTCTAGTCGCTCCATCGCTAGTTTCGTGGCCTCACCATAACGAGGTGCCGCAACTGCTGCATATTCATCGGACATGAATCACAATAATTCATTTATATTTAAGAAGTTTTAAACTCGCCGCTCTCTTCCAACGGACGGGTTTATTTCGCTCAATTAAACGGACACTAAATATGGAAATTACGATTTCTTACATTAGCTCTTACTAATAAAAATATATACGCAGCGTATACCTAAACAAGGTCTGCTTTTCTTTGTCTGACTTAAAAGAAATTCCACACAGACAAAAAATTTAATACAACATGATTTTAAACCGAGTACCTACTAACTCAAACAATTATCAGAAATAGGCTTCTATTTCATATTCAGAATTCTTCTTCTACCTCAGTATATTCTGCTTATATTCTTGGCGTCGGAAGTTTTCATTTATATAGTCATTACTTATACGCCCGGGGTGACCGACAATATATGACCCCGGCCCCAATCAACCGAAATCTCGTCCATCACAACCCCAGACCCCAGACCCCACAGGCCCACACCCACGAGGATACCGCACCAAACTTATGTGGACCAGCCCAAGACGTACCAGCTAGAGATATCGCAATAAATTATTGAGACCAATGAAAAATAAAAGCACATCTGAGAGTAGGTTAGACTTCCAAAAATATTATTTAAATAAATTTTGTGGTAATGCTTGATGACTAGGCTCTTTATTTAATTATATTCATAAAATTCAGTCATTTAAAAGTTTCTGGATGGTTTCTACTGACTACCTTGGTATGACAGTAGTTACGTGGAAATGCGTGGTGGCCCAGTTGCTTATTATGGAAAAAAAACTTAATATACGGCAAGGTATTATAACATTTTTAAAAGAACAAGAAAACTACATATAATACTAATAATAATAATAATATATAATAATAATAATATCTATGGACGCTACACACCACGTCAGTCTGGCCCCGTGCTAAGTACCTGAAGGATTTGTGTTACAGGTACCAGACAACGGAAATATATTTAATACTTTTATACTATACATATTAGTATAGTAAATTTAAGATTATTTAAGATTTTTATTATATGATACACATATTTAATACACATCCATGACCCAGGAACTTTATAAACTTTTTGTTCCGTCGGCGGGACTAGAACCCGCGACCTCCGACTTGAGCTACCAACGCGCTCACCACTGCGCCACGGAGGTCGTAAATACTGGTTCAGGCTTTTGTTAAAAACAAATGAATTAGAAAGCCCCGAGGTTTACGTCTTTTTAAAGTCATACATACAAAAACTAACGAATTAAAAATATCCTAATATTCATCGTTTAAAGTCGCTGAGAAAAATATCAGAAGCGAGGTCCCGCGCTGATGATACGTCAAAACATTAACATCAGATTATTTATTGAAGCAAATGCGAATATAGTTTTATTGCGATGTTTTAATACAATTTAATCTAAAATATCGTTTATTTGGAAATATTTTTTTCTTTTTGGCTTCGGGGCTTTTAAATAATTATAATATTTGAAACCGTTTTTAAGTTTAAGTTTACGAGTAAAGGGTTTAAGGGTAAAAACGGAACCCTGTTACTAAGGCTTCGATGTTTGTCTGTCTGTCCGTCTGTCTGTCACCAGGCTGTAACTCAGGAACCGCTATAGATAGACTTCTGAAATTTGCTCAGATTGTGTACATCTGTTGCCGCTATAACAACAAATACTAAAAACAAAATAAATTAAATATTTAAGGGGGGCTCCCATACAACAAACGTGATTTTTTTGCTATTTTTTGCTCTTAATCAATAAGGGCAACACATAGACAATTGAAATGTTCACGAAATACTTAATTGTATTTGTACTTTAATGATCTTTATATATAAAAATGGATTTTCAAATGTGTTAGTCGCGCTAAAACTTGAAAACGGCTCAACGGATTGGGCTGATTTTAGTCTTAAAATATTCGTAGAAGTCCAGGGAAGGTTTTAAAGTGACACGAAGTTCATCGGGACAGCTAGTTAATAATAAAAGGTGAATGCCCAAAAAAACCTATAGTCGATTAAAATAATTTATATACAGCAAAGTAGACCGTTAATAGTAGATTGTAATTAAGTAAATCATTTTATTCAAAACCATAACCGAAACGGATAATTTGTAAAAATAAATCTGAGATTTTGAGACAGCGCTTTGAATCAACTATGTAGTTTCTTCATTTGTTTTTATGTCTCCCTCGTAAAAACGATGGTGACACGTCGTATAAGAATATACAATTTAGAGAAAATAAAGTCTAAACCGGCCAAGTGCGTGTCGGGCCACGCGCAACATAAGGTTCCGTAGTAGCGCTAGTTTTTGATATTTTTTGAATGGTCAACGAATGTACATATTTTATAACGTGTTTAAATACATTACTAACAACATCATCTCAGTTACGTTTTTAAAGGAATTAGAATTATAAGTTCCTTTAATACTTCTCCGATTAGTTACTTTTTTTTAGTTGATCGACTATTACTCAATAACTTATGAAGTCTTCTTAGCCGTGATAGTTTTTCTTTTAAATTCAGCATAATATATCCTACTCCCGTGAATATTTTTCCAGAAGCAACCGTTTAGCTGGTAGAAGGGGGGACACTGCAAGACTCTAAAGATTTTTTTTCCACTTTAAAACTTCATATATTTTCACATCTCTAAATCGGAAAATGATATGTTATATAAAAAACCTATCCAACGACACCTCACACGGTGGGGTGGACGCGAAAAAAAATTCATCCCTGCTAAAATATGTGTAGGGGAGGTACTTACCTTAAACATTTTTTTAAAGATCTTATATACCATTTTGTCGGCATCATTAATATGTGCATTCATGCCGAATTACAGCTTTGTATGTCCTAGTCTCTGAGCAAAACCGCGGACAGACAGACGGACAGACAGACCGAAACTATAAAAGTTCCTTGTTGACTACGGAACCCTAAAAAGAGATGTCACCGTACGTTTTTCAGAAGAAAGCGTAGGTATTCCCTCTTAAACGCACCTGTAGCTCTACTAACGTTGCGAGTGTCCATGAGTGACGGTAATTGCTTTCTATCAGGTGACCCGTTTGCTTGTTTGCCCTTTTATTTTCGAAAAGACGTAGATAATTAACTGATATCATGTGATAATCGTTAAAAATACATGTACAGATTATAACATTTCTATACCAAACTGACATTCTATACTTTCAGATATAAAAGTGATAAATATTTTAATATTAAATACATGAACATAAGAATCAGTAGACAAAATATATAAATGTGTTTTTACTACGTACTAATCGTCACACTACCGTTTGTAGCATCATGTCGTCCTAAATGTCATATATTCCTATAAGAAAAGTCCGATCGTTTTTAAAGTACTTGGTGATTGTTTAATCCAAAAAGGACATTGTATTTGTGATACCGTAGATGCAGTCTGCTATGCCCCATATAAATAGTTTTAATCGATTACGGGTTTTTTGTCCATACATTTTTGGGCATTCACCTTTAAATCAATTAAATAATTAAGGGGGGCTCCCATACAAAAAACACCATTTTTAGCCTATTTTTCTTTGTAATGGTACGGAACCCTTCTTGCGCGAGTACAACTCGTACTTGGCAGATTTTTTATCTACTGCTTTCAGTCAGTTAATCTACTTTATTATTTAGGTACCTAAGTGATGTTTTGTAACTTTTGGGAGCGCAGCGCGTTATTTTATTTTTTTTCAAATAAGACAAACAATATAGGATTAAATGATTTATCAATAACGACTAAAATGTATATTACTACAATATAAATGTCTACTAATGTACAGTATATACCAATTAATGGTGAAAGAAAACGCATCCTATTCCTCACCTCCACAACAAAATATACGACATATTGTATTTCATAGCGCAAACATCGTCGACAATCGTGGCACGGTTTCTGTGGCGGGTGTGATACTCCGCGTGATAGCTTAGATCTGTTTGCATATGCGAGGCTATCTACACCCCATTCATGTTTATATTACCCCTCGAAGCCTTTAAGGCAACGACAGAAGGATGACTTTTGTATAAACCTAAAGGTAAAATTATTGTGCACTCTATGCGTCTCACAGACTGCACAGTATAAGATACAGTAGAACGATCTTCTTACAAGCCCCCTTAGACAACTGGCAAAACGCTAACACTAACGCTAACGCTAGCGCTACAAAATGTATGGATTTGACATTAGTATTCGCTAGCGAAGCGATGACTTATGTCAAATCGCATACATTTTATAGCGCTAGCGTTAGCGTTAGCGTCAGCGCTTTGCCACTTGTCTACAGGCACAGTACGCCTGATTTAGGCGCGATAACAGCTTGATACTTGATACGGGAAGCTCATACTAGAATTATGTACAATATCTATGTTGAAATAAAATAAATGAATTGGGATTACTTAGATTTTGGAGAGATTGTTTCTCGGTCCGTCGTCATGGTCGGTCGTCATGGCTAAAACGTAGTGATTATATTCTCTTTAGTCATGGCCGAATAAACACAACAAGATGTTTAACGGAACTGTACTTAAAAAGACTTCCAAATAGACAATCACGATCCAAAGATCGTACGCCACGTACGTTTTTGGACTGTTCCTGTCATTATGTTGATTGAACGTTCCGTCAATGCACACTCTGACTATTATGCTAGTATTTAATGACACGACCGAGTTACTGTACTGTATGTTATATTATATGTGCAGGCTGCGTATTTGTTGTTTACGTTCCTTTACACGCTTCACGCCTTGTGCGGTATAAGGGAACTTTTCCGCACGTTTCTAATGTTTATTCTCATTCCAATGGCCCTTTGATGGCGGAATGATGTTTGCCGATCATCCATTTTAGTTTCACGGAAGTTGCGACTGGTGTCATGTTATGATTAAAATATCTACGTAGAATGTAACATTAAGAATATTTTAAACTAAAATTTAATATTTCTAGCGAAAGATTTTCGCCGTAATATTCAAGAATATGCTGAAATAAAAGCGAGAGGATAAAGCATTTGCAAGTCAAAAGTAAGTATGTAAAGAGAGGTATGATTTAGAAGCCATACAGGGCGGCTCGTAAGTGCGGCTCAGAACTCGACTCCAATCTCGTATCATAAGTGTTTGGCCTCCCTTTCCCCAAATGAAGCTTACAAATCTACGCAAACAACCACAAACATGAATTACACCTTATTCTAACGTGGTAGAGTTCACATTCGAGGAGCGGGCCTCGTTTGATTTTGTCAGATACTTTTTGGATTTTTTCTCCCCGCAAAACCAAGGTTGTAACTAGTCGATGTGTACTACTCGTACGCGTCTGAATGCGGCTTATTACTCGCCGCATTAACTGAATGTATGTGAAAGAAACCCCGCAATTCTTGTGAAGAAAACTTATATTTGTATGAAACCTTTGAAATTCGCGAAACGAGAGCTAAGTTTAAGTGGGCTAATAAATAAATGTAGTGGCATAACCGAAAAGTTAGGTTCTTGCTTTGCAAAAGTAGTATGAAATAAACACATCGGCAAAATTAGCGGAACATAACAATTTTTTTTTAATTGTTCGCTGTTTTTTCATATATTCATTCATTAATTTAATAATTGTTGATTAAAAAATAAAACTTATACAAATTTAGGGCATAAAAACGTGTAAAATAGAAAAAATCTGCAAAAATCAAAAATTAAGAAAAATCTTTGAAATTTTAGTAGTAAGTTTTTAAGTTAAATTCTTCATTTTTACTTAGTTAAAAGTATGTAATGCCTACTATGGATCTCAAGAGAGTCTGGATACGCCATTCCATGCTTGCATTTTGATTGTCAATCATTTCTTGTGAGATATTCTTCTACTCCTCCAGTAGCGCCAACTCGAGCTCATGGACACATTTAGGAGCTGGAGTTTTAACTCGTACCGTTCACCCATTGATGTGCCACACGTCCTCAATCGGATCCACATCCGTAGACCGTGCTGACCTCTCCACCTGGGCTACGCCAGCATCATTTAGGTAATGATGCCCGATTTTTTTACTCTATGGACGCGCATAAAATTGAAGTTACTACCTAAAACTGTGTAAAAGGCACAACATGCAGTTCTAGGATGTCTGTGCTATAGCCCTGTACTGTCAAAGTACCATCATTAACAATCATCAGCTCTGTGCGGGCTCCAAATCATATGCCACCCCAAACCATTACGAAGCCTGCATGATAGGCCACTGTTTCCGTTAAGTTTGATGGTCTATAGCGTTCCTTACGATTTATCCACATTCTTTATCGCCTGTCAACAAAATTTACACAGAATTTGCTCCCATCACTGTACAGTTCACGATTTCACTCACTTGTCAAATTTTTTATGTTCACGCGCAAATCTTAGCCTGGCTCTTTGCTGTCCTGTCACAAGTTTTGGTGCCTTTGCTGGCACCTTTAAGTTTAATTTAACTTCTTTGAGTCTTTTTCTTATAGTACAATCACTTACACGTACATCTCGGATCTGTTCCGATAGGTTTCGTCTCTGCAAAGCAGTTTGAGGTCGATTTTTTAAGGCTTGTACCCTTACAAAACGGTCATCCTGAACCATTGCCACCTGATATCTGCCTTGTTCTCGTCTCCGAACGTAAGATCCAGTCTCTCTGTAGCTTTGAAAGTTACGATGGACCACGAAAGCCGACACACCTAAGGCCTGACTGACAGAACGGTAGGTGTGACCTTTCTCTATCGTGGTTACAGCTCTAGCTGTCGTAGATGCTGGAAAATCACTAATTTTGTATCTAATCAATGTGTTCTTCCAAAAACCAAACAATCAAATGAGCTGGCATACCTTGCACCCCGCTAAAAACGCCATTCTTATCAGAAACACTTACAACGTCAATCATCGAAAAACACTTAGTAGGGCATAATTGCAATAAAAATCTGTCAACTTGCCAGTTTTGTTCAATATTTTATTTCATAAATGAGCTTAGAAACTATAAAAAAGGATTTCACATAGCCCGACCCACTTGAATTCAAATTGTGGCCCTTTTTACTTATGTTCCGCTAATTTTGCCAGTGTGTGTATAATATTAAGTATATAATAGAAGTTGCATATCAAACCAAAAGCGTCGCCTAATGAATGGCCCCACTTCGAGATTGTTTAGATAGGGCCGATTAGACATTGAATATCATGGCCAGATTACATTAAACATAGAACATATTTTTGTAGATAATAATATAACAATCGGTTGAACAATAAGAACGTAATAAGAACAAAAGCCAGCTACGGTGACATCCTGATTAAAAATTTAAACTATAATATACGAATCACTTTTATCGTTGTTTCATTTTAAATATGAATTAAAATAATAATTTTGATGTACGTGATTGTCTTTTGCACACTTCATAAAATATAATATTCTGAAGCAAAAACTTCTCCAACCACCTCATTATTCCAGAAATAATTACTCGCAATAATGTCTTTATGTGTAATAAACTTTAATAATAATAAAAGTTTTCTTAAACTGCTTTCAGTTTATTAATAAGGTTTTAACGTCAATTAATAAGAGAATATTTACGATTTTATAATCATAAAAAGTTTGCAATAAAATCAAACTTTTCTGCAATCAAATTAATTAAAGCTTTATAACTGTGTTATATTCTCAAATCAGCTATATTATTAAAATTTACCTACACAAGCCATTTTTAATTTTTCGCGCACATCCGTTACATTTGACATTCAACGGACAGCGACTTATCTTCATAAGTAAAATGCAATGCAATGCAAGAACACGGTCATTTCATTACCACTCCTATAATTACAGGTAACTCCCCTAGATCCCACCGCTGCCATCTATTGTGAGGATGCTGGGCATTTTTCGAATGGTGATATTATCTTCTCCCGAACGCCGTTCCCCCAGGAAGCGACTATCGAAGGGGAAATGAAAAAATTTAGGACCGAAATATTAAAATGCACGATTCTTATAGATGCTCAATTTTAGATTAGAAAGTGAATGATTTAAGTCTTCGAAAATATGGCTCTTAATGCTACATTTTGGTGATTTTTGTAAATGATTTATTTGAGTAGGATAGTAAAACAAGTGTCTTACATCAAAATGCGTGTAGTAAAAATCTGTGATAAAACCTTTTAGTTGTGTTTAGTTCTCATTTTACGTCATATTTGACTTTCGCACACTTTTTAATCACATGTTCGCAATATACATTGTTTTCTTTTCATTGGCAAGCTTTAGGTTTTAAAAATGGTGAATTAATCAACAGTCATGTAATAAAATGTTCAGCATATTTTGTGGATCTGGCGTCGATTTATTTCGCCTGCCGTCCAACGTTCATAATTCTCGAAATTTCCTAATCCAAACAACAATCCGTGTCCGCAATAATAATTCCTACTCAATGGTGATGATAAATAGTAGTTGTCTGACAGCTGCGAGAGGATTCTTAAGGAATAAGGGTCAGTGCACACTAGGCGTAGCTACGGTGCGGCAGAGCGGACACTTTACTTCCTGAATTTATCTCGATCGAACTTAATATACAGTATCGTTTCTTGTTCGATCCGGTCCGTTTCTTTTTAAATTTTAGAATGGTATTCTCAATATTTTCCTATTTTACGTATGTTATTTGATAAGGAATAGGAGCGGACTGGATTTAACATGAAGCTGCATAATATTATTATTATTGTAATACATAAAGCCGCTAGTCCACCGTAGCGCACGGATAGACTAAGCACATGCGTCAAGTTTCGCTTTGCAATAAAATTATGGAGTATAGATAGAAGAGAACTATCTCTGTATGTAAAAAGTTTCCGCTGAAATGCGTTAAATTAGGGTGAAACTAATTCACCCTAGGGTGGCGCTACAGTAGCAACAAGGTAAATTTTAAATCATTTAGCAACTTTTGTTTCAGCTATTTTAGGTTATATTTTTTAAAATATATTGGTATTAACCCAGTTATTCTAGTAATAATTATTTATATTCCAGTAATAATTTATATTTTGTCACCAACGGCTACATTCATTCCTACACTCCATAATTCATTCCATACCCTTTGCTGCAGCTAGCGCCGCTCTCGCAAGATTTTTCAACTGTTATTTACTGCGTACAGCTGGACACTTTTTCAAATATCCCCCATATAAGATAGTTCTACTCTATCTACACCCCATAAAGAAAATATATGTGACTGTGCCCACTGCAACCCACGGACACGCTACAAAGGAATTGACCTATTCAAAGTAATAAAAAGTAAGTGGAACGACGGCTTTAGTAAAATGATACATAGTTCCACTCTCGCCGTGTAACTGCATTAAACTTAGCATAATATATTAGGCACATACAAAATGTCAATACGAGATGTTTTTACAAGTAACAAAACTATCATACGTCTTTTCTTTAGAATATCTCCATGCGAATACGAAATAACTGAATTGGTTCAATGGCGTGAAGAAGTAAAAGAGAGGCAGGCAGACAAACGTTCGCATTAATTCTATGATAATGAGAATGGAGTAGCTACGCTGCGGTGTTACGCTTAGTGCAGCCTTAGCCTTATATCTCCATTCGGCGGACATTCGAATCATCTAAATCAAATGCCTCTCTGCCGAAGTTAGCGCAAATCGCGCAAACAATTACCGAGGTAAACTATTGTTTATAAACTTTACCGTTCCTTAACTCTGAAGACAAGTTTGGTTAAAAAAACCTTCTACGGCAAATAATTTACTTCTAAAATCTGTGTTTATTAGCCTGTTACGGCCATCCCCTGAGCAAACGATATAACCATATATTTGCCGCGTTGCCGAGATCGCGCCAAAATCCTATTTTTTTTTTCCTATCTTTGTTCAAAATTGACCTAAAAAAAGTCAAACGTCCAGTATGACGTATTAATGAAATTGTCGATCTAATTTGTAAATACTAGGGCGATACTGAATGTATGCTTGAATTTAAATAATTTGGTATTTTGAATAATTTGGTATTACTAAATTTGGAAGCTGATATCATAAGTATAAAAAACAAAAATAGGAAATTAATAAATAGTTATATTTCATAGGAAAGGAACATTCATAATACTGAAGATTATTGCTGTATTTTTATTATAATTTTGCATAATTTTGTAGCTTTCAAATGATGAGTTAAGGCTCTAAAAACGGTAAATTACGTCATCTCCGTAGGGGGTTATTTATATGCGTCCGCGTGACAGAGCGGTTTAATCGCTACACAACGAAATCACTAGCAATAATAATTGTATACAATAAATCGTTACATAAAATTGCTGTCGCGCGGACGGATATAAATTGAACCTTAATTTAATATTATGTATTTATGTTTATTCGATCTTAGAGCCTAAACTAATAAACATCTTAGGATGACAATATCTCGTGCATTTTTAATATTGACCTTTGATAGCTAACCCTACCATTATATATTTATACGAGCTGCCCACGGCTTCGCTCGCGTTAAAAAGTATTATTATTGTATTATACAAACTTTCATCTCCTATTTTCATCCCTTGGGGGTAGAATTGATCAAAATCATTTCTTAGCGGATGCCTACGTCCGCGTCATAACATCTACCTGCATACCAGATTTCAGCCCGATCCGTCCAGTGGTTTGGGCTGTGCGTTGATAGATCACTATGTTAGTCTGTCACATTTGAGTTTTATATATTTAGATAGTTGTAGTTACTAACAATGAAGAGAAAGAATTTAAAAATAAAAAATCAATATAACGGAAATCCGTTTATCAGAATATGGAAAACTTTAACGACCCGTCGTAATCACACTAATGGAATCAATGCAATAAATGTCTGAGAACAGATTTATGAGGGACAAAAAATATATTCACTTGTTTCAATGAATTCATCATCATCAACAACTATTAGTCAATTACTTTGTATACTCCTCATTTCTACCTCACCTTATAATAGTAATAAGAACGTAAGTCGAGGATTTCATTCCAAATTGAACACGAAAAGATGTAATAAATATTGTGGGAACAAGTGGTGCCAAAGTCTTCATACTTGACGAATACTTTTGTGTGAGGTGTGTATGAGTGAGTGAGCTGTTATTTAAGTACTTACTTAATATTATCGTCGCTGTTAAGCATTTGTGCCCTAAGCCACAAAGTTTGTTGCTAAATTTAGAACGCAGTTTTGATCTAAATCATCTACTGAACGTAACTGCATATTTTATAACTCAATACGTAATTTTTTTATGAATTAGTGGGTACACGAATGCTTAGAAGCGTCCAATTATAATAATAAATTTATGTTAGTCGTGCTGTTTAGCGAGTTTTTAGGGTTCCGTAATCGACAAGGAACCCTTATAGTTTCGGTCTGTCCGTTCGTCTGTCCGTCTGTCTGTCCGTCTGTCTGTCCGTCTGTCTGTCCGTCTGTCTGTCCGTCTGTCTGTCCGTCTGTCTGTCCGTCTGTCTATCCGTCTAGCTGTCCGTCTGTCTGTCCATCTGTGTGTCCGTCTGTCTGTCCGTCTGTCTGTCTGTCTGTCTGTCCGTCTGTCTGTCCGTCCGTCTGTCTGTCCGCGGTTTTACTCAGAGACTGTAGGATCTACAAAGCTGTAATTCGGCATGAATGCAGATATTAGTGATGCCGACAAAATGGTATATAAAATGTTTAAAAATATATCTTTTTTATGATACCTCACCTACACATCAAGCGGGGATGAAATTTTGTTTTCGCGTCCACCTCACCGTGCGGGATGTAGTTGGATAGGTTTTTTAAAAATATTACGAGTATTCATAGATCATTTCTCGATTTAGGGATCCATTTGTGAAATATGAAGTTTCAAAGTGGAAAAAATCGTTAGAGTCCAGTGTCCTCCTCTTCTACCAGCTAAACGGTTGCTTCTGGAAATGTGAAAAAATTCATTGGAGTAGGAAATATACTAAATTTAAAAGAAAATTGTCACAGCTAAGAAGACTTCATAAGTTATTGAGTAAAAGTCGAAAAAAATATTCAGAGAAATATAAAGGTATTTTTCGTTCAAATTCCTTCAAAGTTTAAACGTAACTGAAATGATGTTGTTAGTAGTGTAAAACATGTTATAAATGTACATTCATTGACCATACAAAAATTATCAAAAACTAGCAGCACTACTATATAATAAGTAATAACCCTATTGCGCGTGGCTCGACACACACTTGGCCGGTTTTATTTGTTAAATATTTTTATTAATAAGAGAATTTAATCAATTAGTTTTTAGATAATACGAGTCACCTCGTTCAGGTTTAAAGTTAATAAAGTTGAGCGTTTTCAGTAATTAGACGAGGAGCGCGCGAGTAATTGACGTCAGACGTGCACCTTCACCCGCCGCCTCTTGTACTATAACAATTATTTATTCAGTAGGTGACGCCCGCATCCTTCCTTTCCCAGGACTCAAAGTATTTGCATACCAAATTTCATCAAAATCGGTTTAGTAGTTTAGGCGTAAAAAGGTAATAGACAGGCAGACAGATATGTAATATTAGTAAGGATATTGGATAATAATAATTCTATTATCGTTATTATATAAAAGTCATAACGTCTTAACTACATTTATAATTTGAATAACTTATATGATTTGAAATAAGCACAAATAATAATTAATAATTATCTACGAGTAATTATATATTTTTTTTTTACAAATGTCTACAAAACAGTTAGGTTCGCACTCAGGGAGACTGATGATTACTAGACTTTAATTCAAAATTTGACAGAAAATGTATGATAGCTATCAGAATCTTTCCTTACTTAAAGTTAAGTAGTCATTAAATATACCGTAGTCTGTCTTTAGCAACAACAGTAATTATATCATACTGCAATAACAAAATAAGACGTAGACAAAATTCAAAAGACTGGGGCATATTAAAGTTCCTGCTATCAACATACAAAGCTTTATTAGATTCAAGTCACATTATATAATATGAGCTAAGCGACAATATACGCGTAGGGGGAGGGAGCAGGGGGATATACCTCCAATACAGCAATTAGAGGCCGGCAAACTTTGACAACGTCGTTTCCTGTATATTATATGGCTCCTAATTAACGTTATATTCAATATTTTATATTAAAACTGGGGAAGTTTTGACATAAAACCAATGCAATATATAGGAAGTAAGTAAAGCTACAAGCTAAGTCTATATTTAAGACGGAGTAACAATGCGATTGTCACGTTTTCGACGCAGTTGACGTTTTGTAAATTATAATTGCATAAGTTGATAAAAAATGCTATGCTTATAGCTTTACCGCGGCAGTCCCCGATAGCCACTCGTATTTTTTAATGAAAATAACTATTGTAATGTCTCGTCAAATGCTTCTGGAAAGGAGCTTGTGGAAAATTCTATAAAAATTAACATAATCGAATAATAGTTAACGCGACGACATCAAATTACTTTTCCTACTCAAGCCAGTTGTAAACGTTACCCGAGTGCTTGTTATTTGTACAGTTATTACAGAAATATTGATAGGATTGTTCGTCCATCTGTCCGCCCGTATACAGTTATTAAGTAATATTTAAAGGAACAGCCATAATTAATTAACTACAAAATGGAATCCGCTCAATCGAACTAATATAAATCGCGCTAAGATATGCGCGAAACTGTACATTTTTGGTTGATACAAAGTATCCTTTCCGGGAACTATAAATCCAAATAAAATTCATAAGCTCGGTTCAGCGCTTTAAGCGAAATGAGGTAGCAGACAGACAGGCAGATACACTTATGGATTAGTATACTTTGCCATGAATAATGTAAGTATTTGTAATAAGCACAATTAATATTATTTATTTCAAAATATTCAATCAGTACTTTACCAATATAAAAAAACATAGCTTGTTACTATATCAAATAATGGTATATTTCAATAGTGATTATAATTCCCAAATGGAACGTATAATGGTAAATAAATATTGGAGGCAAATCAAACAAATTGACACCTCCTTATGGCGGCAAGTGTTTGCTCTATCACCGTGCCCACCGAACACCTGGTTAAAGGATTTTGAATGTTACTGCTATAGGAAAAAGATCGAAATATGTACTTAGGGGATCGGTCACCTTACGGTTGGTTGACCTGTAGAGAACTGGCCAAATACGAGGCTGAAGCATGATTTGACACAACACTTAAACGAGATCGCTAAATATTAACATTTGAGTGTTTCTTTTCGTTAAGCACACGTCTTATTGTAAACCTAAATGGGGCTTTAAGAGTTTCAGTGGCTTCTGCTAAGCCTGCACGGTCAAAAGTAATATTTTACTTTATATTTATTTTAAAGACGTATTTAAATATCTATTAGGGTCAGTAAACATTGCAAATAGTGATGAGCAAAGCAAGACCAAGACCAAGACTCGACCAGTCTTGGTCTTGGTCTTGGTCTTGCTCAAATCTGTCTGGTCTTGGTCTTGGTATTGCACGCCTAGTCTTGGTCTTGGTCTTGCAAAAAGCAAGACTCTTGCAAACATTTTTCAAAACTTTTTGTAAGCGTTTTAATTTTCTCGAAAATACATTTTCAAATCCAAATTATTAGACTAGCTACATGATCTTAACTTGTTAAGAGAATGATTCTTGAATTGAAAATACTAATGAAAAGTCGAGAGCTAACTCAGCATAGGCTGATCTTTTAGCGGAAATAATGTCCGTAAGGAAAATGAAAATTTTGAAAAATAATAATTTTCCTTCGTATTTCTTCTAAAGTATTTTAGGGTTCCGTAGCCAAATGGCAAAAAACGGAACCTTATAGATTCGTCATGTCTGTCTGTCTGTCTGTCCATCCGTATGTCACAGCCACTTTTCTTCGAAATTATAAAAGCTATACAATTGAAACTTGGTAAGTAGATGTAATCTGTGAACCGTATTAAGATTTTGATACAAAAATAGAAAAATCATTAAAAATTGTAGGGGTCCCCATATGTACAACTGAAACAAAATTTTTTTTGGAACGAAGTTCCTTATCGCGCGTTCCGAAAGGGGGCTAGACGGAAAAAGTTGTAACGATAGTTTTTGACCGACACTTTTTGCCACAGACATAGATCAAGACAGATTTGGTATCTATCGTGATTTGTCTGTGCTCTTTTCTATAGTTGTAAGCCGTGCGACGTGCGCGTCTTTCTCTGTCTGTCTCTGTATCTCTCTCGTATAGAAAACTTTTTTTGTTTTTTTTAGTGTACACAGGTTTTTTCTACATAAGAAATAACTTTGTTCCATCCGGGTGTCCCTTGACATCTCTCAAGTTATTTTTCATCTAACCTACGCGTGTGGGGTATCTATGGATAGGTATTTCAAAATGATTTTGAGATTTCTAATATAATTTTTTCTACCCTGTATAGTTTGCGAGAGAGACTCTTCCAAAGTGGTCAAATCTGTGCTCTCCCCCCCTCTAACTTTTAAAGTAGCGGCATTAAGTCTAAAAAAATTATGCTGTACATAAATAAACAAAAACTACCAAGGAAAATTGGTTTGAACGAAAATTACTAGCAAGTAGATTTTTTTATACGTCATAAATGGTAAACCTTAACTTAACTTTCATTAGATCAACTGAAATATAAAAATAAGTCAAAAACCCCTTTAATTTCATAAAATAAACCTTTTTGCTGCTGCGGAACCCTTCATGGGCGAGTCCAACTCGCACTTGGCCCGATTTTCGAAATCTTTCTCGGTTGGGAGATCTTCCTTTTCTTCCTGCCTGTTCGTCTGCCTGTTTCAAGGCACATATCTGTATCACAAGAACTTGAAATTCATGTTAGGTAGATAAATTGTTATAAATATTTTATCTCATAATATAGTCACTGCGATTAAGTAAAATTTTTTAACAAGAGTCTTGGTCTTGAATGGAGCAAGACTCTTGCATGGTCGGTCTTGGTCTTGTTCTTGCACACCTAGTCTTGGTCTTGGTCTTGCTAGTCTTGGTCTTGGTCTTGCATTTTTTGCAAGACCAAGACCAAGGCTGCAAGACCAAGACCAATTTTGCTCATCACTAATTGCAAAGTGTCGAAGAGAAACGATGCATTTTAAATGAGACCCTAAAAAATAGAAAAGTCTGTCAAAAAAGGTTTGGATAGCTAAATTAAAAATAAATTACATCGCATCGCATCGCTGGTCACGTTGCTTTGCAACATGCAATTATAATATTGTAATATGAACTGACCTAAAACGGACTAAAGTCGGGGGTTGTAGAATCAATCAACGTAAACAACAATAAAACATAATACTCTCGTTTCAAGGAATTTAATTAAATATTTCACAGATTGACGTGTAACTTGTATAAAAATCAATAAAGGTATTTATCCGATATTTGTAAACGGTTCACAGTTAGCGCGGGAAATGCGACAGCAATGGATGCCGCGCTCGGCGAGCGGCAGTTTTTGTATATTGAAATATTCATTTGCTGCGAAATATCCATCAATTGCGCTGCGGAAATTGCTGCACATAACTTGTGCTGCGACGTTACTGCTGTAACATTGCTCATCATCACACCTAGCGCAGCAAACATACAATCAAAATTAGTAGAAGATGAATTAGTTATTAGTATGTATAAGATAAGTAGTAAGAAAGAGAACAGGACTTTACTTGAGATCACAGATAATGCAGGATTCCTTTGAGAGAATTTTGAGTCAATATTACGGACACATTTAGTAACGTTATCTATTTCAAAAACTTACCAAAAAGATGGCAGAGTCTACGTAGAAAGCCTACGCTGGGAGCTACGCCGTAGGCCCTCTACGACTACGTAGCAGATCTACATTCTACACGTCTAACGTCATAATAATTATTATAATTTATATTATTTAGAACTTAGAAGATTTGATGAAATAATTTAGGTCGGTGGAATTTAATTTTTATAAACGACACAGTTATAGCGACGTTATTTTTGTTAATAGTAAATATTATACTATTAACAAAAATAACCGGACAGTTATTATTTTAGTGAAAATGAAATTTGTGAATTGTGTAAACATTTTGGCAAATATACCAAATCTTAACAGCTTTTAGTGCGACCGCACATTGGAGACACGACTGTAGTTAGACAGTCTTGTTTCACATAGACAAGTCAGTCTTACGACACAATTAAAACAGTTGTGTCTATCATGTGGCGCACACCAAGTCAAAACTGTCTTGACTACGATGACGCAACGCATACAATTGTATAATATTAAACAGTAGAGAACGCCCGGACTGTACTCTACACACAATTATAGAGTATGCCGACTTAGAAGTTAGAAATTCTTAAATTTGACGTATATGACGAAAATCACTAGGGTTGTTAACTTGTCACTACGAACATAAGACCTAGTTTCATCAAGCAATGTTAAATAAATAATGCCTTGTTAAATCATTCAATGGCCTGTTAGAGCTTTCGAGCGTTCCACCATGCCCTAATGTCACGTTAAATCACCTAACATTAAATTTATTTATTTATTTATTTCAGAGGCACATCTACAACATAAACACAATCAGTACAATCACATTACTTAGACTAAGGGTTATGCGCTTATGCCAATTACAGATATGCACAGCATTATTAATACAATTCAATATAAACATAGTCAGTACAATGATATAAGTATAAAAATCAAAATCAACTAATTAAAATTAAAATCAGTTTAAGGATATAAAATTAAAGTAATTAGTAAAATAAAGTAAAACTTGATTACTAGAACATAATTTCATAAAATAATTCATCTAAATAATAAAATTAAAAATATCTAAAATGTCCCTTACCAGCTATAAAATTAACTAATATACAAAATTATTAAAATATGTCACTAAATAATATGGCATATAAATATTGAAAAAAATAAAACAATAAGTTAACTAATATACAAAATTATTAAAATATGTCACTAAATAATATGGTATATAAATATTGAAAAAATAAAACAATAAATCACAGACAAGAATAATAATTAATTACATAATTCCTACTGTGGAGGTCCGTTAAATATATAACAGGCTGTTATATAAGTCAATACAACCACTTTCAAAGACAATAATGTGCAATATAAATAAAAGAAACTCTTTTGACTTTTGAGAGTTTCCGCTATGTTTCCGGCGCTACGTCCTTATTATTAATTATTTTTCATAGTTATGAATAATTACTTATTTTCACTTTGTCAAAAATTCAGCCCTCGGATTTTCCTTGACATTGCAAATATACTAACTTGTATCAAAATTACCAAACCGAAATATGTAAATAAAAGTTTGTAATATGATTCATGTTTTCAGCTTTAACAGATAATAATTATTATCCTGGTAAATTAAGAAGAACTATTATAGCGTAACAAATGTATGCGATCAGTGATATTTTTATTTAGTCGCATTATCTACTATTAAACGAATAAGGAAGAAAGTGACACATTGCAGCAAACATGTCGTATTAAACTTGTACATTGCAATTTCGTCGCCTTATAACAAGAATGAACGAATTGATAGTTGTTCACTCGTTGTTCACTTAACATTGCATTTACTAATCCTCTGTTAAATTTTTACTGTGGGACATAAGTATTTTAACAGGCTGTTTAAATTTCTAAGGTCCGTTAAGTAATGCCTTGTTAGGATTTAACAAAAGGAGGTTAGTGAAATTAGCTCTAAACATGTTAAACACGTTAAAAACGGGATGTGAAACACGTCAATTTGAAATAATTTATATTTACAACTTAGGTATTTCAAATAACAAGTTGTATATTAATAAAATTAAAACCGAGTGCATTTTGCGTCTATTGCGAGCAGTTCTGAAAGATTTTATAGATATAGATAGAAAATTTCTCATTCGGATAAACATAACTTCAATTATTTTTAACAAAAAATTAAAACCGACTTCCAAGGTAAAAACAATAGTAATATGAACTAAAAAGTATTAAATAACTCTTACTCTTTTATAGCACGTCTTTTTCAGAATTCGTCTAAATCTCAACTATTTCTGTACATATACTACAGTCTTCATTATTTTGAAGTCGGTACCAGCTAATTTAATCGTGAGTTCAGTAATGTATTATTTTAATTAGGTATTATTTTAATTAGGTTAAAACGCTCTATAACCAGGTTTTTGGATAAGTGTTCGTTCGGAGCGAAATAGAGATGCGAGCGGTATTGCTTCTGAAATTACCTGGTTAATTTCTCGCGGAAAGTAACTAGTGGAGTGATATCTTCTATCCCTTTCTAGTGCACCATCTAATAGCCAATATACCAAACACTCTTGAAAACGCTCTTTTGGCGTTTCTAACGAACAGGATCGCGAAGATAAACCAGGTTTCCGAGCCTTGAGTCGAACTACTGGTAGTTATGTCTATTGTGGTTAGACAGTTTTGTCGTAGATGTGCGCGCTCGCATACACTTCAAAGGGAAGCCGACAGTCGTTAGTCAGACTTGTCGCGGGCCGCATTAGACAACTTTGTCTATGAGACGTCTTGTCTCAAATGTGCGCATCTAGTGCATTTTATTAGGAGATAGACTGTCTTAAGATAGTCGTGTCACAGGTGTGCGGTAGCTCTTAGTGTTCGGTCGAATAAGGCCTCCTTTGTAATTAAAAAACATACAAGTGACAATTTAAGATGACAGTTAAGTTTAGTCTAAAAATTAAAGTCAAAAGGTATGGCTCATGTTGGCAAGATGTAAAATTATTAGTAAAATAAAGTAATGTGAGATAACAATGATGAAAAACTCAAAGCAGATATGTTACTACCGCGCGCGTTGTGAAGATTCAAATACGGCTTAATTGGGTCGTCTGTTATTTAGTCTGCATCGAGCGCAGTCACGAACGTGCCGCGTCTTGTCCTACCTAAATAAATTGAAAATGACGTCGTGCGTGTTACGAAAATGTACCAATTATGACTCAAAAGAAAACAAAACACATGGAATCTCTTACCACATGTCTTGATTGCAATAAATACATCGATTATTTACATTTTCAATTATTCAATCTGGAAAAAATCGAATTTTCGTCATAGCTCAGGCGAAGAAAGAGACAGCGATACGATTCGACGTTTAAAAATAGAACTGTCTCTTTTATGTAAATGGTTTTTCATATCTTTTGTTTCACTTATCTGTCAAATTTGTCAATGTTTGCAATTTTTTATTTGAAAATTGTTCGGAAGAGATTTTAGCCGGAAAATAGTATGGACGTAACAGATCTGTATAAGTAGAATATCATTGTGAGATAAGAGTTGTGTTATTTGAAGATTAGAAAACAATAATCCAGAAAACAAAGGGAGTGTTGGTCTGAGAGTTATAAAAAAAATATTCAACTTATTTTGACATTCTCTGCCCAGTGCCCACCTTTACTTATATACTCAGAGGTTTAATGTAACTGAAATTTTGAAATTTGCATTGACGATTCCCTGCGAACTTACATCGTATCTATAGTGAGAGGCGATAGGGCATAATTTGACGATAATTGTGCGATATCGGGTATCCGGTGGCGCGTGATCGCCTGTGGTTACCTCGCCCCTCGCCCCTCGCCCTCGCACCCCTCGCCCCCTCGCCCCCTCGCCCGATCACACGATATTAATGCACGGGACGTGGCTCAATCCCATACCGATATACTCTACTATATTATACCGCACTATATCATCATCATACTCGTCTATCGTCGTTATCCGACTACGGCGAAGCAAAAAGGAGGGTCATGATTTTGTTTGACCTGTATGTATGTATGTATATATGTATGTAGGTATGGATGTTCATCTGTTCCCTTGTAACTTTGAAACTACTTATCTTATTGGACAAATGAGGTGTCGGTAGAAGCCTCTTGATTGTCCGTTGGTTATAGACTACATGATATCACGTTAAATTGACTATAGCGCCATCTAGGGGACTTAAAGTAAAGAACAAAAAAAAATCCTGACGGTGTCGTGTGGGGGGGGGGTATCAAATACAAGAGCTTTATAAGCACATTTCAAATATGTAAACATTATTAGCTATTTCTCACGGTTTGCTAGCAATCACCTGATAATTATTGCAAGAATTCATAAATCACTATTCATTTCCTCAGTAGAACCAAATAAATTGTAAAAAATCCTTATGATCCTCGATCAAATGATCAAAATATTGTGCAAATTTTTAATGTTATAGCTTACACTGTCCAACTCGAAATACCACTACTTATTTCAGTAGGTCACTCTAACCAACTTTTATAAAATAAATACGCTGTGCTGCTAATCATATTGCAAAGCCGTGTTAGTTAAGTTGTGACAGCCTGATAGCTTAGCTTTTGAAAGTGTACTTGTAATTTAATGGTTTGTTATTAGTAGCTTAATGGCGTGCTTATTTTAATAACTTAAACAATTATATAAATTGGTTAAAGACCATTTTTCTGGTATTACCGTTGTGGTTTAAAAGCGAAAAGGCACGCAACAAAATTACTAACAAATGAAAAAGAAATGTCAAATCAAGGTTATTAATGGTAATCAAATAATAAAAAGGTTACAAGGTTACCAATTTTAATATTTTACCATATATTATATACGTGTATTAGAAACCTTTTACTACTAATGCTTATAAACTTAGGGTTCGTTCAACGAAACGTATTTTTCAAGGGCCCATTCAAAACGAAACTTTATTTACTACTCAATGAGGCGGGAACCGTACATTTTTTCGCAACAAAAACTATCTTATGTTTTCCCGGGACTTAAAGTTTATGTAAACCAAAATTCATCCAAATCCATTTAGGGATTTAGGTGTGAAGAGATAACAGACGGACACATAATATTAGTATGGATACAAGATGATATACCTTGAAATGACTGATTTGTCGCCCGTAATATTAGGCTGTCTGTTCCGAATGGATCATTTTAACATACATTACAATACCTCATGAGTCATGACGTTGCAGCATGAATATAATTGACCCTGGGATGATCTGGTCTTGTAAATGACAATAATTCTGTACCTCATTATTTTGTTTATCTATATCTATACATATTGTAAAACAAAGTCCCTTTTTTCCCTCATGTCCCTTTGTTCCCTTTAATCTTTAAAACTACGCAACGGATTTTGATGATTCTTTCAGTGTTAGATAGCCCATTTATCGAGGAAGGCTATATTTTATCACGCTATGACGCTAGGAGCGAAGAAATAGAGGAAAATGTGGAAAAAACGGGTAAAATTATTTGAAAGGGCTAACACGCGCTAATCTCAGGAACCACTGGTCCGATTTGAAAAATTATTTCAGTGTTAGTATTTTACGCTAAGACTAATAGGAGAAAATGAAAAAAATGGGGGAAATTATTTGAAAGGGCTTATCTCGCGAACTACTGGAGCAATTTTTATGTTATTTGGCTCAGACATGAAGTAGACCACCTGAAGGATCATAGGCTATCGATTTTAATCATTTTTTCAGTGGCTATATATTTTATACCCGTGCGAAGCCGGGGCGGGTCGCTAGTATCAATATAATCACAAAAGTGATATTTTAATAATACAGCTACACAACGAAATCGGGTAACACAGAGATTATACTTTAAACCCTTTTACAGTACTGTGTAAAAGTATAATACTTTTAACCCCTTTTACTGAAAGCTCCATGAAGTTGCAACAATTTTTCGCTATTAATGTCGAAGCGGGAAAAGAAAATGTAAATATTGTTCGATACCGCTAAAGAGTTTGATCGCGGCGACCTTTTGAACCTCGACGATACTGACGGTGCAAATCCCTGCAAAGTGGAAGGGCCCGTACACACTGCGCGGGCTCAATGATGAAAGGTAAAAACTTTCTATCTGACTATCCATACTTCTGTACAAAATATATTATAAATATGAAAGTGCGTCCGTCTATCTATCTGTCTGTCTGTTACCTCTCCACACCCAAACCGCTGAACTGATTTTGCTAAAATTTGGTATGGAGATACTTTGAGCCCCGGGAAAGGACATAGGATACTTTTTATCCCGAAACTTTGATCTGAACGAGCTAGCGGGGTTGTCTGTTTGTAACTTGATCACGCCTTTTAAAGAAATTTGGTTTAAAAATACATTGAACTCCGAAAAATAAAATAATTTTTAAAACAAAAAAAAAACTAGCTTTTCTGTGCCATTTCAATATTTTTCCAGTGCATGTTTTATCCGATGTATTGACCTAAACTTTGGTACTTTAAAGCAACTCGACTTTTTAATAAAGTTTTCGAAAAGTCGTTACCGTGGAAAGGAAGTCGTTAAAATCGCTGCATGCAGCACTCACACCCCAATAAGCGTATTGTTTGTTCTCTCAATACTAAAACTGAGAACCAGAATATTGCTTTACGCCGCCGCTGCGAAATGAAAGCTTTAAAAATATGAAATATCCGCCTCTAATTCTATCGGAACTGAAAAACTGGAATCTGAATATTAGAAAATGGTAAAAAATAACTGCCGCTTGATTCCATTTGGAACAAAATGAATTAAAGTTTATTCGCGTTCCTCTCTTTGTGAATTTAATCACTTTTGTGAGTTTTAAACGTCTACGTGTCGCGTTTAAAAATGCGACTTAATTTAAATATAATTTCTAGTTGTAAAATTAGAATGGCGCCGCTTTGACTCGGCGCTCATTTTGTACTTTTAACGTTGAGCGTTATTCTCAAACGGTGAGCGATGTGCCCCTGCTTGAACGTGGCGCTCGGCGAACAAGACAGCCTGCCGTCAATACCACGAGATGGATGGGCCTATAGTGATGAATTATATAGTTCGTTATTACTTTCGTTCCGAGCGATTTGTTTAGTGAACTGTTTCTTCCGTTATACAGCGTGCTCCCGATTTTTTTTTTTTGCAAATATTTGATTATTTTATCAAGTAGGTACTCGTAATCCAACTTAGATATTACTTTATTTCAAAAAGTTTGCGTAATAACAAGTGAAATTCAGTTTTGACGTAATTACCCTCTAAAATAGTTGCTTATTATGATTTTACAACACGCGGCAATTACGCATATTTATCAAACCCAACCTTCACGCGTCGCGGCGTGGTGTAATTCAAGTGTGCTCTAAGTCCAAACGACCGGAAATTTATAGAAATTAGAAGTGTTAAAATAATATAATTTAAGCCTTATCCTGGGCAATGTAATTTACACCACAAAAGTATCGTGGCTATATATTTTCCTACCTCAATACTAGTAATAGCTTAAAAAAAACCTACTGAGTTATGAATGCTGTCTTGTTCTTTGGATCGCATTAGAACAAGGCTGCATTCATAACTCAAGAATTCTTTTTTGTGGGATAATAGCGACTAAATAATCCGGATATCGCGACACCCTGTACATAGCCCCTGGGGCTTCATATCGCAGGATCTATTAGTCAATTAGATGTAATATAATTAGGAGGTCTGTTTGTTACTCGATTGCGCCGTAACTATTGTTTACTGAGATATTTGCTGTATTTGCATCATCATTACGAAATATATTTATTTGCATAGCTTGTGAACTCCGCACTCAATAGACAGATTGCAAGCTGTGATCGACCAATGAAGAGAAGAGCATAATTTTCTTGCTCTAGAAGTTAGTAATCTTAGCAATAAGCAATTTTTATATATTAAGTATAGCTCTTTGCGTGAAAGTACATACAATACCTATGCTAAGAGATAATGTTATTTTTGGTGACAAAAATAAGATGATTTACCATAGAGCTCAATATAATACTGTGCCAATTTTATCAAAATCCGTTCTATTCAGTGATTCTATCTTGTTTCATATCCTACTAAAGTTCACTATTCATATCATAAGTTCCGTAAAAAATCCTACATTAAAAAGCTAGCAAATCTTTAATTTACTTAACCCATTAAGCAAACGTTTTAAAAGTAAAAAATAGAGTCTGGTAGATGCACTACCACCCTGGTAGTGCATCTGACGTTGGAGTGATGAGCGGGATCACCGCGCCGTGGATTAAGGGGCGATGACCGCAGACGGGAAGGCTGATACCGGATTGATCTCGTGGTCTACCGCATCGCGCCGTGTTCCTTTAAATAAAAGTCTAGGAAAACGACTTATATTATTAATAGATCAGTAGTTGGACTTTGACTAAAATTCGGATACTGTAGTCCTATTTATAAGGCCATTAGGTATTTGCATGGCCCATATAATGTATTTAAAAGACTCATTTGTACACAGCACCACTTGGAATCGAACCTGCACCCTTTGGAATTCAATGTCCAATCATCAAAGGTTTACCCACTAGACCACTAACGCTCTATTATACGTAGCATACATAACATAGTACATAATATTATAATAGATCGTATCTATTAAGCACAAGAGATATAATGTATGTTATGATGTAGCCGGGATGTTAAGTGCTTGTCCGACATACACTCTGTCATAATGATATTGTTGTACACGTAACGAGGTCGAAATACATATTATAATAAGCTTCTGCCACGATTCTGCCTGCTTAAATATCCTACGGGAACACCACGTTTAGAATAAAGAGCATAATATGTTAATTCCCGTGGCTCCGTCTGTACTATAACCATTTACACGTGGGAGAGCCATGCTTCGGCACGAATGGGCCGGCTTGACCGTTCTCTCAGAAAACTGGCGTGAAACAGCGCTTGCACTGTGTTTCGCCGAGTGAGTGAGTTTACCGGAGGCCCAATCCCCTACCCTATTCCCTTCCCTACCCTCCCCTATTCCCTTCCCTTCCCATCCCTACCCTCCCCTATTACCTTATTCCCTCTTAAAACGCCGACAACGCACCTGCAGCTCTTCTGATGCTGCGAGTGTCGATAGGCGACGGAAGTTGCTTTCCATCAGGCGACCCGTTTGCTCATTTGTCCCCTTATTTCATTAAAAAAAAAACTATACTTTTTTGGATAAAATGTTACAAATACTTAATGAGATTTTTTTCAGAGTCTACGACACTATAAAACATTAAATATTTTATGTATAAGCCACAGCCTTCTTAAATTTAAACTGCAAGAAACCTAATATTTTACGGAGGTACTAAAACTACTTTCTACTACAATTACCATTTAGAATATTTTATCAACAATACTAGAAATGCAAACTTAAGTAGAGATTAGAAAAGTTATAGTCTGAATTAGCATTTTTAGCACAACCAAAATCCGACAGCTCAATAGTAATTTTTCACAATTTCATAAGGACGAGGAAGGAGGTTATAGCGGGGCCACACCCGCGCTTATCGCGCGCCGCCAGACGAACAGAATCTACGAATTGATAGCCATTTATATGTTAAGCATCGACGTGAAGATTTTTGCATTTTGTTCGCCTCGTTATGAGGTATGAGTTCAACCGTTTACATTCTCCCTACATCCGCTAAATTCAGACCTAAACTTTGACTGCACTTAAACGTTATAAAATGTATAATATTGCACGAAGTTCTTTTATCGTTCTCAACTCACATTTAAATCACGAAAGTAGTCACAAAACATTTTCTTTTGTACTTAATATTTTTGTTACAAAATCATAGCCTTACTTACGGTTTTACAATTCGCCCATGACTATTAACAATGTCGGATGTGCAAAATCGAATTTTTTTTTTAATTTCATAAAACATGTCCTTATAACCAAGGCTATCATTAGCTGAAAAGAAAAAATCTATATTATGCATAGTTTCTGAAATAGCTACATTAAAAATGTCGTACATTACTAAGATAGTCCGCTAACAATGTCGGATAATCACTACCTACGTTTTTAACGGGACGCAGGGGCGAGTGAAAGCGCTCGATGTGCCACTTCCGACTATGTTAACGGAGAAAATGGACCTCGCGCTGTCACTTGTTTTTTTGCAACCTTAGGTATATATTTTTTAATTTTCGACACAATTTTTAATGTCTACAAGATCAGCACGGCTAATCAAACTAGGTGCTCAGCGAAATTAAGAAAAATATAGTAAAAGGGAAAAAATGCTGACGGAAATATTATGATCGAAGCTAATGCTGGTGCGGAAAATGGTATTTACTATTCTTTATTATATTCTTTAAAGATTTTGAACAGTGTAGCTTATGTTTTATTGCTTTAGATTTGATTATGAGATAAACACTTACCTTCATTAACATTTTATCGTAGGACATTTAAAATTGTCGGATGTGCCACATCCAACGTTCTTAACCGGTTTTTCAAATGTGAAAAATGTCGGTTGTACCACATACGACATTTTTAATCGGTTTTATAAACAGTCGAACTGTCGGTAGTACCATTTCCGACATTGTTATGGGGATTTATAAATTGGCAAAATGTTGGTTGTATTACATCATAATCATTTCACTTATTTTTCTAATTGGTTTAATGTCACTTGGAGTTTGTTTCATATCTGTCGTTGCTGACCGACTTTAAACAATTTTCAGAAGGCTTCAAAATAGGTCATTTTTGTGCGAAAATTAAGTTTTTGTTGGCACACATACACAATGAATTAATATAATTTTTTAATTAAATAATCATGTTTTGGCGATCTGATGTCTAATAGCTGATTTTCTTGGCATTTTTCTAATACATATTAGTAATAAAACATAAGCTATACAGTTAAAGATCGTAAAAAAGGTATTAAAAGGACCTTTTTTCACACTAGGTTTAACTTCAGTCACAAGATTTCCATGAGCATTTTTTACTATAATATTATTATAATTTTCTCAAATTCATTGAGTAGCTAGTTTGATTATCCTTTATGATCTTGTAGACATTGTAAATTCAGAGCTTGCAATATGTCTTAACAAACATAGTATAGATTTACTCAGATTATGTATTAAAAGTGAAATTATTCTCAAAAAATACCATAGAATAAATAGAGAATCTCGGATGAAGAAGACTGCTTTTGATTTATTAATCTAATAAATATTAGTCTAAGCTTTTCATGAAAATGAAGGCTTTGCGTAAGTGCCCTAAAAATGTAGAGATTTTTAAGAACTACCTGATTCCGCAAACTTCGTTCCGCTGACAAATCAATGGACCTGCAAAACAGTCAGTCCTTCGTCAGTATTTTCTGTATTTCCCACATATTTGAGCAAATTCATCTCTCCAGCGTATTTGGCAGATGTCGATAAGATCCATAACAAGTTGTTCGACTTGGAAAATATAATATTTTCCATTACAAATTCGTGGTAGCCACCGCCGTTGCCGCATCGGCGCCTTGTTTTGAGCTTTAATCAAACTGCCCTAACTTCTCAAATATTTGAACCATGGTAATAATTTAAAAGACAATTCTATTTTTTACAGAATCACAATTAATATTTTGATATTTATTTAGGTAAGGATCAATTGTTAATATGCAAAAAAAGCCACGCTAGTAGGAGATGATTCGAAGTTAATTTTTCAATAAAGGAAATGGTTATTATTCGTTAACCATAAAAGATACATATATGCTGTCCTGGAGTTTTTGTAGATAATGATGAATTCTATAAGTATTTGTAATATTATTTTTATGAATCAGCTGTACTTTTCGCAGCGCAAGCGAAATAATGTAATTTATTGCAAATTTTTACCACTTTGAGTTATATTTTTACGATTTTCGGTATGATCTCTAATCATTTTCTGAATAATACACTACCTATGTTCTCAGCAAACAATGTAGCTTATCAAGGGAGAATTTTTAAAATTAGTTCAGTAGTTATTGAACCTATTCAATACAAACAAAAATACAAAGACTTTTTAACCGACTTCCAAAAAACGAGGAGGTTATATGTTCGACTGTGGATTTTTTTTTTTTTTGTATGTTCAACAATTACTCCGCCGTTTGTGAACCGATTTTCAAAATTTTTATTTTGTTGTATTAGGTTTCACTGCAATTTGGTACCATGTTCACAAAAGTGGTGACCTGATGATGGGATCCAGGAGTAATCGAGGGAACTCCTCGAAATTTATATGGAAACATATGATGATTTTGGTTTTATGTGAAGTGTACTAAGAATATGCCACCAAAAAGTCAAATATTGGGTCAAGGTATATCATGGTTTCGAAGATGATGAGAGAACTACTGACTCTTTATAGATACACATTTGGGAGTTTCGGCGTTGTCTTAAGAACAGAAAGCATATGCGCCATGCAATTCAAATTCATCATCATCATCATCGTCATCATCATCATTACCACGTCGTGTTAAGGACACCAATGTCTCATGGCGCAAAATAGATAATAGTACAAGGCATAGGTATGGATACAATAATAATAATTATGTACATAACAACACCAATTACTACAGGCTGTTTAATATACACGGCGGTCGGCGCCGCAGAGGCAACGGGGGCGTCGCCGCGCGCCGCGCGGCGCGTGCGTAAACATCGTATTCAAGTTCTAACCGGAATGTCAGGGCATGCGGCATGCCGCGCTGCGAGCTTTTTGTACTGCAAAATTTGCAGCACGTGTTCACTTAGATTTTTTTAAATGTATTGTTTAAATTTATCTATCTACCTGATATTTGGGCCTTGGGGTATGCCGTATGACTCTTAACAGTCTTAACAAATTGTAATAAGATACGTAAAATATACGCAGTACCACCGACGACCACTTATAAATTCGCGGACTATGACGGAAGTCAACTTAATAACAATTATACGAGATCAATTACCACTCAATATTATGATTTATGTTGTCAATTCAATGCTCACTGCTCACATCAAGCTCACTGTTGAGTTGTCAGTTGCTTACAAACTTTCAACAACACAATAGAAATCTGTTACAAGTTACAACTACCTATATAAAACTTCTACGTACAAGCGATAGCGCGACTCAGGAGCGCCTCAGTGACATCTAGTGAAGACAATATGAAACTATTTTTTATACAATTTGAATTGGCACTAACAGTTTACCTACTAGGTAACTAAAAAGAGTGAAATTATTATTTTTAACAAAAAATTAAAACCGACTTCCAAGGTAAAAACAATATTAATAGCATCCTTATAATATGAACTAAAAAGTATTAAATAATTTTTCCTATCTAATATGTAGTGCCTTTTTCCGAATTCGGCTAAACCTCAACTATTTCTGTACTCAATCTTCATAATTTTGAAGTCGGCGCCAGTTCCAAAAGTTTCAAATTTTCTGTCAAAGACATAAAGATTCAGCTATATCTGGTACCGACTTCAAAATGATGAAGATTGAGTACAGAAATAGTTGAGGTTTAGCCGAATTCGGGAAAAGGCACTACATATTAGATAGGAAAAATTATTTAATAATTTTTAGTTCATATTATAAGGATGCTATTAATATTGTTTTTACCTTGGAAGTCGGTTTTAATTTTTTGTTAAAAATAATAATCCAAACACGAAACAAACTTTTCCTCTTTATGATTGATACAAAAAAATATATTAATTTTGTTAAGTTAATTTAAGTTATGGTATCAAAAAGTCAACAAAATAGTGATGGTAATAATTTTTTAATTTCAATGTTTTAAGTTAACATACATTTCGGACGAAAATTTGATTTTCCGAATTATTTACGTCATAAGAAATGTTTTGTATTTTTATACATACATTGTTTTTACGTTTTATTTGACAGAAGTCCATAAAAAAGATATATTTTCTTTTAATTGTTGTCATTTTTGTTGGTAATTACTACATGCTACATATTTTAAATTAAAAGTTATCACTTAACAATGGCGTAAGTGCCACTTCCGACAAGCAATCATTGATTGTGTACAAGCAACAACGTCGGTTCTGGCACTTCCGACAAATCAGCATTACTCGTACTCCATTAAAAAGATCAGAAGTGACTTTTCTCATATTCATTCATAAAATACGGGATACTCCTAATAATATACTAAACTTAAATAACTTATAGAGCACAACCCTGAAATTTCATGGTTCTACTTGAAATAAGTAAAAAGTTATTCACAATTTAGACTTTGAATCGCTCTCCTGTAAAGTTGCTGTTTTTCACATCCGACATTGTTAATAGTCATGGGCGAATTATTATAATTTTAAATGTTTCCTAGATTTGCTTAAAACGTCTGATATTTTATAATGGGTTCTTTAATAAAAAATCTTAACTAATAACTTTGCTAAGCACGCCGTAATTTCTGACATAATTTGCAACGTGTTGGCAACACTTACTCAATATTTTTCATTCTTAATACTCGCTACTCATACAAGTACAATGTTAACTTCATTACAAGATTTTTGCATTGCAAATATTATCCGAGTTAGCATAGCAAGCGCTAGTTATAAACAAGCCACGAAGTCGGGCCGCGGTGTCTGCGGGTGGAGTTATGGCCCAACTTCCACCTGCAGACCTCTTTCCTCTCAGCGACTCTCATAAGTCACAAGATGTGCACGCAATGTAGAGCTAGGGAGAGAGAGATGTGACATTTGTAATTGCACATTTTCCTATAACTCTATATTTTCGCCAAACATTAAAAATGGTGAACTAGTTTTGCAGCCTGATTAATGCAAAAAAATGTACTTTAATATTGTATTAATTGTAACCAAATTTTCCCTATTACTAATACAATATGTAGATTGTAGATGTTAATGATAGATTTAAACAGAATGTTTGTACAGTACGCATAAAAATCGTCATTTTATAGGTTACTAGTTGGTTAGTATCCATAGACCACAGTGCACAGTATGCACGATAATAATTGACTTCCATCATAGACAACTATAAACGCAAATAAACCCTTTATTTTATGAATTAAGCTAACGTGGAAAGGCAGCATAAGACATAATAATATTATCATCTCGATATCCTTAAACTCAAGATTTCAAACATTGAAGCCGCCACGTCTAGGATGTAAAACGCTACAAACGTTTTCATATTCCAGCTCCGCGGGCCGCAGTATCCTGCGACTTTTTGCGGCGACATATTTAAGTATTTAATAACAACATGAGCTGGGTTAAATAAATCGGCCGCTTATGCCGGAGTGAGGTCACCTCTACGTCATATTTCATCGCGAATTGTTCGGGGTATGACGAAATATTGTGAGTCGTTAAGGGTTAGGTTTCAGAAGCTTAGTTTCCATAAAGTTATGATTTGTGATGTCGCTTAGTTACTTCTTTAGATAGTTTTAGGCATAGACAGAATATTGCGCCAACAAAATATCAATCCATACTAATATTATAAATGCGAAAGTGTGTCTGTCTGTCTGTCTGTTACCTCTTCACGCCAAAACCGCTGAACCGATTTTGCTGAAATTTGGTATGGAGATACTTTGAGTCCCGGGAAAGCACATAGGATACTTTTTGTCCCGGGAAAATGAACGGTTCCCGCGCGATAAACGAGATTTGGCGCAACGGAGTTGCGGGCGTCATCTAGTGTTACATAAGTAATAATAATATAATTTGTTACATTTCTACTAGTTGAAGTAACGTATAATTATGGATTTACTTGTAACATATTATTAATATTATGTAGGTAAACCAAATCAAGCCACTTTTAGTAAGCTTATTCGCAAGAGCGTTCTAAACAATACATGATATTTGTTTACAAACTTCTAAGTTACATTATGTGATATCCTTAGGTTAATGTAACATAATACATAATATTATAACGTATAACCGTAACGCTTATGAGTCATAACCCTGTTCGACAAACTTCTTAACTGACACTTTAGTTAATACATAACCCAAAAGTACACTCAAAGGGTAAACAGCCTTTTTATTTACCTAAATAAAACGAGACAGAAAACAATACTTAAAATTGGCACTATCATTAGCGGATTAACCAAATCTTAAAACTTAAAGTAAAGATAATGTTTACAAAACGTTTCCCCTAATTATTAGAGGTCAACTGTTTTTGTCTGACATCAGCACAATAACTGAATCCTGTATCGTTTGTGAATACACACCTACCTACTTGTCTCATAGTTCTAAATATATCCATTGACAGCGCCCTGACCCGGCCTGGCCCAGGGTCGGCATATAGCAGGCTGCGGGTGCTGCCTTGGCCGAGTACGCTCGCGGAATACCACGCACCAAGTACGCAGTACTTTGCCTCCGATGCCGATACATCGTGTAGGTACCGCTAGACCAATGTTACTCAACCTTTTTTGTGCCACAAAAACCAACTCTTAGCGTCGCGGGCCGAGACCATAAGATTTAGGGGTAAAAAAATTTGTTCAAAATTGGCGATTTAATAGAGAAAAAATACAGGTACAATAAAACTAAAAATATGATTATATTTTATAGTTACTTCATGCGGGCTACAAAAAAATTGTAAATTTCTGACGTCCCACTAGCACTAAATGACCAATCTGCCCTATGACAAGGAGGGGTCTAAAAATCATGAAAATCGTGTGACGTACTCATGGATGGTCTTTCGAATGTAAAACTGTACTGTTCCAGAGTTACAAACTATAATTTTACACGATATACTTTATAATATGTTCATGTTAGCAAGTTGAAACACAAGTTTAGACTAACAAAAAGAATTCTTGTTAGAATAAATTGAATACGAAATTACGAACGTAGGTCCCAAAATATTTCCGAAATAGACGCTTTTCAGGAGGCGGCGCGAAAAACTGTATTTAGTTCGCGTATTGAAATATTCGTGTGGAGCAGGTGTGGGCACACAAAAAACGTGAACACCGTACATACGAGTACGTGTATACTGTATTGTGTATACAAATACAGTGGAAAGGCTGGATGAAATCCTCTTTAACCGACTTCCTTTAAGTACCATATTCAGTTTGTATACAAAACTGATTTTCTTTTAAAACTGTTCTGTCAATTACTTTAAAATGAATATCAAATGATATTATTAGATTATAGTCTAACACGATTTGATCTAACTAATGAAACACCCCAAAGTGGAACTTCTAGCATAATTTCATCACAGCTATAAAAAACCATGATTGAATTTTACACAGAAATCGCATAAATGATTTTAATTAGGCTTGTTTTTATACAGCTAAATATTGCGTCATAACTCCGAATACAAATAATTAATAATTCAACGACAAACAGAACGGCATAAAGTTTTCAATTAAAAGTAACGCCTATTAATTACGGGGCTTTCAATTAGACCAAATTATCGGCTCGACCCACATTTGAAAATTAGCATCGAGTAAACAAAACGTTAAATTCCCATCAAAATTCACGGCAAATAGATGCACGAAAGAGAGCGGGAAAAATGGCAGCAGCCGGCGAAAAATAACAAGTCATTAATCATAGAGGAAAGAAAAGAGACGAGCCTCGACAAATACCTTCCGGGGGAGTCCCGGGTCCCACGTCCCACGCCGTCCCACCCGCCATGTTGTCCCACACCCGCTTACATTTGCTAATGAATGCGATATCTGATCATTCGACGCAACTGTATTACCATCAATCACTTTCAGATATATCGTAGTTTTCGGTATTTTACGGTGATGCGGCTGATAAATTTATCATAATAATCTATTTGCGGCAAACTCCATAATACTATTACGCCATTAATAAATCGGTGATTGGTGGTTTGAGAAATTGTTTAAACGAGAACCGCTATTTGCAGGACTCAAATCTATCGATTTACAATATAAAAACTGGATGATGCCAAAATTTGTTTATCGCCCGGGAACCGTACGTTTTCCTGGATAAAAAGTATTCTATATCATTCTCCGGGACTTAAAGTACTTCCATACCTAATTTCAGCAAAATCGGTTCAGCGGTTTGGGCGTGAAGGGGTAACCCGTAACAGACATTCAAATTTAAAATATATTAGAATACATAAATATTAGTATGGATTGATTTTCAATTTTTTTACTCCTCGCTAAATCTCGACAACGGCGGAACAGTTTTGGCTAATTTAAGTCTTGAAATATTCATGGAAGTCTTTCCCTGAAGGTTTGTATATTAGGTATATAATATGTAAGAGGAAGGTGGTAAGAAGTTTACCCGGTTATCTAGTTTTATATAAATCGGTTCAACGGTTTAAGCGTGACAGACGGACCCATTTTAAGAGTAACATTAGTATCCAGGGCAACAGCTAATTATTATGAAAGTTTCATAATCGAGAGAATGAATAATAAAACTGCTATAAATGCATTAACATTATACAGATTTCGAGAACGTTAAACGCGAAATAAGTTACAAAATTAATACAACGTACTATCCGCCCAACGCAAGTTTTCAATTGGGTTATAATTACAGAAATCAATTTACTCGTGCCGCTGTCTGTTCGTTATAATTTACGGGGCGTGGGATTACAATATAATTTAAATAAAAATAATTTTGAATTTTGTAACCGCTAAAACTCGAGAATGGCTGAACCATTTTGGCTGAATTACTCTACTGATAACTCTTGAAATACCTACTCGTGGAAGTCCAGGGAAGGTTTATATTAGGTGGACAATGATACGATGTTCACCGGGTCATCCAGTAAAATATAAATAAAACAAGTTACTTGGCCAAATTACATTTGATAGTTTTTACAGCTAAGTTACAAACATGTATTTGTTATAATATCCTAACTTATATATAAACTCCTCCTATTGTACTCCTATTGTACTCCTCCGAAAAGGCTTTACTGATTTTTACCAAATTTTCTATGAATACTAGCTGTCCCGGCAAACGTTGCTTTGCCATAATAATTATATATTTCCTATATTATTTTATTGAAGTGACTAAATAAGTATGTCACCATGGCAACGTCGATCGCTATCCCGTCGCAATAATGGTCGCCGTCAGTCTCAGGTTGTAATAATTTACTATTATTTATTCAACAAATGCACTTATCAATATATAAAGTACCGAGTAGCTGATTCTCAGATTTACTGAATATGTACATAAAATTTGGTAAAAATCAGTAAAGCCGTTTCGGAGGAGCTCGTGGACTAACATTGTGACACGAGAATTTTATATATAAGATTCAGTAGGTCTGAGAATCGGCTACTGGGTACTTTTTATATTAATAAGTGCATATTTTGCTCAATAAATAATAGTAAATTATTACAACTACAGACTGACGGCGACCATTGTTTGTGCGACGGGATAGCGATCGACGTTGCCATGGTAACATACTTGTTTAGTCACTTCAATAAAATAATATGGGCGAAATACTTTATAATAATGGCAAAACAACGTTTTCCGGGATAGCTAGGATTGATATAATATTAAGTTTAGCAAGCACTCTACATTTTTTCGGAATGATAACTACTTCATATCCTTCACGAGCTTTAAGGTTATAACTTATAAACGATTTTATCTAGTTCAGTTTAGCAGTAAACGGGTAATAGACGGGCGGACACGAGCAAATTATTGTTTGTAATATCAGTATCTATTAGACATAATATACGCGTTTAGCCCTACATTTTATACCTTCGTAGCAGTAGAACTCAAATCCAAGTTAAATGTTACAACAAGTAGTTGAAAATTGCAAATCCAATACGATATAAAGTTCTGTTTCAAACCTACAATTTACATGAAAGCTACTCACTCAAGTGGCGCTCCGAGTAACTTTCCTACCTAATTCTAACGCAGCGATTGCGAGCATAAACTTCGAATAGAATAATAATGCCTCCCACACTGGTTTCAGTGATGGTGATTGGTGACCCATTTTATTGAAATCAGGTCAGCTACGCAGTAGTAATTTCACATTGCTCAAATATGTGCACAGTACACGAGAACACTCGAATCTTTCTTCCTTTACTCTTACTCTTACTTACTTCCTCTTGCGCAGATGGAAGGATGACCGACACGACTAGCAAGACAGGCGCGGGACCGCCTTTTAGATGACCATATTATCCGACGCATGAATTATATTACTTGTCAGACAATCAGGTGATCAGCCTGCATTAAACGCTGGAATGGATCCCACGACCTACGACTCTAAGCTACTGGACCACGGATATGTGAAACATGGATTTACGTACTTCTCAGACAATCGAGTGATCAGCCTGTGCCAGACCAACGCGGGAATCGAACTCCCGAGTCAAGGGCCTAAGCCGCTGGCAGGAAATTTTTTTGCTTCGAATCGAATATAAAATTATGAACAGTAAATATTTAATTAAGAGCAATAAGGATCACAGATGGACGTCGTAAAGTAGGCTGTAGTTAATTACGATTTTATTTTAGCGCCGGAATCGAATTACTCGTAAAATAAAACAACATAAATGTTCACGACGTCATTAACGCGACTTCGCAATTTCAAAATGGCCGACGGAAATTATATTACTTGTTTCAAATCTAATGTACTTCATTTTTAAAAAATATTTGAACCAAAATTCGAACCGTGACAGTGCAGAAGAGAAAGGAAGAGAGAAAACCATGCTGCAAAGTCAGTTTACAATGCAATGAGAAGAGGCGTGCGAATCGCGATGCATTTTAAATGAGCAATTTAAAATTTAACATTATATACCACACAACAAGATACTTACACAATGATGTAACACTCACCGCTTACTTCGTTGGGCTGCCGATTCTAATTTTGAATGCACGCTCTCAATGCTCCTCGTTGAGCTGCAATGTAGCCTGACCCTACCTTACCTGTAAGGACATTTACCAACGTATGTACCATAGTATATACCAGGCGACCCTGGGCCTGTAATGACTGCTGACAAATTACAGGCCACTTGACAAATGACATCCACAAAAACCTGACTGATGACTGACTGACATATTTTTTGCGGTGATTCCATTCAAGAGAACGCTCCGGAATGGGGTCCTGAAAATATTTAGGGTGCACTTGACAGTAATGGAAAAATATTATCAAAATGATGATTCCGATGGGATAAAAGGCGAGAAAAAGAGTAAATAATTCATTGTTCTGTGATTCCTTTTTTCAAATGAGTTTACACAACACTGAACTGAATTTGGTGAAAAAATAATACATTAGATAGGTACTATTTACTATTTTTCTCATCGATGGAGGCGGAAAACGACAACATCGGTAAGCGCAGCGGGAAGAAAGTTGACGCTTTCCGTCCGGAGGTGAGAAAAATACATTTTAATTTGCCAGACTATTATTTAATGTTACAATTTACTTTCGCATAAAGCCACCTAACAGTTTTATGAGATGTAAGACGAGATTGGTAATTCTGGTCCCAAAAGTAAAATTATTTCAAATAGAAAAATTCAATATCTTCTTAAATTCAAACTCGAACTCAAAACCCGAAAACTTTTTATTCAGAATACATTTTTGAAAATATTCTCTGAAAGTCTACAATATGATGCCTACCACCATTAATAGTATAATTATTGAAGTCGTAAGTGGATGAAATGGGTAACTTACAATGATTTAAAAATGTTAGTTTTTTGGCAGGACCATTTATAAATGCAAAAAAACTTTCTACTCGATTCCCGGTACTAAAGCCTTCATAGGCTTTTAACCGCGAAGACTTTTATGTATAGCCATCTGGCTAATAATGATGATGTAGGCAAGTTACAAGATTTTTTCAAATATAAGGGGAAAATGTATAGTTGTCCTTATGTTATAAAATGTAGTTATCCAATTCATTCGCTTACGTCTTCAATTATTTACAAAATGAAACCGTATCAAGTGGCAGCTTCAATATTAATTTGAACAAATAAAATAATCAGGCTTCGAGTCGCTAACTTCGCTAACTCTTTTCACTTTTCTCGAGTATTATACGAAGTTGGTCGTAAGTTCTGCTTTTATTTTCCCAACTCGAAATATCTTGCGGCTCTCGACGTTATTGGTGTTAGTTAATTGTTTTGTAGATGAATTGAAAACTTCTTAATAAGGTATCTTATTTAATTGAAGTACCATTAATCCTTCGATCGCGGATTCTTGGAAATCTATGTTCTATTGTTATCGCGATCACCGGTGTCCTTATGGGGCTTGATAGGTTATGTATCAGAGAAGTAGATTCATAGGCAGTCGGCAGATGGTGGACCGACGTTATGTCAAACCCATCCGACCGATAACAGCTAACATTGAATTGACATAATCCGACCAAATAACGTAGGTCAATTTCTTCGATGGTACCTACTTATTAATACGCTTTTAAGCACGGCATAGGCTGCTATAACGCTACCAATTTAAATACCACGTATTAATTTGTTAACGGGAATGTAAATTGATTTAAAGGACACATTCTTACTATAAGGGTCTATCAGACCGCAACGCGACGCGTAGATGCATTTCTAATATAGTATGGATTTGACAGATTTGCAAAACGTCCCACGCCATTGAAATCTGTCAGTACAGTACAAATTTAGAATCTACGAGTCGCGCTGTGGTCTAAATCATAAACTTATAATAAAATTGACCCTGCGTTATTTCGTACACTCGCGTGCTCCGTTTCCTATGCGTGTAAACCCATTGTTGGCGCAGAGTGCAGACTGCCGTTGAGTATACAATGTGCACACATACTGAACAGACACTATGCATGTTACACGACACATAGGCTGAGATTCACTGTCTAAAGTCTAGGCTCTAGACTATTTTGTGTTCACGATAAGTTCTCCGTGAATCATCAGTGTTAATGTTAAAATTGACCAATGTCGCTTTTTTATGAAATAAGGGGGCAAACGAGCAAACGGGTCGCCTGATGGAAAGCAACTACCATGAAGCTATTATAGAGACTCTATATAAGCTCCATGGCAACTACCGTCGCCCATGTACACTCGCAACATCAGAAGAGCTGCAGGTGCGTTGCCGGCCTTTTAAGAGGGAATACGCTCTTTTCTTGAAGGTTTGCAGGTCGTAATATAGGTCCGGAAATACTGCTGGCACAGTATAGCAGATATTCAATATTGCTTAGATACTGTGCTGCTGGTGACAGTTTGTTCCAGAGCTTACAGCAAGTCTTTGCGCTGATAATAATTATGAATATTATATTATTGCAAAACGTATTGCTTAGCTGTTTCAAAATACAATACAAACTAGTACTTAGTATTTCAAGACAAATTATTTACCAGTACAACTATGAAAAGTACTGGTAGTACATACTATATTTCCTTCCCTCCTAGTCGTATCCTCATGGCTGAGGGATAATAATCTTGAGAGTCTCATACTAGCTGGGCAATTAGAGGGGAAAAGAGGCAGAGGCAGAGTGGCTACACGATGGACAGACGTGATTGTCAAGGCTGCTGACTGCACGTTCCAGGAGGCACTTCATCAGGCCAAAAACAGAGACAAGTGGAGAGCCCTATCCCAGAATGCTAATTTTGGTGGTTACGTCCCTCAGCTATGAGGAGCGAGACAGTACTTCAGTCCGGACAAATGCCTACAGCTCTACAAGGCACAGGTTCGGCCCCATATGGAATATTGTTCTCATCTCTGGGCAGGGGCGCCAAAACACCAACTGCTCCCTCTGGATCGTATCCAACGAAGGGCCGCACGAATTGTTGACTGCCATAGTGTTTCAAACAGCTTGGACCCCTTGGAATTACGCCGAGATGTAGCTTCACTCTGCATCCTCTATCGGTTGTATCACGGGGAGTGCTCTGAGGAATTGTTCGGAATCATACCACCTGCAACTTTTCGCCATCGTCCCACGCGAAAAACATACCATCCCCATCACCTTGATGTGTGGCCGTCTTCCACAGTGCGTTTTTCGCGTAACTTTCTGCCGCGCACTGTAAAACTCTGGAATGAACTGTCACCAGCAGTATTTCCGGACCTATACGACCTGCAAACCTTCAAGAAAAGAGCGTATTCCTTCTTAAAAGGCCGGCAACGCACCTGCAGCTCTTCTGATGTTGCGAGTGTCCATGGGCGACGGTAGTTGCTTACCATCAGGTGACCCGTTTGCTCGTTTGCCCCCTTATTTAATAAAAGAAAATAAAAGAAAATGAGGATATTATATTTATATCGCAAAATTTAGGAACTATCTATATTAAATTAAGAGAGTCATTGATCAAGTTAACATAATATAATAGCATATAATATTATACAACAGTCACATTACTAAATAAACTTACTATTTATTCGACAATAATAATCTGATATTCCTTCGATCGAGGATTCTTGTAAATTAAATGTATTCTATTGTTGTCGCGATCACCGGTGCTCTTAGGGGGCTTGAACCTTGAAGGAATAAATATATATATATATATATATATATATATATATATATATATCAAAAGCTTCAACAACTTGATAATATAAAATCTTCCGATCAAAACACTTTCTAACACGTTTTAGTACTCACTAAATGTCCCAATTAAAATAATATTAACAGTTAGCCCAGTAGGGTTAATAACGTTATATAACATTGTGTAACACGATAACATTTTATAACATCGTGTAACATACGCTACAACATGTCAAGAAATAAACGTGTCTTTTGTTATAATTTGTTAAAAATGTTAGACAAAAATGTTATCTAACGTTATATAACTTCTGTCTGGGAGCACCATATCATAGAAATGCATCTTCATTATCTCGCTGTGTATCTTCAGTTTCTCTGATTTATATAATAACTATTTTATATAATAGGCAAGAAAATTTTAAGAATTACCATTTTCTGTTCCCAATAAACCACGCGGCCCGAAGTATATCCAAGTCGGATCATAATCTGCGGCCGGGAGATCGATATGTAGATTTTTTTATCTAAATCTCGCGAAGATATCGGGGTAGAGTATATGGAGACGTAAGTGAATGAAGTGTCTAAGTAACAATTTGAAAATTTAGGTTTTTGCATAAACGGAGGCTTTAGGACCGGCCACCGGAAAATTTGTATGAAATAAAAAATGTGGATTTTATGTATAGGCAGATATATTAGCTATAATATTAAAATGTAATACATGTCAGACTGAAAAAGCAAAGAAAGAAAAGGGACTCTCTTAATAGAAGTTCTACTTAAAAGGAGAACACCACCACATTGAAAATAATTATGTAAAAGGAAAATAACGATTCTTTAATATTTTTTTTTATTATTAGCTAAATGATGAAGTAGGTGAGTCAAGGTTTGTCGAAATTATAATATTTTAGTTACCCACTTCATCCACTTACGTCCTCATATGTGGGTGTGTGGGTGTGTGGGTTTTTGAGGTATTTATGGGTTAAGTTTGTTGCGAATATAAATGTGGTCGGGTATTCAGGTATACGATTGATTTACAATTGCTTTGTATAATGCGAGTTTTACTGTGGTTTCGGTTCCCTACAGAATAAAAGAAAAGTAAGTTTAATTTGTTTACTGAATATAGGTAAAGTAAAAAATATGAAATGGTTGAATGGTTAAGAGAACACGTGAACAGATCGGTGGCTTGGTGTGAACAGGTTAAAATATCATACTCTATTGAATGAGATGCAATAGAGATTAAAATATTAATATAAAAAAAACCGGCCAAGTGCGAGTTGGACTCGCCCATGAAGGGTTCCGCAGCACCAATAAGGTTTATTTCTATAAAATTAAAAAAATTTTGATTTATTTTTATATTTTAGTTGATTTAATGAAAGTTAAATTAAGGTTTACCATTTATGACGTATAAAAAAAACTACTTGTTGGATCTCGTTCAAACCAATTTTCGTTGGTAGTTTTTATAATAATTTACATCATATATTTTTTTTTTGAATTATCATGCCCCTACTTTAGAAGTTAGAGGGGGGGACACACATTTTACCACTTTGGAAGAGTCTCTCTCGCAAACTATTCAGATTAGAAAAAAATTATATTAAAATCTCAATATGATTTTTGAAGACCTATCCAAAGATACCCTATACGCATAGGTTAGACGAAAAAATTTTTTTTTGTTTCAGTTGTACCTATAAACCCCTAAAATTTTTAATAATTTTTCCATTTTTGTATCAAAATCTTAATGCGGTTCACAGACTACATCTACTTACCAAGTTTCAATAGTATAGCTCGTATAGTTTCAGAGAAAAGTGGCTGTGACATACGGACGGACGGACGGACGGACGGACGGACGGACGGACGGACGGACGGACAGACAGACAGACAGACAGACAGACACACATATAATAAAAATCTTAAATAAATATTGTATAGTATAAAAGTATTAAATATATTTCCGTTGTCTGGTACCCGTAACACAGGTACCGTTACCGTACCGTCCTTCAGGTACTTACCACGGAGCCAGACTGACGTGGTGTGAAGCGTCCATAGATATTATTTATTATTATTAGTATGGAAGTATGGATAGCTCGTTTACTCGTCGCACGGTGCACGCACACAAACACCGTGCCGAAGTCTGGCAAAAGTTGCTGGTGTTGGGTTTTTTCGTTTCTTGATTTCTTGATTCGGTCACCGCGCTGAAAACCTGCTTAAAAAAATTAAAAATAAATGTAATAGCTCAGTAATAATTTATTTTATCCTTTCAGTCTGAGGCGTCTTATGCAAAATTACGCTACTCGTAATGCAGGTGTCGGTTTTGGAGAAAGGTTACTGTTCATCACATTTATTTGCAAACATGATACTACTAGGAATGAATCAAAACACTTTCAGTGATGGATTCCCGAGATCCGTGAATTTTACGACATGAATCAAGTTCCCGAACATTATATCACACTTTACACCCACACTTACATTTTATTGTACCCTCTATAGAATATAAAATAATGCGATAAGATGCAGATACATTTTTATTGCATTCTCAGATATAATATTGGCATTTAGGGTGTGTTCACACTTCACACCAGCTAGTGCACAAAAGGAAAAAATACTACGAAGATAGTTCAATGTAATTATGTCCACATCTGCCGAAATAAAAGCTCTAGACTTAACATAAATGTTTTTATAGTTTTTACAAAGCAAGCCCTACGCTTGACAGAAATATTATTCGCGCCGATGTAACGGACCATCCATTAATTGACAAGCCCGACAATTAATGAATTGTCGGGCTTGTCAATTAATGGATGGTTGTTATTCTATACCATTTCATTTAACCTCCACATACTATGCACAATAAGAATATATTTTTTCATAGATAGGAAAATGACATAATTAAATATATACATAATAAAAAGTAAGAAGTAATTGTAATGAATGTGACGAATCTAATCTTATCAGGAAAGGCATTACGGTTGGACAGAAGGCTGAATTTGCTTTCTAATGACTGAAATTTAGTTATTACTATCAAAATAATGGGCGACAATTGCTATCACCAGTTGATTCGTCTGTTTCTTACTAGCCCAAAAATGTTTAAAATATGACCAGTTTAAGCGCGACCCTCGTAGTATAATTTTAGTATGCTACGAGGGTCCTGCTTAAACTGGTCAGTCTATACAAATCGCTAGTGTGAATTGATCCTTATTCTATAGTCGATATTCAGCTGTAAACAGATGGGGCGAACTTCTCAGTTTGAAACAATCCACCGTCCTGCGGTCTGCGGCAGTGGATTCGCCGAAGGAGGAATTTTATCGTTCGCTTCCCAAACAAAACTCTAACATTAGAATTTAGTGTGCTAAAATAAATACTACTCAATTTTGAAGCATAATATTATGTAAATGTTAATATTTCCAATAATTTCCAATAACAGACCAAGAAAAGGGGTAAAAACAATGAAGCAATACTAAAAGCTAGACTTTTTAACAAAACATCATCTTATAGAAGTGAATGAGAAGATATACCTGCCTTTTCTCTTCGCCATTTTTAGCCGGTCACAGTTTAGTTCAAAATGACTATTGGAATTCGGAAGGTAACAACTTGTCTATCATAACAACCTTTAGGCGCTCTTTCCACAGTAGTCAAGGGACAATTAGTAAGGACTAAGGAGTATGATATTGTTTACAGTACAATGATAAAGTACAACTGTGACAGTTGTACACTCTCTTTGCCAAGCTTTTAACATAACCTTCCTGAAATATTTTCATGATTGCTACTTAATTTGCATACCAATAATTCGTTCAAATAATATTAAAATTAGTCAATCACAGGTAATTGCAACACAACTAATTATGTCATAACAATTAATATTATAAAAGTTGTGATTGCAGTATTTTAGCGCTCACACGGACGAGAGAAATTTTTGGCACAGAGTAATAATAATGATCAGAATAATCAATAATAATGATCGGTCTAAATTGATAATCGTTGAGTCGTAATTCAATAACGTGTTACATAATGTCGGACAACGGCGGTCAATCTGCGTCGTTCGCTGGTTTATTAAACTCCATTCATTAATTCCATGTAATTGTTCCATTAAAGTAGCCATTGATTCATATTATTTAAATAAGTAGTAATATGGTAATTGACGGTTGGTACTAATATGGCAACGTGGCAAAGTCCGGCGGGAAAAAAATTTTTACACAGATTTAGCAGAATTTTTAGAGACCCAATAGAAGTGACGAGTACCCTAGGAGCCCTGACCCGAAGCTTATTGCCTTAATTATCCTTATCTTAAAAATCCATTTTTAAGCTATCCTCGACGTTCATCTCATATTTTACTTAATATTTCTTGAAACTTAACCATTCAAAATTCTTAGGAATTATAATGGATTTATGCAATTAATAAGTGCGTTAAATATACTAAGTATATATTATTAATATTAAAGGCTGGAGGGCACGAGCGATTACCCAACTGATGTTTCTATATAGCTGTCATCGCGCGGGGTGAGGGGGACCGGGGGAATTTGTTTCGCCGTCACTTCCTGTTTATCGATGGGGCCATTCTTCATACCGCCCCCTTTTTTCTATAATATTTCAGCAGGAACTCGCGCCGATATAATATCACACCATAAATACCACTCACTTCAGCGCGTTCGCGTTTTTATTGAAGAAAAGAGGAAATAGAGACTAAATTTCGAATGACTTAATGGAGGAAAAATCACAGAGAACTTAAATTATTATTAAATAAAAATTATAGCTTAATTAAAAATCAATTAAATTACCTACGAATAATATATTTTTATCACATCAATAATGTTATAAAAGGGAAAGAGAATATTATGTATATGACGGGTTTTTGCCATGCAACAATTTGCCATGATGGTAGTTTAGACTTTGGATTAACATACAGGCTGTAATTTTCATCTTGAAAACGTAACATTGTACTCAAGGAATATCTCCAGAATTATCTAGAGCGCTGGTAGTTGTAAAAAGTCTATTAGAATACTAAACTGTTGAACACCGCAACAAGAAAATTTCGACCTAGATCGGTTCACGATAAGGGCAAAATAAAATGAGAAGTCCGCCCTTAATTAAATGATAAGGTACTTTATGAATTTGAACACTAACGAATTTACTTCCCAACCTTTTTACGGTTAAATAATAACCCGGGCCCGCGGACCCTTTTCAAAAACGTCGCGTCACGGTTTTTTTGTCACATTTTCCGCTAGTCATCGTGACGGAAATAATACGTCACATCTGAAATTTAATTCACCATTCACAATTCAATTTAATCAGGAATTAGCCAAGTGACCTATTGGGTTACAATTTTTCAAGTTGAAAAGTTTTCTACTTGAAAAATTTTAACCCAGTAGGTCACTTGGCTAATTCCTTTTAATTTAATTTTTCAAGTAGAAAACTTTCCTACTTGAAAAATTGTAACCCAGTAGGCTACGAATAATATAACCCAAGGAAGAGTAACTCCGTCAAAAAACATGCTCCAAAATACTTATCAAAAAAGTGTACCTTAGGTTCACTTTTCATACATTTGCAATATTTAGGTGACCTTGAGCGGTATAAAGGCTGACGTTACATGACAGTTCGAATGGAACCAAATTTAAAACTGTATTAGTATGGGAGTTACGTTTCCTTAGGTTATATTATTCGTAGCCAGTAGGTCACTTGGCTAATTCCTTTATGTGAATTAAATTTCAGATGTGACGTATTATTTCTGTCACTATGATTTGCTTTTGCTGTAAAACTCAAAGAGTATATTATTATTTTGAAAAGTCGATAAATAATCACTCTGTATGAGTAAATATCCAGTTTAAATATAAATCAAAGAAGTCTTTCTAAGGTTATGTATAACATTGTAGTAACGTACGGTACACAGTATATGACGGGTACGAACATAGAAATCTCCCTGGGAATGTTCCCCCCGGCTTTTATTTGCATTGGAGCGAAAATATTTAATCAGGCGTATAATCTTAGAGCTTCCTTCGCCCGCTCCGTCGCGATATGTAGATGTTATGCTTTGTTTGTCATGCGAATATGTTTATGTATTATGTTATGACCGTAATATAGATGAAGACAGTAGTGTTTTTGAAGCGGGCATTGGTCAGCTTTGCCTTGATATTATGATGCTAAAACTGTCTTGGGAACCACAACTAAATTAATCAAAAGTATTATAGCACAAATTCGTAATGAATAAAAAGTATAAAACCAAAGGATACTACGGAAACAATAATAATATTACTAAACTAATAATAGATTTAAGTATGTCGTTTATTCAGAATTAAGTGTTTGATTGTTTACTGAGTACAGTACAGGAAAGAGCTCAATAGACTGACAAACGTTTACTTCATCGTTGCGCCTTATCCGATTCAAATCTGCGAATAATAAATATTTTAAAAAATCATCCAAGTAAATGAACTAATACATGTAAATGGGTCAACACTTTCCTGAGAATATCCTAGGCTAGTAGGCTTTTTAGTAACTTTAGGATTACAGTATTATCTCTCGATTGTATGTTACGCTAGTTTTTTCGTTTTTATTGTTATTTATTAACCATCAAAAAACTTTCTGCCGTTCTTTTACGAGTGAACACTAAAAAGTTATTATAAAAGCCGATCGTAGTGTGTGTTTGTATGTGTTTTATAGTTTGAAACGCGCACTTTATCTTTTATTTATTATTGCGTATACACTAGGGTTGAAATATCCTATTTGGGATTTTTATTTATGTCCATCAAAGGTAACAAAACGTAAATGGATTAGTAAATAAGCAAACGTTTAAACTTCCCCGGTATCATATTATCACAGACTAGATGACGCCCGCAACTCCGTTGCGCCAAAATTCGTATATCGCGCGGGAACTGTAAATTTTTCCAGGTTAAAAACCATCATAATGTCCTTTCTCGGGTCCCAAAATATTTACATGCCAAATTTCAGTTTAATCGGTTCAGCGGTTTGAGCGTGAAGAGGTAACAGGCAGACAGACAGACGGACACACTTTCGCATTTATAATATTAGTATAGAAATATGGATTACAGATACATACTTGCAATATTAGACTATTGCCTTTAGGGAATGGCTATGAGCCTCTACTATTTTAGAAAATTTCGTCAAGGGTTTATATTTACCTAACTCTTTTCCCAGAACTCAAAGTTACCATACCAGGAAATATAATCGGTTAACGGTTTTAACCTTAATAAGCAACAGACGCATGTTCGTGTTCATAATAATTATAAAAAAAAATAATATTTGAACAAACAAAATAATAGTCTTAAAATTGACACTATATTTTACAGTAGTGTAACTCGTAGTCGATATATCTAGTATCTGGAGCTTATAAGAAGCCGTATATAAATCTATAACACCCGTCAGATCGCTGGCTCGCGTAATTCATAAAGCGATATATTTTGATCAATGGATATTCTTTAGCGGCGATTTTCTGCACCATTAGAGCGGTGAGGCGGGCTGCAAGTGGCAATCGATGGGCAGTAAGCGGTAAGCGGGAAACGATGGGCAGCAAGCGGTAAGCGGCAAGCGATGGGCGGTAAGCCGGAAACGGTGGGCAGTAAGCGGTAAGCGGCAAGCGATGGGCGGTAAGCGACGGTCGACAAGCGATGGGCGGTAAGCGGTAGGCGGCAAGTAATGGGCGGCAAGCGGTAGGCGGCAAGTGATGGGCGGCAAGCGACGGGTGGTAACAAGCGATGGGCGGTTAGCGGTAGGCGGCAAGCAATGGGCGGTAAGCTGAGGGTAGTGGGGCGAACGGCAAGCGACGGATGACGGCGGCAGTGCCCATCCTTCACCACTAGGCTTAAATAGTTTTACGTCAAGTAAGCAAAACTATAAAAAATAATAAAGTAATATTAATTTAGAGATGTGCCGATCATGACTTTGGCCGACTAGCCGATTAGTCGGCTGCAAAGAAGCCGACTAATCGACCGACTAGTCGGCCAAGCTAATCATGGTTTCGAAAGGTTCCGTAACGCTTTTTTATTGCTGTTCCGCGGGTAAGTTGCACACACCGCCTGCAAACGTGTCGCGAATCGTGTTATGTTTACTTCGCGTACGTTACTTTATTTTGTTTCTATGATACAGTTCATGGTTTTCATTAAATACTTCATGTACATGAAGTCTCGATTCACTTAATTTACTGTTAAAATTATATTCAATAAACGATTTCTTTACTAGCAAGTAATTTCAGAAACACTTAATTTAATTTTAAAATATGTTACACTGATTGAGTGTGATATGAACACATTATAAATAATAATCAAGGTTTTTCTTTAATGTAATTTCAATAATAGCAAAAAAAGTAAAAAGCCGATTAGTCGGCGCTTTTTGCCGACTATTCGCCGACTAGTCGTCGACTACAAAAGTGACCGGATAGTCGGCTGTACCGACTAGTCGGCACATCTCTAAATATTATATGTCAGTCGTTGTCTAATTGTGATCATCAACGATATATATTAATGATTACTAAACATTAATTAAATGAATAGGTTGACAGTATTCATGAAGCTGATGGAAAAATAACCATGACATCTCTCTAAGTGCAGCTGCAATTCATTGAGAGCTATTTGCTTCTGTGCTAATCATTACTCTGACATCTTAGCACATTGAGTCACAACCCACAGGTAAGCTAGTGACATTCCTCCAGGTAATCAGCTAAATGAGCTGTCAGCACCTCGTGGTGGGACCGCCGCTAATCCGCAATAGGATTTAGACGCGTCTCGGCGTTAACCATGAATATATTATACTTTGAATACATTACGACGACGTAATTACACCTATATTAATTGAAATAGACTCACCCAGATATCAAACATACAGTAGAGTAACTTACCCATAATATAGTGCAGTAGAGACAAGTTTCGAGCTCAAATTATGTAAAACTATATTTTTACAGATAGACAGACGGACGGACGAAGAGACAGACACACACACTTTCGCATTTATGATATATCAGTAAATATGGATCTTAAAATAAAGTGAAATAATATTTTGGATTAGTTATATTTTTATTTTCAATATACCAATACCATTTTTATAGGAACACACAAAAATAATAGTTTTTACTTTCGAAAACCAAAAAGCTACAACTAAAAGCAGCACTTTTCTGATCATATTATATTTTATGTAAAAAAATATATGGATCTGCAAAAGATTAAAAAGTTAGTGGAAATAAAAGCGCTCCCAACGAAAGGTTTCCATAAGCAATTTATGAGTCGCGAGCCTGATGTATGAGCTTCCGACATTTTAATGTCAAAAATCTGATGGATGGTGGAAGTTCCACGACGAGACTGTTAGCACAGTCATTTAGGACGACAATATACTACGCTTATGTTTCAAATATATATACAAACATTGTGATAATATCCGTCCGACTGTCTGTCGCCTGTAAGCTTTTTACGCTTAAGCCCTAAAGTAGGACTACTCTACTAAGGACTTAAGTGATTTTGGGTATAAAAGTATTTTGACTCCTGAAGACATGATACAAAAATGTAGGATCCCGACTACAAAAGAATTTCGACGCAACACAAGTAGTAAATTATTTGCAATGGATGTAAAAAGTTAACTAATTTTAAGTCGACAGCACTGCTCTAATGCATGCAAAGGACTTAACCTAAAAAATGCTTTAATACATATCTCTTAAGTTTTTGAACAACATAAAAGCGGTGCAAGTGCTTTTAACATTTAACCTGCGATAGAATTACTTTTTCACAGAGTGGATAATGTCACAGACAGACTCTAAGTACTGAAGCCTACACTTGTACGCATTTCATTTAATGTTTTTGACTTGTTAAACTTAGCTGCTATTTTAAATACATCAGGTTAAAATTTATTATATTACTGGCTATTGGCTAGTCCGGGATGCCTTATTTTGCCATATTAAGTACAAGTTATTTTAGGTATGAAAAAATAGATGTTCTCTTTTCAGACCTAACCGATAAGTTGAAAAATTTTCGTCAAAACCAATCCAGCTGTTTTTTTTTTTTGGTGATGATAAAAATGTAGCAATGGGAATTATTTGTATTTTTCCCAGCCCTAAGCACCTACGTAACCTGCTTCTTCTAGACCCAGGTTTAAGCGTAGGAAATATACACTCTGCTGATATTTCGTTTTATATAATCTTATTAACATAGAAGAAAGTAGGACAAGCACGGGTTCCCCGTCTGTCGATGATCGCCGGCTACGACGCACGTCGTTTGTCGGCGATAGATAGCGATCCGCGACAGACGGCGACCACAGAACAGCGACAGAAGATAAGCTTCACGCTCTCAATTTTAAATACAAAGTTGTGAAGACGTTAGTTCCCAACATGGTATAAAGTCCTTCGGTAGTACAGGATTATCTAATGTGCAGTTTAGAGGCAAATATATATTGTACAGGCTCCACACGAGTGCGCTCAAGCACCTAATTCATTTTTGCTCGACCAAAGACAAATAAAATAAAATGATCACTTTGTTTTGTTACACACTGCACTTTGCTCATTTATTTTTGTCGAGCGATCTCTAAATCGACGGAGGTCTGCAACGCGACTAGAACAGCGCTGGCGAAAAAAAAATGTCACCAAAAATACCGAATGCAGACACGGTTAATCTCCAGGATGTAAGGCTTATAAAATAAATAAGATTTAAAAAAATGCAGACACGGTTTTAGTATATAGTAGGAGTTAAAATTATGAGTAACCGTCTGTATTTGTTTTTTCTATGCATTCGTCACATTATGCTCCAGCACCAGGCTATTGAGATGACTATAGGAAGGATTCCCTCTATTATCATAATATGATAAGATATCACTTACATATTATAGTCCTTCCTTGATTTAAATGTAGCTTTAGATTTCGGAGACAATGGAACTCTATTAGAAAATAAATTTTGAACTGAAATAAATGTATACGTTGTAGATATCTATAAGAAACATTGATTTAAAGGCTGATGGTGGACCGATGTATTTTTGTTGGGTTATGTTTAGCTCATGTTAGTCTTGATTTTGGTGGGTGCGGTTGACGTGACCAAGTAACGCGAGTCCGCTATATGCCTCAATTTCTCTAGTGCTATACTGTACGTTGTACAAAACGAAATCTTCCTAAAGGTAAGCTATAAAAGTAAAGGTTTATTTGTATTGCTTTCATACAAATTAAGCTGTTCGTACACCACGAGTAGGGCACGATTCAGGTGGTAAAGGCACAGATATATCAACTTTTATGCCACTCCGTACGTGTTCATCCAGTTTTATGGGTTCGTTTATTACTGACATACGTACGATACATGTGTGGGGACTATGAAGACCCCTGTAGTACCCCGGGCGTATTGTGCCATGGACGATAAAGCCTTCGCGCCAGTCCGCGTTATATCGCGCGTGTCTTATTTTATTACGCCCATGATTAATAGCTTTCCGAACGAACGAGTTGCGACAAACAATGGGTTTCACTCCGGGAGCACTCCAGAAGCTGCTGCTTCGTTTTTCAACAGCAGCAGCAAGCTTATATTCAAGGAAAAAGAGAATACTTCCTCTCCTGTGCCACGCTGATGGCCTCCTCTCTTCCTTTTCGAATCTTTATCCCAAAAAGTGCACAACGTCGTTAAAGAAGTTTTCACTTCAATAACATCTGCTTTAGGATGAAATAAGAAACCATTTTGCTTCGCATACACGCTAAACCAGTAAACATAGAAAATAAAAGGTCTCGGAGTCGTTATATAAAAATCAGTGAACCGACGATGCATAAGGCTAGTACACAATTAAGATGAGAATCCGCAACGCTGGAAGCTGCGACGTAAATCGCTGCATTGCAAGCTCAAAAACTCAAACTCAAAAAAATTTTATTCAGAATAAATTTTTGCAAATATTTTCTGAAAGTCTACTTGATACGATGTTTAAAAATATGATGGCACTTTCACACGAAGACAAAAGAAGATGTGTCTTTAAATATACGGGGAGGCCGATCGATCCAGTCGGACTGATCGCAGGCCGACCTGACTGGACTCCTGCAGCCATCCTGTATATGGGGCGTTATGGAGGATGTTTTGACGTCATTTTACGCTACTAAACTAATTGCGTATATGTGTTTGCCTACTTGTAGGATTACAACTAGTATTAATGATTTCATTTCCGTCCTCAAAAGTATTATATGTCCTTTCTTATTGCTTTTACCTTTTAAGACGTAAAATTTGTACTGATTTTAATAGAACTAAGTAATATGTGGCGTCGTTACGCATTTCTGCGAAAGAAAAGCGTTAAATTAAAATTTGAGTTTGGAAAATTGAAAAATGTACTTATACCAGTGAAATAGTTTAAAGGTAAGCGCAGATCTAGCCGCATTGAACGCAACGCTGATGCAGGCTACGCTTTTCTTGATATCAGTTACACCACATCTTCATTTTACGCAGAAATGAATTAATCATGGCCGTAAAATTAGTCGCAATCCACAAACCTATTCCCAGACCAAAGTATATCTATCTTTAGCAGGGAAATGGACACTATTTCGGATTTACGCTGCGTGTCGGTAACTATTCAAGATTCGAAGTCCGCTGTATTTGTTTATCATGTGAATTTTCCAATGTGCCAGATAAAGAGATCTTATATTATTTTATTTATTTCGCCTACGTATCTACGTACGTACTCGTACGTACTCGGTATTCTGTTATAGGCCTACTACGAAACCGTTTTGAGACTCAAACAATCGAATAAGAATGCCGCGTCCTGCTCTAACAACGTCAGTTCTCGTTTGTTAGAGTAGGACACGGCATTCTCGTACGATTGTTTGAGTCTCAAAACGGTTTCGTGGTACGGCCGATTACACCTACCGAGTACAGTGGCGTGACAGTGCTCTCGGCCAATCAAATTGTATGTTTGCACTCTCTCGCCACTGTCCGCTACTCTCCTTGGTAGGTATAATCAAGGCAACAGGAATATGACGCGTGCGACACGTGCGGCAGAAGAGCCCCCTATTACGTACGGCCCACACCGCACCTCATCTTCGTCCGTGTCTGTCTTCACCTTAGGGTTGATTCAGACCGCAACGCGACGCGTAGATGCATTTCTAAATTTATATGGATTTGACAGATTCGCACGACATCTCACGCAATAGAAATCTGTCAAATGACAAATCCATACATGCCGCGCCGCGCCTAGCCTCGCCTCGTCGCGTTGCGGTCTGAATTGACCCTTAAAGTTCAACCTATAAAAATATTACGAGGTAAGTATAATAATTTATACATCTACGTCGAGAACTTTTAAAGCCAATGTTTTATGTTCCTGTGACGTCAAAGCGTTTTCCGTTAAACTTTAAGTTCTATATTTTATAGGAATTTTAAAGAAGGGATGGTAAGATCGGATCAGAAAAGTAGTCGTTGCTATGATAGTATAATATTTAACTTTGGTAAGTAATCCGTGGCCCAAAACAATAATACAAACAAATGAAGATAAAAGAATTTGAAATCCAAAAACCTAGCGTTACCTAGGTCTATTCTGCATCTATTTCTACTGTATTTTCATTTTTTATATTAATAGTAGCTGACCCGGCAAACATTGTTTTGCCATATAAATAATTTTTGGTATGAAAAATAGATGTTGGCCGATTCTCAGACCTACTCAATATGCTCACAAAATTTCATGAGAATCGGTCAAGCCGTTTCGGAGGAGTACGGGAACGAACATTGTGACACGAGAATTTTATATATAAGAATAAAATAAAATAAAAATAAAAATTGTTTTATTTCCAAACAGATTTGCAACAAATACTTTCAGAACGTTGATACTACTGGTGCCTACCACCGGTTCGGGAACTATCCCGGCGAGAAGAACCGGCGTAAGAAACTCGCACGGGGTCCCACTTTTTACCAAAAAAGTGAGAAAAAAATTAATCTTTTTAAAACAAAATTTACAATTGTAACTTAAAATTATTATACAATGTCAACATCCATACATAATTATTGTAAGTCATATAATAATGTAGAAGTAGCCTTGCAAGCAGCCATCCTACTCCCAAGATGTGCCATCGTTTATGAAATCATTGACCTTATTCATTGGCTTTGGCACACAAACGTTCTTTGACTGCTTTTTTCAATTTATTAATCGAAAGATTTTGAACGTTTTCTGAGATTTAATTAAAAGATACTAACTTTACTAAGTCTGACCATCGGCAAATCCAGCTTGTGCTTATTTCTGGTGTTCCTACAGTGAATGTCACTTTTAGCTTTAAATTTACTTATATTTTTTCTAACATATATTACATATATCCAAAATGTATTGAGAAGTAACAGTTAGAATACCAATTTCTTTAAATTTATCTCTCAGAGATTCAAAAGAAGACATTTTATAAATAGAGCGTATGGCTCGCTTCTGCAGCACAAATATTGTATTAATATCGGCAGCGTTGCCCCATAAAAGGATTCCATATGACATTTTACTATGAAAATAACTAAAATATACTTATCGTGCCGTGTCTTCATCAGAAATTTCTCTGATTTTTCTGACTGCATATGCCGCAGATAGGAAGCAGATAAGATGTTATTATTTGTTAGGACTTAGGACCACTCATATGACATGGGCTGCCTTTCAATTTATAGAAATCTATGTGCCAATACACAATAAGAAATTTATTTTCTTCCAAGAAACATTATAATCATATTTTCTCAAAAAGAGCTATTTTCGGGTGGTGATATTCCTCTTCTCCACCACTTCTGGCATAAATACTGACATGTTGATGGCCAATCGTAGTGATGGAGCCCCCTCGACGCGAATACCACCCGACACCTGCACGCACTTGAAGCTCCCCGGTCGACATTCCGCTGCACTCCGGTTAAGAGAACTCCGGTTACAATGCTCACACTGCTTAGTGCTTGAACTATGTAGAGGGAATTTCGATCTTGTACTTTTTCCGCTTTTACTAATAAATTTTATCACTATAGATATCTATCCTATTTAATATCCATACTAATGTTATAGATGCGAAAGTGTGTCTGTCTGTCTATCTGTCGCTTTTTTACGCTCAAACCGCTGAACCAATTTTGCTGAAATTAGGTATGTTGTAGTGTATGTACACCACCTCCCTCCTATATAAGGTAGATTTAGTAATAATTGAGTTAGTTAATAAAGATCAGTCGCGACTAATACATCTTTCAATTAGTCTCCCAAGCCTGCAACATTGCAATGTAATAATAATAATAATAGCTCCCACACCAGTTTCGGCGACGGTGGCCGGTTTTATTGAAACCAGGCCAGCTACGCAGGAGTAATTTTATAGTGCCCAAGTGTGTGCGCAGTACACAAGAATACTCTCTATTCCTTTACTCTCATAACCCAGTGGGACGGCAAACCGACACGACTGGCGAGAGATCGCGCAGGAGCGACTTTTTACATGCCCATCCAACGCATGGATCATCTTACTTGTCAGACAATCAGGTGATCAGCCTGCATTATCCTAACCAAACTTGGAAATAACATGTTTCCAACGCGGGAATCGAACCTACGACCTCCGAGTCAAGAGCCGAGCTCTGAACCACTGGACCACGGAGGCGTTATGACGTAATTCGGTATGACGATAGTTTGAGTCCCGGGAAAGAGCGTAGGATACTTTTTATCCCTAAAAAATGAACGTTTCCCGCGCGATAACCTAATTAAATAATGGCGCAACGGAGTTGCAGGCGTCATCTAGCATAATTCTTTCTTCTGTTCTTCTCAGTAGCGGCGTTAGGCCCCTCCTAACACCGCTACTGAGAAGAAAGCAAAGCCCAGGGTGCCGAATAAAAAGGGGCGCTGAACGCAAACAAAAGGGGCGTCGTCTTTTTTTAGCACTACTACTTACTAGCACCCTGGGCACCAAAGAAATCTCACCCAGGGTGCCAGTAGTGCTAAAACCGACCCTTATTCTTCTGCTTTATAAATAATTTTATAAAGCAGAAGAGTTTATTAAGAGTTTATAAATCGGCGGCTAAATCATTCAAAACTCAGTTATTATTAACTAAAGAATTCCTCAGATTTTAGCGTCGCGTTGTGGTGCCGCTACGCGGTTATGTGTTTCGGCCTTTCGGCCCTTAATTTGTGATAGGTATAGAGTAGACCAAGAGAAAAAAGGCTACTTTGTGTGCGGAAAATGTACGGTTCCTTACGCAGGCGGAGGCGCGTCAAACGTATATTACTTAGTGGATATAGTGGAAACATGTAGAAGACTGTTTTATTAATATTTTATATAAATTTCTAGCAATAATATGCACTATTTCTCAACAGACAACAGGTAACAGATTTCAACGGCTTTTTAATTGGGAGTCGTTAAAGTTTTATTTCCATGTGCACTATACAGGTACTGTTGGCAAAGGATCAAAAACGTACATTTGTTTCGTATATAAACAAACAGATATCGTTTACGAATTACAATGAGAATTACCTACACAAACTTTGTTCTTAATGTCTTTAAAGAATCGTCTGCTTCATTAGTTTTTCTTGATTTCAACGGAAGATTAAAAACAAAAAACTATTTGTCGGGATCGCTTGGTCGTTTTTAAAGCTCTTTAGAAACCAGAGGGCTTAGCCAACACGTTTTCTTTGTCTCTATAGAATCGTCGGTCAAAATGCATGAAATTGACAAGTTCGGGTTAATATAATCGTACGCTAATCCAATACATTTCCTACGCTAATTCAATACAATTCTATACATTTCCGGCGATTCTATAATGAAGAGATAAAGATAACATGTTGGCTAATTTGCATTAGTACTAAGTTGTATTAGTTCACAGTGTATCTTCGTAATAAACGCTAGCACATAACTAAAACAAGACAGCGCACGGTAGTCGGAACTCGGACGCAGTTTGATTTGCCTCACCCGGCCCGGGGCCACTCTAACGCTGTTAGACAATCGCATCAGCTGCAGGCGAGCGAGGGGGGAGGGGGTGCCCTCAATCAGAGAGGTCTGAACAATCAAAACGCCATGTTGAGTTACAGGTGTGGGGAATGGGGTTATGTGAGCTTATTTTGAATTGACTTTCAAAAAAGAGGATATGTTTGACTTTTACGTGTGGATTTTGTAATCAAATATTCAAGCCTGAGGAAGAAACTATAATAATATAGATTATAGTGTTATTCCTAGAATACGCTTAGTTATATTGCATTCGATGATTTTGTCAACGACTTATTATAATTTAAGCTATTAAGTAACACTTTAATTACTGTGATTTACTTTCAATCGTGTTTATGCTTTACAGATTTAGAACTCTAGACTAATAGAACAAGCATAGCAGTGTAGAGTACTACAGAATCAAAACTAAAATTTGGCTTTTCCGCTGCACCATATCAGCGGGTATAATCAACAAAATAGTTCCTAATCATGGAAATGCGTGTAATATCGGTGTAAATACAGGTATTCCAGTGTAACGGTGGCACGTATGCGCTCGTTACGGCCGCCCATTCAACGCTGAAGAGCGCTGATTACATCCCATACAAATTCATACAAATTATCTACAAAAATTTATCTAACGCAATTGGCTCGCTTCATGGATGTTACATGATCTTCAACATCTACTTAGGGGGCATCCACAAATTACGTGAGATGTTTAGGGGGGGGGGGGAGTCAAACATTTAATCTCACGTTGGGGAGAGGGGGGGTCTCGGCAAATCTCACGTAATTTTTTTCTCAACAAAATGGTACTATTTTGGTCCATTTCATCCAGATTGTACGTATGCTCAAAATTTAATCGTAAGCGTAAATCGTTTTACGGTTAAAGACGTTATTTCTCAAAAAAAAAGAAAATCTCACGTGAGATTTGGGGGGATGGGGCGGGGGTTGAATAAAATGTCACGAAATCTCACCAGGGAGGGAGGGGGGGAAGGTCAAAAAATTCAAAAAACCGCTTCACGTAATTTGTGGACGCCTCCTTACTAATAAAGATTTACGCAGCGTATTCAATATTCATGCTGTATTTATCTGACATGTGAGTTTTCAAATTTTCCAGACTAATATAAGCAGACGCAGATAGTATAAATATTATTGTTATTATTAGGGGATTAAGTTAGGTCATATATCCATTTTAGGCTACGATTAATAAAGTAGATTTTAGGCTACCTAACCTAATCCTCTTTAAAACTAGTCCCTCTTGTAGGCAACAAGTAGGACTAGTTACAAAGCATTTGATAATTATTATTAATCCATAAATTTTGAATTATCATATTTTTATCGTCTACAATATTACAATATTTTGAATCGTCAATTTTTTAAATTGCTTTTATAACAATTTAAAAAATTGTAAGCACTCGTTTCCTTGTTTTTTTTATTTTAATTATGGACCGTTAACTAATTTGTTAATAAAAGATAATAATTATTGCACCTCAACTTTAACCCTTTCCCAGGGCTCGCAGGTGATGAGCGGATAGTGGCTGTCATCAGTGCAGCTAATTGGCCACTTACACTAACGACGCGGCCACAGGTGCCACACATTTTTACGCGATCAAGACTACAAGCTGATGCCACTAAAAACTGTGATTTTGTCGTTAAATTATATTGATAGGATTTATTTCATACCGCCACAAAATCTATTTTCGTAGCCTCGTGGATCCCAAACTAACTTGGATATTTTACTTAAGTAATTAAAAAGTCAGTTGAGGAAAATTTCGCCTTACTTTGAATAGCCGGCAACGCACGTGTAGATTTTCTTACCACCTGAACAATTCTTTACAAGAAGTTTTTTTTACATAATTATTTGCAAAATTTTTAAAATACAATATGATACAGCTGAAGTAACATCATTATTCATGAATCATGATAAATACAAAAATCTACTTATCCTACTTAATTTTGTTACAATAGTCACGTTGCCTTTTGCAAAAAAAGTTATGTTGTCTGAAGTGCGTTTTTGTCTTTAGTCTATATGTTACGCTCAAAGATCGAAATCGCTTAGTGAGCGAAAAAAAGGCTCACAACGCGTTGTAGTCACAGTGAAACAGCCACGACGCAAAATTCGCGTCGTGGCTCTAATGAAAACGGCCACGACGCGTTCTGGCAATCACAAAAGTCATAACGCGAAATTCCTGTCGTGACTGATATGCTATTCGTTTTTCTTGATTTGTTCTTGATTGATTAATCATCCATAGGTATGGAAGATTATATTTGAATTACCACGCGTACTACAAAATATTTTTTCTTTTACAAAATCACTGCAAATCAAGTTTTTCATTATTATTTGTAAATTATCCATAGTTCCATAATATCCGTACTAATATTATTACTGTCTGTCTGTCTGGCGCAAAGTGCTATTGTTTGTTATTGTTTTTTTTTTTAATATAAGGTAATCTGATCTTAATAAATTATAAGTATTTAGTTTTATTTTTCTTTATATATAATTTAAATATGATACTACTAGTTGATGCCCGCAACTTTGTTGCGCCAGGCAGACAGACAGTAATAATAATAGTACGAATAGTATGGAAGTATGGATATTTTATAAATAATAATGATAAACACGTTATGCAGTGATTCAGTAAAAGAAAAAATATTTTGTACCTAGTACACGTGGTAACTCAAATATAATCTTCCATACCTATGGACAATTAATAAATCAAGAACAGATCAAGAAAAACCGGCCAAGTGCGAGTTGGACTCGCCCATGAAGGTTTATTTGTATGAAATTAAAAGGTTTTTGATTTATTTTTATATTTCAGTTGATTTAATGAAAGTTAAATCAAGGTTTACCATTTATGACGTATATAAAAAAATACTTACTAGATTTCGTTCAAACCAATTTTCGTTGGTAGTTTTTATAGTAATATACGTCATATATTTTTTTTAAAATTATCATGCCCCTACTTTAGAAGTTTGGTAGTCTCTCTCGCAAACTATTCAGGTTAGAAAAAAATGATAATAGAAACCTCAATATGATTTTTGAAGACCTATCCATAAATACCTCGCATGCATAGGTTAGATGAAAAAAAAATTTTTGTTTCAGTTGTACCTATGGGGACTCCTAAAATTCTCAATAATTTTTCCATTTTTGTATCAAAATCTTAATGCGGTTCACAGACTACATCTACCTACCAAGTTTCAATAGTACAGCTCTTATAGTTTCGGAGAAAAGTGGCTGTGACATACTGACGGACAGACAGACAGACATGACGAATCTATAAGGGTTCCGTTTTTTGCCATTTGGCTATGGAACCCTAAAAACGAATAGCATATCAGCCACGACACGAATTTCGCGTTATGGACTTTTTGCGATTGCCAAAACGCGTCGTGGCCGTTTTCATTAGAGCCACGACGCGAATTTCGCATCGTGGCTGTTTCACTGTGACCATAACGCGATGGAGCCTTTTTTTCGCTTATTGAGCGATTTCGGTCTTTGAGCGTAACATATATAATAGTAAAACTCTCGCAATATAGGAGAGTTTAGTACTATAATAGACACCTTATACGGTCTCACTATGCAATCTCACTCTTGACAACCTGAGAAGAATAACCTGCTAACCTGAATGCAGATCAGTGGGGTAGATAAAGAACATAACGTGTCATAAGTATGTATCCTTTACATGGCGCTTTATACTCATCATCAACCAATGGCACTCATACCATGGCCCTTTCTGTAAACATTAGTCTTTGTGCTAAAAAAAATACTATTGTTAATTTTTACTTCTTTACTTATAATATGAAACAAAAAAAAAAGTTTTGATTATTTATTTTAGAAATAAGACAGAGCATTTTTTCCAAAAATTTGCTGTTTGATCATTCTGAGATTATTTTAAAACCAACATTCTCGAAACACTGCAATCAGTACCTTTAAATTGTAAAGCGAAACTTTTAGATCGGTTAAACAAGGTAGCGGTAGCGAAACGCGAAAAAACTCTCCTTTATAAAAACTTAGTCTCCTGTTTTATACCCGAGTATAAAGTGGGAAATTCTTTAATCAGGTTATATATTTTTTGCACACCTGACTCCGAGTAAAATTTTCTACATTTCATTTAAATGTGGAGCCTCGGAACGCGTTACTACGGAGTCCCTGCAGTCAAGATTCAATTATTTCCTAGACGTAAATAAAGAGACATCAGACAATATTATAAGGTATAATATTTATTTATGTAATAGCATTTTATGCTAGTTTTACGTGCAATAAAGATATTCAAAGACCTAAAACTTTATTGAATTTGATCTCTGGTTACGTACAATATGGAGATCTTTTGATGATCATAATATAATACTGGTACTCGCTACATTTAGATAAGTTTTCCTTAGAAACTGCAAGTGCAAAGTGGATAACCCAATGACAGTGATAACTGGTGGCCATAAATAAATAAAATAAAATATTTTTTATTCAACAACCTCTGTGGCTCAATGGGTAGAGTGTGTGGCAGCTCAAGCCGGGGGTCGCGGGTTCGAATCCCGCCGACGGAACAAAAACTTTTTCAATGTTCCTGGGTCATGGATGTGTATTAAATATGTGTATCATATAATAAAAATCTTAAATATATGTATAATATAAAAGTAATAAATATATTTCCGTTGTCTGGCACCCATAACACAAGTCCTTCAGGTACTTAGCACGGGGCCAGATTGACGTGGTGTGAAGCGTCCATAGATATTATTATTAAAAAAAATGGTATCTGCATGAATACACTTTTTGAACGTCGTAGAAAGAACGCAGAAACTAAAATGCCTACCATCGGTTCGGGAACTAGCCCGGCGAGAAGAAGCGGCGTAAGAAACTCGCACGGGGTCATCTTTTACTAGAAAGATGGAAAATTACAATTTTAAAATAAAATAATACAACAATGTTATGGCTATGTAACAATAATAAATGTAAAGTAACCTGAATGGAGCCACCCTATTCCCAAGGTGTGCTGTCCTCGATGAAATCATTGACTTTATAATACGCTTTAGCACACAAACGTTCTTTGATTGCTTTATAAATTTATTTACAGATAGATTTTGAACATTTATAACCGAATACAACAACATACGTAACCGAAGCACCAAGAAAGTGTTGATTATATTGTATTATCATCGAGTAAAATAAAAGTTTCAGATAAGTATAAAAAGAATGTCCTAGTCTAGAGCTAACGATGGTCGTTACCGACGCTACATACAGTTTAACTTCACTCGTAACCAAACTTATAATTACTCAACTTTTAACGTCATTTTAATACAGATTATCATTATGTTTAATGTTAGATGAAGCGGGAGACATTGCAAAGTGTATTCTCTTGCGGAATAGTTGACTTTTTGACTTTGAGATAATTAGGTAAGAATATAATAGCTCTGCAAGCGAAAGCAAAAAATACGGCAGGCATTATCTATATTCTTATACATAAAATTCTCGTGTCACAATGTTAGTCCACGAACTCCTCCGAAACGGCTTTACTGATTTTTACCAAATTTTATATGCATATTCAGTAGGTCTGAGAATCGGCTACTGGGTACTTTATATAATGATAAGTGCATTTGTTAAATAAATAATAGTAAATTATTACAACTCGAACTGAGGGCGACCATTGTTTGTGCGACGGGATAGCGATAGACGTTGCTATGGTAACATACTTATTTAGTCACTTAAAAAAAATAATATGGGCGAAAAAGTACTTTATATTATGGCAAAGCAACGTTTGCCGGGACAGCTAGTCATTATATAAAAGGCTTTGTCCTGAATGACATGAAAATGGAATCACGCTACGGCCGAAACCAGTAATTGTAGATACTTGAAATTTGGAGGGAGTATTCTTGTAGGCCTCTACGTCACGTAGGCGTGCGATAAGAAGGGATTTTTAGAAATTCCTCTCCTAAGGGTGTGAAAAGGGGGGATGAAGTTAGTATGGGACAACTCGATTCCTTAGTCCAATCTGCTCGAAAATTCGCATCATTATTATTTGATGTATTTTATGGAAGATGTAATTCATAGTTTGTTGAAATTTATCCTTAGAAGTCGTTAAAAAGCATGAACAGTTTACAGCGCCTTACAGCGTTCAGCAGCGGCTTGCAGCGACGCAGGGAGTTAGAGACGCCAATCACTGCTTTTTGCCACAATAGACATAATCTGTGTACTCTATTTTTGACATGCAAGTTATGGCTGGTTTACACGTAGCCTGCCTGCAGGGGTCACAATAAAATAATATTATCGTAAGAATTAGTTGTTAAATATAAATATTAAATAGATACTATATTTGTAACAATTTATTGATATTATAATATTATTGTTTTCTTATACTTTTGTAGAATTTAGAAAGATTGTCATGAATAATGAATGGAGGAACATTCTGTTTTGTCATCTTTTGTGATAATATTGTTAAAAAAAATATTGGCGTTCGAAATTCAAAAATTAATTATTCCTGTACGTTCAATTGATGTTTTTTTTCATTGAGATTTAATTTTATGCACATAAGATTATGTAAAGTGCCAAAATTTTAAAAATATTTTTTTTATATAAAATGAACTATTTACAAATCTATTTAATTTATAATAATATATACGTCATATTATCATAACATTATCAATAAAAGGCTTTGTCTTGAGTGATATAATAATCATAATACTTATTAATTTTCAGTATTATTATAATTATTATTTATTATACATGGTGAGATATAAGTTTACAGTGTTGGCAGAATTAGTTTACCCTGTGTTTTAGGCGAAATCTAGGGTTAAAACAATTATGAGATATGAAAATGGAATTGCGATAAAACCTAAACCACTGATCGTAGAGACTAAAAATTTTGGGGAAGTGTTCTCCGTATGATGCAGACGTGCGATATAGGAAGGGATGTTTCGAAAAATCTAATTAATGTTATTATTAAGTTCTATAATAATAGTTGCGGTCCCGGCAAACGTTGTTTTGCCATATAAGGTATTATATTGAGGTGATTAATAAGTATGGCACCATGGCAACGTTCATCGCTAGCCCGTCGCACAAACAATGGTCGCTGACAGTGCCGAGTTGTAATAATTTACTATTATTTAAAAAATGCACTTATCAATATAAAAAGTTGCCAGTAGCCCAGAGACCAGACATACTATTTCCTTAGTCTATGCAGTAGCCGATTCTCAGACCTACTGAATATTATGCATAATATAATATAAAAACCAGTGAAGCCGTTTCGGAGGAGTACCTACGGTAACTAATATTGTGACATGAGAATTTTATATACAGTGTGTAACAAAACTAGGTGATAATACTTTAGGGTGTGTACGTGTTCCTTGTAGAGAGTTCACTGTGAAAGTAGCAGCGCTGAAAGACGATTTTTTTTCACTTTTGTATGGGCAAGGGCCCGAGCGTCACCAGTTTCCTCATACAAAAGTGAAAAAAATTTGGTCTTTCAGCGCTGCTACTTTCACAGTGAACTCTCTACAGTCTACGAGGAACACGTACACATCCTAAAGTATTATCACTTAGTTTTGTTACATCCTGTATAAGACTAATATTTTACTAGCTGTCCCGGCAAACGTTGTTTTGCCATTTAAAGTATTTCTACTTCATCAGTTGATACAATATCTTACCCCCTCTTTTGTCCCCTAAGAGGGGTGGGGGTAAAAATTTTATACACCAGATGCTAAGTTGGAAAACATAGTTAATAATATGAAGTAAGTCCATTAAAGAAAAAAGTTTGATACAAAATCTGACCCCCTTTTTGGTCCTCTTAGAGGGGGGGGGGGGGGGGGAGATTTTTATAACCAGATGTTGAGTTGAAAGAAGAAAAATATATCTGCGAAAACCGTATGCAAATCGGATCAGTAGTTTTTGAGTCAAAGAAAGAAGTTTGATACAAAATCTGACCCCCTCTTTCGTCCCCTTAAAGGAGTGGGGGGAAAATTTCTTATACACCAGATGTTAAGTTGGAAGAAGACAAATATATCTGCGAAAATCGCATTCAAATCGGATCAGTAGTTTTCGTGTGATAGTGGAACAAACATACAGACAAAAAACTAACCACATTTTTGGCTTCTACTCGTATAGCGAGGTAGTGACACCCCCCCCCCCCCCCCCCCGCTTATTATTTTTTGAATATTTATAATGTACAGAATTTTCATTTCTACATTTTTATTATATGTATAGACTATGTATAGATGAGTAAATTATGTCTTGACTCTTGACTGACCTGACTGGCTGAAAAAAAATAGCATTCTAAATTAGAAGTTCAAATTTTATGCATGACAGTGAAACTCATTTTGAAATCATCAAATTATATGATTTGCGATAGCTTTCATATTTTAGTTTGTGTTATATTTTAATTCTGAGTGTAGATATTATTTTAATTTCTCTGTCAATTTAAAAAATATATTTTTTGTGTGATTATTAGGTATTAGTTAAGTACTTATAGGTTTTGAGTGTTCAATTTGTCAATTTAATTATCTGATAATATAGATTTTTAGTTTTGTAGGTTAACGGAGTATTTAACGTGTTATTAGGTAAGAAAGTTGTTTTTTTGGCTAAGGTTCACAAACCTACCCCAGCAGGTTGCCGAAATGACTGCCGGCGCCGTATCAAGCGCATCATTTTTATTTCATTTTTTGTATTAATGAAAAGACTTAACAGAAGGCCTACTAAACCACGGATACAGCAGCCGCCCCGAAAGAGGGGCTCGGGGCCGCAGCCCTCCGCCAAAACAAAAACAAACACAATCCAGAAAGTCCAAAAGTAGGTTAGGTTGGGTTAGAAATTAGACGACAACACAGACGGAGCCGAGCGTGCTGCGGCAGCAGCCAGCGACCGTTATAAAGTAAAAGGGGGGCTCGGGGGGCGCAGCCCCCCGCCAAAACAAAAAAAACAATCCAGAAAGTCCAAAAGTTGTGACTGTGCTGCGGCAGCAGCCAGCAACCGTCACAAAACACGCTATGCAAATTGCCGAGAATAAAATTTAATGTAGCCTCAGAATCCCGAAAATTTCAAAGGTGAGTAGCTCCAATACTGGGGGATTGCTCAGTGTGGACTCGGTACGGGGGGTTTTTACCTCTCCTCCCCCCTCACCGTCGCTCCCCATGAATTTTGGGATAGGCTTCCGAAGCTTTACCGTTTTTTTTAGTTATTGTTTGTTTCTCTATTTATAGGTCTCTATCTATCTATGTCTATACATATAATAAAATTGTAGAGGTAAAATTTTTGTACATCCATACTTAATACATATTATAATTCTGCAGAGTTTGTTTCTTTGTTTGTTTAAACGCGCTAATCTCAGGAACTACTGGTCCGATTTGAAAAATTATTTCAGTGTTAGATAGTCCATAGATCGAGGAAGTCTATAGGCTATATTTTATCACGCTAAAACTAATAAGAGCAAAGAAATAGAGGAAAATGTGGAAAAATGGGGAAAATTATATGAAAGGGCTTATTTGAACGCGCTAATCTCAGGAACTACTGGTATACTACTACTACTACTACTATTTTAACACGTTAAGACTGATAGGAGCGACGAAATAGAGGAAAATGTGGAAAAAACGGGGGAAAATATATGAAACTAGATGACGCCCGCAACTCCGTTGCGCCAAAATTCGTTTATCGCGCGGGAACCGTAAATTTTTCCGCGATAAAAAGTATCCTATGTCCTTTCCCGGGACTCAAAGTATCTCCATACCAAATTTCAGCAAAATCGGTTCAGCGGTTTGGACGTAAAGATGTAACAGACAGACAGACACACTTTCGCATTTACAAATTAGTATGGATTGCTTATTATCTTAAGAACTACTGGAGCAATTTCTATGTTATTTGGCAAACATGAAGAATAGACCACGTGAAGGGACATAGGCTTTTTTATAAGCCGCGCGGAACATCTTTATATAATAAAATCGTAGGAAAGTCAATTCTGTACATTGAATATTTTTGTACAATAAATAATACTTGGTATGTGATCTACTATGCTAACGCGGACGAAGTCGCGGGCAACAGCTAGTTTATTATAAGTATTCTTGTTTTGCATTTGCATTGCATTACAGTGATTTCTTAGATTTTCTCGAGTGTTATAAATAATTATGTTTTAATAATTTACGAAGCTTCTCACGAAGCACGAGTTGCCTAAGGACCACTTGCGCAGATCCAGGTTAAAGTTGATACCGGGTTAAATAGTGTTATCTCTTACATTAGATAACGTTTAATCCTGGGTTAACTTTAACCCAGATCTGCGCAAGTGGGCCTAAGCATCATATTTTTGCGTTTTAGAATCTGTCTTGTTATAAAAATTAGTCGCTCCTCTTACATAATGTTGTGTCTACAAAATGTCTGCCGCTCGCGACTTTACGAAACGAAATTAGGTTTTAGTCCGCCGCCGGAGCAGTGGGATCAAAATTAATCTTAGCGCTTACTCCAGACACTCTTATAAAATATATTCCCAATAAATTACGCATAAACTCTAAGCTCGGATTAACTAGATTTAATTATGGATGGTGAAGTTACACTCCTAATTAATTTGTTACGTCACAGTCATTTCTGGACAGTTTTTGGTAAAACGCGGGAGAATTGATTGACTACCTGATAACTTTAAGTCATATTATTTTGCAGTTTTAAAAGAAGCATTCCATTTAGTTAAGGCGCTATATTGAAAATAATTTTACCGCAAGGGCAATTTTATACTTAATTTGTATGACTACAAAGTCGTGAATACGCTGCGGCCAGAAGCTATCGGTTCGCTCGAAAAACATGCGAAAAACGTAATTTTAATTATTTAAAAATAACTAGGAGCATTTAAGCAAAATGCTTCTATACGATTTTCAGTTGTAAAGGTGTCTATCAATTAGACTAATTTCCTACAATACATCTATTTTCGTTTAAAAATAATCTTCAAATTTCGTATTTTTAAGAGGTCATTTCGATCGAGAAATGTATCGAGGCAAAGTACATTAATCGTGTTTCTGGTTCTTTTCAAACCTAGATAAGGCTATGAAGATATGTATATCTCATTACCAGATTTGTAACATTTCTGAGGGTCTTATAGTATTACGTCAAAAAGGACAGTTTTTTCAATATAGCGCCTTAAAGTCATTTATATATGTCGCAGGGAAAAGAGGATATCAGGGATTTCACGATATCTCTAGGGATATCACGAACTCCCGGTAGATGATCTAGTGATATGTCATTTCACTAAACTAAATCTAGTGAAACATCAGAAAAGCGGACACCGCCGAATAAAAATCAAGCCACGCATTTCTCTCGCTTGCTCTAGTATACACACGGGTACTTTGATAGGATCATCTAACATCTGAATCTGACAAGTAAGATGTTAGATCAGGGATTCCCAACCTGGGTGTAAAATAGCTATTCTAAAGGGGTAACAGAGGTGGTATCTAAAATAAATGAATTGGCAGAATTTTTTTATAAACTCTGTACATTTTGGACAAAAACAGCTACAGAATACCCGAATTAGGAAAATAGAGATTGTTCTTGTGTACAGCGCACACACTTGGGCACTATAAAATTACTCTTGGCCTGGTTTCAATGAAACCGGCCACCGTCAGCAAAACCAGAGTGGGAGTTATTATTATTATTATCACACGTGTAATGCAACTATAGCAGATCTGAGGGGGCATCACCATATCTCTGAATCATACAGTTGAAACCAACTGAGGGTTCTTCATCAGATATTTCAGACCTTTGATTTTTGACGTCAAATGAAGCGGCCGACCAAGTTGAATATGTTTTGTAAACGTGGCATGTCGAACTCTAGTTTGGTTAGGCTCTTGTACAGGCACAGGTACTACAGGTACTCCAGCTCTTCGATTTTCCTAGTTTTTACGGTTCCGAACCCAAAGGGTTAGTCTGTCTGTCTGTCTCCAGGCTAGACGAGCCGCGCCAGCTCGAGCGACGCATTTGTTTCACTCCCACTAGTGCCCGTGTCACGTGTGGGAACTAGAGCGAGCGAGAGAAATTAGTGGCTCGATTTTTATTCGGCGGTATCCGCGTTTCTGACATTTCACTAGATTTAGTTTAGTGAAATGACATATCACTAGTAATTTTTAGTAAGAAGACGTAACAAACAAGAATATTCGGCATCTACCGGGAGTTCGTGATATCCCTAGAGATATCGTGAAATCCCTGATATCCTCTTTTCCCTGCGACATATACATGCTATAGCAAAACTAAGTGATAATACTATAGATAGGGTGTGCATGAGAGCATATACATAGAGCTCGCTGCGAAAGTAGTAGCACTGAAAGAATAACTTTTTTTACTTTAGTATTTGCAATTTGCAAATTCCTAACGCTCGTGCGCTTGCCAGTACAAAATAGAAAAAAAATCTCTGTCAGCGCTGTTACTTTCACAGTGAACTATACAATATACAATATACATAAGGGACACAGACAGCCTAAAGTATTATCACTTACTTTTATTACATTCTGTATAGTCTCACTCGACTCACGAGTTTACTGTACCTACATGCCAAAAAGAATTTGCCGTCTATGAAATTGATTCATAGGTACATTTTAGAATAGATGGAAATTATGTATTCCGGCTGTATTATATAATAGTTGTCGTGATCTGAAGGCTGGGCTTTTCATAATCCGTCTAAATTACGTAGGTCCACCATTCGTCCATGAACCAATTTCTCCGGTACAGTTACAAATGCAGTAATAGATAAATACGTCGTACACAATCAGTCGTTCGCATGTTTATCTGAATGTATCAATGCCCTACATGGCTCGTTCAACTTTTATTTTTCTCGTCAACTTTTTCTTATTTGGCTCCGCGACTCCGACAGGGAATACAAAAGGAAATAAAGATTTCTGGAGAAAAACAATCACGGGGCTCGCTAAGCCGAGGGTTTATGAGTGGGGGAGCGGATCGGCGATAGATCGCGGCTGTTTGATCGGGTTCGATCTCGTTATGGCCGCCACCGACGACGTCTCACCACTAACAATATACGAAAACGGAAATACACAAAAAAATCACGATCACATGACGTGTTATTTTGCTCGAAATAATATGTTTCAGTTAGCAATCCTTTTCTCCGTTTGTTTGAACAGGCTCCTAATACTAGGCCTAATTTAAATTGAAACAGATTTCATAGAACAATGTTTTTAACCTGTGGGAAGCTACTGTAGGGGGTCGCCAGAGGACTATAGAAATATTTCTGCAAAAAAAATAATAATGATTAAAAAGATCGATAAATTAAGTACCTGCCTAGGCGAATTTTAATACAAGTTTGAGTATATTATATTCAAAAGCATAATTTATAGATGAAAAAGCAAAGGGAGGGGGGAAAGCAAAATATGTTTTCAAACAAAAAGGGTCGTATCACAAAAAAGTTTTAAAAACACTATCTTATAACATGGGCGACTTTTATAACGGAAAAGTGCGGTTCTATTACACTTCATAGCAGCAATACGACATTTATACTAGTTCAATAACAAAGAGATTGACATTACTGTGGAAAAAGTTTAGTATTTAATAGTGTCATTCTAATGCTAGTAACTTTTTAAACCGAGTGTAACTTCTGGGTAAAACTTACGCTAAGCAATTTTTTGAAATAATAATTATTATTGTTTAGTGTCTACGCTATAAATAATGTTTTAATCTATTGCTCCTTTTAATCATAGTGATAACTGATAAGAAATTAAAATATAATGTTTTAAACTTAGTCAAAACAATGTTACACGCAACAGTTACCTGGGAGCACCTCTAAAACAATAAGACTCTGTTAATATTAAATAATATCTCAACAACTATCAGAAAGGAAATAGTAAAAAGTACTAGGGGAGCCCAGCTCAAAGCGGCCATAGGAGGCAAAGCGGCCACCCTTAATATTTCGGTTATTTATAAAGGCAGAGCAACGTTGCAGCTCTGGCGCATAGTGAACATCCCGCCCAGCCCCGCTCCATGATGCGATAGCGGTTGGGGAAGGCGCGAGCTTGTAGCGCCAAAAATATTGGAATTGCACGTTTTATTTAAAAAAATGCAAGGTAAATTCTTCCTGTTTTAATTATTTTCTTGTATATTTGAATGCTTTTATTCTCCCGGTGTCGTTGCTTATCTATTTAGCTTTATCTATGATGTTTTTATTCTGGAGTATCATAAAAAATGCGAAAGAAACGGAAACAGAACGGTTGCCAAAGGGCAAAGCGGATCGGGCAAAGCGGCCAATAGGCCGCTAAGCTAAATGATAGTTTTATATGATAATTACTCAAAACTATTTTTAGATGGTGAACAAACTATCAAAAGAAAACTATCCAGGGGTCATGGGAAGAGACTACGATGGCGCAAGCTATTAAAAATTTTTTGGAAAATTGGGGTTCAGTCAAATTTAAGTAGAAAACACAAACATGGTCATACTTTAAGGAGACATTTAAAAACAGGAATATATCGATAAAACAAAATTTTATTGATATATTTTGACTGTTTTTATTTTAGAAGAGTTGATTATTTTTTATAAAAAATGTTGTGATTGTTGGAAGATAAACTCCTGTCAAGAAACTTCAGAAACCGGGCATAAGCGATAAAAGAGCCAGTTTACAGAATTGTTTTTAATAAATACCTATTTTCGAACATTTCTATCATTCATTTTATCAAAAAATATATTCATATATTAGAAAAAAAATCTATTTTGTGCGAACATTTGGGCTGGCCACGTTGCCCTTACCGCTATGGCCACTTTAGGCGGGCCCTCGGGCAAAGCGGTTTTTTGACAGGTTGTCGTAATATGTGAATCATGGGCTAATTTTAAGATTTAGATCAATATGAATCATACATAGCAGAAATATAATAAATGCACTATCTGGTAGCACATTTTTTATTTTTAAATATATAATATTTCGTCTTTTTTTCAAATTGAAAGTTAAGGTGGCCACTTTGAGCTGACCTCCCCTAATCTGTCAAGTCCGCGAAAGTCCCGAGGCTGACACAAGTCCAGTTCAAATCTTTAGTTTGAGTTTTTACGTTGACCCAATTCCCTGGACCAATTTCTTACATTGTCTGTGGGAACTAAGTGGTCTGTCAAAGTGAGTGTGCTAATTGGGAATCGTACTGCTGCAGCTTAAGCTGCTATTCTATTTACAAGCTAGATATTTCCCGCAACTACGTTGCGCCAAATTTTGTAGGGAATTGCAAGTTTTTCCGGGATAAATAGCTAGTTATTATGTTCTTTCTATTCTTTTTATCTCTTCTTTCTATCTTTATTATGTATACTTACAAAAGGGGCAACTGACAGATAGAGCCGCGTTTAAATTGACGATAAAAAATGATAATAACAATGACATTTAAAGGTATTTGGATAATAATTATTTGGACTAAAGATAATTGGATAAAGGTATTTGGATAATAATTATTTGGCTGTTCACGATTTCGAGCCAGTAAAATAAAATCCCACGGAAACCATTTTGCTGAAATAAAAAGTAGTCCTGCTAGACATTACTATATAGATTACGTATTCATAATAATTAGGCACCATTAGTATTACTATTAAGTAATACTAATAGGGCCTAATTATTACGAATACGTAATCTACGCCAAATATCTAATTATAAAATAAAAATTAATTAATAGTTTTAATAGGTTCAAGGCCTATTCAATGCCTATAAACAATAAACCAATAATATTACCTCTAGTGTAAATTTATAACCATTCTTCATATAAACTAACTAATAATTACAATATACTTTATTTCTTTATGTAATTAAAGACTTTGTAATTAGCTCAAGCTACAGTAAAATAATTACTTTTCTTTGTCAAGTTGAATGCCGTAACGACATCTATAGCCAAAGAACGGAACTAGAAGGAAAACTTTTCAGGGACCACATGGGACCCAAACCCCGAGGAAAATTTGAGTTAAGTTTTCAGAAACTGGCGTAAGATGTCCCTATGGTAACATTTATGAGGACAGCTTTAATGATTTCCCTACTTATTTAGCAATTACAAAATAACATTTAGCGAATAATATAAGGTAAGTACTTACATAAAATTTTGTATGGCATAAATTGGCAAAGTCACAATATGACAAAGTCAACAGTGAAGTGTTTACTTACTAGTTACTACTTAACTTACTAGCTAGTAGCTACCCTCTTGGGTAAAACGTAACTTAGTGCTTGACGTTAAGTGTAGAGGGCGACATATGTTACGATTTCACCAAGTTCTTTACGTCTAGTCTGTTGTCTTCACTTTAAGTATATATCTGAAGAATTTGTGTTGCGTTTTTACTTTTTACATACATTTACTCTCTTACTAATGAAAATGCACATTGTATACACTCATAGAATGTTTGTTCCCTTACTGATATGTTAGTAAAGTCGCTTGACCGACAAGGACATGTAAACATATCATTTGTATGATGCTTATTTCACGCTTATTACGTAACTACGTCTGCCTTAGGTCCATTTTGAAAATAATAGAAATAACCTCCATATTTTTAAAAGTCGCCAAAAAATATATTAATTTACTAAACTCTGACCCGTCGAGTTTCGTATCTCTTCCCTCTTGACATAAAATTTCCTGGAATTTCACGAATATTTAAAGCTAAAATTATCCAAATCGGTTCAGCCGTTCTCGAGTTTAAGCGAAGGAAAATTTAAAATTCATTTTTATATATGCAGATATTGTATAAATGCAAAATATAAATCTTTGAACATTCGTCAGCTATTCTATAAAACCTTATGCCTACTTAACAGTATTTTTTGCCGTAAAAGATAATGTACCCGTCGTAGCCTGCATAAGTAGGCTGAACTGTGGCAGCGAGCCAAGCGTGGCTCTTCGACTATTGTAAGGTTTCCACAGTATAAAAATCGATGTTTGGCATCGTCATAGCTCTTGTACTACGAACGACATGCTGATACCGCGGTATAGAAATTGGTGACTCATTAATTATCAAGTAAAAGAAAGACGATATTTTAAATGTGAAAATTAAATTTTATCAAACTAAATTTTATTAAAATTAAATTAATAAACCTTGCTATCGTTTCTATAGATATATTTTATCATTACGTCTTGTTTAAAAAGAGCCGCACAGCGCATTGCAGTTCAAAGTTGCATCTAATTGATATAGCCTGTTTAATTAGCAAAGTTACAAATTAAAATTATGAAAGGCTATCATAAAAATGTAGCGCTGTGTAGTGTGTTGTATGTATCTCCGTAAACCATAATCATTTATCCATCCTCGCATAAATAAATAAAAATATTGTATTTTGAAATCAGAGGTGACTTAATAAATATTTCGTCATACTCGTAAAGCTAAGTATTATACTTTGCCTGTAACTTTTTTACAGCTTCGCGTACTGAAGGTATAGTTTCAGGATGCTGGCTATTTAAAGATCTTTAAACATTACAATCATCTAAATGCCTTGACCATTTATACGTTATATTCTGAAAGAATTCCCAACAACTTTAACCCATCAAGCCCCATAAGGACACCGGTGACCGCGACAATAATAGAATAAATTCCGAGAATCCGCGATCGAAGGATTAATTTCAACGAATTAAAATTTAAAATAACTTAACATTTCGCGGTATCAATTGTTTATAACATTACCACGAATACTTTAAGTCAAATATAAACTGTAGGACATGTAATCACATAGTATGTAACATACAACGCTATATACAAGGCTGAAGCAGTCGACTCCGCGCCGCGCCGACTGTCGCGTGTTTTGCAAACACCCCATTGGAATTTGCAGCTTATACGAAATATTATTTCATAATAATTAAAGGTTAGTTTTGAGCATTAAGTATTAAGTTTATTAATTAATTGAGAATTTGGAGATTCATTGTGATAGGTGGGAACGTGCGAAAAGGGAAAGCATTACCTATATTTGAAGGTTTGTTTTCATTTCATCACATATTTTATATTTAGTTACAAATATCCCCCGTAATAATTAATTTAATTATATTTAGTTAACTTTACCAGATGACCCAGTGAACTCGGTATTAATAAATTTTCCGTCAAACCTGAACTTCCACGAATTTCAAGACTAAAATTACCCAAGTCGGTTCAGCCGTTCTCATCTTTTAGCGAGACTAACAAAATTTGAAATTCATTTTTATTTATATATATAAGAAGCGTAACATTCTTTCAGCGAACAATAAAAATATTTTCCTAAACCATGGGAACATATTCCACCACATTTTGATTGGGTATAAAACAATTGAATAATTTGTACATAAACTGGGTATTTGCATAGTCAGTAATCTGCGCGAAACATTTTTATCGAGCTAAACAAATACGTTAGAGCGAGTATTTTTATCTTTCATAGTAAATCATCGTGTTTGCGCTCAAATCCTTGTTTGTGAATAGTTTTAGAGAACACGTTAAGTATATTATTGTTACCGGTAACCAACTACGGCTGTATATTTACGGCTGTGTTTGTTCCATCGTTGAACATAAACTCTTATGAGATTAATAGCTGCAGTATGAAAATATTTCTAACTAGACGGCGCCCGCAATTTCGTTGCGCCAAAATTCGTTTATCGCGCGGAAACCGTACAAAAACTATTTATGGGTCATTCCATGACAAACGATACCGAGGGTAAAATAAATAATATGTGCTTTTTGCATTTATTCTGATGAATTTAGAAAGAAGACATTCTAAATTGTATTATGCGACAAAAAAATTAGAAAAAAACCCGTAATTTTTAAGTTGATTGGTCTTCAAAATCTCCAGTAAACTGAACTGGCTTAGTGACTATTATGCCTTTGACTATTGGAAATTCAAAAAATGAAAGAACTATCAATGTGACAACCGTTTTGCCACGTTGTGATTCGAGGGTGTCATTCGTATTATTGCTGGAATACATTAGAATTCCGAAAAAATTATTATAATTATCAAGCAGGCCTGTTTTCTTGCTACATTGGCACTGTAACGCCCGAAACGAAAAATCGGGTAATTGTTTTATTATTGTAACTTACAGATTGATTAGTTTAATAATATTTAGTAAAAGAAAGGTTATGATGGTAATGATTTCAAATACTAATTATTAATTCAAGAAGAGACAAATCTGATAGCTTTTTTTCATGATTGAAAACTGTAACGCCCGAAACGTTTTGGTTGTTACAACTTTTTCATACATCATATTTCAGGTTCCAAAATCAACAAGGAAGGGTTCCTTTTTAACTACGGAACCTTAAATACCTATAGTTTCAGTCTGTCTGTCTGTTTGTTTGCTGTTGCGGTTTTTCTCAGAGATTAAATAATAATATCTACACCGATTTCGGTGTCGGTGGCTGGTTTCATTGAAACCAGGCCAGTTACGCAAGAGTAATTTTATAGTGCCCAAGTGTGTGCGCAGTACACAAGAGCACTCTCTATTCCTTTTACTCTCATAAACCCAGTGGGAAGGAAGACCGAGACGACTGGCGAGAGATCAGGCGCAGGACCGACTTTTTACATGCCCATCCGACGCATGGATCATACTTACTTGATAGAGAATCAGGTGATCAGCGTGCATTGTCCTAACCAAACTTGGAAATAACATGTCGGCCCGGCCTCTTATAGAAAACAAGCAATGGAAGAGCAAATAATGGTAAGGGCGTAAGCGACAAAATGGTTTTTGTCGGGTAATTTAAAAACCATAAATACATTTCATATAAGCTATGGGCAAATTAAAGTGTATGCTTGAACCAATCTATGTACAAATATTGGAAGCTTAAATCACTCTCTACTGTTGGCAAAATTGGAATCCCTTTTTTTACAGAGGTCTTTCTGATTGATTATTCTGTGTTATAAAAGTTGACCAATCGTGTTATGCTACGGGTAATTCAAAGACAAAGACATGATGCATACTGACAATGAACTTTAATTTCTTAGCTTTAGCCATTGCTGAGAAAAATTGATACCGCTACAGCCAAATTATCAAAGCGCCGCATTAAAAATTCACATTCATTGACTAAGTAATAATTTTTTTCAAAAACTAGCGGTACAACGGAACCCTACACTCAATGCGCGTGGCCCGATATGCACTTGTCTGGTTTTTTCAAGAAGTTGCTAATTTATGTTAAACTAGAGTTCATTATACTAAATGTATATTTATTATCTAGTACCTAAATTAGTCAAGCACTAATTTTGTTTAATATAAAATGTTTTATTTTCGTACTCGTAACACCCGAAACGAAGCTAAAACGTATAAAAGAATAGTAAAACCTTATATATAACAGTAATTATGTGTAGCTGGATAGTAAATATTATACTCTTGGGGGCCTGTAATTTTTAGAAAAGGTTCCCTAAGAAAATTCGCTGAATTTCATATAAATGTAACAGATATATGAAATTCAGCGAATATTTTTATATTTATATTTTTGACTTATAAAATTGTTAATCTTTATGCTAAACTCTACAAATTTTACAATTAAGATAAAGCTACTAAAAACGTAGAGAATAAGAAATTTTAATCGCTACAAAATAATTTCAGAATACATTAAAATGTTAACTTAAGTTGTACAAACGTAACGCCCGAAACTATGGAATGATCGTTATATAAAATAGTTTTTTCCTTTCCCGGGTCTCAAAGTATCTATATATCACAGCAAAATCGGTTCAGCGGTTTGAGCGTGAAGAGGTAAAAGACATAAAGACAGATAAACAGTTTTTGCATTTATAATAATACTAGCGACCCGCCCCGGCGTCGCACGGGTATAAAATATAAAGCCCCTGAATAAATGATTAAAATCGACAGCCTATGATCCTTCACCTGGTCTACTTCTTATATTCTGTGCCAAATAATATAAAAATTGGTCCAGTAGTTCGCGGTAAGCCCTTTCAAATAATTTCCCCCGTTTTTTCCACATTCTCCTATTAGTCTTAGCGTGATAAAATATAGCCTATAGCTTTCCTCAATAAATGGGCTATCTAACACTGAAAGAATCATCAAAATCCGTTGCGTAGTTTTAAAGATTAAAGGGAACCAAGGAACATGAGGGAAAAAAGCGACTTTGTTTTATAATATGTATAGACATACATAGAAGATATTATATATTATAGATATACAAAAAATTTATTATAATAAATGTTATATGTATAGATATAGATAGATAGATACCTATAGATAGATAATATATACACTAAAACAAATAATAACTAAAAAAAAACGGTAAAGGTTCGGAAATCTACCCCAAAATTTATGGGGAGCGGGGGTGAGGGCGGGGCTGGAGGGAAACAGCCCCCGTACCAAATCCACACTGAGAAATCCCCAGTATTGGAGCTACTCACCTTTGAAATTTTCGGGATTCTGATGCTACATCCATCATATTTTATTCTCGGTAATTTGCATAGCGTGTTTTGTGACTATCGCCGGTTGCTGCCGCAGCACAGACACAGTTCTTAACCAACCAACTTTTGGATTTTCTGGATTGTTTTTGTTTTAGTTCTGGCGGGGTGCTACGCCCCCCGAGCCCCCCCTTTCTTTTATAACGGTCGCTGGCTGCTGCCGCAGCACGGTCGCTGCGCTCGCTCGGCTCCCTCTGTGTTGTGGTCTAAGTTCTAACCTAACCTTACCTACTTTTGGAATAAGAAATTCCGAGAGATTGTGTTTATTTTTGTTTTGGCGGGGGCTGCGCCCCCCGAACCCCCCTTTCTTAAGTAGGCCTTTCTAAGTAGGCCTTCTGTTAAGTCTTTTCATTAATAATGAAATGAAACAAAATGATGCACTTGATACGACGCCGGCAATCATTTCGGCAACTTGCTGGGGAAGGTTTGTGAACCTTAGCCAAAAAAAAAAACTTTCTTACCTTATAATATTATACACGTTTAATACTCCGTTAACCTATAAAACTAAAAATCTATATCAGAACCAGATAAGTTCTTAAATTGACAAATTGAATACAAAAACTCAAAACCTACACAGTTTAACTAATACTTATAATCATTACACAAAAAATATATTTTTTAAATTGATAAAGGAATTAAAATATGTAATATCTACACTCCAAATAATTAAATAACACAAACTAAAATATGAAAGTTATCGCAAATCACAAAAATAAAATATGAAGATTTCAAAATGAGTTTGACTGTGCATAAAATTTGAATTTCGAATTTAGAATGCTACTTACTTTTTTTTCAGCTAGTCAGGTCAGTCAAGAGTCAAGACATAATTTACTCATAATATAATACTTTAGGATGTGTACGTGTTCCTCGTAGACTGTAGAGAGTTCACTGTGAAAGTAGCAGCGCTGAAAGACCAAAATTTTTTTTTCACTTATGTATGAGGAAACTGGTGACGCTCGGGCCCTTGCCCATACAAAACTAAAAAAAATACGTCTTTCAGCGCTGCTACTTTCACAGTGAACTCTCTACAAGGAACACGTACATACCCTAAAGTATTATCACTAAGTTTTGTCACACATTGTATGTTAGTTATAAACCGTACTCCTCCGAAACGGCTTCACTGATTTTTATATTATAAGTATTATGCATATTCAGTGGGTCTGAGAATCGGCTACTGCATAGACTAAGAAAATAGTATGTCTGGTCTCTGGGCTACTGGCTACTTTTTATATTGATGAGTGCATTTGTTGAATAAATAATAGTAAATTGCTACAACTCGAGAGTGTCGACGACCATTGTGCGACGGGCTAGCGACGAACGTTGCCATGGTGCCATACTTATTAATCACCTCACTAAAATACTTTATATGGCAAAAGAACGTTTGCCGGGACAGCAAGTATTATTATAAAACTTAAAAACATTTTTTCGAAACATGAACATCCCTTCTTACATCGCACCGCGCACGTCTGCGTCATACGGAGGACACTTCCCCAAAATTTTCAGTCTCTACGATCACTGGTTTAGGTTTTATCGTAATTCCATTTTCATATCTAATAATTGTTTTAACCCTAGATTTCGCCTAAAATACAAGGTAAACTAATTCTAGCAACACTGTAAATTATTACTTCACCATGTAAGTATATTAATTATTAATACTTACTGAAAATTATTAAGTAACTAAGTATGATGATTATTATATCATTCAAGACAAAGCCTGTTATTGATAATATTATATGTGTATTATTATAAATTAAATAGATTAGTAAAAAAAAAAGTTCTTATAAAAAAATATTTTTAAATTTTTGGCACCTTACACAATCTTTTGTGCATAAAATTAAATCTCAATGAAAAAAAAAACACCAATTCAAGTACAGGAATAATTAATTTTGAATTTCGAACGCCAATATTTTTTTAACAATAGATGACAGGAGTTTTGGCGGGCATGTGAAAGAGTGCTGTTGTGTTTTTGTATTATTTTCCTAAAAATTGTGTTAGCTGGGTTTTTAATGTGTAATATTGGTAGAATATTAACCATTAGATATTCGTGTTCATGCACAAGTGTAGGAAAGTGATGTAATATCCAGAAACGTGCTATTTTGTGTTCCCTCCAAAACTCTATCGAAAGTTTCAGTAAAGCGTCTACCACTTTACTGAATCGACCGACTTGACTCCTTGACTGTATTGACTTTTACTTAGACTTTGACTAGACTTTAGACCTGACGATACATGAAAACGATGATGAAAATTATAATAGGAGGAATATGGTTTTCCCGCCATATTCCTTACCTTTTTACCTTGTCTGTGGCACAACATACACATCCTTTGTGTCAAGTTGCCAAAAAAGAAAAAAGAAAAAAAAAAAAAAATAGATGACAAAACATAATGTAAAGCCCTCCATTCAAGACAATCTTTCTAAATTCTACAAAAATATAAGAAAACAATAATATCATAATAACAATAAATTGTTACAAATATATAGTTATTATTTAGATTTAACAACTAATTGTTACGATAATATAATAGGCTTCATAAGTTGCAATTTCGATTGTAAATCTAGATAATTTACGAATAGAATGAGATCGCTTTATCGTGAATGGTGGCTTTATTTCATTAGCAAAAGAGTATTTACTCAAATGAGCTCTAATGGCTGGTTTACATGGTATTAAGTGGATAAGTAGTTAACTAAATTTTTACTTAATGTTAAGTTATCAATTGCATGTTCAAATTTAGTGAAGTAATTATAAAGTCATGAGTTAAAATTTAGTTGACTACTTATCTACTTAATACGTGTAAACCAGCCATAACTTGCATGGCAAAAATATAGTACACAGATTATGTCTATTGTGGCAAAAAGCAGTGATTGGCGTCTCTAACTCCCTGCGTAAAGCGCTGTAAACTGTTCATGTTTTTTAACGACTTTTAAGGATAAATTTCAACAAACTATGAATGACATCTACCATAAAATACATCAAATAATAATGAAGCGAATTTTCGAGCCGATATCGAGCTGTCCCATACTAACTTAATCCCCCCTTTTCACACCCTTAGGAGAGGAATTTCTAAAAATCCCTTCTTATCGCACGCCTGCGTTATACGAAGAACACACCCTCCAAATTTCAAGTATTTACAATCACTGGTTTAGGCCGTGGCGTGATTCCATTTTCATGTCATTCAGGACAAAGCCTTTTATATAATGATATAGATATAGATTATAGTGAGGCTCTAAGTATACTTAACATTTTTTTGTGATTCCTACAAATAGAACAATCCATATTTTAGAACCATCAAATCAAAGTATTAAATTATTTCTATCTCTGTTAGCTACAAGCTAGTTAGCTTTCAAGATGTTTCGCAGATAAAAAGGTTGTTTGTCTTATCAAAATGAAGCTACTCACAAAAAATTAGCTTGATAGTAATCACAAAAAAATTGTTCTAGGGCTCCCGTACTATTAGTACGGTGTATGGATAGTACGGGTAATACATTTAGTTTATTTATATTACTAGGATAAATAGGTCCTATAGATATTATCTTATTGTGTTAATCATCATCAGCTCCAGTATCAACACCTTATTTTGAGGATTAAGAAGATTTACAGGGAAAATTAACTAATTCATCAAATCGTCTGAAATACCCCTCTACGTTCCCAAACGAAGTGGAGCTGAGCAGGGCACGCCCCCCGTATGAACTTTGGAATTAAAGGCCTCCCGCCTTTGCCTAGCTGTGGGACAAGCATAGTGTAGGCTGCTAAAAATAATAACTTATTTCATGCCTACGGAGGCTTTTCGGAATTTTGAAAATAATAATCGGAATTTATGGTCAGTATGACGAAGCAACCACATGATATAACTAACAAAAATATAATAATATTAACGTTTAAACATAAACTGTTATAGAATCCACCATACAGTATAATATTCAACCTTTGTAATAACAGCTACTGCTTAACAATAACCGTAACAAAGACATTATTTTATACAACGTTACTAACCACTTTTCTCATCGCCCATATTTTCATTCCACAGTTTAAAAAATCAGCACTATATTATGATTTCGTGAATGATGGAACCTTATAGCGCTATATTGAAAAAACTGTCCTTTTTGACGTAATACTATAGGACCCTCAGAAATGTTACAAATCTGGTAATGAGATATACATATCTTCATAGCCTTATCTAGGTTTGAGAAGAACTAGAAATACGATTAATGTATTTTGCCTCGATACATTTAATTTTCGTAATGACCTCTTAAAAATACGAAATTTGAAGATTATTTTTAAACGAAAATAGATGTATTGTAGGAAATTAGTCTAATTGATAGACACCTTTGCAACTCAAAATCGTATAGAAGCATTTTGCTTAAATGCTCCTAGTTATTTTTTAAATTATTATAATTACGTTTTTCGCATGTTTTCCGAGCGAGTCGATAGCTTCTGGCCGCAGCGTATTCACGACTTTATAGTCATACAAATTAAGTATAAAATTGCCCTTGCGGTAAAATTACTTTCGATATAGCGCCTTAACGCCTTCGAGGCCTAGTGGGTTAGAGCCCGGCTCTTGACTAGAGGTCGTAGTTACGATACCCAACTTTGGATAGTATGATGCAGGCTAATCACCGGATTGTCTGACAAGATGGTCTATGCTTCCGATGGACATGTAAAAAGTCGATCCTGTGCCTGATGACTGATCTCTGGCCAATCGTGTCAGCCATCCGTTCCAGTCGGATATATGAGAATAAGTAAGATATAATGTTCTCGTGTATTGCGCACACACTTAGCCACTACAAAATCATTTGCCTAGTTTCTGTCTAACCGTACGTCACCGAAGCTAATAAGGGATTTATGATTATGATTGGATCTTATTTTTAAATCTTCAAAAAAGATTACTCTTGTATTATCCTAATTTGTTTGTACCTTTATTTACCTCGAATGGCCCCAGTCCCTTGTCGTTTAAACTTTGCCAAACCCTTTGTGTCCCATTTCATCTTAATTTAGACTTCGTAGAAAGTTATGTAAATGATATCCATACTGAATTTTATAAATAGAAAATGTGTTTGTCTGTCTGTCTGTCTGAACCGATTTTCTAAAATTCAGTATGGAGATTCTTTGAGTCCCGGGAAAGGTCATAGGATACTTTTTATTCTGGAAAATTGTTATATTTATATATATATTTGGTAATTTTGGCGTTATAATGTTTTGATAGTGTTGTCTTGTCAAAAATATCAAGTCCTAAATAAACGTCTCGGTAAATATAAAAAAATACTTAGAGACAAGCGTCTTAGGTTCTAAATTAAGACTAGTCGTGCGTAGGTGTCCTAGTCGATATCAGGAGTGCCCTATATTTTGTTAGGTAGAGATGGCTAGACGCAACGTCATGCTTATCTTAGATTATTTGTACAAGTTATTTTTATATTTACGATGACATTAAAAATAAGTTAAAAGAACTTAAGATGTATCTTAATAACCTGTGGAAAATTACTGTAGTAACTTTCCACAGGTTCATAAAAGTAGAACTTAGCTGAAGCGTGGCGTGCGTTGGCGTAGCGGTACCCCGCATAAATTTTTGGAGGCCCCTAGGTAAGCTAAAAACAAAAAAAAACATATAGGGTGTTGCCAACTTTGTCATTTATGAATTGAACAATTAACAGAAAAGTTTTAATGTCATATTAATTATTAATTTTCGCATAGATACATTGGGGCCATGGCCCCGGCGCGGCACGGAGGCACGTCTCTGTTATTGATACGTCAGATACGGCGGTAAATACGCCACTGGCCCAAAGTAACATACAATACAAGTCATAAAATATAAATAATGAAACGTCTGACTCGTCTCGTGGTTTTGATTATAACAGTAATATTATGAAGTGTACAGTGGCAGAGATCTGGCAAAACGAAGTTCACATAGTGCACTCTACAACAAAAAGCTCCAAAAACTTTCTCAAAGCAAATGCCTACACAAAATTTTTGCGCTAAAAATTTTCATGCCTGAAACTAAATAGCTCTTTTAGGTAGGATATGCAGTGTTTAAAAAATTATTATATTTTGTAAGAGTATAAATTACTTGAAAATTCAGAAATTAAACAGTTTTTATATATTTGATTGTACTGTCGGTTCTTGGTGGAAATTCATGTTGAACACATGAAACACAATTTTTCGTATACTTTTTCACTACTTATGTTAAGAAATTATTATAGATTTTAATATAAGGTCGTGTGATTTGTTAAGATTTACAACAATTTCCTAAAATAGTGGAAAAAGTGCACGAAAAATATATACAACACCAACTTTATTATTGTGTATTAAATGTTTATAACGATATCTCACTACTCACCACTTTACGTATAATTTGCTTCAGTACTTTATGCATGGACGTACAAAAAAATATGTAACAGTTTATTTATTCCTTATTACTAATATCAGATAATAAATTAAATTATAATATAGTTGCTGTAAACAGGTGGCACACGGTTGCCGCGGCCGCGGCCGCCCGCTCTGCGCGCGCGGCACGTCTGCCGGGATCCAGATAGCGTGATCACTCATCACTCATCACGGAGCACGATTTGCAGCATGCTCATATTTTTACGTTTTATATTCTATGTATTATATATTTTTTATTATCGTCTTTGTATTTATATTCTAAGCAGTGGCGTAAATGCATAGCGGTTACCAACTGTTACGTATTTGCTTCACAACAGCTACACATACTCATGTACACTGTACACACTGCTGAGTGCTTAAGTCTGTCCGTCAAACGACAACAACATCAGGAGCCATATAACACCAGGCACTGTAGGGTGACCTACGCTACAGAGTTGCGCCTGAGTGGTTTCCTTTTTGGCGTTAAGGCATTACACTACCTACCATTCGATTAATATTATGATTTATAAACACATATTGTGTTGTCTGTGTTCTGCATTTTATTTTCTATTGTTATTATTATTATTTACTTCTGTGTTTCATTGTCTTTTTTTTTTTGTGTTTGTATTTCACATTGTACATTTTGTAAAATAGTGTAATGTCCTATTGTGCTAAATAAAAGTATTTTAAAAATTGTGTTTTATTAGTGTTTAACAATTTTTATTTATATCGAATGTTAGTTCGTTTATTACTGTATGTATTCTAGTAAAATATAGTTAAGTGTGTACTCAAAACAAAAACTTACTCGTAAGTACATAAAACAAAGAAAAAGAAATCCTAGAGAGGAAGGACTCCGCACAGAATCTCAACCTCAAAACACAAACACAATGCAGCGTCAACCCACTCCAACAGATTAGGGACCATCCATAAAGTACGGTACGTCCCACGATTTTCATGACTACTCTCCCCCCCCCCCCTGAAAATACATCTGAAAAAATCCTGTTTTAATTTCCTATCCCGGGACGCAAAGCATATTCATACCAAATAGTAAAATCGGTTTAGCGGATTGAGCATGAAGAGTATTTTTATTCCGTATTTATAATATAAGTATGGATAAGAGATAATGTATTATGTCCACTCATGTCGAAGCACAATTTTACTCCTACACATTATGTTGAGCTGTTTCTCCGTCCACAGCATTCAGTATCACGGTTTCTCGTGGGCGCTTGATCAAATAATAACACGACTTTATCTCCCAACTTGCGTTGGACAAGCTTAAAAAGCCTGACCATCTACAAAATGATTGCCTGCACACTGTGACGCATGACCATCTGATGATGATGATCATGACAAAATGATTGCCTGCACACTGTGAGTTGTGACGAGTCTGCAAGACGCGAACAACCACTGGTGGAATTGCGGTGGGTTGATCGTGCCTTATGCCTAAGCGGGGAGTGAAGCACCATGGGGTTTTAGTGGGTAGATCCTACGGGGAGTTCTACATACACCGGCTGATGAAATTTTATATCCACATTGTCATAATTTATTTTTATTTTTAGTTAAATACTAAGCTCGAAAACTCTACATTCTGTTCTAAGCTCGAAAACTCTACATTCATAAATGCTATTAATTTATTATGTTACTCTATATTATCATATTCGTAAAAGGAATAGTTGATGATTATAATCAGAAGTTGCAGTGCCTAGTGTAATAATTCTACATTATTGAATGTAAACTCGAATACAGTACCTACTGTTTGTATCGTGAATTGTGATGTGTCATAATTAGGGCTCGGGGTTAGAGCCGGGACACAAAAACACGGTACGACGTCGTACGGCGTCGTACGGCGCCGTACGGCGTAGAAACTTATCTTGAATTTCTACGTGAGTTTCTACGGTACGACGTCGTACGACGCCGTACGGCGCCGTGCCGTGAGTTTTTTACGACGCGCGTCCGACGTCGTACGCGTCGTGCCGTGTTTTTGTGTCCCGGCCCTTAGGTAGTGTGATTTTGGTACTTGTGACAAAATGTAAAGATTGATATGAACATACCCCCGGGATAAGTCCCGAATCCCGATTGTTGATCTGATTTGTTGATTATTAATTTTGCTACCTACTTAGAACTACTTCTGCACAATTTAGGCTTGTTTTTTAAGGTGCACAGTGATGCCCTCTTTAAAAAAATCAATTGAACTAGGCTAAAACAACATTGTGTGATTGCAAATATTATATTATTTTTGTTAATGTATTCATTTTATATGCATATATTACAAGGATGGTAATTGAATGAATAATGTTATGTATTCTGACAATTAAATTGATTTGCTTTGAAATAATAAAAAAGAGGAAGGGTACATAATATTTAAAAAATCGAAGTAGGTGGAAATACTTATTTACTTAAATATTACTTAAATATTATCTTCTATACTAAAACTCTACACATCAAACTGAACAACTTTCACTATTGAGCAAAACTAAAATTAAAAAAAAAAACTGTTTCATACGTTAATGTATTACCATACAAAACTGCAATACCCACTTCACTTAAAGTCGGACTTTTATTCAATCCACCAAATTGATGTTTATAAAAATAATAGTTCGTAAACTTCAGTTTAGTTCATCCTAATTTTAACGTAGAGAACAGCAAATTTTTTTCATGATTTCAGGTTTGCTTATCAGCAAACATAACGTAACATGAACATATTGAAACAATATTATTATAAAATTTCTTTCCGAAGGCGTTGAGGAAAAGAATTATGTGTACTTTTATTTTTATTATAGGGTGATATTAAAGACAAACGTCGTCATCGAAAGACGTCCTAACTCGAAATTATCTAGTTTGAAAACAGTGCACAAAGATAGCAATAGGGCATAATATACGTACCCGAAATTATGTAAGTCAGTGACAGTTTACATTATATTCGTTGATAGAGGCTTTGAAAATAAAGTGAAACTAGGCATTATGTTAGCCTTGTTTTAGAGATCGATGTATCGATTTTAGAGTATTGTATTATATAATCTATGACCAAAATTTAATTTTTGCAGGACCTAATGGTAGTAGTAGTGTTCTTTTCTGACAATATTAATGTTTATTTAATACATTTTTACATCCCGTATTTTATTTGAGATCGATAAAAACAATTATGTGAATCCCGCGGAAGGGAATGTCCATATTAATTTTTCGTGTTTCGGTCGGTAAAATCGGTCATAATTCATAAATCATAATACGTTGAAATGTATTTAATGTTTATTGTGCGATAAGTTTTGGGATTTTGTTTATTGTAATTCCCTAATAGTGTTTCGTGCACAGAAATAGATCAAGATAGATACCGCATGTCGCTCCATTTGTATGAAAACGAGCGTGCCACTTGTTCCCACCTACTGTGACGTACCGATGATAAGAAACGTGTCCATTATCAAGGCCAACGTTTCTTTTTGAATTTCTGCAGCTCAATACGGCACTTTTAGGCATTTAGGCATTTTTAAAATTCCGATTGACGTCCGATTCCGATAGCAGACTAAAGAATAGACTTTCGAAAGACGAGCATTGCTCGTCGTTTGGGAACGCGATACGATACGCGAAGTACATACACATGCGGTATCTATCTTGATCTATGTCTGTGGTTTCGTGTCTATTTATTTTCATGGAAATATGTAGCTATTTCGATTAGACTTTAACAACTCATACAGCCCAAACTTTTCGTAGACACGTACAAATGACTCAGAAAGAGACATATTTTTTATAGTCATAGAACCTTATGTTACAAGATTTTTTAAATAAACTGATACCCATGTATTACTAATTGCTTAAAATATCAAGGTCTGCAGTAACTTTAATTTCCGTTATTGTTAAAGTCAAGTGAATTGCTTAACTGTAGCATATCGATTTAATTGAAACGACTCCATTAGTTTCGGTTTGTCAATGTTTCCTTTCATCGACATAACCCTGGTAAACAAAGATTACAATGAGCGCATTTTAATTGTTTCAGCTGAGCCGGGTCGGCTGGTGTCGGCCAGTATCGGCCAGTGTCGGCTAGTGCCGGCGTCGTCTACCGGCGTCGTCGGCGCGGTCGGCGAGTGACGCAAACGTCGGCGAGCGACTGAGGCGAGCAGCTCGGGCGCGCAGCGGCATCGATCGCGTGCGCGCGCAGCCTCCTCAATCTAGCTTCTGCACAGACGGAGGCCTCCATTCCGATATTAAATACGACAGAAATGAAACAAACCCGATCTAAGTGACCGCCTGGGAATCAGTGATCGCATCCAGCAGCCAGCAGGTCAGTGCCGGGCGTCACCGCCCAGGATCTAGGTGAGTGGGTACTCGTTACACTCCACTAACCAACACTTGACCTTCTTGTACATTTGGACCACCTCGTACTGTGTGCGGCTATGTCGGTTAAGTGATAATCATCATCGTCGTCACCGTGACGAGGGTTCCAGTACCTTTAATATGTAGGGGCTAGAGGTAGAGAATAAAATAAGAAAGTTGTTGCAGTGCGTAGGCCGTTTCATACTCGATCAATGTTGCAGAGTGAATTTGCGTTCGATGTACTCATTAACTCCTTCTCGTTAATTATAACTACAAATTCTGGTAGTGTTTGTTCATCGGATAACACGATGTGACCTTTTGGCAGCTTAGCGCTGAAGATTTCCGTCCCGTCGCCCACTAGCGTATCGATTAATGTCTTTAAACCTCGATAGTGAATGACTTTTCATCTTTTACCGACATCTTGTTTCAAAATAATACGTCGAATTAAATTAATAAAACTTAAATTATACAATAACTAGTTATTATTGTTTAAGTAGCAGAAACATAGAGACGACGTTCTTGTCACTATAAGAATGCGGTTCTCCATACTTATATCGCTATAGAATCAGGATCAATGAACAAAACGGAGATGGAGCATGTCGACCTCTAAATATAAAGGCAATTATACTTTGACCCCAAAACCATTAACTGAGATTTGAAGAAATAAACAATTTGAAACAATTTTTTGTGCTTAGTAATATTTTCAAAATAAATTTCATGTTTTATTCAGCTCAAACTCTAAACTCTTATCAGACCTTGTAGATTGTATCGTGAGTCGTGACCTCAGCGTAGAGGTTTTCAAACTGTTAGGTAGCACATGTTTAAAGTATGTTTGTAAACCCGAGGAGATTTTCATCACGAAAGCCATGTTTAGAATAAAAAAGTTTTTTTTTTTGCTTTTTATGCAGTCGATTTTAGCGCATCCTAGCGGGGTAAATAAAAAGTTTCAAATTGTTTAGTCTATGCTCTAACCTAAACTAGGTATATTCTAATGCAACTTGAGCGTATTATTATAAGCAAAAGAGCTATATAATACCGCCTGTATGTCAATAAAATCTGCTGGCAAATTTCCACCTAATGGCAACAATCCAAAGCTTTTCCCCTTAGGTTTGCTGTTTTCATCTGGAAGGTAGAGTAACTAAGCTGGAAAGCTCTCCCTCGTGTAAAACCTCAAATAAAAATTTTACTAAATTTCTAATAACTTAAAAGTGCTAATTAAAAAAGCTACTAATTAAATCTTTATCTTTAAAACAATGAATGCCTGAGTAATTTGACGCTATCGTAGAGCTGACCTAATTTACAATAATTAATTTTCTATAGAATTGGCCCTACCGCGTACCGCGCGCCCTTCGTCGCTTGTTTATATACTTACAATTTCATGAATTTTCAACTCACTACATTTTCATTTCATTCAAGAGTTTCATTCTTCAGAACGTTATTTCTAACAAAAGCTTTATGGACAGTAAGTTTTAGTAAGTTTATTTCTAAATATTTTCTACTGCTACGCCATAAAATTTCACACATTAGTGTTACAACTTATACAAAGTAGAGAATTTACTATTGAAAAATTTATACTTTTAATATTTCTCCGCCATTGCTAATTTGATAAGGTCGTAATCAGCGTGTTCGGTCGCCAAAATTCTGTGCAGGAAGTGCGTGTCTTGCATACGATTGAGCTCAATGTCATTTGTTGTGGATAATATTTTACTTCCCACGTATTTTATGACTATTTTTCGTATATATTCAGGGATCAATATAAATAAAACGTGCGATTCGATCTAGCTAAAAGTTTGTGCTGACGTGTTACTAATTAATAGCGTTTTAAATATTGTAGCAAACTAAATAACTGGTAATGAGGTGCATCTTCAAATTGTACAAGTAAAAGTTACGTAAACAATCTTCAAGTTTACATTCTCAGCAACTAATATACCTACAAGTACCTACTCTACTTGAGTCGCAAGCTAAATCTGTTATGGCATACTTTAAATTTTGCAGCACGACCCAATCTGCCAAATGCCAAATGATATTCAGAAAATAAATTGGTACTTACACTTTAAAATTGCCAAACCGTCTGAATGTTTCGAAGTCAAGATATTGAACCAAGTCTGCCAACTTCGAAAGGGTCCGGCTCAGTCTGGCAAATTTATAAACAATCTCGCTGGCAAGTCGGGCCGGGCTCTTGACCTAATTACATAAGTGTGTTGGCAGCCAGCATGTCGCCCGTGTTGCCGCAGCTGCGATGGCGCCGCGACGCCGACGCCACCTCCGAGAAACCCGCCAGCTCCACGATGGCCGCCTCCGCCGCGCCCACAGGTAATATTCCAAGCCAATAATAACTATGTTCATTCGTTGACTCAAAATGACAAGGGATTTTGGAACAAGGCATCAGCATTTTAGTATTAGGGTTAACTTATCAAAAATATTAACCTACCAAGTTTAAAGAATTTCTTAATTTATGCCACAGAATACATTCCCCGCGAGTAATTAATCTTCGTACCTACAAACACAGCCCGAAACATACTCGTTACTAGGCCATAAAAACACTCAACCCAAATCCCGGTGCCTCGTGTTACCTGAATTAAACAATTTTAATAGAATACCTAAACCCTTCGAGTAATAAACAACCCGCTGACGCCATGTACGTCGCGAATTACGCAAACGCCGGACCACGTGCCGCGCCAGGATAATAATACTCCAGGCCCGGGCTAAGTATAGCATAACGACCTTATTTATACAACCGCCTTAATTGCGATATTTTATACACGCTCGATATTTTCGATGATACACCGGCGCTATATTTAGACTGAGTTCCGATAAAATCTGATTAATGTCCTGACAAGCTCGGCAAAAATGCTCTACTATTTTCTCTAGTTTAAAAAAATTACCGTAATTAACTCGGGGGTCTTGGAATCCTTGAAGTAATATCGCCCTAAACATCGATTCCAGCGTCGTCCACCGCAAGTTCGGGCTCGACGGAGGCGCCGATCACCACCACGACGGAGTCACTCACCGAGAAGACCGCCGAGCTCGCCCACAAGATGAACATGGAGACGTGGCAGCTCGTCGCCATACTCGTCGGTGAGTTACCCCATTGTTCATTGACCCGAATAGTATTAATTTCTCTGTACCATATGCAAAATTTGATGTAGTGTACTCAAGATGATCCACGGAAGAAAATGCGCCCAATCACAAGGAGTTACGCCCTTTGCCTAAGGATGATTCTTGGTGGTAACTTTTTAGGGTTCCGTAGTCAACAAGAAACTCTTATAGTTTCGGTCTGTCCGTCTGTCTGTCTGTCTGTCCGCGGTTTTGTTCAGAGACTATAGGTTTTTGGTACCTTACCTACCCTATCAAGCGGGGATGAATATTTTTTTCGCGTCCAACCTATCGTATGGGGTGTCGTTGGATAGGTTTTTTAAAAATAGTGTATTATATATAAGTATAATGGGTATTATATATAAGTATAATGGGTATTATATATAAGTATAATGGGTATTATATATAAGTATAATGGGTATTCATCTTTGAGGTATTCATAGATCATTTTCCGATTTAGGGATCCGTTTAAGAAATATTAAGTTATAAAGTGGAAAAAAATCGTTAGTCCAGAGTCCCCCCTTTTTACCACCTTAACGGTTGCTTGATGCTTCTAGAAATGTGAAAAAAATCACGGGAGTAGGAAATATGCTGAATGTAAAAGGAAAACTATCGGGACTTCATAAGTTATTGGATAATAGTCGATCAACTAAAAAAATGTATTCGGCGAAGTATAAAGGAACTTTCGTTCAAATTCGTTTAAAGGAACTGAGATGATGTTGTTAGTAGTGTTGTTTTACAGTTGTTATAAATGTACATTCATTGACCATACAAAAATTTGTAAAAACTAGCGGTACTACGGAACCCTATATTGCACGTGTCCTGACACGCACTTGGCCGGTTTTTTTGTTACTTTCAGAAAATTGTTCAGTAAGTTAATTTGGATCTCTGTGTTTTTTTTTCACTACACTGATATTGAGTATTGTTCACTTAACAGGAGTGGGCGTGGTGGTGCTGGGAGTGTGCTTCTGCTGCATCAGACGATGTTTCCGCAAACGACGCTCCAAGGATGGCAAGAAAGGGATGAAAGGTGTCGACTTCAAGTCCGTCCAACTGCTGGGGTCGGCATACAAAGAAAAGGTACCGTCATCGATGTAGGCATCCCTCAAGTGTGTAATATCTTACAATTAAATGTTACAAAATAAGTACGTTTTAGAACTCTCTAATTTTAAGAATTCTTTTATTCATGTGAAATTTGCCGCGGGACGTGCATTTAGGTTCAGCCGGACATGGAGGAGCTGACCGAGAACGCTGAGGAGCCGGACGACGGCGAGGAGAAAAAAGAGGAGCAGAAATTAGGGAAGCTCCAATACAAGGTAAAGCACAGACAGACGGCAGGCGGGACTTAATGTGTAATTGCGAAACTTGAAAGCCAAAAAGGTACTCCTGTGTATTCCGAATGCGATTCGTAGCCATCATTTCGAAATTTTAGTTTTATCATCCCGTAATATTCCGTAGTTACATCATAATAGTTAGCGTAGGAAAGATTCGCAATTTCATTAGTCATCCTCTATCATCTGTACATACTTTGTCATTTGCATCGTCTGACACGAGTTTGCATTTCCAGCTGGAGTACGACTTTAACAGTAACAGTCTATCGGTGACCGTCATCCAAGCCGAGGAGCTTCCGGCCCTGGACATGGGCGGGACCTCCGATCCCTACGTCAAGGTCTACCTTCTGCCCGACAAGAAGAAGAAGTTCGAAACCAAAGTGCATCGAAAGACGCTCAGTCCCGTTTTCAACGAAACCTTCGTATTTAAGGTAGGCTTCTCGTCCTGTAGATTTTGTTTATGTGAAATATTACAGTTTAAAAACATTAATTCGTAACTTTATTCAGAGCGTGCCGTACGCCGATGCGATGAACAAAACCCTCGTGTTCGCTATCTTCGATTTCGATCGGTTCTCGAAGCACGACCAGATCGGCGAGGTGAAGGTACCGTTGTGTCAAGTAGACCTCGCGCAGACCATCGAGGAGTGGCGGGAGCTGCAGAGCGTGGAGGGCGAAGGCGGCCAGGTGCGAGATCCGACACACACACTAGTGCAACACATCACACTTATCGTAGAATAGTTTCGCTTTAACACTACTTTGAAATAATATATTTTATGACTAGCGACCCGCCCCGGCGTCGCACGGGTATAAAATATATAGCCACTGAAAAAATGATTAAAATGGATAGCCCATGATCCTTCACGTGGTCTACTTCTTATCTGTGCCAAATAACATAAAAATTGCTCCAGTAGTTCGCGAGATAAGCCCTTTCAAATAATTTCCCCCGTTTTTTTTCACATTCTCCTATTAGTCTTAGCGTGATAAAATATTGCCTATAGACTTCCTCAATAAATGGGCTATCTAACACTGAAAGAATTTTTCAAATCGGACCAGTAGTTCCTGAGGTTAGCGCGTTCAAGTTAGCCCTTTCAAATAATTTTCCCCGTTTTTTCCCCATTTTCCTCTATTTGTTCGCTCCTATTAGTCTTAGCGTGATAAAATATAGCCTATAACCTTCCTCGATAAATGGGCTATCTAACACTGAAAGAATCATCAAAATCCGTTGCGTAGTTTTAAAGATTAAAGGGAACAAAGGGACATGAGGGAAAAAAAGTGACTTTGTTTTATAATAAGTATAGATAAGTCCTATACGATGTTACAGAAATGAATAATCTACAGAAGTTTATTTTCAGCTGACCACAAAGAGCGTAGTTGCGTCAATATTTTCAGATCTCAAAATATAGGATAACAAAAAATGGATATACCTTACCCGAGTATATCGACGAAAAACCTCGGTGAAGCGATCGCTTCACCACCGTTACTGTTACACCCAGGTCACATCAACAATGTCGGTTAACACACATCATCTACGTACATGATCGTCATACGTGACGAACATACTCTCATAAATGCACATAAACGCATTGGATTTATTATAAAAATAATGTTGCAAAAAATATTTATATTTAGGACAGCAGATATAAGTCGAAGAGACTATTTCATTCTTTTTCTTAGCTTAGACTGGACTGTTAAAACACAGAGCATTAAGTGGAACTTGGCATTGAGCAGTATTTACATGAGAATCGTATCCGTTTAAGAGCAGTGTTTTAGCAGCACCGCATCATTTATTTTCCATTCTTTTAGCGAAGTTGGTCTAATTGTAATTAGAACTTTTTCCATCTTATTATTTTTACTACTGTCGCGTCGTTTAGAATTCGCCAAAAGGATGGGCAATTTTTTTAAATTTACTGCACTTGTATAAGTGGAGGATTCTTGACGTTGGCGACGTTAGCGGGTCGCCCCACGCCGGCCCGGCTTGCACGAACGGTCAAGATGCCTCGCTGTGGATTGAGTCGATTATTTATTTTTCAAGAAATTAATTTTAACAGCAAAATGTATTTACTTGGTTTTTTCTCTTTTCTACATATTTTCTCTGCTCTGCTTGGCTGTGTTTGATTGTGTCCCGAACAATCTTGCATGCCGCTTCAAAAACGAAATGATCATTCACGTAAGTATTATTTTGAGACACATCAAAATGTATAATATTACTAAAAGTTGCGTATCGAAAAAAATATTCGGCCGATCACTCAATAATAATATTCGAATTGGTCGTCAATCCGAACCTAACGGCGATATCGTAGGCAGCATAAGTGTAAAATATTAAGTACATAATATATCCAGTAATTGTTGTCATCACCTTTAACCTGTCATCGTCCATCGTATCACATTTATTTGTTTATATTGTTTTCATCCATCCAACACGATTTACATAGCGGCTGGGGAATGTTGCATGTTCGGTTTTCTTCCGTTGTCTTTGAGGCGCCAACGGATTTCGCGATGGTTTGTCTCTCCGGTTCGATTGGCTAATCAAGGGCAGAACTGTGACGTCTCACGTGTTGACTGTTGTCCATCACAGCACGGTATACCTGTGTACCTCTTGTATTGTATCTTGCGGCTACATCCTCCTGCGTATTTATGTAGGCAGTACGAGTACTCGCTTCAGTTGTGTGTGCACTGTGCTATTTGTAACGAAGTTGGCTCAAAATTTATTTCATATCGACCATTCGACCTTTGCCAAACGAATGTCATTTTATCACAATATTAAAGGTTTTTATTTAAATAATAAATTTATCAATTAATGTGTTGCAGATCCACTTCTGGCCAACAAAGGAAGATTGTGGCTTGATATTATAACTCTATCAATACATTTTTTAATTTTTTAGTATTTCTTGAACATAATTAGTTAATTATGTTTCATAAAGTTTAATCGTTTTTAATAACTTTCAAGTGTTAACGTATAATTACTTTTTACATTCATACTGAAAAATGTTTAATACAGTAAAGTATATTATTATATAGATGGCTGTTAGTTTAAAGCGTTCTTGACCTTTTTTATCGTGATTGCGGTGCATTTAAAATTTTTCATCAGTTACATTATTTTAGTAAAAGTTCAAAGTACTATTAATTGTGCTTTGCTCGTTAATTTAGCCTTAACGAGATTGAAGAAAGTCAAGAACGTTCTTTTTCTTCTAATGCTATTAAACACAGCTTAGCTTTTGTTTTGTATTGTTTCTATTAATTTTCGACCTACAACGATCGGAATATATTATGTGTCTCGTGTATTACATGTAACGAAATCATCTTTTTCAAATTTTTGTAGAAAATCTGTTTCTAATTTTAAATCAGTGTCGTTTAAGATTATTTAACTGAAGTTAAAAGTGTTGTCCGACCGTAGTAGGTCACAATTCACGTGACTTGTAGCGTGACTCTTCGTAGTGTCTGCTGTGGAGTGCCCCGGACTGACGTAGGTATACGGCGGTCCGCAGGGGAAGCGCCTCGCGCCCTCCCCCGCGGACCGGTATGTGTTTGCACGATTTGTGTAATAGTAATGTTGAGCTAGACGATTGCGATCTGTTTCTAAAATGGGTTCCGACGAGAACGGCAGGCACGCATCTAGGGCCGCTTCACAGGAGTCAAGAGCGGTGTGATCTGAGCTGGGTGTTACAACAATTGGCTACATTTCGGCAACAGATCGTAATACTTGCGCCCCGATATCTACCGACAGTTACGCTTTGTGTAATGTAGGTTTGATGTGGAATATTTGTTTGTTTTCACGTCCTCTAGTGTCCTGTGTTCGAGGTGTTTGTACAGTGTTCTGTTTTAGATGAGATGTCATCTAAATGCTAAAACGTTATTTAAAACGCAATGACTATGACCCCGAATAGTTGCAAAGTATAGGCTACCTGTCTGATAACTTTTTGTGCTGTATCCTCTACGAGTCGACGTAGTTTATCAGAACATAGAAAAATGGTTGTGGTAATTAAACGTCGTGTTTAGTGCCATTTCCTTTTTTTTAGTTTATCTGAAAGTGGACTACTGTGTCAATCAGTTTAACTAACGTCATTCATCAGTCGCTGTCCGCTGATAAGCTACGTCGATACCCCGATAACCATATAACTGCTTCTAGGTGACACGAAGCTACCGTTTTGTTTGAGTTATTGTATCCCGAACAGACGAAACCCTGTCCGCCCTGAGCCGCGCTAGTCCATATTTTATTTGTGACCCCCTGTTAAACTACCCCAAACACCTCCTTTATTGTATCTCATAGTCTCAGTCCGATACCAAAATTATATAAAACGACACAAATACAACACTCTTTGAAACACTTAGATCAAAGTATTTACATAATAATATGCTTAGAAAGACAAAAATTGTATGAAGTAAAGTAAATATAAGTAACTTTTGTGACGAGGTTCGCGATAGTGAAAGCCTAAGGTGTGGTCATATTCTTGATGTAACTACAGACGTGTGTTACAGGACAACAAGTTGGGCGACATATGTTTCTCGCTCCGATACGTGCCCACCGCTGGAAAACTTACCGTCGTCATCCTGGAAGCTAAAAACCTTAAGAAAATGGACGTCGGTGGCCTATCAGGTAAGTACGACATGAGTGTAAAAATTTTACACCACTCTCCTACAGCTGTACTACATACTCCTACTCTCTTTACACTACTTACTAACAATTTATTTCCAGGTGATCTAAAGACTAATAAATTGTGCAATAAATACGGTTTTAGTGACTTTAACGATGTGGTACTGCATGCATACATTTACTTCTGACATTTTTCGATGTACAAGTTTTTCTTTGGAGCTGCTAATTTTTCATTTAACGAGCACCGCGTAGTTTACACATTCCATAATGATTACTATAATTATAGTAATCGGTTGGCCATGTTGGTTTTGATTTTATAGTTCTTTATCGTGTTGATACAAATTTTAATATAATATCTACTAAAGTAAATACCATAATAAAATATTTCGTATTCAGGAGCCAAAAAATCAGAACCAATAATTATAACAAAACTTAATTTATGTGCTATTCATACTGCGCATACAATTTCTGGCTAGAATATTATGCTTACCATGAAAACTGTACTACCGAGCAAATGATTGCAGAAAACATAAAAAAGTAGATTTTTTAGATTCAATAGGACCATTAACTTAGCATGTAGATAAAAATTGACGTTGAGTATCGTTGCCATAAAACTAAAGAGCTATAATATTTCGGCAGACGCATGACTATGTAAATATAACATCTATGTGCTTAGCAATCTAGCAATCTAGATGCATTTACATAAACACTTTTCTATCCATATATATTATATTAACTAGACCTCTTGAAGATAATTTTAAATATAATTTACTAATTTAACATGTTTTTCTTTCATATCCTGTCTCGGCGCGGCTCCACAGATCCGTACGTAAAAATAGCACTCATGCAAAACGGCAAACGTCTCAAGAAGAAGAAAACGAGTATCAAGAAATGCACATTGAATCCATATTACAACGAGTCATTTACTTTTGAAGTACCATTCGAACAAATACAGGTACGAGCCGAGATTGCAACAAAATTGGATGTTTCCGCACACCGTCACGACAATGTTACCCTAAAAGTTATTTACATTGACGATCTAATTTCAAAATTAAACACGATTAGAACTATTCCATTGTCCTGACATTGTGCGAATTGATGTTGTGTTTCAATGTTGTGAAAATGACCACCACTTGTTTCCCCGTCTGCCTACCTTAACCACCTTACCATCTCTACTGTGCCTACAACCCGTTCTTTGTTACCTCTGTGTTGTTGCTGGCTGTTAGATGTTTGTTTTAATTTGGATAAATAAGTCCTATTTTTGTTACATCGGAAAGAAATAATTTTGAAGTATTTCAATTGTTTCTAAAAGTGTTAAACCAACGTTTTATAAGCCAAATTTATAATAATTTAGAATATATTATTATACTTCAGAAATTCGACATAATTTGACCAGGACAGCCAAAGCTCCCTTCTGTATTTTCTAGTCCCTTAATGTCCTTATTGAGAAAGTTAAACTTGTTAGACTTGTCGTATGGAATGTTGATGTTCACCCGTGACCAGACGCTCCGTTTGCAGCTTCACGGATGAGGATTCTCATTCTTTGTGACGTTTCTAAGTACACCGAGTTTGCTTTGTCAATTCTCCTCGTCCAAACTCTAAGTGGTGTCTCTAATCTCCCCTCGTAACTGCATTACAATTTGGTGACTTCAAATTGTAATTACCTTCTGTATGGCTTCAAGAATCCAGTCTCTTGTTCTTCTTGTGAATCTTCTATTATTTTCATTTCGACCCATTTTATTTTCATTTTACTTCCCATTACCCCAGTAACCCTTTATTTTCTCTTTTCCCAAACCATCTTCTTCTCACATAATTTCTTATTTCCCTGATGGAGAATTGTAAGTATAAACCTAACCCTAATGTAGACATAATCCTGCATATTATGTGTCGAATGCCTAAACCACGTAGCCGAAAGTCGAGTTCCCCTATAGATGGTAAAGCATCCCAATCATAGACTATTGAAAAATCTCTGACCGCATTAGTTTCTCATGGATCATATCGACACGCCATTGTCACATCTCCAAGATCATTTTAATACCTTATTCCGAAACAACAGAAGGTGAATCTAGTGATAACCGTGGTGGACTACGACCGCATCGGCACCTCGGAGCCCATCGGTAAGGTGGTGCTGGGCTACAACGCGTCGGGCACGGAGCTGCGCCACTGGTCCGACATGCTGGCCAGCCCGCGCCGCCCCATCGCGCAGTGGCACACGCTCAAGGACCCGGAGGACGGCGAGAAGAAGGACTAAACGATCCACGGAGGTAAATCCATAGTTTGAATGTAAAAAATAATAATGTGAGCATTGAAATTTAAAACTGTAAAATTTAAATACAGGATTCAGGAAACGTAATGATACAGAAACTTCTCAAAAAAATCATCATATTAGCTTACATTGACGATTACTCAAATTTCTAAGCTTGTCATCTGTCCTTAGTAAAGACCTTAAAAAGTAATAACACTGATGTCGTTAATGTTATCTATAAGAGAAAGATGTTCCATGTCTAATCCGACACTTAAATTTATAGCTGAGGAGAGCAAGGAGGCAACTCGGAGTTGAAGATCGAAATAACGCCTTGTGTAATTTAATTAGTCAACGCTAATTTACGAGATCCTAATATATTCTTGCGTCAAAATATATAACTAGTTTCTGATGTATCCAAATTAAAATCATCTCGAGAACTTTTAACTAAAGTTACATTTTCCACTTCTCTCTAAAACTAGACGGAAGAATATATTGATTTCAAATTCTCTTTGATTCGATAATCTCAGACCTTAGTACCTACTTTCGTGTTATTGTAGATTTTGTCTACCACTTACTGTCCCATGTTTTGAATTGTGATTTGTAAATATACTATGTTTTCCACCGATTCCAAGTAGTTCGCCTTAATTTTTAGTTGATCAGTTTTGAATTTTTGATAAATTAAAGAATTACGTTACTCGTTAAGTACTGCGATTACTACGTTCGTGTTACGTTTAATTCATAGAGTTGAAGCTATGTAAATAAGTTAAATCCTGTTAAATTTATTAACATTCTATTTTACTACCACGTAATTGTTATAATGTCTATGATATCCTTCTAATGTAAATCATGTTCCTCGCGAGAAGACTCGGACTTATGTAGATACAACTTAACCGGTTCCCTTAGAGATTTTTTAAATTTTATTAATTCCTTTCTTCTTGCGAGGAACAATTTGGCCTATCGACGTACTCATTACTCTACTGAAATCGTTTGTATATTCGTTCACTAGGTAGTCTCTACCGTTTCGTTCTTACTTCTCCCTCAGTTCATCATTTAAGTATAGGTTCGTTTTCTAACTTAGGCAGTTAATCCCGTTTAGATTCCGTACTTTCTGTAGTTTATATATCGTTGCTACGAGCGTTCCCTACAGTATAAACTATAATCGTTGAAGCTGTACGGTCCACTTTAAAGATTTGAAGTTAGGCATTAACTCGGGCGGTCTACTCTAGATCGTCCGGTAATTTCAGGTCTTTAGAGAGCCGACGCGTACATAGGCTCTAGGTGTATGGAGATACGATCGTATCTATTTTTGATGTTATTGTTGAAATTTACTTTCACAAACGTACTCTGTCGATGTATATCTATATTCGAGACAGGACATCGCTGACTTATATAACTGAAGTTAGTGACTAGTCATAATATGAAGCGTTGGTGTGAGTATCGTGTATGATAACTAGGTATCGCTTGACTGTTGTTGATCTCAAACATATAATATTGTGTATATATAATCACGTGTTAACTACCGATCACCGTATAGAGTAGCCGGGGTAGACGGGTAGACGAGGGCTTGGCGCACCAACACGACAGTAGACTTGTGGTTCATTCCGTATATTATAGGGACATTAAGGTTTTTACTCGACTAAGATCTTCATCATCATTAAATCGCCGTACTCGCTTCGATTCCGTATCATCAGTCAACATTTTGTTACTTAATTTATAGGTAATCTCGTTTTCTACAAAGGATGCCTATTCTACCTAACGTACGGATTGAAAATTGGTAATGGTTTTGTAAATTTCTGTTTTTAAGGAGGGCTGTGCACACATTTAAATTACTGTGCCGCAGCGTCTTTCAATATGATAACAATAATAACGTTAACTTCGCATATTGTGTACCAGTTAACCACTAGTTAACTAAAATTCTATCGATAATAAAGTTCAATAATATAGATAATAATATTTAATTCTATAACTTAAACTTGTATAATAAGAATTATATTATATTGATAGAAGTCCCGACCCCGACTATTTAAACAGTCAGGGGTCACTCAGGGGCGAGTGGTTTGACCTTTACTGTATAACCTGCATAGGGTTGACGTGGTATGTTCCCATTCTGGCGCCTTCATTTATTATGTAAAGAGTCCTGTACCTACATATGGTAGGGGTTAAATTCTCGGTAGAATTATTGATCACAAATCAATGCTCAAACCCATGTTATGTTTGCTGTTAGCGATAGAACATTTCAAAACGTATACAGTACGTAAAAATTTTAAATTTACTTTAATTTCAACACTAAACAATTGACGAATTTCATAGTTATGTAAAAAAATTAAAATATTTTGATATTTGAGAAATCTACGGTGTTTATTATATGATGAAGGATAAGCAATGTTAGAATAAATGTACCAATTTGGTAGAGAAATAGGCTTCCTTGCATGGACTGTTGTTTGTAGGCAAAAGTTAGCTGAAAATATACATCATATATTATTTAAGTTATATTTAACTAACCTAACTCTTTGAGAAACCGTTACGTTTTGTTTTCGGTCACTGCAACTTACTGTGTGAGAGGTTGTTGTTGCTAGTCAACTTCAGTAAGATTATGTAGATTAAAATTTTTGAGCTAAACATTGCAACATTCCAATGCAATGTCATCGTTTTTGATTTGTGCATTTACTATGTATTGGGTCAGGTCCGTTAAAAAAATCGAAAGTTATTAAAAATATATTAGAGAAGAGTTTAATTGATATATTACAAATATATTTTAAATACACATTGCAAAGTTATGGTTTGCAGGATTTAACGGCTAGATTTTAGTGACAATTAAGTACATTTTATATACAACTATTTATATTGCTTTAAAATATAAAATACATCTGAAACTGCATTTTATTACTATAAAAATTATAAAATGTACATAGCTTCGATTTAAAAATCACAATATTATCATATCACTCGCAACATTAATGAAAACAATTCCAACATTGTGTTAAATTATTTAGAGATGTCTTTAAGAAAACTGTTATTATTTATCTAGTTTATAACAGTAATGTATTATGTAAACTATAAAAATGTCTATAATACATAATTACATAGAAATAATGCATTTTTATTTTAATCCCTTTTGATGACTTTATTTTGCCTTTACAATTTAAACTTTATGCACATTGTGATCAGGCACAGCAGAGTGGGCCACATTCTTCATGTCACAGGTTTTTTGACTGAGTGCATGATGGGCCATAAAACTTGTATGAAAACTGCAGCCCACAGCACTGCGATCCCCGTCACAATATGCAACAAGTTTGAAACATATAAATATTTACTATTTTGGGTTAACTGTACAGTATATATATATATATATATATATATATATATATATATATATATATATATATATATATATATATATATATATATATATATATATATATATATTTTAAAAGGGAATTAACATTTATTATAATAATTGACATTGTGCAATATTTTCACTTCATATCACAGGCAATTTAGAATATTTAAAGGTAACATTTTGTGATGGCTTTTTATAAAATATCATTATTAATACTTTAATAGTCTGCAATTTTATACTGCTAACTTGTAGCACCGTTTGAGTAAGTAACCTTACAAGAGCACAACAAAAATATTATAAAATCTAAGAAAAAAAATTAATGAAAGGTTGACTTAGCTGTCATCATAGTACCTTCTCTTTAGAGTTCTGTACTTTTTCAGCTTGTATAGGGCCTCTATCTCCTTCACGACAAACTCCCCGTGTTTGATCATGGTTTGTATCTTTTCTGGGTCGGTTTCGCCGCTATTCTTCTGAAATACCTTATGTAGTCTCTTCCTGAAGAGATCGTATCCTTGAGGCCAGTCCCTGCCAAGGAATAACAGCTGAAAATGATAAGGATAATATTGAAACATATTGTCTGTAAAACAAAACGTTATTAATTAAGTAGGTATAGATGCTATAAACGTACTGTTTTATAGAGATTCAACGCAGCTTTTCTATGTGGCTGTGACATTCTTATCGTCCTTGATAAATTTATATAATAAAATGTAAGAAGTAAAGTTTAAAGTCTATTTTTTGTGCACAAGTTACAAAACAACTCTCACTTCTCAAACTTAAGGGCAATAAATAATCTGACGTTTCACTAGCCAATCAAATATAATCAAATCACCGACAGGCGACAGCATTGAGCATACTTCTAGAGTTATGGAACACACTATTTTCTTCAGATCTATCAAACGTCATTTGCGTCAGTAATTGTCAAATGTCAAAATTTTTTTTTCTTTACTTTAAAGCCTGAATAGCAAACATCGAAAAGTTGCCGGTTGCATTATTATGATATTTTATGAAACATAATATTATTATAATCAAGATCACCACATTCCATATTTACAATAAAAATGTTAAATTAAAATGTTGAAATCAAAATGTTAAAATTAGGTCACAAGCAAGATACAACTCACAGGTAATTATTATAAAAAAAATGTTGTTTGTTCCTTGGCAACTGATAACATTATTCTAAATAAATATTTTTTATCAAAAAATGGCGCCTTTAAAAAAATCTTGCAAATAAAAGTTCTAATAAAATAGTACATAAATTAGTGAGGCTAGACTTTACGTTGTCATCTTTTGAAAAGCACAATGCATAACGAAGAATTAGAAGATTTTGAAGGTACCTAGTTACTTTGTACTTTATCTACTTTTTAGTAATTATAATATTAAAGGCACAATTACACATGCATATCAAGCATCAAAGCATGCTTAGTTAAACCGAGCAAATGCTGATTACGAGCATATATTATTGTGTGTCCAATGTCCATGCATAGCTCAAAATAAGCATGCTCAAAAATCGGCAGGCATGCGATTTTCGAGCATGCTACCTGCGACGCGGGTGACGAGGGGCGTGGTTTTTAAAAGCATCATGCTAGTAGTATCGATCAGTTTTTCGTTGCAGGAGCACTAGATATTATAATAAGCATGCAGATGTATAGAGATGTGTAGAATCAAATAATATATGGAGTTCAAACAGTATGCTTGTTTTTGGCATGCTAATAAGTATTCTATTTTTGAGCATATGTAACTGTACCTTTACATTCAGCCACTGCCGCAGCTCCTCGTACAGCCACCTGCCGGCAATCTTGGCCTGAATACTTCTGCGGCAGTAACGACGCGAGTGAGCGTTTACACCCAGCCTTCTACATACTTTCTTCTTTGACGACCTCTGTGGCTGGCTTCTAATCGATCATTTATTAAGTTTCGTATGCACTCCACTTGAAACATTACCAGAAGCAGATTACGAGGAGACGGAAGCGGCTGATGAGGAGCAGGCGGATGAGTCCGTCCTCACGGAGTACGACCCGGAGGACTTCTTGTCCGGCGCCGTCACCAGCCCCGACTCCACCCTGCCCGACAACCTGCTCCAGTTTGAGTATCCTCTTCCTAGTAGTAGTTAATAGAATTAGCAGTTGCGGAAATCCACAACGCATGTCTGCACTCACTCATTGACCAGGTTGAGGTTTACTTCGCTGAATATTGCTAAAAATAAAAACATTTTTTTATCCTTTTCCTTTTTAATCTCGTAGATAAGTAGGCATAGTAGGTACTACAATAATAATTACTTATTATATCTTCCCACGCGCAAAAGTATAACACAGACTCACTTATCTAACGTTCTCGTTAGATATGAGATGCCAATATTACTCGATGGGTAATCATGGCTCTCTTTATCTGGCGACCGGAGTAGTTGAGCGAGGCATTGCAACTCTCCTTAGCCCCCGAATTCCTTAAAAACATGTACATTAGACCTCATTGTTCTCTAGCCATAGAAACTATGAAGCCACTCTCTTTGTAAAAGTCAGAACTATGAAAATATTTTCCTATCCAAGCCAAGATACTCGTACGGTTACAACTGCCAGAAGTACTTCAACCTGTGCGCGTGCGACGACGCGGTGGTGTGCTGGGCGGCTGGCAGCATTATCACCTTCATGGACGTCAACACCAAGCAGACGTGGTTCCGCAGAAGCAGCACGGGCGGCACTGTTGGCGCTATCACGGTAAGATAATATCGACGGGTGCAAAGTAAAAAAAGTCATCTGCAATTTTGAGTTTTTTGTTTTTTTGTAGAAACTAGCTTAAAATATGGTGTTCTACAACATAGCAAAAACAAAAATTCAAATATCACCTTATTTTTGGTACTTTTGTAACGTAAAAGAAGACATCTACTCCTGTTTTGTGAAATTGCTCGATGTAGATGCGGATAACTACCGCTGGTCGTCTATATGCGGGACGCGCGGGGGTCATGTTATGCGGCTTAGGCGGCTATCTGCCATATAGCTTTTTCTACATTGCGATCGTGATTTAGATGTCTCAATTTACTTATGTAAATTAGTATTGTTTGTGATGTTTATGAGTACCTATGTTAATTCTTATTGTTATCTATATTTATGGACTTCTAATTTCCCACTGTTATTTTTTACTGTTGTTTAATTTTTAGAAAGTCCAAAACAACTTTTTATAGAAGTTGAAAGTTTCCAGAACATAAGCGAAAGATTTATCGATCAAAATACTGTGTTGCCCCGATGAAGTTCTTGAACATCTTATAGCAGACCTTGATGTGTCAGCTATGAAGACAAAATGAGTATACTTAAGTTAACTTCGTAAGATAAATCCCCATGATCTGAATATTCTAGGTCAGTCACACAAGTTCACTCTCGGTCTGAAATAAAAAATGATTCTGAAAATTTGGATGTCGATAATAGAGATTCTCAGCAAATTAACGAATACGGGAACACCCTCAGAATACAATTCATTACTTCATCCATCCATGACCTGCTTCAGTTTATTAACTCATACAGGCAATCGAGTATAATATTGTCCCTTTCAAACTGTAAATCTTCTAAGACAACACCATTGATATTTCTTCGGCAGTGGAGACATCATGTGAATGTTCTAAGCCTTCCTCGTCTAACGCTAGAAAAAGACGTCAATTCAGTATTGATCTAAAGAAAAGGCGATTGAGAAATAAAGAGTACGTGTATTGATACGAGACGTAAATTACGACAAAATTTAGGCAAACAATTACATCCATGCGCGTATATAAGGGGTGGGTCCTGGGGTCCGGACCCCCGAAGCCCCCGAGCGAAGCCGCGGGCAAAAGCTAGTATTTCATATTTTAACTTCCTTCTAAATAGTGCACCTTGCACCAAATCGACAACGTAGAAAAATATATCTACGCAATTATGTTCTGAATTTGGTGTGTTTAAGATGTAAAATGGTCATTAACTGCGTATTTTAATCCTTCAGGCCCCGCGCGAGCACCGGTGATCGCGACAACAATAGAATACAATAGCAATTCCTGGAAATTCCGACTGAAGTATTTAATGTAAAGTGTTACACTTGACGTATTTACTGATAATCGTACTCGTAATCGGTAAAACTACTTTAATTCATTTAATTTTTTCCCCACGTAGAAACGACCAAGTGGTAGTTAACTCAGTTGTCATATTTTTAAGCGCAATGTAGATGAGGACAACTACAATATCTCGTAAATTAAACATTATTAGAAGAAATTAAGTATACAAGTAGATTCATTAATAAATAATGAAGCAATGGTAGAAATTTCAATAAATTTGATTGGAAATTGACAAAATGAGAGCATTTTTAGGGTTCCGTAGTCAACAAGGAACCCTTATAGTTTCGGTCTGTCCGTCCGTCTGTCTGTCCGTCTGTCTGTCTATCCGTCTGTCTGTCTGTCCGCGGTTTTGCTCAGAGACTATAGGACCTACAAAGCTGTAATTTGGCATGAATGCACATTAATATGTGGTCATCATTAATCATTACTATGATGGTAACAAAACATATCATTAATATGATGGTAACAAAATGGTACATGAAATCTTAAAAAAAATATTTTTTATGGTACCTTCCATACACATCAAGCGGGGACGAAATTTTTTTTTGCGTCCACTCTATCGTGTGGGGTGTCGTTGGATAGGTTTTTAAAAACTATTATGAGTATTCACAAATCATTTTCCGATTTAGGGATCCGTTTGTGAAATATTAAGTTTTAAAGTGGAAAAAATCGTTAGAATCCAGTGTCCCCCCCCCCCCCCCCCCTTCTACCAGCTAAACGGTTGCTTCTGGAAATGTGAAAAAATTCACAGGAGTAGGAAATATGCTGAATTTAAAAGGAAAACTATCACGGCTGAGAAGACTTCATAAGTTATTGAGTAATAGTCGATCAACTAAAAAAATGTATTCGGCAAAGTATAAAGGAACTTTTCGTTCAAATTCCTTTGAAAGTAACTGAGATTATGTTGTTAGTAGTGTAAAACACGTTATAAATGTACATTCATTGACCACACAAATATTAAAAAAAAATAGCGGTATTACGGAACCTTATATTGCGCGTGGCCCGACACGCACTTGGCCGGTTTCCTATTATGCGCTCTCCTGAAAAGTTGCTGTTTTGTAGATGACTCTTTTTACTTTGCGCCCGTCGATATGTTCCGTTAATCGTTATTTGGTCGGATTGTGTCGGTCTGGATTTGATATGACGCGACTAGATTCCGTAGGTCCGCTTTCTGCCTATGAATCAACTTCTCTGATAGTACAAAGTTGCTATTTAACTAGGCAGAAAATCGGACCGGTAAGCTTTTAAATCGTGTAAATACATTGTTCATTCTACTTGTAAATACATTGTTCATTCTAGCCTAAGTTACGTTACGTTTTTGTGTTTAATTAATATAATTATTTTGTTAGGATGGCGCTGACCCCATCAGCTGGGAGTTGTGTGAAGTTCCGAGCATAGAAGCTCACATTGATAAGACGAAAGTCGTTAAATTCCTTAAATCATAATTAATTTATTTGGTACTTTTATCCTGACCTCCTAAGTTAATAGGAGTACACCGTAATCAAGCATTTTACGGGGTTCCGTAGTCAATAAGGGTTCCTCCCTTATAGTTGCGGTTTGTCCATCCGTCTGTCCGTCTGTCTGTCCGTCTATCTGTCTGTCTGTCTGTCATATCATAGTCTCTGAGCAAAACCAAAACATTTGGTTTTGCTCAGAGACTATAGGACAAAGCTGTAATTCGGCATGAATGCACATATTAATGGTTCCGACAAAATGGTATAAATAAAATAAAAAAAAATAAAAATAAAAAAGCCTTTTATTTCTCGCTCCACATTAACAAAATTTGACCGAATGGTATATAAAATCTTAAATATTTTTATGGGACTTCCCCTACACATCAAGCGGGGATGATTTTTTTTCGCGCTCAACCCACCGTGTAGGGTGTCGTTGGATAGGTTTTTTAAAAATTTACAAATACTACAATATTACGAGTATTCACAGATAATTTTCCCATTTAGGGATCCATTAGTGAAATATGAAGTTTTAAAGTGGAAAAAGAGTCTAGTGTCCCCCCTTCTACCAGCTATAAACAGTTGCTTCTAGAAATGTAAAAAAATTCGCGGGAGTAGGAAATAAGCTGAATTTAAAAGGAAAACTATCACGACTAAAAAGACTTCATAATTTAAGAGCCCGTCCTCTATTTTCTACTGCTCTCTTCACACTCACGCCCGTCTTTCATATGCCAGGTGAAAAAGGACGATCGCCAAGTTAGCAAGCAGATAGAGGTTTTCTGTTTTTAAAGGGTTTTTTATATTGAAGTGGTAAAAAGTAATTCCAACACTTTATAGACGACTTTCTCAACAGTACATTGTATTTTTTTCATACCGTTAAGACGTCAATACAATCCATAAAAAGGTGATATTCTAAACCTTTTACAGCAAAAATCACAAAACTATGGCGGGTTTAAGTTGGATTATTTAAAAATACTTTTAAAAAAAATCTAGCTCCAACACTATATTATAATTGAAATGATCTTACATGTTGTCCATTAAAACTTATAGAAACACTGTATTTTAACTGTTAAATCGCGTCTGTTAAATGAGCGAAATCGGCAAAATTACGTATACGGACTCTTAAGTTATTGAGTAAAAGTCGATAAACTAAAAAAATGTATTCGGCGAAGTATAAAGGAACTTTTCGTTCAAGTTTCTTTGAACGTAACTGAGATGATGTTGTTAGTAGTGTAAAAGACGTTATAAAATATTATGTCCTGTCATTCTAGTCCTACCGCCAAGACCCGCGCTACCGCATCGCGATCGCCGAGGCGGGGGAGGGGGACAGGGACCCCATCATTCTCCTGTACACCTGGCCCCAGATGGAGATCGACGCCGTGCTGAGAGACGGCACCACCAACGCCTATTCCATACTCGATTTTAGGTTTGTCTTTTATATCAAACGCGTATCCTTGACATTACGAAAGTTGGACAATGCAGGCTGATTGGCTGTTATAAAATATGGTTCATGCTTGTAATGTGTATATTAGAAACCGATTCTGTGCCTGATGACTGATCATTTGCTTGGCATGCGGTAATTCCATGGTAATTCATTCAACTGGGTTAAGAGAGTGTCGGAAGAGTAGGTAATTTCTGAGTATTTCATAATAATTAACAAACAGAAATTACCTATATTGGCTTGACTACAATGAAACCAAGCATTCTGCGAAATCAGCGTAGAAAATATTATATAAATATGTACAGCAACAACAGAAAGTAGTGGACTCCTGTCCAGCATCCAATGACTGCCTTAATACATGGTTCAATCTCAGGGCCCCCGTAAGGGTTGCTGGCGCCTGTGTGCAAAAAAAAGGATTTTGGTGCCCCTTTAGGAAATTTTTTTTTGGTCCTTGGTTTTGGCGCCCCTAAAGATGGCGATTTGGCGCCCCTAGAGGATGGCGCCCGTGTGCATTGCACACATTGCACATATGGTAGCGGGGGCCCTGTTCAATCTACTACTTTATCAATGTCAATCAAATCTTATTCTGAACATTAAAGCCCAGACGGTGAACTCCTGGCGTCGGTGGGCAAGGAGCCGGACTATAACCTCACGATATGGAACTGGCAGCGGCACACGATCATGCTCCGCACCAGCGCCTTCACCTTCGACGTGCATACCGTCGTATTCTCGCCCTACTGCCCGGGACAACTCACCACTGCTGGTAATTTGTTCACAAACCAGAAACTACGATATTGCGGCTGCATATTCAAGTAATCCCTGTCGACTCCAATATTTTCTTTCTGGAAGATAAGTTCCATTTAAATATTAGACCTATGGAATTAAGAATTTCTATTAAGGCCGCCAATCGTCGTCATATTTTTATTCAAGGACGATCAGGGAGAAAGAAGTAATTGTTTGGAGATTGGAGAGTGGAGACACGCTTAGACCAAAACCTTTGAGATAATAAGTTTGTGTTTCAGGGGCGGCTCACATAAAGTTTTGGAAGATGGCTCGGACGTTCACTGGGCTGAAGCTTCAGGGTGAGCTGGGCAGGTTCGGCAAGACGGAGATTTGTGATGTTGTCGGCGTTTATCCTATGCCTGATGAAAAGGTACCTATGCCTATATCCTATAATCATCAACGCAACAACCTTTCATAATTAGGAGTCCTAATGATGAAAGGTTATTGGATTGATGATTTAGGACGCAAAAACCCGAAAACGATAGGACGTTTTATATTATGTTTGCAGGTACCTAACCAAAATATCATGACGATTGATGACATTTAATATTATCAGAAACATCTTTAACGATCCTAAGGGCCTATTTCACCGCTTCCTGATAAGGCTATCCACCACTTAACTTAACACATAGAGTATGGAGAATAAGACTATCGGGCACCTTATCAGGAAGCGGTGAAACAGGCCCTTAATGTTCAAATAATATTCCCAGGTCCTATCAGGATGCGAATGGGGAAACATCCTAGTATGGGAGGCGGGTCTCGTCAAAGTGGAGGTGACACGAAGAGGGAGGAAAAGCTGTCACGCAGCCCCTATTGTAAGTTTACATGAGCTAATACTGTTTCTGAATTTGGTCAGATAAGTAGGACTCGTAAAGCTTTGATGCCTACTGTCAGCTTTTAATGCCTCTTGGCCGGCTTTTAATCAAAGGATCTCCAATTTACTTTTATTTCTATATAATATCGTTTTGGAACGTCCTTAATTCTTATGGCTTCGTCTACGTTGGAAACTTTTTAGGTTTGGTTTCTCTCCTACAGGTTCAGTTCATGTTGAGCGCGGCGGGCGACGAGGTGACGACGGTGGCGCGCGACGGGTGCGTGCGCGCGTGGTACTGGGACACGGTGGAGCAGGCCGACCCGCCCGAGGACGACCCCTACGTCGAGCTCAACCCCGTCGCCGAGACCTGCGTATGACGGCACTGCTGCTTATATCGTCTAATTTAATAATAATTCTAATTAGGTGTTTTTTATGGTATCTTTGATAACATATCGCCATGACATGTTATATTGTAATCATCATGTTTTGTTGGTGCTGCTGGATTGACTGAGTTTTGTTTTTTTTTTCCTTGTTATTCAGGTTCCCGGTTGTCAAATAATGTGTTTGAAACATCAGAAGGACCATTTTTGGTACGCCCAAGTAAGTTTAACAATTTTACCATAATCTTTAAAGAATCCTAAGGTTGCAATGTTGTTAGTCGTCTTCATAACATTCAACATAAGCTTTGAAACTTAGACTGGCCATTAGACAGACCGCAAGGTGAATTATGAGACCGACTGCTCTAGAACGGTCGCGTTGAAATTTGCACCGACCGCTCAAGAACTGCTTGAGTGGTCCGTGTATTGCAGATATGAATTTAGTTTTGCAGTTGGTTTCGACTGCAAGATGCGGTCCGTCTATGGCCGGCCTAAGGCCTTTGTCCTTTTACTGAGTGTTCTATTGTCCCGCGTGGTAAGGACGGCAACGGCGGCATCTGGACGGTGGACCTGGAGCTGGACCGCGGCTTGACGCAGCACACGCGCGTGGTGACGGCGCACGCGGGCGGCGCGGTAGCGCTGGTGGCGCTGCGCACGCGCCCGCTGCTGCTGAGCGCGGGGGCGGACGGCGCGCTGCTCGTGCACCACACGCGGGAGCACGCGCTCCGGGCGAGGTGCTACTTCGACTCCCCCGTCACGTGCCTGCTGTACCCGCCATTTGATGTGAGTACACAATATTACACCTTAGGCCTCTTACAGACGAATAGCACGCGTTGACGGCACGCGTCGATGTCGCGTTCGTCTGTAAGAGCGCTTACTTTACTTCTTCTTCCTTTGATAATGACTCCTTGGTGCACCTTACTTTAACCGCTAACGTGTGCAGTATTCAACTATAACTTTCATTAATTGTGCCACGTTATACATATAACCATAATTTCCATGGGTGCCATTATATTATTACATTGCCACCTTTCTACAAGAAGGTGGCTGGACAGAAGTTACCATTCTACTGTGAGGTCATGATTTTATTTATCTCTACAGTACTTTATATATCTCATCGATTGTTTCACCGGAAAAAATAAGAGTTGTAGGCGGTAATTCACCGTTTGCAAGTTTTCATGTACCAAGACTTCATAATGCTCGATTTACACGGGTGACTAACGGGTCGATTTTAGTCGCGCGGCAAGTCACCAGTCGAATCGCCTGTCCAACCTGAATCGCCACCCCATTTACACATTCTACAAAAATCGCCTGTGACTAGTGCCGACAAACTATGTATTTGCAGCAAGCGATCGCTTGCGACTGAGCGTTTACACGGTCGATTTTAGTCACCACCCGCATGTGGCGTAGTCGAACTGCCATTTAGACGGTCGATTTTTGCCTTACGGCGTAAATCGTGCGGCTTTAGTCACCCGTGTAAATCCAGCATAATGGTCGATTTACACGGGTGACTAAAGCCGCACGATTTACGCCGCATGGTGAAAATCGACCCGTCTAAATAGCAATAGGCTACTTGACATATATTTAATTTCATTGAAAAAATGCATATTTCTAGTAGAACTTGGCCTAGGAAACTGTATTTCACCCTTATCGTGAAATAAAAGCTTATGATTGATAAATAAAGTCGATTTGAAAATATGATTTTATGAAAATAGGAATTGTACTGACGAAAACGCTTTTGCGGTACTTCCGATCTGGATGTGACGTCATCCCATTTGTAATTTAATATCTTTTATTTATCGCGCTCGTTATATGTAAGTTTATTTGTACATAAATAATATGAATAAGCCTAGAAAGATTTATAAAATGTATTTTCTTGAATAATTCAAATAAAACATCAGTTTTATATATTATCTCCATTCATTGTAGTTAGGAAATGAAATGGCCAAAACTTTTCTACAAAAGTGTTCAACATTAGAAATGATTTCTAAATTATTTTTTAATTTTTTAAGCACTGTTAGACTCGTACATTTAGCACATAAAACTTTTTTTCAATAAAGAAAGTATAAAATACAAAAAACATGACGTCACACTATGGCGGTACAATGGCGGACAGTGTTTTCGGCGCCATATAAAAGGCATATTTTTCGATCAACATTTTTATGGGTTTCTACTGTTTAAAATATTAAAATATTAGTTTTTTTAGTAAAAATGAATGATTAGGAACCGATTAGAATGAAGAAAAAAAATAGGTCAAGTAGCCTATTCGACTACGCCGCATGCGGCTAAAGCCGCAAGCCCCAAAGTCGTGCGGCCAATGGCCGCATGCGGCTGGTGACTAAAATCGACCGTGCAAACGCTCAGTCGCAAGCGATCGCTTGCTGCAAATTGATAGTTTGTCGGCACTAGTCACAGACGATTTTTGTAGAATGTGTAAATGGGGTGGCGATTCGACTTGGACAGGCGATTCGACTGGTGACTTGCCGGGTGACTAAAATCGACCCGTAAGTCACCCGTGTAAACTGTAAATCGACCATAACCGACCGTTTCTCATAAAAATGACCATTGGAAATATTAGAATTCAAATGATCCGTTATAAGAAAATCTCTAAGGTATAAGACAAGATTTGCCGCGACAAATGGTGTGAGCGATCGCCTCATAAATTATGTATCAACCGTTAAAAAGGGTCGATATTATATTTCCAGTTACTTTTGGGATCGAGTCACGTTTATGGAGTCTATACTTTATTGTTACTATGCCAGATATTGCTCCCTACTTTGTTGTAGCGAAAGTCGTTTATCGCGCAAAAACCATAGAGTTTTGTAGAATAAATATGCTGCGTCCTTTTTGGGGCTCTTAATATCTCCATACCCTTTGTTTGTAAATCAATTCAGCCATTTTTTTTTATTTCTAATTTACCTAGGCATGGATGTTTGTTTAGGTATAGGACTATCTGACAAGCACTCATATAATATTGTGTAAATAATGAATGATGGTAACACCCCTAGTTTTTGGGGGGTTAAAAATGGCAAAAAAGTTATGTGATACGTAAAACGTACCTTCATAACAACATGATTAGCATCAATAACGATGATCCGATGATCCCACCAGGTGGACCCAACATCTAGCATCATCCTTCTGGGCTTCGCGAACGGCGTGATGCGGACTCTACTCCTGAACCCCGATCAGCTGGAGGAGCGGGTGTCACTGGTGGACATCGTGGCTGACTCCACACTGTCGGTGCACAGCGAGGAGAAACCTGATGATGTCATTAGCCTCATATCGGTGAGAGTTTTTAACTGAGCTGAGCTAAGTTGCACAAGTGAAACATAATATTACTTGCACTTTTTCCACTATATTCATAAATTACAATTTAAACACTTTAAACTACGCTACAACTAGCGTTGAGCGAAGTCAGGCAAATGAAGAGATTCTATTGGTTCTCAAAAATATGTTCCTCGCAACGCAGATAGCATAGCTCATCGAGAGGCATCCTTCAAATAGCTGCAACGGAACGATTTTGCCCCGAATATCGAACACCAAAGCACGTGTCTAATTTTTACAAAATATTTTCGTGCCATCTCATCTATCCCTTATAGTAAGAACTGTGCTGATGAGAAAGTAGCTATTTTTATAGTGTTTCTTCATTATTGCGAGTATCCATTGATCGCTGAACAAGAGATTGCTACATGCTTTTCAACTCCTTGCGAGAATTCCCAGGTACTTTGTCCATTTCGGAGTTGGTACATAACGTTTTAATTGTTCAGTTCGTGAAGCCCCACTCGGCGGCGATCAGGCAGATCTCTGTCAACGAGCCGCGCTCGTTGCTTGTGACGAGCGGCGACGACGCCACCATATTCCTGTACTCCCTGCAGCAGGGAACACCCTTCACGCTGCACCCCCTGGGGTACATAGAGACACCGAGCAGTATACAGTTTATGACGTGGAAACCGGACGAGGTATATCTGAATGTTTTGGTCTCTTACCTCATTCCAAAAATTAAATTAGGTCAGTTCGTGCCTACTCTGTATAAAATGTGAAATTTCAATCGAATAGTTTTTATTGCAAAACTGACCTAACGATTTTATCATCCTCGGCTTGGATTTAGTAGGTCTATAATATTGGCAGTGTATGCAGGTTGTATGTTGTTCCATGTTTGCATGTGTGTGTTTATGTTTTGTTGAAGCTTCTGAGTCAATTGTGATAACTGATGATGGATAAGGTGTCAATATGTTCAACATAGCCTCCTCATTGTTCTTTGGTGACCTAACTACCTTATCCCAGGATCGTATCGTCCTGCTGTGTGGCGCGGCGGGTCTGGTGCTGGAGGCGGAGTTGCCGCGCGTCCCGCCCCGCGACTACGACATACTCACCACGTACAAGCTGGACTTCGTGGCCACCACGCAGACCGTGCTGAAGAAGCACTCGTAAGTAATAAGATTTAACATCTTCTTTTTGTTTCTTTTCAGAATGTTAAAGTTTATGATGCATTAAAATCAAACTATTAACCCATTAACCGCCGAGCTTAAAATCAATTGTCGTGCCTCTAGCGCCGGCACCATAAATTGAATAATTTATATCTACAATAAATAGTGATGTGAAATGCTTAATACTTATCTTTTTCGATGTCGATAATTTATTTCTTAATTTATAATTGATATAAAGTATAAACTGATATCTAGTATTTGAATCCATAATGTTGTATGTAAATATACAACGCTGGCAAAAACATTAGATAAAAACAGCTTGAATAGTGAAGTGACATAATTCCCGATATTTGTAAATAAATTTTTTGAAATAAGTATCTCAAATGGCTTTCATTTTATTTTGAAAAAAGTTGTCAAGTTCTTATCGGAAAACCCCTTATAACTACAGTCTGTCAAAAAATCGGTTGTCTGTAAAGTCGGTTTACTGACGATAGTTGAACATGACAACGTATGACGTTGTCACGTTCAACTATCCTTAACCCCTTAACCCTCACTTCCGAATCTCTATAAATAGAAACAAACTTTTTCGACTGTAACCTAAAGTTATTTCGATGTATTTCTTTCAAATGATTGTCTAAAAATATTTATAATGAGTAAAAAAAAACTATTCGCAATACAAAACGCTACTGTATATATTCGTGAAATCCAGTAAAATTTTCGAACAAAGCACAAGTCATACCTTGACACGTAGGAAATAGAGTACAATTTTGAATAGCCGAAATCGTTCTCGAACTACTTAAATAACCGTTACCAAGTAGTCGAGCTAAAAAAAGATAACGGTACGTCCGCACGCTCTAGACCGCGTAGAGTAACCAGGGGGGTCTCCCAAGGGTCCGTGATCGGGCCCCGTCTCTTTGCGCTGTTCTGTACAGATATTATTAGACAAATCCTGCACTGCAAATACCACATTTTTGCTGATGATATACAGCTATACATATCTTTCAAGCTGTGCAATATCATAGAGGCCCTAGAGAAACTCAACGCTGACCTCGCACGAATTAGTGAGTGGTGCAAAATAAACTCCCTAGTACTTAACCCTAAAAAAACTAAATACATGATACTAGGCACAAAACGCCTGGTTCAAAAGGTAGCTGTCACCCCACCTCTTATACGTATAGATAATACTATAATAGAACGAGTAACAGAAGCGCGTAACCTAGGAGTGCTCATGGATGAGGGACTGAGATTCGAGAAACGGTCATAAATGTTGTCAGTCGGTGCTTTTATCGGTTGAAGTTACTGTACAAAATAAGAAATTTCATACCGCAACCGTTGCGACGTACGCTCTGTGAATCTCTGGTGCTCTCAAACTTAAATTATGCAGACGTGGTGATAGGTCCTTGTTTGCTTGCACGATCAAAAAACCTTATTCAAAAGGTGCAAAATGCGTGCAGCAGATACTACTGCGACATTCCTCCCCGAACCCATGTTACACCCTACATTAACAGCCTACGGTGGCTCAAAATGGATGGTCGCAGACAGTTGCACCATAGTATAAGGAGGGGAAGTAAGTTATCTTCATACAAAGGCACCGCGCGCGGTTTGTATGTGTGCGCCATAGTATCAATGCGTCGCCGCACGCACACTTATTAAAATCTCGGACCGTTTTCGGACCATACCAGGCGGGGCTTACACTTTATGCTGCACGCCCGCGTCGTCGCGCCGCGCCGCGCCAAACGAATCAAAAATGTCCGATCATAATCGCAGGAGTAATAAATATTGCTGTGTGTTTGGGTGTTTTAATAGTAATGCAACAATTCCAGAATTGTCTTTGTTAAAATAACCAGTTGAACAGGAAAGCTTTACTACTCACTTATTCTGGCTTAATATAATTTTTACTTGTTGATCAGATACCTACTTACTTCTTTTTAGGGTTCCGTAGCCAAAATGGCAAAAAACGGAACCCTTATAGATTCGTCATGTCTGTCTGTCTGTCTGTCTGTCTGTCTGTCTGTCTGTCTGTCTGTCTGTCCGTCTGTATGTCACAGCCACTTTTCTCCGAAACTATAAGAGCTATATACTATTGAAACTTGGTAAGTAGATGTAGTCTGAGAACCGCATTAAGATTCTGATACAAAAATGGAAAAATTATCAAAAATTTTAGGGGTCCCCATAGGTACAACTGAAACAAAAAAAAAAAAAATTTCATCTGGCCTATGCATGTGGGGTATCTATGGATAGGTCTTTAAAAATCATATTGAGGTTTGTAGTATCATTTTTTTCTAACCTGAATAGTTTGCGAGAGAGACTCTTCCAAAGTGGCAAAATGTGTGCCCCCCCCCCCCCCCCCTCTAACTTCTAAAGTAGCCCCTACCTTAGAAGATAAGTCTAAAAAAAATATATGATGTACATTACTATAAAAACTACCAACGAAAATTGGTTTGAACGAGATTAGCCAGTAGTTTTTTATATTTCATTATATCAAAAATTAAATATCAAAATAAATCAAAAACCTTATTATTTCATAGAAACAATTCTTATTGCTGCTGCGGAACCCTTCATGGGTGAGTCCAACTCGCGCTTGGCCGGTTTTTTATTGTATTAGTTTTCTATCACACAAACTTTCCCACTAGAACATAGTATCCATATCCATACTAATATTATAAATGCGAAAGTATGTCTATCTGTCTGTCTGTTACCTCTTCACACTCAAACCGCTGAACCGATTTTGCTGAAATTTCGCATGGAGGTACTTTGAGTCCCGAAAAAGGACATAGGATAGTTTTTATTCCGGAAAATCCATACTAATATTATAAATGCGAAAGTGTGTTTGTCTGTCTGTCTGTCTGTCTGTCTGTCTGTCTGTATGTCTGTCTGTCTGTCTGTGTGTATGTATGTATGTCTGTCTGTCTGTCTGTCTGTCTGTTACCTCTTCACGCTCAAACCGTGAACCGATTTTGCTGAAATTTCGCATAGAGATACTTTGAGTCCCGAGAAAGGACATAGGATAGTTTTTATCCCAGAAAAATGTACGGTTCCCGCGCGATAAACGAATTATGGCGCAACGGAGTTGCGGGCGTCATCTAGTAAAATATAAGAGAATGTTTTAGGTAAGTACTTTTGATCAGTCAACTAATTTGTCGCTATTGCTTTGTTTACGCTTAGTAATGCCGATTTCTCTGTATTGTAGGTATATTATATTAACTAACTACTTACAGTCAATTACTTATTTTTAATTACGATTTAATACGACTAATTGCAAATCAGATATTTTATACACATAAAGCAAAGTTCGAATCATAACAACATATTTGTTTATAGTAGCTATAACCTATAAGAGACAGGCGTTAGTTTTTAATGTTGTTTTAAAAGGGTATATTTATAATTTTATTTAGACATCGGAGTATATGCACGATCCAAGTGCCGAAATATGTATGCAAATATGCCCGAAAATTGGCCGAAATATGGACAATCAAGAGTCACTTATTATTAATAAAAGTCGGAAGACCGCGACGTTGCCGCTGTTCATGTGGTTGCTAACGAAGCGGTCCGCGCTTGCCGCTCCCACATCACAACGCCGCCGCGCCGCCGCCGCCTAAAATTGCCAACCCTAAGACAGTAGGTAATAAAATCGCGGATTGGGCCGGAGTTACCCTACTTCCCCTCCTTTTACTATGGTTGCACTTTGCAACACTTCTATTTGGTGTCGTTAAATTGAAAACTCCGTCCTACCTCTACGACAAATTACAGTGGGCAAGCGATAAACAGCTGTCTATGACAACTAGGGGATCATCTTATCGAATAACTATAAACTACTCCACTCCACCGCACGTCCACTTTCAGAGGCAGCTTCAGATACTTGGCCAGTAGGATCTGGAACAACCTTCTACCGCCGGAGTTACGTGCTCTGAAATCAAAAAAATATTTTAAAATAAAATTTAAATCTTTTCTGCTACAACAACAATTAAATCTTCCTAGTATTAATAATTAATAGTGAGTAATAATTCTTATAATAATTAATAGTAATAATAGATAAGTACATATATTTTATTTTTATATAAGTAGATATGACATCCCATTTTATAACAATAATTTATTTAATAATAATTCTATGCACTATGATAACCAGTTTATTATTATTGACCATGGAAAAATAAAATATTGTATACATAATATAGCTACATAATACATATATCATTACATCATTGCATCAATAACTAAATATAAACTCTTACCGTACGGGTTGTAAGCCGACGCATAGCGGTTTGCAGGAAGTTTGCGGATGCCCTTTGGGCCAGCTGCACAGATGTCCAACCTTTGAGCCATAATATATCACATATCTAAAAAGAAAAAAAAAAGACATAAGTCAAGACATGTTATTCATTTATAATCATTAATCTGATGTTTGTAATCGAAATATTCGCAGAACCTATAATATTATGTTTATTTACTTACCATTTTATGTATCTTGCTTCATTACTACCGTTATAAGCTATAACCACACATAATATTAATATTCTTTAGCTCAGCTGTTATAAATTATAATAATTATTGCTGTGAACAGGTGGCGCACGGCCGCCGCCTGCTCTCTGCGCGCGCGTCTGCCGAGTGCCGGGAATTGGGAATCGGGATGGAACGGGCGTTAGGGGAGTGTGAGGAGTACGGGGATCCGGGTGGCGCGATCATTGTTCACAGATACACCATCATGGGCGCCGGCAGGGGGGTGCCAGGGGGTGCACTTGCACCCCTTGGGAATCTCGGGATCAACAGGAATTATTGAAATAAAAAGCATTTTGTAGCCCTATTACCATGCCGTACAAGGATAGTTCGTAATGTTTCGGCACTAAAATATGTATTCTGTTGACGTAAATAGGCAGCCACTGTTGTTGGTAAAAATTAAAAAGAAAAGTAAGAAAACTAGAATCTGCACCCCTTGGAAATAATTTCTGCCGGCGCCCATGTACACCATCACATTTTAATATATCTATGTATTATATGTATATATTATTTAGTATCCCAAGCACAATATTTAATAATATACATTTTTATTATTAATTGTGACGTAAACGCGTACATATTTGCGTTACAATTAGACTTATTTATTGCTGCGAGTTTGGCTGTCCATCCAACGACAATAACAGCAGGAGCCACAGAACACCAGGCGCTGTAGTGCTAGCTACAGAGTTACGCCCTAGTGGTGTCCTTTTTGGCACATAAGGCATTGCACTACCTATACCATTCGATCCCATGTATTGATACAACTGTAGTACATGTACTTACTGCTTTATTTCAAGTTCTATTTATTGTTGTTTCTCATTGTATGTGTCCGGTTATATTCGTGTTGTATTATTATGTTTTAATGTTTGTAATTTGTATAAATTCTAATTGTTGATGTTGTAGTGTAAGGTCCTATTTAGTCAAATAAACTTTTATTTATTTATTTATTTAAATAATACTAATAGCTCACAGATTGTTTATTTATTTTTCATTCAGAGTGTGGTCAAAGCTCATAACTAACCAAACTTCTTCATACAAAAGTATTCTCTAAGTCATCGAAATACGTCATATAATCGAAACAAAGAGCGCGGCCCAGGTGGGCCTTAGTCTTACGGTTATTGAGAGACAACGTGCCTCTTTGTCGCTCGTTCCGCGCTCTCGCTTGCACTTCAAGCCTTAAATGGAACGCCTCAGAGCGGGGTAACGCCGCATAAACTGTCATGTTTTTCGTGCGCGCACCCCATATCGAATTATAAGACGTTATCACGTCAAAAAGTCATGAAATTAAAAAGTGGCAACATCGTAGTGTCATCCCTTTTTTCTTAGATTGATTTGAAAGGGATGACACTACGATGTTGCCACTTTTTAATTTCATGACTTTTTTGACAGACTGTACACAATTTTCAACAGATCACATACAAATAAATAATCACATAAGTACTACTTTTTATTATTATAAAATCAGAAAAATAATCACTGATACAACTTCTTATTATCATAAAATCAGTTAGATAAACACAGATACAACTTCTTATTAATTATTATTATAAGGTCAGTCAAATAATCACAGATACAACTTATACGGATACGGATACGTATTAATTCTTCAGCAGTAGTCATGTTGAATCACTGTTGTGGATATTCTAAAATATTACTTTAAAATATCCACGGTATAAATAAATGGTTTATTTTATAAAATAAAATGGTTTATTATGTAAGGAAAAATACAGAAAAAATTATAACATTAAAAGACAATATGTTAGAGTTTAGACATAATAATATGTCATAGAGAAAAACAATAATTCAAAAAACATAATAAAACTCTTTATAAAATCCACTGCAATCACATATTTTATCGATAGCATCATCATAAGCACCACACTAGTGGAAAATTCTAGAAGGCGGCACTCGCTTATGACGTCAGAAGCGGTCGTCTTTTTCCGATCGTGGCACAGGGTGTGCTGACAACATTCGTTTCTAAACATGCAGGCTAGGGATGGGAATCGTCAATTCAATCACTGACATTTTTATACTATATTTATTATAAATTAAGTAAAACAAACACGTTTATTTGTGCAGTAACCATTGCTTTATTTGTTTTATAATAAATTAGTTAGTATAAGCAGAAACGTTTTAATTTATGTGGATTTTTGTATCAGTAAATCACAGCTTATGTCCCGTCCCTGCTGTCGGAATTTTCCGACTCGGGCATTGGACATCAATACACTTTTCTAAGAATATTTTCGGTAATTCATTTAACTTTAGACATTATTTTTAGGTCTTCTAATTAAGAAACTAAAGTGTAATCAATTGTAAATTATTACTTCATTATCTATTTACCAAGTATAAACATTATTTTAATATAATACAGTGCTATCAAACAAAAAAGGCAGATTAACCGAGAAGTGGTACTGGTCGTAAATATCCGACCTTGGCGAAATGGGCACGAAAATATTTGTCGGATTATTCCGACCTTGGCGGTTAAAAGGTTAAGGAATAATGGAGGAGGGTACTACCAAAGGTTGACCTTAGTCGATTTTTAAGTCTTGTTGACATCTGACAAGAGCCATTAAATTTTATATAATATATAGATAGTGGGGCTACTCCAGCTTGCCACTCTTTCACATATGCCTAAACTTACTTGTGGTGTCTTTTTAGCCTGTTAGAAATAAGATCCGTTGTATCTCTCACAAAGCAGACTAAAGCATAAAGCATATTTTACAATATTACTAATCCATGGTTGTCAGTATCCGCAACCGGCCAGTCCCGACGGAGGAGGATCTGGCGAGCCTGGACGAGGAGGCGCTGAAGGCGCGCGAGGAGGCTGATGATGATGACGAGGAGTGGATCGGCGAGATACAACTCGGTCAGTCACTGCTCACTGTCGGTTTGTTTGCCACAGAAATACACTGTAATTGTTATTCTCCAGACCAGAAAATGAGCTTCTAAGGCTAAACCTGCATTTTCTCCCCACAATGCTATTATTCTATATACCTAATCCGCGTACGACAGATTGAGTACCTAGTGGGTTGCTGAGGGCGAAGTCGTGTTTGACTTTGAAAAGTATCCCGCATTTCACTTCACAACAGTTTTAACAAATATTAGAGGCTTATGGTATCTTGGCCTCCTTGATAATAAGCCTAATGTTTGTACTTAATATAATAATAATATTTAGTGGAGGAGGATGGCCCAGCGGGGGAAGTGACATGGGCGCAGTACTGCGGCTCGGGTGCGGCCGGGCACTGCGGGTCGGCGGGCGACGTGTGGGTGGCGCAGCGCGGTGCGGGCGCGCTGCTGCTGCTGCGGCCCGGCGCGCCGCGCGTACACAAGTACGCCCCTCTGCCTGGTGCCTGGACGGATACGGTCACTGTGGCGAGATTTGTGTAAGTTTGAAGATTTATACGGTTAATCTTAATAGTCGTGTGCGTACAAGAACGCAACGCGAAAAAACGAGGAATACGGCTTTTGCTGAACCAAAGATTTCCTTTGACAGGATTGATTCTTATATCCCTAAGATGGGTTTACGATGTGGAGCCACCTGAATATCTCATGCTGGTGGGGGAGGGGGGGGTTTATAGCTTTAACAAGGTATGAGGTCAAAAACTGCGTGGGATTTAGGTATATAGTCGAGTTTGGTATCATTTTCGATTGAATCGAATGTTTAAATGCCAATTTTGGAATAATATTTGGATAAAAGATAGTAAAAAAATAATTTAAAAAATCAGAATATATGATTTTCAACCAACGAAAACGCTGTTGACAGGGCTTAATTAATATAAGGAGGCTGATAGCCGCATTATTCTGCATGCCAAAGACATGGTAATGAATGGAGCAATAAACATATTAATAATACTAGACGTTCCGCGCGGCTTCGTCCGCGTAAATCTGAAGTTTCACGGAAACCGTATATTTTTCACAAAATAATAACCCATGTCTCACGTAGTCTACTATATATTCGCGTCAAATAACATAAAAATTGCTCCAGTAGTCTGTGAGATATTAGCCCTTTCAAATGATTTTCCCCGTTTTTTACATTTTCCTCTGTGTCTTTGCTGTTATTGGTCTTAAGCGTGATAAAATATAGCTTATAGCCTACCTCGATAAATAGGCTATCAAACACTGAAAGATTTTTTCAAATCGGATGAGTAGCTCCTGAGATTAACGCGTTCAACAAACAAACTCTTCAGCTTTATAATATCACTGGTCGTTCCGCGCTGTTTCGCCCGCGTAAATTAGATATTTCACAGACAAATTTGTCCACAATAAATAGGCTATGATTCTTAACGTTTCTACTTTTTATCTGTACCAAATTACTCCAGTAGTTCGTGAAATAAGCCCTTTCAAATAATTTCCTCCGCTTTTTCCACATTTTCCTTTATTTCTTCGCTTATATTAGTCTTAGCGTAATAAAATATAGCCTATAGCCTTCCTTGATAAATAGGCTATCTAACACTGAAAGAATTTTTCAAATCGGACGAGTAATTACTGACTCATACTAAGATTAGCGCGTTTAAATAATGCTTCTTCTTCTTCTTCTTTTTACGTTGTTTAACATCTTTATCGTGCAAATATGAGTCCTAAAATGAATTAAGCATTCACAAGTCATCCGAATATGGTACCGAACTTGGAATATTACCATAATTAATGCCTCTATACAGATTGAGACTCTATTTTCCTCCAGAGCAGAAGCTGCTAAAATTAAAAAAAAATTACATCAAAATTCGCGGTGGCTCCACATCTTAAATCCATCCTTGGGCCATAAGAACCAATCCCACCAAAGGAAATCTTTGGTTCAGCAATAGCCGTATAATTTACCGTACACACGCAACTGTAAGTCGTTATGGGCTTTGTTTAGAAGAATGCAGGAATGCCTTTCTTAAGGAATATCTTTCCTAAGGAACTTCTTAGTAGTTATGAAACAATTTTTTTGGAATCATTCAGAATTTGCAGCTACAACTTGATCGCCGTTCAACGTGATAAATCATCCATACTCAACATATTCATGAATTGCAAACTGTTTAATTATTCGTTGTACTGTCGACAACGGTAGGTATATTCATAAAATTAAGGCTTTGTCCACATTTGTGTCGTGTTCGCTATAGGTGTGGACGCAAAATGATCGCGATCATGATACACTTCGCATCATGACACACCCCGATCGCTATAAACCGCGTATTTGATACGTTTCGTATAAAAATCGATAAACGATACGCTATGGTCAAAGTAGGCGTCCACACTTAGAATACGCATACTTGATACGATACGCCTGATACGGATACAACTACTTGATACAAATGTTGACCCTAAAACTTCAAGATTCAATAAAATAGCGTATTCTATATACAAGTCTTCAAAATCACGTATTTCAAGGCGCAGACTTGTTTCATAAAATAAGGTGGGAAACGAGCAAACGGTTCACCTCGTGGAAAGCAACTACCGTCGCCCATGATGGACACTTGCAACATTACTAGAGCTGTATGTGTGTGGCCGGCCTTTAGATAATATACTATAGACAAATATACCTACAATTAGTTGTACATAGCTGCGACGGTCGCTACATAGTGTTGGGCACGGACAACGGGTACATCCGCGCGGTGCGGCTGCCCACCGCTGAAGAGGACGCGCCCGACCTGCACCGCGCTAAGTGGGACGACGCGCAGATTAAACTCAACAAGATGCTCAAGGGCAGGAGATTGGCTAAAGAGGAGGTACCCTGCTAGTATATGATTATCCATACTAATACTATGCGAAAGTGTGTTTGTCTGTCAATCTGTCCATCTGTTACCTATTCACGCCCAAGCCGCTGAACCGATTTTGATAAAGTGTTATATGGACATCCATACTTGCAGTTCCTCCAAGGACATAGGATACTTTTTATCTCAGAAAAATACGCTTCCCACGCAATAAGCGAATATTGACGCAACGGAGTTGTGGGTCTCATCTAGTGCTACATGCTCAATAAGTCTTTTGACATAGATAAGCCACGTATCCACTAGGTAACATTTGGCGCGCGACACGAGACGCTCAACATGTTCGGCAACGCTGCACAACAGCACGCGTGACGCGACGTTGCCAGCTGGCGCGCAACATAACGCGCGGCTTGTTGTTTGTTTATCACGCACACGGAGATCACTGAATACATTTTCTTTATTTTGGAGATATTTTCTAACCTACCAACGTGGTTTTTTTCTTTTACATGTATTTTTCGATAAAATTATAACCCCTGCCGCTGAAATCAGCGCAAATTCCTCTGGCGACATGTTGTCGGCGACTAACGTAAAGTATAGGATGCGTAGACAGACAACGTTGTTCAACAAAAGTTCCGCGCTGACTTTCAACATGTTGCGCAACTTCTTGTGCAACATGTTGCGCGTCAATTGTTGCCTAATAGAAACGTGGCTATAGCATGACAGTAATGTATCCCAAAGTCATGTGTCATCATATGTGTCATCATTTTATTTTCGTACTTTGTCGTCGTAAATCGTGACAAGGCCTGGGAACTTGGCCTAATAAATAACTCTAATAACGCATATCTTTGTATCAAGACCTACAAATTAATTCAGACTTTAAATTGATGATTATTGATTATCATCATCGCAACATCGCAATGAACTAAGCTAATGAACGTACTTAAGTGTTCTTGTGATAAGGTTCTCACAGACTTCTCTCTTCTAGAGTCAGCCGATGCCGTGCATGGAGCTATCGGACTGGTACTACCTGCCCATGCACGACCGATACACCGGCGCCCTCACCGCGATAGAGTTCAGCCCCGATGCGAAGTTAGTTTGGCCAAGACTGGTATTCCCTTTGTTTTAAAAGTGGTATAGTAAACCGTAATGGGGTGACTCAGAACAACAATTCTGAACTTTTGGAAATTCGCGAAAAAAAAATTTTGCTTTTCCATAGTAAAAAAGTCACGTGACTAACAAAGTTTCTATTGAAATTCAATATCTTTTTCGCGAATTTCCAAAAGTTGTAGAACAAAAGTTGTTCAGAATGACCGTGACCCCCTGAGTCAACCCGTTTCGGTTAACTATACCACTTATAAAACACTCCGTATATTAAACGAAAGGACACACTTTTCGCAAGACTAATTCGAGCACTCGAGTTTCGAATTGTTTTTGTGTTTTCTTATTTAACAGGATAATTGATTTTAAGTTCAGTATTTAAAGGGTTTTAGGAGATAATAGGGTTTAAAAGCCAGTGCTTATAACTCTTCTGTCGCTGACTGTACCTGACATGATTGTTGCAGGCAGCTGTACACGAGCGGCGCGGACGGCAACATCTTCTCGTTCGACGTCAACTTCCCCGAGCCGCTGCTGCCCAGGTCCGCCGCCCGATATGTCCCGATACCTGCGGTAAGAACACTTATTTTTAATTGATTTTATTTTAATAAAGTTTATACTACTAAATAATACATGATCGCTACGCAAGTTATAGCACACTAGAGATCAACTACGATAACATGGCGCGCCCCTCCAAATAACTGTTTCAATGTGTGTAGTCATATCCTAATGAAAGAGTTTGTATGTAGTAAGTATTCAACCAATCACAGTACACGTAATATTTCAGTTAATGTCACTTATTACCAAGATTTGTTGGTCAACTAATCATGACCAGCCTACCGCGCAAGACAACGCACTTCATACGTTTTGAATTTTGGAAGGGCGCGCCATGTTATCGTAGTTGATCTCTACGTCATGATCGCTACGAGAATTGTAGCACACTATCCTATTGCTACGAAAGTTGTAGCACACTTGACCATAGACTTATAATCTAATATATAAAATTCTCGTGTCACGGTGTGCGTAATTGAACTCCTCTGAAACGGCTCGACCGATTTTCGTGAATCTTAGCGAGCATATCGGCTAGGGTTGAGAATCTTACAACATCTACTTTTTATATTGATAAGTGCATTTGTTGAATAAATAATAGTAAATTATTACAACCTGAGACTGACGGCGACCATTGTTTGTGCGACGGGATAACGATCGACGTTGCCATGGCGACATACTTATTTAGTCAATTCAATAAAATAATATGGGCGAAATACTTTATATTATGGCAAAGCAACGTTTGCCGGGACAGCTAGTATAATATACTGTCGTATAGACCACCTGACAACCCGAAAATGCGTGTGCTAGTGATGTATATTTTACTATCGATAGTATTGTCCGATCGAGTTATTTTACCTGCGTTTCTATGAGAAATAAATAATATGCAATTTTGATAGATTTTGTAATTCAAATTAGGTATCATATATTTTATTTGGCAGAAAAAAGGTGTCGACGATTGAAAAGTAGATATACATTTTCGTTTAGGGTGATTTTTCAATCGTCGGATATGTTATAGCATGAGGTTCTTATAAGGGTAAATAATATACACATTTTAAAGTTACTTATTATTCAGGTAAAAACTATCTGACAAATCAGCCCTTACATTAATAGAAATGCAAATATAAAGTTAAAAGTAAACGACAAACATAGTATATTATTTATTCTTAAATTAAATACATGTCATAATACGCTTACACCCCCATTACATTTTTAGATTAGTTTTATGTTCTTATTAAATGCCGATAGGCACCCGATAGGCATATCGATAAATTTGATTCAAGCCCTAGCGTATATGTAAACAATTTTGATGAAAAATTTTTCTTCAAAAATTGTGTAATTTAAGAACAATAGTACATGTTAGTTATGCAAAATATGAAAGTAAAGGGGAGGATCAACAATATTTTATTTGAAATAGAGAACTAAAGACAGAATATAGCGAAAATAAACACATCGTAGCAATTAGGACATGAAGATTAGTTACCTATGAAATGCATATTTTTCAGGATTACTCCTATAATTTACACTGCAATCATTTACAGAACAAGTTACCATTGTTATTTGTAACAGTATTTGTCGAAAATAATAAAGGATTTAAACAATAAATTGCAAATACCGAAAGGGCATAAAAACGGGTGACGACTTGTGGCCGACCTATCAAATGAAAGTGGTTAAAGTTTTCATTAGACAGCGTCTCTCTTTTCATCTTGTTATAATTCCATAAAGGATTTCCTTCTCTCTCGCACTCTTTGTTGGTCTTTAGCATCATACGTTTATGCACTTGACACTACGTCATCGCTACAAAAGCTGTAGCACACTACAACATCGCTACGAAAGTTGTAGCAGACTACGTTATCGCTACGAACAGCACACTACAACATCGCTACGAAAGTTGTAGCAGACTACGTTATCGCTACGAACAGCACACTACATCATCGCTACGAAAGTTGTAGCAGACTACGTTATCGCTACGAACAGCACACTACAACATCGCTACGAAAGTTGTAGCAGACTACGTTATCGCTACGAACAGCACACTACAACATCGCTATGAAAGTTGTAGCAGACTACGTTATCGCTACGAACAGCACACTACATCATCGCTACGAAAGTTGTAGCAGACTACGTTATCGCTACGAACAGCACACTACAACATCGCTACGAAAGTTGTAGCAGACTACGTTATCGCTACGAACAGCACACTACATCATCGCTACGAAAGTTGTAGCAGACTACGTTATCGCTACGAACAGCACACTACAACATCGCTACGAAAGTTGTAGCAGACTACGTTATCGCTACGAACAGCACACTACAACATCGCTACGAAAGTTGTAGCAGACTAACGTTATCGCTACGAACAGCACACTACATCATCGCTACGAAAGTTGTAGCAGACTACGTTATCGCTACGAACAGCACACTACAACATCGCTACGAAACTTGTAGCAGACTACGTTATCGCTACGAACAGCACACTACAACATCGCTACGAAAGTTGTAGCAGACTACGTTATCGCTACGAACAGCACACTACATCATCGCTACGAAAGTTGTAGCAGACTACGTTATCGCTACGAACAGCACACTACAACATCGCTACGAAAGTTGTAGCAGACTACGTTATCGCTACGAACAGCACACTACATCATCGCTACGAAAGTTGTAGCAGACTGCGTTATCGCTACGAACAGCACACTACATCATCGCTACGAAAGTTGTAGCAGACTACGTTATCGCTACGAACAGCACACTACAACATCGCTACGAAACTTGTAGCACACTACGTATAGATCGGTTAACTAAAGCTGGCACGTTCACAGTGCTCACACTTATGCAATTTCACATACAGTATGTTTAAAAATATAACATGTTTGCATCATGATAAGAATTATCGTATAATCTGCGTACGATAATAATATGCTATCGTACATCGTACGTAAGCACAAAATTATCGTACGGTTTCGAACGCTGGCCGCGCGCCGATCACACGTTACCGACTTGTAACATCACGCTGTATTTATGAACAGTAGCTTAAGAAAAACAATAACTGTCCCCTTCACGCTCATAAGATAGACGGCGTGCGAGAGAGACGGGCAGACTTTTATAATGCGTATGCAGTACGACGTCACGCCACGCGCTTATTCACAGACACTACACAAGCGCAATGTTTAAATGTGTTGATCGTGCCAGCTCTTGTTAACTGACCTGTACATCATGATCGCTACGAGAATTGTAGCATACTACATTATCGCTATTCGCTAGAAAATTGTAGCACACTACGTTATCGCTACGAAAGTTGTAGCACCCTAGTATGTAAGTTTTATAATTATTGTTTTTCAATCCTTAGGCCCAATTCCACCAACGTCTGTTAATGTTAACAGCTTGTTAAAATGTCATGTCTTCTCTTTCATTCATATGAAAAATTAAAGAGGAAACATGATACTAATTCTAGCATTAACTTTAAGAGTTGTTGATGGAATTGGACCTAAATCTGTCAAACCACTGTGTCAGGAGATTAAGCGGATTACTGAGCCGAGTAGCGCGGAGCAGCTGTTGTCACACGAGCAGCTAAAGCGGCAACAGGAGCGCGACAAGCTGTTGGCCGCCGCCGCCGCACACACGCGCCGCCTGCGACAGCGGCTGGCCGAGCTCGCCGCCGCATACTCCGATATCGTCAGAGCGTGAGTAATCTAAACTAATAAAATAAAGAGTTTTTTTTTTTTATTATAGGAGGCAATCTCTGCAACTACTGGTTCGATTGCAAAAAAATTAATACCGCTCGAAAGTTGATGTGTTCCTGAGTAACAAATAGGCTAGAACTCGACAAGGGTTTAGATGAACGTTGAGAACAAAGGAATTAACCCCGCTTTCATACAAAATAGCCATTTCTGTCATGTTTTTGACAGTTCTCCTTTACCGGCAGCGCCCCCGCCCACGTTCATTTAAAGCGTTGTCGCTTTATATATTTTATGTATATTTTTTTTCCTTAATTATGTCGTAGCAACAAGACGCTGCCGTGGTCGCAGCAGGTGGACGTGGTGCTGGACGCGCGACCGCTGGCGGCGCTGGACGATGAGCTCACTGCAGCAGCAGACCTCACGCGCCGCCGCCTGGCGCACCCGCTCGCGGCGGCCGAGCTGCGCCTGCGCAAGATGCACACTCGCAACATCATGCAGCTTGACGTGTTCCCCTTTACGCTGACCGCCATCAGGTAATAGTCCTAATTGTAATTAATATGACGTAGAAACTAGCAACCAAACAAGATAATAGGACGTCGAATTACACAAATTAAACAGTAGAACATAAACGTGTCTCGTGAAACGTAATTTAATATTTATAATATTATGTATATTTTATATAGCCAAACCCAGATTAATTATGTTAATTAATTATCATCATTCAAAACTTTTCTGTAGTTATAAACCAAAAATCTTAAAAGCTTAGTTAGCACATCTATTTGTGATATTTTTTTATCACGCTTTGAATATTTTGTACTGAATCTCACTCCACACCCACAGTTCCATATTTCGCAACTGTGGAGCCAGATTAAGTACAAAATATTCAAGCATTAAATGACTCTTGTCTGATTATGATGATAATGAATGATTTTGATTTTTCTGGCACATGAATTTCAGTGAGCCATCAGTGGTGATACGTCCGCTGCGTCAGAAGAATCTCTCGCAGCGTTTCTACGACCAGCTGCGGGAGGTCCACCAAATGATGGCTGAAGCTGAAATGCAGGGAAGGTGAGACAAATATTATATTTAAACTTTATTACTATTTCTCTATCATGTCAAAGGCCATTTTATGTTTGAGAATAGTCCATCTGGAACAGTGTAATCTTTTATGCCGCTTTTAGAGTATATTTCACAGTTGTACACTTCTTCTTTCACAGTTGTTTGTTAATTTCATGCTAACATTAGGAAGTTACTCGAGTCGGTAGCACAGGTGGAACCGTAAGTATTAGTGTGATGAACCTGATCTATATTCTCTAAAGTTATCATCATTACCTTATTTACGTCATAGCAGATGATCTATTTCTTATCGAAAACACAAAACTTTATAAAACAAAACTCAAAAAATGGTCTCAGCACAATTTCGTAACGCACATTTTAATAATAATTATCCGATAATGTGCCGGATAGGCTATCCATCACTTAGCTTAACAGATAGAGTATGGAGAATCTGTCAAAAAAGTTGAGAATAGCCTATACGTCACTTTATCAGAAAGTGGTAAAACAGGCCCTAAAGCTATCGCGCACAATATTCCAGACGTCCGGAGACGGCGGTGCGGCGCACGGTGGGCCGCAAGAGCACATGGGGCCCACCCAAGGTGGCGTCGTTCCTGCTGGGCCTGCCCCCGCGCCCGCCGCACCCGCTCAAGAAGGCGCTCCGACACTACCACCAGCGGCTCAACAGGCACCACCACCAGTTCGTCGAGGTATACGATGAAGATTATTTGGGGAATAGTGTGTTGGAGACAGTGGAGTTTTAGGTTTTTTGAAAGATGAGCTGCTGTTGAGCGGGCAGCTGGCGCCTGAGCGATCACGGTCACACTCTGCTTAAAGAACAGAGCCACGACTTACGAGACGGTGATTGTTATTGATAGTTAATGAACAATTATTGTCACCTTCAGTTTTACTGCGTGCTTCTAAAGTTGTGCTATAAATTGATTCTTCAAAACTCGTGAAAATTGTAATATACATAATTTAATATGTATACAGTGGCAGGAGCACCTACTCCGCAAGCCGGACCCGCTGGCGCTGCCGGCGGGCGCGGCGCAGGCGCTGCGCGACGCCGAGCTCAGCGTCGGCAACCGCGTGCTCAAGACGCAGCCCGAGTACGTCGCGCCGCCCGACCACGACACGCAGCTGCGCCTGTGTCGTACGCGGCAGGAGGTAGGCACGGTCTTGTACAACTGTACACGTACACAGGCACGGTCTTGTAGACTTGTACACAAAAAGCCGTAATTTTTCAGTAAATTCTGGCAAAATATTTAGTAAATGTTATATATTGCTACACAGAGCGGCGACAATGTATTGAAAATGCTAGTCAAATCGCTTGTCACACCAGAAGAGGGAAGTAACTGTAGTGTATGATTAGTCATAGTCGAAATACAATTCATGTTGCTTAGTTAACATGAATTGTATTTCGAGCAATGGTAATTTTGTCGCAATAAAAATATTCATGGTGGATGTTAAAGGTGAGGCACATTTATCAGCACGCACGCGCTGAGCACGCTGTATTTTGTGTACGGCCGCACAGTGTTTTAGAAATTGTAACACCTATCCGTTACAGTACCGGGTTAATAAAATTACAATTAGATAACAATGTAGTATATTTAACAAAAAAAAAAAAACTAAAGGTGCCCGGTGGCGGTAGGTGAGACAACAAAATTTATATGTCGTGGTAAGGCCTACTTGATCGTCACTTATGGATCGTAGGGCTACTCTCCTGGTCTGATGTAATCTGGGACGCTGGAGGTACTGTGCTTCCTCTCAGCCGCAGCGTTGAATTGAAGATGGTCACAGGAAGGAGCGAGCGACGCAGTCAAATCAATTCGGAGCAGTGATATTCGGGGCAGTGATATTCGGAGCAGTGCTATTCGGAGCAGTGATCCCCTAATCCGGGGATTTCTCCAATTAAATTATCTGAATGAGACAGTTAATGTAGCTAAAACGCGTACATTGAATAAAATAATTTATTTAAGAAGAATAAGCATTGGCCGTTGATCTCCAATCGTTTTTCATTTCATCACGGAAAACTCGAGAGCCAATATTTTCAAATAAAAATCAAATAAAATTCTTATTTTCAATTTTTTTTTTTTTTTAACAGAACAGAAATTGACAAAGACAAACCGAACGTTAGTTCTTCCTTACAACTAAACATGTACCTTTTTCGAATAAAATATTATCAATTATTAAGAATGTAAATATTAGTATAATAAGGCAAAAATAAGTATAAAATATATTAATAAGAAATGGAATAACGTTCCGTTACAAAATTCCCAAAATCGGACATGACTAAGTTAATGCAATTTCAAAATTAATTTTCTTAAAAACCAAGTAAAATGCGCACACGGACTACTACTCTTGCATTTGAAATATAAGACGCTATCGACTATTGCATTAACTTAGTCATGTCCGATTTTGGGCGTTTCTAAAACACTGTGGGCCGGCCGTTCGGTCCGGTCGACACGTACGTGCGGCGCATACGACGCTGGCAACTAATGTGCGATCAGCTTAAACCTAATCCTCGTTTCAAACTCCAAATACGCTGAACTAATTTCCACACCCTCAGATCTACGAGACGAAGCACGAGTTCAACGAGAAAGTCGTTCGTCTCCGGGAGCGGAAGGTGTCGCTGGTGGGGCGGGTCCGCGACATCCGCGCGCGCCTCGCCGAGATACACGCGGAGCTGCCCCCGGGTGCCGCGCGGGAGATGCCACAGGTGCCGACCATTGATGAGGAGTTGGAATTCCCGGAGAACAATTTGGAGGTATAGAGCAATTGTCGCACAATCAGAAATGCGCATCGCACTTCTATTCCCTAATTTAATATTTTTATTTTTAAGCTATTGCATCGCTTTTATCACAGGATATGAGCGCGGCGACCGAAACGTTACTCGGTTCGTTACGAAAATAAACATAACTCTCATCTAGCGTCGTTTGAGTTCGGCAGACTTCAGCACGGCGGTGTCTGTGTGACTAGCTGCTAACTGCAATATATTTTTTTATCAAATAAGGGGGCAAACGAGCAAACGGGTCACCTGATGGTAAGCAACTACCGTCGCCCATGGACACTCGCAACATCAGAAGAGCTGCAGGTGCGTTGCCGGCCTTTTAAGAGGGAATACGTTCTTTTCTTGAAGGTTTGCAGGTCGTATAGGTCCGGAAATACTGCTGGTGACAGTTCGTTCCAGAGTTTTACAGTGCGCGGTAGAAAGTTACGCGAAAAACGCACTGTGGAAGACTGCCACTCATCAAGGTGATGAGGATGGTATGTTTTTCGCGTGGGACGATGGCGAAAAGTTGCAGGTGGTATGATTCCGAACAATTCCTCAGAGCACTCCTCAGAGCTTTACCGTGGACATTTTTTTCAGCTCATCAATCCTCAAGCGGCACCCGGCTGCCGCGTAATGAAAATCTATTGTGTCTGCGAATCCCACGATCGAGCTATTAATGTCTAATGACTATAATTCTATAGTCTATACTGTTACTTAATAAAGTTAATTTTCATTTTGCTTATGAAATGTCCGATTGTAAAGTATACGAGTAATACAATTTTGCATGACAGGTGAAGCCAGAAGTACCAGTAGTCCAGGCTACCGCCAAGGCCGGCGTGAAGAAGGCGTCGGACCGCAAGTCGTCGGGGCTGTTCCCGCAGCCACGCACACCACAACCCAGGGTGCCCAAGTTTGTGCCCATCACAGGTGAGTACACTACAGGGCGATGAAAAAATAATGACGATTGAACAAAAAAATTAAGTTACATATAATTTTAGATTATATAGTTAGGCACCATATAAAATTTAGGACCATATAAAATATATTGTTTTCACATGATATTAATTAATTGAAGTCAGCAAATTTCTTTGCCAAAATTCGTTTTGTAAGAAGTGCATAATATTGTTATTTTAAGAAGTCACAGCAGGTAAACCATCCGAATTCCTGCCAGCACAATTTCTGATTTATAAAAAAATAATGTTTCAGAATCCAAACCGATCACTGCTTCGTGGGAGTTTCTTAAGCCGAGCCCCGGTGAAGAGTTTTCCGCTATCGAAATAGAAATACGCGAGAGACGTTTGAAACGGTACATAACTTCCACTTTAGTACTTTGATCCATACTGGATCAAAGTACTTATAAATTATTTCATTTTTCATGTTATCTCTCTCTCTTTGTTAGTTTGGGACTAGCGCGCCTAACGCCTTAAAGATGATGATAATCAAGGAGCTAAAATAGTTAAAAATAACGAGCGACTATCGCAATTTCAAAGTATTAATTTGATTTTTAATGTTGTTCTGATTAGTCACCTGTTCGAACAAGATGTTCTGCTGGCGGAGGCTCAGCAGTTAGTACAGCAGTTTGACTCCCAGCTGAGGGTGCTGCAACGGGAGCGTATACGTGTACAGGTATCAATTTACCATCCTTAATAGAACCCTAAAAAAACAGTAGTTGTGGTAACATTTTTTGGTTAATGTTTCTAAATCAAAGTATCGGTAGATTCCATGAAGTAATTAATATGTAATACGTATTTTAATTTTTTATTTCATTAATTAGTAACATTCAAACTTGAAATTAATTCAATACGGAGGCTGGTTCTTCTTGAATTTGAAGATTTCAAATAGAGATTTGAATAACGATCTTCAAATGTACGGATAGAGTTATACGATGCCGCTGTAATTTCAATACTTATTGGTCATTAGAAAAATGTATAAAGAAAATCTAACTGTGTAATGTTTCAGGAGAGGAACCAGCTGCTGGAGCTGCACCTGTACCAGCTGCACCGGGAGATGAACGTCCTCAACCGGTTCGAGGCCAACGAGCACCGCCTCGCAGACAGGGTCTACGAGAAACTCGTGCAGGTAAAATATTGTGATATATTTGTTATGGGTAATGCTAGAAGGTGGAGTAAACCTAGGTTTACACGGGTTGACTTAGTATTACCCAAGTATTTTGGGTAAAGTCCGAATAATAAGAAAAATAAATTTAAATTCGGGGTTTACCCATACTCACCTAGGTCTACCCAACTCCGGCTGGTTGGTTGGTTAAAAATTTGTCCAATTAATTACTAAAATGAATATCCAAGGGTATTTTAAACATTTATTATTTAAAAAACATATAAAGGCAAACGTAATTTCTCAAAGAACATAAACATAATAGCTTCAATGGCTAAAACTAATTAGCAGTTGTTGTAATTCAAATTGAAATTATTTATTTGAGCAAGATAAACTGCTGTGACATGTTGAATTGCACAAGTTTTCTGCAGCTTTGCATGAACACTTCTTTGTAGCACATTTTGTTTTACAATTACACCTTTTATAACCCTGGAACGTAGTGATTATATTCTCTTTGTAACCCTGGCCTCCTGAAAGCGACTGTCATTTGCAAGCTGTCGTAAACTTATATATTTTATATATTAATCAGTTTATCATGACAAACAGAAAACTGATTCCTTGAGAACATTTCCTCAATAGTAGCGGGGGAACGTGGGCCCCCGAGTTTTATGCCACAGGCTCGAAAATTACGCAACACCTAACATTACCCAGCCAGAGCTGGATAGACCTAGGTGAGTATGGGTAAACCCTGAATTGAAATTTATTTTTCTTATTATTCGGACTTTACCCAAAAGACTTGGGTAATACTAAGTCAACCCGGGTAAACCTAGGTTTTCTTCACCTTCTAGCATTACCCGTAACATATTCGTGGAAAGAACTGGATACAACTAGATAACTTCCATTTTGACAGCAAAGTTAGGAATCGAAACTGTATGCGCTTGTGTAACTATGCGCTTCCAACCGAGCTGCTTTTGGAGAAACGTTAATTCCAAATCCTATAAAATTGCTACGCTAAGAGATGTCAGGCTAATGAAAAAATCTTTAAACGAGCAATTCTTGTATATGTATATACTAGCTATACGACCAAGCTTCGCTCGGTATTCAAAAAATTCAAAAAACATACTTACATAAAATGACATTTTATGAAAATGATTCCTAGCTAGATCGATTTATCGCCCCCGAAACCTCCTATATACTAAATTTCATGAATATCGTTGGAGCCGATTCCGAGATTCCAATTATATATATATATATATATATATATATATATATATATATATATATATATATATATATATATATATATATACAAGAATTGCTCGTTTAAAGATATAAGATAATTGGAATCTCGGAATCGGCTCCAACGATTTTCATGAAGTTTAGTATAGCTGGCTAATAGATCTAGGAATCATTTTTATAAAATGTCATTTTATTCATGTTTTAACTTTTATCGTATACCGAGCGAAGCTCGGTCAAATAGCTAGTATTATTGATTCTCAAAAATTGAAACGCAGCTTTGGTGGAATCTATACTAATCTATACTAATATTATAAATGCGAAAGTATCTCTGTCTGTCTGTCTGTCTGTCTGTCTCGCTTTCACGCCAAAACTACTGAACCGATTGTAATGAAATTTTGTACACAGATAGTCTAAAGCCTGAGAAAGGACATAGGCTACTTTTTAACTGGAAAAAGGGGTTGTAAGGGGGTGAAAATGCGTAAATTTGTTCAAAATAAGTTAGTTCCAAAAATTCATAACAGATGGCGCCGAGAGTCTCCTACATCGTGCTATCACTTGCTCATGCGTCTTTCTATAAGAGGTGGTACCATATTGGATTTTTTCGATTGTTATACACGTTATTAAATAACTCACTATTCAGTAGGTAGTAGGTACTTTATCTATGCAGTACGTAACCTTAAACCTACCAATGATAAATAGTTTATGGGTAAAGCTAAAGTTGTGTATTGGGTGGCTAAATAAGCTTTAAATTTGGTATAAATAAAGTTTAAATTAAAAATGAAATATTATGCGCACACTGCACAGCTGTTTTTGGGTAGATATTTTGATTTAAGGGGTACCAGGGTTTTAATTTGACACCAATTTTGTTGACACCGCGCGCTATAAACTGAAGACCACGCGGACGAAGTCGCGGGAAACAGCTAGTTTATTATAATAATAATAACTTTTTACTTCGGATCACAACAAAAATCCATAGCGTTAGTCTTCATGACAATAATATTATCTAATAACAATTATAGTAACAATTTGTGTATTAGGAATGGTGAGGCATTGGAACTTTTAATGAGCCTATACCTATTTAACGTTGCGTTTACGATATCGTTATGGCCGCGTGCCATAACGACATCGCAAGCGCCTCTATATTTTTAACATCGCTGTCAAAGCTATCAACAAGTTGACTAAATACCCTGACTTCAGGTCCAAGGTGTCCAAGAGATAATATCGGACCTGGAGAGTCAGATCGAGGAGTTAGGTGCGGAGAAGGAGAGCCTGGGCGAGGACTGTCAGCAGCTGCACGCGCACTTCAAGAAGCTGGTGCAGGACAACGCCTTCGCGGACTTCCTGCGCAGGATCTTCAAGAAAAAGTATCGCCCGCCGCGAGATCCCGACGAGGAAGGTAAAGTTGCCAAATGTAGTTGGAACAGAATGTTCTCTGTTGCATCTGTAGTCCTTGGGTCGAGCTTAAAGACGCAACTAGGAAAATTGTTTTTTCCAAGTGACACAACACTTTTTGGGATACAATGTTGCCTAACTGTAATCCAGAGCTTAAATTTTATCAAAATCATATGATACAAGGTTATTGTTGACCTTTATGAAGCCGGCGTACTGATAAGATATCGTGTGAATTTTGATCCATCAGAGTCCAGCGAGTCGGAGTCAGACTCCTCGAGCTCGGAGGAGGACGAGGGTAGTATGGACAGCCGCGACATCGGCCCTATCCGCCTCGACCCCAACGTGTGTCCCGAAGGCTGCGACCAGGAACTATACAACCAGACCTTCGAGCTGAGGAACAATAGGTAATCTGACCAGTGTACAGGATATTCTAGAATCTAGTGTGTACCTAGTGCTCGACGATCGTCGTTTTTTATACATTAAAGCAAAGATTGTCAAACGCCATTAGGAAGAAATTTCTGTTATATTTTGGTGCTTGGCTAAAATTATGTCACCCGTGTTGAAACAAAATAAATTCAAATGAAGAATTACAAACGCCGTTAGCAGGATTTTATTTCTGTGCCTCGAGGATTCAATTCAACAATTCGATACTTTGCTCGGAAAGCCTGTTTGGTGTCCTGTTAGCTACGAATAATAAAAACTAAGGAAACGTAACTCTCATACTATTACCGTTAAAAATTTGGTTCCTTTCGAACTGTCATGTAACGTCAGCCTTTATACCGCTCAAGGTCACCTAAATATTGCAAATGTATAAAAAGTGAACCTAAGGTACACTTTTTTGACAAGTATTTCGGAGCATATTTTTTGACGGAGTTACTTCCTTAGTTTTTATTATTCGTAGCCTATTAGTCTCAAAATCGCTGTTTTTTTAGTAACAGAACCTGCATAATATTATTCGCCGTTTGTTATAGACACGGGCACGAGCAGCGCATGATCGAGATTGACCACACGATAGACGTCCTGCGCAAGGACATCGACGCACAGAATAAGCTCGTCGCCAAGTTCTCCCAGCAGCTGGAGCAGAGGAAGAAGGATTTGAAGGAGTTCATGGTAATGCATAATATTATTTTCAATGAACTGCACAATATTGGCAATTTCAAGGACACGCAAATGCTTGTGACCTTCATTATTCCAAAGAAAAACTTGAAGGTCAGAAGCATGAAGAATCCTGAAATAAAGAGGATTCGTAAAATCATAACTACCCAACACGCTCGTAAGTCGTAAGTAATCAAAACTGTACTTAAGATGATATTACGGGTCTGGGGCCGTACCACGGAACCGTTTTGAGACTCAAACAATTGTACTCGGAGAATGCCGCGTCCTACTCTAACAAACGAGAAATGACGTTGTTAGAGCAGGACGCGACATTGTCATCCGATTGTTAGAGTATCAAAACGGTTTCGTAGTAGGCCTACTGGTATTCCAGATGGAGAAGCAGAGCTGCCTGAACGAGATCTCCCAGGTGGTGGTGGTGCGGTACGGGCAGGTGCGGGCGGCGGTGCTGCGCGGCGCGGGGGGGGCGGGGCTGGCGCGCGCCGTGCTGTTCCCCGCCCGCACGCTGCACGCCCTGCGGCGACGCGTGACGGAGCTGCAGGGGGAGATACACCAGCAGAGGGAGCGACAGAAGTGAGAATGTAGCTAGGATGATGCTTTGCATTTTCTTAGATCAAGGATACTGTCATAAGTCATCTACTATATTATTAAATACTATAGGAGAAGGTGGTAATGTGGCCCCCCACTTATAAATATAGGAGTCCCCTCCCAAAATATAGGAGTCAGTCAGAAACCTAAAAAATACATTATGGGACTTCTTATTCATTTGTTTAAACATGTCTTATTATGGAATAAATAAAACTCGTGCAGAATAATCAAAAGTTTTAATTATTCTTAATCACATTTGGTATTTTGAGATCAAGTGATGGTAATGTGACCCCCCGATGATGTCACAATAAATGTATTGCACAAGTGAAACTTAACGCCAAAAATTACAAATGTAATAGTCACCTTTGGAGCTTCCACAGGCTACATAGCCCATTAGTCAAAAATTTGATACTGTACCCATGGCTCTCCAGCTCTGTCATTGGAACCGCATTACGACCAATTTGAGGGGGCAAAATTCATTGTTAATATTTAAACAAAAGTAACTACCCAAAATATTTATTATGTATAATTTTATATTTACTTTTTAAATTCCGTAGGAGAACAGTTCGATGTATCCGATGTCTGAACACAAAAGCCAAATATTTCTGTTTCTTAACAACTATCGAAATAAAATCACACACACATAAAAGTGTGCAAGTTTTAACTCGATCGAATGACAATCGAACTTGACAGCCTCTGTTGGATTTGTACGGTGCTAAATTAGCAGCAAGCCACGAGCATCCCGTTCCACCGAAATTATACTGGATAGAGTTGTTAAACATTAAAATATTGAGGGGGGCCAATATATGTACAGGGGGCCACATTACCACCTTTTCCCTGTAATATAATCAATATTACAGGGAATTCCCTGTAATATAAAAAAAAATATCAAGGTAAAAATTGTTTTGAGCATTTAAAGTGTGCCAGTCTGACATTTATTTCTGTTGTGCCTGTAATATACGCATATCTTCAATGTAATTCAGAGTGAACCGCACCCACGTTTTCCGCATGCGCGTGGACATGCGCGCGATGGAGGAGCGTGCGCGGGCGCTAGCGGCGGCGACGCGCGAGGCGCTGGCGCACAAGCTCGGGGAGTACGGCCGCCCGCGCCGCGCCGACGCCGAGCTCGACGAGCTGCTGCGCCAGATGGCGCGACGACACAAGTTCCGCGCCGCGCTCGCCGCCCTGCCGCCGCTGAGGAGGAAAATACGGGAGTGGAAGGTGAAATTTGCGAAGTTTAATTGAAGAGTTTTTTGACTTGCCTTCTTGATTTGGACCTTGAAATAGTATGTACACTCAGAAAGCTTTTCGCCTTTAATAATTTTACTAACGTATACCTATCTGTGTAGAAATTATCTCTTAATTCACGACAATATCTTAAAAATAAGATATTATTGAAATGTCTTAAAGACATCTATACACATTATAAAACAAAGTCGCTTTTTTCCCTTATGTCCCTTTGTTCCCTTTAATCTTTGAAACTACGCAACGGATTTTGACGAATCTTGCAGTGTTAGATAGCCCGTTTATCGAGGAAGGCTATAGGCTATATTTTATCACGCTAAGACTAATATGAGCGAAGAAATAGAGGAAAATGTGGAAAAAACAGGGAAAATTATTTGAAAGGGCTAGCTTGAACGCGCTAATCTCAGGAACTACTGGTCCGATTTGTAAAATTATTTCAGTGTTAGATAGCCCATTTATTAAGGAAGGCTATATTTTATCACGCTAAGGTGGACTTGCGCGGATCTGAGTTAAAGTTAACTCTGAGTTAAACATCATGTCATCTCTATCACTCACTTGGTGAGTGACAAATATGACATAATGTTTAACTCAGAGTTAACTTTAACTCAGATCTGCGCAAGTGGGCCTTAGACTAATAGGAGAATATGGAAAAAACGGGGAAAATTATTTGAAAAGGCTTATCTCGCGAACTACTGGAGCAATTTTTATGTTATTTGGCACAGATAAGAAGTAGACCACGTGAAGGATCATAAGCATCGATTTTAATCATTTTTATACCCGTGCGACGCCGGGGCGGGTCGCTAGTTTATTTATAATTCATCAATTTTATGGTGTTTTTTCATAGGAGCGTCACGAGCGGCTGGAGAAGGAATATTTGGACTCGTTGAATCATTACTCTGATCGGCTCCGACTGGCCGCCGCCTTGCAGGCTGATGTCTTGCCGCATAAGGTAGGTACCTCGTTCACTGAATATGTGTTGCGGCAATATACCTACAGGATCATTGTAATTTTCTTAAGCAAAAATGACCCTCATACCAACTAGGGCATATTTTTCATGATGCACACGAAATTTTAACTTACATTAATAAGTACAACTTTCACAGTACAGGTGCTCCCAGACAGCGGTTATATAACGTTATATAACATTGTGTAACACGATAACATTTTATAACATCGTGTAACATAAGCTACAACATGTTACTTAGCAATGTTATGTTATAAACACTCCCACACTGGTTGAACTCGTTGTATAACATCCTAAAACATTATGTAACAATCAGTTTGAGTTTGTCTTTCGAGGAAGCTGGTAGTGACTCAATAATGGAGGAAGTACTGATAGGCTTGGCTTTTATTTATTTTTTTGAAAAAAAAGAAGAAAATGCGCTCTTACTGGATGCGTCGAACTCTTGAAGCGAGAGAACAGTACAGTGCTACAGAATATTTGGAGGATTTGGGTATTATTTATTTATTTTATTATTTATTTATTTTATTTTATTAGGAAAACTTACAGCATTTTAAGACAACAGTGAGATACACGTTACACAGCGATATGCCAATTAGAAGTTTCCACTAGTGTATAATAAGTTACACTTAAGGCCGTATACAACGACGATTAGTAAAATTTCATGTTTTTATTTTCACTAGAACTTTGACCAGAAGTAATTATAAGCATTTAAACATTTATTGTAGGTTTGTTACGTTCCTTACCAAGGTCCCAGTCAGCTTAGAATTTTGATTTAAATCCATTTGCCATTAAAAAAAGAGTAATAAAGAATGATACTTTCAAAATTTTATTTCGTCTAGAATTCAGTGAAAGTAAATGCAGGAAAAAATATTTTTACACAAAAATGTTTCAATTATGATTTCGAAGGTTGGGGTCAGCTTCGTTTTTGATAAATAGTAACAGTAATAAAGATAAATCGTTCTGATCACAATTCGAAATTCGAAACAAATTTGTTGATTTGCAATAGCAATTTGCTTTTAAATATTCCACAGGCGTTTTGATGGATAATAATTGATAGACATTAGTCAAATCTGTCTTTCAGAGACTGACTATTATCTATTATAGAGACCCTAGAGTACGTTCACAAATAAATCCGAGTATACGGGCCAGAGCTCCTTAGGCCTAGAATCGCCGTAGTCCCATACCGTTGATTCGTTTCGAAATATTAGCCAGTGCATTTTCGAATATACTGTGTTTGTTGTGATGTGATTATAATACGTCACACTTGTCTTACTAGTAGAATACCAGTACAATACAGCGTCATAAGATGACGTCTTGATCACTGGTCAGTAAACTGGGTTTTATTTCGGAACATAGGCAATATGTTTGATTTACAAATAATACAATATTGTTTTGTAACCTAATTTTCTGGTGAGAGACTACCTTATTAGGTATTTTATTGATATATATTTAATAATTTACATTGGCCAAACAATCATTTATACGTTTTTGGTAGGTTTGAAAATCATAAATGCAAATATTACAGCTAAGTCGGATAACAAAGTACAGAGTGCCTCAACAAAGAGAAAGATTTTAACGGATGTGTCAAAACATTGTAAAATGATAATACTTAAGTAGGTATATTAAACAAGAATTTTATTGAACATATCCAATCCATAGCAATGGAAAGATATAACATCTTAGCACTCTAGTAAAATCGTAAATCTGCACAAGAAATCGTTAAAAATCAACATGATGTTTTAATAAAGATGGCGTATGTTCATACAAAATGGTCCTCAGATTTTGTTCTTATACGACATATACGTAGAGATCAACTACGATAACTTGGCGCGCCCCTCTAAAATTCAAAACTTTTGAAGTGCGTTGTCAAAACGTTTGAAGTGCGTTGTCTTGAGCGGTAGGCTAGTTAAGATTAGTTGACCAACAAATCTTGGTAATGAGTGACATTTAGTGAAATATTACGTGTACTGTGATTGGTTGAATACTTACTACATATAAACTCTTTCATAAGGATGTGACTACACACATTGAAACAGTCATTTGGAGGGGCGCACCATGTTATTGTAGTTGATCTCTACTTACTTCTGTCATATCTATAGGTTACATTTTACAAGAATGAATGCGACAGATAATACGTAACAAATGGTATAGAAAAGCATAACTATATGTTTTGAGATGGTTTTCAGTTGCACTTGACAGGCACATCAGCGCGCATGCAAGACTAAGATCGCGCATGCGCGACTATCTGTCCTTATCTCGCTACAGTTGTTGTCCGTATTCTCTATCCTTTTTCAGTACAACATGAAGCATTAAACAATTTTTAAAAAAATTTGGAAAATATTCACTTATAATGTAAATTACTAGATGTTTTCATGTACTTCCATGTGGTACCGAACTCCTTCATCCTTTTTTAGCTTATTACTATAATTTTTGCATTTCCTAAAAACGCAGCTTGCCATTTTAAGGTGACGCCGCGTTAAAGTAAGAAACCGTGTTGGATATGTTTTAGATTGCTTGTTTTCTATGAGAGGCCGGGCCGGCCTCTCATAGAAAACAAGCAATGGAACAACAAAAAATGGAAAGGGCATAAGCAAGAAAATGGTTTTTGTCGCGTAATTTAAAAACCATAAATACATTTCATATAAGCTATGCACATATTAAAGTGTATGCTTCAACCAATTTATGTACAAATTTTGGAACCTTAAATCACTCTCCTCTGTTGGAAAAATAGGAATCCCTTTTTTTACAGAGGTCTTTTCGATTGATAATTCTGTGTTATAAAAGTTGTCCAATCGTGTAATGCTATGGGCAATTCAAAGACAAAGACATGATGAATATTGACAATGAACTTTAGTTTCTTAGCTTTAGTCATTGCTGATAAAAATCGGCATCGCTACAGCCAAATTATCAAGGCGTCGCCTTAAGTCAAAAACGTGACACAATGATATTCTAACGTGACACGTCGTCGCTCACTCGTTGTCAACATGCAACTAATTCTAAAGAATGCAATTACCTTCATTTGGCCGTGTCAGATTGTACGCGCTAGTGCGATATCTACCTTTTTTATAATAGAATATCATAGTTAAAAATAATATTGTCAAGCGGATAGATCCATATTCATAGTGACACCATGATTTTAGTATGATATATATTATGTTAAAGTACAATTTTATCGAACATTATAAATAAATTTATAATGTAGATAATAATAATTATTATAGGTAGAGATCAACTACGATAACATGGCGCGCCCCTCCAAAATTCAAAACGATTGAAGAGCGTTGTCAAAACGTTTGAAGTGCGTTGTCTTGCGCGGTAGGCCAGTTATGATTAGTTGACCAACAAATATTGGTAATAAGTGACATTAACTAAAATATTACGTGTACTGTGATTGGTTGAATACTTACATACACACTCTTTCATAATTCATTAGGATGTGACTACACAGTACACACATTGAAACAATCATTTGGAGGGGCGCGCCATGTTATCGTAGTTGATCTCTAATCAGGCGAGCAGTTGACATAACTCATGTTGCCTGTATCAGATTGCTCTCTCTGAATTTCAACAGTGATTTTTCATCAAATATCTGTCAAGTCTGTTCTTGAAATTATTAACATTCTGGGCTGCTATAACATCCTCTGGCAAGCTGTTCCACGCTCTTACAACTCGATTGCACAAAAAGTGTTTGTGGATTGTTTTTTGAGGAACTCGCAGAGAGCTTCATGCTATGGCCTCCATTCAAAGTGAATATATTTTGTATATCTTGAATGTCATAATGTCCGTTCAGGATTTTATATGTTTCTATTAAATCGCCTCTATCCCTGCGTTGTTTCAGAGTTGTAACTTTCAAGCAAAGATCTTTAAATAGTAGTAGATCCGAAGTAATTGTCTATGTATAAAATTGATTACGTCAATTCGTCGAGAAAATTATAATCATATATCTATCTCCCTTTGGCCTATGCTTTTTTACGTAAGTGAAAAAAGATAACTGTAAGTTTGAGTGTTTACCATTTTTAAAGAAATATTTGTCAAAATGCCTCTTTGTGACCAAAATTGACGTTCGCCATTTTTGTTTTGCAATATTTTTGGTAGCTAATTTGTCAAAGTAAGTAAACAAACTGCTTTTATTTTCATAATTTCGGCAATATTTCAGTTATTTTTGGATAAAAATGTGATAGGAAGTTAAATATGGCGTGCTAAAACATGACTGCGTGCAGTATAGTTGGATGCAGCCCTGAAATTAAGAGGAAAAGGAGGATTTGCCTTGGCTTTCGTAAGTTTAGTATTTTACTTCGATATACACCAGATTTCTAAATCCAGACGGTTGTGTTTTAAAAGAATGATATATTACAAAAAGTTCTATGAATTAAGCCGCCTGGTTCCATATATTTTCGACAATATCTGTATAAAATATGTGGAAATACGTTTGTATGAACAATAGTGCTTGACTTTATCGATATTTGCTTATTCAAAGATTTTTTTACATACAGATTTTTTTAGAATAAATAATAGCTACGTGTGCAACTTTTTTTTGAAGTGAAAACTTCTTTAGCGGCGTTGAGCACTTTTATGGGATGGGTAAAAACTGTGAAACTCGCGTCAGATTCTCGTTCATAAAAAATGGGTTAAAAATTTAATCGATTGTAAAAAAACGATTTTTTAAAAATCGATTTTTATAAAAAATGGGTTAAAAAAATTTGTAAGGGTTTCGATTAATTAAAAAAAAAAGACTAGTTGCACTCCGGGAGTGCCGGTAGAAGTGAAAACTTGATTATTAACGTTGTGCATTTTTTAACCCATTTTTTATGAAAATCGATTTTTAAAAAATCGTCAATCAAGTTGTTTCGATCAAGTTTCGATCAAGGTTTCGATCAAGTTTCGATCAAGTTTCGATCAAGTTTCGATCAAGTTTTGAACAAGTTTCGATCAAGTTTCGATCAAGTTTTGATCAAGTTTCGATCAAGGTTTCGATCAAGGTTTCGATCAAGTTTCGATCAAGTTTCGATCAAGTTTCGATCAAGTTTCGATCAAGGTTTCGATCAAGGTTTCGATCAAGTTTCGATCAAATTTCGATCAAGTTTCGATCAAGTTTCGATCAAGTTTCGATCAAGTTTCGATCAAGGTTTCGATCATGGTTTCGGTCAAGGTTTCGATCAAGTTTCGATCAAGTTTCGATCAGGTTTCGGTCAAGGTTTCAATCGAGTTTCGATCAAGTTTCGATCAAATTTCGATTAAGTTTCGATCAAGTTTCGATCAAGGTTTCGATTAAGTTTCGATCAAGTTTTGAACAAGTTTCGATCAAGTTTCGATCAAGTTTCGATCAAGGTTTCGATCAAGATTTCGATCAAGTTTCGATCAAGTTTCGATCAAGTTTCGATCAAGTTTCGATCAAAGTTTCGATCAAGGTTTCGATCACGGTTTCGATCAAGGTTTCGATCAAGTTTCGATCAGGTTTCGATCAAGGTTTCGATCAAGTTTCGATCAAGTTTCAATCAAATTTCGATTAAGTTTCGATCAAGTTTCGATCAAGGTTTCGATCAAGGTTTCGATCAAGGTTTCGATCAAGGTTTCGATCAAGTTTCGATCAAGTTTCGATCAAGTTTCGATCAAGGTTTCGATTAAGTTTCGATCAGGTTTCGATCAAGTTTCGATCAAGTTTCGATCAAGTTTCGATCAAGTTTCAAATTGAGTTCGAGTTCGAGTTCGAGTTCGACACAAAAAACTCCTCTCCAACCGTCTTACGCGTTTTGTATGATTTTTCGATCAACACGAAAATCTATCGCGAGTTTCACAGTTTTTACCCATCCCACAAGTGCTCAACGCCGCTAAAGAAGTTTTCACTTCAAAAATTGTAACATTAAAATTTTCTCAACAATTTCTTTTCAAAAAATAATAAAACCCAAACACATTTAAGCTTACAGCGGGAGAGTATTTGTTCCCAAGGATTCTTTTTACCACCAATAATAATTTATCAAACCCTAAGAGGGCAAAATCGTGAGTATGTAAACCAATATAATTTTCCTATACAACCGTGGATCCCATACAACAAAGTATTGCGAAGTGATAATAATATATATTTTTGCTCCGAGAAGTCGGCTGTATCCGAGCCTTTTGGCTGTATGTCCTTTGAAGAGGGAACAGCTAAATTGTTTTTGAGCCTTTTCAAGATAATGTCCCGTTAAAACTATAGCAAGCACTCAAACCACGGAGCTAATACAAAGAGGAGCTCCGTGACTCAAACACAAGACATTATCAGCGCGTTGGCTGTATCGACAGTATCGACAGGAGTGAACCATGAGGCACGAGTACTGTTCTTTCAACCATTTCACCTGCCGTGCTAGCATACGCCAACGAGAAAATTTTGTCTACACGTTTTCTCGATGTTAACTGGTTTATCTCTTCATCTCTATTAACCCTAACATGACATACATGTTTTCTCGTGTAGATCTGTCGTCAAAATCTATCGACTTAATGTCAAAATACGATTTTGACACGTTATCTATACTTATTATAAAACAAAGTCACTTTTTTTCCCTCATGTCCCTTTGCTCCCTTTAATCTTTAAAACTACGCAACTGATTTTGATGATTATTTCAGTGTTAGATAGCCCATTTATCGAGGAAGGTTATAGGCTATGTTTTATCACGCTAAGACTAATAGGAGCGAAGAAATAGAGGAAAATGGGGAAAAAACTGGGAAAATTATTTGAAAGGGCTAACTTGAACGCGCTAATCTCAGAAACTACTGGTCCAATTTGAAAAATTCTTTCAGTGTTAGGTAGCCCATTTATTGAGGAAGTCTATAGGCAATATTTTATCACGCTAAGACTAATGGGAGAATGTGAAAAAAACGGGGGAAATTATTTGAAAGGGCTTATCTCGCGGACTACTGGAGAAATTTTTATGTTATTTGGCACAGATAAGAAGTAGACCACGTGAAGGATCATAGGTTATTTTATACCCGTGCGACGCCGGGGCGGGTCGCTAGTCAACAATATAACTACACACGAGAGTGAGATATCCACGAGATATTTCGTTGGCGTATGCTAGGGTGCCAGGAAAATTTCCGGCTACATAAAGTGAAATTCGCTCGTAAGGAGACGGCGCGGCCGCTTCGAGTCTACTTCTCCAAAAGATCTTCTACTTAGTATCTATTTTAGTTTTATTGTTTTTTATCTATTCTGTTTTTATAGTTTTATTGTTTTTTTTTTTTTTAGTTTTACTTTAGGCTATTTTTAGAACGTTATTCTTTTTAAGTTGCAATGTTAAGCAATAGCCAAGATGTAGGGTCATCCACTCAAGATGAGAAATGTATAATCATAATATAATCGTCGAGAAATGTATAATCATAATATAACTATCTCCTTTTTGCCTGTGCTTTTTTACGTAAGTGAAAAAAGACAACTATAAGTTTGAGTACATAATTAATTATGTAACAACAAACAGAACATGCATACTTATAACATATTGCCTATGCATAATATTTACTAACTTTATTAATTTTTCGTTTATATATAATTTTGTGTTATGATTAGGAATGTATATCCTAGTAAATAGTTAAAGTTGTTACTTTGTTAATAATTAACAATTAATAGCTGTATTCTGTTTTGTATTCCTATTATATTACATAAATATAAATGTGGGTTTCAGAACCAAAAACAAAATGACATACAAATTGTTATAGGGTTTTTATTGTATTCTCACTAAAATATGTTTTGTTAGTAGTTAATAAATATCAGTATTTAAATATATCAGATAAGTATAAGTATAATAATTATTATAAAATTTCAATATACATAATAATAAAGAAATGAAGTGCAAAGTGAGTTTTTGACGTGACAACGCAGGTGGACGAAATTCCCGAACAAAAAAAAAATTTGGGTTCCAAATTTAAACGTAGCAACTGTACCCAATCAGATAATCTGTGCAAGGTCGACTGTGATTGGCTGATAAAAAAGACCATATAAACTACATATAAACTACATGAGAAAAAAGACGAAGAAGGAGTTTAAAATTCAAAGTTCGATTTTCATTTTGTGAAAATTATTTTGTAGCAACTCATACAAAAATTGTAAATTAAGTGGATTAATTAATGAAAAACGAAAGGTAAGCCTTTGTAAAATGTTAATTTAACCGTAAATTGATAAATTGAAGCAAAACATAACTATGTCATACCATGTTCTAATACAAAGTATGTCGTAGTATTATTTGCATATTTGTACAATAATTTACAACTTAAACTATATTAAGAAAAAGATAGATTATTATTTCATAGAAAATATTGTATGTATATCAGTATGCAGTTAATTTGGAAAATGTTAAAATGTGTATATTGTTTTATTGTATTAATACATAAGGTTGATAAGTAAGTATACTTAATAATTTATGTAAACTGTATTGAAATAATATATAAATACTGTAGTAAATGAAAAATGTTTCATTAATTTCAGATTTTTAGGTCCCTATACTAGTTTGCAACATTTTAGTCTGCAAGCAATATCTGTTATGGAGATTTTAGGAGAAGGAAGGTATGGGATTATGAGTGGTACGGCCACCAAGGAAAAATCCTCTGATCAAGACGTGAGGTGGTATGCAGCTGGCCTGAGCCCACGCGATAGATTTCAGCTGTCGTATACAGGGTGTAACAAAACAAAGTAATGATACTTAAGTGTGTATGTATAAAGGTGCGCGTCCACTGGATCGGAATCGGAGCGTAGGTACGCAGCGGACGGATTTGTTGCTTTGTATTTATGGTATTGACTACTGTGAACTGCACTAGAAGTACTGGAACGTCATTCTGCGCCTGACAAATATATGACTACACGACGCGCCGTCCGCACCGTACGTCCCGATTCCGACATGGTGGACGCGCAGCTTTAATCCCCTCCCTATATAGAGTTTACTGTATAAGCCAATCAAGTAGTTAGTAGAGTAGCATAGACAGCTATTCTATTATATTTATAAATAAAATACATAAAACTGTAGTGTAATATTATTAATAGAAATCAACAAAAGCTTGTGGATTAAATCTGTTTTATTGTTTAATTTACCTTATTACCTATTTATTTAGCTATGTACAATAATTTTTATTGAAATAAAACATTTATTTGAGCTCATTTCTTTTTTATTTTTTTTTATTTTTGGTATGTTTAGAGTGAAAGGTTTTGCACTTAAAAATTTCTAGTTTAGTTTCAAATTAAAAAAAATAACGGATGTTTATTTTTCTTCTTCTAAGTCCGACCTCTTGTTACGTAGTATACAGTTTACATCCTCTTTGGTGACAACGTCTTATAATTCGATTCAGCCGGCTGCACACACGAAAAAACATGTTACATGACTCATGCGGCGTTACCTCGCTCTGAGGCGTTCCATTTAGGGCTTGAAGTGCAAGCGAGAGCGCGGAACGAGCGACAAAGAGGCACATTGTCACGTTCAACTATCGTCAGTAAACCGACTTTACAGACAACCGTTTTTTATTTATTTAAACCCCAAACTATAGGTACTTAGTACATATATATAAATGACAACTTTTATTATACTTAATAATTTTAATATGACAAAGTAGGTATAGTTCACACATCTATTTTAACACAAAGTTATTAATTATAAAATGATTCTAACCAATATTTTAACACTAATAAATATTTGTATTAAGTAATATCTAATAAGACAAGTCAAATATTGTTGATTCAGCAAATGTTCATTAGTCAGTCAGTCAAGGTTTTAAAAATATGTCAAGTCAGTCAAGTCAAGAGCCCTCACAAAGCTCGTCCTTTAGTTAGTTTAGAAAAGTATCGATATCGATGTAGTGTTTTTTCATTCAGTGACGTCTCTAGTAAAATCCGCCGTTTTACTTTTTAGTCCACAAATTTTGAATTAAAAGACCTAATTAGGTGTTTGCCTAGTTTACTCTTATTTGGAAAAGTATCGATATCGATATTTTTTTATTGTCTCTAGTAAAATCCGCCATTACTAGCCCCCAACTTTTGAAGGCGGGCGTGTTCCTTTCGTCATAGTAAAAGGAGGGGAAGTAGGGTAACTCCGGCCCAATCCGCGATTTAATTACCTACTGTCTTAGGGTTGTCAATTTTTGGCGGCGGCGCGGCGGCGGCGTGGTGATGTGGGAGCGGCAAGCGGCTGTCCGCGCTTCGTTCGCAACCACATGAACAGCGGCAACGTCGCGGTCTTCCGACTTTTAATAATAATAAGTGACTCTTGATTGTCCATATTTCGGCCAATTTTCGTGCATATTTGCATGCATATTTCGGCACTTGGATCGTGCATATAATCCGATGTCTAAATAAAATTATAAATATACCCTTTAAAACAACATTAAAAACTAACGCCTGTCTCTTATAGGTACCTACTATAAACAAATCTGTTGTTATGATTCGAACTTTGCTTCATGTGTATAATTAATATCTGATTTAAAATTAGTCAATTACTTATTTTTAATTACGATTTAATATAAGTAATTGACTGTAAGTAGTTAGTTAATATAATATACCTACAATACAGAGAAATCGGCATTACTAAACGTAAACAAAGCAATAGCGGCAAATTAGTCGACTGATCAAAAGTACTTACCTAAAACATTATTTTGTATTTTATACTATGTTCTAGTGAGAAAGTGATAGAAAACTAATACAATAAAAAAAGAAGTAAGTAGGTATCTGATTATCAAGTAAAAGTTATATTATGCTGGAATAAGTGAGTAGGTAGTACTTACCTTTCCTGTTCAACTGGTAATTTAAACAAAGACAATTCTGGAATTGTTTGGAACACATCAATATTTATTACTCCTGCGATTATGATCGGACATTTTTGATTCGTTTGGCGCGGCGTGGCGCGACGCTGGCGTGCAGCGTAAAGTGTTAGCCCCGCCTGGTATGGTCCGAAAACCGTCCGAGATTTTAATAAGTGTGCGTGCGGCGACGCATTGATACTATGGCGCACACATACAAGCCGCGCGCGGTTGCCTTTGTATGAAGATAACTTACTTCCCCTCCTTATACTATGCTTTCGTGGTTATTTCGTGTCCTCTTATTTCTTTTGTCATTGATTATTTATGTTATCAGCTACACATTCCTTTTTTTCTTTTCAATTTTCATCCACTATTGCAAAAATCGGAGGTTTGCACGATTTTTACGCTCTAGGAACTCCACTATATCTTAGTAAAAGTATAATATAGGTTCTCTGCTACTATAGACTATGGCGCTATTAGTTTAAAAAAATAACTCCTTAGTTTATGAAAAATGTTATCTATGATTAGCTCACATTGGTGTGCATGGTAATGAGCAAGCAGACTATTTAGCTAAATTTATTACTAATTCAGTCCACAATCGATTGAGTCATAGCTTTTTAAATCTCTCAATTCCTTCATCAGACGCTCTATCTCTTTTCAAACTCACATTATAGGAAGAATTTTACAACTTATGGCAGCAGGTCGTCCAGCCAAAAGGAAAATGGCTAGCTGTAATAAAGAAAAAGATCTCTCCCCCCTGGTTTACTCGGGGTGGTGACTATCTCAATAGAAAGTATTACACTACAATCTGTTTCGTTCCCTTTGCCTGTCCTGAATGGGACGAATCAAACCAAAAAAAAAAAATCTATGATTAGCTGTCATCTGTCATCGCTCTCTTGTAATTTTGTATAAAATAATTCGAATTTTTATTAAAAATACTGCTGTCTACTCTAATCTGAATAATATTCGCCCATGGAAGCATTGAACAAAATATTATGAATCTGGTATTGCGCGGTATTTCTGGCATAGGTATTTTTGATTTCTTTAAGTTTGCTTGCAACATATTCTCCAAAAATATCATTTTCGTCTCTGTCGCGTCGACTCTCATACATGTCTTTCAAGAGTTTCAAAGCTTCCTCTGTTTTGTCTTCTGTAACTTGTGGCCTTAATCTTTTTCGAAATGTTTTCGGGACAGTGAATGTCTTAAACTCATTTATGTCGGATTCAGTACTTGTGTCACTATTTTGTGTTCCGCTTTGAGTTTCGTTGACCTGAAATGAATAATAATAATTGAAAGAATTAGGGCCTGTTTGACTACTTCCTGATAAAGTGCCGGATAGGCTATCCACAACTATTTTCACAGATTCTCCATACTCTTTGTAACTTTCTGCCGCGCACTGTAAAACTCTGGAACGAACTGTCACCAGCAGTATTTCCGGACCTATACGACCTGCAAACCTTCAAGATAAGAGCGTATTCCCTCTTAAAAGGCCGGCAACGCACCTGCAGCTCTTCTGATGTTGCGAGTGTCCATGGGCGACGGTAGTTGCTTTCCACCAGGTAACCCGTTTGCTAGTTTGCCCCCTTATTTAATAGAAAAAAAAAAAAACTACCTGTCAAGTTAAGTGGTGGATAGCCTATCCAGCACTTATCAGGAAGTGGTGGCCCTTAAAGGAATAACAACTTTACTACCTGCAATAAAGATATTGAAATGAATTGCAATAGAAGGTTCGAATTATTGTAGTGGTAAACGCAGTTGAGATTATAAATTATAATAATTATTGATTCTGTAACTCCAATTACTACGCAGTACGCTACCCAGCAGTTATCGCTTTAAATTCCAAAAATTAGTATCTTGCATGTGTTGCTGCTACAATTCGAACATTATACTGTAAGTAGTATTATAATTATTCTTAGCATATTATGTGTCACATCATTGGCTAATTTATTAAATAAAACTGAAATAGTGTGGAATGTTTACTTTGAAAGAATTTAAAGGGGTATGAAGATTTTTGTATGGAGCCTGGCCGACCAACTGACCCCATTTCACGAATAATTTTTTGAAAAATGGATAGCTAACATCAATGCAAACAAAATCTTGGACAAAACCGCGTAAAGTGTCACATTTCGAAGATATGAGCTGCCAAAGTTTTACCATTGGAAATAAATATTTAAGATATTGCAACTCTAAGGCATGGTTATTCCAAGATTATTCTTTGAATAATCGGCCAAGTGCGAGTCGGACTCGCGCACGAAGGGTTCCGTACCGTATAGAGCGAAAGTAGGCAAAAAATTGTGTTTCTTGTATGGGACCCTTTAAATATTTCCTTAATTAAAATTTTACTATTAATTATTAAATTTCAAATATATTTAAGGATTTTGTGAAAAATTCAAGTGCGTAGCTGTTACCATTATTAATTACGAGCGAAAAAACCGAAAAAAATCTCGTTTGTTGTATGGGAGCCCCCTATAAATACACAATCTATGAAAATTTCAGAAGTCCAGCTATAGCGGTTCTTGAGTTACAGCCTGGAGACAGACGGACAGACGGACAGACATTGAAGTCTCAGTAATAGGGTCCCGTTTTTACCCTTTGGGTACGGAACACTAAAAATGGATAGCTAACATCAATACAAACAAAAAATAATCTTGGACAAAACTGCGCAGTGTCGCATTTCGAAAATATATTTAATAATACATAGTACTTATAATATTTATTTTCTCAACGTAAAGTTGTTAACTTAGAAGTATGCCGTAGATTTTGTTTTATAATAAAAATATCGGAAAAGCACTGAATCGTCAAAACTGAGACTTTGCAATCGTAATTTCTCATTAGGTATGTAGTTGATAAAATATTGTTTGAGCTAGATTGCACTTTTGTTATCACGCGACGGCGTGTTACAGAGTGGCTACTGTTTCATAAAAGAGAAACCACTTGGAATAACCATGCCTTAGAGTTGCAATATCTTAAATATTTATTTCCAACGGTAAAACTTTGGCAGCTCATATCTTCGAAATGTGACACTTTACGCGGTTTTGTCCAAGATTATTTTCTGTTTGTATTGATGTTAGCTATCCATTTTTCAAAGAATTATTCGTGAACGCGATTTCAAAAAAAAAAAACAAAATGGCGGACAAGTAGGTCAGCCAAAATCTTCGTACCCCTTTATATATTATGTGTACATAATACTATGTTTTATTTTATTTCAGATGCTAACTTCTGCTCAAGAATGGTTACAGGCAAATAAGTTTTTTAAGCAGTGGAATTTTCCCCACTGCCTAGGAAGTATTGACAGAAAACACGTAGCCATACAAAAACCAATAGGAAGCTGAAGCGAATATTAAAATTACAAAGGATTTTATAGTGTTGCTCTTTTTGGAATTGGTTGATTTATACGTAAACAATGGGTGCCAAGGACGTTTAAGTGATGGTGAAGTATTTGAAAAAAATAATTGAATGTAATTGAAATTTACCAAGACATTGCCCACTTCCGGGAAGAACCACACCTGTTCCTTATATATTTGTAACAGATGATGCATTTCCGTTAGAAAAGCATATTATGCTAAAACCTTTTCCAGGACCCCAAGACAACAATACTATAAATAAATAAATAAGACATATTTAAGATAATCACAATTCACAACACAAATTCAGTTGTTATCGTTGGGAGCTATTCTAGTTAAAACTGTGACACAGCTCCCAGCGTCTTCCTCTGGAATACTCTATCAAAATAATATATATAAAATAAAGACTAAAGAAAGAATATATTTTAATTATAGAACGAGCCGCACAAGAACAGTAGAAAATGCATTCGGTATTTTATCAGCCAGATTTAGATTATTACGTATAATTTTATTACATACACAAAATCTACTACTTTAATTATTACATTGACTATTGTGTGCTTCTACATAATTTTTTGAGGAAAACCAAATCGAGCCCTATTTACACCCCACCTCAATTTAATGATAGGGAAAATTCAGATGGTACGCACGCTTCTGGATAATGGAGATCAGATATGCAGCAGTTAACATCTCTGGAACCAATTGAAACACAGACAGAAGATGGGATACTTTCCCATATATAAGAAATGAGTTTGCTGATTATTTTTCAAATGAAGCTTTACTGGATGAGATTTACTGGATTAATGGGGCATCTAGCTATTATTCTCCTATCTTCCTACTTCTCCTATTTTCTTCTGATTAATTTCGTTGCGGGTCCCAAGACAGTTTTAGCATGTCCTCGGGCTCCCTGAGATCATATCAAAGGGTTTTCGTGGTTGGATACCGCTGTCGATCCTGGCGACACAGGAGATACAGTGGTGGGAATGTGTGGTGGGCCAAAGCCCGTTAAAAAAAATCTAGCTATTATTAACCATAGTTTCACTCACCGATAATCCTCCATCAACAGTTTCTTCTGGCTTGTTTCGATCTCTTAAAAATAAAAGTTTTTGATAAGCAAACCATTTAGGTATATCGTCAGCCCCCGCACCTTCTTCCTCTCTTCTTCTTTTTTTCTTCACTTTCTTACTCTCTCTCTGAAATTGTCCTATAAGTGACCGCATTTTTTTTTCAACCGACTTATTGTCCAAATTAAATTCAGCCGCAATTTGCATCCATGCGTCATGTTTTTTATTTCGATCCTTGTATTCATCCAGCTGCGTATTCCACAGGACTTGCTTCTCTTTAAATAGTTCAATCAATTTGATCACATTTTCATTACTCCAAGTAAAATCAGACATTTTGACTTTTGTCAAATCGCTATCAGTGTCACTATTAGGGATGTGAAAAAAATAACAGTGTTGCCAGTGCTGTATGTCCGAAAGTTACATATTGTCATGCGAAAAGTGAGGGGAAAACTGGAAAAGTATCATTTCCCCCTCAAAATGTTATATATGAGGGGGGGGGGGGTGGATCCAGATTAGTGATCCAGAATACACGAAAACATACTACTGATATAGCTCTTAATTGTACTATGGCAATAAATACCTAAGGCAGAAAGAGATGAAGTGATTTTTAGGGTTCCGTACCCCCGTACCCAAAGGATAAAACGGAACCCTATACTACGACTTCGATGTGCGTCCGTCTGTCCGTGTGTCTGTCTCCAGGCTGTATCATAAGAACCGCTGTAGCTATAGCTATATTTCTGTTCCCGCTATAACAAAAAATACTAAAAACAAAATATAAATAATAGTTAAAGGGGAGCCCTCTTTAACAAACTTGATTTTTTGCCATTTTTTGCTAGATATCAATAATGGTAACAGGTAGGCACTTGAAATTTCCACAAAATCCTTTATTATAATAATAAGTGTACTTTAATAATAAATAAAAAATTAAAAAATATTAAAATGAAATAATGGGGTCAATTTTTGGCCTATTTTTGCTCTATCACGATTCGGTACGGAACCCTTTATGGGCGAGTCAGACTCACAGTTGGCCGATTATATTTTATTTACGAAGGCATTTTATTTTGTTTAGCTCCAAGTCTACCAACATGATGGTCAACAAAACTTTAAACTTAAAGGTGCGACAAGGCTTTAATTCAATGAACGTGGGCGAGGGCGCTGCTGATAAAGGGGCACTGTTAAAAATGGCGTTTTTGTATTATGAAAGCGTTAGTTCCTTTTTTCGCCACGTTCATCTAAAGCCTTGTCAGCTGTAACGACAAAACTTAGTGCGTTTCGTTTTCGCAATTTTGATGTCAAACATCTTTTTTTTCAATGACCAAAAGTAACGTAAAAGTAACATCTGTAGTCATGACTCATGTCACATGAATGTAACATGCAAGGGTCAAAAGTAACGTAAACTGTTACAAAAGTAACATTCTGGCAACGCTGAAAAATAATCGTATGAAAAAAAACGATTAAAAATCGATTATTTTTTTAATAAAAATCGATTTTCATACGCGATTTTTTTGTTATAAATAATCGATTAATAATCGATTATTTTATAGTCATGCAAAATCCGACATTACGTTTGGAGTTTGGACTTCTGGCTTGGAAGTCGGAGTCGGAGCCCCGAACGCGAACTGCTAAAGTTGAAAGTTCATAACTTCATTATTTATTTACACTGTGTTCATACTTCATACTATCATAGCTCCATAATATTACATTGACGCTATCTGTGCATCTGTAACACCTCCGTGGTCCAGTGGCTCAGAGCTCGGCTCTTGACTCGGAGGTCGTGGGTTCGATTCCCGCGTTGGAAACATGTTATTTCCAAGTTTGGTTAGGACAATGTAGGCTGATTGTCTGACAAATAAGATGATCCATGCGTCGGATGGGCATGTAAAAAGTCGGTGCGCCTGATCTCTCGCCAGTCGTGTCGGGGATATGAGAGTAAAAGGAATAGAGAGTGCTCTGCGTAACTGGCCTTGGTTTCAATAAAACAAAGTCGCTTTTTTTCCCTCATGTCCCCTTGCTCCCTTTAATCTTTAAAAGTACGCAATGGATTTTGATGGTTGTTTCAGTGTTAGATAGCCCATTTATCGAGGAAGGTTATAGGCTATATTTTATCACGCTCATCACTCATCGCTCATCACTAACAGGAGCAAAGAAATAGAGGAAAATGAGGAAAAAACTGGGAAAATTATTTGAAAGGGCTAACTTGAACGCGCTAATCTCAGGAACTACTGGTCCGATTTGAAAAATTCTTACAGTGTTAGAAAGCCCATTTATTGAGGAAGTCTATAGGCCAGGGGTTCCCAAACTGTGCGCCGCGGTGCCCTGGTGCGCCGCGAAAAGGCAGTAGGGGCGCCGTGGCCCGTGAGTCGATCCTCCATCATTATCCATAACCACAATAATTATAAAATAAAATTATAATATGAATTATTATGTAAAGCAGGCAGATGATTAAATATATTTTGTTTATTATTTACTTGCTTTACCTAAATATAATCATAAAAGGTGTTTATTTTAGAACTATGGGAGGAAAGGCTGCAAGAGCCTCAAGTCAGCGTAAATCTGGTGCAGGCCATTCGACCAATGCTGAAACAGTGATTGACAAGGAAGACCGGCGCGCTCTCCTTCCGACTCACACAGATGCTGACCGGGCATGGCTGCTTCGGTCGGTACCTGTGCGAGATCGTAAGTCGAGAATAAACCACGCGATGTCACCACTGTGACTGTGACAGGGACACGGCCGAATATACCATCACGGCGTGTCGCTCTTGGATAGTACAACGTGCGGCACTCAGTGCTGCCATCGGACCAGACCTTTCGCTGCCGGCACAGTTTCGTGCAATGTTGAGCGGCGAACAAGAGTGGAAAGCGGTGGAGGATTTCGCTCACGATGTCATCATTCATCTCCGCAAAAGAGGAGGCTGAGTGCATAAAAGAGAGGGAGGCGCTAAACCCTAAACCCAAACCCAAAGCAGAAGAAGGCCAAGGCGAAGACGGGTCAACCCAAATGACCACAGCGTCCCACCTTAGCCAGGGAGCTCGGGGCGGCGGTATGGGGATGCCGCCGCCCATTGCACCGAGCCCCCGAGAGGGTCGCGATGCGCTGCGTATTCTTCGCGCATCGCGACACCAAAGTGTCAGGCCTACACAAGCCCTCGAAGGGCCTCTGTTTGGCCACGGGGCCAAACATGTATGTTTTGTATGGGCTCGAGGAGGGCCTGCTGGTGACAAGCAGGCACACGCATGACGCACGCAGAGCCGCGGAAAGAAAGCTCGCGCGTTCTCGCAATCCTGCGTGCGACGAGTGGAAGGGTATAGACGGGTTTTAGTGGGTAGGGCTGCGCTCAATTCACCATCTTTACGGCCGCAGCAAGTTCCACATACCCGGAGAAGTTGTCCCCAAAACCTCCGGCATGCGCAACAGCAATCCCCGTCTCAAAAAAAGGGCGCCGTGACAAAATATTGAAGTGCGCCGCAGGCTGAAAAAGTTTGGGAACCCCTGCTATAGGCAATATTTTATCACGCTAAGACTAATAGGAGAATGTGAAATAAAAGGGGGAAATTATTTGAAAGGGCTTATCTCGCGAACTACTGGAGCAATTTTTATGTTATTTGGCACAGATGGGGGAGGGTCGCTATTATTTATAATGGCGTTCCTTCTGTGCTTTTGAAACAGTTTTTTAATGAAACTATTCGGCCTCTTTACTTACCTACAGCACAGTATTAATACAATATAATATGGAATATTGTAATACCTACAGATTTCTATTTTTTTTTTATTTATTTAGTTGAATAATTTGATTTTCTTTAATATTTTAATTTTTGAAGTGAAAACTTCTTTAGCGGTGTTGAGCACTTTTGTGGGATGGGTAAAAACTGTGAAACTCGCGTCAGATTTTCGTGTTGATCGAAAAACCATAGAAAAAGCCTCAGACGGTTGGCGAGCACTACTCTCCAACCGTCTTAGTGACTTGTGTCGAACTCGAACGAAATGTACAGTCGGGGAAATGAGTTGCTTAGCAGAAATGTACAGTCGGGGAAATGAGTTATCTAGCAGAAATGTACAGTCGGGGAAATGAGTTGTTTAGCAGAAATGTACAGTCGGGGAAAATTGTACTAAGCAGAAATGTACAGTCGGGGAAATGAGTTGTTTAGGAGAAATGTACAGTCGGGAAAATGAGTTGTTTAGCAAAAATGTACAGTCGGGGAAATGAGTTGCTGAGCAGAAATGTACAGTCGGGAAAATTGTGCTAATCAGAAATGTACAGTCGGGGAAATGAGTTGTTTATCAGAAATGTACTTTCGGGGAAAATTGTGCTAAGCAGAAATGTACAGTCAGGGAAATGAGTTGTTTAGCAGAAATGTACAGTCGGGGAAAATTGTGGTAAGCAGAAATGTACAGTCGGGGAAATGAGTTGCTTAGCAGAAATGTACAGTCGGGGAAAATTGTGCTAAGCAGAAATGTACAGTCGGGGAAATGAGTTCTTTAGCAGACGTGCTGATTAAAGCTGGGAACAAATTATCGGACGTTGTCCTCGGACGTTTTCCCCGGATGCGGCTTATGTCAGACAATGTGCACAGTTTAGTGTATTTTGTATTAACCAGATAGAAACAAGTATATAGTTATTGAATATAATTAATAAAAACATTCTGGCAATAAAGACATTTGAATTTGAATACAATAAACGTGATTTTTTGGCCATATAGAGCATATGTCGATAATGGCAACAGATGGGCACCTTAAAATTTCACGAAATCTTCAATTAAAATATGTGCAATTTACTACGAATAATAAAACCTAAGGAAACTAACTCCCATACTAATACAGTTTTAAAGGAGAATGATCATAACTCTATGGTACTCTGTACCATTTTGCGTCATTACGAAACTTGGTTTTTTAAAGTCTATGATTATCATTTTAGCTCCTATAAAAATTTCTTTGTAAACAAAACCGGTGTTTTAGAGTAATTTGATAACATCGAAAATAAGCTCAAAATCTTCAAAGCATCTATTTTATTGACAAGTCATAGACGAGCGAACGTTATTGCTCTAAAAACAGAGTAAGGCGCTTATAAATTAGTAATAGGGGTTTATTATAATTCTAGGGGCATTTATTATTATTGAATACATTCTCTTAAGCAATTTAATCCTTCAGGCCCCGCGCGAGCACCGGTGATCGCGACAACAATAGAATACAATAGCAATTCCTGGAAATTCCGACTGAAGTATTAAGCAAAAATGTAAGTAACATTTTAGTCGCAACACTTTTCACAATGGACACATTAACCCAATAGCCGCGTACTGACCAAGCCAGCCGCCTTGCGAGGCAGCCTCGGACATTTGCCACGGTAAGGCCGAGCCAGCAACGACGCTCAGTTTAACTTGAAGTCACGCACACCCACATCCCACATCACACGTACCCGCACATCACACACACTCACACACGCACATCACACGCATACTATCTATCTCGATGGCCGCCGCGACGGCCGCTAGTGCGCTATGCTCATGCTGTTGACTGGAGTCAAAAATAAAACAAACAATGTAAAATATTTTTATTTTATCCAAACTGTGAATTATATTTAACGCGCCCGAGAGTCCCAAAAAAAACCAATTTTCAAAATTACTTTATTGAAAAATCAAAAATTACAAATTAAAATCCAACATTAAAATTACGTTAAGTACAAATGGACTTGCTCGAGGTTAGAGGCTAAGTGAGGTGGAATCCACAGCGGCGATCCAATTTCGAAGTCAACGCGAAGTCAGCAGAATGTTTCCCTGAATGTTACCGATGAGTATGTTATACGCAGAGGCGACCATAAAATATACCAAAGATTATGTAATGGTATAGAGGCGTTATTAACTTGTAGATTTTACTATCTTGAATCTTCTAAGTGTAAGTATCTTCGGATAATAGGCTTGGTGGTATATAACACCTCCCCCCTTAGTTCAAGGACTATTTTTGAACGACAGGAAAAAATGTCATTGGCAGCTTTCCAGAGTCTTGGCTTGGTCCAGGTTCAGCATAAGTTGGTTCTTGGCGAGGCTTCTTGCTTGATTGGCTTCTTTCTTCATTCTTCTTTCTTCTGTTCAGGATGAATCTTCTGCCCAAAATTATAAGAGAAAGTGCAATAGCACTGAATAATATAGTATAGAAAGGAATAGTTGTATTATAGAACATTGGAATTTGTTCTAATTGAATAGGTTCTTGATGGTGAATCTTGTCTTGAATTTCATGAAGTTTCTTTAGGCTGATTGAATTACTTTTAATAGAGACGGATAAGGTAGGCTCTTTTACATGAGCCGAAATTTTAGTAATTTTTATGGGCTGTCCTTTGATGTGATCGTTGGTGTTGACGATGGTGAAGTCTTCTGTGTGCAGCTTGCAGGTAGGTGGTATTGTAGCGAGGTAGCTTCCATTGAGATTAATGATTTCTTCTCTTTCGCAGGATAACCGGGCTTCAGTTGGAGACGGGAACACGACAACGTAATGGCGGTCATCAAGTTTTTCCATTGCAGGTTTCATCAGGTTTACGGTAGTCATTTCGCAGGACTTTTCTTCATGGAGATTTCCTTCAACGATGTTGCTGATACAGTCCGGCTGGGGTTTCAGCATGTGGTGGAGCTCGTCTTCACATAAGTACCTCATGCCTAACTTCGGGCATTCTGCCTCTATGTACACGTGCATATTACCAGTGATTGCAAGGAAAGGAGAAGGAGGGATTATAGCTTGCCTATTTTTATTAGGAACAATAGCTAATTTATAAAAGTTATATTCAAGTGGTGAAACTATAGGGAATTTAAAAGCAAAAACTAACTGATCCCCATTAAAATAAGATGCTGGCTTAATTATATTGTAATAGTCTCTAATTTCTAAATCTAATATTTCTTCTTTATTATAAAATGTCTTAAGCTTACTTAACATATTTTTCATTACACCTATACCTATCATAGAATGATGAGTGCGCGAAGCACTGCAAAATGCTAGCGCATTCTCTAACCTACTTATTTCGCTTACTAAACTGTCTACATTATTACTGCTTATTGCTAATGCTTGTGCGAATTTCGCAAATTTAACTATATCCGGTGAAGGAAATGAGTCAGGGTTTAATATCATAAATAATGTTTTATTAATTTTATTTTGACTTTCTATAATTTCAGCAATAATTTTATTTTGTTCATCCATCCAATCTTTGCTAAGACTGATGTGATGATTCTGCTCAATAACTATTTTATCTTGATTTTTCTTAAGTACTGAAAGAGCTTGATCATACTTTACTGCATCCGAATAATCTAAATTTCCAGTTATACTCTTTATTACTGACCCAAGACTATCTATTAAGCCTCTCTTAAACCTTAAGGGTTCTAGAGTTTTTAATTGTTGCAAAGCAAAATCAAGTTTATCACTTAAATAATCTATTTGCGATTCATAGACAGCATAAGTAAGGTTATCTAACTTATTTCTAATTTCACTTAACTGAGACTGCACTAAACTAATGTTAGAATCTATTTCCCTTAATTCTATAAACTGTAAAAATGTATGATAATGATGGGTTAGTCGCATGGGACCTAACTTAAAGGGTAAAATTCCAGGGCTTTCTCCAAGATCTTCAAGTTTTATTTCGAGAGCTAGTGTCGTTGTGAGAAGCATCATGATCAGCATCCTGCAACAATTTGGCGGTCTTAGGGATTCGTTTTAGCCTATTTTTAGCTATAGGAGCTTTCTTTTTAGATGTATAAATATGAATAGGTAAGTTTGCTAAAACAGTGTCCTGGGTATATGGAGGTGCGAGCTTAGATCTGGAAGCTGAGGGGTTACTGACAAAAATCTGCTGGTTAGGCTCATAATCTACTTCAGTTTCTCTAGTTTCATTACGTTTTTCAATGATAGCTTCTCTGTTAGCTAATGATGATTCATTTACAACGTCATAAACCTGTTTCATTTGTTCTCTATGAGATTGCATATACTGTTGAAGTAAATGAATAGTTAAATCGACATCAGTAGGGTCACGTGGATCAGTATGCCCTAATATAAGGTCATAGGGTTTACATTTAGTAAAACTGTGTATGGAGCTATTATATGCAATTAAAGCGTAAGGCATTAAATTAATTACAGGTTGATCACGCTGTTTTAATTTTAATATACGGAGATGTTCAAGCAAAGTCAAATGAAAACGTTCTATATTACCATTAGCGTTAGGGGAATGAGCCAAAGTTTGATGATGAATTATTTTATGAATTTTACAAAATTCTGAAAACATTTGGTTATTAAATTCTGTACCCTGATCAGTAATTATGGTAAGTGGTAAGCCGTGGTGAGTACTAAATGTTAACAAAGCCTGTATGACACTGAGTGCCGTACCATCTCTAAGTAAGTATGCCTGTCCATATTTCGAAAAAACGTCTATAAGAGTTACATATTTTTCATTATTAGCTGTAAAGGTGTCCATGTGTACGATCTCAAAAGGTTTTGTAGCTGGGGGTACTAAATTAAGCTTAGGTCTAATAGGGTTCCTGTCATACTTAGCTTGACCACATATTGTGCAATCATTAATATACTTTGTAACATGTTCTTTCATTTTAGGCCAGAAGTAACGTGCTGAAAGTGCAAGGTAGCATTCATTTATCCCACGATGATTAGTTTTGCCTTCATGATAATTACGAATAATTTCTTGTTGCCTAAGATATTCCTTGACGTTTTCTAATTCTATTTTAGCTATAAAAACTTTCATGCAAGAGCTTTTAAATTTTTCCTGTAATATTGGGACTATTTTGTACATACCTAACGGAGGGTTAATAAGTATACCGGTCTTTATTCTAGGGTTTACATATTCTTTAATAGCATTGATTAAATCTGTTTCTAAATTTGATTCTGACAATTGTATAGATATTCTGGAATGAGTATCGAACGGTTTGGTAACTATTGCACGTTTCTTTACATCACTAACAATATTTAAAACTAACTGGCGATGAAATTTATTTAAAGGATCAAAGGATATAGGTATTTCAAGGATTGGGTTTTCATTAGAGGTATGGGCGGTCACGGTACTTTCGGAGTCGTCAGCTACAGATACTTTGGATGTATTGCCTACTATTGAACTTATCTCTTCGTTAAATATTTCCACACGAGATAAGGCGTCGGCGTTTGTGTTCTTTTTGCCGGGCTTATATTGGGTGGTAAAATCAAACTCGCTTAATTTTAATCTCCATCTCGTTAGTCTAGAATTTGGTTCTTTCAGACTCATAACCCACTGTAATGGTTTATGGTCCGTTAAAATTTTAAATTTACGGCCAAAAAGATAAGGACGAAAATATTTAGTTGCCCATACTATGGCTAACAATTCTTTTTCAATTGTGCTATAATTTACTTCGCTATCATTCAAAGTACGAGAAGCGTACGCTATTGGTTTGTCGGACCCTATGGGTCCTTGTGAAAGTACTGCACCTATTGCAAAATTAGAAGCGTCAGTTGTCAGTAAAAAGTCCTTGTCAAAGTCGGGGTATATTAAAATAGGATCATTAGTTAAAAGTGTCTTACATCGTTCAAAACTGTTAACGTAATCTGAGTCTAAAGTAATTTTCTTTCCTTTTTTTAAACATTGAGTTAATGGTTTTGTGATCTTAGCAAAATCGGGAATGAATTTTCGGTAGTAGCCTACTAAACCCAGGAATGATTTTATTTCTTTAGGTGTTTTAGGAATAGGGAATTTTTGAATTGCTGAAATTTTGTCGGGATTGGGTTTTATTCCTTCCTCAGTTATTACATGTCCTAGATATGCTGTCTCGTGTTTTAAAAATTCTGACTTGTCAAGCTGAATTTTAAAGTTAGATTCACGTAATCTTTGGAAAACTTTTTCTAAATTTATTATATGTTCCTGTAATGAAGTTGAAAATACAATTATATCGTCGAGATAGACCAAGCAAATGACATTTTGAAGTCCTTTAAGAATATTATCCATAACTCTTTGAAACGTGGAGGGACTATTTTTTAAGCCCATTGGCATTCTGAGAAATTCATATTTGCCGTTTTCTACACTGAAAGCAGTTTTATGTATATCCTCCTCTGACATTTCCACCTGATAGAACCCTGATGCTAGATCTAAGGTTGTGAAATATTGACATTTCCCTAATTTGTCAAGGATGTCATTGATGTTAGGTATGGGATATTTATCGTCGATTGTTTTTTCGTTAACCTTGCGAAAATCAATGACTAATCTCCATTTCTGCTTCCCCGAGGCGTCCATTTTTTTTGGGACAATCCAGATCGGAGAGCTCCAGGCAGATTCCGATGGTCTAATTATGCCCTGACTTAGCATTTTTGAAATTTGATCTTTTACCTCATCACACAAGATATATGGATAACGGTAGCTTTTCGTATGTACGGGAACCTCGTCATATGTACGGATTTTATGTTTAATTTTGTTCGTAAAAGACAAAGATTCTCCTTCAATATAAAAAATATCTGCATATTTACTACAAAGTGCCGTTAAATTAGCTTTTTCTTCTTCATTTAAATGGTCTGTTCGTAAACGTGAAATAACGTCACTGGCACGGTTTGAGAATTCTTGTGAAAATTCGGAATTAAAAATAGTTGCTTCTGTCGGATGATCTAATGAAAAAATTATGTCATTTTTAGTATTATTGGTTACCTGGACTATGGCTCTATTATTTTTTACTGTAGTTAAACATTCACTTATAATGCAATTGCAAATAGTTTGTTCTGGCACTAAAACGTCACCATCCGCGGCGTTTATTGGTAATCTAAGAAGTAAAGAGGTTTCACTTGGAATAACTTTTTCATACAAGTTTAAATTTCGGGAATTATATAATTTAATTGGGTTTATGGCATTTTTAGTAATTAATGTTGAATTTTTAAGATCTAATTTAGCTTCAAATTTAGTTAACAAATCCATCCCTATCAAACCTTCAAAATAATTATGAAATTTATATACGTATAATTTAATATTACAGTTATCATTGAATTCTTCAAAACAAGGTAAGGTTATTGAATAATTATTTCTACTAGTTGCATGGACGTTAGTGACTTCAAACGGATCAAAATTTAGTGGTATGTCTGGAAAATATTGTTCTACGGCCTGTGGACTAATAAAGGATTGATTCGCTCCAGTATCTATCAAAAATTTTAAATAAAATCCATTTCCAAGAGAAATACGAATAAACGGTAATTGACGTTGAGTTTGAAGATTTAATTCTATTTTAACTTTTTTATAGTCTGAACCTTCTGAAAATTTTCACTTGATGATGATTTTGGTTCTGACTGGGGCTGTTCTACTAACTCCTCAACTATAGGGCTTTCACTATATTCATACCGGTTCATTTCAGGATAGTCATTATAATAACCTTCATAATTGTAGTAATCATCACAGTAATTATAGTATTCGTCATAATTATAATAATCAGAATTATCGTATTCTAAGTTTGCACATTCATTCATATTAACATCACGGGGTTTAAAATAATTAGAGGGTGGTGGATTGCCCTGCTTGGACCAATTCCATCCGCTGGGACCTGGTTGCATGGGTCTTTCCCTAGTCACAAAATGAGAAACTCCACTCATAGGCTTAGGGCCTTGAGATGAGGGTTGCGGTCTAGGTTGTACTTGAAAACCTTGATTATGATTAGGAAGTGGTGCACTGAAAATTTGTTGAGTGCGCGTGGGCATTCTAGGTTGATTAAAAGGCATTTTAAATTGATGCTGGGGTGAAAATGGTGGCTTATGCATAAATTGTGGTCTAGACGGACCTGGCATATTAAAATTATTAGGCCTGAAGGGCTGAAAATTATGATTAGGCATTTTAAAAGACTGATTATTATCATTAGGTTTTCTATCTGGTATATGTGAATTCCTATTCTGAATATACATAGTATTAACTTCCTCATGTACTAACTCTAAAGCTTTCTCAATTGTTTCGGGACGCATACATCTAATTCGAGAACCTAATGGATCTTTTAGTCCACGTAAAAATGCTTGAAGGGTTAATTTTTTATAAAGTTCACGTTTAGCATCGATAGTGGAAACGAGAGATTCATGCAGTGAAACATAAGTCATAACTGTACTAAATAAGTTCTGGCAACGTTCATAAAATTCTTGCGGCGTGTTAGATCCTTGTGTTAATAAAGCTAAATCATTGTATAGTGCAGTTTCGTCTCTTTGGTCTGCAAAATTATTTATTAAAGAATTACGAATGCTAGTCCAATCGTTGGGGATACCGTTGGCATTAATTTGTCGCGCGGCAGCACCAACTACTTTGTTCAAAATTCCATTTAAAAGACCCGAATTAATTAATTGATCACCGGCCTGACCATACTTTGCAACTAACTGATCACAAATATTAATAAATCTTACTAAAACATGAGAATTCCCATCAAATTCAGGAACTAAACGGAGGGCTTTACAGATATCATCTAGGGTAGCCATTTTAGGTTCTTCAAATTGTCTTAAATTATCAGCTAAAATATCCCTGTTAATTTCGTTAATTTCTGAATCGTCAAGTTGTCTTAATCTATCAATTAATTCTTCCCTACTACTCATTTAATTAAAATATTAACACAAATAATTTAATAATTATTATCATAGAAAAATGATTTTAATTTTCTTCGGTTGAATTTTTTAAAATTTTACTAATTTATTTAATCAAAAGAAAAAATTAATTCTTATTAATATTAATTCCTATATGCCTATAAAATATTTCTACACTGTTCGTTAATTTTCAGGATCGAAAATTTTATAACACGTGCTGAAATAAAAATTCTAAAACTAACACAGGAAATAAAGGAGCAATCACTGAAATAAAGTGTACTCACATAGATCTCGGCATTTCTTGGGAGGTATCGAAGTTTGGATGCTCGGCCACGTTGTTCTTCTCAATTTCCGGTTCGGCTGGAAACGCCTATCTCCACCAGAATTTTCCCTATCTATCCTGGGGGACCCGGAAAATCCTACCGACTGCGCCAATTATATTTAACGCGCCCGAGAGTCCCAAAAAAAACCAATTTTCAAAATTACTTTATTGAAAAATCAAAAATTACAAATTAAAATCCAACATTAAAATTACGTTAAGTACAAATGGACTTGCTCGAGGTTAGAGGCTAAGTGAGGTGGAATCCACAGCGGCGATCCAATTTCGAAGTCAACGCGAAGTCAGCAGAATGTTTCCCTGAATGTTACCGATGAGTATGTTATACGCAGAGGCGACCATAAAATATACCAAAGATTATGTAATGGTATAGAGGCGTTATTAACTTGTAGATTTTACTATCTTGAATCTTCTAAGTGTAAGTATCTTCGGATAATAGGCTTGGTGGTATATAACATGTGTCACAACAATAACAAATATTATATACAACAAACTTCCAGCGGCTCGATTTCATTTAAAACATGAACAATAACTTGATTCAATAAACTACTTCATTTCATTAACAAAGAACAGAGTTGTATTATAATTTATAAACTAAAGAAAAAAAGGGCAAACACAAAGAGCTTAATTCTACTCTTACTTACTCTAATATTACATGTAAATTAAGCGTATAGTGTATGAATTAATACACATAATTCAGTAAGTATGTAATTCACATTTTGCAGTACATATTATGGAACATAATTATGTAAGTACTGCAAAATGTGAACATTATCACACAAACATTTAAATAAGATTCATTTTTATTTATATAAAAGAAAAATACCTACTTAAATCATTCATCATACTCCTGCAATCTAAATCATACAACATGGTGGAACATAGAATTTATAATTGAGTATATAACTGTTCCTTTAGGTTCCTTTAAGCGGAGCGATCCATACCAATGGTCCGGTGACACTAAAACCAGTTTCATACATAAAGGTACCAGTCAACGTCCATTTCAAAACAATTAACAAATATACAGTGATTAGATGTACTTGCAGCTCGTTAGTACACAGAAGAGATAATTTTTGGGTGAGGTATATCACTGGATCCAGCATATTCTGTCAAATGCCTCTTGACAGACGACCGGGGCGATTGGAGTCTTGCTCGTCATGACATTGTACTTCCTTGTAGCTGACCTCCAGCAAGCAGGACTAAAAAGTGATATGTAATATAATATATTTATAGTACCTATGTTAAATCTTACAAATAATAAAGACAATAAATAAAAATATTTTATGAAATTATTTTTATTAGGACATAATAATAAAAACACTACCACCAGTATCATAATATATTGGAGATTGAAAATTAAAAATATCAATAAGATATAATTTAATACATAATATAAACAAAAAAAACTACCAAGTTCAGCGGCTATAATGTTTCACTTATAATATGTTGATCTTGTCTTACAGTATGTGTTCTCGTAGTATTTATACATATACAATAGACTTGTCACAAACAAAACATAATCTTAAACTTACTTCACTGGTTGGGTTTGCTCTGTCTTGATTCTTGAAGCAGTGTTAAATACTGAACAGAGCACAGCAGCTAACTTCAATCTGAAGTTAGCTGTAATAAAACAAAGAATTAATATTGTTTGTAATAATATATTCACAGAAGTAAGTAACATCTATACTCTAAAATCTAAATGGTTTCTCTGCTAGAACATTAAGTACCTACTTGTGAAATCAAAGACTTAAGTCTTTGCCTTTAATTTTTTTGCTGTTGTTATATTTTCAGGTGACAGTTTAAAATATTTCATTTGTCAGGAAATACATAGAAGAAGGCACTTCTTTGACTTGTAAATACTTATTCAGAAAATAAAATACTTAGGTATGCTTACCTGAGTTATGAATAGGAGTTATCCATAAACATTGGAGTAGACAAAACGACTCGAATTTCTTGATATTGCAAACTCAGACCAATAAAAAAAGAAAGACGGAGTATTTACAGTTAATAGCGTGAGCCGTGAAGTCGCTGTCGATCAATGTGTGCGTCACGCCTAGCATAAATACGCTAGGCGTGCGCTTGTGTGCAAAAAAATAATGTTGCCAACTCAGGGTTTCAGATTGTCAAACTCCCATCCTGTTGCAGTCTTATTAAACTACTAAGTAATGACTACAAAAGTTGCTATCAAACTAGATTGTTTATCATCATTCATTAGTAATTGCTGAAAAAATTAAATACTTAAATATCTATATCTAATAAATTATGTGTTTCAACTAAGAACAGACAGACAGACAGACAGACATACATACAGACAAAAATTGTAAAGAATGTTGTTTGGTGTATGCAGTATGTATCGTATACAGATTAATATGCAAATAGTAAAAAAATCTTTCAATACTACAAACAGACACTCCAATTTTATTTATATTAATAGATTTTAAATGAATAACGAATTTTAGGTTAAAAATAAACATTTGTCAGGATAATACAGCACGTATCCCCCTATTATGGGGAAAAATATCTTGCGACCAGCATGCAGCACTGGTTGAGGTTCTGTGTTCCGAGACTCCCGAGACAATTTTTAAAACTAATAAATTAAATTCGTTATTTCGTTGGTAATACATAAATTTTCAACTAATTACTTGTGAAACGTAATCCAACAAGGTTTCTTTTGAGCACAAGAATTGTTTTTGCACCATTTAACGATGCAGGACGGCATATTTTGATATTTCTTGACACAGATGAAAACGACATGCACCGTCACTCGTTGAAACCGGAATGGCGGGCGGCCGGCTTCCTATGGCCGTATCGGCTTCCTATTGCCTGCCTCACCGCGTAGCATGGATGGCTCTGTCTATCTTTTTTATTGGTCTGAGATTGCAAATGAACAGTTGAGTATAAGTTCACAAAATATAAACAAGCATAATTACAAATAGAAACGAGTTCTTATTAAATAATATCTAAAAAATAAGTTGCTATAAATAATACAGACATTACGTAATACGTTTAAGCAAATGTCGGAATGACAGTCGATAAATCGAAGTCTATGAAAAAAATCGATTTTATATTTAATAGCAGCACAGAATCGATTAAGTGTAATGGATCAGCTTCATTTACTATTAATTAACATACATAATATAGAGAAGCTAATACATGATATCAATAAATAATATTATCATTCGGAGATTGTTATTAAAGCAAGTAATATTTATAATAATTGGAATAACGATTGCAATTACTGCTTGAGTCGAATGAATCGATATTGTTACAATATAGTGTTTGATGTATTTCTAATAATGCACTACATCACTAATCGAATGTGGAGAGAGTTATTTAGTAACTTTTATTCTTTAATTTAAATCCCGGGCTTAAAAATTAGATTCCGGGCGTGTAATTACGTAAAAAATTCTAAAAATAATTACTGTATTATTTTCATCAAAGCGCATGAGAATTAATGATACCGACCTTGGGCATTCTACTTTGGTTCCATTCGAACTGTCATGTAACGTCAGCCTTTTATACCGCTCAAGGTCACCTAAATATTGCAAATGTATGAAAAGTGAACCTAAGGTACACTTTTTTGACAAGTATTTTGGAGCATGTTTTTTGACGGAGTTTAGACGGAGGGGCAATTTAATAACTAATAATAAAATTAAAGTAAAATTAAAATATTAGGGCGGCTCCCATACAAAAAACATAAATTTTGGCCTAATTTTGCTCACTACACTACACAAAAATAGTACGGAACCCTTCGTGCGCGAGTCCGAGACTCGCACTTGGCCGATTATGACTATTGTTTGAACCGATGTTTAAGTACACTAACATGATGTACTATCACTATCCCGTAATGTTTCGCGCTAGCTCCCTTTCCCTCAACCTTCGATACTTTGCCATCTTTGACAGCCGGCACCCCTTATTTGCGACCAGATTTAATTAGGCACACCTATATTATAATAATAAGAGGAAAATAAGCTTCCATTTGATATATAAAAGATCAATATACGTTGTTCCCGAACCTAGTTTATGAACGCGATTGCAATATCAATGTCAAGTAAGTTGTCGATTATACGTCTTGTCATGTCTCCCGCGCTTTTGTAGACCACTCTGTGTTAAAGAATAAACCTATATTTCTTCTATTAAAATAGTGTTTAATTATATCTATAAATAAGAAACATGGTGTCATAAAAATGGCTGACGAAAATCTGATTCGTCTGCTGGAGCAGCAGACGCAATTGATGCGTACTATGGAGACGCAGATGGAATTGATGCAGCAGCAAATTACTCGGATGTCGGCGCCATCCAGCGACGCCGCCGTCGGATCCACTTTAAAATCCAGCGTAAGCGTGCCCTGGCCCCAGCCTCTTGAAGTGGAAACTGGAGACCCGTACGAGAATATGGAGTTTTTTCGGAACAGATGGGAAAACTACTGTATAGCCACTGGTATGAACAATTGGGGCCCCGAGAAAGACGAAATAAAAGCGGGCATTCTACTAAATGCCATTGGGAACGCAGCTATGAAGAAGTACATGGATTTTAACCTGTCAGAGAGAGATAAAAAGAAAGAAAAATCTATATTCATTAAAATGGAAGAAGAAATCATAAAGAAGACTAATATTATTCACTCCCGTTATGTTTTCAATATTAGAGGCCAGAACACGGACGAAAATTTTGATGATTTTTTGCTAAGTTTAAGAAAATTAATAAAACCTTGCCATTATCCTGACACTATCAAGGAAGAAATGCTGCGGGACCGGATCGTAGTAGGTATTAGAGACAGCAAAGTTATGTCAGAATTGCTGCGGAATGAGAACCTCACCTTAGATGTTGCTATTAACATATGCCGTTCAGCGGAAAGGGCATCAGCTCATGTGTCAGACTTGCAGAAGGTTAATGAGGTTAACAAGATATCAAAACATGTGAAAAAAGAAGCTACAGAAGGACCTAAAAAGTGCAAGTTCTGCGGTAATATGCATGTGTTTAAGAAGAAAGTTTGTCCAGCTTGGGGTACCCGATGTGAAGGCTGTGGAGGTCGTAACCATTTCAAATCTGTATGTAAAAAGAAAGGTGTTTCGGTGAAGGAAATAGAAGTAGAAGATGATTCATCGGATGACAGCGTGTACATTTCAGAGGTCCGAGCAAATAAAGTATCTGGTCATATGGAAGCCCCTTTGTTATTTAAAAAAGATAATGAACGGCATAAAATTTATTGTACTTTAGATACCGGGGCACAAGTTTGTGTCATGGGAGCCGAGCAGTATAAAAAAATAACTGGCAAAAATAATCTTTCTTCTCTTGCTCCAGCTACTCAGAAGTTGAAATGCTTTAATGGCTCTCCTATATCAAATTATGGTGTTGCCATATTTACCTGTAAAAGAAAGAACACATACTTTAAAATTAAATTCCATATTGTTGATGTTAAGCATGAGCCACTACTTTCAGAAAAGGCCTGTGTTGCACTAGGTTTCATTAAGTACTGCGACACTATTTCATCTCACCATAATACTGACATAAATAAGATTTTGGAAAGTTATGCAGATGTATTTGAAGGTTACGGCAGCCTTCCTGGCGAAGTTTCTTTGGAAATTGATGAAACTGTTCCTCCCAGTATACAACCGGCTCGTCGTGTTCCAATCTGTCTTCGAGAGAAATTGAAAGTGGAGTTGGAGAAGTTGGAAAAAGAGGGCATCATTGTGAAAGAAAAACAGCACACGGAATGGGTAAATAATATTTTGATTGTTAATAGAAATGAGAAGTTTAGAATTTGTCTTGACCTTTGAATAAGGCCCTGAAACGACCCCATTTTCAATTTAATACCCTGGATGAAATGTTACCTGAGCTGAAAAATGCTAAGATATTTAGTACTGTTGATGCAAAAAAAGGGTTCTGGCAATGTAAACTAAATGAAAGTAGTAGCAAATCAACTACATTTTGGACACCTTTTGACCGTTTCAGGTGGAAGAGATTACCCTTTGGCCTCAGTGTTTCACCCGAGATATTCCAACAACAACTCACAAGTCTTCTGAAGGACCTAAAAGGAATTGAAATCATAGCAGATGATATCCTAATATATAGAGTGGGAGATACCATTGAGGAGGCAACGGTAGACCATAATAAAAATTTTGAGAAATTGTTGCAACGATTACGTAAAGTTAACTGTAAATTAAATAGAGAAAAAGTTAAGTTGCTTCATAAGTCTGTTAAATTTTATGGCCATGTACTTACCAATGAAGGTCTAAAAGTAGATGAAACCAAAGTAGATGCCATAGTTAATATGCCTACACCAAAAAATGCAAAAGATGTACTTAGATTCCTCGGCATGGTGGGCTACCTCAGCAGGTTCATTAATAATCTAAGTTTCCATGCACATAAACTGAGAAATTTGACTAAAAGAGATACAGAATTTGTTTGGACAGCTGAAGAAGAAAAAGAGTTTCAAGCTTTGAAGAATCTTATTAGTAGCTTACCTACCTTGCAATTTTTTGATGTAAACAAAGAAGTAACTATAGAATGTGATGCCAGTGAGTTTGGACTTGGTGCAGCTATGTATCAGGATAACAAGATAATTTCTTTTGCATCTAGATGTTTAACCTCTACAGAAAAAAGATACGCGCAGATAGAAAAAGAGATGTTGGCGGTAGTTTTTGCATGTACCAGATTTAATCAATATATTGCAGGAAGCTCGAGGACTATCGTTAAAACTGACCACCGACCGCTCGTAAATATTGTTAACAAGCCACTGGTAGACGCTCCAAAACGTCTGCAAATGATGTTGTTAACACTCCAAAAATACAATGTCCATCTGGTGTTTTTTCAAGGTAAAGACAATCAAGTTGCAGATACTTTATCAAGAGCTCCTGTAACGTCAGAGATAGATAAGAATTATGAGTTGGAAACTAAGTTGAGGGAAAGAAAAGTATTCAAAATTATAGCTAACATATCCAGGATTAAGTATTTAAAAATTTCAGATCAGTTATTAAAAAAAATTAAAGAAGAAACATTGAAGGATGATACTTTGCTAAAGTTAATAGAATATATAAAGTATGGATTCCCTAAATACATCTCTGCACTACCAGAGTCTCTGAAAATATTTAATGGGATTAGTCATGAATTATCTACTTCTGATGGCTTGATATTTCGAAATGATCAAGTAGTTATTCCGAAATCATTACAAAGTGATATGTTACATAGACTACATGTATCTCACAATGGAGTATTAAGTACACTTCGTCTGGCTAGAGCTAACATTTACTGGCCAAACATGTCGGCAGACATAAAGGATTTTATTCAGAAATGTTTAATATGTGCAGCTCATTCACCAAGTTTACAGAAATTAACTTTGATGTGTCATGATGTTCCTCTATATCCTTTTCAATATATTTCTATGGATGTTTTCTCAGTTGGCGATCTGCGATATTTAGTATCTGTTGACCACTTCTTAGATTTTTTTGAATTAGACAGCCTAACTTCACTTACTGCCAGAGAAATTGTACAAATATGCAAGAAAAATTTCGCAAGACATGGTATTCCTCAAAGAATCTGTACGGACAATGCTACAAATTTTGTTAATGAACAATTTAGGTCTTTCACACAGGCATGGGGAATAGAACATGTTACATCTTCGCCTCATCACCCAGAGTCTAATGGCAAGGCTGAAGCAGCTGTGAAAATAGCAAAGAAATTAGTGGTTCAGAGCTTCCAAACTAAAAAAGATTTGTGGTATAGTCTACTTCACTTAAGAAATGTTCCAATTGAAATGGATAACACCAGCCCAGCACAGAAACTGTTTTCTAGGCGTACACGTACCGGTCTACCTTGCACACTACAGCACCTCAAGCCTCAAGTTATCCCTCAGGTTGCAGAGAATATTAAAAAAAGAAAAGAGAAGATAAAGAGAAATGTAGATAAGCATTGTAGACAACCAGCCCTTTTAACTATTGGCCAGAGAGTGATCACTCAGCTACATCCTGAAGTTGATAAAAAGTGGAGTTTTGGAGTTATTACCAAAGTTATTAATGATAGATCTTATATAGTCACAGTTGATGGGCAAGATTATAGAAGGAACAGGGTCCACATTAAGCCTTTCGCAGGGGATCAGTGTCCTGAAAGTAAAACAACTAATGTACCAGTTACTGAGCAACCACCTTCTGACCCTCCTGTACATAGTGATGCTGCTGGATTTCATCTGTACACACCATGTCAGCTTTCGGAGCCCTATATCAATGAAAACGTTCACGAGCAGCCGTCGGAAGAGCCACCGCACAGAAGCAGAAGTGTTCGTACTAGAACTAAACCTAGTTATTTAAGTGATGTTAAGCTTATTTTTGTAAAGAAAGGGAGATGTTCCCGAACCTAGTTTATGAACGCGATTGCAATATCAATGTCAAGTAAGTTGTCGATTATACGTCTTGTCATGTCTCCCGCGCTTTTGTAGACCACTCTGTGTTAAAGAATAAACCTATATTTCTTCTATTAAAATAGTGTTTAATTATATCTATAAATAAGAAACATACATTAAGGATGCCAAAACGTATCGGAATGGTACCTGTTTACACCAGGCCATTTAGCCGAAACTTTTTCGTTTTCGCTTCGTTGTAGAATCGCCGATCAAAATGTATGGAATTGACATAAGACGAGTCGAACGTCAACGTCATAATAACGAACGCTTATGTCAGTTCCATACATTTTCATCGGTGATTCTACAACGAAGCGAAAACGAAAAAGTTTTGGCACACCCCCCTGGTTACAATAGGGTTGCGGCCGGGCGCCCAACGGCACACCGGATTTCTCTAAATCTCTATACTCATTGCCATGAAATGAACGATGTTTGCTTTCAATACCTGATGAATACATTTTATCCCGCAAACTCAATTTTTCAAAAAAAAAATTAAAATATTTGCGGCCACATTTGGACTGGCACCCCAGTAGAAATATGTTCTCCTTATCATAAATATTTGTAAAAATGTGGTTTTAAGCGTGTACTCGATACCTGCACAGTTCTGCAGTGGGATCTTAGACTACTGCCACAGTATAGCAATCAGATTTCTCACGTGCTGGGTTAAGAATTATTTTTTTTAATATTGAAATGTCATCGGATCTGTCAAATTAAGATAGGGGATGTTTAGTATACCCCAAAGAAGCTTCCATATTATAAAGTACTGACGGTTCAAATGTTAGGTAAGCCTGTAGGGACATTTTAAAATATAAAAAATAAATCTAACATATCTGCGTATACGCAGATATTTTATTTTGCACTAAACTAAATGATTTAGTCCTTGTTGTCTAAAATATATTTATAATTTACCTAAATAAGCAATTTTCTGAATATATTTTCTTTTTCAAAACTTTAAAACGGCTGCAGTTTCTGAACCCACCGCCTAAATAAAAAACGCTCTTATTATATCAGTTCAAACTTCTACCTAATGTAAAAAATCTACTAGGCCTTCTTGACGCTCGAGTGACTACACAAATAGCACCCTCCCTTCCCCTACGTATAATAAACAAAACAATTTGATAATTGGGTAAACCTTAGGGTGTGTATCATATTATTAGGTACAAGACGTTCCGCGCGGCTTCGCCCGCGTAAATTTGATATTTTACAGACGAATTAGTCCACAAAAAATAGCCTATGATCCTTCACGTGGTCTACTTCTTATTTTTGCCAAATAACAGAAAAATTGCTCCAGTAGTTCGTGAGATAAGCATTTTCAAATAATTTTCCCCGTTTTTCTCTTTTCCTCTATTTCTTCGCTCCTATTAATCTTAGCGTGATAAAATATAGCTTATGCCTTATAGCCTTCCTCGATAAATGGGCTATCTAACACTGAAAGATTTTTTCAAATCGGATTAGTAGTTCTTGAGATTAGCGCGTTCAAATAAGCCCTTTCAGTTAATTTCCCCCGTTTTTTCCACATTTTCCTCTATTTCTTCGCTCCTATTAGTTTTAGCGTGATAAAATATAGCCTTTAGCCTTCCTCGATAAATGGGCTATCTAGCACTGAAAGAATTTTTCAAATCAGACCAGTAGTTCCTAACAAACAAACAAACTCTTCCCAATTATAATATTAGTATAGAAATATAGAGTCCTGCTAACGTCCCGCTGACTGTGATGAGCAAAACAAGACTCAGGCAGTCTAAGTAATTTTGGTATTTTAGTACAACAATGGTCTTGGTCCCCTCCTTATACTATGTCTTGGTCTTGGTCTGATGATGTTATTCAACAAAAGTTATATTTTGTTATATTATCATGTTGTAATCAGTTGTAAAACATTTTTGTTAAACATATAAAGTTGTATAACATCATTTATAACTTTTGTTGTAAATTGTTAGAAAATGTTATATATAACTGCTGTCTGGGAGCACCTTAAAGTAGTCAATACTACGAACCGACTAGTCACTAGGGTCTAGGGGATATTTCAGAAGGTTCACGAAGCCCGCGACATGGTCGGCGGTTACGAGCAGGAGCAGTACGCGCGCGACGTGGTGCGCCTGCGAATCGTGCGAGCGAGACAGCTGCAGCAGATTACGGTAACGTCACTATTGACTACTGTGCTATAAGTGCTCTGACCATTTTTTTTAAATTAAATAAGGGGGCAAACTAGCAAACGGGTCACCTGGTGGAAAGCAACTACCGTCGCCCATGGACACTTGCAACATCAGAAGAGCTGCAGGTGCGTTGCTGGCCTTTTAAGAAGGAATACGCTCTCTTCTTAAAAGTTTGCAGGTCGTATTGGCCCGGAAACACTGTTGGTGACAACTGACAATTCGTTCCAGAGTTTTACAGTGCGCGGCAGAAGGTTACGGAAAAAAACGTACGGTGGAAGACTGCCACTCAAGGATGATATATTTTATGGTAAAAAAACGGGTATGCGCTTTGCCAGCCACACTGTTGTCAACGTGTTGTCGACCACAATGTTTCAGTATAGATTTTGCGTGAATAGGACGTCTCTACGTTCGCAATTCACACACAACCTCATGGCACCCTGTACTTAAGGCCCAGTAGTCCCTAAAATTAGCAGGTCGATGTCTGTCAATACGAATATCGACGTAAAGCACATTAAATTATCATTCATATCAGCGCGCCTTTTTTTGATAATAGGAAATAGGAGAAAAAACCTTTTGTTTTTAGTATTACACAAATCAAATATATCAAATCGTTTAGGTTAGGTCATGACAAATGTGCTACATTTTTTGTTTTTTCTAGAAAGTGTGTAATTTAGCCATAAAATGATTTAATTATGAAAAACAGCCTTATAAGAGTCATCTTTGAGATTTTTTCTATTGAGCAGAATTTTTCAAATTGTGTACTGATATACCTTTACGTATAGGAAATTTTCTCAATTTTAAAACTGTACTTTTTTATACATATATAAGTAATAACATTTCCTTTACAAAAAACATTATTTAAAAAACCCATTTTACGTAGTTACAACAACCACTGCACCTTAATTCTAATATAATAATTGTAATATAATAATTATGGTAAATTTTTATTATGACTAAAATTACTTTTTATTATGCTTATCATAATACATACAATCTAAAGTACACACTACTTATTACTTATTACTTACACATAATATGTATTAATTTTTCTCCAAGAATTGTTATACACCAAATAATCGTGATACCCAAGAACTTCACTGGACCGCCCAGCGGAAATAGAGTCTTTGTAGTTTGTACGAGTCGCGTTTTATTTTATAGTTATTTTATTACTTGTGGACTAACATAAATACATAATTTTATTGGCATTAGGGCTTAAAATAAAAAATGTAAGCCCCAAAGGCAGGGCAAGTCTTAATACAGGTCGAAAAGTTCTGTAACTATTTCTCGTTCCTTATTTTCTCTCGCCAATCTGCGAACGTTGTCGTCACATGCGTCTGCCTGCTATGCTTGCTGCATCGTCGTGACTGTCGTACGCGAGGTTGTAAACAAGCGGCTACACGGTTGACAACAAGTTGCCAACCGACGCTTCCGACTGTGGTTTGCCAACGCAGGCCTCGCTACCAAGGGCGTTTAAACGTCAAATCAAATTTGGTATCAAACAACCATATTCTACACTGTTGTAAACTTCAGTTGACGACCGTGTATCACATACTTACTTTATACGCAATGGTAATTTCTATATTATAACTTTTACAGGCGCTAGAGCAAGAGATCAAGTCGCTCCGACTGAAGCCGCTGTCGCCGGCGGTGGTGCCCCCCGCGCGCCGCACCCCGCCCCCCACGCCACCCACGCTCAAACCCCTCAAGCCGTCCGCGAGATACAAGCACAAGAAATACTTTCCCATGTATGTAGGAGTCTTTTAAATTATATAATTTGTTTTCGACGTACGGTGAACATTTTTCCCTCGTGGATCCTTTTTGACATTTGACACAGTGGCAGGTGCCAGCATCACTAGGTTTCGGCACCGAAACAATGTGAAATGTTCAGCAATGAGATGCTGCATTATATGGGAAAGTTTCAATCCTGTCCAGCGTCCAGTTTCTGGCACCAACTACTACCACCAATCAGCTTAGTGGTATATTCAGCACGCCTCCGTGGTTGAGTGGCTTAGAGCATGGCTCTTGACTCGGAGGTCGTGAGTCCTGTTCCCGCGTTTGAAACATGTTATTTCCTAAGCAGTAGGACAATGCAGGCTGATCACCTAAATTATAAAATAAGATGAAATAAGATGATCCATGCGTCGGATGGGCATGTAAAAAGTCGGTTCTGCACCTGATCTCCCGTCAGCCGTGTCGGTCTTTCGGCCCACTGGGTTAGGAGAGTAAAAGGAATAGAGAGTGTTCTTGTGTACTGCGCACATACTTGGGCACTATAAAATTACTCCTGCGTAACTGGCGTGATTTCGATACCGGCCACCGTCACCGAAATCGGTGTGGGAGTTATTATTATTATTATGTTCAGCACGCCTCTGGACTCGTCCGCGCTGGGCTGCGACGCGCACACGGCGGCGCTGGTTGCGGAGTGCGTGCGCGCGCTGGACGCCGCGCCCGCCGCCACACCGCAGCTGCTGCGGGACCTCACCACTGACCTGCCTGAGGTTGTCGCCGGGTGAGCATATTATGGCTATACAAATAATGTTAAATTAAGAAAGTTAAAACAACCCCCGATTCAAAACTCCGTTAACTTTTATCAAAAGATAACCCGTTACCCGACCTAAATTTTCTAGCAATGATGGAGATGATTATGAACTATTGCTAATAAGTAATAACACTCTCGATCATGTCAACTTTCAAACCAAAAAAGAACTAGATCAAAATCGGTCCAACCGTTTGGATTCTGCGATGCCCCGGACAGACACACACATAGGCAGACAGTTGGACTTATAACTCCCCTCTTATAATATTTTGTAGGGGGTTAAAAATCTTGAGCCCTTTTAGACAGCAAACAAACTGCCACTCAAATAGCTTTTGTTTATATTTTGTGACTATAGTCGGGACATTTTAATAGGCCACATTTGACAGTTCATCAAAATTGTACCAGGTAACCTTATAGCGAAGTACATAAAAAATAAATATTTTCGTTTTGTTATAACTGCACAATTGATTAACTTTTTTCAATTACGATTACATATTTATTGTAAATATGACCGATACGAATTATTTAACGATTTGCTTTTGCTGATAAACAATTCTAAACGTAATAAACCAATTCTGATCTTAATAATTGCACGTCGTTACAATGTTACGTCAGCTGACCTTTTTTCTTTTTAAACTCTAGGGAAGTTACCCTAAAAATCGAAAGCGAATAAATAGTATCGATGCATTGATTACTTGTAACGAAATATCCCCATAAATTAATAACCACGTTGTGAAAAGTAACACATATTTATGTGAAATGAATAATTATAATACTACATTTAACAGTTTTTTATAATCCAAGCGAATAAATGCATTTTTTTTTTTGTAAATTATGTACTTGTCTTATTTTGCTCCTTGAATTTGCAAAAGAAAAAGTAATAATGGGACAGGAGTTTGTTCAAACGTATAAAATTCAAATATTTTATTTCAAGTCCGTATCGATTTATTCGTTTTGGTCGATGTTTTTACGCAGCTCACCTCACTATGGAGATTAATCTGACAGATGTCAAATGTGGCCTATTAAAATGCCCCGACTGTAATTGGTAATGAAGACATTACTTTCAGGAACAAGTCCCGCTTCGAGGTGGTGGAGGGTTGGGTGAAAAAGTGGGTGGAGCGGCGCGGCGGCGCGGGCAACGAGCCGCGCGACTACCGCCGCCGGACGCGCGCGTTCGACGCGCTCGCCAAGCTCGCCGATAAGATGATACAGCAGCATGTTAGTTAAAGCCCGGATGCAGTGGCGGCCTTACCCATTAGCTATATCCACACTAGGCGTTTACGTCTTCAACTTTCGTCATCTTCTTTCATTCAACTTTCATTTTGGTGCATTCAATAATTTAATGCGTCAACGAACGCAACGCCAACATTGTCATTTTTGAAGTTTTGGATACGGTCAGAGGGCATGCATCGCGGGCATGCCTCACGTTCGCTGTTGACTGCGCTATAACGCATGCCCTTGACAAACAGAAAAAGGCACAGTGTGGACAAAGCTTTGAGTATTAATACTACTGTTATTAATACTCTAGGGGACAAAGCTATATTGCCTTTGTCTTTCGAAAAAAATACCTTGCGAGGCCCCGGGCGACTGTCCGGTTCGCAACCCCCTAGGGCCGCCACTGCCCGGATGATATGTGAGAAAGGAGACAGAGCTGTTCCCCTCACCTGTGCTTAGACGAAAACCAAAACCAAACAAAAAAATATATAAATCTAAAAATCTAGATTAAAATGTCAGCAAGTAATGTCAAATCAAGCTAACCACATCCCACACACACCACATCAGCTTTTGGTGGTAATGCTGCGATCAGAATATTATACAGATTACAGAGTGCAATTAAACCTTCCCGCCAAATTTTTCCAAGGCTTAGGTATGATTAGAAGAGTCCATTTAACCAAAAAAAAATTGGGTGTTATTTTTTTAACGACATTTTATCCTATTTAACCCATTCAATGCCACCAATCCACCTGTAACATACCGGTGGTGCCACTTGATTTTTTTGTTTTTTCTGACTTAAAATACATTGTTTAACGTATTTTATATATTAAATAATGCAATAAATAACGAAAACCTCTCTAAATACGATAAACGCACCAATTGCGTTGGTGGAACTGGTGAGACAAATCCAATCACAGGTGCCATTCAACGCACCACTTACGTTGACGCTTTTGTTTTAATTGAACTGTGTTATGCAACATAGTGGGTAGCTGAATAATTTTTAAATACAGGTAGGTTTTTTTCTACATACAGTTAACCGCTTATCAAGCTACCCATGGTAATTCAAAGTCCTTTCTCCCCTTCATTCTTTGAAAAAAAACTGAAAATTGAAATAAAATCCTTATAAAATAAATAAAATCCTTACTTATTTGAAATATTTTTTTTCTTAAATATTGAAAAACACAACTGGTCAGCTAGTAAAAGATTTTGTATTAATTTAATTATAAATACAACGAATGGTTGTAAAATTTACTAATTTGAACATAGTAGTGTTGCGTCATGCATGAAACCATCCAACAAAATTCGCCGTTAAAATGCCATTGAACGCACCATTTGCGTTATGGTAATTTCATTCATAAAATATACCATGAATCGAAGAAAAATTGTAATATACCTAAATATATTGCTTACTTTTATGTTCTTAGTCAAAAACTTCTCACTCTAAGGGCCACTTGCACCAATCCGAGTTAAATAAATAAACCCTGAGTTAAACCCTAGTCTGGAGTTAAATTGACGATTCGTCTTGCGCCACCGAGAGTCAAGAGATAACCTGGAGTTAAAAATTTAAAATTTTAACCCTACCTTTTTGGCAGGTTAAATTGTCTAACTCGGGGTTAATTTCGTATCTAAACAAATACCATTGACAGCGATTTGAGTTTTGAGGTTATATTTTGGATATATTAATAAAATTTGCTGTTGAAAAATGTTAAATGAAAGTAATATTTTGTTTTCTGATGATGATGAAGAGATCGTCGAATTTATTAATTCGGATTTTTTTAATAGAAGGGTACAAGAACGCACTGATCTCTTTAACTCCCTACGAGATAAAAGTTTTCATAGAAGATTCCGCCTACAGAAAGATAGTGTAATGTTCTTGTTGGATAAAATAAGGGATAAATTAGAACACACAAATGAAAAAAAGAAGTAAGTTTTTATCATCTAACTATGTACTAATAACTTACTACGTATTTGTGTCCCTATGTACTTCATTTATCATGAATTATGATTTACCCAATTGATTTTATTTTCCAGTCAGGCCGTGTCACCTATGAATCAGCTGCTTTGCACTCTACGATATTATGCTACAGGAAGTCAGTTATTAACTGCTGGAGATGTGATTGGTGTGCATGAGTCTACGGCATGCAGAATTATTCATAGGGTCACTGATGCTGTGGCTCGACTACGTCCACAGTTTATAAGTATGCCTATTACTGAGGAAGCACAGAGACAGGCTGCCCTAAAATTTTATGAAATAGCAAGATTTCCCCGTGTCATTGGGGCAATAGATTGTACTCATGTGCGGATCAACTCACCAGGTATATTGATTCATTCCTTTTTTATGATATGACTAAAGTTTATTTTTAAATGTTAATAAAAATATAGATATAGTAACTGCTGCCTTTATTTATATAATCTAGGCAAAAAATCTTGGTAAATTAAATTAATTAAAACCTGTCTACCACTGAGAACTATATGAATTTATATGAATTTCATTTCTGAATAAATTTGAAACAAATATTTTCAGAATTGTCCTACTTGTCTACCACTGGGATCCATCTGTTTATCAATAGATTGCTTGTGATTGTTTCAGCTCAGTTTGTTTGTTTCAGGGGGAGAAACAGCTGAAATATACCGGAACAGGAAGGGGTATTTCTCAATAAATGTGCAGGCTATTTGCTCAGCCGATTTAAGGTTCAATGATGTTGTTGCACGATGGCACGGGTCAGCTCATGATTCTCATATTTGGGATAACTGTAACCAGCGCCGGCACTTCCTTCAAGGGACATATGGGAATTACTGTCTACTTGGCGATAGCGGATACGCTCAGACGCCCTTTATGATGACTCCATTAGGAAATGTAGCCTCTGTATCTGAGTCATTATATAATGAGTCACAGATACGCACAAGAAATTGTGTTGAACGCACATTTGGTGTATGGAAGAGAAGGTTCCCTATCGTGTCAAGAGGGATCCAAGTAAATTTGAGCAGGGTACCTGGTATCATAGTAGCTACTAGCATTCTCCATAATATTGCTAGATTACAAAATGACCCCGTACCACCCCTTGAACCAGATTACCCTCCCATATTTGATTCTGACGATAGTTTTGTACCTAGTGGTATTGTTGTTAGGAGTACATTGGGACAGCAAGCACGTCAATTTTTAATAAATGAACATTTTTCTACATTATAAACTAGCTGTCCCAGCACATGTTGTTCTGTCTTAAATATAGATCCGATTTACAAAATGACCTGCTTTGAATCTGAGAGAAAAGTTTAAAGAATAAGAATTCTAACTGTTGCTTCTCAATACATTTTGGACAATGTGTTGTATGTTACAAAAAATTTAAGTATGTTCAATACGTAAAGTACAGGTATTAAACAAATTATTACAAATTAATTTTAGGGATTCAATAAAAACAATAAATTAAGTGACTGATGTATTTATTAAATCAAGAGCTATTTGGAATCTCCTCTTTTCAAAAGATTTAACTTGACGTTTTCTAATTCTAGTGTTCTTAACAATTCATTGTGTTCAAACTTTTTTCTTGCGTCTTCTATCTCCATTGCTTGTAGTCTATGGTTATGTTCTATTTTTTCTTTTTGCTCAATTAATTGACTTTCCAACAATTCCTTTTGTAACGCTACCAACTCTAACTTTGCAGAAGCCAAACTTATAAATTTTGTGGAGACTGACTGCTTCTGTAATCCTTCTGATGAGCTACTCTTTTTTTTGTCTGAAACAAAAAATATGTAGGTTTAAAGAAAGTTAAATACTTTAAAGATAAAAATTAATTTTAAAACTAGATGGGCAAGGACATGGGCTTCTTTTTATCGTGGGACATATACAGTTCCCGTGGGTTACTGTACTTACACGGGGCGAAGCCACGGGCATCAGCTAGTGTTGATATAAAAAGTAGCCAATTTTTAATTTTTTGTACCAGGTGAGCGATCACTGCCATTCCTGATCACCTATGATCACATATCTGTGCCAAATTCTATCAAAATCAGTTTAAAATATACATTATGAAACATAAGTAGTAGGCATCATGTAGACTTTCAGAAAATATTTGCAAAAATTTATTCTGAATTAAAAATTTTGAGTTTGAGTTTAATAAATAGATTACGAATAGAATGTTCAACTCACTTTTATTATGCTGAACTAATGATGGATGAGGCCTTTTTTTTAAATTTGCTCTGTCATTTGTGAACAATTCAGTTGCTTCTTGTGACTCTAAAGAAAATTTCAAAATCAAACTCAATAAAGAAAATAAGGTATGTATAGAACAAATAAAAAATTCACCATTACTTTAATATTAGTTCTAAAACAGGTTATATTAATATTAGGAAACTAAATCAATACCAATTGTTTTATTATTTATTTCTTCAATTGGTTGGGTAACTTGTGATTGTGATGCTATGAAATCGCTGTCCCCATCATAAATGGTGTATAGGCCATCAATAGAGGGACCAACAAGAACTTTAACTTTTTCCATTATTGAATCTTCCTCATTATTACTTGGCGGTGGTCCGCCACCTGGGAAGAAATAATATGTATTATATGAGGTAAAAATATATAAAACTACATACACTATTAAAATCATTCAATTAATGTTCATCAAACATTCGTGATTTGAGATAACTTCTTACCTGTAGCCATTATATTTTTTTTATATTTAGAGTCTATTTCTATCTGCCTTTTTTTTGAGATCGGCTAAAACTTCTTGGCAGACCTCAGCTGGAGCCCCTAAGCTCTCTGAAACTTTTTCCCAGCCATCAGAAGATGTCCCAAATTCCTCAATGTTCTCTAGTAAGCCCATAACTGTAAAAGATAAAAATGTTCATAAGGAATACTGATCACAATATTGTTGTAAATAATTTAGGTAGTTTGACATAATACATACCTGGTATATTCATTTTTGCGTCTGACGTCGCCTTTTTAAGTTTTTTTTTCAAGTTTTTATAATTTTGCTGTAAACTCTCCAACGTACGCTGCGAGCCGGTGGTTGAAGAATTGTATGTTAAGAGAACATCTTGCCAGGCTTTATTCTTGTCAAGAAGAGTGACTCCATCAGTCTTCTTGCACTCAATTATAGTTTTATGGGCATTAATTATGTCCAAAAGTAACATGTTGTCCGTTTTCGTAAAATTGGGCCCCCTCAACCTATTTTTCTTCTCCATTTTCACATAAAAATTGATTTAAAATAATGTTGAAAAAATTTCAAACGTTGACGAAAAATTTTTCAATGTCAGCTTTTAAATTGACATTGACGTACATAAATTGACATTGACATTGACGTACGTATTACGAAACAAAAAGGAAAGTCATTAACAAAATAAATTATTGAGATATTCATATGCGACAGAGTGTAGTGCAAAAGAGACAAATACACATGTCACTGCAACATAAACAAGTCGTATTATACTCGTTTTATATAGCACACACAATGTTGCCACTACCTAATGAACTAACACTAGGTTTGTTAACTCTGGGCTAATTTTCATTGGCGCAAGACAAAAATGAGTTAAATATTTAACTCTGTAACCCTGAGTTAACAAACTCGGAGTTAACGAAATTTAACCTAGTTTTTGGTGCAAGTGGCCCTAATTCAATAAAACTGAAAATATGTTGAATTGAAATCTGGCAGTTTTTAGGCTAACGGTTTTTTCGCTGTCAAAAAAAGAGGGGAGGTCCAGACCAGAAACCGACAGTGTCACCACATGTCAAATATATCTCCAGTAGCTAATGAGGCCAAAGATTCAAATTAAATATAGCCATTATAAAGAAAAACCGGGAAAAATATCAAAGGTACCTCAATGGTGCGTTGGTGGCACCAGAAAGTAAACTCGCAAAACGCAAATGGTGCGTTGCTGGCACTGAATGGGTTAAAATCGTTGAACGGTCACTCGCGGCGGTGGGTATGAGCGGGGGTGACTTGTAGTGTCCATTAATTGTAGTTTTTAGTAGGATAACTTTCGGAAGCTATTTCTCAACATTTTAGAACTGAGTGATTATAAAAGAAAAAAATACGTGTATTTTATTTTTCTCTGCTCGCACATGGTGCGTGACGCGTATGGTGCTGACAAATGTGCGATCAGCTTTATATCAACTTTGAAAAAAAAGTTGATTGATCAACTTTGAAATAAAACTTGTGCAGATAGACGTGATAGAGGGTGCCGGGGCGAGCTCGCACCGTGCGATGGCGGCGATGGAGCGCGCCATGAGCGACGTGGCGGACGCACGCCTGCCGCTGCACGAGCGCCTCGGCCCCGCCCTAGCTACGCTCCTGCACGCTACCGCGCCAGATGACATAGGTGGTGTTGCCAACTTTTTGTTTCGTCATTGAACATTCTGGCGTTTACGACACGGACTCGGAGCTCATAAACTATAATATAATAAGGAGTGAAGTATTTAACTAAAACCAATGTTTTAGCGGGTGACGAGGCCATGACGTCTCTGGTGAGATCGCTGACTGTCAGTGAACCCATCACGACGGAGGCGCTGGACCTAATACAAGTGGCAGAAGTGGTGCAGGATATTAAAGGTAATGTAATGCATGTAATAAATCAGGGTTATACCCGGCATACAAAATATACAAATGCCATTTCTCACCTACCACACCTCTACCACAGATTACTAAATAGTTACTACGTAACATGTGCATCACTCCCGTATAAAAGCGCAATGAACCAAAAGCCTGCGACGGCCAGACCTTCCTCAGTTTAGGAAAGCTGAAAGTTTACCTGTTTGCGGCCTTTACAGAGGTAAGAAGGACCAGCAAGTATGGAGTTTTGGTCGCGGTTACTTTAGGAGGTATTCAGTTCGGAAGGTCTACCTGACCTTCGAGAAAGTGTAAAGCTCAATTTTATAGCTTAGGTATATTCTTCGCGGTAAGTGGAGGATTTTCGTCTTCCAGTGCCGAACATTTTTGACAGCTGTTTCCCACTGCTAGACACCCTCAAAGTCTAATACTTTAAGAAAGTTTGAGGGTTTAATCTTCTCTCTCCTCTCTTGTCTCATGTCTGTCCCCTGAAGGGCTCTTCAGGGGACAAACAAGAAAGAATAGGCTTAGCTAACCTAATCCAAACTGTTTACTGAATACTGATACCAATGTACAGACTGCGGTGTGGACTATCCCGACGAAGAGCTGGTCGAGATGGTGCAGGCGGCGGTGGGGTGTCTGCGCGTGCAGCACCTGGACGCCGACGAGCGCCGCCACTTGCAGCAACACCTAAATGATGCCTTCCGCGTCGACGTCGTGCCCAAACCTGAGGTGTTTATTTAAAAAAAAACGATTAAAAATTCTTACGCCGGTTCTTCTCGCCTGGTAATAGTTCCCAAACCGGTGGTAGGCACCAGCTAGTTACCGACGATCAGACAAAATATTTTGTAAAAAAAATATTCTGAATATAAAAAAGACGAACCGTGGCTCTTATGCCGGCTGTACACTCTCGCCGAGACACAGCGAGGCCCGAGTGCGAGAGTGTAAATGGGTGCGCTCGCCTCGTCTAGCCTGTCTCGGACCCTCTCGGTCCGGTGTCGGTATTTTGCGCCCGAGACAAAGGGTCTCGCGAGGAAAGCGAGCGCATTACTGTACACTCGCGTTTTTCACTACTAGTCGCGCCGCTAGACAGTGCAGAACAGAAAAATAACAATAATAAACTTAATTATAACTTATAAGTCATTAACTGTGAGAAATAAAATTAAATATGAATATAGATCTTTGTATTACAATGATATCTTTCGATGCAATGGTGAATGGTGATCATTGATTGTAGATACGTTTTCGCCATTTTTAGAAAAATAATGGTCCATCTTCTCTGGGTTCATAACTGCGATTGAACTAAGCGAGAATGTACAATATGATCGCACTTGGGCAAGGGGCTCTCGCACAAGACTCTCGCCCGAGAGCTCTCGGCGAGAGTGTACAGCGGGCATTATGTCATAACGACATTAGAATTAGTTCCGATTTTGTCCACGGCAAAAACGTACAAAATAACAGAGGGCGTTGATGTGAAACAGCCACGAACAAGGTGCTTCGAAAATATTTTGACTGCGTCCGAAATGTCCTCAAACTCAAACTTTTTTAGTGACGGTTGCTTAATATTTTGGTGCCTGGGGAGTTTCAAAAATATACTACAACAGACAAAAATCGGCCAAAAATAATAACTTTCACATAAGGCGGTTTTACGATTTTAGTTATAGTAGTATATTACTAAATTTATTAAATATCATATTTTTTTGTGACTAATAGACTATATACTAGTAAAAAATTCAAAAATATGTGAGTTAGTATCAAATTTGTGTCCGTTTTGTTACCATAATCAAGTTGAATAGAAATAAAACTATAATATATTTTGAGACTCTTACGTATTTATTGAAATAAGACAGTTCTTTTACGTTATTTAAGTACATAAAAAATTAAGACACTGCACATTTTAAAACAGATTAGAAAATCCAATTTTTATTTCGGGTTCCAAACTACATTCATTTTTTATAGTATTTTCTCAAAAATTGAGCTGTTTAAAATCTGAATGCAATTAAAAACGCTTAATATTAATTGTTTTAGCTAAGAAAGGAAACATATCTCATAAGATAGTTTACGTCAAAATCTTAAAAAATACCTTAAATAAATTCAGGGACAGTAACAAAACCGACAGTAACAAAATTTTAAGGCATAGTGTACAAGGCTTAGAATTCAATATTACCTATATTAAAATTAGCAATTATTTTTTCTTAACTCCACTTGTCTATTCTAGCTTCTGCCTCAGCTGGATTCAGTTCCGATATGTTTTTCTTTTTTTATTTAATCTTCGTATAATTTTCCTTAATTTACTCTGGATTTTAATTTTTTAACCTCTCCCTATACCTATTTGTAAAACAAAAATTTTAAACATACTATCAGCTATCTTTAACTTTACAAAAATTGTATTTAATTGAAACTTCTTAGATAATTTATCACCATATAAAATCCATATATAATCCATATATAATCATATTAAATCCACAGTGTATGACTAGCTTTGTGCTTTTGGTTTTGTTACTTTGCCGGTCCGTCTATATGTTACCCTGTAAGCAGTAACAAAACCGAAGTAACATTATGCGTCTACCTTACACTTAAAAACATGTAAAACTTTTTCTGTTTTACGCTGAATCAAACTACACACACTTACTTTTAGTTCAAAAATCAGTCTATCTTTACAAACTATTATGTTACAAATAAAGATAGTAAAAAGTATCAAACAGTCGTAACAAACCTGACAATCAATTTTGGTCCATTCCAACTGATTACACATTTATTTGCACCACCGAAAAAATTACTCAGCCAAGCCGTATTAAAATGGCCCATCGTACTGAAATATTCAGTACGATGGGCCATTTTAATACGGCCATAAATTAGTTTCGCCATAAACAGAACACAGAAAATATATTTTAGTAGAATGTTATCATGAAAAAATTATGGTAACAAAACTGGAATGTCCGGAAATAGCATATTCCGGGGACAACAGATAACTGCAAATTAAAATGGATTAAAGTAGTCTTACGCTTTAAATTGAGCCTTAAAAGTAAAGAACATGGTTCATTTAACCAAAAAAACAATTGAATATGTCAGAAAATTTTAATTTAATTCAGTCCGAAGTTTTAAATTGTTACTGGGGACACTGGAAAAAGAGGGGCTTGATAAATTATAATATCACCATAATTTCTTTTTTCTTTCTATTTGAATTAAGTTTTTAATTATCCAAAATAAAGTACAAATAGACACTCTTTCAGTTCCTTTATAAATAAATACCAATAGTGGTCAAAGTTTTTAATAAAATAAATATTATATGAAGGACATGCCAAAACGGCTGTTGTATTATTTTTTTGAAACTCCCCGCCTATACTAACCTTGTTATGTTATCCATGAGTTAAAATATCCTATAACTAAGGCTGCCTTCACACTAGCGTTTGTCCAGCGTAGGCGTTTGATGAACGTATGCGCAGCGCAGACGCCGCGAAACGCAGCGCGTGCGTCGCGTTGTCGTAACGTTTAATCTTCAGAATTAATTAAACGCTGCGCTAGCGCGGCGCAGACGTTACACAATTTATTCAGGAACAATTATTATTAGTATTCAGTACGCGACGTTAGCGCAGCGTACTGATTGTTCCAGTAGAGAAGCAGCGACAACGCGACGCACGCGCAGCGTTGTCGCGGCGTCTGCGCTGCGCATACGTTTATCAAACGCCCACGCTGGACAAACGCTAGTGTGAATGCAGCCTAGAACTCGACAAAGCTTTAAATGAACGTGGCGAAAAAAGGAACTAACGCTGCCATCATACAAATACGCCATTTTTGTCTGTTCTCACTTCTCCTTTACCAGCAGCGCCCCGTCCGCGTTCATTAGCCTTGTAGGCTGTACCACTTTAAGGCTCAACTCACACTGCCACAGAGTCGACTCAGCGCCAGTGTAGTTGAGCCTTATGTTTATTAATATTTCAGAGTTTAATTTCGTCGGCTCGTGGATCCTCTGCATCGAAAATAGAAGACAATAATTATATGGAGGATATTTAAATTATAACTTCATAAATACCAGATATTGTATCTTTTGTGTATGGAGCACACTGCACAATGTATAGGTCTACCAGAATCTGATGGCAATTTTTGACAGCAAATTTTCAAAAAATATCCTAAATCATTGGATAAATTTTTATATTTGCATGTTTAATACACAGATTAGCTGCTAAAAGAAAAGGATCAAAATGTTTTATTATAATTACCCCGGTATTGCTAGAGACTAGAGTAAATTTATTTTCTCACTTTTTGCCATCAGATTCTGATTTCTGGATTCCAAATAAAATATGATGTGTTACTTAATTGGTTTTACTAGAATAAAATAAAATATTTACGGCTATACCTAGTATTGTGTTTTTATACTATACATTCCTTTAAATCTACATAATAATATTAATTATAGTAAGTAATTATTATTATCAACGTGTTATCAACCTAATCTTATAAGGATTTTTTTGCGCGAAGCGGCAGAGCTGATTAATGGCTGATGGTTAGTTGCTACATTATACGTAAGTATCCCTTAGGGCCGGTTTACACGTATTAAGCAACGATGTCAAAAACGTTGTAGTTCTATGGTATTAAGTAGATAAGTATAGGTCTACCAGAATTTGATGGCAAAAAGTGAGAAAATGAATTGACTCTAGCAATACCGGGGTAATTGGAATAAAATATTTTGATCCTTTTTTCTTCTTATAGCGGCTGATTCTGTGTGTTAAACATGCAAATATAAAAATTTATCCAATGATCAAGGATATTTTTAACGTGATAACGTCTTATAATTCGATATGGGGTGCGCGCACGAAAAACATGACAGCATGCGGCGTTACCTCGCTCAGAGGCGTTCCATTTAAGGCTTGAAGTGCAAGCGAGAGCGCGGAACGAGCGACAAAGAGGCACGTTGTCTCTCAACAACCGTAAGACTCTTAAGTCTCGAAACAAAGAGCGCTTAAAAAAAGAGATCATATTACGTATTTCGATGACTTAGAGAATACTTTTGTATGAAGAAGTTTGGTTAGTTATAACCTTTGATACATTGATCACACTCTGAATAAAAAATAAATAAACAATCTGTGAGCTATTAGTATTATTTCGGCTATTCAAAATTGTGCTCTATTTCCTACGTGTCAAGGTATGACTTGTGCTTTGTTCGAAGTTTTTACTGGATTTCACGAATGTATGTAGCGTTTTGTATTGCGAATAGTTTATTTTACTTATTATAAATATTTTTAGACAATCATTTGAAAGAAATACATCGAAATAACTTTAGGTTACACTCGAAAAAGTTTGTTTCTATTTATAGAGATTCGGAAGCGAGGGTTAAGGGGTTAAGGATAGTTGAACGTGACAACGTCATACGTTGTCACGTTCAACTATCGTCAGTAAACCGACTTTACAGACAGCCGATTTTTTGAAAATATATTTTATACCCGTGCGACGCCGGGGCGGGTCGCCAGTACTTATTAAATTTTAACTTGCCACTAAATTTTGTGTTTACATGCAATTAACAACTTAAAATTATGTTAAAATTTAGTTGACTGTAATACTTAACTACTTAATTTAATGCGTGTAAACCAGCCATTAGTAGTCTGTGGTTGCTACATTAGTCGTGTTACGTTTGGTTTTTCAATGCAAAGTTATAAATTTGTGTCAGTGTGAGTGTCATGTTCTAAAATACCTGTCAGATTTTCTAAAATCTGACAGAAATTGATCGGTATTAATAGTCGTGTTCGTTTGGTTTTTGAACTGCGCATGCGCGGCTTTTTTGTGTGTCAGTGTGAGTGTCATATTCTAAAATACCTTGTCATGTTCTAAAATAGCTGTCAGATTTTCTAAAATCTGTCAGAAATTGATGGGTATTTTAGAATATGACACTCCCACTGACAAACAAAAAAGCCGCGCATGCGCAGTTGAAAAACCAAACGAACACGACTATTGCGCATGCGCAAAGTTATAAATTGGTGTCAGTGTGAGCGTCATGTTCTAAAATACCTGTCACATTTTCTAAAATCTGACAGAAATTGATCGGTATTTTAGAACACTCTCTTGACACACAAAAAAGCCGCGCATCACGCATGCGCAGTTGAAAAAGCGAACGAACACGAGACACACAAAAAAGCCGCGCATGCGCAGTTGAAAAACCAAACGAACACGACTTTTAAAAAGAGCTGATGCTTATTTTTAGTTGCAGAATTCACATATTCTTTGATGCACATGAAACCCAGCATTATAATTTGTATTCCTCTTATGTCAATGGTTTCCTATTCATTTTTCGAGACTTTTTTTTTTGTTAAGGCTGTTTAGCTTCGAATCTTTGCTATGAAGCATCAATGAGCATCAAGCAATGCCAATCTGGCCAATCTGCGCCATCGCCAATCAGTTTAGTAAAAAAAATACTGTCATTCCTCGCTGCAATTTTTTTGTGATCTTTTGTAATAAAACTTTGTGCTAAAATGAGTGTTCAAAATAAATTGAGGAAGAAAAAGCGACGATATTCCCTAGTTTTGTAGTTTCCTTATAAAAGTCACTCAAAAGTGTACAGTAACATAGCTTTAATTAATCCCGTTCACGTTATTTTTATACAGTGTTTTTGATTTTGTGTTCTACTTTAAAAAGTAACTGTACCATAGGAATAACAATTATGAACCTCTGTTAATCTAGATTATTTCTTAATCGGATGCGAGAGTGAGTCCACACTCACGAAAGTGATTCATCAGGGTGACATTCTTTCGTAAAAAGTGTTCGATCTCGAGTCGCGATTCCGGTAGATGTCAAAATAATGCCATGTATGCTCCCGATCATCTCAAAAGAAAGGAAGCCAGAGATGCTATGTATCGTAGCAACTCGAGCCTCGATCTGATATACGGGGAACACCCTTCGGCGACGGGGCTCCGGCGGGAGTATGGGAGCCACGGGTCCATCGACGTGATAGCAGGCGGCGAGCGACATCCCGCCATGGTGCACAACGGCCTCGCCACCCCCGACAAGCCGAGCGGCCTGACCCGCATCACCGACCGCTTCACCGAGGTGCTGGCCGGCGACCACGCCGACGGGCCCACCCCGCGCGCCAGCGTCAGCCCCAAGCCCCGCCTCAAACTGAACAAACTGTGGGGCGGTGTCACCCCGGTCACGCCTCGTAGCGACGGTGAATCTTTGATCACCAACCTGCCGGACACTAACAAGAGAAAAAATTTTGCACACTACGATTGCCAATCGTTGCTAGCTAACTTGAGCTATGCTGCTGAGGTGCGTGGTGCGTTGTTGAGTAGACGACGCAACACTACCACGGGTGCCTCTGCTGCATCCCTGTTGGCGACTCGAGGTCTACCTCCCGGCGAAGACGCCGTACCTGATACCGGTGACGGTAGATCTAATGAGCTCGTGGAGAGCTGTCCCTTCTTCAGAAACGAGCTAGGAGGTATGTGATATGTATATCTTATTATATTAGTGTAAAATGTACATTTCAAACTACATCTTTTTATAACCATATTGTGTACAATTTTAAAACCACATACTTATTGGAATAAACCAGAACAAAAATTTAATACAATACATTCAGATTTTTTTTCTCTTTAACATTAATGTTACCTTTTTTCACTTCATATGTACACATAATAATTTAATTTCGTGATGTTAATATTTTAATTGAAATATTAAATCAATCAACAAAGGTAAATTTTGTACAATACAAATCTTAGTAGCGGTATATGTTATCATCAGGGTCATCAGGTTATCATTTAAATTATTGTTTCTTTTCGTATTTTCTAATATCAATACATGACATTTTTAAAAATCATAGTAAACAATTTAGAAATCAAAATAAAATTCAGATTTATGAGGAATTAACGACTTACCCACAGTACTGAGTTTTTGACTGGCCCTGCGCAAGATTATGTCATATCCGACGAGCTAGCACTCGTAATAGTGGCAAAGAAATGCTGCAGTTCTTAGCTGACAATATTACCAACTAAATATAAATAATAGTTATTTGACCACGTATATGTGTTTTTTGGTGAAAATTTTCGCATTTGAAAGTTACACAAAGGACTGATGAATGAAACCTATGACAAAGTTTCCTCTTTTTTTTTAAATACATTGTAAATATTTTTACATTATGAAAGTTCTGACATTTATTAATATGTACATTAAAGATTGTAATTATATACCGAGTTTTCTTGAAATTAATCGTAAAATCTGATGTACAGTCTCTTGATTGAACGTTTTTGGGTTTGTGACAGGCCAAAGAACTGACGTTTTGAGCACACTCTTTTAATTTTATACAATTTCTAATTAAATTACGTATCTGAAATTGAGTGACCAATTAAAGGAGATTACATACTTTTAAAATTAAGTATAAAATCTTTAAAATACAATGTAATTTAATAAATATTGACTGGTGACAGCAAGTTACCCAATTTTTGTATATTCACCCGTAGGTAACTATGTAGTTACGGCTACATTACAAAAAAAATATATAAAAAAGAGTGAAATTATTATTTCAAGGTAAAAAGAACAGTTTATTCAACTTCCATAACATCAGGCTTATTAAATTTGTTGCAATACACAATCACATGCTTCTTAAAATAATCAAAATTAAAACTGACGAATAATAATACTAAAAAAAATATTTTTCTATTTCTTCAATAATCTTCTTTGGAAACAAAAGAGGAACGAAATACGAACGCAGGTGGCGGGAACATATATTTTTTTTGTATTTTTGTGAAAATATGAATATGAAAATGTGACATTTTCTTGCAAAATATGGACTTATCTTTGTGAAACCCTAAAATATAGAAAAATAAGGAAAAGAAAACTTGGTTTTTCACAATCTAAACATGATAATTCATATAAAAAACACATTCTAGGCCGAAAATCGCGTAAAATAAAAATATGTATTTATATATAAATCCGAGCCCTAGTTATCATACGTGACCTGGTTTTTATGTAACATTAATGCTTTAACTCCCAAGCGGTCGGATTCAACCGCAAAAACAATTCCATTTCCAGGAACCACCGTCTTAGTAATCGCCGAATGATAACTAATATAATTTTCTTAAAAAATATATTATCCGGAATTATTAACTGCAACAACCTACTTTGTTGTATAAAATTAAAAGTTCCGTATCACTATCCTCGTTATCTAATTACCAAATTATTCTAAACTCCTAAAAGTAAAACTAACATCCTAAAATACTCTCTCTTATCTAATGTCTATTCTGATTACAACCTAGCTTGCACATCTGTAAGAGACCTAGATATTTTTAATGATTCCTGTAAGAGTTTAAAAAACAAATTAACCAAATATAATACTCAAACTTCTGCTTTCGAAAATTAAAACTACATTCAAGTAATCATTATTAGATTTAAGAAATAATATATCTACTGTTCTTAATGAATGCTGTACACGCCTATAATTGGCTTACACATAAGTGCATGTTTTAGTTTAAGTTTTAAGTTTAAATGTATTTCTGTGTTTTGCTGTTGGCGAGTCTAATAAAGAAATAAATAAATAAACCCACAATCAAGGGAACGTCTTGAAATAAAAAATTAACTTTTCACATTTCCATTTATTGCATCCTAGTTGAGGAAAACAATAATAGGAATTCCTTGTTGTCTGATTGAATAGAAAATTTTGTCCATATACCCAATTAGTGGTACAATTATAATATTTAAAATACATAACTTTCATTTTAATCAAGTTGACTATCATAGTTATAATTAAGTTTGTGCGTGCGAGTCAGCCGTTTAGCTGTTTTTGTGATGCTGTCAGTCATGCATTAACAATTTACATGAATAATATGAGCAATGTTGTAAGCTGTTATTTTGTGAACAATCATAATGTTGAAGAACATCAAATTAACATAATATTACATCTGTTTTGAATTACATTTAATTTCTCTATCTAGGTTACTCTGTGCTTATGTTCAGTGAGATTACTTACGTAAGATTGTTTAATGTGGATTTACTACAGAAAAAAATATGAGCTTTAAACAATATTTAACACTCCCTAATTGCTTATAATAAAAGGAGGTGTCAAATGTGATCACATTTATAAATAAATCTGTGGTTTGTGGAGTGTGAAGTGTAATTTTCCTGCACAAAAACAATTGCTCCAATTGTCTGTGCCCATTACTTGTGGATTCAATGAAATACTTTTTTGTGGCAGCCATAATATAATGAGTTAATTCCCACAGTGGTTGTTATTACCATTGTCTTTATTGAGAGTACCTTCTGTCCTACTACCATCTACTACACAGTTATCTCTCTAGCCTATATTTTAGTTTGAATTTTTTGTTTCTATTAAAATCTTATGAGGCCTAGAGACTATATTATAATGTGTAGTATATTTGCAATTAAGTTTCTAATTTTAAATACTAAAAGCCATACTAAAAGGCGTCATTCCCTAATGTAATTGCTAAAAGTTAAAACTATGAATTATAAAAGTAGGAATAATTCCTTAGGCAGGAGCTGGGCTTCAGTTTTTAGTAACTTGATAAGTTGCATAATATGTATATTTGCCTGTTATTGTATGTGATGAGTTATTAAGTTAAACATGGACTTAATAATAAAATTAATTTACAAAATTTAATTGAATGCACTCCACACCATACTTTTTATTGGAAACATCTTGTTAACAAAACTACATAATATTTTGCCTGCTGTAAATCAGCAGTTTTTAATACTGTGCTTTTGTTTACAAGGTGAGGAAGAGCGCTGCGTTTCACTGTGTTATCGCACTGCAAAGGGACCTCTGAGTGGTCAGGATGGCGGTTGGCACCGACCCAGAGCAGCGTATGGGTTCTCGGTGCTCGAGTTCCCACCAGGGAAGACGCATTGGCAAAATGGATGTCCTTTCACTAAGTCAGCAAACCCACTGCCAATCGAAAGCCAAGACCTCGGCGCTTTATATTATAGAAACTACTTTTACAAACAGCGTAAGTACATTTCATGCACCTTTTACATTATTTATTTACTTACTGCTCCCTTTGTTTCAATAATTGTAGCTAAACTCGATTATTATATTATTGTTACTTAATTACAAACATTTTTTGTAACAGGACATCAGAACTGGTTGGGAATGGATGAGAACCTCGGGCCGGTGGCGGTGTCGATCAAGAAGGACCGCGTGGAGCTGCGGCGGGGCGGCGGCAGCGCGGCGGGCGGCGGCGGGGGCGTGGCCTCGCAACTGGCCTGGCAGTACCGCCTCATCGTGCGCACGGCCGAGCTGGTCGCGCTGCGCGGCGCCGTGCTCGAGGACGCCGTGCCCGCCGCCAAGCCAAGCCACTCCTCCGACTCGCTCAGCACCAAGGAGGTGCTGGAGCACGTGGCGCCCGAGCTGCAGCTCGCCTGCTTGCGCCTCGCCGCGCCCGCCGCCGACGAGCAGCTGTTACGCCTGGACGAGCAGCGCCTTACGCGCCAGTACAAAGTCGGCGTCATGTACTGCCGAGCCGGCCAGAGCACCGAGGAGGAGATGTACAACAACCGCGAGGCGGGGCCCGCCTTCGTCGAGTTCCTGCAGACGCTCGGGCGCACGGTGCGCCTGCGCGACTTCGACAAGTACCGCGCCGGCCTCGACAACCGCACCGACTCCACCGGCCTGTACTCTGTGTACGCGGCGCACCGCGACTGCGAGATCATGTTCCACGTGTCCACCATGCTGCCGTACACGCCGGACCGCCAGCAGCTGCTGCGCAAGCGGCACGTGGGCAACGACATCGTGAGCATCGTGTTCCAGGAGCCGGGCGCCGCCGCCTTCTCGCCGCGGCGCGTGCGCTCGCAGTTCCAGCACGTGTTCGTGGTGGTGCGCGCCGTGGAGCCGTGCACGCCGCGCGCGCGCTACCGCGTCGCCGTGGCGCGCGCAAGGGAGGTGCCGCTCTTCGGTCCGCCCCTCGACGCCGGCGCCACATACGCCAAGGGCGAGGCCTTCACCGACCTGCTGCTCAGCAAGGTATAACTAAGTTACATACCACCCGGTATCACGATTACTATAATTTCGTATATTGATTCAAACAAAAGATAACAATTAACATGATACTTTAAAAACGAATTTAATAAATTTATATGATGCTTATCCTGAAGTCGTATCGTTGATTGCATTATAATGATTTGTTCGTTATGCAGATAATAAACGCGGAGAACGCGGCGATCCAGTCGCCGAAGTTCAGCACGATGGCGACGCGCACGCGGCAGGAGTACCTCAAGGACCTCGCCCGCAACTACGTCACCGCCACGCCCCTCGACGCGCAACAGAAATTCTACAAGACACCTTGTATGTAGTGTAGTCAATTTAGTAATATATGAACTGTAACCTACACAACAGTAGCTTTTAAACTTTATCTTCATCATAAAAATTACCTTTAGTAAGTTTCTTCGTCGTCCATAGATATTAATAGATATTTCTTAGTAAGTTTAAGCAACTACAGAAAACAGCACTTACTCTTGTCTGGATTAGTAAAATTAAACGAATATTAAATTTCCTTGTTTTTTACACTGATTCTTATTATAATATTGCAATTATGCAATAATATAATTATTTGAATGTTTACACTCTTCCAGCGATATTCTCTTCCCTGTTGGCGAGCCGCGGCAACACGGCCGCCAGCACGCCGGCCGCGCGCGTCGACGACTGCTCCACGGACGTGCTCGTCAGCGGCGCGCTCTGCTATCAGGTCAGTGACGCCTGTGCTCCAGTGGTTTAGAGCGTGGCACTCGACTCGGAGGTCCTGGGTTCGATTCCCGTGTTGGAAACATATTATTACCAAGTTTGGTTAGGACAATGCAGGCTGATCACCTGATTGTCTGACAAGTAAGATGATCCATGTGTTGGATGGGCATGTAGAAAGCCGGTTTTCCGCCTGATCTCTCGCCAGTCGTATCGGTTGTGAGAGTAAAGGAATAGAGACTGCTCTTGTGTACTGCGCACACACTTGGGCACTATAAAATTGCCTGCGTAACTGAACTGCATTCAATGAAACCGACCAGTGGCACTGATCAGGTCAGTGTACTGTCTGCTTACGGTTATACAAGGTGTAACAAAACTAAGTGATAATACGTCAGGGTGTGTATGTGTTCCTTGTAGAGAGTTCACTGCGAAAGTAGCAGCGCTGAAAGACCAATTTTTTTTTCACTTTTGTATGGGGAAACTCCTGACCCTAGGGCGATTGCCCATACAAAAGTGAAAAAAATATATATTTCTTCAAAAGGTATTTCAGCACTGCTACTTTCACAGTGAATTCTCTACAAGGAACACATACACCCCCTAAAGTAATAGCACATAGTTTTGTTACATCCTGTATACAGCGAAGTTTCTATGTGGTCTATAAAAATCGTTCTTCTGTCCTTGCTATAAAAGTCAATCCAGAAGTAAAATAACTTGAAACTTACTGTATAGTTTTGTCGGGCTAGCAAGAACAATTAGCTAAATTTGCATATATGAGAATCAAATATGCCTTGTTTATAGTAGTTGATAGTTTTCATACAATTATTTATTATGTTAAATACACATACACATGTATAATAACATAATGTACACACTGTACAAGTTGCCTAGTTGATCATTTCCCTTGCTAAGCCCTAAGACATAATTTATTCCACACATAACCGTAAAATTGGAACATGTAACACTAGTGTCATTTAATATTCTGCTTTGTGGCTGTGTGGCTTATTTTGGAAATTTTTATATATAAATATAATGTTTTCCGTGGTGCTACAGGTGCAAGTACAGGACGAGGGCTCCGGCAGCACGCTGGAGTGCGCACTGGGCGTGTCCGCCGACACGCTCGTGCTGCTGGAGGAGGCGTCGCGACAGATCGTGCTGGTGCTGCCCACATCCTCGCTGCTCGGTAATATTCTTGTTTACGTAAATGTCGTGCTATAAATCTAAAAACTTGTGTGTCGCTGACTAGACAAACAGAGGTAATTCGATTCATTTGTGTTTACATAACTTTTTTTTTTAAATCTTTATTTAAATAAAGGGCTTTTGCCATACGTGGCATGCCAGCCCCATCGTATCTTATAACTATGCTTAACAATTATTAATTAAATATCCTATACAAACACACTGCTCCATCACTTGCAGGTGAGGATATTATGCTTACATACCAACATAAATCAGTAATATTAACCTTAAACTTATCAATTAACTCCTTCCTTTCATCCGCACCTTTCACACATTCCAGTAACAAATGATGAAGATCCTCAACTATACCACACTCATTACAGTTAGGCGAATCAGATACTTTAATTGGATGACTAAAGTAATTACAAGGATAATGTCCTGATCTTAATCTAAATGACAAAATTATATTTTTCCTTGATAAATTACATGTTAAAAACCAAGGTTTGTGGGGAGGCATACTCTGGATAATCTTATACCAAATACCTTTCTCCTTACTCCTTCTATCAAAATATTCACAAAACTTATCAAAACATAGTCTCCTGATAGAAGGTAGGTGCTCTAAAAAATATGGCATAATAGCGTATTCCCTTCCCTCCACACACGCTAACTTAGCTAACCTGTCTGCCTCCTCGTCAACTCGAATGCCCACATGCGAAGGAATCCATTGCAACTTCAGAGTAATGTCATCATCTCTAAGCGACTGCACATCGCGTATAATATTGTAAGCTATCGATACACCTCTGCACCCAGAGGCGCATCGAGCTATATGCTGCAAGGCGCTTTTACTGTCACAAAAAATCGCTATGCGCGGACTGTTTACTCCTGCAGCGTACTTGACAGCCTCTGAAATTGCAATGAGTTCCAACGACATGGATACCTTAGCATTTGTTTTAAACAAATTCGAACTTCTTAGCACCGAATCATACACTGCCATTCCCCTACCACTATTACTCCCGTAAATATTTTCATAATATATAACTCCCGTATAACACTATCCATCCGTAAATATTTTGTGCCAACATTTATACTTAACATTAATTTCTCGCATAATTTCACTTTTCAGACTAGAACATTCAAAATTTCTTTTACTATCTGTTACGCACTCGAGATTACAGCAAATAAAATCAACTTTATAGTAATACGATATAAAATAATCCATTAAGAACTATCAGATCGTAACATCTCGATTAATTTATCATTAGAAACGTTAAAATAAGAAGACCTGTTTCCTTTGTACCAACGCATTTTCTGCCACATTTCCGTGACCGACGTAGTTTCATTAATACTACTACAGAACTGCCTGAAACTATCTATTTTCGCTCTTTTTATTAACTGACTCGCTTCTTTAGTCTTTCTTTCTAAAACATACAAATTATTAGGGGTAGGGTTCTTTCTAAACTGTTTCAAAGCTAATCTACGCTCAGCCACGGTTTTCGATAAATTAGAATTCCAATAATGTTTAGATTTAAAATTTTTACTTGGGTCTAAATTACACTTTATCAAGGGTACATTATTAAATACTGATCTGTTAATAGCATTCTCGAAAAAATCGTAGTCCTTTTGAACGTTATTAGATAACTGATAGTGCTATACTTTTCCCAATCGGCCTTTTTAAAATTACGTTTCTCAAAAACACAAATCTCATCCCGGTAACTATATTTTATTTTGATTATTAAATGATCGCTTCCTAAATTTTCATTGAAAACATGCCATCTAAAATTCATTGCGATATCAGTACTTACGAATGCTATATCAGGTGAAGAACTCTGAACAACCCCATCCACTAACTTAATCCTCGAATGCGTGCCGTCATTTAATGTAATAAAACCACCGTCTAAGGATGAATCCAACAGCTGATTTCCGCGCTGATCAACCTTGTATGACCAATTTGTGTGATGGCCATTAAAATCCCCACCTATAATTGTCTTTTGCGAACATATGGAGAAAATGCTATCCCAGTCAACTGAGCTAGTGCCAACAGATGATGGCCAGTAAACACCTATTAAGTTTTCCAAATACTTACAATTAAGAATTTTAACATGCAAAATTTCTATTCCTGAGTTTCCTGTATGAACTGGGCACATGTATGCACGTCTCTTCCATCTCTTCTATCTTTTCTAAAAATGTTATATCCTGTAATTTTATAATTATTTTTTGAGTTAAACCAGGTTTCAGTTACTATAGCCAAATGAACTTTTTCCTGAACTAATAAATTCTCTAAAGTAATTAATTTAGGACTTAGACTTTGTGAATTCCATTGAAAAATATTGATTTCAATACCATTAGGATCCATTATACACCAAACATATCCTTGAATATCTCTCCATCAAACAACATACTATAAACAAAATCCTTAATTTCAATCAAAACTACTTTAAACACTAATATGAATTTATCTTTTCTTTGTATTTCCTTCGAAAAAATAATACTCTTTATTTTCTGAAATATTTTTGCCCAATCAAATCTCCATTCGTCTTCCTTTTCCTTCTTATTTTTTCCATTGTCAGTATTATCCATCATTTCTCCATCAATTTCGAAGTCTTTAATCCAAGAATAATCATGTCTTTGATTCCTGTCAATGTTTTCCATGTTTTCAGTTCTTAACTTTTTTTGGCTTAACTGCATTTGAATAAGACGTACCAGGTATTGAAACATTACAATTAGGAGATAAATTAGACTGAGGATCATCATTTGGTGTAGATAATGTTTCATCTGTTTTTGCTGGTAATAATGGAAAATCAGTAGAAACCAAATTTTGTGTACCTACTGCTTGACCTTGTTTCTTAATTGCATAGTAAATTTCCAAAGCTTTTTTATAAGTAACACTGTTATCACTCATGATCTTTCGTATAGCTTGCTCCTTTTTGAAAAATGGGCAACATTTATCCAACGCCACGTGTGCCCCTTTACAATTTATGCATTTAAATTCCTTGGTTTCACAATTTTCATGTTTTAATCCACATTTTGGGCAAAAAAAATTCCCTAATGAGCAAAATCTCCTTATGTGACCGAAACTCCAGCAAGCCAAACATTGTGTAACTGGAAAATAATATGTCTCAACTTGAAATCGACAGCCATAAGCTGTAATAAACTCTGGACGCTTATCACCTTTGAAGCCTATTCTCAACGACTCACTGTCAACACATTTACCATGTTCATCCATGCGTTTAAGTCTTTTCAAGGACACAATATTTGTTAAATTCGAGTATTCGAAAGATTCAAGAATTTCTTTTTCTGACATTTCAATATCGATGCCCTTAACAACTCCATAGCATACATTCAATTGATCAGTGAACTGACATCTTATATTCATGTCTCTTAATTTCGAACATTTCATCAGATTTTCGGCCTGCTCTAAATCATCAAACTGAATAAACAACTTATATGCACTTCTGTACTTAATACGTATAACATTGCTTATGTTTTGATAACGTAATAATTTAGCAAACGCCATCTGCTTAGGTAAAACTTCTAAAGATGTCAAACAGCTTTCATAATTACTTGTTGTATTTTTGTTATTCATCAAAGTAACTTCCGGTGAATCGCTTCTTAACAACCTTTTACTTTTTCTACGGGTGACAGTTTCAAAGCCATAATTCATCATCATTGCTATCCTCGCTGCTTTCTCTCATCCTCTTCTCACATAATCTATCACTATTCATCGTTATATCATCCTGTTCACTTTGCAAAATATAAATATTATAATCCGTCATTTGTTCAAGCTCTTTTTCGCACTCATCCAATATTATATCATCTTTTTCCCCATTGTCGTCACTATCACATGCCTCGTCCATTGTTCAACGTTATCGCAAGTGTAACACATGCGCCGCAATCAACCTACGCGCAACACACTATAATACCGGCTCAGCTTTAGACGCGCGCTCGCAACGAAGGTGAGCGCGGCACTGACATAACTTTTCGTGAGCAGAAGTTTAACTATTCTTTAGAATAGTCACTGTTTCTTGAAGAAATTTGATAAAGAAGAAGAAGGTTGTAAACCTTTGGCTTGAATGCCGATGCGCTGAACACGGCAATGATATCAGCTGTTTTTTTTTTTTTTTGTGGCACTTGCTTTATTGTTGTTTATTTGTCAGGTTGGGTGAGCAGCGGCGGGTGGACGCGCATCTACTATCACGTGGGCGAGAGCGTGCGCGTGCGCGGCGCCGCCGACCTACCGCGCCGCCTCGCCGCCGTCGCGCCGCCGCACGCGAGGGAGCTGCAGGAGATGACACTCGCTCGGGGTGCCGCTAACGAGCTCGGTACGCCACTCTTAATCTTATTGTCAATGTCAAATTCCGGATTCTATCTATAATTATCTCTCGTTATGTAATACAGAAATAATAATGTTTAATAGAGACGTAATTGATATTTTGCCGTCGATACGTCGATTTCGTTAATTCTACAGTGCGAGTGTTGTCGTTACAGAGGAATCTGGCAATCAAATTATTAATATTGACATTGACTGTCGTGCAACCAGGTTTCCACGTGTCGGCGGAGGGCGTGGTGGCGGGCGTGTCGCGGGGCGGGGCGGCGGCGCGCGCGGGCGTGCGGCGCGGCGCGCGGCTGCTGGAGGTGTGCCGCGCGGCGGTACACGCGCTGCCGCACGACCACCTCGTCGACCTGCTCAAGACCGCCGACCCCGTCACCGTGCTGCTGGCCGCGCCCGCGCCCTGCGACTGCGCCCGCGCGCCGCCCGCCCAGCAGCAGCCGCGCCGCCGCCCGCCCTCGCCGCACCGCTCCGACAGCGAGGGCTACGGCACGGGCGGGTCGGGGCGCAGCGCGGCGTCGCCGGCGGGCGCGGTGGACGTGCGCCGGCGATCGCACGACGACTCGCCGCGCCGCCGGCCGCGCTCCGCCAACGCCTCGTCGCTCACGGAGGAGCTGATGCGCATGATGGACGCGGAGCTGGGCGAGCTGCGGGCGGGGGGCGGCACCCCCGGCCGGGAGGGGGGCAGTGCGGAGGGCGCGCCGCTGCCGCTGCCCGACGCCGCCGCGCTCGACTGGGCCGCGCTCGTGCACACCGCCACGCGCGCCATGCTGCAGGTGCGCTTACGACATTATCTTGCCCATCCGTGACTTCGCTCGCGAAAGTTTATTTCCATTCTAATATAACTTATATAAACACTAAACAGTCATACCTAAGCGTTGTTTTAGGAAATATGTATTTTGCTTTAATTTAAATTTTTTCAATTTCAATTACTTTATTTGCCAAAATATGGTACAAAAAGATGTTAACATTATATAATAGTACAAACATATTCTGCCACATACGGCGTGCAAATATTTAGATATATTATAAAATAGGTAATACACAATAGCTTGGAATTTGGATTACAATAATTAAAACAGTTAAGTACATTAAAATAAATTAAATACATTAAATAACATTTCATAAATTATTCAATAATCACATTAATTACATTTTATTCAATTCTTTATCATTGATATATTCATTTACAGAATAATAACATTTTTTTAACAATAATTGAAATAATGGTTTCTTAAATATTCTTAGGTTGTTGTTTTTTATTACATCAGGTAAAAGGTTATGAATTTTGATTCCCATACAGTAAGCATTTTTTTTATATACGTCTAGTCTTTGTGTGGGTACACATAAGGCTCCATTCCACCGCTGTGCACGGCTACGCGCACGCGTGGACGTGCATTGATTTATTTCTTTGACTTGACACAAACACACTTCGTGCGTATAGCGTGTGCGTGGGTTGCAGTGGACAGTCACATATATTTTCTTACAAAGCGAAGCTTGACGCACGTGCGTAGCCTCTCCGTGCGCCGCGGTGGAATGGAGCCCTTATTAAAAATTTCATCGAAGTCGTTAAATGTTTGTATGTAAAAAAGTTACAGTAATCCACAGAAACTTTTGTATTCAAATAATATTTGGTGATGAAAAGTTATCTAATATAGTTATAGAAAAAAACATTCTTCTGGCGTATAAAAATCCATATTACAATAAAATTTCAGATATGTGAGGAGCACCAGTACCCGTCGCTAGACGCGTCCGACCCGGCGCTGGACTCCGTCACCGACGTCACGCAGGACTCATGGGTGGACGTGCCAGTACGTATTATCAGATTCCTCTGCTATATGATCATTTGATAATTTAACGGTGTTAGTGGCGGCCGAAAAGGAAGATCTTCCGACCGAGAGAGATAGCATGCTCGGTCAGGCCGAAGCCCACTGACGTCATTTCAGATGTTGTATATATCTTGCCGTTCGCCGAAACTTCGATAGCGCGATGCAGGATTGTTAGACGAATTGTGGGTACCGCCACACCACTTCCCCCCGAAGACCTGTGGTATTCTTCGATGCGCTTGTGTTGTCAGGTGTGGGCCGAAGCTACGCGTGCAATGGCCAGGAGAGGGACCCCGTGCTCTGCTTGCTGACCGGTCGTTGTAGCTTATGGCTGCCTCGTTCAAGCCAGACACGGGTTCGACCGGCGCGGACCTCCAACGCAGCTTATGGTCGAGGCGACCCGGCTATGCTTGATGTCTGCTGACGTGGTGCGGAGGGGTGGGGAGTGTTGATGATGATTAATGTTCAGAAGGATGCGTGTTCTTGTCGGTGGTCACCAATTTAACGATGTTAGTGACGGCCGAAAAGGAAGATCTTCCGACCGAGAGTGATAGCATGCTCGGTCAGGCCGAAGCCCACTGACGTCATTTCAGACGTTGTATATTATCTTGCCGTTCGCCGAAACTTCGATAGCGCGATGTAGGATTGTTAGGCGAATTGTGGGTACCGCCACAATAATCTATTAGCGTTAAGCATGTCGTCATCAGCTAAAAAAATATATCATAAATGAAAATGGACGCCGAATCCGAAAGAATTGCTAAATATTGGCCTGAATAACCAATAACGCTCAGGTTTGTATTGACAAGGTAAAATTGAGACTGACTGATTATTTCTTGCGTTAAGGGGCCGGGCTGCCCTCGAAATTCTCATACATACGTAATACCAAAATCATTTTGTCATACAAAAATATTTAACATGTTTGAGTTATTTTTCAGCTTAAAATAGTAATTACCTAGGTTCCTGAACAAAAATTAACTTCAAAATATTTAAACACTAAAAAAAATTTTTTTGTGTATAAATTTTTTTTACTAAATTTACTACTAAATATTTAAACACTAAAAAATAGAGTAAAACACTAAAAAATATATAAATAAATAGTAAATTTACTACAAAATATTTAAATACTAAGTAGAAATATGAGATTTTCATTACATTTCGTATGAGAAAATGATTTTGGTATTACGTATGTATGAGAATTTCGAGGGTAACCCGGGCTCTTAATGATTCACCATTTTAACTTTGAACGTCTAATGAAATGTAATATACTCGACGCTTACATTTTACTCTCTTACTAAACACTTTTTTGTATGCAGCTGCGAGACGAACCCCAATCACAGTCGGGTACGCCGGCGAGCCTGCAGGAGTCCACCACCACGGTGACGGGGGAGGTGGCGTCACCGAGCTCGGGGGCGGGGCCAGGGGAGGCGTGTGCGTGTGGGCTGGCCGAGCGCGTCGCGGCGCTCGAGGCGGACGCCGCCAGCGCGCACACGCAACAGCGACAGTTGGAGGACGAGGTAAGGATAAAGTGAAAGTAACGTACTAAATAAACAAACCAAATCACAGACAAGAAAAAATATATGACAATGGAAAGAAGACAAAAGCTTGCCCCTTTACCTTGCCTAATATTGATGAGGTTTAAGTGATAGTTACATGCTATCTGGTACTGTCTAGGAGTAAGTATGAAGTGGACCAAATAAAAATAAAATCCATTTAGATATAGTTGCTCCAGCAAGTTGAATGTGAACAAGTAATAGGCTTGATGACTAATTTTTTTCTTATTGGTAATTGAAAGACCCTTAAAAAATAGAAACATGGCTGAAAGAATGACTCTGATAGCTTAAAAATTCACCAAGATATGATAATTCAAACATTTCATAAAATAGGCCTGCCCGAAACGCTCCATACAAAGTGCTACGAAAGACTGACGTCACTCTTTCGTAGTTTGTACGGATCGAAAGAGAACTTTGTTCGATAGGTATATTAAATATTGCGTTCATGAAAGTGATTTAATACCAAAAGTTGCTTTTAATTGCATAAGTTATCGAATGGTATACAAATATTAAGAAATTTAATTGAAAAAAATTTCGACTTGATTATCCAACTTCGAAGGCGCATAACAAAAAAAATACAAATGCTATCGAGCTGAAATTTTGGGAACACTTATTTTTTACCGTGATTTCTTTATTTTATTAACAAAATTCGCTAATCTTTGACCTTGTCATCATCCCTATTATTCTTATTTTAGACAGTATTCATCCGTTTTCGGAACAAGCTGTTTTTATTTTCTTTACGACATTTTTGTCTAAGTTCTGGTGTTCAATGATATACGTGATCAGGTGCGGCGGCTGAAGCGGCAGAACTTGCGGCTGCGCGAGGAGTCGGCGCGCGCCGTGTGGCAGCTGCGACACTTCACGCAGTGGCTCAAGCGGACCGTCGACCGCCACTAGCCGCCGCCGCGCCGGTAAATACACACACACATACATACACGAACACACACGCACATACATACACATCCATAACCCAACTGCGAGAAATTACTAAGTATTTTTTATCTAAATATATAAAACTCAAAGGTGACTGACTGACATGGTGATCTATCAACGCACAGCCCAAAGCACTGGATGGATCGGGCTGAAATTTGGCATGCAGTTAGATGTTATGACGTAGGCATCCGCTAAGAAAGGATTTTGATCAATTCTACCCCCAAGGGGTTAAAATAGGGGATGAAAGTTTGTATATAATAATACTTCTTAACGCGAGCAAAGCCGCGGGCAATAGCTCGTATAAAATAAGGGAACAAACGCGTGTCACCTGATAGAAAGCAACTACCGTCGTCCGTCGCCCTTGGACACTCGCAACATTAGAAGAGCTACCAGCATCTCGGCGTTGCCGGCCTATACATTCTTATAGTATATTTTTTTTCTCTTCCTAGTATATTCTTTTCTTTATACACGAGTCAGCAAACAGTGATAAAGTTACGCTATTGGTTTCTTAACTTTTACTTGAATTTATACCTGTCTTGTTTCCACGGTTCGTTTAAAGACCGAGATAAGGTAAATGACTAGTAGATTGGACAGTACCAGTTATTGGAAAGAGCACAAAAACACAATATTTATTAATATTGCTTTAAAAGTTTCCTGTTTTTAAAGTAAAAGAACGCCTGTTTTTTAAGAAAAACAGTCAGTTTTTAAAGCAACATTAATAAATATGGTGTTTTTGTGCTTTTTCCAATGACTAGTACTGTCCAATCTACTAGTCATTTACCCTAGCAGTGTGTTCCTTGAAAGAAGCGAGTAGCGCTTGCTGCTTGGCCTTATTCAGTGAACCACGCATTACCAGTTAGCATTCAAAAATGTTTTAATCTCGACCTAATTATACACGGAACATAACCTAGTCACAGATAACTGAGGCCGCGATGTTTTCAGGTCACCGTAACGAGATTGGGCGATGGCGCGATGGCCGATCGCCGCCGATAGCCGCGTTATCGCGCTAAGCCGGTAATCTTGACGCATCTGTTGTATTATAATGTTATGTCCAAAGAATGAATTAACGTATTACGACAATTGTTACGAGATGTATCTTATGAATTTAGTGCCTTTCGGTAGTGTATATTGTTTTGTGCGGCGCCGCGCTGCGCCAGTTGTTGCGGCTTCTGTATATTGTATGTTATTGTTTGGAGCCGCCGGCCGTTATGGTCTAGGTTTACCCTCGGTTGTGTGACAACTGTTGCATGCAAAAATATTGCTTTAAACGTCTTTACGTACTAAACATTGTTTACTATACCTTGTGCGTTTTAAGATGATATGCGTGACACATAATAATTGACAATAGCAGGGAAGTTACCTAACAAAAATTAATCGATTATTTAAAAATATCGAATCACTTCGTAACGGAATTGTAATCGAAATTATCGTTTTTGTACTGACGTTTCAGAGTGGCCCCGGCGATTTAAGATGGCCGCCCTTTTTTATCGATTTGATTCCGATTCAACAGTATGAATCTCTATTGACATAAGTTCCGTTTCATACATCTGACATTTTTCAAATGTTTTCGTAAATATATAATAATTTTATACTCCTATTTCACAGTTAATATTATAATTTTATATTATTAAGTAAGTATTTAGCAACTTTTCATTTTTATTCATTTACAATTAAAGGAAACATATTTTGTTTTTGTAGATGGTTTTCTTGTAAAAAAAATCCGTAGCAAGAAATATGAGAACTGTCACCCATATCATCATAAAACGCACAAACTATAATCAAATATATAATATTTTTACTTAAATATGCCTACACGTGCACGAAAAGTGTGTACAGCGTATACTTAAAATAATGTTACATTGATATCGGTAGTAACAAAGTTTTGTTATATAGGAAAACATTATTACTATTATGTAATTCCAAAAACTATTACTTCGGTAGGTTATCAAAGAATAAATAATAAATAGAGATCAACTACGATAACATGGCGCGCCCCTCCAAAATTCAAAACGTTGAAGTGCGTTGTCAAAACGTTTGAAGTGCGTTGTCATGCGCGGTCGGCAAGTTATGATTAGATGACCAACAAATCTTGGTAATAAGTGACATTAACAGAAATATTACGTGTACTATCATTGGTTGAATACTTACTACATACAAACTCTTTCATAAGGATGTGACTACACACATTGAAACAGTCATTTGAAGTGGCGCGCCATGTTATCGTAGTTGATCTCCAATTATGAAACATACCCGGCCCGGCGCGCGGCGGCAGACTTACTGTTGTAAGCGTAGTACATTTGTTAAGCTTCTATTTATTAACGTAACGTAACTAGAGTAAGGCTGTAACGTGAACACCAACTAGGTAAGATAGGTTGTAGATGACGTTGTTAGTACATATAACATAATACAGCTCTCGACGGGCTCGGCTACAGGTGCTCTGAGAGGTGGTCCTTCGTACTGAAATTTTATAAGATTAATACAGTTTTAACTGATCCCTACATTTAGACTATAGACCGTGGAATTTTAAGCGTCTGCGTCAGATCATAAGTCATTATTAATATAGAATTATACATTAATGCTTGGATTCTAATATTTCGTAAACGATAAATATAGTTAGTATTAATAAAATTTATTATTATTAATACTTTGGATGTGTTGATAAAGAATTGCAATTTCATATTATAAATAAATACCCCTGACGAATATTAATTAATATACTTATTTTTAAAATAAATTTAATATCTCTTTCATTTAAATATGTAAAATTTTTCCGAACTATGTTACCTCATAACTCATAAAGTATATTATGGGTATGTATGTGTGTATGTCTGTCTGCGACATTATAATATAATATATGATTTTTAAGGTCTTCTGTTTAACCTATTACTAACATATTTTTGTCTGAATTAGAATAAAGCTTTTTTTTCTAAGATTTTATTGTGATTCAGAAAATAACCCTAACAATACCGTTCCCATCGTGGCGTCGGAACCACAAGTAAACATTTCTGCGACAAAACAATATAATATAATAGATACGGATCTGTTAATTAGACCTACGAAGAATAACTCAATAAGTAGTAGCGATAGCGAAGATTACGATATACGTACAGTTCGCGCAGCTGTCACGTGTGGCTCAAGCATGTGACTTTTGTCCTGGACTTTGTCATATTTCTGCCTAAGGTTTGTAAGGCTGATATAAAGTAATGGAGAGCAGGGACGGATATAAGTCATCCGTCTGGCTCTAAGGCATTCATATGCTCGAAATTCAATTCATTCTATACGACTTATTCTATCTATAAATACGAGTAGTTTGAATACAACTTTTGCTTATACTACGGGAGCCCTAGAACAAAATTCTTTTTGATTACTATCAAGCTAATTTTTATGAGTAGCTTGGCTAACGAGCTGATTTTTTTATATATTTATAGGTTATTAGTTATATAATTTAAGAGTAACATTGTCCTACAAATAAAACAGTCCATATTTTAGGACCATCGATTCAAAATATGAAATCCTTTCTATCTCTGTTAGCTACCACTTTCGAGATTTTTTGCAAATAAAAATGTTGTTCGTCTTATCAAAATGAAGCTACTCACAAAAAATTAGCTTGTTAGTAATAAAAAAAATGTTTTAGGGCTCCCGTACTGTCAATGTACAATGTCATTAACTATAAAAATATGTACGGGTTGTAATCTTTACATAACTGATGTGACGTTACAGCGAATTAAATAACAGTATTCGTCATGTGTTGTCAGAGTAGGTAGGTACTAGGTAGCTATAGTCTATTCTCGTTAAGCTTATAAACAGTCAACAGCGCAAATGTAAAATGTTCATTGGTACGTGGCACAGCCTCACTGGTAAATTTTAACGTTTGCTCTAGTGACTCACTTCAAACTTAAAACTACGTCATCAGGATCACCGCTCTCGAGCACCTTTACTTAACTTTAACGTAAATCAACTTTGACTGGAATTCAATCCATTATATTGTGTGCTATGTAAGTACGAATCGTCGAGTTTAGTATGAATGTAAAAATTATTATATATTTAGCTCCAAGCTTAAGGCCTCTCTGATTTGACAGTCTGATTCGTAATAATTTTTATAACGCTTGTTCTAGTATGGAGTATACGTATTTTATGCAATTTTTTACTTTTTGATATACCTTGAATATGTTTTAAGCTCACTATGATTGAACTGAGTCTGTGTTGCCATTTCACTAAAATATTCTCTAATACGTAAGTGATAAATATCTATGTTTATTGAGTTAGCTCATAAAACTATGTGAACTGCATTTTTATATTTATATGAATATATTGTATGATTTTGCTGATATTTTGCTCTTATAAATAAATAATTGGTTAGGTTATTCTTTGTATGTTTTTACAGTGTAAATATATGTAATTATTGTTATCGCCAATACTTGACACATGCCTTTTAATATAAAACTATATGATACCTTACAAATGCGTGCACGCACTCGGGGACGCGGCAGCGTACGTACGTACAAAGTGCGTACAGTATGTTTAGATGCAATTTATTATATTAAATTAATAACCGTAAAATATAAAGCTACTTATTGCATCTTAGAATTTTTAATGCACGGAAAAAACTATATGCGCTTGAAATATCCAGCACAAATTGGCCGTAGTTACAATTTACATGTAAATGTATTACGCTGCGTCGCGTCGCCGAGTGTGGAGCACCCTAAAAGTTCCTCTCATCACTATATTTTGTAATAGTTAACAAATACGTGTAATTTTGTATCGTTTTTATGACATTTTTATATTTATTTAATATTTTGTTTATACACATAACACATACATATAGGCTCAAACCTACAACCGAGACGACATTGAAGTCGGTCCGCGCCACAAGTTTTGTTATTATTAGGTTACCTTTTGTAAATACGGTGGAATCTCTTCGTTGAGGGTTTTAAACGTAAATCGAAGCTTTATTAGTGAAATATAGTTTTGTTAATATTAATTTAGTGTTTACTTAAGTCGATAATTAGTAAATAATGTCGAGTTTTATTAGTAAAAATATTTAGCTTACACCTGGCTTTTCTATATTGAACGATCACTTGACAGACAACCATAGCCACAAGGATAAGCACACTGCATAAAGACATTATAGTCATACAACGTTTTGTCCTTATCGTACACGCAAGAAGAGCGTCTTGAGAGACAAGGACTAACTTTGTATGACTACTTCGTCTATACGCAGTGTCGATTTCTTGACCAGTGAGATGTTGAATACTTTTATTAATAAGGCGCTTACAGTTTAACGGCCGTATGAATAAAAACTTAGCGAGGGTTTTAACTACGTTTTTACTATGTTAAAACCTGTTATAAACCCTCGCTAAGTTTTTATTCATACGACCGTAAGTATTTAGAAACATGAAGAACGTAAATCAAATATAGTTTAATGATCAATTCTGGCTTCCCTCTGTTCGATGTGGCCTTTAAATGCTAATTGTTTTAAACATAACTAGGCTGCACTGTAGGTCGAAAGTTAAGATTGCAATGACAGGTGATTGTGGTTGATTGTTTGGGTGAACACCGAACTCTTTTTGCCATGAGGCATTTAATTTTTATATATTTTTTTGAAGGAAACGGATGAACGTGAATAAAATATATTATTATCACGATTTGCCTAAATTAGCCTTAAAATTGATGATCCGAGTATATTCGGTGATATTATATTATACTGTATGTATGTGGCCTTACCGCCTTGTTTTCCCTCGTTTTACCATTTTATGCGCCAAGTGCGATCCGTTCAGGGCAATTTTCCTATAGACTTATGCCAATAATATAAAGGTCACCGTTATAGAAATGCCGAGGTGAACTGAACGGACTAACGTAATCAGTCTGAAGTTGGCAACGTGTGTAAGCGGGCGTGACTCGCTCGTACCGCCGCGCCGCCAACTTCAGTGCGCACCGGCGCCCCTCCCACCTCCCCTAGTTGTAAGTCGCGTAAGGACATTGTTATCAACCAAAGTATTACTGTTTACCGCCATAGATTTTGTGCATTATACGTATTTTGATTATTCTTCGATTTATTTAAAAGTTAATGCTTACATTAAGGATTTTTGTATATGTATTTTAAGAACATTCCAGATTATTAAAGTATATACCAAAGAATCGTATTATTATTTCATAAATTGCATCAGTAAATAACATTAGACTCCCAGATCGATATATAAGCAACACAAACTAGTAACTAGTAGCCAACGTGCTAAAATAATGATTCTGGCGTTAAAATATCAGACTATTTATAGTAATGTTCAAACACCACTGCAGAACCTACTAATTAATATAGAAGCGTATTTATTATATTATGACATCATAGTAATCGTGTTACAATATTAGTATTAAAATAAAAATATGTAAAACTTAGGTACCTACTTGCAAACGTAATGATTAAAAATATTATGCTAGTGAATCGACCAGCTGGTTGCCAGAAACGCCACTCAAATAACAATTAATCATTATTATTTAAAAAACATCTAACATATCAAATAGAATTAACATAAAAGATTACTGAGAAACGTGGCGATAAAACAATACCTACTGATTACCAGCCAGCCACCATCATCATAAAAGGGTTTTTAGGGTTCCGTAGTCAACAAGGAACCCTTATAGTTTCAGTCTGTCCGTCCGTCTGTCTGTCTGTCCGCGGTTTTGCTCAGAGACTATAGGACCTACAAAGCTGTAATCCGCCATGAATACACATATTAATGATGTCGACAAATGGTGTATAAAATCTTTAAAAAATATTTTTATGGTAAGTACCTCCCCTACACGTCAAGCGGGGATGATTTTTTTTTCGCGGCCACCCCACCGTGTGGGGTCGTTGGATAATTTTTTTTTTAAATATTATGAGTATTTATAGGTCATTTTCCGATTCAGGGATCCATTTGTGAAATATAAAGTTTTAAAGTGGAAAAAATCAAGTCCAGTGTCCCCTACTTCTACCAGCTAAACGGTTGCTTCTGGAAACGTGAAAAAATTAACGGGAGTAGGAAATAATATGCTGAATTTAAAAGGAAAACTATCACGGCTAAGTAGACTTTATAAGCTATTAAGTAATAGTCGATCAACTAAAAAAAATGTATTCGGCGAAGTATAAAGGGACTTTTCGTTTAAATTCCTTTGAACGTAACTGAGATGATGTTGTTAGTAGTGTAAAACACGTTATAAATGTACATTCATTAGCTATACAAAAATTATCAATAACTAGCAGTACTACGGAACACTATTTACCGCGTGGCCCGACACGCACTTGGCCGGTTTTTTTTTTTTTTTGAGGTATCCACTACCATAATAAGAAATCCCATTACGTAGCTGCATGATGTAGTAAACTTTATTAGTAGACACTAGACCTTACGAACGCATTTGAAATTATTATTGAGAGCTCCTTTAAAATTCTGGCAAAAGTGTTATGGAGCTTTTGTAAGTTGTGACTACAAAATTTGTATAGCTTAGGTATAGGTACCATATTGGTTCATAGTAGACATTCGTTAAGGCAGTCTTATTAAAATAATTTACAACGTAGGATAAAAAGATTTGAAACTAAAAATTAATTATTTGATTGTAATTAGTTGACGCTAAAAATAAGTGTAGATTTGGTGGACGATAAGCGATAAAGAATCAATATAAATAGTAGCCGGGCCGCCGTCTTCGCAAGTACTCCTGACAACATGCGTGCTATCATATTATTGGCCCTCGTGGGAGCTGCCCTGGGTAAGTTTAATACATTATTACTCAAGCCCTAATTGAAATAGAAGTAAAGAATCTATACTTACAGCAACTAGTCCGATCCGACTGCTTAGTAAACAAATACGGCAACTTCTATAATTTTTAAGTTTAACCATTTTTGTATCCCCTTCTATAAAACATGTCATGAGTGTATTATAGAATATGCAGTAGACATATTATATGAAAAGAAGGCTTCTGACACAGCCGTGACCACAGAGCCGTGACCCATGCCTTCCTTTTCGAACAAGAAAAGAGGATTGCCTTTAAAAATGCACCCCATCGTCTCGCCCCGGTACGATGTAAACTGATTCCTATCTATATTACAGCGGTGCCACGGCACGGCTCGCGCATCGTGGGCGGCGAGGCGACCACGATTGAGGAGTACCCCTACATGTCCAGCATGATCTTCAACTGGTGGGGCATCTTCCCCACGCAGTCCTGCGGCGGCTCCCTCATCACCCCAACCACCGTGCTCTCCGCTGCCCACTGCTATTTGTGAGTTTACAATTAAAGCGGAATTTTAGTTTTGTCATCTTTTGATCGGGAGCGTCAGTTCTCAACGAAGCGTTATAACGATAATTCAGACTACTCTGGAAAAGGAAATAAGACCAGACCGTTTCGACTTTCATAATAGTACCTACGGTCTCTCGCAGAGACTTCTTGTGAGATTATCGGATGACGGCAAAAGATGCCGCATTTAATAATTGAGGTAAAAGAAAACACCTAAAATATTTAAAAATCCGTGCCGAGTCTAAAACTGTTCAGACTATTGTACAATTTTACTGTATACCGCATAGAATATTATGCTAACGAAACTGAACAAAACGTAGAAAAACACCAAAAACATTTGTCCTCACGGCTTTCAGCGGCGACGCCGCGTCGTCGTGGAGCGTGCGGCTAGGCTCGACGCGGGCGTCCTCGGGCGGCTCCCTGCACGCCGTGTCGCAGCTGGTGGTGCACGCGCAGTACGACCGCGACACGCTCGAGAACGACATCGCCGTGGTGCGGCTCGCCAGCGCCGCGCAGCTCTCCGCCAACGTCGCCACCGTGTCCATCGCCGGCGCCAACTACAACCTGCCCGACGGCACGCAGGTCTTCGCCATCGGATGGGGAACACTCTGGGTAAACCGACGTCTAGACTAAATGCACACTTTTGTGACAGCTGAAAAAAGTTGTTTTTTCAGCTGTCACAAAGACGGACCGCATTTCAACTGCAATCCAACCGCAAATTACAGTTCAAGTGCAGTTTGAATGCAGTTGACATGACTGCAATACGACTGCAATAGAACTGCAAACCAAACGCGCAGTCGGATTGCAGTTCAGTTGCAGTCGGCGTGCAGTCGTGTGAACTGTTTGGTTTGCAGTTCTATTGCAGTCGTATTGCAGTCGTGTCAACTGCATTCAAACTGCACTTGAACTGCAATTTGCAGTTGGATTGCAGTTCAAATGCGGTCCGTTTGTGTAGACCCTTACGCTGCGTGAGAATTCGCAACATTCCTAAAAATCTCTCGAATTTATGTCTCTCTGGTGACCACAGTGGAACCTCGTTCCCGTGTCGAGGGCTTGCTTTTGAATTTACATCGGCAACCTCAACGAAACCTAACACATTATCGTTTCCAGTCGAACGGCCCCGCGTCGGAGATCCTGCAGCACGTGGACCTGAACGTGATCAACCAGCAGCTGTGTGCGGACCGGTACGCGTACCTCAAGACGCTGCCCGGCTACAGCGGCTGGCCCGACATCACCCCCGAGATGATGTGCGTGGGCATCCTGGACGTGGGCGGCAAAGACGCGTGCCAGGGCGACTCCGGCGGGCCTCTGGCGCACCGCGCGCCCGCCGGCGACGTGCTGGTCGGCATCACGTCGTGGGGCTTCAACTGCGCGGACCCCTTCTACCCCGGCGTCAACGTGCGCGTCCCCTCCTACGTCGACTGGGTGCTCGCCAACGCCTAAACTCGCCATGTCATACTGAATATTTGTTAACGACTTAATTATTATTATACTTTTAAGTTATATATTTCTTTATTGCGATCCCTCGTAAGTGTATCCTATAAGTATACCTGTAGGCCTGTAGGCTACCAGGTTTTGAAATAAAAGATTGAGAGATTGAGTGGACTGTATTAAACTTGCAATTTTACAATAAGTACTGGTCGCCTACGCTGACAATGTAAGAATGATGAATGCAGCGGGGCTAAAATGGTAACATTTAGCAATTCCTCTCAATCAGTTCAGCAAATGAATTGTCAAAACTGTCAAACTGACAAATGTCAAATCAGTACAAAAATACAGAAATGAATTGCAAGCAGAGTTGCATTTTGCGATTTTAAAGAATTGAATCATATTATGATTCATATCATGATTCAACAAAGCGACCAGTTTAGCCCCGCTGTAGTCAAAACTATTAACATAAGTATAGCTAGCTGTGTAGTGCGCCGGCGCAGCTAGGTGAACGCGCCCCGTTGCGGTGCAGCCGCAACAATACCCAGTATTTGAATTATAATCGAAATTGTTACTTAAATCATAAAAACGTGATTGAAGTGTAACTATCAATAACAAAATTGACGACTTTTTGCACAAATTTTTGCTCTAGGAAAAAATAAGTAGGTATAGGTCTACCAGAATCTGATGGCAATCTTTGACAGCAGATTTTCAAAAAATATCCTTGATCATTGTATAAGTTTTAATATTTGCATGTTTAACACACAGAATTAGCCGCCATAAGAAAAAAGGATCAAAATGTTTTATTCCAATTACCCCGGTATTGCTAGAGTCAATTCATTTTCTCACTTATTGCCATCAGATTCTGGTAGACCTATAGATAGGTATGTACTTAATTGCCCTTGTGCTATAAAAGTTGGTTATCCACATCATCTGCTTATCACGTCTTCAATTACTACTGCGTATTACTTGTTTATAATCGCACTTAGTTAAATAGTTCCATGATGTCGGTGATATCCGACAGCTGATTGATCTACTGCACGCTTGGCAGAGGCATCAAACATAAGTTGGATCACAGCTGATCTTTATTTACTTTTAAAAATCGGAAATGAAACAATTATACACAAGCTTATAATTTATTGCAACATTTTTATTACTTTTTGAGATCAATAATATAATATTAATGTGTTCAACACAGTAAATTTCATTTTATTGGTTGATAAAAATAAACAAAATTGTATAAAAAAGATGATAGTGTACTTAATAAAAACTTTAGCTTAAGGCGCTATATTGAAAAAACTGTCCTTTTTGACGTAATACTATAGGACCCTCAGAAATGTTACAAATCTGGTAATGAGATATACATATCTTCATAGCCTTATCTAGGTTTGAAAAGAACTAGAAACACGATTAATGTATTTTGCCTCGATACATTTAATTTTTGAAATGACCTCTTAAAAATACGAAATTTGAAGATTATTTTTAAACGAAAATAGATGTATTGTAGGAAATTAGTCTAATTGATAGAAACCTTTGCAACTCAAAATCGTATAGAAGCAATTTGCTTAAATGCTCCTAGTTAATTTTTAAGTGATTATAATTACGTTTTTTCGCATGTTTTCCGAGTGAGCCGATAGCTTCTGGCCGCAGCGTATTCACGACTTTATAGTCATACAAATTAAGTATAAAATTGCCCTTGCGTTAAAATTACTTTCGATACAGCGCCTTAACGTTAAATAATTAATGATCGTCGACACTGGCCCGGACACGAGACCATAATATTAAAGTCTATTCAAGTCGGGTCGACATTTGTAGCATTTCATTAGGCTGGCACACGCTTTCCGTATTCGAACACCCGAATGCATAGAATCAGAAGAAAATACATTAACTGGCAAATTAACGTTCGTTTTTTCCGAACGGAATGAATTCCGCACGTACGTTGCGACTTGCAAGTGCAAGCTGGCGTGTTCGCGATTCAATAAAAACGAATGTTTGCGCTAGTCTCACGGAATTCCAAATCGAAATTAAACATTAGGAAATCGAATACGAAAAACGTGTGTATGTCGCCAGCCTTAATGCAGTATTGAATATTTTGCAGCAGCGTTACATATTATGACACACACACATTTATATTGACTGTTGTAGAGCTTGTCTAACTTGAAATGGCCCGTGTATGTATACAAATATGAAGAGTGAACATGTATACTCTGTTTTAATTCATATTGATCAAAATGTAAACAAAAATTTGCATTGTAGAGGTATATAATATTATAATATCGCAGTTACTTGAAATTAAATTATAGCATTCTAGGCGGGCATACTGCGCTTTATTATAATATTATATTTTATATCAAAGAAACTGTAATAAATCACCTTAACTCTGTAAATGCTTAAAAACGTGTCATATAACTTATTCTCCGAAAGTTTTAAGTATTGTCGCGTAGCAGGTAAATCACCTACCCTGTAAGTAATTTTTAATTGAAGATGTATGTGGATGATGTAGGTAACTATCATTTTTGAAAAATTTTTTTTTTTTTGCATAAATGGAGGCTGGTCCTAACCAGAAATATGAAAAAATATGGATTTTATGTATACTTTGGCAACATACCACCGATATTTTTTTTGATTGCAAATCATTTCCCGGCCTCCATTATTCATTCTATAAAGAAAAGCATTTCTATAAAGAAAAGACGAACATTAAAATTTTACCTAACCCACTTCATCTAATTAGGTCTTCAATTGTCAAATATTCCGTATTCTTAATCATCTAATATGCAACGTCAAATCCTTAAAAAATAAAGTAATTGAATCATAATTGCACGATGTTTATAATAAGAGCTTTATGAATGTGACAATAACTTACCTAGCAGTCGCTTACAAAAATAAGTTGTATAATTTAGTGGAGACCAGTATACATATTACATATTCCTTAAGCACCCGATAAGTACTAAACATGTTTTTATCAACGTTATAATATATCGTTATCAATGTGGGTTTTTAAATATTTTCTACTGATGGCTGAAGCAGTTTCGTCACCAGACTAAATTTTCTGGTGCTAAAGTAGGATCAAAAACTTTGACAATTTCAAGTCCCTTTTGCCATTATCGCTATAAACATTAAAAACTCTCACTACCAAAATGGCTGTCTAGCCGTTATACGAACGACATAATTTAAAGCACGGTAAAAAGCAAAAATTAGGTTAATAATAATTGTGATAAATATTTATATAACTAAAACGCTTTCACTTTGTCTTACGGCCTTTTCGTAACAGTCGACCTACAGTAGGACGGTAACAACAGTATTCCATCACAGACTTCATCACTTAAATGCATAAACTTCATTTCAATTATGCTTCTGAACACTTTTTTTAACAATATTTTTTTAAAACATATTTACAACAATATTTTGCCACTTGAAAATATGAATGTAACCTGTCATGTAAATGACAGCTTACATGTAAATAGCAGCTCAGTGTCATCCTTTTTATATCACGTGTTCCAATTTTGACCACGCGCCAAAGGATCCATGCGGTACTGTACACACTATATTTTGCAAATCATCAGCAACAGTTTCAGAAAGACTAGATAAAAAAATTAAAATGTTCCCAATACCTGAGGACTAACTACATTATTATCTCATAAATATTCACCTTACCTCGTATAAATCTATCAATGCAACAATATAATGCAACAATTTGAAGTAAAATGATAAAAAACAGCAATATATAATTGTCATGAATCTACAATAAGTATAACGTTTCCAAAAGCTGTATTATCATGACGGAGATTAATTTTCGAAAACGTTATATTTTTACATTTCATTATACAATAGTCATTATCTCTAAGATAAACACATATTTTTAATACATTTACGATTAAAATGCAAGAGCCCAATTGTCATACCACGAAACCTGGTTATTCACGTAATTCATTTCCTAAAAATTATTGCATCGTGTCGTTATACTTCATCAGTTGCACATCAGTACATCAGTAAGAAGTATCAAACGTTACGTGATCGCGATCCGATTGCACAACAAGGAGCGTGCCACTCTACTCGGGCGCGGAGGGCGGCGCGAAGCAGGCGCGGGCGTGACCACGCGCGCTCGAGCTCGAAGCCGCTTTACGTGGGCGTAACGGGCGTTGCGGGTCCGCCCATGTCGGGCGCGGGCGTGACCACGAGGCGCGTGGGCGTGAGGTCGCCGCGCAGGCGCACGGCGCGCGGCTGCAGCGCCGCGCGCGCCTCCATCTCGCCCAGCAGCGCGTCGTCGCAGTACAGCGACCACCCTTCCGCCGTACGCACCACGCGGAACGTCACCGCCTGTAGTTTCACAAAATATAATGTTTTAAAAGCAGTCGAAACCGAATACGACGACATCGGTCGTAACAAAGAATACCTATCGGTTTTAATAAAGGGATGGGCAGGTCTCGTCTAAACTCTGGTAAGCTATTAAAAACATACCATCGCATAATATAACTTTATGGTGGGTGACAAGAGGCGGGGGAGGGCTCGAACATAGTTGACATAAGTACATTGTTTTATATAAAAAAAACTATACATTAAATAATTCAATAATACTTAAACGCCTACCTGTCCGGGCACGAGTCTGGCGGTGCGCTGGCGGCGCTCGGCTCCCCAGGCGCCGAGCCAGGCGTTGAGCACGACGAGCTGCGCCGCCAGCTGCGGGCGGTCGTGCGCGCGCACCGCCGCGTGGAGCACGAGCTGCGGCCGCGGCCACTCACGCGCCTCGTCCAGCAGGTCCAGAGTTATGGAGTGGAGGAGACCGCGGATCCTGGGATATAGACAATAAATTACTACACAAATATGGCATTGTTTCAAAATTCTTAAATTATAGTTGCTGTATTATAATAACAGCTGTAAAACTTGGTGCGACGAATCGAATTGAAATTTCACTCCAATCCGATGATATTAAAATGAAGTAGAAAAGCGATTTGCATACTTAGTATGGTTTTACAGTTACGCCTACGCCAGGGCGGTTAATAAGCGTCGCGACTCGCGGGCTTCGAGCATTGCGTGGCTTGGATCGTAGCATACTGTGACCGCGCGTTTCTTCATTAATTTTTATAGTTTTACAGACCACGCTTACCACCAGCGCGAAGCGCACTGTAGAACCACACTTTAGGTTTTTAGAAGTTCACTGCTTTTTTGAGCTAACATTTGGAGCGGTTTTAATGTAGATGTCGTACTGTACCTGCCCTCTACGACTAGCTGGTGTCCGTCGGGCACGCCCCCCGGTAGCGCCGCGATGATGTTCGCCCGCCACGTCCCCTCCGCCCCCTCCCCCTCGCCCGCCTCCACCGTCTCCGACACGCTGCTGCGGAGCGGCACCTGGAAATTACACTTACTTTTATAGTTTCTCTTTTGCAACTTAAATACACCACTTAATTACTGAACAATTTTATAACCTCTTCATAGTGTAATGCATCTAATTATTTTGTACTCCCTCTTCGCCTTCTTTGAAACGCTGTAAGGCATGTAACGTTTAAAAATCCACTTTACTCTAAACTACAATACTTAAAGGGCGGAGTCAAACGAGCGTAATTTGTGAGTTGTGAGTCGCAGAATTTCGGTTCGGCAGAATTCTGCTGCATTCAGTTTCATACAAAAGTCCTGTTTGATTCACACGAGCGTAATTTTGTGAGTCATGATTTGTATCAAAAGATATTTACGCGACAGAAATTCTGCGACTCACCACTTACAAATTACGCTCGTTTGGCTTCACCCAAATGCTCGTAAAATGAGTGCGTACCTCCGGCGGCGGCGACGCGAACATAGGGTAAGCGTCACATTTACGCACGTTGAGCGTGGCGTCGCGCACGCCGCTGACGCGCACGGCGCGCGCCGCGAACACGCTGGGCGTGCGGTGCGCGTAGCTGCAGTAGTGCGCGCCATCCACCGCCCACAGCGTTTCCTTCTCGTCTACTAGAATCTCCAGAACGAACGGCCGGTCCACTTTGAAGGGAAACAATCTGCGACCAACACGAGGCATCGCGTTATTATCTCCAGAGACTGATGACACATGCAAATAGACGAAACATACTATTCCATTCTGAGGAAACTTATGCCCAGTTTCAAACAGATCTTTTCAATTGCAGTTTTGATTGGCTAACGTGAAAAACGTTAATCAATCAAGTATCAAGATTCAAGAACGCTATTGAAACACAACCTTCTGTCAAATAATCCTCGGAAATTGGCATTAATAGGGTACGTTGAACGTTCCTAGTTATTAAACTCATCTTAATTGACTAATTTACTTTCTTTCTGACTTTCTTTTAACTTTTCATTGAAGTTTCTGCATGTTCATTTTTGTGACATAGCACCCTTTGTTGTCCATTGTAATGAGGACACCACTGGTATGTCGCCTCTCACCTGTATGCTGTGGTCTCCTCGGGGCCCCACTTTGCGCGCCGCCTCGTGTTCCGCACGACATACTGCTGCGGCACGCGCACGTTGAAGTGCACCGCCACGTCGCCCTCCTCACCCCCCTCGCTCCCCTCTTCCCCGCAGCACAGGTTTATCGAGAACCTGAAATCAGTAGGTTGCTAACGATTAGGGTTGTGTTTTTTATTCTCGCAGACATATTCTTATAATGTTGTAGTCGGCCTAATATTAATATTGATAACAGTTTCCAGTGCCTTATGCTGACGTGTCAACCCAAGAGCTTGTTGCCATTCTATATTTAGCATTAACTTCTAGTCGTAGAAAAAGGTTTTCATCCTGTTATTAGGACCAAATCTTTAAGGTTCAAACCTTAAAGGCTCTAAAACTATAAAGATTGGTTTTCCTCCACCAGCTTGTTTGATCTACTGGTCTCTCATAATGTGAAGGTTACTGTAACTCACCAGGGCAGGTCGGCGCTGGGCGTGCCGGTGCACACGATGTGGGAGCCGATGGCGAGCGGCTCCTCTAGCGCCTGCGTGAACCGCACCTCCAGCGAATCCGCCAGCTGGATCTGAACACACCGTAGATTAGAACGAGGCTGGGTAGCGAGCTGAATGTTATGCTCGGTATTGAAAGTATTTATGAAGATTTAGGACAAGTTTGCTTGTTCAGAACTCTCTAGTTGTTACTACTTCGGAGAAAGCATCACTGACAAACGATTTTCAAGATCCCTAAGGCAGTGTCGGATTTATCTTATATCTTTAAACGAGCAATTCTTGTATATATATAAAAATATATAATTGGAATCTCGGAATCGCCTCCAACGATTTTCATGTAATTAAGTATATAGGGGGTTTCGGGGGCGATAAATCGATCTAGCTAGGAATCATCTTAAGAAAATGTCATTTTATTCGTGTTTTATCGAATACCGAGCAAAGCTCGGTCAAATGGCTAGTATTTTTTATGAGTGTAGGCCACTTTATTTCCGCCGCCCCTGTACGAAATCTACCACCCCGCTAGAACGCTGTCGCCGCTCTAGGACGCTGTCGCCCCCTTAGGACGCTATCGCCCCCTATATGACGCTGCCACACATAGGCCGCCTAGTGCCTATACCTAGACTATACGCATACGGCAATCGACGGCATATTTATAAATCCAGGGCTGCCTTAAGGTGTAACACACGTTGCTATTTCTCCTGGGTTTGGCTAACGAAATTATTGTAACAAATTGTACAAATCTATATTCCAAATCCTCGCCCCCGCTGACATACATATTATTGACTGGTGAGATTATTATGCGTAGACTTATTGACGAGGCTATTCCGATGTTAATATTTTGTTTATTGATCGTGTATCCTAAAGAACTTTGTACATAATTTTTTCAAGTTTTAGTTGTAGATAGAAACGTCCAAAGAAAATAAAGCACATATTTCACATTTCTACATGTCCAGATGAGCGATTGTATTGAATTAAAATACAACAATCCAGAGTTATTTTAGAAGTTTATGTCACGGACGCTTGGATTTGGCAGACCGCGGTCCGAGAGATATCAATGGAACGTTTAGTTTAGTAGCGGAATATAGTAGCGGATAGGCTTCGTTTCTGAATAATTTGTGAATTGAAAAAAGTAGGGGCTGTCTCCTTTTTTAGCCTTATGGTTCCCAACAGCAGACCACCACTTTTGTGAACGTGGTACCAACTCGGAACCGGATCAATCGGAACAAATACCCTATACAACAAAATAATTTTTTTTAAAATCGGTTCACAAACGTCGGAGTAATCGTTGAACACACATAAATAAAATATCCGCAGCCGAACGGATAACCTCCTCCTCTTTGGAAGTCGGTTAAAAAACTTAACGAGCTTCTTTAAATTTATCTACGAACGTATAATTTACATCGGAAACCCATATCTATTTAATATACTCATTTTTCTAACTTTGAAACCTACAAAAGGTTTGCAACATCTGAATAAAAAAATAGCTTACCTGCCATTTTCAGGTTAACACTTAGTAAAACTACTCGAAATCAACTCAAAACAATGTAGCCTTTTTTTTCCTGCGGTTCGCCTTCAGCCGTATAGAGGAGGGATCCCGGATCTAACAAGCACAGGACTCCCTCCACGACTGGCCGGTCTACTTCAGACCGGACTTCCACCAAACTAAGGGAACGCTTAGGCAATAAGCGTTCCCCTCGGCGCCGGGACTGGCAACACACATGTAGCCTTCCGTTAACATCAATGATTTGGGCTCAACCAAATAAATCAAGTTAATACAAGCGAAAAAACAAAAAAAAAACAATAAACCTTTTTGAACGTGGCGGGTGACACGGTAGCCGTGTCATCTACTTCTATGGCGTATGACACGGCTAACGTGTCACAAGAAAATTGTATGCCGCCACGACTGAAAGTCTTCAAAAATGTGCGCCGCATTGAATCTTTGGCAAAGGCTTTGGTCAATCATACAGTTGAATCAAAGATTAATTATTATTCAGAATTAATTTTATACAAAACCAAACGGACGCCACCATATACGGCGTACTGTAAACCACAACAATGGCACTGATAAGTCACACCGCCTGATAAGGAAGCCGCGGCAATACGACTCGCGAATACCAATCGCGCAGTATAAATATCATATAGTAGAGTACTCTGCCACATCCTTAACACGCTCAAATCATAGCTATGTAATCTTATATCTATAAACGAGCAATTCTTGTAGTAAAATATAAATATATAATTGGAATCTCGGAATCGGCTCCAACGATTTTCATGAAATTTAGTATATCAGGGGCGATAAATCGATCTAGCTAGGAATCATTTTCATAAAATGTCATTTTATGTGTGTTTTTTTAATTTTTTGAATACATTAGCCATTTAGCTAGTAATTATTATATCATTTCAGTCATTTAGCTAGTAATTATTATGGAAGAAAAATCGGTGTTTACATGGGTGACTTAACTGAGCCAAAAAATGATTTAACGTTTGTTCTAAACGAAATGCATACTAGCTGTGCATTTTGTTTCAAACTCTCTCTCTCTCTCTGTCTGTTTAAGTCATTCTACAACAAAAATTTTATGATTTACCCTGGGCTGCAGCCCCGTGTTTTAAATGACAGAAATTACTGGAGTCTTTTCTAGCCGACTTCCAAAAAGGAGGAGGTTTTAACTTATAATATACAGTTCGGCTGTGTATGTAACCACTGATCTCCATTATACACTTGTATAATGGAGGTCAGTGGTATGTAACATATTGTTATTTTTTTTTGTAAGTTCAACGATTACTCCGCCATTTTTGGACCGATTTTTTGAGCTGTGAAATGTATGAAAGTTATCGTTCGTCACAAAGAAAAGCATTTCTTTGCTACTTCAAGTTATCTGAAATCAAGCTTATGGATGAGGATGGTCTACTTATCTGTATGTTAATATTGTGTCGGTCGGCAGTCGGCACTGAGAACGTGAATGAGTCATGATGAAGTCACGTCTTAATTATTAGGAAACTGTCCTCATTGCCTTGACCTTGCGACGAGCCGAATGCATTTAATTGAGTTTTGTATTCATAACAAAAAAAATTCATTAATATCCTTTTATCTTCGTTGGCCAGCAAAATATTAAAAAAAAATGCTTCAGACCTTCAGGGATTTAAGCATGAGGTATGGACAAACAGAACGAATCTTATAATATTAGTAAAATTAGAATAAAGTACTTAAAAGACAATTAAATAAAATCAACACTAACTTACTTCCTCGACAAAATTGACAAATAGTTAATATTAGTTCGTTATTGTTTTCACAAAGTGGCTCTTCCGTCTTGGCTAGCTCGTAAAGCATCCGCCGAAGTATTAATACTATCGAGTACCAGTACGGCCCACGTAGACAATATATTCTAAGTTACTTGGCCTAGTTTTTCTCACTAAACGTAGTCTAAACATCAGGCTATATTTCCAAGCTTGGAAATACAGTGTGTTTGTGTAAACACTGTTACCCTTGAAACTATACCAACCAAATGAGCCCGTCATGCCCGTCAAAATGAACAACTTTTTCTATGAGAACAATGCTGGGAACCCAAAAAAAATGCCGTCTTGATACCCATACGGCAATTTGAATGGGTACGAAGACAGATTTCTTTTAATTCCCAGCATTATTTTTATAGAAAAATTTGTTCATTTTGACGGGCTCATTTGATGGTTTCAAGGACAAATATAGTATAGAGCCTGTAAACAGTTAAGCTATACTCAGAAATTAATCCATATATGTAAATACTAGCTGTTGCCCGCGACTTCGTCCGCGTGGACTTCAGTTTATAGCGCGCAGTGTCAAATTTAAAAGCTTTTTAAAACCCTGGTATGCCCTGGTACCCCTTAAATCAAAATACCCAAAAACAGGTGCACAGTGTGCACATAATATTTCATTTTTTTAAATTAAACTTTATTTAATCCTTCAGGCCCCGCGCGAGCACCGGTGATCGCGACAACAATAGAATACAATGGCAATTCCTGGAAATTCCGACTGAAGTATTAAGTACTTATACCAAATTTAAAGCATATTTAATTAAATTCAATTCAATTCAAATTCAAAACAAACGCACAACGTACCACTTGATGATATCTCTTTCGTTCTACTATGGTCGCGCAGTAAATCAAAACAGTAAAACTAACGCAAAAAATCAAACATCGTCCTTCTCTCTTTACACTCACGCCCGTCTTTCATATGCCAGGTGAAAAAGGACGACGCGGAATCATCGCCAAGTTAGTTTTTTCTTAATAACTCGATAAATATACAATATTTTAAAAATCCGCCAGGTCAGTGTCTCAATGATAGAATTTTATACAATATATTAAAATATTAACTTAATTTAAATTTAATGCACGGTTACGGCAATATATGAAAAATTCCTGAAAATTAGATGCATCTTTGTGATTTTTTCCTATCGAGATATAAGATATAACTATATAAGATATCGTGTTTTCGCTCAAATCAAATTCTTGGAAATATAATATAGTATATATGTTTAGAAAATGAAACAAATCGGGGCTTATTTTCAAGTATGAAAATGAATTATAAAATCGATAATTTTGGGTTAGTCGCCCCCTTAATGCGTCCTGTTTTTATACTGAATTGTCCTGGTTTTTCCAACTTCAAATCCTGGTTTTTTAAATTTGAGGTTGGCAACCCTATGGTATGGAGATACTTTGAGTCCCGGGAAATAACATAGGATACTGTTTGTCCAGAACAGTGTTCGTTTCCCACGCGATAAACGAATTTTGGCGCCATGGAGTTGTGGGCGTCATCGTATCATTATAATGTACTTAACTAATATATTCTATTTTCCTATGCAACCCTAGACGTTGCCTGCAAGTTGCAACTTTGTTTGCGCAGAAATTAATTTATCAAGTTGAAACCGTACATTTTGCAATGACAAAAAGTATTCCAATATGTCCGTCCTGTTCTATGATAAATATTAGAGGTAAGTATTAACCCGTCGATCGTAAGAAAACGAGACACAATAGATATTCTATTGTCTCGTTCACCGGTGACATACGGTCACCGGGGCTTGATGAATTAATAATTATTTGTCACACAGACTCATTAATGACAAAATTAGGTAATAAAAATTGCTAAAATATTTTAGACAATTAGAAAATACTAGGTAAGCCACTCAGACGGTTTCGACATCGCATGTCGTTTATTTGAAAATCAATATCAATGTTCCTGTTATCGTAAAAAGAAAATGGGTGTAACGAGGCCGGCGCGGCGGCCGACACGAACGTGGGGAACACTGGGTGAGTTATACTCCTAGGGTGTTTGATCCTACGGCCTACCATAATATTATAACTCGGGACTCGGAAGTCTTGCGAATGAGAAGATTCAGTTTTATATTTGGTCCTAGGGGGCGTCTGATGATAATGCACTTCAAGGTATGGTAGCTACTAGCTACAGTGTCTAAGACCATGCGTCCCCCGAGTCCAGTTTAGAACGGCCCACTGGATACACCGTCCTCCTGTGTAGAAACGGACCCTCCGGGTCTCGGAAGTCGGGATTTAGGATTTAGGTTGAATTTTCATGTGAGGAACGGGAAACGAGCAAATGTGTTGCAATATTCGCATGCCCGTAGTAGAAATGCGAAAGAATAGAAAGGGATGTTAGGGGCAAAAGTCTATTCTTCCATAGAAAGAAACCATTTGGTGATGTTCCGCAATTTCATTCTTAAATCCACAAACCCTTGGGTGAAGAATATTATTACCGAGCAACTTCATAAAGTTCAGTTTTTTATTTATTTTTTATTTTAAAAGATTATTTTTTTATCCTTCCCGTTCCCGAACCGGTGGTAGGCACCGTAGTATCAACATTCTGAAAGCATTTTCTTAAAATCTATTCAGAAATAAAACAATTTTTATTTTTATTTTATTTACTGTAAAAAAGGCAGCGAAAGAGCAATTTTTTGTAATTTGTATTGGAAAGCGCGGAGCGCCCCAGCGTCATGAATTTTCCCATACAAATCACAAAAAAATAGCTGGTTCAGCGCTACCTATTACTTTGAGTGAACTCTATACAAGAGACACATAACACCCGAATTTATTATCACTTAGTTTTGTTACAACTTGTATACTTAACATACTTTTACGACTAAACAGCTGTTATTACCATGTTATTACATTCCTTCTGCGTACAAATTAAAGACCTAAATGCCCCTCGCAAAATGTAAGCCTAAAAATAAAACTAGGTCAGGATGACATGCCCCATAAACTATCTCCCTGTCTGATTAGCTATCTATAGCGATGGAGCCTAGACAGCCATCGAAATACCAGTTTATGGAAGGGGAACTAAGTCAAAAACATGGTTCCATGAAATGCACGAGGCATATTTAGTTGACTAGCTGTCCCGGCAAACGTTGTTTTGCCATATAAATAATGTTTGGTATGAAAAATAGATGTTGGCCGATTCTCAGACCTACTCAATATGCTCACAAAATACTAATATAAAACCACAAATATACTAAATATAAAACCTAAATATATACTAAATATAAAAACACAAATAAATTCTGTGTGTAAGGAAACTTTTATACATCTTCAAAACGCTAAGATCTGTCGCTGACAATAATACTATTCGGATGGTATACTATGCGCTTTGTCAGTCTGTACTGAACTATTGTATAGTGTCATGGGGTAATGCTGGTAAAACATATCTTTTAGCTCTAGAACGTGCTCAGAGAGCCGTGTTAAAAGTTGCATATGGACTGGGAATTCGTTATTCTACTGCTCAACTATATCGTGATACAAAATAAATAATTAATATATAATATTTAATATTATATATTAATTATTTAATACTTTAATAATAAATATACATAGTTAATAAAAATTGCTATATAGGTCAGGTCTCTGTGGAAGTAACTCACCTCATCACTAACTTACACGTACTGTAAGTTACTGTAAGTTAAGGCTTCGGTGGCTCTGGTAATGATCTTGTAAATGCTATTATGTGTATTTTGTATAGGTACAATTTTTTAGTCACCTACTTTAAAAAATATATATAATTATAGTCTGTTTACTTACAAACACTATGTCATTAGCTGGTTAAGATTAATTGTAATGGATGTATCTTGTGGTTATAATGTGTATGATGGAAGAGACTGCTCTCCACGACACAGAGAATCCTAGTGTGGAGAGCAGTGTTTTGTTTATTTAAGATAACTTGTACTACTTGAGGAAATAAAGACTTGTTATTGTTATATAATTTTCGTTGCCCTCACTCGTGTTCATGACAGTAGCTGGAGCAAATTTAAGCGGTCCCATGTTTCAGAATAATTATTAGGTACCTTTCCATAGTATGTTACTTCGATGTAGACAACACATTTATCTATCGAATATTCGTGTCTCCCGTGACGTCACTACCAACCCTAAATAAAAAATAGGGGAAGTCGAGGGGAAGTTCCCGGGAAATATGAAAGCCTTTTTAATGGAATTACGAAAGCTATAAGGCGTCAGACGGAGGGCTGTAAACATTGATGCAGTTACATTGTCAACCGGTAACTAAATTATAAACTAGCGCACCAGCCGCTTAATTCATATTCAAAATGAAAATATATTTATATATTACATAATATTATAGTTATTATGTACGAAATGTTTGTGACTAACCTCGTGGTTTGGACCACATTACGTCTGTAACCTACTCCTAGGTCTCCTTGCCTACTCGGAGACAATTATCAATGATTATACTTAAATCCACACTTATAATATTATAAATGCGAAAGTGTGTCTGTCGGTCTGTCTGATAAACCGATTTTGTTGAAAATTGGTACCTATGGAGATACTTTGAGTACCGGGAAAGGACAAAGGGTATAAGTCCGTGCAATCCACGAAGACGCGCCCCACTATTCCTCCTAATCATTTATAGTATATGTGTGCAAGCTTTTGCCAATATTTGAGTGTTATCGGTACATACTAATTACCTATGAGTGCACGCGCACACTACAATAAATAGACCAATTGAGAGAAAGCGTCACGGTCACAGGGAAAGATGCTCTACTTCAATTTTTTATTTTTTATTATATTTAGGTGCGGATATTTTATGTAATTATCTATACTTATTATAAAACAAAGTCGCTTTTTTCCCTCATGTCCCTTTGTTCCCTTTAATCTTTAAAACTACGCAACGGATTTTGATGATTCTTTTAGTGTTAGATAGCCCATTTATCGAGGAAGGTTATAGGCTATATTTTATCCCACCAAAAACATTTTCATGTAAAAATGCTGCCAAGATGAGAAAATAATAGTTCGTGGTGTCAAAAAGTAGTGAGATCTCATGTAGAGCCAAGTTTCAAATCTTACACACTCAGCCCTAAATCTAAAAACCTTAATTTTACACAATTCGCGGCAAAATACTTGATATAATGTGTCAGCCGCACGAGAAGAATCTAAAAACTCTACACATTAGTCAAAATCGGTGGCCTGGCCATTTTCTTGCGGTTAATATAAAAGTTATTAAGTATAACAGAAGAGTAGTTCAAAGCTCATAACAAAATGGCCAAGCCACCTATTTTGACTAATGTGTAGTTTTAGATTCTTCTAGTGCGGCTGACACATTATATCAAGTATTTTGCCGCGAGTTGTGTAAAATTAAGGTTTTTAGATTTAGGGCTGAGTGTGTAAGATTTGAAACTTGGCTCTACATGAGATCTCACTACTTTTTGACACCACGAACTATTATTTTCTCATCTTGGCAGCATTTTTACATGAAAATGTTTTTGGTGGGATTTCATTTCTTTTTGTAAGTTTTACCACACACGTTATTATGAAATTAAGGGGCATAAGAGCATGTGCACTCGCATTATTAGAAAAGTTGCAAGTGCTTTGGCAGCCTTTAAGAGGGGATCCATTATATATAAAATTAGGGGACAAACGAGCAAAAAGGTCACCTGATGGAAAGTACTACCGTCGCCGAGTTGCCATACTTTAATTATTGAGGGAATAGGGAAAGGGGTATCCCTATTCCCCTGTTCTCTTTCCCTTTTCTATGAAATTAGGGGGCACACAAGCAGACGGGTCACCTGACGAAAATCAACTGCCATCGCCCATGGACACTAACATTAGAAGAGTTGCAAGTGCGTTTCCGGCCTTTTTATGAAGGAATAGGCTTAGGGAATAAACAGAAGAGAATAGGGATAGGGAATAATGTATTGGTATAGAGTGCAGTTGGGCCTCCGCTAAACTCACTCACTAGACGAAACACAGCGCAAGCGGTGTTTCACGCCGCTTTTCTGTGAGTCTGTGGTCTCTCAAGGATAACACGTATTTTTTAGGGTTCCGTAACCATAGGTTAAAAACGGGAACCTATTACTAAGACTTTGTTGCCTTTCCGTCTGTCCGTCTGTCTGTCTGTATGTCTGTCTCCAGTCTGTAACTCAAGAATAATAGCTGAAGAGTTGAAATTTTCACAGATTATGTATATTTTTTGCCGCTATAATAACAAATACTAAAAACAAAATAAAATTAATATTTAAAGGGGGCTCCCATACAACAAACGTGATTTTTTTGGCCTCTTTTGCTCTATATCAATAATGGCAACAGGTAGGTACTTGATTTTTTCTCAAAGTCCTTAATAATATGTCTACTTTAATATTTAATAATAATAATAAAATAAAAAATAAGGGGGGCTCCCATACAAAAAACACAATTTTGGCCTTATTTTGCTCTATAAGTGTACGGATATAGGTTAGGTTGGGTTTGATAATTTTTTTGTTGTTTCTAGACTAATAGTATGTTACATACCAGCTTTCTCAGACTTCAGGAAGTACCCTAACAGTTTTGATGATAGGTGAGTCAGTGTCCAAAATTGTGAGTTTTTGGACACCTATAAAATCTAAAGTATAACAGCTACGATATTCAAACTTTGCACATTTCATAGTTTCACTCATGTCATTATATCCTAAAAAATTCAAGTATCTGGCATTATCCAAACCAAAGTTACGAGGGTTCAAAAATACGACGAAACGTTTCGAGAAAAGGTAGGTAGTGCCCTTGCGCGCTTCGCTTGGCTCATCTAGGCGGGGGCACTCCCGTGCCCCCAGATCAAGCTAAGACTAATAGAAGCGAAGAAATAGAGGAAAATGTGGAAAAAACGGGGAAAATTATTTGAAAGGGCTAACTTGAACGCGCTAATCTCCGGAACTACTGGTCCGATTTGAAAAATTCTTTCAGTGTTAGATAGCCCATTTATTGAGGAAGGCTATAGGCTATATTTTATCACGCTAAAGCTAATAGGAGAATGTGGAAAAATGAATCACCGACGTTTATATTTAAACTGAAATCAAGATCACAATATCTCAGAGATTATTTTTAACAAAAAACAAATATGAGATTTTCTTGACATTAAAAAAAAATTAAAGTAGAGCAACTTGCGTTTCAAGTCTGGATTTTTGCAACATAGATTGTACTACTCGCGACTGACGCTCGGGTGAAACTTTCCGTACCCCGCGATCCCCTCACCCAGAAATTGGTGGGGCGCGTCTTCGTGGATTGAACGGACTATACTTTTAATCCCGAAAAAATGTGCAGTTCCCGCGCGATAAACGAATTTTGGCGCAACGAGATTGCGGGCGTCATCTAATTACTTAATTAAATAAAATTTAATTAACAACTGGACAGATGTATACATTGGAGTTTATATTACAAAATCAGTATAATTAAATTTGATTAATGATTAAATCTCGCTGAGTGCGGATTAGAGTTATTCTGGAAATATTTATGGAGAGAAAGTAGGTACATAAGAAGTCGCTAAAGCGACTGACACAAAATCTGAAAGGTTAACAACCACTGATTTAGTTCGTACAGCTTTGTCAACATTGTAAATTGTAATAACAGGCAGTAGTCACGAATAGGCCGTCCACCGGTAAATAACTACAAAATATTACAGTACATAGCCATAGTAATTACTAATATCATAGCCTATAGGTACTAGCTTAGCTATGTACTGCTAATGATGTCAGCTGGGGGATCTTGACACAAAAAGTGTGAGAACATAACATTATATGGACGGGCGTAACAAATAAAGAATCACGGAAGTTCTCATAACCAATGTCAGCTTTTTATTGTTTAAGTATCGGTAATTAAATTGTTGTGTCCGTTGTAAAAACTTTGAACAAAATGTATGTTGTAATGGTAAGTTTACAGAAATATTTTTAATATCCTTTTTAGGAGTACCTAAACGTTATGACTTATGAACTTGCAGAATTCTCTGAGTACCTAAGTATAGTGCAATATGGTTTCAAATTAGAACTGATCTGGCAAATGGAATTCCTGTGACCAGTGACATTAATATACAACTTAATTAACCAACTGTAAAATGATAATTACATTTTCTTCCACCTCCTCCGGCGCTGGTCGGCAGAACAGCCGCTCGCAGAGCGCACAGCTCCCGCACACCATCGCACTGCACTCGCACTAACACCACACTAAATCAAAACTAACAGGCACACGGCATTCTCACCGAAATATCCGCTCGTACTATTCGCGGCCCGCGCCCACCGCGACGGCGTGCCGCGTGCGCCACTCGCTACAACTTCGGACTGTACTAGCACTGTAGTTTGTACCTACTACCTACACAGTGGTAGATGACCAACCAACCTCCACAGTCCACACTACCACAACAACAAATTATTAGCAATCACAATTCACATGTCAGGGTCGTATGGAAACATTCGTAATACGACTTACGATAACGAGTACGACGCGACGACGCGCCTACTTTTGCTTTCAAATTGATAATGATTAAACCTTACACATTTATGTGTCTTGACCTTTATGTTGTCAATATAAGGTCTATTCTCAAAGAAACTAGGAGGTATAATAGATACTTTTCGATGTACCTACATAAGATAAAGCGCAAGTACCTTTAGTCATTGAAAACATATTTTGCAAATGATGTTGTTTACGAATTACGACTATTATACTTATCTATAGAAAAATATAAAATATGGGTCAAATGTGAGTCAGAGCTGCACACATATAGCTGTGAATATATAATTAGTATAGCTTTGAACTAAGGGGTAAAATTATTATTAAATACTATACAGTTATAATATAACTGTAATCATGGGCGTACCCAGGACTTCAGTTAGGGGGGGCAGCATGGTCTGGCAACCCCCGCTGAAATCCTGGACTTTTATCGATCTGCCGACTTAAGGCAAGGCTGTCCCTAAAATTAGCAGGTCGATGTAAATCTGTCAGTGCAAATCTGCAGTGGTGGTTACGACGTTCGCCCCATCCTTGGTATGGCGAAGTAGGAGAAAATTAATTATTTTATTAATGACTGAAGCTTAAGAAAGCTATCCTTTTTGTAAAAAAAAATCATATCATTGTCATTGAAAATTACGAGATGTTCGAATTTGAAGTGTATTTTTATGGTGATATTCAAGATTTTTTTACAGAATTACCAAGCCATTTTTCAATATTAAGTTTATTACTTTATTACTTTGTTCCTTTTTGAGTCTACATTGATTTTGGTGTAAGAGAATTCCACATAATTTCTTCAGACTGGAAGCTTGAAAATCAGTCTTTTCGAACTGGCCTGGCCTTAAAAGATATTTTGTTTCCAACACTTCATTTTACGCAAAGTAGGTAGATAACATGTTTTGAATTCCCACTTTCTGGGAAAATTGTTGTATTAATGTGTACAATAAGCATATTATTATTGACATATTAAAATACTGCATAAGCTGAAGTTGTATTATCAAGTAAGCATTTATTATCAATTTTATTATGTATATTATGAGAAGGAATCAGACAGATATGAATAAAAAGTCTATGGCTTTGTGGAAATTTGTTTAAATACAACCTTTAAAAGGAATTTGATAATATGTTATTGTAAACATTGAGCTAATACAACAAAAATCAACAAAATGACACTTTTCATAAGCAGCAAGTGTTCTCGTAATTTGTCTTAAATACTTGCAATTATGTCTGCTAGCTATCATATACCTTATTGACTATTAGCCACTATAGGACAATATTGAGTTGCTCTCTTAATTGTGACTGGACTAGAGTCATAAATGTACTACAGTACATAAAATGTACTCCAGTACAGATATAAAACAGCATGCATTATAGCCAAGGCAATTATTATAAACAAAGCTCCAGAAACAATTGATTAATGAAGCTCATCCTCAATTATTCAGAGATAACAATGTATTTTCATATCAGTTTCATTTACAACTAAAGGCTTGTAAAATACAACTACATATTGCGAGTGTTTTATACAGTACACACTGAACTTATCAAACGCAAACATTAACCGCTGTAATCTAATAACGCCTACTAGAAAACATATTATAGTATGTAGTACAAGTACTCGATTCGAACAGTAATTATTAATCTATATATGTCCTGCCATTAATGCTAATGTAAATGGCCATGATCATACTACCTTACTATTAGTAATTAAGGACTAATAAAAGTATTCTGACCTCAAAATCCAGGGCATCCTCGGCGAAGTCGTAGTCGATATACTCTTTGGGTATCAACCCCTCACTATCGTCGCTGCAGGACATTTTAAAACAATTACCGCATGTCATGTCTGCCGGAGGAGGCCTAGTTTACACGCTCATCTTGTAAAACTAGATTTTGTGACTGTTTTAGGTATTGTTGTTGTTCATTCGACTGATAATTTTCCTTGTTGTTTTGACCAATGACACAATTGACATAACAAAATGACAGTTGTCGTTGACTGTTAAATGACAGCGATTTTTTTTATAATATTACAAATAAAGAGGGACACTTTACACTTTGATCGTAAAAATAAAGGCTCCCACAGACAGGCGCGATATATCGTGCGATCTATCGAGCGATCTATCGGGCGATAGATCGCGCGATTAAAAGTTTGTGATTTTTATACGACGTAAATAATAATGGAATTATAGGTCTACCAGAATCTGATGGCAATTTTTGACAGCAAATTTTCAAAAAATATCCTAAATCATTGGATAAATTTTTATATTTGCATGTTTAATACACAGATTAGCTACTAAAAGAAAAGGATCAAAATGTTTTATATCAATTACCCCGGTATTGCTAGAGACTAGAGTCAATTTATTTTCTCACTTTTTGCCATCAGATTCTGGTACACCTATAATATTTAGGGGCATTAACGCTACCTACAATAAAAATACAGTATTCTTTGTCAGGTTGCGGTGTAACTATGGTGTAACCAAAATAAAACATCTCTTTGTCATCATGGTCATCACGTACATATAACAATTAACATAACACCAACACCTTGGTTTTGCAAATGAAAAGAAAAAAATTAAGGAACATGCTAAAGTTTTTAATAATATTTTTTTATGATGCATATGGTGTATTGATCAACTACGATAACAATATGGCGCGCCCCTTCAAATGACTGTTTCAATGTGTGTAGTCAGTTAGTCACATCCTTATAAAAGAGTTTGTTTGTAATAAGAATTCAACCAATCACAGTACACGTAATATTTCAGTAAATGCACTGACCTCCAGGCTCCATTAAACAAGTACGCAGTTGGCTGGACCTATGATACCCTTTGAAATGACAGCTGTTTTTTGTGCCTATTTGAAGCGGAATCAGCGCCCCCAAAATCAGGGGAAGAGAACTAAATCTGACGTAAACATGACGTTAAAAGTCGCCATATTGGCGCTGATAGCAGTAGTGGGAGTACTTGGAACTAATACTAGTTTCTACCACCGTAGTGATTTTATTCTCTTTGGTTTCTACAACCAATAGCGATTGAGCGGCCATTTGCAAGTTACGTCAGATTTAGTTCTCTTCCCCCGATTTTGGGGGCGCGGCGCTGATTCCGCTTCAAATAGGCACAAAAATCAGCTGGGTATCATCTGTCCAGCGTACTTGTATAATGGAGGTCAGTGAGTAAATGTCACGTCTTATTACCAAGATTTGTTGGTCAACTAATCATAGCTAGATAGCCTACCGCGCAAGACAACGCACTTCAAACGTTTTGACAACGCACTTCAGACGTTTTGAATTTTATAAAAAATCGGTTGTCTGTAAAGTCGGTTTACATTCATGTCTGTCTGTCTGTTTCTCTGTCTGTCTGTCTGTCTGTCTGTCTGTCTGTCTGTCTGTCTGTCTGTCTATCCGTCCGTATGTCACAGCCACTTTTCTCCGAATCTATAAGAGCTATACTATTGAAACTTGGTAAGTAGATGTAGTCTGCGAACTGCATTAAGATTTTGATACAAAAATGGAAAAATTATTAAAAATTTTAGGGGTCCCCATAGGTACAACTGAAACAAAAAAAAATTTTTTTCGTCTAACCTACGCGAGCATGGTATCTATGGATAGGTCTTCAAAAATCATATTGAGGTTTCTAATATCATTTTTTTTCTAATCTGAATAGTTTGCGTGAGAGACTCTTCCAAAGTGGTAAAATGTTTGCCCCCCCCCCCCCCCCTCTAACTTCTAAAGTAGGGGTATGATAATTCTAAAAAAAATATATGATGTACATTACTATAAAAACTACCAACAAAAATTGGTTTGAACGAGATCTATCAAGTAGTTTTTTTTTATACGTCATAAATGGTAAACCTTAATTTAACTTTCATTAAATCAACTAAAATATATAAAAGTAAATCAAAAATCTTTTAATTTATTATAGAAATAAACCTTACTGCTGCTGCGGAACCCTTCAGTGGCGAGTCCAACTCGCACTTGGCCGGTTTTTTATAATAGAATGTGAATAGAATATCATAGGATAAAACATTGGGATAAAAAGTATATTATATGATATATCAGCTCTCCCCCGCTTTTCCTGACTGCTGGCCTATAGCTATTTAAAATAGCTAAGTTGGTAGCCGCGTCCTCAACTCAACAACTCAACACTTAGATAAATATTATTGTAATAATTATTAAATTGCCTCGTGTATAATATTATGGATTTCAAATAACAGCTGCACGGTTACCATGGTTATGAGTTATTTCAAATAGTTGGCGGGAAGAAAATTTTAAGCCGTCACTAATTATTGTGAGCAGTCTGAAATCAAAGACTTCCTATTTAAACTGAAGAAGTTTTTGTCTGAAATATGCACCTTTCTATTCTTCCCGCAAACAAGGGAAGAAAATCAAACTTTCGGTCCTGGTATGACGAAAAATATTATGTTTAACGTCTCTGTCTGTCTGTCAATGTGTATCATGTGCTTGTTCGTGGCATCGTAGCATCCAAACGGATTGACCGATTTTGATTAAGTTGATTTTAATGTTTTGTGAAACATATTATACTTAGCTCAGTTTTGAATTTAGTATTACTTTCATATTGTATCGTCGAGTTGGTCGAGTTGCAACCTTTTTTTATTATCACTACATTACACAGGTAACAGGTGCGAGAGAGATAAAAACTGCTCTTTCTCTCTCACACACACAAAAACCGGTCGGCCCCAGGGGTAATTCGGATACCCCTGGACACAAGCTATCTAATTATTTTTTTTGGACGTCACTGTTCTGGACACCCTGTATATAGATAAGTTTTATCGACAGAAAACTCCAGCACTATTGAATTTTATTGTTTATCAAAAATCGGTAAAACAAAGGTAAATATGTGGTGAATACGGTACCTATAATAAGATTAGTGCCACATTTTTAAGTGCCTATATTATTAATAATTATTATCAATAAAAGTTTAATATCGTAGAAATTAGCTGTTAAAATCACTTACTTGTGAAATGTAACCCCACATCCCTTTTTGTACCGCGTTTTACATAACATACACTCTTTCATAGTTTAACCAGGTTTAACTATGAACTACCACCACTTATTTATATATTACATAAGGCCCTATAGACCCAATTTTACATGACTTTGAATCAATAATAAACAAACAAATAGTGACTTTTAAAAGCCAAAAAAAAAAAAATACACATTGTTGTTTACTTAATGTACTTTGACAATTTGTGGTTCGAAACATAATATTGAAAACTTCACTCGATCAAAAATAACTCCGAAGAGGAGGCTAAATTCGAATATTTTGTGATATTTTTCTTATTTTTCATGAAGCTTATGATAGTTTTACTTTCAAAAATCATATCTACGAAAAGCTCATAACTTATAGAAGAATAATTTGTGGTCACATTTTGCATTTTGGTTTAATTATCAAAGAAAAGGGTTTTTTTCTCCTATTTCGCCCTATCAAGTACGCGGCGAGCGTCGTAACCGCCACTGTACAAGGCGCGCTGATATGAATGTTATTTTAATGTCCTTTACGTCGATATTCGTACTGACAGACATCGACCTGCTAATTTTCGGGTCTATAGGGCCTTAATCGCGAAAAACCATATAATTAAGCCATATATATCCATAATGGGGGAGCTGATTCCGCTTCAAATAGGCACAAAAAAAAAACTAAAGCTTAGTTCATTTTTAGTTCATCGATTAGTTCCTTTGCCGTCATGTTGGCATTCCTGGCTGTCAATAATGTAAACAAGGTTGACATGCTCTGCGAGTTTTCATAATATTTTTACTGTGATTTCGTGAGAAAATCATGCCGAAAACATTAATGCGTGGTGAAAGAATGATGGTGCTAAGAGTGAAAGAGTTTTGTGAACGTGAAAAACGTAACTAGGCCCCAATAATTCCATTAAACTCGGGTTGCCGCCATTACGGCTTAGTGAAATAGGGTCACCAGTGTCAGTTTAATCACCCTTAAACACAGTAAAACTTATGAATACAAGCAGAGCGTGTCTACCGTGTTTACGTTATTAACAGAGAATGCCAACATGACGGCAAAGAAACTATTTGATGAAACGGACTTCTAGTAACGAAAACTAAACACACGTGACGAAGGCGCGGGTAAAATCTAGTACAATAATATTATCAGGGCGAGCGAAGCGAGCCCTAGTACTTCTCACAACTTGTACATTTTGTGGTACACTTTACGGACAAACTATCACGCCTATTGATTTGTGCTTTAACATAGTATTTACATGTAAATGTGTTATCATCAATCAGTGAAGGTGTGATGACGTGAGCTCTCACAAAGCTCGGCTTTTAGCTAGTAAATGCGAAAGTGACTTTGCTGGTTACGCCTTCACACATAAAGTACTAAGCGGACAATCATAAAACTTTCATAGGTACACGTTGTCTGGAACTCTAGAGTATGGAGAAGGACATAGGGTACCTTTTATCCCGGGAAAAAGAACGGTCTCCGAGGGATAGACGTTAACGTAGGCAGAGCCGCGGGCAAAAGCTGTTAGAATTATGTACAATTTTCTTTAAGTGCATTTTGAGATAACGTACTATCTCCCCTAATTTAAGGTAGCACAGTAAGGGTAATGTGGCAACATTAATTTGCATTAGTGCCAACATGACGCCAAAGTAACTATTTGCCCCGCGTTCCATTTGATGTTGAAAACGATCAAAATGCTTAAAATGCCTCCTATTTTGAGCGTTTTGATCGTTTTTAACATCAAATGGAACGCGAGGTTGATGAAACGCACTATAATCTGTGGACGACAATTATTATGACAATTGACAACTGACGTCTGACTAGTAATCAGTGGTTACCATTGATCATAAAAAATTAAAAAAACTTATTTTTTGTGGATAAATCCCAAGATTCTAATTTGCAGTTATAAGTTTTGATTAAACTTTGGTATCAATTTTATATGGAATTTGGGAAAGTTCAGTTTACACTTTACATATACCACCATTCATATAAGTCGTGATTCGCAGTCTACGCCGCGCCGCTACGGCACCGGGAGAAACATACGTAGTATCTCTTAGTAGTCTGTGGGAGAAACACAGAATTACACTCGCAAGTCGCAGCGGTCAGAGTTGATGTCTAGTCTGACCTTCTCAAGGTGACCGATATCGCGGCTCGCTCAGTGCGGGTTCGACAGCGGTACGTCGCTGTATCGTGCACAATAAATAATTCAGGATGAGCGTGCAAACGGATTCCGACAAGCGAAAGCAGATTTCGGTGCGGGGCATCGTCGCGGTCGAGAATGTCGCCGAGGTGAAGAAGGCCTTCAACCGCCACGTCCACTACACCCTGGTGAAGGACCGCAATGTGGCGACTCCCCGGGACTACTACTTCGCCCTGGCCCACACGGTCCGCGACCACCTCGTCTCCCGCTGGATCCGCACGCAGCAGTATTACTATGAGAAGGACCCCAAGGTTAATGTTATATTTTAATGTGTTTTATGTATCAATTATTAAGTTATTATTATCCAACAATTAGGGGTAGGTAATAAATTTACTAATTACAAGCTATAAAACTGTTTCTTGGTTGCTTAAATTAAACATAGTAACAAACAGCATGTTATCTATTCGGGCTGAAACCACTTACCAAACAGACACAAGGTCAGTAAGTGAGACTGCACTGCAACCAGTTTTAGGGTAAACACTCACTATATTTGCTACTTAAGTAATTATTTATGTAATTACTATCCTACATGTCATGTTTTAGTTGAGCATGATTATTATAGTAAAATATGGTACCGGATTTAGCTAATGAGGGCATTACAATTTTTAATCAAAACATAAAATGCTGCTGTATATTTGTAAAAACCCCACCTAGCATAGAATTTTTGAGTTAAGAAATATACACACATAAACATCTAAATAAAGTCTCTGATTACACAATAATATATAAACATGGCATATTTTACAGCGTGTCTACTACCTCTCCCTGGAATACTACATGGGAAGGTCCCTCCAGAACACTATGATCAACCTGGGCATCCAGGGTACGGTGGATGAGGCTCTGTACCAGCTGGGTCTGGACATTGAGGAGTTGGAGGAGCTGGAGGAAGATGCAGGTCTCGGTAACGGAGGTCTCGGGAGATTAGCCGCCTGTTTCCTGGACTCTATGGCCACCCTGGGCATGGCAGCTTATGGTTATGGTGAGTGATATATAAGTGTGTGCTTCAATAGTTGTTTATCTCTAAATATTCCCTGTGATTTTGTGTCAAAACAAAATGCAGGTACTGTAAATTTTTCTGTTAATTATTTTTCTGTTTGTTTGTTGCCCATTGGTACTACTCTAGGTCTGTCCTTAATTTTACTAAAATTGGTCCAACTATTTAGAAGTGATTTTATTATCAAGGTAATAACAATTATAATAGTCCTAAAACCAGACAAGAACACCTTATATAGTTACTATGCTTCTTTAATTGATGTGTTAAACAAAATATACAAAAAACATTTGGACACTTGTAGCTATATGATGTAAGTTGACAATATTGTTGGCTTCATTCCAATTGTGGTAAAACATTTAATGCTTGAATACTAAGAACTGACTCATATTCATAAAGATGTTCATGTTTTTATGAGCTTTAACCAGTCTCTGTTTTCGTGTATTTTGTTACAAAATATTAAAACATATTTTATATATAATGTTTTATTCAGTGAACTTTTAACTACAGGAAGAGTAACTCCGTCAAAAAAAGTGCGCCAAAAGGCTACAAAATGTGACCCGAATACATGCACATTTATGCATGTGTTCGGTACACATTTTTCATGTATATATACTCGAGTGACATTTAACCAGGTTGACATGATAATTATTGTCAAACTCATTTTACAATTTGTTTACTTACTTTTTACGTAGCCTTTTACAAAATTTTCGTTGTTAAAATGCCTAAATGCTCTGTGAAATGGTGTAGAAGTCATACAGATACGACTTTTTATACAGGAATAACCTTTCAAGTTTCACCAGTAAGTGAATTTTTTAAAATTATGCTTAGGTAAAGTTCTTGTATTTTTTTCGACCCATAAACATGCCCAAAAAGATGGTTTATTTAAGTTGGATGCCAGGGTATTTGTGTAAAATTAAGCTGGTCTCTTTGTGTTTGTCTTATTAAGTTTACATGTTATTGTAAAAATGCAATAATCAAAAAATAATATAATCACAAAATTTTTACAAAGTGGCCATGGACAGTGTTATGCAAGATGAAACAATTTAATCATATTTCATAAACGAGGATCTGACTGACATCAGTATGGAGTATCTTATTTTTATAATGCCGTTTGTACTTCGTTTAGTAAGAAACGAACCGAATTGGATGCCGAGCCAGATTACTCGTTTATGTAGCATACACTTTAATAGTCATGATATATTTTGTATGAGTAATGACCGAAAATTAAAGAGATTACGAAAATCTGCATTTGCACCGTAAGTTTTTTATTTCAATTCTGTAATAATTCTGTAATAATTTAGCACATAGATTTTTGTAATCTGAAAACGTCTTGTCTAGGTACTTTGGATAGTTTTAAATTCGTCCAAGTCGTACAAGGTTTGTTCAAAATTATTATGTATTAGTATTATTGATGACTTAAGGATCAGAGGAAAATGTTTGATTTTAAAATAATAATGATGTACTCCTTTCTTTGTGATAGTAGATATGTTTGGTGTATACTGCATAATGCCATCCGCTTTTGACAATTATTGTCCACGGCTTTGTTTCATAACTGTGACAGTGACAATAACTGCGCAGGCTGTCATCCAGCGTGCAATATTATAATACGTTACCTGGGAAACGACCTTGGCGAGAATCTGAATTGTCATATTTTAGTGTTCGAAAAGGTGCCAAATTTATAACGGTTAAAGTATGGGAGTTATGTTTCCTGTAGTTTTGTTATTCGTGGGTATTATCTGATAAGATGACAAAGGAAGAAGCTATTGATAACTTAATATCAAAAGCTGAATAACCAGTATAGTAAAAGAATAGGATGATTATGAGAAAATTGTTGGTTGGTTGGTTTTTTAAGCACCAAAATGACAGTTTGTATTGAGTGTTAATTTTCATCCACATATCCTCATTACTAAGGTCCAATTTTACCAATGTCTGTTAGTGTTATAAAATTATCCGCATTCATCATTCAAAGTTCAAATACAACTCACCATTAAGAGCATTTTATCCTCCACATAAAAATTTGTACTTACTTCCTTTCCAAAAATTGACATGGCGTTAAAATTATTTTAGAAAATGTACGTGATTTCCGCCACCACCGAAATATCTTTACGAATGTCAGCGCGGGATCACGGCATGATTCATTTTAACATGTTTGTTGACAATGACTTTAGATAATTTTTAAGATCAGTATTTTACGATTTGTAATGTAGATAAAGCTTAGCTAGGTGCATGTTAAAATTGTTTTGTTATGAATTAATAAAAATCATGTAAAAAATAATGTGCAAAAATAGTAAACAATGGTGGATAAGGTTTTGATTTTTAACCTTCGAGCATCTACTACTAGCAAAGATATTTTCAAGACTTAGCTCCACTACTTAGCTTCACCAAAAACTGCTATTACAAAAAATATACCATCCTCATCACCTTCCTTACGTTTTTTCGTAACTTTCTGGCGCGAAATACTGCTGGCGTTAGTTCGTACCAGTAAAACTCTAGAACGAACTGACGCCAGCAGTATTTCCAGAACAATACGACCTGCAAACCTTCAAGAAGAGAGCGTATTCCCTCTTTAAAGGATGGCAACGCACCTGCAAGTTGCAACTATACTCTTGTTGTGAATGACTAAGGGCGACGGTAATTGCTTTTCGTCAGGTAACCTCGTTAAGTTAGATTTTGAATTTTTCTCCAAACCTTATCAGTTATAAACTACCATCCAAATTCCAATATCTTTCCTAGATAAATACGTGTTTTCTTTAATATTTATTATGTAATACGTTATTGTATCGTTATCAGTAGCGATTATTTCATTGAGCTGTTGTAGTGTCACCCCGTGGGTGCCATGGGTCGCCGCGTGCCTAGCAACTGACGTGTTACTGATTGACTACTGCGGTGATTACGACTAGCAACTGCATATCGTGCTGATTAAGACTACTGCGCTGAATGCTGATTACTATTGTGCTGATAAACTAACCGTTTGACTACTAATAGATATCGATACCCCCGCGTTTGATCGGACCCCAGCTAATAGGTTATGGATTATTGCATCTATTATGATAACAAAATGCGGCTATAAGCTAAAACCAGCTGATAAGAGATTGATAAACATGTTAAGCACTCACACGTTTACGTAAAATACATAAATAGATACTGTAAAAGAGTGTTTTTAACGCTGGTTCTTTTTTCCTGGTCTAGTAGCCAAATCAATAATTGGCATTTGAAATTTGAAAGTGTAATTAATAGTTTAACCCATTCGGAAATGAAAACTTTGTACTTTTATTAAGGGCCCTTCTTATTGCGGTTGTTCATCGAGATTTGAGAATTTAAGACGCTGACAACTGCTAACCTTGATCTCACATCACTTTCGCACCACTGTCGATTTTCATGCCAGAGAGACAGACATGTGAAGTGTTCACTCGGTAGCGTGGACACATTTTACGTTTGTTAGAGGAAAAAATAAATATGGGAAATCTAGATGTCAGAACCGAAAATTAAGAGGCCGGGCTACCCTCGAAATTCTCATACATACGTTATACCAAAATCATTTTCTCGACTCTCGACGAACGAAAACATCGTGCTATGTTGAAATTATCTTCCGTGAACTTGAACAATATTTCTTATTTTTTCTCTATCTCGAACTCTGAGCCGTCAACATCACAACAAAATATATTATTATGATCGCATATAATATATTTTGTTGTGATGATATAATTGCCAATGCGCGCTCCGAGTGACTATCACTTGACTTTTTCATGAACTATGAATCAAGTAATTTTAAATCAATGTGTAGAGTTTGGTGTCAGAGACATAAACGTCGAGTCCCGGATATAACTATTTATTGTCTTAGCATAACTATAATTCGTACACGTTTCTAATACGGAGGTGAGGGAGAGACTGTTATACAACTTGCTGTTAACACGCACACAAGTTAAAAATCCAAGCATGCACTTTATGTCACCGGCTACACGGTCAATTTTTCATCAATCTGATCCATGAATCTGGTACGGATTGAAGAAAATTTGATTGTGTACGCCACGGATTGATCGTATTTTTAATATGAACTTTTTATAACCATCAATATTCTGTCAATCAGATTGACACCAGATTGATGGATCAGATTGATGAAAAATTGACCGTCTAGCCGGTGACTAAGGCCCGTATAAATAGTCCGTACTCAAGATGCATCTCAGTCGCAAGACACGGTTCGGCTCTCTGATTGGTCCAAATTTTGACAGCTATTTATACGGGCATTAGTGTGGTCCTTACAAAATGTAGGTATCTATGACTATAAAAATAGGTACATGTATATGTATTTGGGATCGATTTATGTTCTGGTAGATCTATTTATTTTTTGCCAGCTCAGTTATTTTAAATGGCAACTTTAAATGACTCCTCATGGTGCACTGGACGTTGCAGGTATCAGATACGAGTACGGCATCTTCACGCAAAAGATCGAGAACGGCGAACAGAAGGAGGAGCCGGACGACTGGCTGCGGTACGGCAACCCCTGGGAGAAGGCGCGCCCCGAGTTCATGCTGCCCGTCAACTTCTACGGCCGCGTCGAGGACACGCCCCAGGGCAAGAAGTGGGTGGACACCCATGTCGTGTTTGCCATGCCCTACGACAACCCCGTGCCCGGCTACGACAACAACGTCGTCAACACCCTGCGCCTCTGGTCCGCCAAGAGCCCCATGGACTTCAACCTGCGCTTCTGTGAGTATTCCGCCCCTCATCCGCCGCCCCCGCCTCCCCCGCGCGCTCCGCACTCACGTCCGCCCTCTGTCCGCAGTCAACTCCGGCGACTACATCCAGGCCGTGCTCGACCGCAACGTGGCCGAGAACATCTCGCGCGTGTTATACCCCAACGACAACTTCTTCGAGGGCAAGGAGCTGCGCCTGCGCCAGGAGTACTTCATGTGCGCCGCGACGCTTCAGGATATCATCCGGCGGTACAAATCGTCCAAGTTCGGATCGCGCGAGGCTGTGCGGACCACGTTCGACAGCCTGCCGGACAAGGTCGCCATCCAGCTCAATGACACGCACCCCGCGCTCGCCATCCCCGAGCTGCTGCGCATCCTTGTCGACATCGAGCGCGTGCCCTACGAGCGCGCCTGGGACCTCGTCGTGCGCTGCTGCGCCTACACCAACCACACCGTGCTGCCCGAGGCGCTCGAGCGCTGGCCGTGCGGCATGCTCGAGCACGTGCTGCCGCGCCACATGCAACTTATCTACCACATCAACCACCTGCACCTGCAGGAGGTGCAGAAGCGTTGGCCCGGCGACGCGGACCGCATGCGCCGCATGTCGCTCATCGAGGAGGAGGGCGAGAAGCGCGTCAACATGGCCAACCTGTGCGTCGTCGGCTCGCACGCCGTCAACGGCGTCGCCGCCATCCACTCCGACATCCTCAAGGCGACCATCTTCCGCGACTTCTACGAGATGTGGCCCGATAAGTTCCAGAACAAGACTAACGGCATCACACCGCGCCGCTGGCTGCTGCTGTGTAACCCGGGCCTCGCGGACCTCATCTCGGAGAAGATCGGCGACGAGTGGACGACGCACCTCGACCAGCTGCAGGGGCTGAAGCGCTGGGCGCGGGACCCGGCCTTCCAGCGCGCCGTGATGAAGGTGAAGCAGGAGAATAAGCTGCGGCTGGCGGCGCTGATCGAGCGCGACACGGGCGTGCGCGTCAACGCCGCGTCGCTGTTCGACGTGCAGGTGAAGCGCATCCACGAGTACAAGCGGCAGCTACTGAACATACTGCACGTGATCACGCTGTACAACCGCATCAAGCGCGACCCCGCCGCGCCGCACACGCCGCGCACCGTCATGCTGGGTGGCAAGGCGGCGCCCGGCTACTTCATCGCTAAGCAGATCATCGCGCTCGCCTGCGCCGTCGGCAACACGGTATGTCCGCCACGCGCACGCACTCACCGCACACATGCACACACGCTTTTTCACGCACACACCTATCTTGAATAGTAAATCCATATCGCGATCTTAATTATTCTAAAACAATATTTGCGAAATGGTTTTAGTGTTCATAGTATACAAACAATACATTAACAAAATTATCTTATATTAATATTAGGTCCTTACATCTGAAATTGGCGTTTTGTATGGGAGAAATATAAAGTCGTTTTTTTTTTGTATAATATATTTAATTAATCAAAGTATGTACCATTGTTATCGATGCATTTTTGCCATCTTAAGGGTAGTTCGTTGATCCTTTTACTAAAAAAAACGGAGGGACGAGAGTCTATAAATTCTTTGAATGCGGTTTGGACTGCCACATCAGAGTTGAATTTTTTTCCTTGTAGAAAGTTATCCAAATTCCAAAAAAAGCGTTGTCTTGAAGCAGCAGTGGCCTAGAGCGATTGACCAGCCTTGGTTGTTTAGCAGCTAGTTCTTCCATCATTTCATCAGCAATGTAACGCAGCAGTCGACGCGTGTTTTCTGGTTTACTTTGTGGCGGTACCCACAATTCGCTTTACAACGTCTGAAATGACGTCAGTGGGCTTCGGCCTGACCGAGCACGCTATCTCTCTCGGTCGGAAGATCTTCCTTTTCGGCCGCCACTAACAACGTTAAATTGGTGACCACCGACAAGAACACGCATCCTTCTGGACATCAATCATTCTGGACTTCAAGCATAACCGGGTCGCCTCGACCATAAGCCGCGTTGGAGGTCCGCGCTGGTCGAACCCGTGTCTGGCTTGAACGGGGCAGCCATAGGCTACAACGACCGGTCAGCAAGCAGAGCACGGGGTCCCTCTCCTGGTCATTGCACGCGTAGCTTCGGCCCACACCTGACAACACAAGCGCATCGAAGAATACCACATGTCTTTGGGAGGAGTGGTGTGGCGGTACCCACAATTCGCCTAACAATCCTGCATCGCGCTATCGAAGTTTCGGAGAACGGCAAGATATATACAACGTCTGAAATGACGTCAGTGGGCTTCGGCCTGACCGAGCACGCGGTCTCTCTCGCGGTCGGAAGATCTTCCTTTTCGGCCGCCACTAACAACGTTAAAACTTCACTCAATTCATGAGATACCCATCTTTCAAGTTTTTTTATCTTCCCAAATTGCTTTAAGTGGATTAAAGCAGTTTTATCACTTATGGTCGATTTACACGGGTGACTAAAGCCGCACGATTTACGCCGCACGGCGAAAATCGACCGTGTAAATGGCAATTCGACTACGCCGCATGCGGCTAAAGTTACAAGCCCCAAAGCGGCTGGTGACTAAAATCGACCGTGCAAACTGCAAACGCTCAGTCGCAAGCGATCGCTTGCTGCGAATACTACTGTAGAGAGCGCAGACCTCGGGCGGCACTCACGAAAACACGGACAAAAATAATACTATACATTTTTTAGAGTGTAAAAGCGAAAAACATCCATGTTTATGCGATTCGACTGGTGACTTGCCGGGTGACTAAAATTGACCCGTTAGTCACCCGTGTAACGGTCGATTTACACGGGTGACTAAAGCCGCACGATTTACGCCGCACGGCGAAAATCGACCCGTCTAAATAGCAATTCGATTACGCCGCATGCGGCTAAAGCCGCAAGCCCCAAAGTCGTGCACCAATGGCCGCATGCGGCTGGTGACTAAAATCGACCGTGCAAACGCTCAGTCGCAAGCGATCGCTTGCTGCAAATTGATAGTTTGTCGGCACTAGTCACAGGCGATTTTTGTAGAATGTGTAAATGGGGTGGCGATTCGACTTGGACATGCGATTCGACTGGTGACTTGCCGGGCGACTAAAATCGACCCGTTAGTCACCCGTGTAAATCGACCATTACACCAAAGCCTTTTGGAAACTCGAATGTACCAAATAAATGAATATATAAATTTGAATTTAGAATTCTTCACCAAAGATGAGATATTTCAGATCAAAGTGGCCTGTACAACAAAACGCCAATTTCATATTATGTCAACCTACTAATATATATTTGTTATGTGACCGGGCGAAAGCCGCATCTAGTGATAACAAAAAGGTGGATTGGCGCAGTTTGTGTTGGCACCGACTCAATTATAATATTGTTTGTTTAAACCTGATCCACATGCACTGTTTCTAAACAAATAAATTATCTCAAAATATTAATTATCTCGGGTACTTATTTTAGATCTTTGGCGTACTAAAATAATTGTATTACGTGTACATTTAAATTATGTATTCAAACAATTTCTTAGTAATTTACTATCCTCGGTTTTTACTTTTTAACCGACTTCCAAAAAACGAGGAGGTTATATGTTCGGCTGTGGTTTTTTTTTTAAATGTCAAGTGACTTTTCTAACATCATGGTACATCGAATAGCTAAGTGATTGAAATATTTTTATATTAATTAGCTAATTTGGCATCGTCGATTATGACTACGTTCGGAAACACTTGTATACGACCACATACGACATTTTTGCTATCGAACCCCGTCGTTGCAAGTCGACTCATTGTTCCCACACTTAAACACGATACGACATCGCGTCGCGTCGTGGAAATCTACGATGAGCATAAAAAAAACACGACATCGTAACGTAATGTGCCACGCACGATACACTGCACGATGGCGTCGATACAGTAGTGTGGTGTTCATTCCAAAAAATGGACTGCATTAGACGCATTCTGCTTCTGCTGTTAATAAGAATAATTATAAAAAATAACAAGAATCGTTCTGTAAGTAAAACTCTCAATACTCAGGTGAACAACGACCCGGACGTGGGCGACAAGCTGAAGCTGATATTCCTGGAGAACTATCGCGTGACGCTGGCCGAGCGCGTCATCCCCGCCGCCGACCTCTCCCAGCAGATCTCCACCGCCGGCACCGAGGCCTCCGGCACCGGTAACATGAAGTGAGTTGCCACTTTCCACTTCCCACTAGGAGAACTACCGCGAGACCGCGAGTGGAGACCTGCTGGGAAAGCCTAGCAGATCTCCACCGCTGGCACCGGCAACATGAAGTGAGGCAACTTCGCACTTTCCAGTACATGTGCGGTCCTACAGATTTCCTAGAGATCTTTTGCCACTAGAATGACATTGAGATGGAGACGTGGATGCGAAGTTACTACTTTTGATGACATTGATCGGAGGGTGGGGAACTAAAACAGTAGTAGTCTGTAATGTGAATTTTAAGCAGTCGGCGTTAGTTCAGTACTCTAATTCACCTATTTGTTTTGAATATTAATGTAACTGCGTTTTTTGATCGGTACAGTCGAACTCAAATTACAAAAATCAAACTACAAAACATGTTTTCATGAAATGTCTAAACAACGACATTGACATTCGAATTAGGTACTGTGTTTTTTGACCACCTGCTGAAAAATAGCACTGTAAGCGTACTAATATTTTTAATTAAGTTGGTGAACCTAGTAAGGCCAAGCCGTTAACCATGTTAACCGGTGTACTGATTGTGGATACAGGTTTATGTTGAACGGCGCGCTGACGATCGGCACCATGGACGGCGCGAACGTGGAGATGGCGGAGGAGGCGGGCGAGGACAACCTGTTCATATTCGGCATGAGGGTCGACGACGTCACCGCGCTGCAGAAGAAGGGGTGTGTACCGCTTTCATCATAATATACTAGCTATTCGTGTTGGGGACCAATTCTTGTAGCTTCGATCTTCCTTTGATTGCCATACCGCATACGTACGTCCGAGATTTTGAAAACAATTTGAATTGTTATCAAAATTGATTTTCATGATGTCAATAACAAAACAAATAATACAATCCTATGCTGTTATTTATAACGATTTATGCTCATAAAAGCGTCCAAAACGCGTGCAGTATCAAGTCGTTATTTTATATCTAACGATTTATGACGTTCGTAATCGTCATTCGTCACTCGAAAAAGAAATGAGATTTAGGGTTGGACCTCATCTGGCAGCACGGAATCGCCTTTTTCCGTCGCCTCGAGGATTCCGCCGCGTGCTATCGCATTATGCTTTCTGTCTAAGTCTAGCAAATGGCAGTTCTAAGCGACAGAAAGAGAAAGGACGACGGAAAAAGGCGATTCCGTGCTGCCAGATGAGGTCCAACCCTTACGATAACGATAAGATATCAAAAATTCTATTACTACTAAACACAAGCAAAAACATCGGGAACTTTTGAAATTCGATTTTCACGATATAAAAGTAGCCTTGTCCTTTCCAGTGACCTCCTTTGTATCTATTTATTTATTTTCCAGTTTTGCAGTGTTTTCACAAACACATTATTTTATCTTCTATTTATAATATTAATTTATATTATAATTACACCCATTGATGTTTGTATGCAGTTACAATGCGTATGAGTACTACGAACGCAACCCCGAGCTGCGCGCGTGCGTGGAGCAGATCCGCAGCGGGTTCTTCTCGCCCGGGGAGCCGGCGCGGTTTGCGGCGGTGGCCGACGTGCTGCTGCACCACGACCGCTTCCTGCACCTCGCCGACTTCGACGCCTACATACAGGCGCAGGACACCGTCGCCCGCGTCTACCAGGTAACTATTACTAAAACTTCTTACAGACGAACGGCACGCGTCAACGGCAGCCGTCTACACTTGTCGGCGGCCGTCAGGTGACGTCGACGTGAAGCCTACCTACTCATAACTTAGACCACGGTAGCTGGCGTCATAAGCCACGCAAAATCTTATACGGCAGCTACTTCCAACGATCTCTGCCACTCGTCTGATCCACCTATGGCGTCGCCCCGTAGCGCCCCATTCACTTCAGACCTGAAAATATTTGATTGTCGTTTAATTACGCCTAAAAGTAAAGTCACAACGCTTTGTGGCATCGTATTACAAAAGCAAATGTTGCAACATAAATTTTGACGATGCGACGCCAAAACGCAGTGTTGTAGCCTAGTTCTAATATGGTCTTAGCCTCCAGGATTGGTTGTAATATGACTGTATGTGTTAGACACTATTACTAATAACATTACTAATAACTAACCCAACCTGTTTGTAGGACCCGGCGAAGTGGGCGGAGATGGTGATAATGAACATCGCGAGCTCAGGCAAGTTCTCGTCGGACCGCACCATCGCCGAGTACGCGCGCGAGATCTGGGGCGTCGAACCCACCTGGGAGAAGCTGCCGGCGCCGCACGAGTCCGTCTAGATCCTGCATCCGGCTGGATTTCCGGCGGTCCGGCTAGGACTTCCGGTTAGCAGACATGTTACGTCCGACCCAGTCCGGCTGTATATCATGTAAACAAAATACTCCTGGTTTGAGAAAAATATAGTCGGTCTGTCTGTCAAATTGCGATTCCGTATACGTACGTCGTACGTATGTATACGGTAAAATTTGCGTACATGTACGTATGATGCCTTTGTTGTTTTTAATTAAAAAAGGTAATATTAATACTCAATAATCATTAAAACTGTATATCATGCAACTTTAGCATAATATAGATGACAGGCCGCGAATTTTTCTACGTATATTACACAAGGAAGGAGTTTTTGTTTACATGTACAGCATTGGACCTGTAGCGGACAATATATTCGTAGTGGTAGCTCGTATGGTGGAATGTATTTTTCACATCATAATAGGCTTATGAATTTTTGAGCTGAGTGTATTGAAGTTTCTTAATCATTAAAAGTTCCTGTAGAGCTTCCATCGACAATAATTTATACTATGAGCACTTCAGTCGCCCATTCAATCATTTAATCCTTGGTAGAATTTATGTAAAAGTTGTTCTGTAAAAAGTTTATATTGAGGTGGTTGTATGTTGTGTTGATTATAATATTATTAAAGTTGAACTATACTCGGTGCATGAGTATATATCATACATAGCAATATTCTATTTACTAACACACAAGATATATAAGTATCAATATTAACATTATTAAAAGTAAGATTATTTTTTTGAAATATGTGAAATGTATTTTATAAATCAAGTTCTATAACAATCGTCCATCAAAGTTAACTACAATTTTAAGTCTTTATTATTATATTTATTAGGTAATTATTAAATAAAGAAGTGCCATACATTACCCAAACTTTCGTTCACAGATAACATAAGATAAACATTTTACTATTCGAAAGAGTGCCATATATTTAAATGCTTATCAAAGGGTAAACTCACACCGAATCGTGATGTAGTTTATTCTTGAAGAATGCAGCGCCGCGCCACTTCTCTTTGGTCTCGTCTAGTCTTCTTATTAATTATGTATAGTAGTAGTATTCTTATTAATTATATTTACTTACCTTTATTACCTCGACATGTGCCAATATTTGATTACTGCCAATAAATTCGATATTTTATATTGGCAAGTCATTAGAACTAATAAAAGTATTTAACAATATTATTATACTATATGTACCTATCACCTTATCCTCGCTTTAATACGAATTTATTATTTTTATACGTTCTCTGTAGCAGTATTTTTGTCTGCTCGCCTGTGAACGATAGTTTTGGGAAAAATATAAAAGTTATTTTTATACAACACTGCCAAAGTTGTTACAACTGAATTTAAATATCATTTATTTTTATGATAAATATTTTTGGCATAATTTGGTAATAAATTATATTATAATAAATATACAATGTTGTTTGATTTATCCTGATTGAGCTAATTTCATTATTTATTATTTTGTTTATAATATTATAGTAATAGTTTAAGTAGTTGGGGTAAAAGTAGATTATGTTCATTTCACAGAAACTGTAGACCGTACATTTTCATTATATGAAACAACTTCATAAAAGATTGAGTAAGATATACGAACAATGAAGTAAGAGAAGTACAAGTGAGTAATTCTTCATAATATTATGTATTCAAATTTTAGTGACGAAACATAGTCTTCATTTAAAAAATAGTTAAATGGTAAAACATCTAACCCAACTCCTTTTCCAAAGCGCTTTTAAAAAAAAAAACGTTTGTCCTAATTTTCAGTCTATACATCTAGCGATTATTATGTTTAGTGCGTAGGTGCGACGCGCTATGTCGTTACATAAATAAGGAGCACGCAGGACTCCCTGCGGCCTGCGCGGACCGGCGCGGGTCCTGCAGGATCGGGCGGGCTCGGGCGCGCTCGGCCCGTAACGATCGGGGCGAGCGGGACGACCGATAGCACCGTCCCGCTCCGAGTCGTCGGCCGTTCATGCCGGCTACTACGGTAGTGGCATTCGGCGTCGTTGTGTGAGACGAGCCAGTCGCTCGTCGTGTCGCGAGTGTTCCCGTGTTGTGCGCCGCTCTGAGCCTCCTCCCGTGTTGTTCAGGTAAGGATCGCTCGTTTATCGCATGTTAGAGCCAGTGTCACACGTGAGAAGTGTCCGCGACGCGGCCCCGCGCGCGATCGATCGCCGGCCCGCCGCGAGCCGACCTAGCCGGGATACACTGATTTCATGACGGAGACCTACCCCTATATACCCTTATATCTACAGCATATAAGACATACTAAGGAAAGCAACGTTTACCTAGCGAGTATTTGTATACTATGAAATATGAATGCATCCTTGATTACTTTAATCTGCGATAAACTGATAAAATATAATCTATCGCGTGTTCTCAGTATAAATACAGTGCCTCGGCCGCTGATCAGTAATCGATAAAAAGTATAAACATCTTTTGTGATCGGAAGGACTTCGTTGGTCCTTAGGCAGTTCAATCTCTACAAATATCTACAAAGCAGAAGTAAAGGTGTTTTAAGATAAGCTTTCATTCATTACGTAGAGAATAAGCTACAACTTAAATAAATGTGTTTTGATTGCTGAAATTATAATTTTGGCATAAACGTAGTTACATAAAAAATCTACGTAGATTTTAGTGTGATTAAAAATGTAGATACATTAAAAAGCTTTTGCATCAGATCGGTTAAAAAAACCTGTAGCAATTTCGCACGTCTGAACCGAGGCGATCGTCCTTTGACCTTGCGTGAGGCTGACTAACAAATGAATCATTGCTAGAATATAATTATTGCTAAAAGACGAAGAAAACATGGAGCGGGTACAACGTCGAACGAGAGCAGCCACGCCTAATCCGCGAATCTCTATGTAGAGTCGTCAGCACTTTATTGCTTACTTCCTAATTATATTCGGAGCACGCGACTGTAATTAATATACTACTTTGTAAGCTTTTAACGCATTAACCAAAACATATATTACAACAATTCCGGTTTAAAAGCACGCGTATTTACGAAACTTTTATACCGCTAAGGATTATTGACATTTTAAAAAGCTTTACGCTAGGTAAAACGATTTAATCTTCAAGACCAGTCTTATTATTCAAGGGCAGGTGCACGGAAAGCGGGCGCAGGATAAACGGCAGGTAGAGTCTTTACAAATCCGTGATTTTCAATTATTATTGTTCGTGCAGAATGTACCTGTGAAGCCATCTTAATGTGAAGGATGTTATTCAGATATTTTACTGTTGATGTGTAGCAATTTTTCAACTGCAAATTGTTTTTATATTTGGGGAAGACAGAGGCCGGTAAAGTGTGATTCGTGATGCGTGCAGACTGTAGAGTTCGGCAGCAGATTGTATTTAAGCGATTTCGCAGCTGCTACACGCTACATTAGATTAACTGAAACCACATATTTTAGCGTTGGATAGAGCTAAATATCTGATATAGATTAGCTACGTGTTCGAAAATTAGTTATCGCTTCTACATGTAACATAATAATTTAATATTTACTCTTAATGCATACTATGTTATAATATGCAGATTCGTTAGGTTCCAGAAGCTTTTACCAAAAGCACTTAAACATTCATCATCATCTTGTACGTCCTAAGTCTCTCCCACGTGGTCACATCTTCGTTTGAAAATAAACCTAGCGACCTTCAACATAAGGTAGTATGTACTGTAGACATTGGGTACACACCGCAGGCGGAGCCGGGCGGGGCGCTAGACGGATCGATGTGGACCGTGCAGCATCAGACTTCCGCTATAGGATTCTTATACAATTCGATAAGTTGCGGGTGCTCCGTGTGCGGGGTACGGATATTAGACATCAAATATAGTAATCATCATATTAGTTAGTTTAGAATCAATATTATGAAGTAACAGATGGTCAGACCCTTTCTCAGACATAATTAATTTTTTTTTTAGAGTTTTATCCTTAAAGATCAATTATGTAGTTATAAATGAATATAAATTTACTACGAATAACAAAACATTTACAAGTAATCCGAACGATATGGCATTGGCAATAAAATATTGATTTGTAAGTATTAAATATGATATTTAAGGGGCCGGGCTACCCTCGAAATTCTCATACATACGTAATACCAAAATCATTTTGTCATACGAAAATATTTAACATGTTTGAGTTATTTTTCAATTTAAAATAGTAATTACCTAGGTTCCTGAACAAAAATTAACTTCAAAATATTTAAACACAAAAAAAAAAATTTTGTGTATAAATTTTTTTTACTAAATTTACTACTAAATATTTAAACACTAAAAAATAGAGTAAAACACTAAAAAATATATAAATAAATAGTAAATTTACTACAAAATATTTAAATACTAAAAAATATTTTTTAGAGTTGAAATATTTTGTAGTAAATTTAATATTTATGTATATATTTTTTAGTGTTTTACTCTATTTTTTAGTATTTAAATATTTTGAAGCTAATTTTTGTACATGAACCTAGGTAATTACTATTTTAAGCTGAAAAATAAGTCAAACATGTTAAATATTTTTGTATGAGAAAATGATTTTGGTATTACGTATGTATGAGAATTTCGAGGGTAACCCGGGCTCTTAAGGACATTGTCTACGTCCTAAAATATTATAATGCTATGAATTCAAATGAACCGTTAATACTTCAGTCGGAATTTCCAGGAATTGCTATTGTATTCTATTGTTGTCGCGATCACCGGTGCTCGCGCGGGGCCTGAAGGATTAATGGAGCTATACTTTACGCCTCCCAAAATACCCTTATTTTATGAAATAAATAATTTTTAACAACGATTTGAAAAATGTAGAGCTCTCATCTAAAAAATTGCTAATTCCACTCTCTATGTCTTTACCTGCATTTACCAAACAAATAAATTTCACGAAAAATCTACCATCTTATCTAAGCCAGACAACATACTGATTACTGCGGCAGAATTTTGAGGAGGCACGTTTAGTGACAAGTTGCCGTTATAATATGTCGCGCCGCGTACAGCGTGCTTTATGTAGAGAGCGACGTAGATTATGTTACATGCCGTATAAGGATGTACGATTTACGACCAGACACATACTACACAAAAATAAGGCTTTTGTGGATGTTTTTATATAGGTAATACTGGAAGTGTTATGAATCGGGTTAATATTGTTTTACTAAGCATTTGAGTTTATTACAGAATGACTGATAGATAGCAAACTTCCGCACTCAGAGACGAATAATAATTACTTAACTGTAATTAAATGCAGGTTTTGTTATAAGCCCCATAGAATTATTTGTCAAACTTTTAATTTAATTACAGTTATGTAATCAATATTCTCTTAATGCGGAAGAAAGATAGCCAAAACCGTATAGCTAGAAACTTGAAGTTTCACACGCGTCTAAAAAAAGATTTTTCAAATCTCCCCGCCAAAAGAGGCTTAACAGAGATCGAAGATTACATGCCAGGAATATACTACATAAATAATTATTGTCATCACCGAAGCCACGGACAACCGCTCGTTTGAATACTAATTTCATCTTTTGTGTGTCCCATTTTGAGCTTATTTCATAAAGATACCTCATATCGCTCTTGTTTACGCATTCATCAGTAGAGAGAGAAACAAAGCATTTGGCAGCCGGCCACTAACTGAGATGTCTTACCATTACAAATGTTACCCAGCTCGTAGTACACAGGTCCATATCTATGGATTTAGGCCAACCAAAGTAGTTAGAAGCATACAAAAGTAACAAATAACGTGACTGTCCGTTTAAAATATGTAAAAACACAAAAGTAATAGTGAACTAGCCCACTTAAAGTGAAAATGGCTCAATACGCGTTCTCTAGTAATCGTTTTTCAATAGTTCGACTATTATCAGTAGCGGCAGGTCTGATAAGGAATTGCTTAAACTTTTGCACATTAAATTGTAGAGGTGGTTCTGATAACTTTAATGATGAATTTATTTCTAACAATATAATTGTAAAATTTTTGCTATTAGGTCTGCTTGTGCTAGTCCGGGTTAGTTATTCTGAAGGCACTGTGTGTCCCTCGTTTCTTGTTTTTGCAAAAGAGTGGCTTGAAATTTTAAAATAGGGTTAAGTTTATCTTGGATGAACGTACATCATAACTTAGCAAGAAGCTTAAAAGTATTATGGTTGCTGTTATTGTCTTTAATCCTAAATTTATTTTGAGACAAATTCTATAAGTGTCACATAATATGTGACAGTACGCACTCCCTTAGCACGTATCTACTCGTAAAGAATAAGTAAGAAAATATGAGCTTAGTCTAGACGCTATAAGGCGTCAGAAGCTAGACACCTAGGACATGTATGATTGTAGTAATTGGCTTACATCCTAAGCTGCTAAGTTTAGAAGCGTTTTACATAAGTGTCTGAAGGTGTATAATATGGCGCGACTTAATAGGCGGGACGACACAGAACTCGTCCGACTTGATACCAAATACATGGTTTCTTTCCTGCCCGTCAATATAACTTTCCAAGAAATTCTAGAAATAATAGGCTTTAAAACGACTTAAAATCTAGGTCAATCGTCATTTTCGGTAACATTCAGAATGATGGTCTCTTGCTCAATCAAGCTTTAGTAAAAATCCCTCGTCTGTCTTTCATCATTTGATTTCTGATCGCACCAAAAATAATTCAGTACCTGACATCATAAAATATCTCCCATAAATAAGCCTACATCTACATATACATTTTACTGAAATGCATAACTCATATTGAAATCTTAAGTCGGTAGCGGGAGAGTTCTAATAAAAATCGTGAAAGCCGAAAGCAAACCCCAGTAATGGCGCTGGAAATAGCCGGAGGGCGAGGGCCGGGGGACGAGGGGGGCCCGGGGAAGCTCGAAGGGCCGCGCACACACACACACACACAAACACATGTCTATATAGGTACATACACTCTGCACTCATATACACGTTCACACAAACATTCAAACAAACACTTTCAGTGATTTACAGGTGGTTGTTTATACCTCAGGTTGTGGCCATTCTCTGATAAACAAACCATCATCTCCCCTTTTAAAATACTTCAAAAAGAACGTTCAGAAAGAAGCTATAAAGGTTAAAAGTTAGGTATTTTAGTTAACAAACACTTACGGATTTGTAAGTAAATCATGTTTAGTAATTAGGACTAAGAATTATGGTCTTCGTAGTACTTAGATTGGTTTAGGAAGTTTCAGGTAATCTATCTTTTAAGTACCTACTAAAGAAAGTTTAGAAGCTTGTGAGTAATAAATTGTGAAATTACCACAAGATGAAATTCCATTTGAGTTATTGACCATAAATCATAAAAGGTTATGCAGAAATTGCTGAGTTATTAAATATATTATATTATATATACGGTAGTAAATATAATAGTTGAAATACATAGTAAAAATAATGAAAACCGTTAAATTTTATTTATTATCCTGACTCTAGCTAAGCTATGTGTGGCTTTGTACAATGCCAATTATCATAAACAAAATATTACAATTTACAAATAACAGGGCTTCTGTTTACTAACTACTTAATTAAAGATTAAATTCAGAAATTAATAGAGTAAACGTATAGAAAATTTATTTAAGCAAGTATACATATTATATAATTTCCCATCTCTACCTAAACACGCCTGATTTTACTAGCCCGACCTCACTTAACCTCTAACGTCACGGGCGGGGTCTACGCAGACCCCACGTGCTGTTTTTTGACGATATTTTTTTAAATTGGCAAGTTACGATCGCATGTTTTCGGCTAATCTCAATGCAACGCGAGCTTTTTCAATGAGTAAAAGTCCGTCGCTCCTCTGATAAGAGAAGTTACATTTTTGCTTATGTGGGTATCCCCACATAAGCAAAAATGTACAGATCCCACCCGTGATTTAACGTATGTACTTTTTTCACATTGGTTATGTGTTTATTTGTTAGTTTTTTTTTAAATTGTGTATGTATAAATGGAAAATTTGTTGCCGACTAACAGAAAATCAAATTGCTCAAATCATATTATGCAATTTAACGTTTCTAAAAGTTTTTGGAAACATTTTGAAAGAGTTAGAGGTAGCTAGACCTAATGCACCAAAAATGAGGCGAAGATGCTATTATTGTCCCAAAACTAATTATCATTGCCCGTAAGCCTTATTATAAAACTATTTGCAAGTCTCATTCAGTAAAATTATTTATTACTTATCTAGCTTACTCAAGGAATAATTTTAGTTTAGGGTCATACTTTTCAAGGATTGTCAATTATTTTTCTGTAAATTTTAGTGTTAATTTTTATTTTGATTATTTATTTCTAAGTCTTATTTTATGAGAAAAAAACAATGAGTTAGTCAGAAGTAGACATTTTTGTTGAATTTTAGTACATTAAACATGTGCCCTACAAATTCTATGCACAAGATTGGTTAGTTCATAAAAATGTTCTTTACTGTCTAAATAATGGTTAGTTTATTATTAATAAATGCTTTTCATAAATAAAATAATATCTATTCTTATAATATAAAACGGGTTTTAAAAATTATTAAACCATTCTGAATTTATACGTATATTTATATTGGGGTAGCTCTAGACCCCACGCGTGACGGAACGTTACCCAAAACAACGCGTGTACTTAAAAGTTAAACTTACGCTGCTCTTTCGAAAAAAGCGTGCAGATGAAACAACTTTTCATCGGCATTAACAGAGAAATTATATCTGAAAAAAATAATTATGATATGTATGATACGTAATTTGGGTTTGCCATATTTTTTCTATCGGTATCACATAATAAAGAAATAAAAAACCAAATTACCTCCAAATCGTTGAATGAAACCACTTTACTCCTTCATTATTTATCAAAAGAATATATAAAAAGTATCTACTGCTTTGCAATACATAAGTTAATAATTTGGTTTTTTTACTTTTTAGGGTTCCGTACCTCAAAAGGAAAAAACGGAACCCTTATAGGATCACTTTGTTGTCCGTCTGTCCGTCCGTCCGTCTGTCAAGACCCTTTTTCTCAGGAACGCGTGGAGGTATGAAGCTGAAATTTATATCAATTACTCAGGTCTACTGTCCCTTGAAGCTGTGAAAAAATCAAACTTCTAAGCCAACGCAATCAAAAGATACAGCCGTTTATGCCGCAAATTTTCGACACTTGCAAGGGAATCAAAACCTACAGGGTGCTTCCCGTGAACTCAGAATCTTGAAATTTGGTACGAAGCAACGTCTTATAGCATAGATAAAGGAAAAATTACGAAAACCATAAATTTTTAGTTACATCACATAATATATATTTTTTTAATAATTTTAAACTTACTACCCATTTCCTCATAAACGCGTAGAGAGGTATTAAATTGAAATTCATACCAAATACTCAGGTCTATAATACCTTTAAGCTGTAACAAAATCAAACTTCTATGACGAACTTTGTAAACCTTGCAGGTTTGTACGGAACCCTCGGTGCGCGAGTCCGACTCGCACTTGGCCGGTTTTTTTTTAAATATGTATTATAATATTAAGTTTTTTCTCCTATTTCGCCCTATCATGGACGCGGCGAGCGTCGTAACCGCCACCGTGTACAAGGCGCGCTGTTATGAATGTTATTTTAATATCATTTACGTCGATATTCGCACTGACAGACAATCGACCTGCTAATTTAGGGAGAGAGGGCCCTTAACAAGCTCTAATGTGTTTAAACTTACCTCACTGTACTCAAACTAGCCAGACTGTACCTAAATCAGCCTAACTATAATCAGCCTGACTGTATCATAATCCTTCGATCGCGGATTCTTGGAAATCTATTGTTATTCTATTGTTGTCGCGGTCACCTCCTCACCGGTGTCCTTATGGGGCTTGATGGGTTAATTAGCCTGACTGTACCTTAATCAATCCTGCCTGTACTTTAATCAGCCTGACTGTACTTTAATCAGCCTGACTATACCTAAATCAGCTTGACTGTACCAGCCTAACTCTACGTATATTCCACGAAGTCGATGTTTTACATTCGGCGGGCGGCGGACGGTATTCACGGGACGTTTCCGCATTACATTGTCCGATGTGATTGCACGACGCACGTGGACAGCCTTTTGTGAGCTCCTGCCTCTTGTTCATCACTATATGGATGGTTGAAAACAGATTTAGTTTTACCCTTTTAGACCTTACTCCTTGGTTATAAAGTCCAAACTTTGAATTTCGAATGTATGCTTTATATACGTTTAAACTTTGTCTTTGACCGTACATAATATGTTGTAGTTCGGAGTCGTTTTACTCTCATGGTGTCTCTTATGCCTGGGTTACACGGTGCGAGCTGACATGCGAGCTGGCCTAGTCAGTTACTGAGGTGCAGCTACTTGCACCGTGTGACCGCATCATACGAGTTACTTTCAAGTGCGGGTCGGTCAGTTACTCGCGTGCGAGTTACTACAACATTTTTTGTTTTCACTCGCCACTCGCCTTCTCCCACCACAGATACAACTCGACTAGGCTATGTTACTAGAACATTACCTATCTACTGCGATGTCAGCAGATTGCATGGTGTGACCCAGGGAGGCGAGTGGCGAGTCGAGCTGCTCTCATGCGAGTACACAGGCACAGCAGCTGCCTGCTGTCATTTCAGCTGCTCGTACTGTGTAACGTATCCTTAAAGTCTTATGTCGTCGACATAAAAGGTCTTCTCAGGGCCAAATAACTCTGAACCGTGTACAAAGAGAGTGGGGAAGACAAGACAAACTGACGAACTCCACGTTACTATTACCTGTAGTTGTACAGTTACAGTACTTACAGTTGATCTTAGGATGAAGTTGCAACATAAAATGTTCATATCCACATGACTGTATTGTAACTTGTAAGATCTATTCCGCGAAAACTCTCATTTTATTCTTGAAGTTGAGTTTAGAAAATTACTAACATTCTGAATAACTTTTCAATTTTACTTTTAAAAGATATTCAGAATGTATGCTAGTAATTTTAATAATATAAAAGCATGACGTGCATATTAAAATCGATGGAAATTAGAAGAGGACAGACGTACCCCCGAGGGCGCTGCCCTTCCCAAATTCACGGACCGTTTGCCCCTCGCCTGCCCCTCGCCGCCCCTCGCCGCCCCTCGCTGCCCCTATAGCTTTCCCCTATTGTTTTGACTAACGGCTGTGTAAAGCAATAATATAATTAAACGCACCTACACTCTCCAGGCGTGACCTACATGCTTACATTTATCATTTATTTACTGAGTAATAAATAACATTAGCTGTACAGTGTACACTCCATAGAAATATTGCTACTTCTTGTTTATCTACTCGTGAACTTGGAATTTGGTGACGAAAGCTCTACGTGTTGGCCTTACTGAGTATTCAAAAGTACGCGTATGGTAAAGTCATAAACTGTACGGCGAGGGAGAGCGACAAGTTTTATTGAGCTATCAATTTCCGTTTCAATGAAGGGCTTAGAACAATAAAATGTCAGAACATAGTTTGAAGAACGTTATTCTTTCGTTCCCCACCTTTTGTAACCTAATTGTCCCCCATATCGTAACCTATTCTACCCCGACTTTTGTAATCTATTCGTCCCCCATATCGTAACCTATTCGTCCCCCCACTTTTGTAATCTTTTCTTTCCCCTCATTGCAACCTATTCGTGCCCCATTTTCACATGCTTTTTTTGTTACAGATTCGGGCAGTGCCCGGCCGCATCGCGGCCTGTGAAGTTTCCTGTGTGTGTTTACTGTGAGTGAACCAACAGTGGTGTGTGAGTGACAGGTGAAGTGACCATGGGCTTGTTCACCGGAGTAGCGGCCTTCGTCGCGCTGCTCGCTATAGGTGAGTTACCCTTACCAGTTAATCGCGCATGCTCGGCGAGCTGTAGGATGATTGTGTATCTTGCGACAGCTATGCAGTTGACGTTTGACAGCAGATATTACAACACTGGGGGGTGTGCCAAAATGTTTTCGTTTTCGCTTCGTTATTGAATCGCCGATGAAAATGTATGGAATTGACATAAGCGTTCGTTAATATGACGTTGACGTTCGACTCGTCTTATGCCAATTTCATGCATTTTGATCGGCGATTCTATAACGAAGCGAAAACGAAAAAGTTTCGGCTGAATGGCCTGGTGTATGTCGTGTATACGATAATTTTCAGACAGCTGCTGTCGAAAGTCTGTCGCATTGCTGTCGCAAGTTACAAAAAGCCCTGCGAGAGAATAAGAAGTCTTAACAAGCAAGGAACAACAGGGAAACGTTTGAAAGATACCTACTAGAGATTAAGTTATGCTCGCCGACTGCCAAGCTGCTTGCCTAGCGTAAATAATATTATAATAAAAGGTTTATAAAGTAAATAACATGTTAACTTCCAAATTGTTGTAGCCACACAGTTTTTGTTCAGTCTTTGGGTCAGAGGAAATTGAATAAAATGACACCATCGCGTCGTTAGCTCATATCAGCCTGTAATGAAGCTTTATTAAAGATATTATCTCGGTATCATGATGTAATTATTATGACCACACTGATATAATGAGCCATAACCATTATGTTGCAGTTAAAATTATTTTAACTGTGTTCGCTGTCGCGTTCGTGTCGAGTTATCTACGAACTTGTGACCCCGGCCTACAGGTCAATGGACGTCAGATTTAGTTCCTGTAACAAGCATTTTCTATTGTGATTTGCAGTAGTTACTAATATCACTTTGTGTATAATATTTTCATGCAAATAACAACTCCATATGCCTTCGATCATTTCACTCAAGTAGCAAAAATTATCGCAACAAATGAGAAAAATCTAGAAAATTACAAAAATCGATACATTTGAAACTTCCTCTTTTAGTCTTTACTCTTTAATATAAACTGTAGCTCTCACGTCCTCTCTCTGTTTCTCTATCATTTTGGCGCATTATGCCTGCTGCTTAGGCAGGTGTTAGCCTCTCTATTTATAGTCAACTTCATACTTGGACCTTATCAACCAAGCGGGAGATATAGTCTCGTGTTTGCTTCCTATTAACATGACACATGATACGCCGAGCCGCTAACCGGCCAAGGCAGATAAGCGAGCTGTGAAGGCACATCACGCATAGTATATGTACAATAACATCACTGACTTATTAAATGGACCGATAGTTAAGCAGTAGTGACTAGTGACTATTATTATATGAAAGAGTTTAAAGTGTCCAAACTAATTATTACTATAGTATAAGTGAAAAGAAAGAGTGCTGGTTTTCACCTCTACGTAAAACATAATATTTTGATGATAAAATGGGACTTAGGGCTCGGATCTATTCGTTAATCCCCGGTGGTCTGGGGATGGCTTCCGGGGTATGCCCGGGGCGGTGAAGGCCGCGCCCGGGCATACTCACTAAAACCCCAACGAGTGTTCCTACTTTCCGCTTTAGGTTAGGCAGAGCCATGGCATACGCGGGATACACATTAATTAGGCTACCTACAGGCTTATCTAATATATATAAATCTCCTGTCACGATGTTTGGATTTGCGATGGATTCCTAAACTACTTAACAGATTTTAATGTTTTTTGTTTTTTAACGTGTGCTTTTTTCCAACTTGAGAGATAGGATAGCTTAGATCTTTAATTAAAGTCGCAATTTTATTTTATTGTAAATTATTTGTCTATAAAGAGCGACCATTGTTTATGCGACGCAGGTCACGGGATAGCGATGGACGTTGCCATGGTGACATACTTATTTAGTCACTAATTCAATAAAATAATACGGGCGACTCAGACCAATAAAAAAAAGATAGACAGAGCCATCCATGCTACGCGGTGAGGCAGGCAATAGGAAGCCGATACGGCCATAGGAAGCCGGCCGCCCGCCATTCCGGTTTCAACGAGTGACGGCGCATGTCGTTTTCATCTGTGTCAAGAAATATCAAAATATGCCGTCCTGCATCGTTAAATAGTGCAAAACAATTCTTGTGCTCAAAAGAAACCTTGTGGGATTACGTTTCACAAGTAATTAGTTGAATATTTATGTATTACCACCGAAATAACGAATTTAATTTATTAGTTTTAAAAATTGTCTCGGGAGTCTCGGAACACAGAACTTCAACCAGTGCTGCATGCTGGTCGCAAGATATTTTTCCCCATAATAGGGGAAAAATATTATTACGTGCTGTATTATCCTGACAAATGTTTATTTTTAACCTAAAATTCGTTATTCATTTAAAATCTATTAATATAAATAAAATTGGAGTGTCTGTTTGTAGTATTGAAAGATTTTTTTACTATTTGCATATTAATCTGTATACGATACATACTGCACACACCAAACAACATTCTTCACAATTTTTGTCTGTATGTATGTCTGTCTGTCTGTCTGTCTGTTCTTAGTTGAAACACATAATTTATTAGATATAGATATTTAAGTATTTACTTTTTTCAGCAATTACTAATGAATGATGATTAACAATCTAGTTTGATAGCAACTTTTGTAGTCATTACTTAGTAGTTTAATAAGACTGCAACAGGATGGGAGTTTGACAATCTGAAACCCTGAGTTGGCAACATTATTTTTTTGCACACAAGCGCACGCCTAGCGTATTTATGCTAGGCGTGATGCACACATTGATCGACAGCGACTTCACCCCATTACCTGTAAATACTCCGTCTTTCTTTTTTTATTGGTCTGAGACGGGCGATTACACCTCAATGCGGGCGATATACTTTATATAATTTGGCAAAGAAATATTTGCTGGGACAGCTAGTAGAATATAGATTTATATTCTATAAGCCTGTAGCATAAATAAATACAATATTGGTTCCCCCTTCTTTATTCTTACAAAACTGCGTACTATGCTTTCGTGATATACACCTCTGCGTTTGTTGTCTAGAATCTAGATAGAATAGAGTTGAATAGGCTGAAAGACCTGCAGATTATCCCGTAAAGATGAATGTGGGGTGACACAAAGCTCGTCCGGAAATGAACTATGCCTCGAGGGCAAATCGATACGTCTATAAAATGCTGCACGCCCGTCGCCCCAGCACTGAAATACCACGGCCGGTGTTTATAATTATCCCCGTGTGATATATTGCTGACACTCTCGTTAAATAAGGAAGGAAGTGAGGCTAAATATTGGGATCATTTGTCTTAGTGCCCTTAAAATTAAAAGAAATGTAACGTGAAGAACTCTGCAATTGAAATAGTCTTAAGCGTCTCCGCGTCTTAAGCGTCAGACGCGGCTTGCGGTGGCGGTGGCGGTCAGTTGAATGGCTTGGCCGCGTGGCCGCGTGTGTCTGTGTTGTTCCTAGAACTCTCAAGTCATCCAACTGATCGCCACCGCCACCGCAGGCCGCGTCTGCCTGGGAGACGCTTTACGCTTTACTCAAAATGTTAACGATTTGACTCACCTGCACCATTTCGGGTTAAAAAGTTTATTGCGTTAATATGCGTATGTCTCTCTCCTTCGTCATAACTTTACTAATGTTATAAATCTTTATAAAGAGTAAGTACTTTGTTTATTTATTGGAATGCGCTAATCTCAGTATATTTTTCATGTTATGTATCTACATTTTGCACAGATATAGTAGGCCAAAGTGAAGGACAAAGGCTACCTTTTCCAGGAAAAATGTTGGTTTCTCGGGAAATTCCTTATTTACGATAGCCGCGCTGAACTTTTAGTTTTAGATAAAGAAGGAATTATTTAGATAAACGGTCAGCAATAACTGAGACTAACGCTGGGCTTTATTGTTCAAAGTTTCACTAGCAGTCAGTTCGTCGTACCGCGGTCTGCAAGTTACAGACAACATTGTTCCGGCCAAGAACTCTTGTGACCGCGGCTGTGGGCGGCGACCGCTCTACACCAACATATTTATCAACTATGTTTACATTTAATGCAATTTGTGTATTGGAAACCACACAAAGCAAAAATATTTAGGTATTCAAATATCGGCTATGTCTAACTGTAAACATTTGTGTTTGTAACTGTTTGCACTAATTTGTGGAAACAACATGACCAGTTTGTTATTGAAATCAATATAAAAATTTAATGCCATTTACAGACCATATGTCCACGTAGTTTAGAGAGAAACTAATGGTTTAAAACAATGGAAATTAAAATAATGCAGCGTCCTTATCAAATTAAGACATCATCTTAATTAAAGCGAGAAAAAAATATCCACATGTTATGTGGCGCCTCACTTCCTCCGACTCCGACGCACAAAATGTTTCGCAACTTTTTCACACGATTATATCGATCAGTTTGGCGATGTTGCAACGATCAAGTTTTTATAATATGTTCCATAAGAAAAATGTACTTATTCTTTAGTCTTTGATAGCTTTATTTACAGTTTGCGTTGAGAGAGTTTTTAGTCTCAAATAACATAAGTAAGTACACTTATTAATTTATTTATCAAAGTTAATTTTAACGGGTTATCCCAATTACAATAATATGCACGAAGAAAACCGATTTTAGATAATCCTAAAACTAAGCCGCGCATGCTATAATAGAATTACAAAGAATATTATAAATGGTTCCAAACATACTTTAACGGATGAATTTATTCACGTAGGATATAATTTTGTTCGCTTTATCTGATTACGAAGGGACTCTGGGGATGGGAGAGGCCACTAAGTCGAAACAAATAGTTATCTGCACGCACTGCAGTCGTCAGAACTAAGCCTCTATTATAAACACATCTATCCTTATCGCCTTAATGCTATAATACATTAGGTTCCTACATGTCATGGTATAGTAATGATTGTGGTAAGGAATAATGATATGTACATCATAGACCATAGTGTACATAGGAACTTGCTGAAGTAGAAGCTCTATCAGCTTCTTCGCAATCATTTTTATGTATAAAAAGTGAGATAATAACTATGTTTAAAATGGAGATTCAAGAGGTCAGCTGCGAATGATTAATGATTAATTATAGCTTAACCACAGAATATATATTAGTCGTACCGCTTAACTGCAATCCTATCAAGCTTGAACAAAAACGATGAAAATAGAGTCGTTTAATTGAGCAACGACTTTATTTTAACTAAAACTCTAACTCTAAAGCCTATTGCTTTCTGTAAACTTTTAAGTTAAGTTTACCCTACCGTAGTTTAAGTTTACCGAAAGCAATAGGCTTTAGAGTAAGAGTTAGAGTTTTAGTAGCTTATATTAATTTAAAATAATTGATCTAATATACACATACAACGGCCAAGCTAGTCCTGTCCAAACAGACCCACATATTTGGGCGCGCTATAATTAGACACGCTACCATTTATTATGCGAATTCTACATTTTGATATAAACTTTACCGAGCGTTGCCCCGGATCGATGTTTGCTTCGGGGAAATAAAACTAAGCACAAGCACATTAGAGGCCATAATGGCTTGTATATAAATTGTTTTTAATGTTTATTAAACATGTGGTAAAATTTAAATTCACAAGCATTTCTAGTTGTAGAGTTCGGAGACAAAAACATTGTTGTATAAATTATAAGTCGCAACTAGCGGAGATATAATTTCAAACTTTCCATGCTTTGAACTGAAATCTAGAAAAGAATTAAATATTATATTTTATAATGTATTCTTCATATTTTATTTCAAATTGAACATAAGTAGGTCGACTAACTGTAAAGAGCTAGTGGCTGATTTCAGACTTTTCAGTTTTCAGGGTCATTTCTGAGTTTTTTCAAGCCATACTTAAATATGCCATGCTTAAGCAATTCGCATGTTTTAATTAGTAAATTGTATTTACGTCAGTCAATTGAAAGCGACTAAAACGTTTTTAATTGGCTAAAAATTTGATAAATTCTAATCAAAAACCCTCAGAAACTAAAGCAGAGCACGCATTACTACAACTACTACGCATTCCAATTAGGAATTTAGGTAATATTATGATATGATGAATATACTGTAATCGCCTCCTGTTTTGGAAGTCGGTTAAAAAGTGTCAAACAGCAAGCCCACTGTCCGCGGAACTAATTTTCCAATTGGGAGTGTGTTGGTGGACGCCCACAGCGGAATGACGAAACTGGACTGTAGCTGCCACTGCCCAGCTTCCCACGTAAATAATATGTTATTATTGATGTTAAATAATCTTTCTGTACCTTAGAGTACCTTACCTTAGTTCATATACAGTATTGACTATACAGTGATATGTGCCAAAATGCAAGTTTCATAGGAGAGGCAAAAATGTGGGCTCTATATAACCGTTATATAAAGTTGTGTATATAGTGCCATTGCAGCTGGCTATCGCTTTTTGAAGATATTCAAGTATCAAGAGTAAGTAAGAAGTCCTGCATCTTTCCTAATATGTTTTTACTAAATCCATGAATGTAATATCAAAATGTCAGACTTAATAATATGTAAGGATTGGTGTTAGCGAGAAATGAAAGATGCGCCTGGTTAGATAGTTGGCTTTATTATGACATGATAATTAAGTGGTTACAGCTTATATACGGTTAACATATATCAAGATACTACATAGGTATCACTACACTACAAATATGCATTATAAAGAATTTGTATGTAAGTAATTAAAAAAAACTATCTTGGCTAACTAAAACTTAAAAAAAATCTTCATAAAGCTTATTAAAGATGCTAAGCTGCTGCTTTAATAAACTCCATAAAAGCTTATAAAAGATGCTAAGCTGAGAGTATTTGCAAAAGCCTTCACCTCGGCCAGCCAGAAACGAGTTTTCAGATCCTTCATTCGATCTAGTTCTCCGCGAGAGCCTCCTTGTGCTTTTGTGAAGAAACTAGATCCTTGGGGGAGAAAACTGCAGTACAATTACATAACGATACAACTACAGAAATGACTGAAAGAATTGAGACATCATGTTTTTGTTTTTTACTTATTAAAATATTTACACAGCGTACAACTATTCAACGTGTTGTCGTTGTCTGGCATATTGAAAAGCACATGACATAATATGACATGACAGATAGAGACAGCCTCTTCTTCTTGGAATATTTTGGTAGATGCTGCAGAAATATTTTAATTAGTAAGGGAGTCAAAGTGTATCCACCAATTATTATTGAATAAATATGTAACATATCAAAAGTCAAGATTTATTTATAGACGAATCAAAATATAAACTCTGGAGGGCTAACCTCGTTTCCATAGCACCTGCGCGCTGCACGTACGGCCTCTACCTCTTATGAACCTAATTGCTATTGTAATAAGATCGAGCATGGTACACCATGCACACTGCACATAATTTACAAAGCGTCTTCAAGTATTCAGTGTCAGCCAGCTCGGGTTACATTACAGTGTGGCAAGAGATAAGCTTAGGAATTTAAGCAGGTTGATGACCCATTTCGACACTCATTAGGCCTTTGCATACTTAAAATGGCCGCCATCATTCAGTAGACGAAACGTAACTAGTTGCACACATACAGATACCTTAATACATAGTTTGGTACAAAAAAATTCTGAATGAACTTTATATAGAATATTTATTGAACGTGAACACGATGTCTATCACCAGTTCTGGAACTACCTCTCGGCGAAAAATACTGGCGTAAAGAACTTACATGGGTCTATATTTCACCAGAAAGGTGGAAATTTGACAATCGTGCAAGACAACTCGTCGTATTTAACCGGCATTTGTCTCAACTCTCAACAAATGACGGTTAAGTATGAAGGAGGAAGGAAGGAGCTGAGGCTCCTAAGTCCTACTCTCAACAAATGACGGTTAAGTATGAAGGAGGAAGGAAGGAGCTGAGGCTCCTAAGTCCTACTCTCAACAAATGACGGTTAAGTATGAAGGAGGAAGGAAGGAGCTGAGGCTCCTAAGTCCTAGCTTTAATTTACGTTGACTTCGCTAGTTACTTTACCTATAGAGCAAAACCGCAAATTCTCCATTTAGCAGGCTAGATTCCTAGAGACGTTTCATTAACCCTAGACTCTAGGCCGTTAATGGAGCGGTTACGTTGATTTCACGTCTATTTTAAGAAGCCCACTGTTTATTACGGCAATTAGAGCCGAGTGCCGACGTCGGACGCGCGAGGAATCCATAACAAAACGATGTGCGAACGACCAGCAAACACTAAACACAATGTTAGTGTGTTAATTAATACGCCAATTGTTCGTGTCAGCGGCTCTTGACCACACGCTAAATGACCAAAAGCCTCGCTTTTATATTTTCGAACTTGTGCCTCCCGACTCCCGAGCGCACATTTTCGGGTATACAAAAGGCAAAAGGGTATAATTATACATCTTCAATGCATTCTGCAATGCAGCGTTCTGAAACTGAAGGGTTATGTTCTACAACAGTACAACCCCAGTCCCATGCATCGGGTTTGTGAACTAGAACAAATCTGATCACGCTGCTGATGGAGCCACGGCAACTGTATAAAGGTAGCCAATGAGTTCGTTCAAAGTGATCAAACCCGTTGCTTATTTTGTGTCAACATAACAAACTTTGTAATAATTTATTCCGATAGATTACATAGACGACGCTTAGTTGATGTCATTAAACTTATCTATGGGTTGTCACCTGGCGCAGCGAGAGGGGAGGGGGGAGGTGTTGCCCAAACGTGGACCTAATTAGGGGATTCAGGGCGCGTGCGTACACATTAGTATGCGTCGGAGTAGCGTGGCTTAATTATAAGCTCGCGCCATTGTTTCGTGCGTAAACGGTGGAGCTAAATCGTGCAAGGGTCATGGCTTCAGTTCCTGGTATCGAGTGGAAACATTGAGGATAGTAAATTAATAGTCCTCGAAGTTTACAGGCCTTTGGACTAAGAACCAAATTAGAGGCTTCAAACACTCTACATTACATTGAAGACCGTTGCAGATATTTTTTGCTCTTTACGTATTTTTTCAAGGGAGTTATAGGCAAGGTACCTTTAGGTTCGTAATTGTGGTAAAAATATAAAGTGGTCCAACTTATGATAAACATTATCTGAACATTTTTATGGGTTAACCATTAGTCAAAGATAAATCTTACAAAACAAACAAGACAGTTCCATTTCATCAAGCTATCTATTCCATGTGTGAGTGGGCTGAGCCGGAAGCGAGCGAACTTTGCATATCAATCAATACGAGTCAATCATTCCTCACAACATACCTTATAAATATTTAAATATATAACGAACTGTGATAGAGACACGTCTTAGTGGAATATGGCTAGCTAACTACTTACAACTTCTTTTGCAAGTCATAATAAAATAGCTTGAACTACCCGATCTTCTGACATGAGTATGGAACAGATTAAGAATTCACATTTCATCTCTCCAATCTCACATAAAGTAAGAAAGTGACAATATGTGAAACTGGATTCGAATCTAGTAACTTAACTCCAAGTTACAACAGTAACATAAATTAATAAAGCATTAAAATATCATATTTCATCTTCCACGGCAGGAAGTGACAATTGTGTAAATTGTAGGGGAGCACAAAGCGAAGGCATCAAGTGCCCTAGGGCTCAGATCCCGCGAGAATACTAATCTGGTTGCCCTACATCGCTAGTGCTTAACCTTTCCACATAAGGGCATCGTTCTCCTAATGGAATTATTCCTTTTAGGTTTTAAAACGTATGCTTTGAGGGCATGTAGATTGTAGAGCTTTCATTCATCGTTGTTTGTAAGCCTATTCTGAGGTTTCTTTACACGTTAAACAAATGCTTATCTGTGAGTTCATAATGCAGGCAGGAGCGTCAGCTTTATGATTAATGCCCTTTGCGTCATTAGTGCTACTAATGATTTGTTCAGTGAAGCTTATCTAAGTACCAAGAATATTGCATCTTCTTCGGTAGAACGTCAATAAACTACTTGGCTCTATCTCTGCTATAAACAGTAGCAGGTAGACGGTGAGGCTGCGTAGATGTGGAAATCAAGTTCGGCCTCGCACGCATCTGCGGCGCTCGGCCAATCACAGCACGCGGGGAACATCTGTCGCGTGCGCCATTTTTTGCCGCGGCCATTTTTTTGTAAACGCAGGGGATGCTGAAGAGCCGGTCTATAGTTTTGTGATGAATTTAAATTGTGGTTATCTAAACGATATCATGATTTTGGCAGATGATTTAGGGGCTAGAGATATTGTAGAGCTAAGATAAATAATAAAGTAAAGGAGTAGAACAGAAATATTGTGTGCAAACATTTCCAATAAGTATAACTGTAGTTACCTCAATGATATAACTCAATGTTTTGTCACCAAGAATAAACTTGGCTCTACCAACAATCACTTGAAATCACAATAGATTTCTCAAGAAACAAGCCGCTGGACTACATTCCCGTTTATTTATGGATATGGAATGTAAATGTATGAGTTCCTGAGGGATCACATTAAAAACTATTTTCATTCCAAACATCCGCCAGCTAGGAAAGCGCGAAGAAATAACAAACATAGAATTAGTACTTGGTAATTATAATAACAGTCATTTTAACACTTCCTAAATTAACAGGCTCTCAAATCATTCTATACTTGTCTGTTAGCCCAGCAGAAATATTATGCAGCAGAGATTTATGTAAAAAATTGAACCCTTTAGGTAGCCGTTATGAATTGTAGAGTTCATACGCAAGTTTAATGTTTATGGCCGAAAACAGAATAAATGTATATTGTACTCAAAATTAGAGACCCATTCATAGGTTATTGTTACTTCTTAGCAGAATGAGATAGACGACGCCTCACTTCATCGGAAGCCATTTAGTAGTATTTGAAATAATGAGAGCAGAGAGACCTTTACAGAGTTCATAATAATATGTATTAGGTTTAAGAGTTTATTGCACTATTTTGTAGATTGTGGACTAACTTTGTGTCCCCATAGAGTAGGGATTGAGAAAAATAGCCCATATAAGCCCTTATAAAACACTATAATCCTCTACTCATTAATGAAATGATCAAAGCAACAATTTGAAGTATGTAGTAAATGAATATAATGATAATTGCGTTTCCATATGGTGAATCAGGTTTCTGTAGCACCTGTCGTGAACATCTGCGCTCTCGGCCTTATCTAACAGTTTCTCAGAATATGGATTGGACTTTGGGCGAAGAAAAAATATTTTGATTACTTACCTACTATTTCTTTTGTGGTGAAAGTTTTTTAATTTTTACCTTTTATGCTTTAAGTGTGCCATTCAACCGGAGAGGTATTCTATGCAGTGTTGCCTGTTCATGTTCAACCACACGAAGACCAAGGATTAACGATAGTAATCAACCACAAAAACCTTTTGAAATTATCTCAAATATAAAATTTCCTCAGACCCGACCTGAGAGATACGCTAAATCTGCCTAGCTAAAAAAACATTTGGAAAAATGAAAGATGAGTAGGAAATGTTTTTGTGTTTCGCCTCAACATGTACTATCAGGGAAGTTGATTCCTATGCAGATGGCGGACCTAAGTCATGTGGTCGGCTTATGTCAATTCAATGTTAGCTGTGAGACGTAATAATTAATTGTTCACATTACTTTGTGGTATACCTACTTTATACCTGCTCCTGTAAACCCATGCAGGTAGACCTTTTCGGTAGACCCAGCGGTCAGCATAAAAACTTAATTAAGTAATTAAATATTGCTTTTCTACTACAGAAGGTGTCATAAATCATTTCTCTTTCTTGGTCATAACTCATAAGCTACCCTTCATTGTAAAACGTAAATCATAAAATAAAAAAAATATTGTACAATAAACATTTATTAATTGTTTTTATAACCGCTACCAGCGTTTAACAAAATTATTTGGAAGAATGGAAGATAGTAGGAAATGTGTTTCGCCTCAGCATGTACAAACGGCTAAAAAAACTGCATTAATACACACTAATTTAATAATGCTTTTCTAGTACATAATGTTGATACTTGACACCTTATATACTAGAAAAGCATTATTAAACTACTAAATCATAATCTCTCTCTTGCTCATAAACATAAACCATCCTTGACTATAAAACGTAAATTATAAAAATATAAAAATTATTGTACAATAAATATTTAAATGATGATGAATGGTTTTTATAGTCGCTACCAGCATTATAATCATTGTTGTTGTAAGGTTATTATTCGTTGCCAATTATTATGGAAATATTTTTATAGCACGAGAACTGACAAGACGTGACCCTGATCGCCTTACGATATAAACACAAATATTGCTTGTTTCAATACGGGGATGGACTGTCAAAAGTAATGAAGGCAGAATAAGATTTAAGGGGTTGTTTGACGATCGTAAAATCATTGTTGGCGAAAAGCTTATCCGATACGTTAGTCGCTGCTTGCTTTACACGAAGCGATGCAAACTAATAAATAATATATTGAATATATTATTCGTTACTGGCCAAGCTCTACACCAGGTCTACAGACTACACTCTACACAACGTTTTACTACTTGGTTCAATCAATACCCTTTGCTTGTCATTTCTTTCTTTATCTAAAATAGTGCTTACCTCGCAAATGAAAAGCGTCCATGGATAATGTTATAATTTCCAACTTAACACAACGTGGGTGTCACCGTAACTTCCTTTACGGGTAGAGGTTGACCGTGACCAAGTTGTCGGTGTTCGTTAACCCGAACAGTAACCAGCAACCACGTGGTTAGTAATTAACAGCAATAATAATCGGCCTCCGCGCGGTGACGCGACGCAGCGTGAAACTGGGTCGAGCAGAAGCCCTCATCATCTATACTCCGTTCGGGGCTTAGTCAAAACTACACTCGATACTCAATAGATTGATAGCTTCGACAGCGGAGTTAGTAATAGAAAATTGATTTGATGTGCATCCCAAGCGCTCGCGCTATGTGTAGCGTTTATGTTTAGATACATCTTTGTTATCGAACGGTCGAATCCAGGTCCAATGTAAAATTCTAAACCTCAATATAATGTGTGTGTGACTAAATTAACGTGTAATTTCATTTTCTATTTTAATTCCTGGTGGATACGTAAGTAAAAGCGTAGCATTGTGTGTATACAATTTCACAAACATAATCCTGAATGTGAGCTATTGTCACTACTCCCCATAAAGACGTTAACTAATAACTATAGTATCATCTAAACAATAAGTTACTCATTCGTTGGCATTTAATAGTAGTCAACATCTTCACAGTTTATACTAAAAATCTCACTCAGGATACAGAATATTATGGTCGTCATGCGGCATCTCTCGGTATAGCCTCGCGCTGCGAATCTGGGTCGAGCAGAGCGATTTAGAGCTCTCATCATCAAACTCGTGTACCGCCAACATTGTGAGACGTTGGGGCCATCACGAGGGCCATCCGTAGTTCGTGTCCGGATAATTGACACTATTAGCTCGTGTGTATAGTATTTGAAAATTTAATACCATTGTGTCCGTTGCAGTCTGCAACATTTTCTGATTGAAGTAACCAACTCTTAAATGTAGTGCTTGGAACAGGCTATTTTAAATGACAACCTGGGAAAAATAAGCTGACTGACTGTAAGATATAAAATATATAACACATTTTTACATGCTTTTTGTAAATTAGTTTAAGTGACTATTGTAATTTTCCATCTTTTTAGTAAAAGATGGCCCCGTGTGAGTTTCTTACGCCGGTTCTTCTCGCCGGGTTAGTTCCCGAACCGGTGGTAGGCCCCATGTAGACGTTCTAAAAGTGTTAATCTTGTTAACCTATTTAGAAATAAATATTTTGATTTTGATTTTGACACTCCTATAGCACACTCTTGAGTCTTGACTCTTGGCTGTTAAAAGCGACAAGTTTAAATACGTAACTTTATATTGACGTCTGGCCTGGAATCGTGCTCTTAGTTCATTTTAACAAGCTACACTATATTAACAACATATCACTACAACCGACAACGCCAGCAACTCTCAAAAGACATTCTTATTAGGTCAAACACCTATAGAAACACTATGTTATGCACTCAAGTCACATTCATCTTTTCATAATGTCAGAAACAGCTTTGGATTTAGGGCATATGTTATTTTAAGTTAGAGTATTTTGACTTAAGGTAGCTGAATATAATGTAAAGGCATAAAACTGGTGATTCATTTAAGCTTTCAGGATCGTTAATTAAACATTCAACCTTTTCGCATAAAAAAGTCTTGAGCTTTTTCAGAGCTTATGTAAAGCTCCGTCACGGTGGCTTGTTAGCGCGCCAGCCCGTAAAGTATGCATCTGTGTCAGTAGTGTAGTATGTTTATCTGCAGTACTATACTGTGTGTATGTTAGTCCCTTTGTTCGCCAGGAGTCCCGGGCTCGCCCGCTTCCGGTCGGCGCTAACCTTGCGGATAAATTATTGAGCTAGAGCTTTGTAAGCGCGTGTACAGGAAAATGTGCAGTTTGTCCCCTTTAATTTGTTCGAAGTTTGAAGTTATGTCCGGTTTCTGCAGGTTTTTGACAAAAGAAGCTTTTGATTTTCTAACGTCAATGTTGTATAATGTTTTTTTAATGGATTATCTATACTTACATATTGTAAAACGAAGTCGCTTTTTTCCCTCATGTCCCTTTGTTCCCTTTAATCTTTAAAACTACGCAACGGATTTTGATGATTCTTTCAGTGTTAGGTAGCCCATTTATCGAGGAAGGTTATAGGCTATATTTTATCACGCTAAGACTGATAGGAGCGAATAAATAGAGGAAAATGTGGAAAAAACGGGGAAAATTATTGGAAAGGGCTAACTTGAACGCGCTAATCTCAGGAACTACTAGTCCGATTTGAAAATTCTTTCAGTGTTAGATAGCCCATTTATTGAGGAAAGCTATAGGCTATATTTAATCACGCTAGGACTAACAGGAGAATGTGAAAAAAACGGGGGAAATTATTTGAAAGGGCTTGTCTCGCGAACTACTAGAGCAATTTTTATGTTATATGGCACAGATAAGAAGTAGACCACGTGAAGGATCATATTCTATCTATTTTAATCATTTTTTCAGTGGCTATATATTTTATACCCATGCGACGCCGGGGCGGGTCGCTAGTTTTTATATAATGGATAGTTATCCTGTTAAAAAAAACCTTAAAATATAGATAATAATAATTAAACATTATTGCTGCGTGTACGACTTACGAGTAAATGACGACCTCCGTGGCGCAGTGGTGAGCGCGTTGAGCTCAAGCCGGAGGTCGCGGGTTCGAGTCCCGCCGACGGAACAAAAAATTTACAAAGTTCCTGGGTCATGGATGTATATTAAATATGTGTATTATATAATAAAAATCTTAAATATATGTATAGTATAAAAGTATTAAATATATTTCCGTTGTCTGGTACCCGTAACACAAGTCCTTCGGGTACTTAGCACGGGGCCAGACTGACGTGGTGTGAAACGTCCATAGATATTATTATTATTATTATTAAATATCGCAAAGTGCAAACAAAAGATTTTACATAATTGTGCTCAAATGCACACTTTGTAGCAAACAAAAAAGCGTATGTTAATGTATCTTCTACGAAAAGTAAACTTAAAAATTTCTTTGCCAAACCTGTTCTCCATACTCAAGGACGTCATGCATGCTGGGGCAAGAAAATATGTTATCAAAAACTTATATTTTGACTTCGTTAATTAAAGCTATGTTATGATGATTCACACAACATCGCAAAAAGGTGCATAAATATTTGCAGACGATTGTTGACTTGTTTCAAACTAGTTTTTGTCAAAGGATTAAAAATGTAAAGTAAGTTAAAGTTTAAACAAACATGAATGCTAATAAGATATAATAACTGTACAAAACCAGTAACGCACTTCAATCTTCGCAGTCATCTACTTTTACAGCCGTCTGTGATAATATTTTCTCACGTTTTACGGTTTACCCCTCATTTAAATACGCGTACTACATTTATAGCAGACATAAGCTAGTTATAAAATTGACTAGGATACTGCTCGGATTACTCTCTTCTATGATTACTCCAATCAGCGACTAACCACTAGTGTAAAGGTCACCGCTATCCCCTGTGCGAGTGCAATGCCACAGCCATTATGAGCTGAGGCCGGGGGCCACAATTGCGCCGTGTGCGCGTCCGATCCCCGGGCCTCGGGGACTCTGACATTTAAGGCGGTTAAGGCTGCGCGTGCGCCGACAGACAGATATGTAGATTTAGAGATGGTAAACATCTAGGATTAGTTGGATATGCTCTATGTAGAGACGAAAGAAGTCATTCGACGCTACCGTGCCAATAAACTATTGCACCAAAGTCCATGTAACATGGTAAGTATACAGAAGTTCAGCAAAACTGCTTTGCTGAGTTTCAAAACTTCTAATGAGCTTTAGGCAAGAGCTTACTATAATATAACTTGAACTCCAATAACGGTATATAATAATATATAATATAATAAGCCTTTATTAATTCCTTAAAAAGATCAATTTACATTTACATTACATTACAAAACAATAACGGTATATAATTTATTTTTATTGACAAAGTAAAACGTAAATCTGTGTAAACTAAAATCCTGACACCATTTAGTTACCAACAACATTAAATGCGAGATATCAGCTCTTTGTCAGGACTCAGGCAACGAAATACAAGCACAGATTAAACAGTTACTGTACAAGCCACAAATGCGAATCGAAGTTATCAGCAACTGTGAAGTGAGCTGGATTTGTCGAGCGCTATAAATGATTGTTATATCTGTCTACGTCATATAAACTAGCCTTCAACCGGTCTAGATCTTAGAACCAGACACTGTTTACAAAATTAGATACAAACTGCATGATACCGCTGCACTGTATTTATTATTATTTAGGTATCATTCGTTTAACTCATGTTAACCATTTTGGGTGAAGACATTAATAATGCAGTTTCGGTTTTAAAGAAGTTTTTTTTGAAGTGAAAACTTCTTTAGCGGCGTTGAGCACTTGTGGGATGGGTAAAAACTGTGAAACTCGCGATGGATTTTCGTGTTGATCGAAAAACCATACAAAACGCGTAAGACGGTTGGAGTGTAGTGTTTTGTGTCGAACTCGAACTCGAACTCAATTTGAAACTTGATCGCAACTTGATCGAAACTTGATCGAAACTTGATCGAAACTTTATCGAAACTTTATCGAAACTTGATCGAAACTTGATCGAAACTTTATCGAAACTTGATCGAAACTTGATCGAAACTTGATCGAAACTTGATCGAAACTTGATCGAAACTTGATCGAAACTTGATCGAAACTTTATCGAAACTTGATCGAATTTATAACTCACTTATTGAGAGTTCGGTCTAGTGCAATTACCGAGTTTTCTTCTTTGGGATAGGATGAAAAGATTATTTTATGGGTCCAAACACTAACTGAGCCATCTTTTCAGGAGCAGTGCGATGCGAGGACGAGAGCATCGGCCCCATCTTCATGAAGGAACCGCCCAATCGCGTGGACTTCAGCAACACGACCGGCGCGGTGGTGGAGTGCGCGGCGCGGGGCTCCCCCGCCCCCGACGTCATCTGGGTCCGAGCTGATGGTACCGCTGTGGGCGACGTTCCTGGATTGCGACAGGTGAGTGCCGGCGTTTACAGGCGGGGTAACTAAACAGCAGCCTCGGCAGCCGAGTTGTGACTGGTGAGCCGTGCTTCCTGGGCACGTCCAAATAGTTGTGCGCTCAGCGCTACCGGCGTGGAGGGAGCCGTCTACTATCCATCTGTTGTAAAAGACAGGATCATGACAAAACATTAACGTCCTTAAGGATTTGGTATTAATTAGAAACTAACAATTTCCGTCGATGGTGATTAAGGAGAAGCGTCTACTTCGCAATAGCCATTCTGAAATCTACTTTTATTACATTTTGAATAATATGTGGGTATTATATTGTGATTTGTGTGGAAAAGGTTAAGGAACTTGCGGGAATTTAAACTTTATAATTATTTGCATATATTTTGATTTTGATTTAAAATACATTTAAAGTTATCATGATTCTATATCTGAAATACCATTGTACTTAATTCTAAACACATTCGGTTGAACCAATTTTTCGACACTCGACCCATTTATTCAGTAGGTATCATAGTATACATCAGCGAGCATAGCTAGAAATTTTTGTATTGAAATCGACTATGCAACAACTGCATACTACTGCATTCTCGCCACTTACTATGAATGATTTTATCTAATGCCGATCCAATATTATAATGATTCTCGTAACATGCGAACGTGCGGTCAATACCAATGGTTTCCTACATTTTGTCCATTGATGGTATCGGGTTTACAATAATGGGACAATCTCGCATACATAACACAATTGCCATGCGAAGTGCATACTTACCGTGTGACGCGCAGACTGCTAATCTAAATCTAAATCTAAAATTAAAACTTCATTCTTAAGATTTAATATTCAAGAATTTACCTACTACTAAAATATCTATGTTTTCTATTACTATCGTCAAAGTTTAAGTTAGAACCCACAATTAATTTAACTGCCATTCTAAGCTCTGACGAGTGACGAGTAGGTATATCTTCTAAGGGCCTGTTTCACCACTCTCTGATAAAGTGCCAAATAGGCTATTCACAACTTTTTTTGACAGATTCTTTGTACGTGGGAGAGCCATGCTTCGGCACGAATGGGCCGACTCGACCGGAGAAATACCACGTTCTCACAGAAAACTGGCGTGAAACAGCGCTTGCGCTGTGTTTCGCCGAGTGAGTGAGTTTACCGAGGCCCAATCGCCTACCCTATTCCCTTCTCTACCCTCCCCTAGTCCATTCCTTTCCCATCCCTACCCTCCCCTATTACCCTATTCCCTTTTAAAAGGCCGACAACGTATTTGTAGCTCTTCTGATGTTGCGAGTGTCCATGAGCGACGGAAGTTACTTTCCATCAGGTGACCCGTTTGCTCGTTTGCCCCCTTATGTCATAAAAAAAATCTCCATACTTGATCTGTCAAGTTAATTGGTTTATATCCTATTCGTCACTTATCAGGAAGTGGTGAAACAGGCCCTAACTCTCACTCACTACTGCAACTGTGTTGATATTATCTATCTGTCTGTTTGCGTTCACGTTCAAAACGTTGAACTGATTAAGAGGAGATTTGGTGTGAAGATACTTTAGGACACTCGGATACGCAAATGGACAAAGGATACTTTTCATTCTTGCAAAATCCGTAAGGCTCCTGTGCGATGTTGCGGACAACACCTAGCTTGTCATACTAATTTCATCTCATACGTGAGCTACACAAGTATTCCACAATCTTTCATCTCCGTTTCCAGGTGCTCCCGAACGGCAACCTGGTGTTCCCGCCGTTCCGCGCGGAGGACTACCGGCAGGAGGTGCACGCGCAGGTGTACGCCTGCCTCGCGCGCTCGCCCGTCGGCACCATACACTCCCGGGACGTCAACGTGCGCGCCGGTGAGCATACCCACCAGCACCACTCACCACTCACCACTCACCACTCACCACTCACCACTCACCACTATAATATAGTCAGCTGATCCAGAGTTTTTGACAGTACATAATATGAGAAACGTGCGGGCGGCAACGAAGGTGCTGCGAATTGATGTCGCCAATTCGAAATTTAAAACTGATCATTTAATTGACATGTGCCGCACCACATGTACCGCACCACATACAAATTGCATTCACTGCTAAAAAACAATCGGCATTAAAATAACCATTCGGGGCGTCATTTCGAAGACATACATAAAATACGAAGTTAACTTAATCTCAAATATTATCAAGTACTGTCAAAAACTTGGATACAACAGACAGCATTCAAAGTTATTTTACCTTATGTCGGTGACATAAAGAACGATCTATCAGCCATTGGTCTAAAATAACTAAGGGCCTGTTTCACCACTTTCTGATAAAGTGCCGAATATGATATTCACAGCTCTTTTGACAGATTCTCCATACTTCATTTGTCAAGTTAAGTGGTGAATAGCCTATTCGGCACTTATCAGGAAGTGGTGAAACAGGCCCTAAATGGACCAAATATTAACTGAGCTCCATGCGCGAGCTCCGAGTATTTGTAAGAAAAAGTGCAGCCCCGCATATGCCCACTGTTCAGCACTAGATTCCTCGGAGTTCACGCGCGGAGGATAACTATATACGAGACAAAATAAGAAGTAAACAAAAGGCTTTGCAATATTTTCAATCAAAATGACTTTGATCACAAAGAATTAGCCTTGAGCATAATCATGCGAGCTAAAATACTTGTCAAACGCCATCCAACCTGAATAAGAAGATTAGTTAAATGTCTATTAGTTTGTCATACAGATATAATATGATAATTATTGTAACATGAGAAAGACCATGAGAAACTTCCGTGTCATGGAGAAAGTGGAAGTAAGGTTTGGTGACGATTGACAATGTGTTTCTAGCTTAACAGAATATGTATGTATGCATGTTTGTTTTGTACCATTAATTATGAAAATTCTTTTTAGGCAATATAAATATAAATATTTAACATGTATCAAGAAAATTTTCAGTATGTATGTAAAGGTTTTTCAGCAGCCATGTTTAAGGGCATTATGCTTCATGACAGTTACGAAAATTATCTATCTAGATATCCTTTCTAGGAAATACTTAAGTTGACCTAAAATATCTCGAACTTATTTTTATAAGTAGCCGACCCACATTCTTGTGAAAATATTATTCCGCTAGAGTGCACCGTATCAAAGAGAATTTAAGGAGGAGGTATTTATAAACAAGCGTGAAATGAATTACAAAAGGTCACAAGACAAATCGGTCAATAACTCTCTATTAGTCGTGCCCTCGGAGTCGGCCCTCCGGGACAATAGGGTCAATTAGATAATCACTTAATAACGACCATCTAACAGGCACCACCAGTTACATCCAATAGAATCGAAAGTAAAACTCAAAGGGGTACATCTATGTGGTTAAAAAACACAAGAGGGCATAGTCACATTTTTTGTACAGTCATCTAAAAAAAGTCAATGTCATCAATGTATCGAATGTAATGTCGAGCTCGTATTAGCCGTGGCGCAGGCGTACGACACGGACGTGAACAAGGAGTACGTGATAATGGGCAACAGCATCATCCTCAAGTGCCAGGTCCCCTCCTTCGTCGCGGACTTCGTCGACGTGCTGTCCTGGCACACCGATGAGAAGGAGGACTTCTACCCCGGCGAGAACTACGGTCCCTCTGCCATTACCGCCTCTAACGCCCCCCTCCACCCCCCGTGTTCCAGTCGTGCAGCAGCAGTATGAGTCCGAAGTCAACAACGAGTACGTGATCCGAGGCAACTCCGCCATACTCAAGTGCTCGATACCGTCGTTCGTCGCGGACTTCGTTACCGTGATCTCCTGGCACGACGAGGCCGGAAATTCGTTTACCGTGAACGGCACGAAGGAAGGCGAGGGTAACCTTACCTGATCGTAGACGCGTCGATCCTCCACCCGTCCTGTGATATCATTTCAGTCGTGACCCAGTACTACGAAGCCGAGGTGGTCTCAGAGTACGTGATTCGAGGGAACACGGCGGTCCTAAAATGCAACATCCCCTCTTTTGTCGCGGATTTCGTGAAAGTCGAGGCCTGGGTCGACTCCGACGCCGGAGAGTACTTGCCCACCGATGATATCGGTGTGTAAGAGTGCTTCTAGACAAATATGAAATTCCCATTTCCACTACCCCCCACTACACTCTAAATATTATTTATTTGAATTTTGTATTCGAAACATTAATTTTTTTCTTCTCTAGTCGTCAATCAATTCTACGAAACGGAGATTTTGACTGAATATGTCATCCGAGGCAACGCTGCTGTTTTGAAATGTTCCATACCCTCGTTCGTCGCCGACTTTGTTAAAGTAGACTCTTGGATCGACGAGGAGGGGACGGTCATCACTTATTCCGATGACGACGGTAAACACTCGTCGAACAACCACACTTTACTCCTAATTCTTATTGTCCTAGTGTCCTGGCCTGGTATCTTTTCACTGCCGTAATATATCGATTGTTGTCCAGTTGTATCTCAGTACTACGCGACGGAAGCCGAGAACGAGTACGTCATTAGAGGAAACGCCGCCGTCGTCCGCTGCAAGATACCCTCCTTTGTTAGCGACTTCGTCTATGTAGAGTCCTGGCTAATGGATAACGGGGAAATATTGACCATTAACAATACGAACATATCAGAGGGTACAATAAATTAATAATAATAACGCTAATGATAATAGTAATAATAATTATTCCAAGTCCTTGCATCTTCCCAAATGTATGTGACCGATATAGTGATATCCCAGCCGTACGAAGCGGAGGCCGACAACGAGTACATAATTAGAGGAAACGCCGCCATAATGAAGTGCGAAGTTCCCAGTTTCGTTTCCGATTTCGTGTCCGTCGAGATGTGGACGGACAGCGAGGGAGGGAGCTACTACCCGGGCAGCGCCGAGGGTAACGCTCCAACGTAGTAACGAGTGCATTCCCCGTTCCCTAACACTATTCGTTCGTCGCAGCCGTCCTGCAGGAGTACGAGGTTCGAGTCAACGACGAGTTCGTTTTGCGAGGCAACACCGCCATCCTCAAGTGTATCGTCCCCTCGTTCGTCGCGGACTTCGTTTATGTAATGTCGTGGATAATGGACAACGACACCGTCGTCGCTGCGAGCTACAACAACTCTTACGTAGAATCCGGTACTCGCTCTCATCACATTAGGCCCTCCTCCACACTTTCCGCTTCCCAAAATGATAGTAGTTATCTTAGGCAGGGTGATCTGTTTTCACAGTCGTTCATCAAAGTTACGAACCACGAGTGACAGACGAGGACGTGCTTCGCGGCAACCCGGCCATAGTGAAGTGCACGATCCCGTCGTTCGTGACGGATTACGTGCAAGTGATCGAATGGGTCACCGACGACGAGTCCCTCCCGGCGTTTTCGAACGATTCGATGCACAATTACGGTAATGGCGATCACGGCGCATCCCCGATTGCCCTCTTCCGCTCCTCGAAATCCCCGCCGCCCGAACGAGCGTAGTCACTATATGCTCCTATTCCAGCCGTGAATCAGTTCTACGAGTCGCAGGTGTACGACATATATGTGATACGGGGCAACGCCGCCGTCTTCAAGTGTCACATTCCGTCGTTCGTCGCCGACCACGTGCAGGTAGTCTCGTGGCACGACACCGAGGGCGGAGAATACGTGTTGGACGATGATTACGGTACTCGACAGTCTTGCGTGTTGGCCCATCCTCCATCCTCATCCGAAATATTTACATCTTGTAGTTTCTGATCGAATGCGATTTGATATTTCAGTCGTATCTCAGACGTACACGGTCAACTTGGTCGAGGAGAATGTCCTGAGGGGAAACGCTGCTATTTTCAAATGTCTCATTCCGAGCTTCGTAACCGAGTACGTTTCTGTATCGTCCTGGATCATCAGCGAGGATAATGAGGAAAATGAAATCTATTCGAATAATTTTGCCGACCAACAGGGTACTCCTACGCTAGTTACTACGTTTAAGCTCCTCCTAATCCTGGTGCTCCCGAATGCCTCTTTCAAAAGTAAATAAAAATTTCCCATTTCTAGTGGTAACGCAGGCGTACACTGTGAACCTGATGGAGGAGAGCGTGCTGCGGGGAAACTCCGCCATTCTCAAATGTCACATTTCCACCTTCGTCACCGAATACGTTAGCGTCTCGTCTTGGATCGTGTCGGAGGGTGATACAGACGAACTAGAAATTAAGGCAGAAGCTAATAACTTGGGTATATTTAACTCTAGGCAATAGTGGTACCCTCTTACTCCATATCCGTTCGATCACGCTTGTATATTATATCCAATCGTAATTAGTCTCGTTGTAACATTGCAGTTGTCTCCCAAGCGTTCACACTGAACCTAATGGAGGAGAACGTTTTGCGGGGAAATGCTGCCATCGTCAAATGTCATATTCCGAGTTTCGTCTCCGAATACGTAACCGTTTTGTCGTGGCTCATATTCGAGGGGGACGTCGAGGAGAGGGAAATAAATGGAACTGCCCTTAACGATATCGGTAACGAATAAGACGTCGTAGGCTGTCCAATCCCGTAATCCTTCTATGTCCATCCGGTATTGCATTCTATTAGTTAGGGTGCTAAAAAGTAAATAGGCACAGTTATACTTATTATATTTTTTCACACATTTTAGTCGTATCGCAATCGTACACTGTAAATCTCTGGGAGGAGAACGTCCTACGCGGGAACTCGGCCATCCTGAAGTGCCACATCCCCAGTTTTGTAACGGAGTATGTTACCATCACCTCGTGGATCATCTCGGAAGGCGATAACGAGGAGGCCGATATTAATATCGACTCGGATTTCAGTTTGGGTAATAAAGCGGGTCCTATAATCTGATCCATCATCACTACCTCGTCCTGTCCTGTCTGTTAGGTAGTAGGGGTGTTATTTGTGTAACGAATAAAATAAATTTAGGGTACGGTAGGGTATTTATTCGGAGAAATCATATAATTAGTTTGTTATCCCTTCCGTTACAGTTGTATCTCAGGCATACGATGTCAAGTTTTGGGAGGAGTACGTGTTGCGGGGAAATGCGGCTATTCTAAAATGCCTAATCCCGAGCTTCGTTTCCGAGTATGTCTCAGTAGCTTCTTGGATTGTTTCCGAAGATGATGTAGAAAAAGAAGTTCGGATAAATGAGACTTCGGACTTAGGTACAAAATATCGATAAAATCTCCTATTTTCCTCAACCTTTTCCTTGTTGCTTACTCTTGTTCCGGATAGTTCATCGTTAGTGTTAGGGCGGGTAATTTATGACATTAATTCATTGGTTTTCTACTCATCGTTCGGTGCGAAAACACCAGGAAAATTAAAGGTATTTAGTAACCTATTATTTTTCCTTGCAGTTGTATCTCAGGCATACGACGGAAAGTTTTTGGAGGAGTACGTGTTGCGAGGAAATGCGGCAATTTTGAAATGCCAAATTCCGAGCTACGTTTCCGAATACGTTGGGGTAGCCTCTTGGATCATTTCTGAAGATGACGTAGATAAAGAAATCAAAGTTAACGAGACTTCGGACTTAGGTACATCACATCCTACTCCTGCTACCTTTTCCTTGTATTTATTCCTTGTCCCTGTCACATCGTTAGGTTTAGGGCTGACGTGATTAGTTTTAGGATCTTCGGCCGAAGCCTTACCCTGGTACTGATTAGGTTGATTGTTTCAGTGGTTTCGCAGGCGTACGCCGTCAATCTGTTAGAGGAGTACGTCCTTAGGGGCAACGCGGCTATCGTGAAATGCCACATTCCCAGTTTCGTGTCGGAGTACGTCAGCGTCGTCTCCTGGATCATCAGCGAGGGCGATGAGGAGGACGAGATTAACATTGACACTCATTCCAAATCTGATGGTACGAACTTCCGAATACCTTTCGTATAGGATCACGCCGGGCTTCATTGTGTAGGCACCTGATGTTCCTGAACGGGGTTCCAGTGGCTCCATGGGCCTCACGGCCTACCTCTCCCGACGCTCCTCCTTCCTTAGGCTAGTGCATGTCATTGCTATTATAAGTAAACTGCGACCCTATGTCGCATTGAACAAGATTGAGCTTAGATGAAATTTGACGCTACCGACGCCATCGGCGATCATACTTATGTAGTTGTAACTTTCAGAGGGCAAATACTTGGTGCTACCTTCCGGAGAGTTGCATATCCGCGATGTCGGACCCGAGGACGGATACAAGTCGTACCAATGCCGGACCAAGCACAGGCTCACTGGAGAAACTAGACTGTCGGCTACCAAAGGACGATTGGTTATCACTGGTAAGTCCTCACAACATTTATTTGTTTTGTAACTCAGTAGCGCAGTTTATTCAAATTTATCTCATAATAATCTTAGAGTGGAACTAGAATGAATATTTTCATAAACAAAAAACTTGAAAATTTTGTAGATTTCTCTCGATTAGCGCTACTGGTACTTTATAACACAGAACGCTTTCATCCACGATGAAAATGATTTTGTAAAGACATGAGATCTTTTACAATTAACTAACAAGTAACGAAAAGAGTAATTTAGATCGTAAGATGACAGCTTTCTTTGTTATCTTTATTTTGTAAATAGTTCCTTAATAAAATAAATAACATGCCATGTCAGAAAGAATACTTTTGTAAACAGTTTAATTTCGTTGTTGGATGATGCTAAAAATATTATGCTTACCAAAAATAAACAAAATATTTACAAAAGTACTCTGTCTACCTAAACTGCAAACGTTAATTATAATCTCACATTTAAACAATTCATAATCATGTAGTATCATGACTCTAAACCACAATTTTATGTTTTATCAAATTATGATTTTACGACAGATTATAATTAAGGTTTGATTTATGAAACATGTTATTTTGACCTGCCCAATTTGATCGTTCACAAACTTGCCTGAATGTTGGGACAGGGTATCCTGCAGAGCCTCGCCGCGATCTATTTCGTTACAAAGTAGGGACTCAAAGTCGATAACGTGTCGTCGAGCCCGACCCTCGTAAAGCCACCTTCTCCCAACATGAACAGAACCGGTGGGGCGCGTACCTCCCAAGTTCCCTAGCGCGCAGACCACTAGCGGGTTCCAGTTCGGTGCGCGCGCGGGCGTGGCGCTGCTGTGCGCCGCGCAGGCCTACCCGGCGCCCGTGTACCGGTAAGACTCACGGCATTAAAGCGTTTCCGTCGTTCCTCAGAGCCCATAGGGAGGGTGCCGCCGAAATTCTCCTCCACCCAGGTCGGCGCCATGTACGTGGCGCACCTGGGGTCCACGTACTCGTTGCAATGCCCGGCTCAGGCTTTTCCTGTCCCCGTGTTCAGGTAATCCGCAGCGCCCCCCTCCACCGATGTCTGTTGCGTTCTAGAGCCGGTCGGCCGCGTCCCCCCCAAATTCGCGACCGTCCTCACCGGGACCATGTTCGAGGTGCGGAAAAACGAGTCTTACGCCCTGCAGTGCCCCGCGCAGGCTTTCCCGACCCCCTTATTCAGGTAATTGCAAACTGTAGTAACGGATAACTTTTGTACTGTAGAGCCCGTGGGACGCGTCCCGCCCAAATTCGCCTCGCTAGTTATGGGCACCATGATCGGAGTGAGACTGAACGATTCGTTTGCGTTGCAATGTCCGGCCCAAGCGTTCCCCGTCCCGATTTACAGGTATTTATCGAATACACGAGTTGTAGACATTTCTATGATTTTAAAAAGTTTATGCGTATGTCAATGTGAAATAATACGTTGCTTCAGAACCGATGGGAAGGGTCGGCCCGAAATTTCCGAGCTTAGAAAAGAGCCGACTTTTTAATTACGACACACGGTCCAGCTTAGCGCTCCTATGTCCCGCTCAGGCATTCCCCGTCCCAATGTTTAGGTAAGAAGTACAGTAGTCGGTGTAGCTCAACCGCCCGTCTCGTCACACAGAACCGATGGGCAAAGTCGCGCCAAAATTTCCGTCGATGGAAACCGGCCGCAGTTTCACGTATTCGTCGAATACCTCCGTGACGTTGTTGTGCCCGGCCCAAGCGTTTCCGAGTCCGATGTTCAGGTACTTCGATTAAACACTATGCTATGTGCCCCTAGAACCGGTCGGCAGGGTCTCGCCAAAGTTCCCTTCGATGGATAGCTCGAGGAGCTTTAGTGCCGTACTTCGCGCCAGCTTGACTCTGTCGTGTCCCGCGCAGGCGTTCCCAGTCCCACTGTTCAGGTAAACGCATTTGTAATACTCGACTACGACTCAGACGAACCCTTTATTCTTAGAGCCCGTCGGCCGAGTGTCGCCCAAATTCACGACCACCGACAAAAGTCGCGCCTTCGACGCTAACGAGCGCGCTAGTATCACCCTCTTGTGCCCCGCGCAAGCTTTCCCCGCCCCAGCATTCAGGTACTCGTGTTCAAATTTCTAAGCTCCTCGCATATTATTTTTCCATAGAACCAATGGGCAGCGCCGCTCCAAAAGTAGTATCAAAAACTATCGATATCACTGAAGTTTCGGCTAACGCTACTTGCACGTTACTCTGTATGGCACAAGCATTCCCAGTCCCGATATTCAGGTAAAATCTATTTCTAGTGTACCTTTCGATAAAATGTTATTTTTCTTACTGTAGAGCCAGTAGGACGCGTTCCTCCGAAGTTTCCCACTATGGATAATGTTAGAGGGTTTAGTGCGAATGTTAACGAAAGTTTGACGCTACTATGTCCCGCACAAGCGTTCCCCGTTCCTCTGTTCAGGTAATAATTTATTAAAATCTACTTAACCCATCAATAGTACTCCTCCGAAAGTCCCAACGAAAATAATCGAATTCGTGGAATTTAAGAAGGGTTCCAGTTTCACTTTACTTTGCTTGGCCCAAGCGTACCCTGTCCCCGTCTTTAGGTGAGTCGATCATTTCAAATTAAAAACTTAGAATACTTTAACGAATAGAGCTCAAAACTACTCCTCAAAACGTTTTTGTTTGTAGAACCGATCGGATCCAAAAGTCCATCATTTTCGAGTGGTTCAAAACTAGCTTGGTTTGAAATTGAATCGAGACAAGATTTCGCTCTCCTATGTCCGGCCCAAGGATTCCCCGTCCCGATATTTAGGTGAGAACAAAAGGGCATAAATATATCACTTTTCAGAACCGATAGCCTCCAAGCCTCCCGTGCTATCGACGGACGATAAATTCGCTTGGTTCATTAACAGGCCCGTAAACTATCACATAGCGTTACTTTGTCAGGCTCAAGGATATCCGGTTCCGATATACAGGTAATAATCAAATCTCATGCCACCTGCTTTTACCCGAACCTACCTTTGATTTTAGAACCCATCGGATCAAAATCGCCAACGTTCTCGACCGATAACAAATTTTCTTGGTACGTTCGAACAGTCGGCCAAGACCTTAATATCTTGTGTCCAGCCCAGGGGTACCCGGTCCCCATTTACAGGTGACTAATTTATATTCTTCTTTAAATTTTAGAACCGGTTGGCTCTAAATCCCCCACGTTTTCTAACGACGTCCAGTTTTCCGGGATAACTCGTAGAACGTCACAAGACTTTGCGTTGTTGTGCCAAGCTCAGGCGTTTCCTGTCCCCATTTTCAGGTAAGAACCTATAGAATATGAAAACTAATCGTGTCCTATAAATCTTGTCTCAGAACCTATCGGGTCGAAGGCTCCGTCGTTCTCGTCGGAATTTAAAAGCACTACGCTCACAAAACTCGCAAAGCACGAAATCGTTCTGCTATGTCAAGCCCAAGCGCACCCTCCTCCCATTTTCAAGTGAGTGTATTCTGTAACATTAATTATATCTTTCTCCCAGAGCCGGTTTCCGCCAAAGCGCCCATGTTCCCCACTTCCGCATCGTCGTACGTTTATCAAATCGAATCCAACGCGCGAGGCTCCCTGCTATGTCAGGCGCAAGGGTACCCTCGGCCAGTGTTCAGGTGGGTACGACCGTAGCTAGTGTACTTACGAACGTTTACTTGTAGAGCCCGTCGGCGCGAAAGCCCCGACGTTCTCCTCAGAGTCTAAGGGTAGTATATTCGTAAAGGAGACGAACCAGAGCTTCGCTCTGCTGTGTCAGGCCCAGGGGTCGCCCGCGCCGCTGTTTAGGTAAGCTAAACCGATGTGTATTTTTCTTATACAGAACCCGTCGGTTCCAAGCCACCGTCCTTTCCCAATGACCTAACGTCCTCGGCGGTGACGAGACATAAACATCAGAGTTTTGCCCTGACGTGTCAAGCTCAAGCGTTCCCTTTACCGATATTCAGGCAAGTTCATGTTATATCTGATAAACTATTCGTAATTTAAGGGCACATTGCGGACATAAACAATATTTTCATAACCAACATATTATTATATTGAACAATAGTTCTACATTTGTAACTATTGCATGAACGTGTCAATATTTTAACTCAATATTATTTTCAACAGAGCCAGTCGGGTCAAAGGCTCCAACTTTTTCTTCGGAATCGGCACTTTCGTCTATTAAAAGACAAGAAAATCAAAGTTTCGCATTGTTATGTCAAGCGCAAGCTTTTCCTGTTCCTATTTTCAGGCAAGTCAGTTTTATGGTTTTCCAAATTTTAATAATAGTAACGTTTTGTAGAGCCGGTCGGCGCCAAGTCCCCGACGTTCTCGTCGGAATCTATGGGCAGCATATTTAGGAAGCGCATAGGACAAGGTTTCGCGCTGTTGTGTCAGGCTCAGAGTTTCCCCGCCCCGGTGTTCAGGCAAGTTTCTCATGCACGTCGCTAACATTATTCTCTAACTCCAGAACCGGTCGGCTCCAAAGCGCCCACGTTCTCGACAGACTCGCGTAGTAGCACATTCATAAAAACGGTCGACCAAAGTTTCGCGTTGTTGTGTCAAGCGCAAGCTTTTCCTGTTCCTATTTTCAGGCAAGTCAGTTTTATGGTTTTCCAAATTTTAATAATAGTAACGTTTTGTAGAGCCGGTCGGCGCCAAGTCCCCGACGTTCTCGTCGGAATCTATGGGCAGCATATTTAGGAAGCGCATAGGACAAGGTTTCGCGCTGTTGTGTCAGGCTCAGAGTTTCCCCGCCCCGGTGTACAGGCAAGTTTCTCATGCACGTCGCTAACATTATTCTCTAACTCCAGAACCGGTCGGCTCCAAAGCGCCCACGTTCTCGACGGACTCGCGTAGTAGCACATTCATAAGAACGGTCGACCAAAGTTTCGCGTTGTTGTGTCAAGCTCAGGCGTTCCCCGTCCCGTTGTTCAGGCAAGTTCCCTACACGCTCACTGTTAACATTTATTTTTAACTCCAGAACCGGTCGGCTCCAAAGCTCCGACGTTCTCCACGGACGCCCTTAGTAGTACGTTTTTGAGAACCGTCAACCAAAGCTTTGCGTTGTTGTGTCAAGCTCAGGCGTTTCCCGTCCCATTATTCAGGCAAGTTCAGAATTTGTTGGCAGTGTTTTACTGTCATCTTTAAAAATAATATTAAAAGCTAGGTGTATGTATGTTTAGAACCGATAGCGAGCGCCGTCCCCAGTATAACCGCAACGCCTAAGGCCGCCGTTCTTTACTCTCGAAACGCCCCGCTGGCGCTCTTGTGTCCGGCCCAAGGATTCCCCGTGCCCATATCAAGGTGCGTTCACCTCTGTCTTCCGTATTGCAGAACCCACGAATAAGATAGCGCCTCGCAGCGAAAAGAACCGTAAATTCGAGGGCGGCGAAATATTCTCAGTGTCGATCGCGGAATCGGTATACTTAACTTGCGAAGTGGCAGGCTACCCTCCCCCAATATTCAGGTAACTACATTTTAAGTCTATTACTGAATCGGTCGTTAGTGCTAGGTCCCTGCCAACTTAATAATATGGAGTTGATATTGCAGAGCCGACAAATAAAATAGCTCCTAGAAAAGATACTATGCATTTCGAGGGTTGGGCAGTACTCTTCGTGAGCGAAAACGAAACGGCATTCTTGACATGTCAAGTGGCCGCCTACCCCGTCCCGGTGTTTAGGTGAGTAGGGTTCCCTTTGTGACACCTGTCGCACTCTGCGGTGCCCAGTGGTAGGACCGGACCGAGAATGCCGGAGGGCGGGGGAGCGCTCTGTCGTACTACTCCGCCAACGAGGTCCGGCCGCGGCCGGCGCGCTCACGCGCTCATCATCGTCGCTCATACCGTATATTGACTGTCGTTGTTATTGCAGTGGCGCCGCCCACGTGACGTGGAGGCGTGACGCGCGTGACGCGGCCGGCCGCGATAGTAGCACCCCCAGCCAAAGTAACGATTGAACGGCGTTGACACCTCCTGGTAAGTGTCAGGGTGTTCTTGTTTTCATTCGAACGCTTAAATCTTTACTTTGTGCTTTAATTCAATCACAATCTTCGGACGGAGTGGTCATCCGTTGTTCCATTTTTGATTTTTGTGGTAGCTTTCTGTAGATTCAAATTTTACTAATACGTAATTATACTGCTTTTAGTGTACATTATTTTCTCACTGGGGTCGGAGGTCTTCTCTTCGGTCGCGAGCGGTTTATTTGTAACATTTACACCAATTTTTAGATTCGGTTCATCGATTTATTTCTCGTTGGCGAGTAGGGTTCTAACATCCTTGCGCTTGTACCCATGGCTATAGACGCAGCTAGAATAATGAATTATGTAAAACTTAAAATAAATAATTATATTTCAAAGAGTCCCAATGAATCAGTCGATCTGTCCAACATATTTTGAGTTACGGAGCACATTTCATCTTTCATTAAACTAATTCTCCATTGTTACAGATGGTACAAATTCATCGACGGCTCGGCGAGGAAGCAGCCCGTCACCCTGGACGACAGAGTCAAGCAGGTGTCCGGAACGCTCATCATTAAGGAGGCTAAAGTAGAGGACTCTGGAAAATACCTGTGTGTCGTCAATAACTCTGTTGGAGGTATGTGAGCAAAAGAATCGCTCTATCATTAGACAAATAATTAATGGCTAAAAGTCCTTATCAGACAACAGCAACTAAACTGATACCAAACATTTCAGGTGAATCCGTCGAAACGGTACTAACTGTTACTGCCCCGCTGAAGGCTACCGTCGAACCCGCTACCCAGACCGTCGATTTCGGAAGACCGGCAGTATTCACTTGCAGATACGAGGGCAACCCCGTTAAAACTATCACTTGGCTCAAGGACGGCAAGGACATGAACCATCATGACACCACTCTGAGGTAATCCCGTGACTCATCATCGGGACATTGTTCGCAAAAGTAAAGGAAATCTCAGAGGGATGATTCGCGTACTAACATAGAAAACATTGTCAAAAGCTACAAAGGTACTACTGCCACGTTTCAGGATCGAATCTGTAAAGAAGGAGGACAAGGGCATGTACCAGTGCTTCATCAGGAACGACCAGGAGAGTGCCGGAGCCAGCGCAGAACTCAAACTTGGAGGACGATGTGAGTTTACTTTATCCTTTTTTAAGTGAAGTTTGTGTTGTGTTTCTTGAAGCCAGAGATATATTTCAGAATCAATCAACCAAAAATGCTTTAAACTGGAACCTTTTGATTAACTTGGAAACCTTTTGATGAATTTGGAGTCATCACTATTGAAGTTTTGCGCCACTCAAGTTGTAAAGTTTTGTCATACCTTATTCGTATTTATGAAAGAGAAGGCATGACGAATCTTTTTCTTGTTGGAACTATGAAAGTAAAGGACCATTCAAAAATAGAAATATCGGTGAAAAAATGACTAATAGCTTAAAAACTCTACAAGATATCACAATAGGCTACTTGACCTATTTTTTTCTTCATTCTAATCGCTTCTTAATCATTCATTTTCACTAAAAAAACTAATATTTTAATATTTTAAACAGTAGAAACCCATAAAAATGTTGATTGAAAAATATGCCCTATATATGGCGCCGAAAACACTGTCCGCCATAGTGTGACGTCATGTTTTTTGTATTTTATACTTTCTTTATTGAAAAAAGTTTTATGTGCTAAACGTACGAGTCTAACAGTGCTTAAAAAATTAAAAAAGAATTTAGAAATCATTTGTAATGTTGAACACTTTTGTAGAAAAGTTTTGGCCATTTCATTTCCTAACTACAATAAATGGAAAACTGATGTTTTATTCAAGAAAATATATTTTATAAATCTTTCTAGGCTTATTCATATTATTTATGTACAAATAAACTTACATATAACGCGCGCGATAAATAAAAGATATTAAATTACAAATGGGATGACGTCACATCCAGATCGGAAGTACCGCAAAAGCGTTTTCGTCAGTACAATTCCTATTTTCATAAAATCATATTTTCAAATCGACTTTATTTATCAATCATAAGCTTTTATTTCACAATAAGGGTGAAATACAGTTTCGTAGGCCAAGTTCTACTAGAAATATGCATTTTTTCAATGAAATTAAATATATGTCAAGTAGCCTATTCAAAACTCACATAAAGTAGACCTTCCCAAAACGCTCCATAATAAATGTCTGCAAACTGTAACGTCACGCATAGCTAGTTTGCAGAGATCAACTACGATAACATGGCGCGCCCCTCCAAAATTCAAAACGTTTGAAATGCGTTGTCAAAACGTTTGAAGTGCGTTGTCTTGCGCGGTAGGCTAGTTATGATTAGTTGACCAACAAATCTTAGTAATAAGTGATATTAACTGAAATATTACGTGTACTGTGATTGGTGTATTCAACCACTACTACTACATACAAACTCTTTCATAAGGATGTGACTACACACATTGAAACAGTCATTTGGAGGGGCGCGCCATGTTATCGTAGTTGATCTCTACTTTTTACGCATCGCAGGAGGATTTTGTTCGATAGCTATGTTATATATTGCGTTTATGAAAGTGGTATCAGAAAAAAATGTTATAAATTGCATTTGTTTGATTTCTAGTCGAGCCGCCCCTGATCAGGCACAGCTTCGGCGAGCAGACGCTACGGTCCGGTCCCCCCCTGCGGCTGAAGTGCGTCGCGTCCGGCAACCCCACCCCCGACATCGCCTGGCAGCTGGACGGCGAGCGGCTCGCCAGCGCCGAGCGCCTGCAGATCGGCCAGTTCGTCACCGCCGACGGCAACGTCGAGTCCCACCTCAACGTTTCCTCCGTCCACACCAACGACGGCGGCCTCTACTCCTGCATCGCCTCTAGCAAGGTCTGTAGACTGACGATTTATGGATAGTTAACCTTCTTTCAATAGAAGTAACACCCAAAACAAAAGAATACGGGTCATTTTGAAGGAGGGAGGGGTTCCTACCAGACACATATTAAAACGATTTTAAAAATTATTGACTCATGAAAAGGGGTCTATTAAGGCGTAATGTAATAAGGAATGAAAAAATTTAATGCCCCATTAATTTGAACAAGTACTGAAACATTTTAATTGCGGTAAATAATTTCGCATTTACCCCGTGTAATTGGGTTAATGTATTACTAAAGTGTGCCGCCGCCGCACTTTAGTAATACATGGGTAAATTATTTGTAAACATTTTGCGTGTTTTAATACTTGTCACGTACATACATATTTTATTTGCAGGTTATATTTGCGTATACCTTGTTAAAACTGTAGAATTTGAACCCAACTTGTGAACAACAACAAAGTATGTTTTTGGTGTTTCTTTACTTACTTTTGATTTGCGTAACTTTCTTTCTCTTTCGGAAATTCGGACTCGTTCATCAAAATTCTAAGGTTTATCAAACATGACCATAAAATTTAAAAATTAAAACCTAAAACGTCATATTGCGAAATCAAGAGCCTTTAGTAAATGCATTTCTAGACAGATTTGAAACTACTAACTACACCAACTTAAATCTTTAAAAAAAATGTTGTCTGTTAAGTCGGTTTACGGACGGTAGTTTGACGTAACAACTACGAACTGACTACTGAGCCGATCGCTGGAGCCGATCATGCCTCTCTCTAGATTGTGCCGCGCTCTCGCTTGCGGAACGGGACAATGACGTCATCTTTTTCGTGCGAGTATCGAGTTATTAGACGTTGTCACGTCAAAAACTTAATGTTCCGATTCTAGGTCGGCAGCGCGTCCCACTCGGCCCGCGTAAACGTGTACGGTCACCCGTACGTCCGCCAGATGAAGAAGCGGCCCGTCGTCGCTGGCGACACCCTCATCGCGCACTGCCCCGTCGCCGGGTACCCTATTGACTCCATCGTGTGGGAGAGAGACGGACGGTATGTTATATATCTGTGCTATTTTATTATAATACATGTATTTTTATATTTGTTATTCAATTACGTTCTACATGTTGTGCTCTCTAAAAGGCCCTACTAATACCGATTTATAATATGTACATAGTTAACCTTAACGCTTCTTCATGTTTCAGCCATTTTTATCAAAAAAATAGTGTCTATCAAACAACCTTAAGGTTTATAACCGCCAATAAAGGCGCGTTAGACCTAGCGTTGACAAATCATCGCACTGGACTTTTCGCATTCGAGCTAACGAACTTGAATTGTGAATCAATAGATTCTTATTCCTATTCTGTTTAAATGATTTATTAAATCCTACCTTCTCCTCTTCAGTGTGCTGCCCATCAACCGCAAACAGAAGGTGTTCCCGAACGGCACGCTGGTGATCGAGAACGTGGAGCGGCTGAGCGACCAGGCCACCTACACCTGCGTCGCCAAGAACTCGCAGGGCTTCACCGCGCGCGGCAACCTCGAGCTCCAGGTCATGGGTGAGTGATAGCCCTGGTCGGACACACTAAGATGTAGGTTACATGCTCAGTTTCTCATCAGTTCAGCCCATCAATCTGGTAAGATTGACGCGAAATTGAATGTCTAACCAGTTGATTGACGGACTGATCATTTCTTTACTATTTACTTTCTAGCCATCAATCTGGCATCAGTCAGTTTGACGCCAGATTGATGACAAACTGAACGTGTAATCTACGATTAAGAAGAAAGGTATTCTAGAATTTTTGAAGGATATTTCAAAGTATACGCAGGGAAAGTGATTACTGATGAGTAAGAAGGTAAAAAGTTTATGCAGAAAAAATTTATGATCTAATGTTTCAAAAATTATAGACTTAAAAATTAACTAAATTCGAAAATTCTAGAATAAAAATGCATATTTTTCATGCTATATGTAAGAGTCGCCTATAAATACACTGAAATTATGGGATAATTTATTCATTGTATCGAAAGTGTTATTAAGCACTTCGGAAATTTGTGTGAAAAAAATATTCAAAAGTCTTATTACGATACACAGTAACCACTTACATAAAACATGATAAATTATATTTTATAGGTGTAAATGAAGAATCAGTAAATATAAAGTAACAACAACTAGTGCGATGGTCACAAAAGAAAGAAAACGCTTTTTTTAAAGGTTAAAACAAAAAGTAAATTTCAATAAAATATTATAATTAATAAAGACCTCGGTCCATCAGCAAAGTAATGTAAATTAAAAGTTAGTCACTATTTGCCTTTTTAAATTATTGAGTATTAAAGTTATGATCAGTAAAGTTGTAGGATACTTCATTTATACTTATAAAAACTATTTAATAAAGAAAGTTGTTACTTGTAAAATATCACAATACATCAATTATATATACCAATCGAAAAAAAATTTAAGACACCTTGTATTCATAAAATAGATTAAGTATACTATCATGCAGAATAACGTTTTCAAAAGTAACTCTTTCTTTAAAATTGTAAGTGATGTCATAATGATGTTCAAAATAAAGACAAGCTCTTTTAAACATGACTCACAATATTTTTTAAGTTACCTTCTTGAAAAATGGTTGTCGAGGTATTTTCTTGTAATATTATGACATCACTCCATTTTATATTGTGCCTAATAAATATTTCTTTCAGAAAAAGCCTATTTTATTGGTTTAAAGAGGATACGGAAATAATTTGATACATAATAATAACGGTTAACGCCCGCCAAAGCTACAGTAGCTGCACATTCCCCCGATACGATATATATACATATTTCGGCCGTCAGTCCCCCCGCAAATTCTGCCGTTTGAGTTCGGCGACGAGCCCGCCAACGCTGGCGACATGGCGTCCGTGTCGTGCGCCGTCAGCAAGGGCGACCAGCCCCTTAACATCTCGTGGGTCTTCAACGGCCGCCGCGTGCCCAGGAACAACGACCTGGGCATCGTCATCACCACTATCAACAAAAAGACCTCCATCCTCAACATCGACTCGGTCAACGGCGTGCACCGCGGCACCTACCACTGCGTCGCCGCCAACGCCGCCGGCTCCGCCAACCACAGCGCAGTTCTAGAAGTGAACGGTACAGATGCTGGACTTCGACCGACCGTTTCGTTACATTTGTTTTTCCCGCTGCACCCGCTCGAATCCTAACATCCCTCTCTCGTCGTCGTCAGTCCCCCCGCAAATAACCCCCTTCGAGTTCGGTGAGGAGATCCTCAACGAGGGCGAGACCGCGTCGGTATCGTGCGTCATGAGCAAGGGCGACCTGCCCGTCGCCTTCCGGTGGCGCTTCAACGACGACGAGATCAAACCCTACAATGACCTGGGCATCGTCCTCACCACCATCAGCAAGAAGACGTCCATCCTCAACATCGAGGCGGTGACGGCCGTCCACCGCGGCTCGTACACCTGCCAGATCAGGAACGACGCCGGCGAGGCCAACCACACCACCGTCCTCAGCGTCAACGGTTCGCCTGCGGATTTTCTTGCTTTTTATTTTTTACGTTACGAGCTTTTCCGTTGCCGCAGTACCTCCCCAAGTCTCCCCCTTCGAGTTCGGCGACGAGCCCGCGAATGCCGGCGATACGGTGTCGGTTCAGTGTGTCATGAACAAGGGGGACCTCCCCGCCAACTTCTCCTGGAGTCTAAACGGAAAACCGATCTCGCCGAGCAACTCACTGGGCGTGGCCATCGGCAGCATGAGCCGCAAGATGTCGATCCTCAACATCGACTCCGTGAACGGGACGCACCGCGGGGTTTACGCGTGCCACGTCGAGAACGTCGCGGGAACGGTCAACCATAGCGCGACCCTCGAAGTTAACGGTCACTACTCCTAGCTTTTTGTTTTGTAGATCCATTTTTGAAGTAGCGTTTTTAACAGTTCTGCCCCAAATCCATCCCTTCACTTTCGGCGACGAGCCGGCCAACGCGGGGGACGCGGTGGGCGTCCAATGCATGGTGGCCAAGGGGGACACCCCCGTCAATATCACCTGGTCGTTGAACGGCAAAAACGTGACCGACATCCAGGGTATAGCGGTCACCAAAATCGGCCACAAAGCTAGCAGCCTCTCTATCGATGCGGTGTCCTTTATCCACACCGGAACTTACACGTGTACCGCGGTCAACCGAGCGGGCCACGCCAATTACTCGACCGAATTGATCGTCAACGGTAATTCATCTCTAGATACGCTAAGCTTGCTGCACTTTTTCCGAGCTTCCTCGATTCTTTTGGTTACCCTCAACCCGAATCGCAAGTAAATGCCTCAGCATCCTCTCGTTTAATCCGAATGTTCTATAGTTCTACCGCAGGTTACACCTTTTGACTTTGGGGAGGAATCCCTCAACGCCGGGGACACGGTATCGCTAACTTGCACCGTCGGGAAGGGCGACTTGCCTCTCAAAATTCACTGGCAGCTAAACGATCAGCCTCTGAACTCCGGGAACAGCGTCCTAATCAATAGAAACGGAAAAAGAATATCGATTTTGAGCATAGAGAACGTCCAGCACGAGCACATCGGCAACTACACGTGCGTGGCGGAGAACGACGCCGGCCGCAGCAGCCACAGCGCCGTTCTCAACGTCAACGGTAGCTCTCAGGACATTTACTTTATTTTCTCAAGCCGCTTCAGCTAGCACGTTTTGTTTATAATATTATTTATACTTGTCGTCCTCCTTTAAAAAGCATCTATCACGCCTTCCAATAATTCCGGTGACTTTCACTAGGGTTTAATTTCGTTTCGTAGTCGCCCCGCAAATAATGCCCTTCGACTTCGGCCCCGAGGCGATCAACGACCAGGAGATGGTCGTGGTGATGTGCGCAGTGAGCAAGGGCGACACGCCCCTCACTATACAGTGGTACTTCGACGGCCGGCCGCTCCGGACCGGGACTGACGGCGTCCTGCTCACCGACGCCAAGCGGACCAGTCAACTCACTATCGAGTCGGTGACGCACCACAACCAAGGGAACTACACGTGCACAGTAGAGAACCAGGCGGGATCGGTCAACCACACGGCTCAGTTGTTCGTCAACGGTACTTATCGTGAGATCGCTATCGCTGATTAATTTATTTCCTTTTCTCCTCGCAGTCCCTCCTCAAATCATACCCTTCGACTTCGGCGAGGAGCCGGTCAACTCGTTAGAAATGGTTCTGGTGACTTGTACGGCCAGCAAGGGGGACCAACCCCTGACGGTGGAGTGGTACTTTAACGGAAACATCATTCGTCCCGGTGATCGGGGGGTGTCGCTCATGAACAGTAAACGCGCGAGTCAGCTGAGCATTGAGTCAGTGAGTCACCAAAATCAAGGAAACTATACGTGTGTCGTAAAGAACCAGGCCGGCGCTATGAATCACTCCGCACAACTTTTTGTTAATGGTATTTTATTATTTATGGTTTACTGCTTGTTAGTTTCTTTTTTTTATCATTAGTTCCACCCCTAGTACCTTTGGCGGGCTACCAAACTAGGCGATCGAAGCTCCCCGATCGGGAGCCGAAGATTTAGTATTGTAAAATCAATTTATTTCAGTTGCGCCCATCATTACCGGTTTCGAATTCGATGAGTCCGTGTTTTACGGGGAGGGAGTTCAGGTGATGTGCCACGTCCCCAAGGGCGACAAGCCCCTGAGCTTCACGTGGACCTTTAGCGGCGGAGACGTGAGTTCCCTTCCCGGGATAAATATCATTAACGTGGGTGACATGGGGTCCGCCCTCATCATCCCCACCGTGACCGAGAAGCACGCCGGCAATTACACGTGCATCGCATCCAATATCGTCGCCAATGCTAGCCATCACGCAACGCTCAATGTTAAGGGTACAAAAGTTCAAAATGTAGCGCTTTCGTGTTTCATCCCCCGATTCCCCTGACCTATCTATTTCGAGTTTTCCCGAAGTGGCTCCGTTAGAGTTAGGTAATATTTTGAAGAGCATCCAAGTTTCAAATCGCGTTGCCATTTTGATGAATAAATAACGGACTTTTGTATCTCAGGCGAGGCTTTATAAATTTTTGTTTCCTTTTATTTTCATCTCACCAGTCGCTCCACATATCGTTCCGTTCGAGGCCGAGGAGCCGGTCTTCGCCGGGGAATCCGTCCAGTTGACGTGTCACGTGTCCAAAGGAGACACGCCCCTCGCTATAAGTTGGAGTTTCCACGGAAAAGAGTTGTCCTCACATCAGGGATTGATGACGACGAAGATCGGTCAGCGGACCTCGCTGCTGACCATCACTAGCGCGACGGCCGGCCACAGCGGCGAATACTCTTGTCACGCCTCCAACCGGGCCGGCACCGCCGTTCACTCCACCGCCGTTAACGTCCACGGTATACAAGCGTCCGAACTAGCGAACTCATAATCATGTATCTACCTATATTTATCCCCATACTCTGTCGCACGCTGCACGCTCGCCTCGAATTAATACGTAGCTTTCTGGATTAACAGTATTGCCATACATCGTCCCGTTCGAAGCTGACGAGTCAGTGTTCGCCGGGGAGTCCGTTCAGCTTAACTGTCACGTGTCGAAGGGCGACCTGCCCCTGGACATAAAGTGGCATTTTCACGGGTTCGAAAACACGTCGTCGCATCTCGGCATTATGACGACTAAAATGACTTCGCGCACCTCGTTCCTATCGATCGCCGCGGCGTCCGCCGGCCATAGCGGCAATTACACCTGCGTAGCTACCAACAGCGCCGGCTCCGCTAATCATTCCACTGCCCTTAACGTTCATGGTCAGTCTCATCGCTCATCTCGTTTTGTGTTATGTTCCCCGCAGCTATTCCGACCTGAGTACGTTATGCGAGCAGAATTAGCATGAATTCCGTTCGCATACACGTTTGAGCGCCGTAGGCTTGTTTTGTTCGTTTTTATTTTCATACTATCATTTTTGTTTCTGTTACTTCAGTCACACCAAACATTCTGCCGTTCGATGTCGATCAAGCTTTATTTTCGGGAGAATCGGTGCAGATGATGTGCCACATATCGAAAGGGGACGTGCCATTGGACGTCCAGTGGCTGTTCGACGGCCGTAAATTATCGCCCGAGATGGGGAGCTTCTCAAGCGTCGGCGAACGGTCATCGGTGCTCGTCCTCCCGTCTGTGACCGGCGCACATAGTGGCAACTACACATGCATAGCAAAGAACCGCGCAGGCATCGCTTCCTACACGACCGTACTTAAAGTTATCGGTATATATGCACTGATCTAGATCACTCGTGAACTGTTTATATTCGATTTGTGTTAGATTTTCTTTTTTTATATATTTTTGTAACTTTATCGTATTGGCTTCAAGTCGTTCCCCACATCATCCCGTTCGAAGTAGAGGAGTCCATATTCGCCGGTGAGTCGGTGCATCTCACGTGTCACGTGTCTAAGGGGGATCGCCCGCTCCAGATAACGTGGGCGTTTCGAGGAATCGAGATTCCGCATCACAATAACAAGGGCATCACGGTGACTAAGCTAGGGGACAAGGCGTCGGTCCTTAGCATCCCCACGGCGATGGGCCAGCACAGCGGCAACTACACGTGCACCGCCAGTAACCGCGCCGGCCGCGCCCACCACTCCGCCGTGGTCAACGTTCACGGTACCCGATGTCCTCCCCGCTCCTTAGAAATATTCTATCCAGACCGTCATAGAATATTAATGCACGTTTAGATTTTACTTAGTTCCAAATTTTTGTTTCATCAGTTCCACCCCATATTTTGCCGTTCGAAATCGAGGAGGCCATCTTTTACGGGGAATCGGTCCAGATGACGTGCCACGCCAGCAAGGGCGATCGGCCGATGTCGATCTCGTGGACGTTCGAGGGCCAGGACCTGTCGACGGTTAGCGGCATCAAGACTCAAAAGATGGCCGAGCAGACTTCGTTTCTCTCTATAGCCTCGGTGACGGGAGCTCACAGCGGCAACTACACTTGCATCGCCAAAAATAGGGCGGGCGAAGACCGATACTCTACCACCCTTAACGTCAACGGTATATATGTCATGAATTAGAGCATGCGTATTCGTAACATCATTGAAGCTAAAATTTTCTGTACTCAGTCGTCCCCCACATCAAGCCGTTCGAATTGGACGAGGCCGTTTTCGCGGGCGAGTCGGTGCACCTCGACTGCCACGTGTCGAAGGGCGATACTCCACTAGAGATCGTTTGGAGCTTTCGAGGCCAGGCCGTGACCCGGGCAATGAACCTTAAGACCACCAAACTCAACGAGCGCGTCTCCGTGCTAGATATTCCGACGGCCACCGGCGCCAACAGCGGCAACTACACTTGCACCGCCACCAACAGGGCGGGCTCCGCGAATCACTCGACCGTTCTCAACGTCATCGGTATCGTGTCGCTTTGTAAAAAGGTTGATGCTTATTTTCTGTTCCTTCCTCTTGTCGTCCGACCGCACCCGTTAAATGTTAACGCTAGAATTTTCTTTGCTCAGTCGTTCCTCACATCAAACAATTCGAATTGGACGAGGCCGTGTTCGCGGGCGAGTCCGTGCACCTCGACTGTCACGTACCGAAGGGCGACCTTCCACTCGAAATCGTCTGGAGTTTTCGAGGCCGACCGGTGACTCCCGCCCTCAACCTGAAAACTATGAAAGTCAGCGACCGGGTTTCCATACTGGACATCCCGTCGGCCACGGGAGCCAACAGCGGCAACTACACCTGCACCGCCGCCAACAAGGCGGGTTCCGTCAATCACACGGCGACTCTGAACGTCATCGGTACCGTGTTTCGCTTAATAATACTCGTGATGCTTGTTTCTGTTCAGTTCCTCCCGTCGTCCAACCGTTTACGTTCGGCGAAGTCGCAATGAATTCCGGGCAAGTGGTAACCGCAGCTTGTTCGGTCGTCGAGGGCGATCATCCGCTCCACCTGCGCTGGCTCTTCGAGAACGAGCCCATTAAGCCCAAGTCGGGAGTTACGGTGTTCAATATAGGAGAGAGGAGCGCTATTCTCAGTATCGGTTCGGTCTCCCACGGTCACGCCGGAAATTACACTTGCGTAGCCGAAAACGATGCCGGAGTACACTCACATACCTCCCTGTTGATAATCAACGGTGCATACGATTACTGTACATTTTGTTCACTTTTAATTATTTTCTTCCTATGATTTCGATCAGTTTGTAGAGTTTGTTTTTTATTATGATCAACGAGAGTAATTTTCCAGTCCCACCGAATATCTTACCGTTCTCGTTCGGCGAAAAGCCCGCCAACGTCGGCGAATACTTGCAAGCGTCCTGCACCGTCAACCTCGGTGACCTCCCGCTCACCATCACTTGGACGTTTAACGGACACATGATATTGCAGCGGAGCAACGATTACTCGATCACGAATTCGAAACGTAGTAGCCTGCTCATAATCGAGTCCGTCGATGCGAAGCACGCCGGTTCCTATGTGTGTATCGGTGAAAATCGCGCCGGGCGCTCGACGTATTCGACCGATCTGATAGTCTACGGTTAGTCGTTTTAGTTCCTTATGACTAGACATTTTTGTTAAATCATTAGAAAAACTTTGTTTCAGTTCCTCCTAAGATAGCACCTTTTGCGTCCGGCCCCGAGCCAGCCTTTTTAGGGGATTACTTCGCCTTGCAATGTATAATTACCCACGGCGACCAGCCGGTCCGAATGGAGTGGACGGTGAACAACCGGTCAGCGAACACCCTTCCCGGCGTCCGAGTCAGTAACGTCGATAGAAGGAGTAGCGTTATCACTATCGAGTCCATAGACGCCATGCACGCGGGGCTGTATAGCTGCACGGCGAGCAACGCTGGTGGAGTCGTGTCCCACTCCACCGAGCTAGTCGTGAAGGGTGCGCACATCAGTTACACAACGATCGATAACGCTTTCGAACGCATCCACTCCCGCTCCGATACGATTACTATTATGTACATATTATCATTTAATTCACTGTTTGTTCTCCTAGTTCCGCCGATCGTAGTGCCGTTTAATTTCGGTGAGGTGCCGGCGAACCCCGGGGACGCCGTAGTAGTGAACTGCGTCGCCACCAAGGGAGACCTGCCGCTCGATATATCTTGGACGTTCAGCAGCGAGACTATCGATTCGAGTCTCCACCGCGACATAGTGACCACGCCGCTCGGCCCGCGGGCCTCCGTCCTCACTATCAACTCAGTGAGCGCGAACCACCAGGGGAACTACACGTGCATCGTGCAGAACGCGGCCGGTCGCACCGAGCACGCCGCCACGCTCGTAGTCAACGGCACGTCAACTTTTTAAGTCCGATCATAATAATCAGCAAAAACTAACAACACGATAGCACCTCGAGGGGCCCGTTCACTATCACCACTCTATTCTAACTTCACGTCGCTAACATGCCTGCTGAAAATTAACCGATTATCTGTGGTTCTTTCCAGTACTACCTCGAATAGTTCCGTTCTCGTTTGAGACCCCGTTGTACGCCGGCCAGGCGACTCAAGTCACCTGCCTCGTTTCGGAGGGTGATCTGCCGCTCGATATCCAGTGGTACTTTGAAGGGCGAGTCCTAAAAGAAGTGGCCGACGTGTCGGCGACTAAAATTGCTAAAAGGGCGTCGCTGCTCCTTATCGACCCGGCCAACTGGTCGCACAGCGGCACGTACGTTTGTCTCGCGCGCAATGCCGCCGGCTCCTCCAATTACTCTGCCTCACTAGAAGTCCACGGTACAGAACACACGTCACCCCCGATTCCTAGCACGGATGCGCTTTGCTTAGTTACGATCATAATATTGGCTTCCCGAAGAGATCATGCGAAGTATTTACAGATGTTTAGCTAGCGTCGATATCTATCGAGTATACTGGTATTAGCGTACAGACTCTGAGAACTCGTTCAGTTTAGTTAGTGACAGATGCTAAAGTCGAAAATCTTTCGTAGGAACCGGCTGCGGCTATCATCGACGAAACCATTCCCACTCCCTTTCCTCGCAGCGTTTTTGTTTTTCCCCTCCTTTTCCCTAGTTCCCGTCGGTGGTTTTGGTTACTAATATCGTTTGCATTATTTGCCTGAGACTCGATGCTTGTGTGCTCGCTTGTCGGCCTATCTGCCAACATAATGTATTCGACATCGCACACCCATTTCAACGTTACTGACATTATTTTCGCAGAATCATGGCTGGGTGTTGGCGTTTGCTTGTTTATTATAATTTCTCCCATTTATTTTAGTTTCGATGTAGCTAGATCAGCTTGGACATTTTTGTTTGCTATAAATGTTACGTATAAGATTGAAATCGTTAAAGCTTCTATAGCATAAGCTTGACATATCATTGTGGATTCACTTCTCACTGCTTCGAAAGCAACACCATTTACTTCATTATGTGTATGTTGTATGTTATAGGAGCTTTTAATACGATTTATGTAAACTGGAATATACACATCACTGTCAAGGATTTCATCCGAATATTGTTCGTTATTCGTTTTTGTTCATATTTAGTTATTCCAGTTTATATCAAGGGATAAAAATTTGATTTTTAAATATCATTTAGCATTTAAAAGTATACCTCTTTACCATATTAATTTGTTTTGTTGTTTAATACTTGCTTTATGAGCATCTGTTTTAAATCTTGGGTCAAATTTTTATCATGTTCGATTCTTACCTTTTTTGTCAAAAAATTGATCATATCATTTTATCTCTTGATACCTACATTTCTTAAAACAGAAATTACTTATTCTAAATGTAGATCCCATAGTATGTCTGTATGTATGTCACATATTAAAAAAACTTAATTTGATACAATGACTATGTGTGTATGTATGTATGTTGCAAAATGTGCAATTTTATTACCTGGGTTTATAAAATTCTACATCTTCATGTTTTCAAAAGAAATTAAAATCTATTTTTTTATGTTTAAACTGTCAGAATGCATGAATTTCTTATTAAATCTCCTTGAATGAATAATTAATTTGTTACTAATATTTTAGTACCTCCTCGTTGGATTTTGGAACCCACTGATAAGGCTTTTGCCCAAGGCTCTGACGCTAAAGTTGAATGTAAAGCCGACGGCTTCCCCAAGCCCCAGGTCACGTGGAAGAGGGCTGAAGGTACAGTGAATACTTCTTTAATATTTCATCAAAACAAATTTTCTTTAGTCAATAAATCTCGACCAAAATCTCACAAATTCTTATAGGGGATACGCCCGGCGATTACAAGGACCTTAAGCCAAACAACCCTAATGTAAAAGTCGAGGATGGTACTCTGTCTATCACTAACATTCAAAAGACGAACGAAGGATATTATCTGTGCGAAGCTGTAAATGGAATTGGATCTGGACTGTCCGCTGTCATCATCATCAGTGTACAAGGTAACCTACAACTTGCCATTTGAGTGAAAATTTATGGAAAAAGAATAAATCTTATAACAACAAACCATGTTTCAGCTCCACCCCAATTCGAAATTAAGATGCGAAACCAAACTGCGCGACGAAGCGAACCCGCTGTCTTACAATGCCAAGCTAAAGGAGAACGGGTATGTATATTTAAGAAAGATATATTAATCTACTAATCATAAATTCTAATTTATTCTACAAAAATTGTACTAACATAATATTTTACTTTTCAGCCAATTGGGATCATCTGGAACATGAACAACAAGCGCCTGGAACCCAAATCCGACCCACGGTATACGATCCGCGAAGAGATTCTGCCCGGAGGTGTAGTTTCCGACCTCAGCATCAGAAGGACTGAACGATCTGACAGTGCGCTCTTCACCTGTGTTGCCACTAACGCCTTTGGCTCCGACGATACTAGCATCAACATGATTATTCAAGGCATGTCAAAGACTCTCCAACTAAAATATATCCGCTACCATAAGTACTTGCCTAGCTATCAATTTCACAAACTACGAAGCTTTAACTAACGACTCAAATAACATTACAGAGGTCCCTGAGGCACCCTACGGCTTGAAGGTATTGGACAAATCTGGAAGGACCGTGCAATTGTCTTGGGCTGCTCCTTACGATGGCAACTCCCCAATCAAGAAGTTCCTCATCGAATACAAACGCGCCAAGGGCAACTGGGAGAAGGACATTGACCGGTAATGAAAAAGGACAAAACAGCCTTAAGATTGACTTCGTATTGACTAAATCAGACCTTTTACTTGACTTAAATGCCCCATTTTCAGGGTACTAGTACCTGGCGACACTACCGAGGCTGGAGTGTTCAGCTTAAGGCCCGCCACCGCGTACCACATCCGCATCGTCGCTGAAAATGAGCTCGGAACCTCGGAACCCTCGGAGACAGTCACCATCATCACCGCCGAAGAAGCTCCCACTGGCATGCCACAGGACGTCAAAGTTGATGCCACCGATAAGCACACCCTGCGAGTGACGTGGAAACCTCCCCAGCCCCAGGACTGGAACGGCGAACTCCAAGGGTACGTCAATTTTAGTGTAAATACACTATGACGAAGTTCCGCGGCGAAAATTCTGCATGATTACGTCAGCAATATCAAACTCATACAATATAACGCGACGGAATTTCGGCGTGGTGTGTCATAGGTAATTTAAAATTCATTGCAGGCGGAATCAAACCGAACTTTCGTCGCGGAAATTCGGGATGGTGTGTTTATGTGTGACACTTATGCTTGTGATGTAGCCAGCTAAAGCCGAAAGGAAACACAAATATTATTGAAGATGCAAGAAGTATAGTAATTGATTGGTAAATTATACCCTTATATAATAATTCTTACCCTTGTTCAAATTTCAGATACTATGTTGGCTACAAACTGGCGTCAAGCAACAAGTCGTTCGTGTTCGAAACCGTTGACATTTCTAAGGAGTCTGGCAAGGAACATCATCTGGATATCGTCAACCTTAAGTGAGTTCAATACTTCCTTACAAGCCAAATAAACGGCTTTTAGTCTCGAACCAGGAACCAGGCAGGTTCATGTCTCTTAAAACCTTTGTTATTACCTTATAAGGTGATGAATACTTTTTATATCAATATCTTCATTTTCAAGGACATACACGCAATACTCCATTGTGGTTCAAGCATTCAACAAGATGGGTTCAGGACCAGTGTCAACGGAAGTGAAGGCTTACACCGCAGAAGGCGCCCCGTCGGCTCCCCCCCAGGACGTGCTATGTACGACACTGACCGCACAGACCATCCGCGTATCCTGGGTGTCCCCGCCCCTCGCCGCCGCTAACGGACTCATCAAGGCGTACAAAGTTGTATACGGCCCCAGCGACACTTGGTATGGTAAGTACCTGTTTGTTTGAGATTGAAGAGATTCGCGTTTGGAGAGAGTGACGTTAGCAATGAAATGTCGAATTGACTTGACGCGTCCGTACCTATTGAATGGTTTGCCAAAAATGAACACGGCCTTAGCGTCTTATAAGTCATCGACTTTACATAAGGCTGCGACGTGCTGTGGTGCACTACTTGCTGGCACAATACATAAGTAACTCGCAATATAATTATTGTCAGTAACAAATAGTATCTATTTTACAATACTCGGTAATTTTGTAGACGAGAAGACCAAAGACACTAAGATCACGGCGAGCAGCGAGACCATCCTGCACGGGCTGAAGAAGTTCACCAACTACTCCATGGAGGTGCTGGCGACCACCAACGGCGGCGACGGCGTCCGCTCCGCCCCCATACACTGTCAGACTGAGCAGGACGGTTGGTATACTTTCTATATTATGTACTAGATGACGCCCGTTATTTCTGTACATATATCTGTCTTCTATCTGTCTTCATTAGTTTGAAGTCGGTCCCAGTTCCAAAAGTTTCAGATATTCTGACATTGACTGAACTCACGATTAAATTAGCTGGTACCGACTTCGAAGTTGAGTTGAAGTTGAGACCTTGGAAGTCGGTTTTAATTTTTTTGTTAAAAATAATGTTAATTTAGTTAATTGTGTCTTGTGTGTATTGAAAATAAATTTTTCTTTCTAACATTTTAGTACCGGAGGCCCCTCGTGCGGTGAAGGCTCTAGTGATGGGTCAGGACTCGATACTTGTATCGTGGAGGCCGCCAGCGCAGCCCAACGGCGTCGTCACTCACTACAACGTATACACACAGGCGCAGAACGCTGAACCCCATCCTAACAAGGTATAGTACATTACGCCCCAAGGGAGGAAAATATGACATTTCAACACGCGCGATATTGTCATCCGAGCCGAAGGCGAGGGTGACAAAAGCGTCGGTTGAAGTGTCATACTATCCTCCCGTGGCGCGTATAGAACTTTTCATCATACAAGGGACCGAAAGTTTAATTGACATCGTACTATGATATCTATACTAATATTATAAAGCGGAAGAGTTAGTTAGTTAGTTTGTTTGTTTGAACGCGCTAATCTCAGGAACTACTGGTCCGATTTGAAAAATTCTTTCAGTGTTAGATAGTCCATTTATCGAGGAAGGCTATAGGCTATATTTTATCATGCTAAGACTAATAGGAGCGGAGCAATAGAGGAAAATGTGGAAAAAAACGGGGGAAAATTATTTCAAAGGGCTTATTTGAGCGCGCTAATCTCAGGAACTACTGGTCCGATTTGAAAAATTATTTCAGTGTTATATAGTCTGTTTATCGAGAAAGGCTATAGGCTATATTTTATCACGCTAATAAAAGCGAAGAAATAGAGGAAAATTTGAAAAAAACGGGGGAAATTATTTGAAAGAGCTTATCTTACGAACTACTAGAGCAATTTTTCTGTTATTTGGGTCAGATAGGAAGTAGAGCACGTGAAGGATCATAGGCTATTTTTGTGGACTAATTTGTCTGTGAAATATCTAATTTACGCGGGCGAAGCCGCGCGGAACGTATATTAATAATAAAAATGAATCCATATACTTCCCTTGGTTACGACATCACGCGTAAACAGCTGGACCGATTTTGCTGAAATTTGGTATAGATATACCTAATGTGTACTTTGAGTCCCGGAAAATGACACAGGATATATTTTGTCCTGGAAAAATGTACGATTACCACACGATATACTTTTATGATTTGCGCGTAAACTATTCAATCGATTTTGATGAATTTTGGTATGGAGAATGAAGATACTTTGAGTCTCGGGAAGGACAAGGGATACATTTGTCCCAAAAAATGTACGGTTCCCGCACAATAAACTTTTGTAATTTTCGTCTAAGCTATTCAATCTATTTTGCTGAAATTTGGTATAGAGATACTTTGAGTCCCGGGAAAGAACATAGGATATATTTTGTCGCAGAAAAATGTACGGTTCCCACAAAATGTAACTTTGTGATTTGCGCGTAAACTATTCAATCGACGTACGGGAACAACTATAAACTGAAGTCCACGCGGACGAAGTCGCGGGCAACAGCTAGTTCTATTATAAAAAAGGACATTGTATATAAGACAAACGAATGTGTTCATAATCATCCCGTTACGGGGTCCGGGGCGCAGCCCCAGTAGGGGTTGGGGGGGGGGGGACCCCCCCAGACGAAATAAAACAACAAATTAATAGATTTTAATTGAACAATGTTGTTTTTAAAGTACCATTTTGTGTAGTAGGTTGTACTAATTGTAGTTGCTTACATAGTGCTTTATTTGAAGTGACTAACAAGTATGGCACCATGGCAACGCTCATCGCTGTCCCGACTCAAAGATAAGGTATATTATATCAGCTCTCCCCTGCTTTTCCTGGCTGCTGACCTATAGGTATATAAAATAACTAAGTTGGTAGCCGCGTCCTCAACTCAACAACTCAACAATTAGATCAATATTATAAAATTGCCGCGTGTATTAACTTCACGGTTGCCGTGGTAATGAGTTATTTCAAATAGGTAGCGGGAAGAAAATTTTAAACTGTCAGTTGTGAGCAGTCTGAAGGAAATGTGCATCTTTCTTCCCGCAAATAAGGAAAGAAAATCAAACTTTCGGTCCTGGTATGATGAAAAATATTTACCCGAATTAAGAGTTATATTTTTAATTGTTGTATTTGGTACGCCAAAGCCACGCCCTCCTGAATGAGGGCGTGGCTCCTAATCAATTTGAACATAAGCCTCTTTACTTAAAAATATATTAATATAGTAATAATTTAGAATTTTAACACAATATGTAATAAAGAAAGTTACATTAGGGGTGAGGATGCAAAAATATTAAATATTGGATACATGATACTTTCGACAATGCTACATGAATGCCCTCCCCAGGTCCCGGCATCTCAGACGAGCTACTCAGCGACGGAGCTGAAGGCCGGTCGCTACGACTTCTGGGTTACCGCGTCCACCATCATCGGGGAAGGTCAACCCTCGGCCACCGCCTCCTGCAGCCCCAGTGACAAAGGTTTGAAGCTAATGCCTAATAACAAATTGATGCTAATGGTAGCTTATACGATGCGGGGCTTCTAATCCTCGTCTCTCGTCTGAAACATAAATTAACACGAATGAGGCAACATATTGTTACGTGCTAGGGTTCGAGGATTCGGAGAGAAAGACCTGGTGACTCTCTTGAAGACTTTATTCACAAACACTAGCTCACACAAATCACTAAGTCCAAACACTAAGCACTAGATCCAAATCACTGAGCACTATCACTGTCCTAGGTCGTAGCCGAGTCGTTAGTTCACTATCACAATCACTCACTATTGATCACTTGTCTCACTTTGAAGTCGCCTTGATGATCGCTCGGATCGAACTGAACTGCCGGCTGGACTGTCTTCGACTATTTATACGGGCCGGATCGAATCTCAGAAAATTCCGGAACATCCCAGAATAAACCCGATATGCGTAAACAAGTATGAGATATTTCTAGAAATTACTCGTAGGTACACCTAGCGCCATCTAGTATCGAGTAGGGGATTTATGTTGCCTGTGCTCCCTTGGTAAGTTCCACTGCTTCGACGCTAGATGGCTCTGTGTGTCCGTAACACAACTCCCCTCTTAGAGATGCTCGTCCCGAGCATCGTTGTTACTGCCCTGGTAACGCGCCACGTTGTCCTTACAACTCCTGGTCTGCGGTCCCTTCACATCAGCGCAAGAAATACATTCGTGGCACCAATTCTGCACATCATCACGCCAATGCAACCAGAAAAATCGTTCTCGCACTTTCCTTAGCATCCTCTTGACACCTAGATGACTCCCTGATACACCCTCATGTATCTCGCGGAGAACATCTGGTACTCTCGCCCTTGGGACAATTATCTGAAAATAGAACTCTCTACCGTTAGCCCATTTCCGGTAGAGTATTCCGTTTTGAAGTATCAGACTGTCCCATTGCTCCCAGTACGCCTTAGTGACAGCGCCAGTGGGTGCAACCTCACTCCAGATTGGTTTTACGTCACCGCGATTCTTCCATGTGATGATGTGCCGAAGGTCGTCATCTTTTTCTTGAGCTTTCCTCATAGCAAGCATAGCATTTTCCAAGAGACCCAAAGTATTTGTCTTTGTTTTTCCGCTCCGTGCCTGGGAGGTAACAGTTATCGGGGCTCTCTCCACGTTGTCCAATACTCGCCACCTAGTCCTGGATTCTATTCGTTTCCCCTTGTCCCGGGCAGGGGACGAAACTGCTTGCTTCCTCAGCTCCTCTATTTGTTCCTCGATCCTTTCCATCCTGGCCATCTGGGTCTTCTTCTGTGGGCAGTTGAGCTGAAGGTGGCCCTTCTTACCGCACTTATAGCACATGGCTTCGAATCTTTTCCTTGCAGGAGCCTTAACCTCCCTGACTTCCACAGCGACCTCGCGGATATTATGGGTCTGCCGTATGCCACGCCGAACAGCCTCGACTTCCAAAGCATGCGCCAATGCTTCCTTTAGCGAGGTGTGGTGACCTAGCCTTACTGCAGCTCTGACTTCTAGGTCCCTGATTCCGTCGACAAATCCTTGAACAATATTTGTGTCGACCATCTTGGTGTCAGCTCCTGGGTATGCCTTCCTGACGAGTTTTTCAATTTCCAGCGCCCATTGCTGAAGCCCTTCTTCTGAGCGCTGGACTCTGTCACGCAGTTGGGCACGGAACACGTGCTCCAAGTGTCGCTCCCCGTATCTGGATTCCAGTGCCTCCATCAGGTCTTGGAACCCATTTCCCGTATGAGGCAGTGCCTCCAGGACCGACAAAGCTTGCCCTCTGAGTGCAACAGTAAGAGCGGTCAGGCATTGCTCCTCCGTCCATCCGTTTGCAGTAGCAACAGTCTGAAATTGCCGACGATAAGCGTTCCAAGAAGAAGTGCCATCGTACGACGGCACCTTGACTCTTGGCCCTTGCGTCACTCCAGTGGCTCCACTAGACACCGTAACTCCCGTAGTTTCAAGACGCACTACTCTCTTCTGCAGTTCAGTGAATCCAGTTTTCAAATTTTCCACAATCGACTCTAACCCGGTAACTCGTTCTTTCATTACGTCGACATCTTTTCGGAGCTTAACCACCGTGTCACTTACATCCTTTATAGCTCCAAGTGCTTTTTCTTGGAGGACTTTTTGTTGCTCTTGTGACTCCTGCAAGGCGCAGAGCTTGCGTTCTTGCAACTCTTGCAAAGCGCCAAGCTTGCGATCATGTGACTCTTGTGACTCTTGCAACGCGCTGAGCTTGCGGTCTTGGGCATCTTGCAAAGCCTGAATTAACTTAATTATGCTTTCCAATTGAGGAGCCATTTGAGGGGCCGTAGAAACTACGGGCGATGCCTGGTGGCTGGAGCCAGTAGACGGAGCCTGGTGGGCGGGGCCAGTGGGCGTGGCCTGAGTAGTCTGGAGGGCGTGGCCAGTAGGCGTGGCCACGCCCAAAGTGGGCGGAGCCTGGGGGGCGTGGCCAGTGGGCGTGTCCCGGTGGGCGGAGCCAGTGGGCGTAGCCACGCCCAAAGTGGGCGGAGCCTGGGGGGCGTGGCCAGTGGGCGGGTCCCGATGGGCGGAGCCAGTGGGCGGGGCCTGTCCCTCAGTGGGCGGAGCTTGGTCCCCAGTGGATGTGGCCTCCGCAGCCCGTTGCGCCCTTGTTCTGACACTTCCCTCGAAGTCCTCTCTCGGAGTCAATGGCATCTTCCAAATCTCACTTCCGACACCAGTTGTTACGTGCTAGGGTTCGAGGATTCGGAGAGAAAGACCTGGTGACTCTCTTGAAGACTTTATTCACAAACACTAGCTCACACAAATCACTAAGTCCAAACACTAAGCACTAGATCCAAATCACTGAGCACTATCACTGTCCTAGGTCGTAGCCGAGTCGTTAGTTCACTATCACAATCACTCACTATTGATCACTTGTGGAACGTGTTGAAATTCTTACATTGAAGATATTGGACACGTGAACGTATGGGAACGTAGCGGTGTGCAACCGTACTTTAGTCAATATAGTTTCAAATTTCGGACTTTCAGACGAAATTTCGGACACCAAGATAAACTACGTTTAACCTGCATATTCCTATATAATATATCCATGTAAATTCAATTAGATTTAATTCTTTAACTTCTAATAATAACTGTAAATGTTTTTCCAGTTCCCGCTAAGATTGCCTCATTCGACGAGTCATTTACCGCTACCTACAAGGAGGACGTCAAACTGCCCTGCCTCGCTGTTGGTGTTCCCCAACCCAATATTCTGTGGAAGGTAAGGGCAGACAGTAAACGAACGCCGCTGCTTATGTGCATCCCCAGAGTAGTTATAATTGTAACTCTTCTCGTGATGCGCATTTGCGTTCCTGGTTACATCCAAACTCCCTCAGAAGTTTGTCAATATTATTATGGTGGCTTCTCACGGCACGTGATATCACAAGCCGCGCCGCGTGGAGCCGATTTGTACGAGCAAGCACGAGCCAACAGGCGAACCCGCGCCACCCCTTCTCACGGCGCGTGGCTCGAGCGGGCGCGGCGCTGCTTGTGATATTACGCGCCGTGAGAAGCCAGCTTTACATTTAGGAAAGGACCACCGACGCTCAAAATCGCATCTGATGGTGTGACAGTTCAAAAGATGTTTTAAATGTGCCATTCCATTTTTGAAACCATGTGGAAAAATAACCTTACTATCACTTCGGACCTTACTTGCCACTCTTCGGGATGTTATTTACTTCTCTTATAACTCTCCTCAACAGGTCAAAGGTCAACCACTCGAAGCGTCTGAACGCGTCCGCCAGTTACCCGAGGGCTCGCTCCAGATCGCGGGAGTAGCGCGCGAGGACGCCGGCGAGTACTCCTGCCACGTCGACAACCAGTTTGGCACTGACACCGTTACACATACGCTCTCTGTTCTTGGTGAGTTGACGTAGTTGTGTATGTATTTTGTAGTGGCAGCTTCCGACGATTCATAAGGTAACACATTACGACGAAAAGGTGTCTAGTTATATTGTATCACTTTTCGAACATCCCGAAACGCTCATGTATTTTTTGTTTCTTGTGAAAAGAATAGTCGCGGAGCATGTCTTTTTTCATTCATCACTACTTGTCTCTTTCACTAACGAATATATTGCTATCGCGTACCTGTAGTGTAGCGTCCTTGATTGACTACTACTCCTTTTACTTGATAAATAAAACGATTGACTTGATAAACCGTTACTTGATTTATTGCTTGATACTTGATGATCAAATGACCCGAGTGAGCGAGCACGCGTTATCGCCTTGATTGATCGATGCGAACTGATTTTAATAAAATAATTAAGTAATTACGCGAGCGCGTCCTAAACGCTGACTCCTTAAAACCCTAAAACTCGTGCATGGAGGGGGAGGGCAGCTGCCGTCTCGCCATCTCCGGAGTGGACGGCGCCGTCCGCCCCGCGCACTGCGCCACCTGCTCCACCGACCGACCGCTGGCGCTGGAACCTACGCACTCCCTAGACACCTGCTCCAACAGCAGCCACAATGACGATGATATACGTCGCTGTATAGTGATGAATGTCGTGGCTGCTGACGCTATCGTACAGCGGCACGGTCTGTTTCATCTCCTTTATCTGCTTCTGCAGATGTATCAGCTGCCTTGAATGCTCGCTGACGTCCTCGTCCCCTGCGCTAATAGTATCGTTCTCGGTACTGATATGTTGATAAGATAGTTGATCGGCGATAACTTTGGAGCAGTAACATCTGCCTTGATGTGCAGATCACTCACCTCCTGTTTGTGAGTATACACAGTGAAGTCCTTGAACTTTAGTTGACAACCATGAATCTCTCCAAATGATTTTTTGATATTACTATCCAGCAAAATTACTATCCAGAATTCCGAATAAGGAATTTGCTATATTACCGACTCCATTTAGGTATCAGTCCTCGTCGCGTGCGCGAATTTCGCTTGTTCATCATAACATTGTTATACAGTCGGGGCATTTTAATAGGCCACATTTGACATATGTCAGATTAATCTCCATAGTGAGGTGAGCTGCGTAAAAACATCGACCAAAACGAACAAATCGATACGGACTTGAAATAAAATATTTGAATTTTATACGTTTGAAACACCCTCCTGTCCCATTATTACTTTTTCTTTTGCAAATTCAAGGAGCAAAATAAGACAAGTACATAATTTACAAAAAAAAATGCATTTATTCGCTTGAATTATAAAAACTGTTAAATGTAGTATTATCATTATTAATTTCACATAAATATGTATTACTTTTCACAACGTGGTTATTAATTTATGGGGATATTTCGTTACAAGTAATCAATGCATCGATACTATTTATTCGCTTTCGATTTTTAGGGTAACTTCCCTAGAGTTTAAAAAGAAAAAAGGTCAGCTGACGTAACATTGTGACGACGTGCAATTATTAAGATAAGAATTTGTTTATTACGTTTAGAATTGTTTATCAGTAAAAGCAAATCGTTAAATAATTCGTATCGGTCATATTTACAATAAATATGTAATCGTAATTGAAAAAAGTTAGTCAATTGTGCAGTTAAAACAAAACGAAAATATTTATTTTTTATGTACGTCACTATAAGGTTACCTGGTACAATTTTTATGAACTGTCAAATGTGGCCTATTAAAATGTCCCGACTATAGTGACTTAATTGTTCGTAGCCGTGACGTAGTTGTAACATGATCGCTGCACGTTATGAATGGTCTTGTTTACTATCACATATGTTTTGTAAATAATCTAAGTACTTGCTAGCTGTTAATGAGCCCTCCCAGTAGGGACTCATGTCGTAGTAGACGACTAGGCGCCACTCGTCCTTGATGAGAGCCATGTTTGTCACCTTGTCGAAGTATAAACTATAACTGATCTTAATTGATGAATAACAAAAATACTTGTTGTATTTTGTTATTCATCAAAGTAACTTCCGGTAAATCGCTTCTTAACAACCTTTTACTTTTTCTACGGGTGACAGTTTCAAAGCCATCATCATTGCTATCCTCGCTGCTTTCTCTCATCCTCTTCTCACATAATCTATCACTATTCATCGTTATATCATCCTGTTCACTTTGCAAAATATAAATATTATAATCCGTCATTTGTTCAAGCTCTTTTTCGCACTCATCCAATATTATATCATTATCTTTTTCCCCATTGTCGTCACTATCACATGCCTCCTCCATTGTTCAACGTTATCGCAAGTGTTACACGTGCGCCGCAATCAACCTACGCGCAACACACTATAATACCGGCTCAGCTTTAGACGCGCGCTCGCAACGAAGGTGAGCGCGGCACTGATGGACAGTTTTACTACGGAGCGTTTCATGATGCCGCTTTTTGTTTTTAGCGTAACAACCCTCACAAAACCGTCGCTTCCAGGATGTAACCCCAGAATGCGGCCTAGTGGCCACCTCCCGGCTGACAAATTTAAATGAAAACCCGGCTGATTGCGCTAGTCGCGGTTTGTCAGCATCCCAGTTAAAAGATCATGAACTTTGGTTTAAGGGGCCGACTTGGCTGAAAACTGAAAATTTATAACGAAATATTCCTTCAGGCCCCGCGCGAGCACCGGTGATCGCGACAACAATAGAATACAATAGCAATTCCTGCAAATTCCGACTGAATTAATATTCAAAAAACATTTTCCACGGATCAAGAAGTGAGAAAAACCAAAAAAGTAGTTGCATCTATAACTCAAAATCAAGAAAATAGTATTATAAAATCATTATTGCATAAATATAGCTAGCTAAGCAAGAGTGCGAGAATTTTAGCATGGGTATGTAGATTTATAAGCAAGAAACAAGTTTTAAATAAATACTTAACGTTATGTGAAATAAAGCAAGGAAATATAAAGATTATTAAACAGTGTCAGCAAGAATATTTTAGCGAAGAAATAGAAGCATTACAGAAAGGAAAAAATGTAGCATCAAAAAGCAAGATTTGTATGCTCAACCCTATATTAGATCAGGATCAAGTTTTAAGAGTTGGAGGTCGTTTGAAACATGCGAACATTAACTTAGACATATGGTTACAAGGCAAAGCGCGAGTGAAAGAGACAATACGAGTCAAAGTGCGAAGTTTAACTTTTTCGCGACTGGCGAATATTCGCCTATAACTGTCAAAACAAGCATTGACTTTTCCTTACATTTCATCCTTTATCTCATTGTATACTCTACAATCCTATTGTAACTTATCATTATCGTGTTCCAGCGCCTCCCTTCCCCCCTCAGCTGAACATCGCGTCATCGTCGGTGTCGTCGCTGACGCTGCGTCTGAAGCCGTCTGCGGATGCGGAGCAGTCGCCGGCCGCCGGGTACACCATACACTACAAGCAGGAGTTTGGCGACTGGGAGACCGTGCAGGTACTAGCAATATTATAAACGAGAAGTTTGCGGGTGTTTTTGCCTTTAATAAAATTACTAAACCGGTTATGAAGAAAAAATTACGATTTTGATAATATATTGTAATCTTTGTGAATATTTGTTCTGTGGGGAATGCGTGGATGCCGAAACGGTCTTTCGACCGAGCGAGGTGGAATGCTCAGTCAGGCTGAACTATTTTTATATACGCTTGTGATTATAACATAATATGATCTGTATGCTGTCAACTTATTACTACATCTCGTCATTTCAGATTCCAAGCAACACTGATACATACACTCTAGAAAATCTGTTCTGTGGCTCTAGATACCAGCTCTACGTTACTGCATACAACGGGTAAGTAAGTTAGGAGCAAAATCTCTATCGTTGATTTGAAGACTGGCTGACGTAAAAAATGTGACCAATTGATGTTTGATGATCGTTCATACATCGCTATATTATTGTGATGACAATTTTTATAAGATAGAGTTTTGTAGTATGTATGATTTGATATAAAATTAATAAACCTAACATACCGTAACGTTAGGCTATAAAATTTTACTGCCAAGTACGAGTACGTCTTACGAAAGTGATAATGACCCTACAACGTACCTGCAGTTCTTCTAAAGTTGCGAGTATCCATGGGTGACGGTAATTGCTTTCCATCAGGTGACCCGTTTGCTCGTTTGTCCCCTTTATTTACATTTAAAAAAATACAAACCTTTCCCCAGCATCGGCACTGGCGAGGCGTCTGACGTGGTGATTGCTCGCACGCGGGGCTCCAAGCCGCCCGTGCCGCGCGCCGCTGACTTCATCGAGGTGGGCTCCTCCTCCGTCACGCTGCACCTCAAACAGTGGCTCGACGGCGGCTGCCCCATGAGCCACTTCGTCGTTGAGAACAAGAAGAAGTGAGTCGACAATCCATACTAAATATTATAAATGCGAAAGCGTGTCTGTCTGTCCGTTACCTCTTCACGCCCAAATCGCTGAACCGATTTTGCTGAAATTTGGTATGGAGATACCAAATTTCAGCAGTTCGGTCCCGGGAAAGGACATAGAATACTTTTTATCCCGGCAAAATGTACGTTTTCCGCGCGATAAACGAATTTCGGCGCAACGGAGTCGCGGGCGTCATCAGTAACTAACTACAACACAAATGATAGTTGATTTCAGAGTGAATAGAAAAAAAAAACTCACATTTAGGACACACACAAATGGCCTGGGAATATTGTGAAACCTAAGCGTCCTTTGACACTAATTGAAGAGATTAATTCTACAACCTAATAGAAAACTGGCCTGAAATAATACGTGCCTATTGTTATTGTATTAAATGTCCGATTTTAATGTAACACAAACCTTTCCAGGGGAGCTGCCGAATGGAACCAAATCTCTAACGCCGTGAAACCTGGTGGAAACTTTGTTGTATTGGGTAAGTACTTAATTTTTTGATATCTTTTGAAAAATAACTTACTTTATATCTCACAAGTACCTACGCAGAGGACGGTGGGACAGGATGGGTGGCATCTAAGCCAGACTTACTGTAAAACAAAAAACGGTCACTATATCAACTGAACTGACAACGTTGTTTTGGGCAGCAATCTTCTACCAATATCTAAAACACTTATTCATGATTTGTATTTCCATAAAAAACCTCCCTTTTTCAGACCTGGAACCCGCGACGTGGTATGTGCTGCGCATCACCGCCCACAACAACGCCGGCTTCAACGTCGCCGAGTACGAGTTCGCCACGCTCACCATGACCGGAGGTACACTACAGGGGATCACTGTCAGGGCCGATGGCAACGAGGGGTCAAACAAGGGGTCACTCGTCGAGGATATGTGCTCGCTATGTGCCTTCAATTGCCCGATAACTGGGGATATATCCAAGGGCACCAGCCAAGGGATTGTCAACGATATGTGCGCTGTCTGCGCTAGGCACTGCCCGGCTTTGCGCGCTGGGTCACCCCATAGCCAGGAAGAGTCCTTATACATCAATATGTGTGCCTTATGCTCCAAGCACTGCCCCAAACATATTGGGGGGCTGCGAGAGGGGATTCCCGTGGGTCAAAGGAACTTCTTTTACTAAAATTGAGGGTGGTAATAGTCAAATGCAAAGGGAATTTCTACAGTAACTAAAAGTACTAACTAGTAGTCTCCAGTGATTTGGACTATACGCGCTAAGAATGCAATGACCCATCAGTATAAATGTTCAAGTCGATCAACATTAATTATTTCGTATGCATATATTGAACTCAGCATTTGTCGTTTGTTCTGTTGCGTTACTGCAAACTACGCGCGGACGAACTATACCTAACCTTTGCATCTTACTGACTGTAGTGTGTAGTTTTCCATGTTTTTATTTTGTTTTGTCTGCTTTTTGTGTTGTTTTCTGTCAACTAGTCATAATAAGCCTACCGCGCAAGACAACGCACTTCAAACGTTTTGAATTTTGGAGGGGCGCGCCATGTTATCGTAGTTTATGTCTACTTGTCAAGATATTATTTAGTGCACCTTTAACATAAACAGACCTAGATGTTCAAGAACTATTTTTTTTTAATTATGAAGCTACATAATAAAGGAGACGACATAGATATAAAAAATTACATATTTAGACGTGAGACTATAAATTATTATCTTAAGATGAATGTGTGTATTAATATCCCGCCAATGTGTACCAACGCGCAATACTACCACCGCGCCCTGTATGTAACGCCACCACAGAAACAACAGACGCTCAATCTTGATATCGTACCTGAAATGCGGTGCCTGTGTTTATGTTGTTAATGTTGCTTCAGTTTGCTAACTCGCGGCTCGCATTTCAGGGACGATAGCGCCGGCGCGGTCGCTGGACGCACTGACGCCGGAGCAGACGCTCAAGATCGTGCTGTCGCACCTCAACCTGATCGTGCCGGTGGTGGCGGCGGTGCTGGTGATCATCATCGCGGTGGTGGTGGTGTGCGTGGTGCGCGGCGCGCGGGAGCCTCACCACAAAGGTCGGTACCGCAGGCACGGTGGCGCCGCCCGCGAGCGAGGGCTCCGGCTGGGCGCGCGCGCTGCTCGAGCCCGAGGTGCTGGTGCCCATGCTAGCCACGCTGCTGGTCTTCGTGGTCGGCATGGCCGTCATCTGCCTCACCCTCGCCCGACGCAACGCCCCGCGCCGCCTGCGAGGTCAGAAGGATGCCTACTGTATGTATGCGGCATGACCACCGCTTTGTTTATTATTTCCTCTCTAGATATAGCAGCAGCAGCAGAGGAACACGTGTAATCAACCCAAATTTTGTAATCTAAACGTATCATGCTAGATTATTTATAATGCAATTTATTTGTCCCTAGTATTTTTATATCATGTAGATCATATTATCTAACTGTTATTAACAAATCTATGGACAAAATTAGTCTGAAATGAAGTTTTATTTATTTATTATTTATTTATTATTATCATTGCATCTCAGCTATAATTTTAAACATCTCACTTAGATTATTTTATGTTGTAATACACCTTTATTTGTAGATGTTTTAAATTTAACTCTCCATAGAGCATGAAATGTGTATCTACGTATATGTCGAATACCTTTTGAATAAATGGTTCGTGAATGAAAATATCTAATTAATAACGTCTTGTATCTCATATACCAATATCAACAAATAAAAAATGGGACTATATTATATCTACAAGCTATATCTCATGTTACGTAACTTCTCCCAATCACGTAAGCTCGTATCTAATTGCGTGCGCGTACGCAGACGACGCGGTGTACAACGCGTCGCAGGGCGCGCTGGTAGGCGGCGGCGGCACGCTGGACAAGCGCGGTGGACTGCGTGACGAGCTCGGCTACATCGCGCCCCCCAACCGAAAGCTGCCCCCCGTGCCCGGCTCCAACTACAACACCTGCGACAGAGTCAAACGACAGGCCGTTATCAGTGAGTAGTGACGTCACACGGGGAACGACATGAGCATGACATTTGGGATAAGTGGGAATAGTAATTAACGTACATACGTGAACAGTAGCTATACAAAATGAGGCCCTTTTTTTAATACCTTGTATATGGTTTTTATTGTGCATAAATATTGAAAATACGCCAACCCAAGCTTTATGAAAATTTATAAATTAAATTGAATTCATATATCGCTAGCGGTTATGGTGTATCCGATATTCCAGACTTGCTTATACAACTATTTCTAGTACAAAATAAATAAACCTAAGATCTCGTTTAGACCGAAGATAAACATTGTATTTTACCATTTTTACCTTATTATTTCTATATTATGTTTTATAACATTTTGTTGGTGACTGTCTTAATTAAGTTATTTTATGTTTTGGCTTATTCTTTTATTTTCAAAACTATACTTTCTCTTCAAAGAGGATATGTCAAATCATAAACAGGTACGTGGTATATATGTTACATGTGGATGTGGTGTATACTTACCCTCACACCAGTAGCTTGTAGCTTACCTACTAGGTCTACCATTAGAAAAGGTGGTTTAACCTTTAATGTTGGTATGGTACCCCGTACCACCGATGAAGTTGGCGCTCAACCAGGCATGAGTTGTACAGTCGGGGCATTTTAATAGGCCACATTTGACATCTGTCAGATTAATCTCCATAGTGAGGTGAGCTGCGTAAAAACATCGACCAAAACGAATAAATCGATACGAACTTGAAATAAAATATTTGAATTTTATACGTTTGAAACAAATTCCTGTCCCATTATTACTTTTTCTTTTGCAAATTCAAGGAGCAAAATAAGACAAGTACATAATTTACAAAAAAAATAGAAAAAAAACAAATTTATTCGCTTGAATTATAAAAACTGTTAAATGTAGTATTATATTATTCATTTCACATAAATTTGTGTTACTTTTCACAAAGTGGTTATTAATTTATGGGGATATTTCGTTACAAGTAATCAATGCACCGATACTATTTATTCGCTTTCAATTTTTAGGGTAACTTCCCTAGAGTTTAAAAAGAAAAAACGTCAGCTGACGTAACAATGTAATGACGTGCAATTATCAAGATCAGAATTTGTTTATTACGTTTAGAATTGTTTATCAGTAAAAGCAAATCGTTATATAATTCGTATCGGTCATATTTACAATAAATATGTAATTGTAATTGAAAAAAGTTAATCAATTGTGCAGTTATAACAAAACGAAAATATTTATTTTTTATGTACGTCGCTATAAGGTTACCTGGTACAATTTTGATGAACTGTCAAATGTGGCCTATTAAAATGTCTCGACTATAAATCTCTTAACAGCGACGTGTAAACACTTAATGCAATGACGTCTGTAACCGTTGCGGTAATTTTTTTTTCATGTTCAAGTTACTACTTAGACGTCCTATTGCAAATGTCTTTGGACTGGTTCAACGCCAACTCTGTCGGTACTATACATGTGGCACGCGGTGAGAATAAGTATATACCGCGGGGTAGAGGTGTAGCGGGGTAGCGGTGTAGGAGTAGAGCGCATGTAACGCGGTAGTTGTGTAGTGGGCGCGCACTCGACGTGGGACCCGCGCCGCCATCACTACGAGCGTGTCCGCCGCCCGCGCCCGCCGGTCCGCCGCACCGGCTCCGGCGACACGCTGTCTACAGGTCAGTCGCTTGACGCTTGCGATACACGGACACTAATAAATAACACACACACATACACACGCACGAACCCATTATCATTCTCGACAGTTATAGTATAGCCAATTGGTAACCAATTTATAACTAAAGCCCCACGTTGGGCGCCAACGAAAAAATCATAATAACTTTTAATTTTCATCATGGACATATTATACAGACACTGACACAGAAACAAATAATTGCAGTCCCAAATTGGGCGCCAATGGGCTTATAAGAAGCCCATTGAAGCCCCCCGTTGGGCGCCAATGAAAAATCATTACATCTTTTTGTTTTCCTCATGAGCATTCGAACTTGTCTGAGACAATAATTTAATCACATTTAAAAACGATTAAAGGAATGCACAAACCTACGCGACAAAAGCGACTGCGAAGCGGTAGCGTCTACCGCGCGGCGGACGCTGCCCATCTAATGTTATGGCGCTGTGCACACCTGCACGACCGCGACGCGGGATGTTCGCGTCGGCAAGCGGAACGTGCGCGTCAAGTTGTCAGACGCGTGTTTTGAAGTGTACATAACTAGACTTCTTTTTCAAAACCTTTTTTTATATTATTTTCTACAACTCTTTAGTTTATGATTTTTTGATTTGTATACGTTTTGATAGATTGTGTCACGATATTAACGTTTGACGGTTCGCACCGTAGTCGCGCAGGTGTGCACGGCCAGTTTCGCGTTGCAGACGCTCCCGTATCGCGTACCGCGTCCCCTGTCACTGACGCTTAGGTTTGTTTTAAGCTTTACTTACACAGAAACTTACACACAAAGTGACCGAGCTTTCATACAAACGTAAAACATGATAAATATACATGCATGAAAAAGCTTGAGTTGGTACCTTGAAAGTAGTAAAGTAGATAGAAGGTAGAGTAGATAATAGATATCAAGTGTGATACCGGCCGATCCGCGACTAACTCCGCCGTGTGTGAGGTAAGCTAAGTAGTTTTGCCGCATTCTACTAACAACAGTTATTATTATTTGCTTCATTATTATTTCTTTTGAGGTGTTATTTTTGTTATTTTGACATAAAACGTAGGCTAAAAGATTGTTCGCAGGGTGTGTAAAGACTTTGTTAACTGATTTATTAACTGCGTTACATACTTTAGGCGTGAGCTCCGATGTAGCAAGAGCTAAAGAGTGGGCGTGGCTCCACTCTCTGCAAAAAGATTGCACTCCCCTCGCAATATTTGACAATCCTTGGAGCTCGCGTCGAAAGTCGCGTGATGAAATGATGACCTGTATAATATCATGTAACATTGTTGTGTATGTGCAGGCATGGAGGACGAGATCTGCCCGTACGCGACGTTCCACCTGCTGGGCTTCCGCGAAGAGATGGACCCGAGCAAGGCGATCGCGTTCCCGCACCACCACCCGCACGCCGGCACTCTGGCGCACCCCGCAGCCCACCCCGCGCACCCACACCACCCCGCACACTCGCGCGCCGGCTCCCAGAGCATGGTCAGTATATAGATTAGGTACTAGATGATGCCCGCAACTCCGTTGCGCCAAAACTCGTTTATTGCGCGGGAACCGTACATTTTTCCGGGATAAAAAGTATCCTATGTCCTTTCCCGGGACTCAAAGTATCTCCATACCCAGCAAAATTGGTTCAGTAGTTTGGGCATGAAGAGGTAACAGACAGACAGACACACTTTCGCAATTATAATATTAGTATGGATAAAGAGGAGGAGATGAAGATACGGGACAGGAGAGTTGCTAATAGAGAAAAATATGCTATGTCCTATATCTATAAGATATCTAAGGACAGTGCAATAAACGAACAAGAAGTAAAATAACCAAGATAGGAGAGATCCAAGATCCATACTAAAATTATAAATGCGAAAGTGTGTCTGTTAAATCTGCTCTTTACGTCCTAACCGATTTTGGCAAAATTTGGCATGGCGACACTTTGAATTCTGGGAAAGGACATAGGATATTTTTTTCCAGAAAAATGTACGGTACCCGCGCCATTTAAACAAATTTTGGAGCAACGTAGTTCCGGGCGTTATCTAGTATTGTTGCAAAACAATGTGTAACAACAATTTTATAGGCTATGTATGCGTATTCCGTGATCTCACGCCACACATATTTGTATTAAAAAATATATTTTACTGCAGAATTAATAGAATAAATTAAGTAAACAAATGAATAGACTCATACTCCCTAGTTCGAAAAACCAGCATAACATTAACGTCTCGTTCCAGCCCCGCGCCAACAGCCGCTACGCCCGCAAGAACTCACAGGGCGGCCAGAGCGCCATCTACTCCACCGCGCCCGAGTACGACGACCCCGCCACCTGCGCTGAGGAGGACCAATACGTACGTACTTCGATACTCCTACTGAACCGATGTCTTTATATTATTAACTCTACATAAACATATACTTAAATGCCCTTATTTTATTTACATTTAAAACTAATCTCTTTAGTACTTTTGAATCAATTCGAAACTGTTGAATTGATCACGACGTGACAAAGCAACTACCGCTCTGACATCCATTATATTGTGCCATTGTTTCTTGTTTTATCCAGTGGTGTTACACTCCGCGTCATTGGTGCTTATTTAACTCTCAATGATTTCTTAACAAGATCACAAACATTTAAATAAATGAAATAATTACGATATCATATTATGCATCATCATTTCGTTCCAAAGTGTGACAGGTCTAAAATATAATGTTGCCATTTGCCACCCACACCTTCAAAGATGAGATTAGGCGCAGTCAATTTGCTTTGGCACGTGTAGCTTTTCTATATCGATATATGTATTATTTTAATTTTTCACATGACATATTACAGCGTGCCCGCTACTCCCGACCAATGTACGCGTGCGGCCCCGAGTACGACGAGCCCGCGTGCTGCGCGCCCGAGGACGAGCAGTACACCGGCGCCTACGGCACGCCCTACGGAGACCACTACGGATCACGGCCCAGCATCGGTGAGTGCCACAAAATGGCAGCCGTAATGATAAAATGGCGGATTGACCTTTAGTACAGTAATTTAGTGCTCAAAAAGCAGGTTACCTGGCCACTTACCTCCACCTCATGGTACATGGTGGTGTGGAAATGAGTTATTTGGCAAAAACGCGTGTTGGAGTGGACTTTGCGGCTCTCGTACGCTGAAACTATTGATTTTACAAAAAAAAAAAACGGCTACTACGTCATAAAGTGTAGAAAATTTTCTCTAGTTTAATTTATTACTATGTATTTTTATCGTAAAATGAGTTGGAACAGAGTTATTCTCGAAAAACTGCATTTGAGCGCTATTTTTCCAATATGGCGGCGCGAGAATCAAAGTGAAAATTCGAAAAGAGCACCTCGAAATCTATAAAATTACCAATTTTCAAAACTCCCGGAAAACTTTCCAGATAAAACTACCAAATTACTGTAGTACTTGTCTAAATGTTTAAACGTCGAGAAGCTTTTATCTTTTACAACTTGATAAATAAATCTTTATATATAAAATTCTCGTATCACAATGTGAGTCCACGAACTCCTCCGAAACGGCTTTACCGATTTTTACCAAATTTTATATGCATATTCTATATAGAATTTGCCGGTATTTCATAATTATTTTACCAAAATAAAATATCACACACATTTAATACCTTGACAGTTGATAGACAACGCCAATTGAACTGTCAATGCCACAGATGATGTTACTGACAAGTGACAAACGACATTTTCTTTTTTTTTTGTGTTTAGTTGATTGATGCAATGTGTTATGTGTTAAATATTATTTTTAGTTTTCTCAAGTTCTTCTTTATCGTCACTAACATGTTTGTGAAATTTTTATGTTAACACTCAGTTCTCTTAATGGTTACTTTTTTTTTTCATAATTATTGTGTTTTTTGGGTTAAGTTCATCAGCTCGAAAGTGTTCAAATTACAATAATGATTGTGTTAAAACTTAAACCTGTTGGTCAGTTGGCGGGTGGTACAGACATGCAAAATATAGTATTATAAAAATTATTAGGTATTTTTTAGTTTTAAATAGATAGTATTTATATATTTCTTTTATAATTAATATTATTATAGTATTATTTATTTGTATTTTATTACTTGTTTATTATTATTATATATATATATATCAATGTCTGATAGCGACTCATTTTATTCTGCCAATGATACAAGTATATTATCTAATGAAGAAAGTTCTGACTCTATTAGTTACACGCTAGGTGAAATCTTACACCAGAATTTAAATGTACAAAATAATAGCGTTATTAACATATGTCACATAAATGCGCAAAGTGTACCTAGTCACTTTAGTGACATGATCGAAACCTTTTCTGGAAATAATGTACATGCCATCCTGATTTCTGAGAGCTGGTTTAAACCTCATCTTCTTTCCACATCATACGCTCTGCCTGGCTACATCCTAATTCGAAATGACCGGATCGGTAGGCGGGGCGGAGGTGTCGCCATCTACCTACGGAGTGATCTGCCACATAAAATAATAGCCTCCTCACCATCTGACGGTACTTCTGCAGCAGAGCATATTTTCATTGAGGTCCTCGTGAAAGGAGCCAAATTGGTCCTTGGAGTAGTCTACTGTCCCCCGTCTGTTGAATATGTTTCGGAGTTAGAGCCTGTTTTGGATGCATTGAGTTCGGAATATGCACATCACGTCATTATGGGTGATTTCAATACTGACCTATTAAACCTATCCTGTCCTCGTTCCCAAAAACTTTCCCGTTTATTAGAATCGGTCAGTCTTCATATTTTGCCGCTCTCCGCTACTCATCATAATATTACCGGCGATGATACCTGGCTTGATTTGATCCTTACTTCCAATCCATCCCTAGTTCAATCCCACGGACAACATCCCGCTCCTGGTTTTTCCCATCATGACCTAATCTATACTTCCTATATCCTTAAACCACCAAAACCACCTCCTAGAATTGTTTTTAAGCGTTGTTATGGGAGGGTTAATATGGAACAACTAAGAGTTGACGCGTCTAAAATTAATTGGGAACCGTTGTATGATGCATCTACAATGGATGATAAAGTTTCAATTTTTAATAGCATCTTGATAGGACTGTACGATTCCCACGCTCCTGTAAAAAGGGTTAAGCTTAAACACCCGCCAGCCCCTTGGTTGACAGCAGAAATTCAGGAAGTGATGAGGCGCCGGGACCGTGCATATAGGAAATTCAAAAGGAATCGGAATGTGTCTAATTGGGATAACTATAAAACAGCCAGGAACCGTTGCAACCAGATGATACGTAATGCCAAACGCCGCCAAATTTTCAAAAATGTAGCTTCATTATCCCCCCCTAATATTTGGAAGTTCCTTGGATCTATCGGTGTAGGAAAGGCGCAAGAAACCCTGGAACTACCCAGATCTATTAGTCTTGATGATTTAAACCACCATTTTTCTTCCATAGCAAAGCTAGACGATCACACAAAATTTCAGACCATTAGTTATCTTAACGGTTTATCACGTCCCAATTTAGACCCCTTTCAGTTTTCTCCAGTTACTTTAGACGAAATCGACAAGACTATCAAGTCCATAGTATCAAAAGCCGTAGGTTGTGATGACATTAGTCGACGCATGATCACCACCATCCAAGATGAACTTTTGCCCGCCATCTCCCACATTATAAACTTCTCCCTTGTTTCCTCAGTATTCCCAAATATATGGCGCAAAGCTTTTGTTCGCCCGCTTCCAAAAATCCCCCATCCGACTAATCCTTCTCATTTTCGTCCTATCTCCATCCTTCCCTTCCTATCAAAGGTTCTCGAAGCCTGCGTCCATAAGCAGCTGTCCGAGTTTGTCTTCGGAAATAATTTGCTCTCCCCACTTCAATCGGGATTCAGACCTGGACATAGCACAACCACTGCTCTGTTAAAAGTTACAGGTGACATTAGAGCTGGTTTCGAGAAATCTTTGATTACCATTTTAGTGCTTGTGGATTTCTCTAACGCATTCAATCATGTCGATCATGACATCCTACTGGCAGCACTCTCTGGACTTCCGATTTCGTCTGAAGTACTTATTTGGATTTCTTCTTATCTTCGTGGTCGTCAGCAGTCGGTACGCACGGAGAGCTCATCCTCTAAGTGGCACAACCTCGACGCTGGCGTTCCACAAGGCGGTATTTTATCTCCTCTACTTTTCTGTATTTTTATAAATCTGCTCACTAAAAGACTTCATATTGCGTATCATCTTTATGCCGATGACCTGCAACTATATATCCAAGCAGGATTGGAGCAGCTATCAGCAGCCATTGCGGAATTAAACCAGGTTTTGAGAGCAATAAAAGACTGGTGCAGTAACTTCGGATTACTAGTAAATCCCGCAAAATGCCAAGCAATTTTGTTAGGTAGTCCGAGACTCTTGTGTAAAGTGAACATAGGCGCTCTCCCACCGGTTATATACAACGGCTCTGTTATTACTTTTAGTACAAGCGTAAAAGACCTTGGTTTACATATTGATTCCTCCCTGACTTGGCAATCCCATATTTCTAGTGTGTCAAGTAAAGTCACAAATACGCTACGATCCCTTTATCGACACAAAAATTTCCTTCCTACTCCGGTCAAGACTTTGCTGGTCCAGACTCTCATTTTCCCTATAATCGACTATGGTGACGTGTGCTGTTTTGATCTTAATGCCGACAAACTCAACAAACTCGATCGATTATTTAACAACTGCCTTCGATTCATATTCAACCTTCGGAAATACGATCACGTTTCTTCGTACCGCTCTAAGCTGCACTGGTTACCAGTACGCCAGCGCCGCTCGGTGCGAGCGTTATGTGTGCTATATTCACTGCTGCATCATCCCCATACTCCCGAATATCTCGCCCCTCATTTTCAATACCTTTGCAGCACGCACGATAAAAACCTCCGATCCACTTCAAATCAGCTTTTAAGTTGCCCTTCCCACAAATCTAATTCCGTCCACTCTTCTTTTAATATTCAGGCTATTCTCCTCTGGAATGCTCTTCCACCGGAAATCAGGATGTCAAAAACAAGAGACACTTTTAAGCGCCGAGTTCGTGACTTCTACTTGAAGCAATTGGCGGACCCTTAGTTTTAATAATACCCATTATATCTTGGCAATTAATAAATTAACTTTAGTAATGTATATATTATATTGATAAATATTTATATTATATATGTACATAAGTATATGTAGTTTCATTTATATATCTTATATATCAGTGTATTTATGTTAAGTATAGTTTAATATATTATAATATTTTATTTGTATAATTTATAATTTATATTTACATGTTGTTAATTTTTTTTTTTTTAGTTCTTTTTTCTTATTCTGGTAACTTGACTGGCACCTATACAATTTTGATCCTGTATCGCCCAAAGGTTGACTGGTAGATAATGCCATTAGGCATTAAGTCCACCTTTGTACTTGTATGTGCATAAAGTTTTTAATAAAAAAAAAAATAAATAAATAAATATTCAGTAGGTCTGAGAATCGGCTACTCGGTACTTTATATTATATTAATAAGTGCATTTGTTGAATAAATAATAGTAAATTATTACAACCTGAGACTGACGGCGACCATTGTTTGTGCGACGGGATAGCGATCGACGTTGCCATGGTGACATACTTATTTAGTCACTTCAATGAAATATGGCAAATATATTTGGCAAAGCAACGTTTGCCGGGACAGCTAGTAAATAAATAAAAGTTTATTTGACTAAATAGAACATTACACTACAACAACAATTAGAATTTATACTAACATTAAAACATAACAATACAACACGAATATAACCGGACAAATACAATGAGAAACAACAATAAATAGAACTTAAAATAAAGCAGTAAGTACATGTATTACAGTTGTATCAATACATGGGATCGAATGGTATAGGTAGTGCAATGCCTTATGTGCCAAAAAGGACACCACTCAGGCGTAACTCTGTAGCTAGCACTACAGCGCCTGGTGTTCTGTGGCTCCTGCTGTTATTGTCGTTGGATGGACAGCCAAACTCTCAGCAATAAATAATAATATTGTACGCTGATACGAGGGCGGCACTGAAAATTTCGGGAATCAAGGAGGTGACATAACAGTACTATTTAAAAATGTGTTTATAGCTTTTCGAAGTATTCTTCGCGAAATTTGACACATTTTTCCATACGATGGAACCAATCATTGAAGCGACCATTCCATTCGGAAGTTGGGGTCTCCAAAATGGCCGTTTTGTAGGCGTCCACAGCTTCTTCAGGTGATAAAATCTCTGACCATGCAATTTATTATTTATTTTAGGGAAAGTATAGAAATCATTAGGGCTTAAGTCGGGACTGTACGGCGGATGGTCTAATAATTCTATGTTTTCTTGCTCTAAAAACTCTTTTGTTCTGTGCGCGGTGTGAGAACTCGCATTGTCGTGATGGAGGATGATGCGGCGGTTGCTGTTCACTTTACTGAGTTCAGAAACGACCTGTGGCAAACAAATGCTAGCATACCATTCTGCATTAACCGTTCTTTGTCCCTCAAGAGGAATAGTCGCAATATGGCCGGTTTTGGAGACAAACGTGGCTACCATTTTTTTTGCAACACTCCGTGAACGAACAATTTTTGTTGGCTTTAACTCATTTTCGAACACCCAAACTCGTGACTGGTTTTTAGTTTCGGGTTCGTACGCGTATATCCAGGATTCGTCACCTGATACGATGTTGTATACAGCATTTGAGGATCCTGCGTGGAATCTTTCGAGACTTCTGACGCACCAAGTAACGCGAGCCGCTCTTTGCTCTTCACAGAGCAAATGCGGTATCCATCGGGAATAAACTTTTTTAAACCTAATTGTTCATGCAATATTATTTGTATTTGACTCATGCCAATGTCTAAAGTTGCCTGAATTTCGCGGTATGTCACATGTCGATCTTCCTCAACCAGCTTACGCACAGCATCAACGTTTTCTTGGGTGACTGCAGTTTTTGGACGACCTTGACGGGGATCATCACTGAGCCTGACACGTCCACGTTGAAATTCAGCAAACCAGCGATAAATTGTGGTTTTGGATGGGGCTTCATCACCAAATGCAGAAGTCATCTGATCAACACACTGTTTTTGTGTTAAACCACTTCGAAAGTCATAATAAATCATCGCTCTAGAATTTTCTCGAGTCAATTCCATTTTCTCAACGACTAAACAAGTTTGACAAGACCTTGTGACAAGACCGAGAATCTTTTTTTAAATAAATAAATGGTATTCGATTTTTATAACCAAGGAGTTTTCAATTAAAAAGATTTTAATATGACAGGAATAGTGGAAGTATTCCATTCCCGATATTTTTAGTGCAGCCTATGTAAATGCATTTATCAGCGTACAAAATTCTACCAAGAAAAGTTGATTGCATAGGACAAACTACGCCATTGTTAACAGTCATCGTATTATTGGCAACTTAAATTTTTGTTTGAAAATACCAGGAATACAAATAATGTAACTTTCTGCAGTATGAACTCTTAAAGTGCTAATTATTTGTGTAATTTGTGTATTAGTGCGATTCAGTAATGATGAAATTACTCTATCATTACTTGGAGCAATAAAATCCACCGTGCGCTTTTCGCGTAACTTTCTGCCGCGCACTGTAAAACTCTGAAACGAACTGTCACCTATGTGTGTATTTCTGGACCTATACGAACTGCAAACCTTCAAGAAGAGAGCGTATTCCCTCTTAAAAGGCCGACAACGCACTTGCAGTTCTTCTGATGTTGCGAGTGTCCATGGGCGACGGTAGTTGCTTACCATCAGGTGACCCGTTTGCTCGTTTGGCCCCTTATTTAATAAAAAAAAAATAGTGCACTCGTTTTCAAAAAGACCTCATTTTCATCTTTATCTCTACTAACCGTACCCCTTACCCCGCAGTGTCTCGCGGGCGCAAGCACAGCTCGCCCGAGCCGCCGCCGCCGCCGCCGCGCAACGCCGACAACAACTGCTCCTCCAGCTTCAACGACAGCAAAGACTCCAACGAGATCTCCGAGGCCGAGTGCGACCAGCCCCGCAACTACCCCGGTATACACACTCACATCACTGTTCCTTGATCACTTCTAACCGAAGTTTGTAACGGCTAATCACATCGGTGTTCACCTATAGTCTGTATGTGTGAACAGGTGTGACGTCATCCACGAAATATCGAAATTAGCACTTTGTTAATGATTCATGTGACCCGATTAGTCTCAAGGACATTGAGTTGCCCTAACCGTCTACAAAATAATGTAGAAGATACTAAGGGCTTTTCGTAAAAATGTATGTGATATGAGATGATCCATGACTATGTCCAAAAACTGACGATGAGCTCAAATCTTTAACTTTAGGTGGCCATAGTGTCACAGAAAATTTGGAGTGCTCCCAGAAATTGGAGCTGAATACGAAGTCCCAAATCTATAATAACAATATGTAGAATAAGAACGTGTAATAATTCAGCGCATTGTCCATGCACTCCCGGCGCCACAGAGGACGGTAAAGCGTTTGACTAAATAGTTTACATTGTGTTAACTTGTGACTGACCGCATGCATTTCTACGTTTTAACAAATTCGAGCTTCTAGACATCATAGCAATTGGCTTTTAATATTTTTTCTAAATTTTTTCTCCACTAGGTTAACCCCATAAAGGTAATATACCGATTTTATGGTGTACTTTAGAAGATTACAACAAGCCCTGACACCGTTAGGGGGACAAGAATAAAAAAAAAAGGTAATATACCTATCGGAATAGAGAAACAAACAAAAAAAAAAGAAAAGAAAGTATACAATTATGTTTACGTGTGCGTGTCAGTGATGTACAAACATCTTGTAATTCGACAAAATATCGATCATGGAATAATAATTGTAAGATTGTAAAAATAATAAAATGGGATAAAATAAAACTGCATAGATATATATAATAAAATTGTAATTTTGAAGTAAAATGTGACGTTTCTTCAAAATGCTTGCTGCACAATTAAGTATGCATGAATTTTTCTTCGGAGTCCAGTTTGGACGGTTAATTATTTTAAGCCATGAATTTCTGGTATCCAGGTCAGCAGGAAATCTGAAAAATTGGCTAAGTGTGAGTCGGACTCGCGCATGAAGGGTGACCGGTTTCAACCGGGCATTTTCTAAAACCCGGCACGATACGACACGACATGTCATGACACGATTCGACACGACAGGTTACGTCACGTCACATCAGTTCACGACACGACACGACTTCACTAGACCCTATTAATTTTCAATTCACTCTCAATGAGCCCTTTTATTTGATGCCCATCTTGCAGAAGTGCTATTAACTATTCCGCTATCTTGGATGAGCAGCCATATTGGATGTAGAATGATATTACATCTGTGGAAATTTCAGAAGTCTATTACTATAGCGGTTCTTGTTATACAGCCTGGAGACAGACAGACGGACGGACGGATGGACAGACGGACAGGCAACGAAGTCTTAGTAGTAGAGCGGGCTGCGGGACCCCACTACTAGGACTTTTTACCCTTTGGGTGCGGAACCTTAAAAACGATAAATTATGTATGATAGTATATTAATATATTTAAACTAATTATAAACTACGGATGAGTATGTTATCATTTCAACATTCCTAAATAATTAGTATAGGTACTTTTAACTAAAAAATATTTTCATATCGATACTACTGATCGATAACTTGATGCAGCCCTAGTGTAAAATAGATGAAAATTGTTTACACAAAATATCCTTAAATTGTGCACCATGGCTAGTCAAGTTATGTTTTCCATATAATTAAACATATATAGAAGTGAATTATCAAAATCAATACCAATAACACGTAGGGAATTGGCAAAAATAAACTTAAAACTAGGTCCTGTCGATGTAGAATAATTCACCTGTGAAATGAATATTTGTCCGGGTTTTTTCGATGTGTGGATCCAGAATCATTCCACAAACGTTTAACGATGTTTCTAGAGCAGTATTTCTAAAAATTATTCATTATCTAACTTAAAATCACAATTTTTCTGAGAGCCCAAATTGACAACGATCGGTACAGAGTCAGACAGACTGTAAAACAGATGAAAAAAAGCTATGCAACCTCAAATCACGCTTCTCTTTCTACCACGCAGTGTTACTGATAGTGACATCTCGCTTGCTCAGGCCTTTGTTTCTCTATTCCGATAGGTATATTAACTTTATGGTTAACCCTGTGTCTCGGCGACCGCCGAGTTAGATACGTGTAAATTTTTGTTAATAATTTTTCCTCCATCCCACGGCTTAGACGTGTCTGTGTTACTATTTCTCTCGATCTGTTCCGTAGAGTTAGTTCATGTTCGGCTCTTCCGTGACGTCCACTAAACGTTTACCTAAAAGTAACAAAAAAATGTGATTGGCTTAAAAAACACTAAGAAAAAATGGGTATTGATTTCCCAAAGATTGGGCGTTTCTCCCGACACGTCCATAAGAGTGTAGTGGGCATCGCGCAAGAGCGGTAGCGGCGCGGTGGAGCGCGGTAGTATCGTCATGTGTTGTTGCGGTTGTTGCAGTCCGGGCGCACACCGCCAAGGACGGTTTGCACGGCGACGAGATGCGCAAGCTCATTGACAGGTCAGTGACAGTCTCGCCCGCACATACCACTTACTTTATTAATATATTCTTACTCACGACACTCCTAGGTATAAATATAGTCAGTACTTAAGATGCGACCCAGTCTCAAGACGCGGTTCGGCTCTGTGATTGGTCCAAATTTTGACAGCCAACCAATCACAGAGCCTGAACCGTGTCTTGAGACAGAGATGCGTCTTGAGTACTGACTATTTATACCGGCCGGGGAGATCGGTAAAATCTCGAGTGCTATGCGTACGCCTAGCGTACAGTTTGAAACCATATCGAGATTATATCGAAAATAATCATTGAGCTTTCAATTCAAAAGCCCTAAAAGCCCAGTCATGAGGCAAACCGCACTCCGAGTGCAGGTGCAGTATATAGTGTATGTAATGTATGTATACTGTAGGGTATATTGTATGTATATGTACGGTGGCATTAAGCATGTGTTATGTCCCGCATCCGGCGCCAGGAAGCAGTAAGTCAACGTATGTACAACAGATTATTCGCTGAATGTTGTTTTTTTGCCTGAACTTATTATTTGTGGAATTAACCTTATGTGGCTAACACCATACGTATACGCCCTCGGGCGACAACGCTGTCGTCTCTAAACTGTAGACTCGGTAAGAACGGCAATAGGAGGACAGAGCAGGTTTGTCTCGCCGTCCCTATCAGATCTACGGTGGTGAATGAGAGGGGAAACGTCGCGGCGACAGCGTTGTCTCCCCCAGGCGCGATCATTGCACCCAGTCGTTTCATTTGCTCAACAATTGGATACCACGTGTAGTCTCGCCGACGCCCAACATATCGAACCTGCGACCCTCACGCCAGCATAGTACCGACAGTCAAATTGTGCTTTTTCAGACCATGTAATCGATATGTTACTGGAAACCTATTAACCCGCCAACTATGTCACGAAAATAAACGACGCAATTATATTAGAGCTTTAAATGAGCCCGCTTAGTAAATCCATCGTCGATCATCGTCCCAAATCATCCTCTATGACTGATGAAATCTGTACGTGTCTCTCCATCATGTTCCCGCACGGCATAAGTCGCAGCCCTTCGCTGTATATACAACAAAAGCGACCGAATGATCGTCAACGGTGGCCCTCTTGCCGAGACGAGTATTGCGTCGCTTACTTTCATCTAGTTACCAGCTTGGCCCTCGGCGTAGCTCCCGCGTGCGTCACCACCGCACCCCCTACAACATGTATCTGACGTGCGTTCCGCTTGCAGACCAGAAGCAACCACCCCAGTCCCCCAGCAAATCCACGGGCGGGGGGGACTCACAGCCTACGATACTGTGGCAGTGTAACCTGTAAGCCGCCGACGAGGGGCCGGGCCGCCGCAGCGCCGCAGCTCATTTACGTGCATTTAATTAAGTTTTCGCGCTCGGCCGGATGATTTTGTTTTGTTTGGCGTGTCGCCGTTTTATTTTTTATCCCAACTAAGTTGGCTGGATTATGACGCGGCGTGCCGCGGCCGGCGGGCGGAGAGCGGCACTGCACTCCCGTAGCGTCGTCCCTAGTGTTACCATTCGAAGCGCGACCAGAAAAATAAAAATAATCAACACTTTGCCGAAAATTGCAAAACAAAATTTAAACCTCATTACGAAAAATCTTTTAAGCAATCCTTATTTACACACACGCTACTCGCTTTTCACAGTATTGCAGCAAAAAAGCGCCCCCGCGACAGATTTTTTTTACTTTCTGGTCGGGCTCCAACAGAAACAAGGTTGTGGTAGGTATTGAAATTGATGTATAGCGCCCGTAGCGCGCCCCTCACCGCCCGCCGCTCGCGACGCGCGCGCCTTTTTAAACGCCGGTCTGTAGAGCAGCGGTGCCCCTCGATGGTCTTGCCAAAATGTCGGTGAATCCCATCGATTCGATATCGACGATCGACCGGCACCGCTGGCTCGCTCGCGTCGGTTTAGATCGAGCTCGCTCGTGGTAATGTGATATTTTGAACTAACTTGTTTATTTTCACGTGAACTAACGTTATTTATATTATTTTGTATAATTTGAGCGTCCGCCACGTTTCGTAATGCTTCCTTTACCCGTGATGCTTTTTACCATATTTTATATCGCGTCTAGTATTTTGTAATGTTTAATGTTCTCATTTGCGTTTACGCTAGGTGTAAGTTAGGTGTAAGAATATTTAGCTTTTAACTCTTCAGACGTATGTACTCCGTAGCTAGACGTAAGCGTGTCCCCCGATGTACTCTCGATACGAAATTTTGAATATTTTATATGAGTCATGTTACCCGATCGTCGATAAGGTGCATTTTAACCGTAATTATCTTTCTATGTAAACGTATAAAGTGTTTAGATGTAAGGCACGCCGTGCCGGTAGCCATGTCGCCGGCATGTGTGCGGCGCGCCCGCTTGGACGTGCTCGTGCCCGCTCGGGTTCGCTCGGGCGTGCTCGTGCCCGCTCGTGCGCCGGCCGACCGCACCGCCGCGCGCCGCGCGCACGCCGCGCTAAGTGTATCGCTTCAACGTAGGCTGTAGTTAGGTTCCCGCGACTTCCTAGCAACGGATCTTCTCGTACCTTCCATTTAGAAAATTTTTGGATTAATAATTATTAAAATTCTAATAAATCGATCGTAACGATTAAAATTACTCGAAATTACTAGCTCAGTGAGGGCGCGACGGCGCGTCGACGTTCGCTTGTCGGGTTCTTTGCGGCTTGTTCTCTCCGGAGCGCCGATTGCGATTTAACTATTTGTACCAAAGTGTTTGAATTGTGTTGAATAAAGTACTCATATTTGAACTACATCATCGCGTTTTATTTGCCACACAATCACATGGAGACACTGTACAGTCGCTCGGTATTCACCGACATATAAGATAAGATTTAACCAGAAACATCTGAGCTGTCTACGAGCTCGCCGCCTTCACGATCTCCTCGGCGACCTCCACGGCGATGGCGGCCTCGGCTTTGGCCTGGAAGGAAGGAAGTAAGCACTGACTTTTATACATCTATTGCAAATTATTAAATTAAGTAACTGGTTGCATTTGTAGATAATTTTTTCCTACAATCTATGCTAATATTATAATTGTGAAGAGTTTGTTTGTTTGTTTGAACGCGCTAATCTCAGGAACTACAGGACCGACTTGAAAAATTATTTCAGTGTTAGATAGCCCATTTATTGAGGAAGGCTATAGGCTATATTTTATCACGCTAATACTAGAAATAGAGGAATGAAGAAATAGAGGAGAGTGTGGAAAAAACGGGGGGAAATTATTTGAAAGGGCTTATTTGAACACGCTAATCTCAAGAACTACTGGTCCGATTTGAAAAATTATTTCAGTGTTAGATAGCCTATTTATCGAGAAAGGATATAGGCTATATTTTATCATGCTAACTAATAGGAGCGAAGAAATAGAGGAAAAACGGGAGAAATTATTTTAAAGGGCTTATTTGAACGTACTGAACATAAAAATTATGTTATTTGGCACACATGACAAATAGACCACGTGAAAGGACATAGGTTTCTTTTTTTGCGGAGAAATGTACCGTTTTCGTGACATTCCTAAATTATGCGGGCGAAGCCGCGCGGAACATCAAGTTAGGAATAATATCCCAGTTTACTCAAATTTTCATAATTTCTGCTGACTTAGGGCACCCACATAAAACTTCAAATTCGCATCGCATCATAATGTCAATGGGCCAGGCCACAACAGTGCGTTGCAGCGTCGCATCGTAAAAATCTACGACGTCGCAGAACGCATCGTGGAAATTTGCGACGCGACAGCGAGATTTCCGATAACATTTTTGCGTTGTGACAACGCATCGCATTTCTGTGCGATGTCGTTTTTGCGATACGACGCCGCAACGCAGTGTTGTGGCCTGGCCATTTTGATTATATCGAATTTTGTCGTAATAGATGCGATGCGAATTCGCAGTTATGTGTGGGAGCCCTATAACCAAAGTAATATTTTGGGAATAGTTCAATTAATGTAACAAATGAACGAGGCTATTGTCTATTTGTTATGTAATGTATCAAATTAGGTAATCTAACCCTGAGAGGATAAGACTTTCAGCAACATTTATTTATAGTGTCCAACAACATTTAAGGTGAAACTGGTGACCTTGTTACTCCAGAGTCCAGATTCACGTTAAATATGATTCACAATTTAGCATAGATATTTGTCCACACATAATAGGCTACTTGACCTACTTTTTTTCTTCATGCTAATCGCTTCTTAATCATTCATTTTCACAAAAAGAACTAATATTTTAATATTTTACACAATAGAAACCCATAAAAATGTTTATTGAAAAACATGCCTTTTAAATGGCGCCGAAAACACTGTCCGCCATAGTGTGACGTCATATGCTTTGCATTTTAAACTCTCTTTATTGAACATTTTTTATGTGCTAAATGTACAAGTCTAAAAGTGCACAAAAATTATAAAAGAATTAAATAAGAAATTAGAAATCATTTGTAATGTTGAAAACTTTTGGAGAAAAGTTTTGGCCATTTCATTTCCCGTCTACAATAAATGGAGATAATATATAAAACTGATTTTTTAAGTGAATTATTCAAGAAAATATATTTTACAAATCTTTCTAGGCTTATTCTTATTATTTATGTACAAATAAACTTACATATAATGAGCGCGATAAATGAAAGATATTAAATTACTATGAGGATGACGTCACATCCAAATCGGAAGTACCGCAAAAGCGTTTTCGTGAGTACAAATCATATTTTCATCAAATCATAATTCAAATTTACTTTATTTATCAATCATAAGCTTTTATTTGATGATAAGGGTGAAATACGGTTTCCTAGGCCAAGTTCTACTAGAAATATGCGTTTGTTCAATGAAATTGAATATAGGTCAAGTAGCCTATTATTGTGAAAAGAAGCCGAGTTGATCTACCTTGATATTACACCGATCATACGTCACCTCTACGAACGCAAACTACTGCTGTAATTCCTATACCCAGTATAAGTATATCGGTCATTACCTTGTCGTTGGCAGCTGAGGTGAGCTGTGACTGTGCCTTACTGAGCGCCTCCTGCGCGGCCGCGCGGTCCAGGTTCTCCAGCGGGTGAGCTTCCTCCGCCAGAACCTGCAATCATCACCACTCAACGTTACTCACAGGAATAACAAACCTTGGCTTCTTAAATTATTATAAAAGACAGATCTTTTTCATGATATTCCCATTGCTATTCCCATCATTACAAGTTACAAATACAAAATATGTTCACGCAGGTAGATTGGCGATGCAAAAATTACTGCGCCTCTAACTAATGGCGAATTCAGAACTTATCTCAATGCAATATGACATATTATTTAACTGAATTGTAATTAGTCGAGGTATATAAATAACTGTCTTCCTAAAAAGAACATAGACTGGGTCAATTCAGAAATCAGACCGTAACACGACGTGCATTTCTAAATTTGTATTGAATTGACAGATTTGCAAGACGTCTCACGCAATTATTGATCTCTGTCAAATCCATAACAATTTAGAAATGCATCTGCGCGTCGCGTTGCGGTCTGAATTGACCCTAATGCGATAATAGGCTGTAAGGGTCTCAAAAGTTGTGTAAATGTTCAATTTATTTTTTCAAGAAGCATTATCCATACTAATATTATAAGTCTGTCTGTCTGTCCCTCTGTCTATCTGCCTGTCTGTTACCTCTCCAATGCCCAAACCGCTGAACCGATTTTGATGAAATTTGGTGTGAGACACTACGAGACCCGAGAAAGGACATAGGATACTTTTTATCCCGCAAAATGTACGGTTCCACCGCAATAAACGAATTTCAGCGCAACGGAGTTGGGGGCGTCATCTAGTTTTAAGCAGACCTTGTATAATAGCTGTGTAAATATTTTTATGAGTACCTAATGTAGTTTATCTCTGGTGCATTTACAACTATTTGTTCTCATATAATTTGTACATTTACTTGTTTCTTTTCTCACTTGTTTGTTTACGAATTTCTTATATCTTTAGCAGTCCTATGGAGCGTAACAATAATATTAATTATTATGCTTGTGTGACAAGAGTGAGTGGTGATAATTCAAAACACGAAAATCTACACGCTCTGCAACTACATTCTTGGTATGGATAATTAACTTCCATAATACTGAATATTATATGATTATTGTTAATACTAAAGAGGTTTAGTAAGAAAAAAATATACCTGAACGGAAGAGTCATCGTTGACTGTGATTGTGCCTGATGATACAAAGATCTTGGTCTGTTTGCCGTCATTTTCTGTTACTGTCACTACACCAGGCTTGAGCACAGCTGAAAATTAATACATTCCAGTCAATAAATATGTATTTAGTACAACCACAAAACTATGATTTTTATAAAATTTTAATGTAATTCTGTATTGTCATTTTAAATTTGTCATAAGACATTTACTATTGATACATCAGTCCAAATATTTTAATTAGAAGCTTATTTACATTTAAGTACAAATCTTAAGTCTTAACAGGAAGGACCTTGCCACTTGTCTTTACAGTTGTAAAAGAAAATCAAATAGCAAAGGTACCAAGCAAAATAATTATTTATTCATACCAGGCCGATTAGACCATGGCCCGATCTGATATCCATACTAATATTATAAATGCGAAATAAAAAATATAGCAGTGATAGATAGGGGTGACATACATGAGAGTGGTTAGGAACAGAAATTAATGGAAATGGCTGGAGGAGGCCTATGTGTCTCACTCTCAGGACACGCTGATTGCCAACCTAGAACATGACGCTATACCTTTGCTTTGATACAAATACAATATTGTTTGTAACAGCAAAAAGGCTAATGATAATATTAAAATAAAATCATACCAAGGGTGGGGACGTGTTTGGGAAGGATGCCGAAAGATCCGCTGAATGATGGCACATCAACTTGTTTCACGACCTGCTTGTCAAAGAACACCTGAAAATTTAGAGACATACTAATGTTAATGATTGTGTACAAAAATATTATTTTGTAAATTAGTACAACTGCAATACCTGAATAAAAACTATTAACAATGCGACTTGAGTGTGATTTAATTGAAACTCACTATACACTAGTGACTAGAAAGTGATTATAATAACTAAATATTCTCTATTAATACTCAGAGGAAATAATTAGGGATAACATTAACATAACTTCTGCATAAACAGGTATTATCAAATTGAACACAGATGTTTGTGGTTGGTTAGTGAACAAGCTCTTTTTTTTTGTAAAGTAATGCTTAAAAAATACATTAACCCATCAAGCCCCGCACGAGCATCAATGCTCGCAACAACAATAGAAAGGCTATTGTGTCTCGTTTTTCCATGATTTAGGGATTAATAAAAGTAATAACATACTCTCTCAAACATACTACTATTATATTTATTTAGATACTCACTTTGTTTCCAGCGGCCAAAGTAAGTGCCATCTCTCCTTCTTTAACGGCAGCGGCCTCAGCATACCCACGGACTTGTATTTGTCTCGCAACATTGCGGGCAAACATACGAAGGGCCATTCTGAAATTCATAAATGTGAAAAATTATTACCACTTACACCAGTGTGTTAAAAATGTAAATTGATGGTGTTTCACACTAAACTAACCTCTAATGAACAACATTATTTACCTGTTCGATGACTTTAGCGTAGGTTTTTAAACATGAAATTGAGGTGTAATTAATAACATAACCGTAATGTTTTATTCTTGACTAGAAACTCTTATTTTTTATTATAAAAAAGGGTAAAAATATAAGATTATGTAACGACATAAATTATCGTTTTAGCAATAATTCTGTCTTCTGATAAATATAGCCTGGATCAAAATATTGTTACTTACTTTTATATTTGGTGCGAAATGTAGGTTTATATAAAATAAATATTGATTATTGGGTTTATGAGAAAAACCCACAAATTTTACAGGAAAACTGGAATGGCCAGCGGCTGACAAGTGACAGATGGCTGACAAAGACATCTTCTAAGTAGTCCACAGACTACTTAGGGATACTACGTATAAGTAGTCTGTCCATTAAGACATTAGTACGACAAGTGCCGAAAAAAAAACAATTTGAAAACTATTATTTTTTTTACAAACAAAGCTGGCAAACATATTTCCAACTTTATGCCTATGGAGACACTTCACATAGCTATTTGTAGAGATCAACTACGATAACATGGCACGCCCCTCCAAATGACTGTTTCAATGTGTGTAGTCACATCCTAATGAAAGAGTTTGTATGTAGTAAGTATTCAACCAATCACAGTACATGTAATATTTCAGTTAATGCATAAAGTTAATATACCTATCGAAAGGTAGGATAGATACCTTCCGATAGGTATATTACCTTTATGAGTTAATGTCACTTAATAGTTATTAGTGGAAATCGAGATAAATCGTTTTTACCCTTAAAACCCCACCCCCACACCCTTCCCGAACTCAAATCGCCCGTAAATTATGTTTCCCCTAATTTCTATATTATTCTCCTCGTTTTCTAATGGGTTCCATCGTACTATTATTCTTTTTCACTTTTCATTATTTTGAAAGGTATCGGCACTAGTCTACACTGTCTTAATTTTGCTTAAAATTATGAATCTGTTAAATTATAAGTAATTTTTAATATTCTGTAATGTTCTTGATTTGTTTAAGTGTAATTAGAACCTAAAATATTGAATAAAACGTTTTTACTGTGTCTAATGAGTAAATACTCTTACAATAAAGTAAATAGTATTTACTGAGTCTGAGTTTTTACTCTGACTCAGTTTTATATACATTTGCATATTTGCATATGCATTTGCATATTTTAGCCATTTTTAGCAGTACTATTATAGGTGTACCAGAATCTGATGGCAAAAAGTGAGAAAATAAATTGACTCTAGTCTCTAGCAATACCGGGGTAATTGAAATAAAACATTTTGATCCTTTTCTTTTAGCAGCTAATCTGTGTATTAAACATGCAAATATAAAAATTTATCCAAGGACCAAGGATATTTTTTGAAAATTTGCTGTCAAAAATTGCCATCTCTGGTAGACCTATAGCATATTTTACGTAAGATCTACTTATGATGCATATTATCGGTACATTTATAACATTTTTCACTAATTCTGCGTTTCGTAATGCGACCAAAAATTACAATTACAGAAGCTTTACAAAACATAAGGGCTATCGACATGCTATCAAGTAATAGTTGTGACTTTTTACTGCATTTCGAATGCAGTCAGTAGCCGTGCGCGTGTTTTGTTTTAACAGTTACGATAATAAAATGAAAGAGACAGAAGAAAGTCGCGCTCGCTAACTACAAATTAAACGGCAGAACTTTTGCCAGAAACTGTAATGGCGTATTTTCACTGGTCGATAGGGCCCGCATGCAGGGTGCGGGAGATTTCTGAAACGCATGTCACGACCAATAACAATGCGCCATTAGTTCTCAATTAGTTGTCATAGACTTCCCGCATGCTGTTACCGTACGAATTAACGACTAATGAAAATGCGCCCTAAGACGTGCTAACATAGCACCTCAGTTCAAATTCTACTCAGTTTCCTCAGTGAATGTGGAGCGAACCTTGTCTATTTACAAAAATATTCTAAATGATCGTAGACACAATCTTATATACTACTGAAAATTTAGAAAAATATTTGATTGCTTACCTTTACAAATTAAAAGAATTTTAATATCATATTATAATCTTAGTACTATACGGTCTATTATCACCTATCAAAAATTAATTTACTATTTGTATGCAGATTTTGAATTTGCATATAGTCATATAATTTTGCATATTCTGCCAATTTTCGTGCATATTTCAAGCATTTTTATTGCATATTTGCATGCATATAACAAGCTTTTTATGTTGCATATAATCCGGTCTCTAGTTATTACCAAGATTTGTTGGTCAACTAATCATAACTAGCCGACAGCGCAAGACAGACAACGCACTTCAAACATTTTGACAACGCACTTCAAAACGTTTTGAATTTTGGAGGGACGCGCCATGTTATCGTAGTTGATTTCTATTTGCGTATTTAATGTATTCGCCAAACAATCACCATGTGTGTTTGACAAAGTATTGGCCTTATTTGCCTATTTAACCTATTTGACAATTAATATGACCACTACCACGACCTAAAATACACGTATCATGCCTTTGTCGGTTTTTGATGCACATCAAAAGAGTCAAATAGGCAAGTAAACAAAATCAAGTAGAGTTTAGAAATGTCCATGTCAGGACTCAGGAGTCAGAAGTCTTGAGTTGCCGCATGTGACGATGTGCGGCTTGACTCTTGACTCGGACTGCGGTTTGCCTAAAAAAGAACAGCTGTTTTATAATGGAGGCACTTCACATGGCTATTTTGTATTTGCTATTGGCTATTTTTGCATTTGGCAAAATTATTGACACAAACACTATTATATATACACAAACACACATATACACAGACAAGCAAATAAAGGCAAATACGGCCTTCCACACATGGACGTCAAATACCAAACCTTTACTTGATTTTGCTTACAGTGCGGCAAGACTTTAAATGAACGTGGGTGGTGACTGGTGGCGCTGCTAGTACAGAAGAACTGTCAAAAATGACGTTTTTGTATGATGGCAACGTTAGTTCCAGCCTTGTCGAGGTGTACTAATCACTACACGTAAAAATAGTATCTTAGTCCGTGGCCAGTGGCTGTACCATAAAGTTAATATACCTATATTATATTACCTTTATGGGCTGTACTTGCATATTTGACTCTTTTGATGTACGTCAAAAACCGACAAAGGTACGGATACGTGTATTTGGTATTGGTCATATTTGTCAAATAGGTAATAAGGCCAATATTTGTCAAACATACCGTCACACATGGTGATTGTTTGGACTTTGGCGAATACATCAAATACGCAAATACAAATAGTTATGTGAAGTGCCTCCATTAATAGATGTCGTCTCCAAACTTATGGTCAATGGTCGTCTCACGTCTGTGATTTGTCGAATAATTTCGAAACTCGAAAACGAAACCCACCATCCGTGGACCGTGACTTCTTGCGGCAAATACAAAAAAAGCAACTTACGTTGTTGACAGACCAGCTGTCAAAATCAAAATATGTCAAAAAAATGAAAAGTCAAAGGCGAAAAGAAAACAATTCGCGGGAAATATTCTCATTTTCGTGAAAAATAATTGAATTTGTTAATAAAGTGCGTAAAATCTGCTAATTGTGAATAATTATAATATGGTAAATAAATATGATTTTGCAAGAACTAGATATAAATAAGTTATCGAAGCTAGTATCACAACAAGTTTATCAAGTAACTTGCATTGAGTGGTTCGTATTGAAGATATTTTCAATTTTGCATTTACTTTTTGATTGTATTCTGTGGTAGAAAAGTGGTGTGGCGAATCTACACAAAAATAAAGTTCGGTTATCTAAGTTAGGGAAAAGTAACCATACCATTTCTACATAAAATGTTTCAGCTGCAAGTTTTTTTCAATACCTACCACAGCGAAATGCGGCCACACCCTGTGTCACACTTGCTGGCGAGGGAGAAACAAGTGCCCCACCTGTAGCGGAGACCATGACAAGGCATCTCTCAAGCTGAACCAGCCCTTGCAGAACCTCACCAAACATGTTCAGAAGCTTCAGGAAACATTTGAGGACTTGTTTAAGATTAAATGTGGGAACCTACTTTTGTAATAAAATATTACAAGAATATGTTGAGAAAACAAGTAAATATTTCAATGGTTGCTCCATTGAAATATTTATTTATTATACATAACTTCTTTACATAATTTCCATACATTAAAAGTATAATAATATCAATTTGTATTTAAATTTTCAGTGGAGGAATGTTTATTAGACTCACATGATGAAGTAGAACAACGTCCAAGCAAAAATGTAACTGACTGGCTGGCCTCTTCTCAGAACCATTTTTCTATGCCACCTACAAATTCCGCACAGTTTACACAAGATACATCTGTGTATGTTGAACAAGTTACGAGCCATGCGCAAGTTCACTGCGAGAACAAAAAGAAACCTGTGCCCATGGAGGTAGAATATGTACCCCCAAAAGAGCAGGACTGGGATAGAATTGAAGAAATGCCTAAACCTGACAGCAATCACAAGAATAAAGAAAATATAGTAGGTCCCATGGATATTGAAACATTTGATTGCATAATAGATGATAATGACAAGGAATATACCAATGAAAAACCTCGCAGAAGCTTTAGAAACAAAGAGAACACCAGCAATAACACTCCTAAAGTTTCAAATGATATTGCTGCTAATGCTAACTGCACTAGTACAAGTTCTATGGATACTAACAAGAAATCCAATAAAACTGTAAAGACTTGGAACAATGTTAAAAAAATGAAAAAGGACCTAAACAAAGTTAAAAACAATAAGAACAAATTAAATGTGTCTATTGAAATGTGTAAAAAGGCTCAAGGTGTTGCAAATAAAGCTATTGAAGCAGCTGACTCACAAGCTGTGTACAGCATTGATGACAACACTCCTGTTGTTGCCACTGATAAACTGACTGTTGTTGAGAAAAATGACTCTAAAATCATTGATAAAAGTAATGTTAAAAAATCTCACTCCAAAAATAATGATTCAAATGTAATTTTTCCGCAAAAAGAAGTTTATCAAGCTAGTGTACACTCTCACAGAAGTGCAAAAGTCAGTGACAATGTAGAAAAAAATAAAGCAAGCACCGATAACAACAATATTGACAGACCTAATACAAACTTTAGCAATTTAAGTAACCAGAACAAATCTAATAATAGTGAAAAAAGAGTAACATTTATAAAAAAGAGTACTTTTGTCACTAAGAATAAATACAATAAAGAAAACATTGTTTTGGATGGACATAATGTGCAATGTGTAAATACAGATGACATTGAAATAATCATTAAAGTTGGAAATACAGTAGCCAATATTCACATTAAGAAGAAAGATAATGATGTACAGCTAAATGTACAATCTGACAGAGAAGTTCAGACTTCCCTTAGAGATTTAAGTGCTCAAATGAAGAAACCAGATTCAGTTGATATACAAATTGAAGAGAAAACATCACAAAACCAACATAATATTAAAGTAAACAGTATACACCAGTCACAGGGTACTACGAAAACTGACTTTAATAATATAGAAAAGAAATCAGTGTCAACCAAGAAGAATACAGCATCGGCTGACACTGCTACTGCTGAAATAACTGCAAGTGTTGAGAAGGAGCTGTGTCAGAGTATGGATAAAAATACACAAAAAGATTTAAATACTACAGTGAAATCACCATCACAAGCTCTCAGAGAGATTGAGCAGAATGTCGCTGAACTAAATGATCTAGACATATTCGACAGCGAATCACTGAAAGAGGGAAATCTTCAGTCTCTAAAAGAAACTAAAAATACTCCATCTGCTATACTCGTACCTACATACAAGAGTAGTAGAACTGTAAAGAGAAGTAGCGATGACAGTGAGAATGAGACACCCAATACTAAGAAAAGGAAAGTTAATAAAAAGATGGATGTAGACACTATTGAGGAGAATTCGCTTTGTGAAAATGCTCCAAAACCGAACATCCTGGAGTGTAGTGAGCTGGATAACTACAATGACATCATCAGTCAAGTGTTTGCCAACATCGATGCTGATATCGATCACATGCAGAAGAGTAAAAACAAAACTGTCACACAAAATGATGGGAAAATCTTAAAAAGAAATAATGTTAACACAACACAAAAATACAGTGAAAATGTGTTTTCTGTTCCTGAAAAGGACAGTGTCGGACTTGATAATGAGATTGAAAAACAGAATGTAAGTTAAATTTGGTTTTATTGAACAATTTTTGTATATTTTGTTTGTTGGAATTAAATTGCGGCATAATGTACAGTTATTACGCGATTCAAACTCGAAAAATTAACATAATAAAAATATTTTATTTTACAGGAATCTCAGAAAAGCATCGTTTGTGAGGAAATAACAGATAACACAAGCAAAAAAACTTCACCGCGCAATGTGTCAGACGTGGTAGTGCAGAGTACACCTGTGCAGGAGGACACACTCTCTGGCCAGAGTGTAGTTGAAGAAACACCACAGAAGTAAGTTTACCCTGTGGCGTACCATTTTCTTTATCAACATAGAACATATTACTATTTATTTGATCTAAATTATATTATATTGTGTGTGTCCCGGCCTTTAGGCGCAGTGCAGATGACAGACTATCCGTGACGCACTTTTTAGTCTGTGGAAAAGAGAACCTATGCAAATATACAGGGTGCAATTAAACCTTCCTGCCAAATTTTTTCTAGGGCTTAGGTATCATTAGGAATTATAATTAGAATGGACTCTCCATTTAACCAAAAAAAATTGGGTGTTATTCTTTTTTCAATGACATATTTTATCCCATTTAAAATCGTTGCAGAATGGTCACTCGCGGCGCGGGGGAATGAGAGGGGGTGCGTGGGATGAGGCGCGCGCGCGGGGGCATAATCACGCGCGGCCGACGCATCGTGTCCATTAATTGTAGTGTTTCTTAGGATAACTTTCAGAAGCTATTTCTCAACATTTTAGTACTGAGTGACTATAAAAGAAAAAATACGTGTATTTTTATTTTTAACAAGGATTAATATATCAAAATTTGGCAGGAAGGTTTAATTGCACCCTGTATGTAGTAACGCAGACGACGCGCAAAAAGTCCGCATATAATTGCATAGGTTCTATTTCCACAGACAAAAAGTGCGTCACGGATAGTCTGTCGTCTGCGCTGCGCCTTAAGAGCCCGGGTTACCCTCGAAATTCTCATGCATACGTAATATCAAAATAATTTTCTCATACGAAAATATTTAACATGTTTGAGTTATTTTTCAGCTTAAAATAGTAATTAATTTCAAAATATTTAAACACTAAAAAAAATTTTTTGTGTATAATTTTTTTTTACTCAAAACTCAAACTCAAACTCAATTTTTTTATTCAGAATAAATTTTTGCAAATATTTTCTGAAAGTCTACATGATGTCTACCACCGGTTCGGGAACTAACCCGGCGAGAAGAACCGGCGTAAGAAACTCGCAGGGGGCCCACTTTATTTACCAAAAAAAGTGAGAAAAAAATTAATCTTTTAAAATAAAGTTTACAATGCTGTAACTTAAAATTATACAATGTCAACATACATACATAATTGTAAGTCATATAATAATGTAGAAGTAGCCTGGCAAGCAGCCATCCTACTCCCAAGATGTGCCGTCGTTTATGAAATCATTGACCTTATAATAGGCTTTGGCACACAAACGTTCTTTGACTACTTTTTTAAATTTATTAATGGAAAGATTTTGAACGTTTTTTGGGATTTTATTGTAAAGGCGTACACATTGACCTTTAAAAGATTTACTAACTTTACTAAGTCTGATCACCGGTATTTCTAGTTTATACTTATTTCTAGTGTTTCTTCCGTGACTGTCACTTTTGGTTGTAAATTTACTAAGATTCTTTTTAACATATAAAACATTATCCAAAATGTATTGAGAAGCAACAGTTAGAATACCAATTTCTTTAAACTTTTCTCTCAGAGATTCAAAAGCTGACATTTTATAAATTGAACGTATAGCTCGCTTCTGCAGCACAAAAATCGTATTAATGTCGGCAGCGTTTCAGGATGGATCAGGCAGAGGATGCCATACGACATTCTACTATGAAAATAACTGAAATAAACTAGTCTTGCTGTGTCTTCGTCAGCAATTTCCCGTATTTTTCTGACTGCGTATGCTGCAGAACTGAGCCTATCTGCAAGATTAGCAATATGAGGACCGCACTGTAGTTTACTATCTAGATTCTAGTGTAATGCCTAAGAATACAGTGGTGTCCACCAAATCCATCTTCTCATCATTTAATAGTATATTGGTTTTAACCTGCCTAACATTGGGCAAAGTAAATTTTAAACATTTAGTTTTCTTAGAATTTAGAAGTAAGTTATTAACGTTAAAGTTATTACTAAATTTACTACTTAATATTTAAACACTAAAAAATAGAGTAAAATACTAAAAAATATATACATAAATATTAAATTTACTACAAAATATTTCAACTCAAAAAATATTTTTTAGTATTTAAATATTTTGTAGTAAATTTACTATTTATTTATATATTTTTTAGTGTTTTACTCTATTTTTTAGTGTTTAAATATTGAGTAGTAAATTTAGTAAAAAAAATTAATCTTTTTAAAATAAAATTTACAAAATTTGTAACTTAAAAATATACAATGTCAATTAATAATTAAATTACATAATTATTGTAAGTCATATAATAATGTAGAAGTAGCCTTGCAAGCAGCCATCCTACTCCCAAGATGTGCCATCGTTTATGAAATCAACCTAGGTAATTACTATTTTAAGCTGAAAAATAACTCAAACATGTTAAATACTTTCGTATGACAAAATGATTTTGGTATTACGTATGTATGAGAATTTCGAGGGTACCCGGGCTCTTAAGGTGACTTTTCGATCTCTGCCGGCAGTGACCGGGACCAATAAGAAATTCAAATAAAATGCCACTTTTTGACCTTTAGACTACGAATAATAAAAACTAAGGAAGAGTAACTCCGTCAAAAAACATGCTCCAAAATACTTGTCAAAAAAGTGTACCTTAGGTTCACTTTTCATACATTTGCAATATTTAGGTGACCTTGAGCGGTATAAAGGCTGACGTTACATGACAGTTCGAATATAACCAAATTTAAAACTGTATTAGTATGGGAGTTACGTTTCCTTAGGTTTTATTATTCGTAGCCTTTAGATATAGGTTTCATTTTTTATCGACATTGGTTTAGCAACCTATGCCGTCGTTACCAGCAAACTTGCTTGTAGCTCACAACTTCCTAAGCAATAGAGCTGTGTAGACATGGAATATGTATCGATAATATTGTATCTGCACCAACTGTTAACAGCTTTAAAAATTGACTTGACAAATGGCTGATGACAAATAAGTCCGGCAAAAGAAATTTAAATAACGAGTGTATGAATTATAACACTGTGTGATATGGTCATATCAGCTAAATGCTGCTAGATCATTAACAACAAATAAATAAATAAAAATATTAAATATTGTTAAACGCCTAAATAATGATTTTTATTACTAGCCTTTATTCAGAAAAACAATACACTTATTTTACATACATTGCAAAATATTCAAATTAATTATTATTCGGTAGCGCGGTCTCTGTTTCTGTGTGTCTCTTGGCAAAGGCCTCCCCCAACAGCTTCCACTCGCTTCTCTGACATGCCACTCTAGTCCACATTTTGCCAGCCATTTGTACTAGTTCACTTTTTAGAGGTCTGCGCTTTTTTCTTTTTGTCCGGCCCATTTAAATTTTTTCGTTTTATATGTTACATCAGTTACAATAATGATTACCAGCAATTTAAGTATATTTTCTACCTTAAAAGTATCAATGCTCGAAGCCCCAAGTGGTCACCGGCGATAAAAAGACTATTGTGTCTTGTTTTCCCACGATCAAAGGATTAATATGATAAACTCTGTAACTATTTTAATATAATATATATAATTTACCATAATGCTCATGAACATTTTCCAGAAGTACTTCCTTCACAAAAGCCAGAACAAGGGGCGACAGCGCCAAGAATAATTCTAAACTGAATATAAATAGAGTTGACTGCATCGAAAGACAGTCGCAGCGGAAAGAAAGTACGCAAAGCGATTCGAACGTGATTATCTTGTGTGATACAGTGGTGGATACCAGCAAAGCCGCCGATCAATCTAAGGGCCGACCAACGCTGGAGACTCCGGTCACCATCAATAAGTTTGTGGACCAAATCAAGTACAAATCTACGCCAGTCGCCAAGAAGTCCCTGGACTTCGACGGCGACAGTACGGAGGACCAGACATTCTGCTCCAGCTTCGTTGCGGCAAAGACCACGCAGGAGAAGGAGTTTATGAGTAAAGCCTTCGAGCAGTCTTATTCGCCGTCACGCACACTAGTTCAGAAGAAAGTGGCTAAGGACTTGATGTACTGCATCGCTGGGTCCTGTCTCTCTGCGCAGCAGCAGCTCAACCTTAAGAAACTGTGTACACTCAACAATTGGACCTTCACCGACAAGTATACGAAAGACTTGACGCATCTGGTGGTAGGAGTCGATGAGGATAATAAGGCACAGAGGTACTATTTTCTGTATGGTATAGTTTACTTGTTACCTACATTGTTTGAATGCTAATTAAAGAAAAAACTATATTTTCTAAGACAAAGTTTATATTTATTTAGTTATTAATATATATAATATGTATCTAAGTATTTATGTAAGTTTATTATAATGAAGTTTGTATAGTTATAGCTTTATTTATTATAACTATATAAATCCATTTATTTTATCCTCAATCGTTTTTGTTTCTTTACAAAGAATGCGCCTGTACTATACATTCTCAGTATCATCCTAAGGTTGGTTGGTAGAGAATGTCACAAATTAAGCCCGTCTTTGTGAATTGCATAAACAATTATTCAAAAGTAACAAATTTGTGTAAGTATGTATTATTTGTGTACGGCACTAAGCGACATAGCGCTGCAGCGGAGCGTCGCGACATTTCATTTTCTATAGCACTGATGTTTTGTGTCGCGTAGACCGTAGTGCTAAATACGGTACCGTACAAAGAACGTCGCTCCGCTGCAGCGTAGTGCCGCTTAGTGCAGTCTCATCTGTATATTTTAACGAATGTTTTGTGTCAGGTCAGTGAAGTTCATGCTGGCGCTGTCGGCGGGGCGGTGGATCGTGTCGTACGAGTGGGTCGCCAAGTGCCTGCAGACACAGAATGTTGCTGACGAGGTAAACCACCTCTATAGTGATCGGTTATTTGGTGGTGCATGATGGTGTGGGGATGTTGATTGTGTCTAGTTTGCTACATACAGGGTGCAAATAAACCTTCGACCAAATTTCGATATATTTATCCTTGTTAAAAATAAAATTTCGTTTATAATCACTCAGTACTAAAATGTTGAGAAATAGCATCCGAGAGCTATCTTAAAAACCCCACAATTAATGGATAGAACGTGTCGCCGGCGCCTGACGTGCCCCAGCGCGCTCGTCTCCCTGGCACCACCCGCTGCGTCACTCCCGCTCTACCCACCGTCTTAATTATAACACCTTTTTTTGGTTAAATGGACTCTCTTAATGATACCCAAGCCCTAAAAAAATTAGCTGGAAGGTTTTATTGCACCCTGTATATCCACATTATCTTATCTTCTTATATATAAAATTCTCGTGTCACAATGTTAGTCCACGAACTCCGAACTGACTTTACTGATTTTTACCAAATTTTATATGCATATTCAGTGGGTCTGAGAATCGGCTACTGGGTACTTTATATATTGATAAGTGCATTTGTTGAATAAATAATAGTAAATTATTACAACCTGAGACTGACGGCGCTCATCTTTGTGCGACGGGATAGCGATGGACGTTGCCATGGTGACATACTTATTTAGTCACTTCAACAAAATTATATGGCGAAATCATGGCGAAATACTTTATATTATGGCAAAGCAACGTTTGCCGGGACAGCTAGTAATATAATTATAAGATACAAAAGTGGCGAACTTTTGTTTCCATTTGTGCATTGCTTGGCTCTTACAGTTTTCCTAAGAAGCAGAAAATCATTAAAATCACTACACTTGCACTACTTACATGTATTAGATAGGGGTTTACTTGTATAATCTGTGAGCGCGATGTATGTATGTACTATCGAGGCGATTGCTTCCTAGGCAGTTGACGGACCTACGTCATTTGTTCGGCTCGTGTCAATTCAAAGTTAGCTGTGAAATGTGATCGGTCGGAAGGGTTTGACTTAATACGACCAAATTACTTAGGTCCGCCATTTGCCTAGGAATCAACTTCTGTGATTGGTGAAGCCTATAATAATAAAATATATATTGATCCGAACCATAAAATTGATTGTTTATATGTCTGTACGTCAGGGGTTCCCAATCTTTACCCTCAGACCAATAAAAAAAGAAAGACGGAGTATTTACAGATAATAGCGTGAAGTCGCTATCGATTAATGTGTGCGTCACGCTTAGCATAAATACGCTAGGCGTGCGCTTGTGTGCAAAAAAATAATGTTGCCAACTCAGGGTTTCAGATTGTCAAACTCCCATCCTGTTGCAGTCTTATTAAACTACTAAGTAATGACTACAAAAGTTGCTATCAAACTAGATTGTTATTCCTTCACGCCCCGCGCGAGCACCGGTGATCGCGACAACAATAGAATACAATAGCAATTCCTGGAAATTCCGACTGAAGTATTAATCATCATTCATTAGTAATTGCTGAAAAAAGTAAATACTTAAATATCTATATCTAATAAATTATGTGTTTCAACTAAGAACAAACAGACAGACAGACATACATACAGACAAAAATTGTAAAGAATGTTGTTTGGTGTATGCAGTATGTATCGTATACAGATTAATATGCAAATAGTAAAAAAACCTTTCAATACTACAAACAGACACTCCAATTTTATTTATATTAATAGATTTTAAATGAATAACGAATTTTAGGTTAAAAATAAACATTTGTCAGGATAATACAGCACATAATAATATTTTTCCCCTATTATGGGGAAAAATATCTTGCGACCAGCATGCAGCACTGGTGAGGTTCTGTGTTCCGAGACTCCCGAGACAATTTTTAAAACTAATAAATTAAATTCGTTATTTCGGTGGTAATACATAAATATTCAACTAATTACTTGTGAAACGTAATCCCACAAGGTTTCTTTTGAGCACAAGAATTGTTTTTGCACCATTTAACGATGCAGGACGGCATATTTTGACATTTCTTGACACAGATGAAAACGACATGCGCCGTCACTCGTTGAAACCGGAATGGCGGGCGGCCGGTTTCCTATGGCCGTATCGGCTTCCTATTGCCTGCCTCACCGCGTAGCATGGATGGCTCTGTCTATCTTTTTTTATTGGTCTGAGTCTTTACCATGATATATAGTACAAATGCACCAGCGCCATCTATGATCGGTATACGTGAACAGGAGGAGTTCGAGGCGCTGGATGCCACGGGCGCGGCGGGGCCGCGGCGCTCGCGTTTGGCGGCGCGACCGCTGTTCGCCGGGCTAACCTTCATCACGCACCCGCCCTTCACCGTGCTCACCGAAGACACGCTCAAGGTCACACTGAACCTTAGCGGGCCCCTAGACGATCAATTTTATCGTGCAATATCGTGACTGCGCCATATTATTTACCGTCTAGGGTTGATATTAAGGGTGCGTTTCCACTGACGCGGAGCGGAGCGGAGCTTAGCGGTGCCCGAATTGACCAATCGTGCTATTCCAGCGGAATGACAGCGAAGCGCAGCGAATATTTCGAGCATGGTGATTGGTCAATTCGGCACCGCTAAGCTCCGCTCCGCGTCAGTGGAAACGCAGCCTAAACATCGCGCGCCTTCAATCTAATTATTGTCAAATAAAATTGAAGCGTGATATTGCACAATACGATTGTTCGTCTAGGGGCCGGCATATACCGTTGCAACATTACTAATATTAGGTACAGATGTGAAAGTTTGTATGTATATGTTACGCTCAAAGACCGAAAACGCTCAGTGAGCGCAAAAGTGACTCACAACGCGTTGTGGTCATAGTGAAACGGCCACGACGCGTTCTGCTAATCAAAGAAATACCACATAGCGAAATTCGTGTCCACAACGCGTTGTGGTAATCGAGAAAAGCCATGACGTGTTCTGAGCATTTAAAAACAGCCACGACGCGAATTCGCCTTGTGGCCCTAATGAAAATGGCCACGACACGTTCTGAAACCAGGCAAGTAATTTTATAGCGCCCAAGTGTGTGCGCAATACACAAGAGCACTCTGGTTTCATTGAAACCAGGCCAGTTACGCAGGAGCTATTTTATAGTGCCCAAGTGTGTGCGTAATACACAAGAGCACTCTGGATTCAATGAAACCAAGCCAGTTACGCAGGAGTAATTTTATAGTGCCCAAGTGTGTGAGCAATACACAAGAGCACTCTGGTTTCAATGAAACCAGGCCAGTTACGCAGGAGTAATTTTATAGTGCCAAGTGTGTGCGCAATACACAAGAGCACTCTGGTTTCAATGAAACCAGGCCAGTCTCTCGCCAGTCATGTCGGTCTCCCGCTCCATTCTGATCTCTCGCCAGTCATGTCGGTCTTCCGCTCCACCCGAGTGACCTGAGTGCAGGATGACCTGAGTACAGGACCGACTTTTTACACGCGCACACATTTGGGCACTATAAAATAACTCCTGCGTAACTGGCCTGGTTTCATTGAAACCAGAGTGCTCTTGTGTATTGCGCACACACTTGGGTACTATAAAATTACTGCTGCGTAACTGGCCTAGTTTCAGAACGCGTCGTGGCCGTTTTCATTAGGGCCACAATACGAATATTCGCGTCGTGGCTGTTTTTAAATGCTCAGAACGCGTCATGGCTTGTCTCGATTACCACGACGCGTTGTGGTCGAATAGCACGTCAGCCATGACATGAATTTCGCTATGTGGTATTTCTGTGATTATCAGAACACGTCGTGGCCGTTTTCATTAGGGCCACGACGCGAAATTCGCGTCGTGGCCCGTTTCACTATGACCACAACGCATTGTGAGCCATTTTTTCGCTCACTGAGCGATTTTGGTCATTGAGCGTAACATATTATATACTATATTGTGTCTGTTACCACTTCCCCATTACACGGCTAAACCGATTTCGATGAAATTTGGTATAAGCGCAAAAATTTGAGACTTGCCATGCCACACAATCCTATAAGAGGAAAAATATACCACTCTGTTTATTAATTACTAGCGACCCGCCCCGGCGTCGCACGGGTATAAAATATTGTATAGCCACTGAAAAAATTATCAAAATCGATAGCCCTATTATCCTTCACGTGGTCTACTTCTTATCTGTGCCAAATGACATAAAAATTGCTCTAGTAGTTCGCGAAATCCCTTTTAAATAATTTCGTTCTCACTTTCGTAATCACATTCTCCTATTAGTCTTAGCGTGATAAAATATAGCCTATAGCCTTCCTCAATAAATGGGCTATCTAACACTGAAAGAATTTTTCAAATCGGACCAGTAGTTCCTGAGATAAGCGCGTTCAAGTTAGCCCTTTCAAATCATTTTCCCCGTTTTTTCCACATTTTCCTCTATTTCTTCGCTCCTATTAGTCTTAGCGTGATAAAATATAGCCTATAACCATCCTCGATAAATGGGCTATCTAGCACTGAAAGAATCATCAAAGTCTGTTGCGTAGTTTTAAAGATTAAAGGGAAAATTAAAGGGACATGAGGGAAAAAAGCGACTTTGTTTTATATAAGTATAGATTTCATATTTGTTATTAAAGATGCGCCCACACAGCAGTTATACAATGTTATAAAACCATCTGTAACACTATTACATTATATAACAGCGTGTAACATACGCTTCATCATGTCAAAAAATAAAAATGTCTTTTGTTATAATTTGTTAAAAAAAGTTGCACAAAAATGTTATCTAACGTTATAATAACTGCTGTGTGGGAGCACCTTAACACGTAGTAATACATATTTACATAATATAAGCGTCATTTAGGTTGGCGTCATTAAATAATTGTTATAGACGCTGTACAATAATTTTCGTTATTTTATCGAAAGGGAATTCGATAAAGTTACGAATACATAACTCTGGTCTTCCTCCTGCTTACTCGACTGCACTGAAGAGTACAGTTGTAATTTTTAATGACACTAACAGGAGATGCTGGTGTTAGCGGGAGGCACGGTGGTGGAGGCGGCGTCGGGGGGCGGAGCTCCGCCGCTGCTGCTCGCGGAGCCCGAGCACACACAGGAGGACCGCTTTCTGTGTAAGAATATTATCACCCTAGGGCTGCGTTTGCGATGTGTTTTTGAAAACCAATAGCATCGCCGCGCTGAGCGATGTCATGGCGAGGTCATGTGAAAGAAGCGATTATATTGGTTCTCAAAAACACATCCCTCGCAACATATCTCTGGCTGGTGGAAACGCAGCCTATAATAGGTCACATTTATCAGCACGAACGCGCCTCATTTTAGGATTCGTAGTATGAAATGATGTGAAACCTCGCAAAATCGTCCGCAACGTACGCGCCGCATTTCGTGTAGATGATATGCGGTGCGTTCAACGAGTGCGGCGCGTACGGTGCGGACAAATGTGCGATCAGCTTTCAGAGGAAAACCACATCGCTCCGTTGCGGTGCGGCCCAGCTCCGACGTTCTGTATTATGAGAGAAATTCATTTAAAACAAAATGGACTACACTCTACATTAGTATACATCACTAGACGTTCCGCGCGGTTTCGTTCGCGTAATTTAGGAATTTCACGGAACCCGTAAATTTTTCCGCAAAAAATAATCTATGTCCCTTCACATGGTCTATTCAACATGTGTGCCAAATAATATAGAAATTGCTCCAGTAGTTCTTAAGATAATAAGCAATTTCAAATAATTTCCCCCGTTTTTTTCCACATTTTCCAGTATTTCTTCGCTCCTATTAGTCTTAGCGTGACAAAATATAGCCTATAGCCTTTCTCGATAAATGAACTATCTAACACTGATTTTTTTTTTAATCAGACCAGTAGTTCCTGAGATTAGCGCTTTCAAATAAGCGCTTTCAAATATTTCACCCGTTTTTTCCATATTTTCCTCTATTTCTTCGCTCCTATTAGTCTTAGCGTGATAACTGATAAAATATAGCCTATAGCCTTTCTCGATAAACGGGCTATCCAACACTGAAAAATTTTTTCAAATCAGACCAGCTCCCTAGACAAATGGCAAAACGCTAACGCTACAAAATGTATGCGATTTGACATAAGTCATCGCTTCGCTAGCGAATACTAATGTCAAATCCATACATTTTGGAGCGTTAGCCTTTTGCCACTTGTCTAGGGGGTCAGTAGTTCCTGAGCTCAGCGCGTTCAAGTAAGCGCTTTCAAATAATTTCCCCCGTTTTTTCCACATTTTCCTCTATTTCTTCGCTCCTATTAGTCTTAGCGTGATAAAATATAGCCTATAGCCTTCCTCGATAAATGGGCTATCTAACACTGAGAATTTTTCAAATTGGACCAGTAGTTCCTGAGATTAGCGCGTTCAAATAAGCGCTTTAAAATGTTTCCCCCGTTTTTTCCACATTTTCCTCTATTTATTCGCTCCTATTAGTCTTAGCGTGATAAAATATAACCTATAGCCTACCTCGATAAATGGTCTATCTAACACTGAAAGAATTTTTCAAATCGGACCAGTAGTTCCTGAGATTAGCGCGTTCAAACAAACAAACTCTTCCGCTTTATAATAGCCCAGTAGAGTTAGTTCAGCCTTGAGAACTAAATTTGACGTAACCACAACCAATAACAACAGTTGTCATCACTAGTATTAGTTCCAAGTACTCTCACTACTGCTATCAGCGCCAATATGGTGGCTTTCAAACGTCATTTTACGTCAGATTTAGTTCTCGACCCCAATAATGGAAGCGCTGATTCCGCTTCAAATAGGCACAAGATATAGCTGTCATTTCAAAGGGTGATAGATCATTAAATTTCCTACAAAATTGTTCCTTATGATTTTTTTCAAAAATCAATATTTAAGCTCCTACACCTCCCAAGCGACTGGATAAAACTGAATATTTCTGATTATGAATTAGACCCTATAGCAATTACGGCACAACCTACACCTGAATCATTATTAAAAAATTGGCCAAGCTCGGACTCGCTCATGAAGGGTCCCGACTCCCGTACCATTATAAGGCAAAGATAGGCAGTTTGTGCTTTTTGTATGGGAGCCCCCTTTAAACATTTATTTTATTTTATTATCAATTATTTAATTACAAATAAAATTAAATCTTTTACACATATTTTAATTGTCTTAGTGCTGCTATAATTTTTAAAGGCCACTAAAATCCTGTTTGTTATATTTTTTACTTCAAGTAATATTTTAATATTTTTTGGCATAGAGGGAAACAAAATACATAATATCTAAAAATTTCAAGTCTCTACTTATCATCGTTTTTGAAGCCTGGAGACAGACAGCAAAGTCTTAATTTTAATTGTGGTTAATTTAATGAACTACAAGTTTATTTCTTTATTTTTTTTTGTATATCAATAAATATTCAATAATCGCGATTCGCGATACAGGTCGAAATTATACAAATAATTTGTTTTTTGCAGTTACTTCCGTAAATATTGATTTTACAATAAAAATTAAAAGGACTAAAGTTTTACAGAATCAAAATTGCGACAAAATGATCCTTATAATTTTCTTTAAAAAAAAAAATAACGGAAATATAGCTAAAAAAAGATTGAATCTTTATACCAATATGGCGGCTGACGCACTCGTCGGATTTGGTCGAGTTTTTTTAATTTAAGCTATTTGTGACCTCCACTAAACACTGGTGCAAAAAAAATTCTGACTATAATTAATTTCAAATAAAATCTAACTCTACTAAGGGTCGGCTTATGTCAATATAATTTGAGTCGTGACCTGTCGGCCGAGTTTGACATAACACGTTACTGTACCAAATCATAGTAAAAGGAGGGGAAGTAGGGTAACTCCGGCCCAATCCGCGATTTAATTACCTACTGTCTTAGGGTTGTCAATTTTAGGCGGCGGTGGTGCGGCGGCGTTGAAGCGGCTGTCCGCTCTTCGTTCGCAACCGCATGAACAACGGCAACGTCGCGCGTCGCGGTCTTCCGACTTTTAATAATAATAAGTGACTCTTGATTGTCTATATTTCGGCCAATTTTCGTGCATATTTGCATGCATATTTCGGCACTTGGATCGTGCATATAATCCGATGTCTAAATAAAATTATAAACATACCATTTAAAACAACACTAAAAACTAACGCCTGTCTCTTATAGGTACCTACTATAAACAAATCTGTTGTTATGATTCGAACTTTGCTTTATGTGTATAATTAATATCTGATTTTCAATTAACACACAGCAATATTTATTACTCCTGCGATTATGATCGGACATTTTTGATTCGTTTGGCGCGGCGTGGCGCGACGCGGGCGTGCAGCGTAAAGTGTTAGCCCCGCCTGGTATGGTCCGAAAACGGTCCGAGATTTTAATAAGTGTGCGTGCGGCGACGCATTGATACTATGGCGCATACATACAAGCCGCGCGCGGTGCCTTTGTATGAAGATAACTTATTTATACTATGACCAAATTGCCTATTTTCTAAGTCCGCCTATGAATCAACTTCTTTGATAATATGGTAGTACTATATTATATATTACGTTGTCGGATGCTAAGCTAATTCAAAAGTATATTTTCAATAAGATATTAATTTTCCTACAGATCATAATATTATATTATTACATTGTAAGTATGGTGTGAATTTCCACCAAGTAATATCCTATTATACTAGATAGTAGTTTTTTATTAGTAGAATCAAAGTCCGAAGTCCTTATTAAAATACGATAACATCGTGACCGCGACAGACAAAAAACCAGTGTCAGTTAAAACTACTAAATGTAGCTTAGATTTTAAACTACGTTCATTCGCCGCGGTATATTGCGACCGCTAAATAACGTTGACTGTAATCAAACCTTTGTAGGAAGCGTGCATGAACTATAGGTGGCAGCACATGTCAAGTAAATAATCAATTTCCGGATTTTTATCGCCAATAGACAACACTTTCTTCGGGCTAGGCCATAACACTTGCGGCGTTACATCGTATTTACAAACAAACGTAACTGTGCAATGGTTGTTTTTGAGCTATGCTATACATTTTATGATGCCGCAACCCAGTAGTTTTGCCCGGGTCTTTGTAACAGAAAATATATTATTGTGACGTACAGACAGGACATGTCGAGTAAAGAATCAATTTTATGGTTCGGATTGACAAGGTCGTCCCTTTAGGCTTCACCGTGTACTATCGGCGAGGCAGATGGCGGACAGCTACGTACTTTGCTCATGTTTTGTCAAACTAAGCCTACAGATCACGACTTATATTGAACTAATTGATGCCCGCAACTCCGCTGCGCCAAAACTCGTTTATCGCGCGGGAACCGTACATTTTTCCGGGATAAAAACTATCCTAATAAATGTCTTTTCTCGGGACTCAAAGTATTTTCATGCCAAATTTCAGCAAAATCGGTTCAGCGGTTTGAGCGTGAAGAGGTAACAGACAGACAGACAGACGGACAGACAGACACACTTTCACATTTATAATAATAGTAAGTAAGTATTGACATAATCCAACCAAACGACGTAGGACCGTGAACTGCCTATGCATCAGTTTCTTCGATGGTACTTCCTACGAGTCGTGTGTGTGCACTATTCGGGCTTCACATCTGACCTCATGTTTTCACGGCCGCCGGCGTGTGTCATCCGTGTAAAGTCCGCACATGCGCACTCGCACACGAGGCACGTGCGCGCTCACGTTTGCGGCCATCGCGCGACCCACGCCCCCGTGCGCCGCGGCTGCCGGCTGGACTCTGGGCCGTTACACAACCGTATTGTGGGCCGTATTGTTATTGTTATGCCGTCGCGTGAACTATTTATTACCTTCAAGAAACGAGCGTATTCCTTCTTAACCCATAAAGCCCTATAAGGACACCGGTGACCGCGAGAACAATAGATTTCCAAGAATCCGTGATAAAAGGATTAAAAAGTCGGACCTGCAACTTCTTATAATGCGAGTGTCCATGGGCGACGGTAGTTGCTTTCCATCAGGTGACCCGTTTGCCCTCTAATTTTATAAAAAAGTGTGGTACTTATTACATTTGCAGTCGAATGAGCATCGAATTTGCAATCGAAGATAAATTTTCGACCTTATCTCTTACTGCCCGTACTCCAAAGAATTCCGTGAAGGAATCGTAGAAAACAGTCCTTGAAGATATATTGCATGTTATTTGTAAGACCGTACATTGAACACATCAGCAATCCCAAAGTGGGCGATAACGCCCCCTTGTGAAGGTCTAAAGGGGGGCATTCTGTAGAGGCCATGGGGGGTGATTTGTAATTGGAACGGAGTTCTTTTTCGCGCGTTGCAAAAGGGGGCTAGGCCGAAAAAAACGACACTTGACCTCGACACTTTTTTTATTAGTACCTGCATGTTAGGGGCAGAGGGCGTTGCGCGTTGATAGTATTTCTGTGCGTCAATAGATGGCGTTTTTTTAGTATTTTTTTTTAAACTTATGAAATAACTCCGTTCCATTCTGGTGTCCTTTGACTCCTTTCAAGTTTTTTAATTTCATCTGGATGCATTTTAAATTGAAACAATGGGGGTGCTAAAATATAATTTGTTCTCAAAGTGGGTAGTAGACAAAGTAAGTTTGGGAACCCCTGGAATACATGAACTCTATTTGCAGGACATAAAGGATTTATATGACTCAAGCGTAAGTCCTAACAGACGTCCGGTCGTTTTCCTGATACAAACAGCCTTCGACCGCTCGTGTTTGTTCAGAGGTCAGTTGTTACCATGGGACTAACGAATATTGTATTAGTTAACGAAGTTTGTTTGAAACGTAAAATTCGTTAAAATTAAATTATTCTAAACGTACTTTTAGGACTTATGATTAATGCTCGGTATGATGTGGCTCGACTGATGGCAAGCGACTTACACCGCCCACAACACGGAGGTTTACTTTAGATTGTACTATTGTCAATTGATCAAAATATCATTTCCTTCCTTTCCTTTCATCCTTCTTTTTAATATAAACAAGTAGAGAGATTATAAGGCGCGCCGCAGACGTCACACTTTTTGTGTGATCGAGTCTGCGGCTTACATACAGTCTAATGGTCGATTTATACGGGTGACTAACGGGTCGATTTTAGTCGCCCAGCAAGTTACCAGTCGAATCGCCACCCCATTTACACATTCTACAAAAATCGCCTGTGACTAGTGCCGACAAACTATATACATATTTGCAGCAAACGATCGCTTGCGTCTGAGCGTTTGCACGGTCGATATTAGTCACCAGCCGCATGCGGCCATTGGCCGCACGACTCTGGGGCTTGCGGCTTTAGCCGCATGCGGCGTAGTCGAATTGCCATTTAGACGGGTCGATTTTCGCCGTGCGGCATAAATTGTGCGGCTTTAGTCACCCAACCCCCAAAGTATGCGGCTGGTGACTAAAATCGGCCGTGCAAACGCTCAGTCGCCAGCGATCGCTTGCTGCAAATATATAGTTTGTCGGCACTAGTCACAGGCGATTTTTGTAGAATGTATAAATGGGGTGGCGATTCGACTTGGACAGGCGATTCGACTGGTGACTTACCGGGCGACTAAAATCGACCCGTTAGTCACCCGTGTAAATCGACTATAATGGCGCGCGCCATGCAGACTGTATGTAAGCCGCAGAATCGATCTCACAAAAAGTGTGACGTCTGCGGCGCGCCTAATATTATAGTTTAACCTATCAAGTCCCATAAGAGGACCGGTGATCGCGACAACCATAGAATAACAATAGATTTTCAAGTTTCTGCGATCGAAGGATTAAACGACTTGACAAATCTACTAGATTCCAAGTTGCAACATATTATTATTTATTATTTACTATCCACAATCGAGCTGCCTGCAAGATGTTTTCGAAAGTTTGGACTGTGCACTGCGCCACTTGTCGGATTATAATTTATTGTTTTAGGCCTGGAGATAGTAACACAAAATTCTTGGTGATTTGTTCCAGTATGGCGGTTTTACAGGGGTATAATTACGTAAAGGCGAAAAGGAAAATGATGGTCATAGCACTCGCACTGGCAGCCCAAACGCGTGGGCGTTAATCAAACGTGTCGGATAAATAACGAGTGTCGAACGATTTGTTCCACAAAAATTCGCTGCCTCCCACAGGTATGGCATTATCAGACTCCTGTTTATGATCATACATCATTAAAAAAAAGTTTCAGGGTGGTACAAATCGTTTGGCGAAAAAAAAAATCTTACACCTTTGCAGTGGTATGGCGGCCATTGGGCGCTGTCGGAAAAGTATGGCAAGGTGATTTTCGTAAATGGCTACTCGACGATGATTAGCTATGCAAAAATTAGCCTGGTACAAATGGTTCAATTTTTTTATTAAAATTAAAGTGTTCGCGTCGGTATGACGGACTGTAAGCCGCACCCGACAAGTATGGCATTACGCTTTCGCCTACTTATTTTTTTTCGACTATCTGAAAATACAAGCATTTTTGTGGAACAAATCGTTCGACACTCGTTATTTATCCGACACGTTTGATTAACGCCCACGCGTTTGGGCTGCCAGTGCGAGCGCTATGACCATCATTATTCTTTTCGCCTTTACGTAATTATACCCCTGTAAAACCGCCATACTGGAACAAATCACCAAGAATTTTGTGTCACTATCTCCAGGCCTATTTGTACAACAGATAACAATATTTTTATCATCGGCCCATATAATAATATTTATTGCAGTGTATAAGATTACGGATCATGATTTGCAGAAACAACAGTGATGTTTGTCTTGCAAACTTCCTTCCACTGTCGCCGTTTTTGTCAATAGGAATTTGCAGCCCTAAGATAGCCGCGACTCGCGCTACGACACGAATGAGCCGGCCCGACCAAAAAAAAGGCCTCAAAGGCCAAGGTTGTATTGTGTTTCGCCCAGTAAGAGTTAACCCTTGCAACTCCTCTCATATACTAGCTGACGCCGCGAATTTCGTTTCGCTGTTCAAAAAAAGTCGATCCATGCCTATTGCCTACCCGTGAAAATCAGGCAGTCCTTCGCCAGTTATCTCACCGGTCGTGTCGGTCAGCCATCTGATGGGAGAGAGTGATGGAATAGGAAGTGCACCCGGTGTATTGCGCACACATTTGGGCATTAAAGTTCGCAGGGTCTATTATGTCGCGCGCATTTTGCCGCATTAAAAACTATCATATTTCATATGGGAGTTGGGACTCTCTGTTTTATCGTAAAAAAGTGATGACATACTTAACATACTTTCGCATTCTTATTTAAAGTTGTATACCTAAATGCAATTTTTTTTGCAACTTCTAACTAATGGTTATAATCACATGGCGTTTGGTAATAATTAGTTATTCTTCTAATATCGTAATTATTACCTGTTAATTATTACCTATTATTACTATAGTTTTAACTACGCGATTTTCGCAACAAAAAAAATATTATGCAGAATAAAAAGTGCAGAGGCACAAAAAAAAAACTAAAGGGTAGACTGGGGATACATCTTACTGTGGATACTGATTTTTATAGGTCTACCAGAATCTGGTGGCAATTTTTGACAGCAGATTTTCAAAAAATATCCTTGATCATTGTATAATTTTTTATATTTGCATCCTTAGCACACAGAATCAGCAAAAATCAGAAAAAAACCGGCCAAGTGCTTGTCGGGCCACGCGCAATATAGGGTCCCGTAGTACCGCTAGTTTTTGGCAATGAACGTGCATTTATAGTATGTTTTACACTACTAACAACATCATCTCAGTAACTTTCAAAGGAATTTGAACGAAAAGTTCCTTTATACTTCGCCGAAAATATTTTTTTTTTAGTTGATCGACTATTACTTAATACTTCAGTCGGAATTTCCAGGAATTGCTATTGTATTCTATTGTTGTCGCGATCACCGGTGCTCGCGCGGGGCCTGAAGGATTAATAACTTATGAAGTCTTCATAGCCGTGATAGTTTTCCTTTTAAATTCAGCATATTTCCTACTCCCGTGAATTTTTTCACATTTCCAGAACCAACCGTTTAGCTGGTAGAAGGGGGGGGACACTGGACTCTAACGATTTTTTCCACTTTAAAACTTAATATTTCACAAACGGATCCCTAAATCGGAAAATGATCTATGAATACTCGCAATATTTTTAAAAAATCTATTCAACGACACCCCACACGATGGGGTGGGCGAGAAAAAAAATATTCATCCCCGCTTGATGTGTAGGGACCTCCCCTACATATCAAGCGGGGATGAATATTTTTTTCCATTACCACTAAAAAAATATTTTTTTTGCGATTTCATGTACCATTTTGTTGCCATCATTAATATGTGTATTCATGCCAAATTACAGCTTTGTAGGTCCTATAGTCTCTGAGTAAAACCGTGGACAGACAGACAGACAGACAGACAGACAGACGGACAGACGGACGGACAGACCGAAACTATAAGGGGGGTATTACATTATCATTTATATTGGATCATTTATAGGATCATATATAGGATCCAATAAAAATGATCATTTGATCATATCTGCATATTACATTATCATTTATCATTGATCCTATTTTACGTCATATTTTTCAGTAGCCAATGGGGAGCGCTAACGCAATGCTAGCGCTGACAGGTATTGACATCAGTGTTACTAGATCTCAGAGAATTCGATTTGTCAAAAGACATCGTCATTTTTAATATGGCTTGTTTTATGTTATTTCAGCAAGATTATTCAAGTATATAATTAGGAAAAGAGTTACATTACATTATTTGAAACCAATTAACGAACAAGAAATTAAAAACTCTTTTTTTATATGAAATAACTGGCAACACCAATTTCTATGACCGTATTGGATCCAATCTCTCAGCAAACGTCAAAAATCTATGATCAAGGAAGAAATGAATCATTTATCCATATTACACTAGCTGTCCCGGCAGACGTTGCTTTGCCATAATTTAAAGTATTTCGCCCATATTTAAATTTTATTGAAGTTACTAAATAAGTATGTCGCCATGGCAACGTCGATCGCTATCTCGTCGCACAAACAATGGTCGCCGTCAGTCTCAGGTTGTAACAATTTACTATTATTTATTCAACAAATGCACTTATCAATATATAAAGTACCCAAGTACTGAATATGCATATAAAATTTGGTAAAAATCAGTAAAGCCGTTTCGGAGGAGTTCGTGGACTAACATTGTGACACGAGAATTTTATATATAAGATTATCCAATTTAAATGACTCAATGATCTAGGATCCAATATAAATGATAATCTAATACCCCCTAAGGGTTCCTTGTTGACTACGGAGCCCTAAAAAGGATCAAAATGTTTTATTCTAATTACCCCGGTATTGCTAGAGTCAAATACTTGAACCTATTGAGTTTGCGTCAACTAAAGTTTTCTAACGGAGTACGCATGGACTACGGACTAAAGTCTTGCCAGCATGAATTAATGTTCGCGGAATGTTAGACGGAAAGTCCCTGGACGACTTATTTTTAACAAATAAATGATTTTTTAAAAAACACACTACTATTTTTTATCAAAGTTTTTTAACAAAATATGATTGCATTGTCATTTAGCTCTTAATACGTATGCAATGTTTCGAATTAATTACTAATTAGCTTAGACTTTAGAGTATTAATAACACTTAACAGTAGTACTACTCAAAGCTAATTAGACTATTGGAGATAAATAAAAATCGTGATCAAAGATTCCGTTACATACATACAGCCCAAGCTGATAAAAGCGTGTTATAACTACATATTATATACGATCGAATTGAGAAACCTCCTCCTTTTATGAAGTTGGTTAAAAAAGTATCAAAGTCTGACATTATCTAAATAATTTAAACTGGGGTACGAAGATCAATTTGATGATGTAATACAATGAGTCATACGCTCAGGTGTAGAGGTACAAGTAACGACTACATGTGCATCACGCGATATAAGTTGTAACCCCTTACCCCTCGGCCCTCGGACGGTTCGGAGTTCGGACTCTGACCACCACGTACCATATATATCTGTATTATCTATGCACGTGTGGCGAGCGCGGGGCGCTCGCCACACACCCCAGACGCGTGGGCTTGCTACACTGACTCATCTTTATTATTGTCCTATTGTCCTATAGGAAAATTGGTCGCAATAAAATTGTTATAGGAATCATAAAATAATATTACAATATTATAGAATTTTTTTATGTGCGACATAACTTTGCATAATTATTTATTGCAAAATTATTATAATATGGTTAAAAAGTCGTGAAAAATAAATGTATTAAAATTTAAAAGCTAACTGCTAAGTAAATCTTTAGTTGCAAGTAATATAATTATTATAGGTGTAATAAAATTCAAATGACTAAATCCGTTTGTAATTATTTGATAATTGCAAAAAGATATTTAAATCCTATTTCTTAAATAAACTATAGGAACTTATAAATAATTTGAAGGCGTTTTGAATCCTTGCATTAAAATTTAAAATTGTTCAATCACTGGTAATAAATAATTGACAATACTAAATATAGGAAAATATTTTAATGTGTGAAAAAATATTTTAGTGTGTGAACCAGTGCTTCTAAATTTGATAATAAAAGTAATTTTAACATATTACAATTATTATTTAATTATTTATAAAGTATGTCACAACTCACACCTAAAGGGGGGATGAACTCACAAATGTGACCACCTGTGATGTGACAAGGGGAAAAAAAGGAGTTCTAAAAATAATGAAAATCGTGTGACAAATGTACCAATCAAGAAATGTATAGGTATCAATATTATGTATACTTTCAGATCTGGCGATGGAGCGCGACGTGGTCCCGGTGAACTACGAGTGGGCGCTGAACTGTCTGGGCGGCTACACCCTCACCTCCGTCTACGAGCTGCTGCTGTGCCCGGCCTCGCTCCTGCCCAAGTCCATACTTGAGTGGCCGCCCGAACTCATCGCCAGGGAGGACGAATGAATTTTTAAATATACCTGTTGATACAAATAAATATTTAGCTTTTTTTTCATGTTCTTTTATTAATTCAAAGCTCTTTTAAAAGTAATGACTAATGAGTCTATAAAGCTTAATGTAGGTGTGCTCGTTTCAGATAACGGTGCGATGTTCTAAAACTCCTAGGCGCTAATTTTGAGCTAGTCACCATCGCTCTTTTACTTTTATGAAAGTATCTAGTTAATCACTAGATACATAGAAACTCATGTTTAAAATATGTAGTCACAATAGATAAGGTCGGCATACTTATGCCGACAGTACTCGAATATTTTGATGCAGTTAAGTTGCTTAGGCCGATGTACCCAATAATTCGTGATCGCAAATTGCGCTGCGATCACTGCCTGGACTCGTGGCCTAAAGCTTGGATGTGTGGGTGACTACGTGGTGCAAGTATCGCGCCATGGTGTACCATCCAATCGTCGCGCCGCGCCGTGTTGCGGCGAGCTAACTTCACTCCGGATTCGACCTCGGGCAGACGCTACGTCAGCGTGCGGCCGATTCCGCGGGAGAGACACGGTCACACGGGTCGACCCTCGGTCAAACATCACTCGCCGCGATAGCGTGTAAATAATACAACGTTGCATCACCACGAGATATAAAATATTCTTATTTATAGTGCGCGAGTATATGAGTGCGTTCATTACGGGAATAACGTTCGATACTTACGAGTCTTGTGATATTAGAATAAAATATTATTAAAGTTTACTAATTTTAATCAACCGGTAAGTACTTAGTACACTTACCTAAATAAAAGCGTTGAGTGTGCACTAAATTTGCATTTATATGTCGGTACAACATGCGGTTCTAGATCTTTTGATAATATTGCAGACAGAATATTTAAAATATTATACTATTTTATTATACATTAATTTATTATTATATAGTGCTTGTGCCATGCTATTCTGGATAAAGAAATTAATATTTTCAATATGTACTTAGTTGTAATTAGTTTTATTAATTTATAATATAATTAAAATAAAGCATATAAGTACCTAACGTTCACCCTATATTATTATCTATAAATATTAAATAATCGCGCATCTCGTGATAATCTTGTGATAATCTCGTGCACGGTTGACGGTGCACGCAGCACACTACACAATATTGAACATTGAAGGTCGTGGAAATTGCCTCATGTTGGCCTTTTCTCCCCTTTTCTAATCTGTCACTTGTCAAACAAGTGACGTTTTAATTTTCAATTTGTGTTCGTGAAATTCCTGAAAATAGTCACAAGAATTGCAAAATTTCCGTGAAAAGTGCCTCAGCACAGGTAACTTTTATTTTAAACTGTGCAGTAAATCGCCGAGTGTATTTTTAATATGAATCATTATTGTTTAATAGACAATAGCATTATATATTATAAGTCTATGTACAATAGAGTCACAAAACACGAAACAATAAAACGATTTTTGTTGCGTCGTCGCGTCGCCTCGAACGTATTATGTTTTTATTGCTCACCCAAAGAAAGTTTAAATACATTTACCTATTAAAGATAAAGAAATAATAAATAATCTCATTTCTACATAAGAGCTACTATAATACGTGACGTGAGTTAATAATTACAGACAATTAATTAAATTGGCTAAATTCGATCGATTCAAGAAAAACCATTTTCTTTCGTGCATTTATTGATAACAACATTTTACATGATTTTAGTATGGCATTTATCGACAGTCGACACAGTTTAATCCACTAATCGAGGTATTAAGTGTAATACATAGGTATTATTTGCCTAACATAAAAAATATTTAAAATTTGTTGTCTTTTCTCCGTTTAATAGTGTTACCTTGAACCTGACAGCCAATCAAAGGTAACACCTTGTTGTTGTAGTTTTGGTTAGTAAAAATGTACAAATTATATTTTTTTCACAGACAAACAATCATGGCACCGAATACTACGGATGTCAACGGAGTGCTGTTTGAGAGTGACGCAGCCACCCCCGACCTGGCAATCTCCAGGACTCCCATACAGCAGGCCGACAGCTACCCGAGGAAGCTGGTGTGGAGAAACATCATAGCGTTCATATATCTACATATCGCCGGCTTGTATGGTGGATATCTCTTCTTGTTCTCAGCCAAATGGCAGACGGCAATATTTGGTGAGTGCTATTAATAAATCTCCTTTTAAGATCTTGAACCTTAGCGGGTGCGCTCTATTTTGTAACGGCATTGGTAGCACGTAGGGTTGCCATCTGTCTGGATTTCCCCGGTTTCTTGCACGGACTTTAAGTTAATCAGACTTTTACAAATTCTTGTTGGAAATTAACAGTTTAAGAGGACGTGTCCGGGAAAATAACCATGTTTCGGCAAAAACACTTTTCATTCAATATTATTTATTATTTCATAAATTTAGTTATTACTCTTTTTAAAAGTAATCTGGTGACCCATAGTATCTTGTGTGAACAGGGGCAGAAAAAGTGATCGGAATTTTCTTATCCTAGTTCTAATTTTTTCTTTATCAAGCAATAACATTCGATGTTATCGGTCAACGATGACTTAGTTTTATAAAGAAACATAGAATTTGCCTCAGTTATATGAAAACTACTTATAAAGTTATAAGAGAGGCGCGCGGAGTCTTTTCGACGCTGGCGCCGAGACCAAAACAATTGAGTTCCTTTCTGCAAAGGGGGTGCCAAGAGTAAGTGTAAGCTCTTTATTTGGTAGATAAATAAATTATGAAAAGCTACTAAAAGAATAATACGAATTCAATGAAATGTCTATAATATCAACATAAATGTATTGAGGGGAGTCGATTAAGAGCTCCTTAGGTAGTACTGACGGTATTATTTTAGGTCCAGTATTTTTTGTAATGTATTTCCTTCCTGTTTTTGGCTTTTCAATGTATACTTTGGCTCTTACCATTATATGGTTTGTATTAAAGTTGAGTTATTCACAGTATCAACATCAGAAATATACTGTGGTTTGTTTGTGATAATATAATCTATCTCATTCTTTATTTCTGCATTAGGTGATATCCTGCAGGTCCATTTTTTGTTTTTTGACTTTTTAAAAAAGCTGTTCATTATTTTCAAATTGTTTCTTTGTGCTAGGTCTACTAGACATTGTCCATTATTATTTTGTTTTCCTGTGCTATATATTGTCCCAGTATTTTGTCCTCATTTGTTTGTCTTTCTCCTATTTGACTGTTGAAGTCGCCTATTAAGAATACTGTTTTATTGGATGTTTCTAATGTTTCTTGTAATTGTTTATAGAACAAGTATTTTTCTTCTTCGTCGGCTATTTCTGTAGGAGCATATATTTGTATAGTGGAGATTGGTTCGAAACCTGGTAATTGTATATTCATTTCAGCTATTCTGTCTGATATTCCTTTAAAGCTAATTATGTGTTCCTTGTAGCACTCTTTAATCAAGAAACCCACTCCATACATTCCTGGTATTTTTCCAATGTGATAGAAGATGTATTCTCCATATTCTTCTATCTGCTATCCTACTCTTCTAACCTCACTTAACCCAATTATGTCCCAGTTGATTCTTTCCAAGGCATAATCCAACGCCATTAATGCTTCGTCTGTTCTAAGGGTTCTTGTATTGAGTGTTGATATATTTATATATTCTGATCTTTTTTAATTTTAATGATCTTAAAAGAGGAACTTCGGTTAGAAAGAAATAACAAAAACAGATATACAAGAAAAGTATGATATATTGATAGAAAGACTGAAAGAAATAACAAAAAAGGTAAGCTGCACAGCAAGAAAAAATGATAAAATAGGTATGGAAGCAAAACAATTGATAGAGCAGAGGAAAACACTACCTAAGGACAAAAAAGGAAATAAGAAAGATCAAGCAAAAATAAGTAAACAAATAACGTCTGAGATTAGGAAGCACAAAAAAGAAAACAGGAGAAAGATAATTCAATATCATATAGAAAAAACAGGAGGGTTAAGGAAAGCTCTTAAACAACTAAAAGAAAACAAAACATGGATACCAAGTATGAGAAATAAGGAAAAGAAAAAGACAACTATTAGAAATCATATCACAGAAATAGCAACACAATTTTTTAGATATCTATATAAAGATACAAGTAAAATGGACGATTGGTAAGAAATTGTAACGGAAGAAAAAAAAACTCCAGCCATATTAGAAAGCGAGGTTCAGAAAGCAATTATGTCACAAAAGAAATAGACGACCAAACCACGACCAAATATCGAACGAAATAATAAAAGGGTGTTTGGAATCGATAATCAAATTCACCACAAACTTGTTTAACGAAATCTTAGAAAAGGAGGAGATACCAGAACAATGGTCAAAATCCACTATTGTACTGCTGCACAAGAAAGGAGACAAGGATCAAATAAACAATTATAGACCTGCAGTGAGCTTAATACCTAACTTGTACAAAATATTTTCCAAAGTAATTCTAAACAGAATAAGCAACACGTTAGAGGAAAACCAGCCAAAAGAACAGGACGGTTTCAGAAGAGACTTCTCTACACAAGATCATAACACACAAAAAGACAAGTTGTATAGAAGTATAATGAGTATAACAAAATATATTACTTGGCTTTTATGGACTATAACGAGGCATTTGATTCCATAAAACATAAATATATATTGGAAGCTTTGAAAAATCAGGGTGTCCCAAAAAAGTATATAGAGATCATAAGAAAAATTTATAAAAACGCCATAGCTAAGATACAAACAGAAAAAGTGGGAAACGAATTCAGAATTCAAAAAGGAGTAAGACAGGGAGACCCACTATCGCCTAAGCTCTTCTCGGCCATGCTGGAACAGGTATTTAGAAAGTTAGACTGAGATAAGTATGGAGAAAAACTAAACCATTTGAGATTTGCAGATGATTTAATTATTATTGAAGAAACACCTAAAAATCTACAAATTATGATTCAGCAGCTAGCAGACTAGAGCGAAATAGTGGGTCTTTCAATGAATACAGAAAAAACTAAATTGATGACTAATGGAGAACAGAAGGAGATAAAAGTAAATGACAACACCATAGCATATGTAAATGAATATACATATTTAGGTTATATAATTTCACCAGAAGATCACATACAGAAAGAAATAGATTTAAGAATAAACAATGCCTGGAAGAGGTACTGGTCGTTTAAAGAGATAATGAAAAATCACCAGTTTACAATGAAATATAATATATATATATAAATAATATAATTACAAAATTTTTACAAAGTCGCCATGGACAGTGTTATGCAAGATGTAACAATTTAATCATAATTCATAAACGAGGGTCTGACTGACATCAGTATGGAGTATCTTATTTTTATAATGCCGTTCGTACTTCGTTTAGTAAGAAACGAACCGAATTGGATGCCGAGCCAGATTACTCGTTTATGTAGCATACACTTTAATAGTCATGATATATTTTGTATGAGTAATGACCGAAAATTAAAGAGATTACGAAAATCTGCATTTGCACCGTAAGTTTTTTATTTCAATTCTGTAATAATTTAGCACATAGATGTTTGTAATCTGAAAACGTCTTGTCTAGGTGCTCTGGATTTTTTTTTAATGAAATAAGGGGGCAAACGAGCAAACGGGTCACATGATGGAAAGCAACTTCCGTCGCCCATGGATACTCGCAGCATCAGAAGAGCTGCAGGTGCGTTGCCGGCCTTTTAAGACGGAATAGGGTAATAGGGGAGGATAGGGATGGTAAGGGAAGGGAATAGGGAAGGGTAGGGAAGGGAATAGGGGAGGGTAGGGAAGGGAATAGGGTAGGGGATTGGGCCCCCCGTAAACTCACTCACTCGGCGAAACAGAGTGCAAGCGCTGTTTCACGCCGGTTTTCTGTGAGAACGTGGTATTTCCCCGGTCGAGCCGGCCCATTCGTGCCGAAGCATGGCTCTCCCACGTATAAATGGATAGACAATTGTGGGAGAGTTTAGGGGAGGCCTTTGCCATAAGGCAATCAGATTTAGTTCAAAAAATTAATGTATAAAGTATTAAAGGAAACAAAATGTGAGTGTCTGAATAAAGGAAGTGGAATCTAGAATGTTACTACAAAGATAGATCATTTATTACTTTGTAACTGATGTTTATTTAAGTTTGTATTGAATAAAATGTTATGAATTTAGTTTAACATTCTTTAAACTGCTGCTGAAAAACACCATTTCCCACTGTAGAACATATATGATAATTTATTTATATATATGATAATTTATTTTTCTGAAGATCTTTACCATTGATACATTTTTATTATTCTAAAAACATTATTTTGTTTTCAGCATTCATTCTGTACATAATGTCAGGCTTGGGGATAACAGCTGGTGCTCATCGCCTGTGGGCTCACAAATCCTACAAAGCCAAGTGGCCACTCCGTCTTATTCTTGTTTTCTTCAACACCATGGCTTTTCAGGTATGTTTTTTTTTTAATTCAAGCTTTTAAATCCATATTGTATTTTCTTGTTTTTTTCTATCTTTTATGTCTTTTTAGGGTTCCGTAGTCAACAAGGAACCCTTATAGTTTTGGTCTGTCCGTCCGTCTATCCGTCTGTCTGTCTGTCTGTCTGTCTGTCCGCGGTTTTACTCGGAGACTATAGGACCTACAAAGCTGTACCTGTGTTTGGCATGAATACACATATTAATGATGGCAACAAAATGGTACATGAAATCGTAAATAAATATTTTTTTATGGAACCTCCCAGCTACACATCAAGTGGGGATAAATATTTTTTTCGCGCCCACCCCATCGTGTGGGGTGTCATTGAATAGGTTTTTAAAAAATATTGCGAGTATTAATAGATCCACAGATCTCTATCTAGATCTTATTTCTGTGCCCACTTTTTGAGCAATAATAGTATCCCTAAATAATAAATATACATTATTATTCAGGACTCTGCAATAGACTGGGCTCGTGATCATCGCATGCACCACAAGTACTCCGAGACTGATGCAGACCCACACAATGCAACTCGAGGATTCTTCTTCTCCCACATTGGATGGCTGCTGGTCCGCAAACATCCGCAAATCAAGGAGAAAGGCAAAGGACTGGACCTCAGTGACTTGTATGCTGATCCCATCCTCCGCTTCCAAAAGAAGTAAGTTTTAACAAAAGTCTATGTCCAAGCTCCAAAATAGCAATACCAATTTTCATGACATTTCTCACAAAGCTTAAAAGTTATCTGTCAAGAGAAACATTCAGAATTTAATTTAACAGAATACATGCAAATATGTGTTACACTTCCTCTGGGGAACACTATGTATACATCCATTTGCAAATACAGAGTTATCTACGTGCCACACCTTCAATATTTATTTTGACCTATTTAAATATAAAAATTCGACCTTGTCGGTAATGTTTCCTTTAGCTTGTTCAACACTATATTTTAGTATTGAATAATTTTAAATGCCAGCAAATAAGTTTATAATGAAGTAATTAAAAAAAACTTTCTCAGCAAACAACTTTAAAACTTTTATTGCATACTTACTTTAATAAGAGTTTATTAATTTTATTCTTCCTAATATTCTCTACATTCTTACCTTACGTCATACGTGTCTAAGCCTTACTACCTATTTCTAACCATAAGACGTTTTATACAGATACTATCTGCTGCTGATGCCACTGGTGTGCTTCGCGCTGCCGACAGTGGTGCCAGTGTGGGCGTGGGGCGAGTCGTGGCTGAACGCATACTTCGTGGCGGCCATGTTCCGCTACGCCGTCATCCTCAACGTGACGTGGCTGGTGAACTCGGCCGCGCACAAGTGGGGTGACAAGCCCTACGACCGCCACATCCAGCCCGCCGAGAACCTGAGCGTGGCGCTGTTCGCGCTCGGCGAGGGCTTCCACAACTACCACCACACCTTCCCCTGGGACTACAAGACGGCGGAGCTCGGCAACACGCGCATCAACCTCACCACCGCCTTCATCGATCTGTTCACCAAGATCGGCTGGGCCTACGACCTGAAGACGGTGTCGGACGAGATCGTCCGCAGCCGCGTGCAGCGCACCGGGGACGGGTCGCACGCGCTGTGGGGCTGGGGCGACAACGACATCGCTAAGGAGGACGTCACCAACGCTATCCGCATCAACCCCAAGGACGAGTGAACACCGACCCTCGGCTCCGAACATTGAGTGTGTCTCATCTCTGACATCATTAGAGTTACATTTTATTCGTTATTGCTAATGTATTTGGATATCATTCTGCGGTGTAGCTCGACGCTACCTGCGCTTTGTGCTAAGGATGTAATTGTAATTTTAAAAATATTCCATTGAATTTCTCGCTCAGCTTGGCAGTAAACGAAATTATATCGAAGAGAATTATGGTAACGTTACAATGTTACATTGAAATCATAATGTCGAATATTTATTGGCAAGCTGTATTATTGTAAGTGAGATTTTGCTTCCATCGAGCGAATATAGTAGGTTACGGAGCATCAGTATTATACCACGTAGTTACTTGTAGATCGTTATCGCATTTGTAGGTATTAGTACTTCAGACATCGTTGAACGATTGCGAACAGATGTGTCAAATGTGCCGGGTTTCAAATGCACAAAGAATCTGTATTTCATGTACAAAAATGATATAGTTTTCTATGTAACGAAATCACTCTAAATGAGAGATTATTATTTTTATAAAACTGTATTTTTGCACAATTTAATTTTATTTTTAATTTAATGGCACCATTTGCCTCGACTGATTTACGAGATCTACTGTCCCATATATTAAATTAACTTAAATTTCAAGTCCTTTTTAACTTATAGTCGTTGTAAATCTGATATATGCCAGTGAGGGTTGAGTTTGGTTTAATTTGTGTAGATTAAGGCCGCGTTTCCACTGACGCGGAGCGGAGCGGAGAGGAGCTTAGCGGTGCCGAATTAACCAATCACCATGCTCGAAATCTTCGCTCCGCTTCGCTGTCATTCCGCTGGAATAGCACGATTGGTCAATTCGGGCACCGCTAAACTCGTCTCAACGTCAGTGGAAACGCGGCCTAAAGGTACTTAAACGTAGAGAGATAAAACACGTAATCTATATCAGTACCTAAGCTGTAAGAATGTTTCGGTATGCCTGTGTAACAGGCTTACTCTATAGGTATAATTGAGGGTTTGAAACCTACTGAATGATTATAGAGACTGCTCTTACATGGGCTGGCGAAATATAATTTCGTCCGGCCCGTGTAAGCGACTGATGTCTTGTTAATACCTAAATGTGATACTTAGAAGGGTAAAATACTATTATTTATTGTTAGATTTAAAACTTTAATCCGTTTATTTTTCTGTTGTAACAGAAAAGAAAGGCTATGCGATCAAGAATATCGGCGGCGAATAACACTAGTTTTTGTTTAATTTTGTTTTAATGAAGTTAACATTTAAAACGATTAATTCGTAGAACAACACTTAGTTTTCCTCGAATGTTTCTTTCATCGAATGGTCTGAGCTATGACGTATGTGTACTGTTGATTCAGTTTTCGTTGTCTTTATCTTAATAAATGTGCAGTTATACATTGTTGTTTTATTCCTCGTATTTTTTCCTTGTACTTCTTTTAAAGAAAAAATTTTTGTAGCTATGCCGTTATGAGTTATGACTACAGAACATCTGCTTAATCAGCGTACTAAACTACTACAGCCCGTTTCAAATAATGTATTTACTTGTAATTTAAGCAACACAAAAAGTATGGCCCATTATTAGTAATTATTACTGCAGCTGGCTTTAAATCATTGCAATAAAGTGACAATGAGTATTGTATGCAATGTATGTATGTAATGTATACTCTGGGTGCGTGCAAGTTAATAACAACAGTTTAAGCTTAACTCATTTATTGTAATACAGATATTAAGTAATTTCTCAATTATGCTAAACGTATAATAAACCTAGCAATTTATAAATCGTCCAATTGTACACTTATAAAACAACGAGGAAAATAGTTTAATTTGCAATATTATAATTTATGTATGATTCGCGGTGTAATATCATTGTTAACGTTAAATGGCTACCTACGCTATTGTAGTATAGGTAATCGCTACTATAGTCTCGGACGAACTAGACAGCGATGGGAACCAACGCCCTACCTATTAGGGCGGCAAAGTTTTGGCGACTGATCACTGATCCCACACGCACATACTGCCGAGTGTGCTGAAGCTATATCACAGATCATCGTAGTGCTAAATTATTTGTATTTAAATATCATCCATTTGCGTGCGTACGGTGGTAAAACATAGTACCATTTTTCAAACTCTGCGCTCAAGCAGCGTGTTCGCGGCGGTGTGCGGGCTCGGGGGCGGAGGCGGGAGGGGACAGCGTCACTGCTTGTGCAGGCGCAGCTCGTGCGGGCGGCCAGGCGCGCGCGGCCAGCCTCCCCCCGCGCCGCCCCCGCCGCCGTCCGGCCATCACAACCCTTCCTCGTAGACGTCGGGGTCGTCGAGGCGGTCGGGCACGCACACGAAGAACTCGACGAGGTTGAGCAGCGGGCCGCGCGAGAATGGGTTCTGGTAGCGGCCGCGGCGGTCGCGTAGGTAGCCGTACCGCTTGTAGTTGAACATCTCGTTGGTGGTGAGGTTCATGCAGGCGTGCAGCACCGACGTGCACGTGAGCGCCCAGCCCAGCGCGCAGAACGTCACCGCCTCCACCAGCCCCAGCAGGTACAGCAGCCCGAAGCCCTCCAGCAGCAGGCAGTAGCACGCGAAGTAGATGGACAGCGAGCAGTTGATGGCGACGCTCGCCACGAACAGCAGGAACCACATGCGGTTGCGGACGCCGACGCAGTTGTAGATGAAGGGGCAGTGGTGGTCGAAGTAGGCGACGCAGCGGCGGCACACGCGGCAGTGCTTGGCGCGCAGCGGGCGCAGGCAGCGGCACGTGTGGCACAGCCGCGCCAGTAGCGCGTCGCGCCGCCGCCACTTGTCGTAGTAGGGGATGCGGCGGATGGCGCGGTGGTAGGTGTCCGAGTTGCGCGGCAGGTAGCCCGGGTCGCGCCGGTTCGCCACCACCCAGCTCAGCCACATTATGCCGTTCCAGTACAGGAAGCAGTAGTGCGACAGCCGCAGCGTGTTCCATGTCAGCGGGATGCACTGCAGGTACAATGGTAGTTTCAGTCCAATTTAATCTTATAGAACACTAAATATCAAGTCTCAATGCGACCAAACAAATTGTGAGATAAAGAAATCCAAGCTGTCGACTCTTTTATTTCATGACATGTAACGAAGGTTCTAACGTTACTAGCGTTAGTCGCTTGTTGGAACAAAAACGCGCATAAGTGTACAAAACATTGGTCCTTCGAGCCGGATCCTCACCCGTATGATGTACATGGGGTACCCCCAGAGCAGCACGGAGACGAGGAAGAACAGCAGCGGGCCTTTGCTGTCGCCGGCGCCGCCAAACAGCAGCGCCCACAGCTCGGACAGCTGCAGCGGGTGCGCGCGCCGCTTGAGCTCCTTCTGCAGCAGCGCGACCACCTCCGTGTGGCGGTGCGCCTGCGCCAGCATCAGCGGCGTCTTGCCGTTCTTGTCGCGCGGCTCCAGCTCCGCCTTCACCTGAACGGTGGATGAAATGAATCGAGAATCCGAAGCAAAGGATTCAGACTGTATGCAGGTTGCACAGTAGCACCTGTCTAGAGTATACTCTATACTGTGCATCAATCATTATTACTTTCGTCGTGCTTGGCAACATAAAAGATAAGAGGGTATATATTTTTTTATGAAATAAGGGGGCAAACGAGCAAACGGGTCACCTGATGGAAAGCAACTTCCGTCGCCCATGGACACTCGCAGCCTCAGAGGAACTGCAGGTGCGTTGCCGGCCTTTTAAGAGGGAATAGGGTATTAGGGCAAGGCAGGGATGGGAAGGGAAGGGAATAGGTGAGGGTAGGGAAGGGAATAGGCTAGGGGATTGGGCGATATAGACTTAGCGACGGCTCTGTCAACTATCAAAAGCTTAATGTTACGCACTACTGGATGATTTTTGATTGATTACTAGTAATTTTATCAAAAATGAAATGGTAATTGTCAATATTACGCAGTCCGGAAAAACAACAAAGCCTGCACCGCGACTTGCATATTGATAGGCTCGAGTGCTGCTCGATAAAGGTTAACTTGGATATCGATGACAACTTAAGAATACATTGATTGGCTAAAATAATTATACTCCAGGCAAGTTAAGGTAACGTAAGCACATTTTTCTAAGGCTCCCACTCTTTTAAAACAGCTGCAGGAGAGTTAAGAATTTTATAATTTATTGTATTTAGACTTGAAACGTAAAGGTCTAAAACGTAGCCTTTTATGGCAGAGGATGCTAAAAGTTTATGGACATCGAAGTGGACCATAGCAGTACGAGTAATAATTCTAATTTTTTGTGTGACCTAACCTATCTGCGCAGCATGAGGGTGCGTCTAATATGGTTGTGGCGGTATTTTAGCGCCACATTCCTGCATCGCGCTATCGAAGTTTTTAGTGAGTTGGTATATTATGTACGAATTATATCACGTGGGCTTCGGCCTGACTGAGTATCACACCTCGCTCGGTCGGTAGACCTTCCTTTGCGGCCACCACGGTCCAGGCATATTCCCACACTGGACACAGATCCTCTAAACTAAACGGTCACAGTCACGTCTAAGCTGGCCGCAGCTTGTAGCCATCTGTTACCTTCTCAGCGAGCAGGCGGACGCAGGTGAGGTTCCCGGAGAGGCAGGCGAGGTGCAGCGGCGTGGAGCCGAAGTTGTCGGCGCGGTGAAGCGGAACCCCAGAGTAGATCAGCAGACGCACCACGTCCGCGTGACCCTGAGTACGCAGATGCTTAAAGTTTGACCGTCGAAAATGATAGAGGTCGCCACTTGACACGATACTTGTGCGCTAATGCTATCTTGCAACGTAAAGACCGCATTAGCAATGCTTTTGTTCGCATGTGAAAGAGACAGATGTCGTCGGGCCTGGTTAAACTGTATGGGTTAAGTAGACATTTGAACAAAAAATTATAATCGACATTCTTAAAAAATAAGGGTCAATTCAGACCAGATTTCAGGCGTTGGGGTCTGAATAATTCAATACTTTAGAAATGCATCTATGCGGTCTGAGTTGACCCTAAGCAAGCTGATGATGATGAGTTGCAGCTATTGAACAGCCTCATTTCCGAGCTTTCCTGACCATAGCCAAAAATTTAACGTTTTAACTCTTTAAAAGGTCAAAACGTCAAAATTTTGACATAACAGACTTTTTTATGACACAGGGCACAGGCCATAAAATGATAGTTTTCAAAGTCGGTAGATACTTTATAGGCGGCCCAGTGCAGCGCAGCATCGCCGTTGATGTCGGCGAGCTGCGTGGCGGCGCCCATGCCCAGCAGGTACGCCGCCGTCGCCGTTTTGCCGTACATGCACGCCGTCATCAGCGGCGTCAGACCTAACATAGTAAACACATACTGTATTATTTAATGCACTTGAAAAAGCGTAAGCTCATTTTCAGTCGCCTATTTTCAGTTTCCTTGCATAATACATATTTATCGTCCCAAAGCGCTGTTACACTTCGAAAAAGATAGCTTGTGATGACTGTATCTACGACTAAGGATTTTAATGCCCCACAGGCCACAACCTACCACGTAGAAAGTCGTGCATATTTTTCATGTACACATTTTGCAAGTATGAAATAATAGAATATAGATAATAATATTATGATATGATACCTTTAAAGTCGACGGCGTTGACGGCGACGCCGGCCTGCAGCAGCACCTGCACGACAGACGCGTGACCCTTGCGGCACGCCCAATGGATCGGCCGCGGACCCTGTGGAAAGACAAATTATTAATTATGTATTAACTTTTTTAAAGACAAATTAGAGTTATGATGTAGATTGTGGACTTATTTCTTTAGTATAAACTCAGGTCAGTTTGCTATCCCGACTAGACTGTTGCAAAAGGCCTTCTTTTTGCAACAGTCTAGTCGGGATACTCAGGATTAAACTTATCTCTCATCAAAGTCAAGATAATTATTTTAATTAACAATTATTCAGGCTGATGCAAGTGGGCCTACTATCAAATCATTCCAACAGGGATCGACTATACGTACTCGTTGACCTAGGATAGCATAAACACTCAGCCATAAGTATTTCGAGAGGCGTCTCAAGAAGTCAAGAGTTCAAGACGCGAGCTATCTCACGTCCGCACGGTGTTGTGTGTGTGTGTGTGTGTGTGTGTCGTCAATAACACAACGCATGTGGAAATCCCCATTTCATTGACACATCACATTGTTTTCCTCAATGAATTAGTACATTGATATACATTTATTGTCCTAGCAATTCAACTTATTGTTTATACAATAGTTTATGTAATTTATGAGTAAGTTTTGTTACAATAACAGTAGAGCTAGACTAAATACTTAGTAAGTAGCTTATATGTAGCCTAGATCCCATAAACAGGTCATCAAGATCCACGTGGTCACGATGCGAAGTCCCAAAAACTGAGCACTCAGATAGACCAGGGTATTAGGTAGGTACGACTTAATAACTAACCAGGTGCGCAATATCTAACAGTTACAAAGAACCAGAGGCGGCGTAATGGCGTGGGCGACTTGGGCCATCGCCCACGGTCTCGATCTCGTGGTACAAGGATCGCGCCCCGAGGATTTTTTGAGTATGATTATAGTATAGCTAAAACTATTTCTCTCAACAAAATGCGTCATCAATCAGGCTCGCAAAACATATCTTGCTCACATTTCGTCTTGCCCCGCCAGTACAAAGGACACACAGTGAGAGTTGAGTACACCCGTGTTCTGTACCTGCGTGCCCAGGCAGGAGAGGTCGACGGGCGCGCCGCGCTCCAGCAGGTAACGCATGACAGCGACGCTGCCGTCCAGCGCGGCCCAGTGCGCCGGCGTGTACCCGTGCGGGTCCCGCCCCGCCAGCGCCGCCACGCCCAGCTTCTCCACCGCGCGCTCCGTCTCGCTCACCTCGCTGCGAACAGAAAGAGAGGATGCGATAGTCCATTAAACGTTTTCTACGTTCACATAGAAATTCGACCGTTATGTTATAGTAACGTAAGTAGTTATGTACAGTTAAGTATTAGTATTAGTAGTAAAATTCGACTAATAACATTTAAATATTAGAGATATTGTGTTAATAGTCGAATTTTCTTTCATTCGTGCATTGCATGACAACAGCTAAGGTACTTTTATAGGGCACCTATCACCTATGAAAAGGATCAGCAATAAAATGTGCGACTGAAAGAAACAATGTACCCACCTAGTAGGTAACAGATTAATCCTGTCAGTACAGTCCTTTACCCTCTTGATTTTACATGTTTAACCCAAAAAAAGTTTGTTATTTTTTTATTTAATTTTTTTTGTTTACCACTTGCGTGTTACTCACCCGGAGCGCACCGCCTCGAAGATGAGCTGCACGTCGGAGAAGTGGAGGCCGGGGGGCGCGCGTGGCGGCGCGGGGTGGGAGTCCGGCGACACCGGCGAGCAGGGGGGCTCGTCCGCCGCCATCGTGCAGGGGGGCGGCTGCGGCAGCGCCCACACGCCGCGCGCCGCCCCCCCACTTGGGTATACCTGCCATCACAAGACATTATGGTCTCAGCTCTACAATGGAGTCTCTACCGGGATGAAGGAGTCTTAAATTGATGTGATTGCTTTTTAGGGTTCCGGACCCACAAGTTACAAATCGGGCCCCTATTGCTAAGACTTCGATGTCTGTCCGTCTGTCTTCAGGCTGTACCTACGTACAAAAACACAAGTTTTGCCTATTTTTGCTCTATATTATTACGGAACCCCACGTGCGCGAGTCCAACTCGCACTTGCCCGATTTTTTTTAGTTATTTTACTCTACTCCCTAATGTATAGTCTGCCATAGACTACTTGGCTAGTGTTATGTTCTGATAGTATGTATATTGATTATTGATATTGTTACTGCAATGGACCTAGTTAACGTTATTCTTTTTATAAAAATATTTTCATTTAGGTACCAGAGAAATGGAAATAAAAGGTCCGTAATCAGATGAATCACTAATAGGTAACACTACCTAGTTAAGATTTTGCACAGTCACCATAACAGTTTACAAAATGATTAGATAGGTATAATGGCTGAATTTTGAACAAAAGGAGGATTGGATAACAATATAACCACTGTGTACAATACTGAAGGTCATTTCGACAGTGTTTGTTTTTATACACGAAGTAGCTAACATTTTAAGTAAGTAGTTTTGTACCAAGGTAGGTACATGTAGCAAAGGTAATTTGTCACAACCATGCTGCCATAGATCGTTAAATAGCAGCAGATCTAGATCATCTAGAACTATATTTGACTGTATCTATTGTAAGGAAAACATTTTGACGCATAATAGAGTATGACGTCATTCGCCGCAGCTCACCTTGCTACTCACGGTGAGGCCGACGCCCCCCGCGCCACAAGAGTCACTGTCCACCGCCACAGCCTGCTCTCCACCACCCTCGGGAGACAGCTCCGACAACCACGGGTTTCACAACCACTCCGCCGGGGTTACCAGCCCCTATTGATTGTTCGCGCAACTACAGCACGGAGCATGCGCCTCGCTCTTCATCGCCAAATAGCTCTGCTACTTATAATATGCCATAATCAGCTGATTTCTTCGTTAAGCCAGAGAGAGACCAGGTTAAACCATCAAGTCGAGGCAAGGCTTGGCTAAAAAAATAGCTGGTAAACGCCTCAGCTCGTATACGGTATAATTTCTATAATGGTGATTGCATAGTTATAGTTATTGGATATATCTGGACGTTCTAGACCTAATTACGATATCCTTGTTTATTGTAACGCCAAACCTCGCCACTCACCCGAGTCTGATAACAAATGATTGCATCCATATCTACGAATTGCGATCAAAATTAACAAATTGCTAATTAGTTTCGCAACTCGAAAAGTCAAACTAAAAATTGGCTACTTAACAGACTTGTGATGTTTTTACATACATTTTAATTTTATCTTTTTAATAATACGATAAATTCATGTTTAAATTTTAAAACAAGGATATTAATTTTATTGAAAAGTTGTAAAAGCGCCATCTATCGATACCACACGAAACTACCTTGAAAGTAGTTTTGTACTTTCTCCATGCCCCGCGGGGCGTGCGCGTTGTAAAATGTGTCATCCGCATGCCGTTTGCCAGCTGGTAGCGGGTTCGAGTCCTAGTAAACAGCTGATTGTGCATTATTCACGATAGTTGCAGTATGAACATTGAACATCCTAAGGGCTCTCAACAAGCTTTGTTTTTCTATGAAAATGACTGATGATGTATGAAAAACGGCGATAGCCAAGCACTATTAGCAGAATGGGAAGATATCAACCTATACTTATTGTTTCTGTATATTACCAATGATTAAAAAATGGGATGAATAAACATTATATGGATACTTTGTGTATGAAGGGAATAAAACAAGTATGTTCTGTACAAAATCCGTTTATGATTGTTGAGGAGTAATTTTTGTGGAAAAACATGTAAATTGTAAGGAGTATAATTCTAAATCCCTTTTTACCATTCAGGGTAGGTTTACATAATATGACTGAAATGCAATGGGGTACAACATTTTATGTTTTAATAATAAATAACTAAAAATAATTTTTAATTTATTAATTTTAATAAAAACTTAATCTTAATAATTGATAAATTATATTACATCAGAAATTATCATGATAAAGCCAAGTGCCCTTTAATCATTACACCCTTACAATTTCTTTAAAAATGATTAAATAATAATATTTTAATATAATAACAATGTAATGTTAAATTAAATAATTATTTGAAGCAATACATTCCCCTTCTTATTAACTCTCAGTTAAAAGAAAAAATAAAATGAAATCTTTGGAAGCCAATAGACATAAGAAAAGGTTTATGTGTTTAAACTAAAACAAAGCTCTAAAAAATTGTAAAAGAGTTATGATTATTATAAATATGGAAATTGTTATTATAAGAGGTTAAACATAGTCAATGCTGTTAGATAATGCATAGTGCATAGACAGGTGCAATGTATAAGAAACCAATTTGTAAGTAAAACTACTTTGTAAAATTGTGAAAATGAACTTTAATTCAGCAAATTTTATACTAAATGTATAAATATGATATATTCTAGATTTCGTTTCACTACCTAAATAGACATCATGTTATAAAAAGTGTACAACTAAAACTAGTAGCTGATTAAACATCATCACGTGGCTTACACTGATTAGATCTTGTAAAAGCACATATAATATGGTTCATTATACTTAAATAATATAAAAAATGATAATCAAAGCACAATGCTCACAACTGATGCCGACGTCCAAACAATGATCATCTTTTCATCTTAAACTTCTAGTAAACTTGAAACATTTAACGAGCAAACTGAATAAATTATTATCCACAATAAGAAACAAACTTAACAAGGTCAATAGCTCAAATTAATATAAAAAATTTCAACAAGAGTGTAACTGCATGCTTACGTCGTGTAAAAGTTATGACTCGGAGCCCCATATCCAATGTAAATGTAGCGCCAATAATGAGAAAATTGTTTCGTCTATCTGTTACTGTATTGATATTGTAAAATTGTTTATAAGATACTTATTAAGGCATTATCTCTTCTGAGTCTTGAAACTGACAGATAGGGGTTGGCCCTGCAGCACGTAGCCGTTGAGGGCCTGTATCGCCATGGCGGCCTGATCGTAATTTCTCATAGTCACAAATCCGAAACCTTTACTCTTATTCGTCTTATGATCTTTAATTATTTTAACGGACACAATAGCACCATAGGGACCGAACAGCTGCCACAGAGTCAGTTCCTCCACCTCGGGGGCGATATTGTAAATGTAAATAGACCATGTGCTCGGGGAGTTGTGGTCGTTGATAGCACCCATATGATTGATCCAGTGGTAAGGCTTCACGAGGGGATTCTTAGAAAAATTATTATTATTATTTTTACTCTTATGAGGATTACTCTTATTAGCGTACTTAACGGTAAGCGGGTGTAAAAAACCTGGCGGAGTGGTGCCGTTGACGCTCTGTATCGCGCGCTCGGCCTCGTACTGGTGCTCGTACAGTACGAAGGCGATGCCGGACGCGATGCGGGAATTGACTATTTTGCCGAACTGCGCAAAGAGGCCGTGCAGGTCCTGCAGGGTCAGTTCGTTGGGCAGGTTGCACACGTACAGGTTCCAGTCCGCTTCCGGCTTCGTCGGCGGCTTCAGCTCGGGGTTGAGTAGGGCGTGCGACACTTTCAGCGTTTTGTTCTGCATCAGGAGCCCGTTAAAGGCCTTCCGGGCCTTTATCGCGTCCTCCGGGCGAGAGTACTCCACGAACCCGTACCCTCGGTTCGCTATCAATTTACAACTTTCTAATTTGCCCATTGTGGAGAATAGTGAAAACATCATATCCTGGGTCATGACTTCGGGAATATAGTTAACGATAAGCTTCGTAGGCGATTCATCGGGTCCAAATTCATTATTTCCATGACAATTAACGTCTTGACACGATTCCGACATTTTTTAATTGTTGTTTATTAATGACATTTATATGACGATGTTGCCAATATGGAGGAAATGTTCGTTCAGAAATTGTATTTATTACGTAACAAAAAAAGCCAAATAAATAATATTCGGAATGTCCGAATGAGATTGGAATTTGGAGTTAGACGTTTGTGTTCTGTGGACTGGAGGGTGGAGAGTCCAACTTTGATTTCTATTATATTTGTAGTATGAAACGTTTAAATATAATGTGCTTGAACTTTGAAGCGCTTATTCCATTTGACTAAATTTAGAAGTTCGAATTTGGATCCTAAAAAGAAGACTAATAATTAGAAGCTACTTGTCCTAATTTAGTAACTAAATCAGTTGTGACGACGCGGCGATTTTGGCCAGACGTCTTCTTAATGGCACCAGTTCTGTCTAAGCAACAAAAAATTGGTCTTCTCTTATGCTTAGCTGTTGGCTCAATGAAAATAAAAATAAATAAAAGGCGAAAAAGATGGTTGAAAAAAATTTTGCTCCACAAAAAATTACCAAACATGAACTTTCTGAACTACTTGGAACCAGCAGACTAGAAATTACGAATGGATTCCAAATCATGTAACATAATATTATTATTATTTATTACAATATTAATCTTGTAACATCTTTAAAATTAAAAAAATATTCAATTTTTTTTTAATTTTTATTAGAATATATTTTATCATTTTTACTCCAAAGGTACGGCATTACCTTTATAAAGTTCAATTACGTTAGTTACATGTAAACTTCTTTCAGTCAGTGCAGTCGACATGGCGCATTCGGGATTCGTACCAAAATAAACACGAAAAAAACATTTGTGCCACATCATTGATAAAGGTAGCACTAGTAAGTAGTAGTAAAGTGAGGTGCGAATATACCTAGCGTCCACAGAACAAAAAAAACAGAAGAAATGACATACCACGATTTGTTTACCAGAACCACTGTCGCCAAACTCACACAAACAAACAGAGAATAGACCGTTACACTACTAAAGGGCCCCCAAGACGATCAAACGGTTTGATTCAAACCTTACGTATTTGATGCAACCGTTTGATGTCGGTTTGAACGGTTTGTCAAACGAAACTGCGCAGTTTGGTTCAATACTCGCTGTGGAGTACACGTCTTGCGACGAATAAATATGATTTTTTAAAAGATCAAACCGACTTAAAAATTGTACGAAATTGAGATTTAAATTCCTTATCTCAAAAACTACTAAGCCTATTTTGATGAAACTTGCAGAAGTCTCCCAAGTTAAACAATACCTATTATAGTACAACAAAAAATATTTAAATCAGACTTGTAGTTCCGGAGATATGTGAAAACAAACATAAAAACATACATACACTTTTGAAATTTTGCACATTTGTTCAGATGCTGATATAGACTAACATTATATGCGAAAACTGGGCAGTTCTGGAAATATTACATACATACGCATCGAATTGATAACCTCCTCTTTTTTAGTCGGTTAAAAATAATATACCTACTCCAAAGAATGGTATGAAGTTTGTTCAAACGCATCGGAACACGATCAAACGGCGCGTCAAACACAACAAAAATATGAAATTTCATCAAACGAGCTTCAAACACGGAAATGTTTGACAAACCGTTCAAACTAGCTTTGTAAACGATCAAAATGGTTTGAGTCAAACCAAAATTTACGTGTTTGAGTCAAACCGTTTGATCGTCTCGGGGGCCCTTAACAAACAAATGTTTTGATTGGACGCGTAATTCTAAACCCAAATAAGCCTAAATTTATTTAAACTGAAAACAAAAACACATCTTCATTGCTCTATAATAGAGTTTGCTATGCAATACATGAAACAGACACTTAAGACTTAAAAAACTTAAAAAGTTTAGCTACTTCACACTAGATATCAGTATTAGGGCAAACAATTTTCATCAAATGTTTATACTTCAAAACTATGCTTTATTTCTCAAGTGATAAGATTGTTTTTGGTTTGAATTTTTCTACATAATATTGTGCATTTACCAAAAAGTTTAGTTACTTCACGATAGATGTCATTATTATAAAGGCAAACCAAATATGTTTACTTCAAAATTATGCTTTATTCTTAAGGTAATAAGATTGTTTTTAGTTTGATTTTTCTACATATTGTGCATTTACTAAAAAGTTTAGTTACTTCACGCTAGATGTCAGTATTATAAGAGCGAAAATTGTTCATCAAATGTTTACTTCAAAATTATGCTTTATTTCTTAGGTAATAAGATTGTTTTTGGTTTGAATTTTTACAACCGACTACACGTGTTGCCGCGTACAAACCAATGACTCGACTGATGTCGAGTTTGCGTAAGTACTTAGCGAGTAAGCGTTACAACGCTAACTAGTGACGGGCACATCTTGGTGCGTCGGGACGCGGATTCTACGGCTCACCGTATCAAAACTGATAGGGACCTTGAACGGTTTTTTGGCACAGGCTCTGTTTGATTTTCATAAATAATGTATTTCGTTTTACCTTATTTCGCTTCATGATATCTGTGTTTAATATTCATCCCTTATCTTTTCAACTGGTATGTTTTAAATTTTATTTTTATGTCTTTGTAATAGTATGTTGTGACGCTGATAAGCATCTAGCATGGGAATCGTATGGAGGTGAGCTACATGTCTGTTGCACGTTTAATATGCAAAACAACATAAAATCCATAATATGCAAGGCATACACATTACAGGGTTACAGTTTATTTTATTATATTTATTTATCTCTTTTTACTAGACCGATCCTTTTTACCTACGATACAAGTGCAAATTATCATGTTTTTCATAATATTTATTTTATAATATTTTTATACTTTTATAATATTATCCTACGATATTTTCTACATAATATTATGACTTACTTTAATATTATCATTACATTACCTGGTAATAAAGGTAACTTAAGAATACATTTTAATAAACTAATTTTAATTATTATATTGTACAAAATATTATGGATTTTTAATATAATTTATTATTTTCCGGCGCTGCTCAATGATTATTGCATTTACCTACTGATACTAAAAAATATTTTAAATTTAGGTCAATTGTATTTTGTATCCTTATTATGTTACTTCAATAAACTCAAAAATGTGTAATCGCAGTAAAATTAAAGTTGGTTTTCTTAACCCTGGTTCTTTAGGTTCTGGGCACGACGAGTTCCTTGTAGCAATGAACAGGTACAAATGTAATATCTTGGCTATTAATGAAACCTGGCTGCGCTCGGGCGAGGAAAGTCGCGCTCCTAGGGTACCAGGTTATCGACTCGTTCATATGCCTAGACCTGAGTCTGTACGTAGCCGTGGCGGCGGCGTAGGTTTTTATATCTCGAAAAGATTTAACGTTAAAATTATTGAGCACCTCAGTACATCCCATACCGTAGAACAGATGTGGTTGTCTTTTAAATCCAATAATAAAATAATCGTTATAGGTACAGCATATCGCCCCCCTTGGCTATCAGCTAAACTTTTTACTGATACACTAACTGATACAATTAGCAGTTTTTCAGCCTACGACTACTTATACCTAGTTGGTGACTTTAATATTAATTATTTAAAAAAGAACACGGCTCACTTTAATATCTTGGACCAATTTTTATCGATTCACCGCTTACATCAATATACGGCTGAGGCTACTCACTTCACCGCCGAAACCGCAACCCTGCTCGACCTGGTCTGTTCTAATGCCGACTTGAATCGAGTATGGGTTGAGCATATACCCGATCTTAGTAGCCACGCGTTCCTTTCTTTTGAGATAGACCTTCCGAAAGTAAGGACAGTTACTAAATGTATAACTTATCGTGCACTAAAAGATATCTCGCCTGAAGATTTTGAACTGTTCATGAATTCTTTAGACTGGCACTACATCTTTAGTGTAGACGAGGTTGATGAGATGGTGCAGTTCTTTAGTAGTAGTGTTTTGTACATTTTTGATTTGCTGGCCCCTACCAAAACACTTCATTTAAAAGATCGCCAATACCCTTGGATTACTTTTAATATAAAACAATTAATGAAGCAACGAGACAAGGCGTATAAGTGTGCACGTTGCACAAAAAATGACTCCCACTTAAATTACTATAAAGACCTTAAGCGTGAGGTCACGCGAGCTATCCTTAGGGAAAAAGCGTCTTACTTTAGTACCTACATTAATTCTAATATTAAGAACCCCAAGCTTATGTGGAGTCATTTGAAAGATAATCTGAACTGGCATAATCGTAAGTCTGATTTTACACTTCCTGCTAACCTAGCTGACCCTGATAATGTTAACAAACACTTTTTGGACGTCCCAGGTGCTAATTTTGTTCCTCCGCCTGTCTTAGCCTATTTCGACTCCCATACCTTTGGTTCATCCACCTTCAAGTTTAAAATAGTTAATGATGATGATGTCCTAAAAATTATCAAGTCGTTGACTTCTAAGGCTATGGGGGTGGATAATATTAATTCTGATATGTTGATGTCGTGCCGCATACCTAGTTGTCTAAGTGCTATGACCCATATAATTAATACCTCCCTCCTGTCCTGCACCTTCCCCGAGTCGTGGCTTCTCTCTATTGTTAAACCCATCCCCAAGAAAGACAATATCTCTGATCTGAAAGACCTCCGACCAATCAGCATATTGCCGTGTTTATCCAAAGTTCTTGAAAAGGTTGTACATAGCCAGATTAGCAATTATGTCGAAGAAAGCAATATATTACCACCATTGCAGTCGGGCTTTCGTAAACATCACAGTACAACTACTGCCTTGATAGATGTAGTGGATAATGTCATCACAGCACAGGATGCAGGAGAGGTTACGGTCTTGGTACTTTTGGACTATTCACGCGCATTTGAAACCATCAATATAAATTTGCTTCTTTCTAAGTTGAAATACTATGGTTGTGATGCTGGAGTAGTAGCCTGGTTTGCCTCATATTTGATTAACCGATTACAGGTAGTCGAAGCTATTAATAAAAACGGGACGTCATCACGTTCAAGTCCTCGTAATGTTAACAGAGGTGTACCTCAGGGTTCAGTGATTGGTCCTTTATTGTTTTCATTATATTGCGCCGGTATAGTCAGACAAATACGCTATTGTAAATTCCATATATACGCGGATGACATACAGTTGTATATTACCTTCAAGCCGAATAACCTTATGGAAGCTTTGCGAAGGTTGAATGAGGACTTGGCACGTATAGCTAAATGGTCAGTAAATAACGCCCTGATACTTAACCCATCTAAGACTAAGTACCTGATTTTGGGCACAAAAGTACAAATACACAAAGTTGTTGCTAATCAGCCTAAAATTTGTATTAATGACGTAAGCATCGAAAGGGTGACTGAAGTCCGTAATTTAGGAGTCCTGATGGACGAAGGACTGAGGTTTGAGAAGCACGTCACTAAGGTCGTCAGCCGGTGTTTTTATCGTTTAAAGCTCCTGTACAAGGTCAGAAATTTCATTCCAGAGAGATTACGAGTTTCGCTGTGTGAATCACTTGTCCTTTCCAACTTAAATTACGCTGACGCTGTTATCGGTCCTTGTCTTCTCTCTCGCTCCAAGCACCTCATTCAAAAAGTACAAAATGCATGCGCAAGATATTGTTGCAATGTGCCTCCCCGCGCCCACGTAACGCCGTACATAAACAGTCTGAGATGGCTTAAGATGGACGGTCGCCGACAGTTACATTTTGCCACATTACTGTTCGGTGTGGTTAAATTAAAAACTCCACCCTACTTGTTTAGTAAGCTCCAGTGGGCATGTGACAAGCAGCTGACCTGAGGGTCAGGGGTTCGTCGTACCTATTAGTAACTCCTCTCCATCACTCGTCTGCATTTAGAGGTAGTTTTAGGTACTTGGCGAGTAAGATATGGAATAACCTTTTACCGCCCTTTCGTGCTCTGCATTCTATAAATAATTTTAAGAGTAAACTAAAGGAATTGCTACTGCAGGATCAGCTCTCAATTTAATCCTTCAATCGCGGATTCTTGGAAATCTATTGTTATTCTATTGTTGTCGCGGTCGCCGGTGTCCTTATGGGGGTTTATAGGTTAAATATTATTTTATTTATTTTTTTATATCGCTCTCTGTTATATATTTTTATCATATTATTGCTTTTACGTCACATAAGTTACCTCATTTTAATCTTTGCATACCATATTTAATTCAAGTTTTTATTTATTTTTAAGTATATACTTACATTTTATTTATTAAATTATTTATGTATGTTTTATTTTATAATTGTTTAAAATATTATAAATAACTTATTTTTTATATTGCAACACTGTAGCCTTGGGTGGTCTGTTTTGCGCCTGACATTTTGGATCCACAGAATATCAGGGACTGTGGTTTATCCATAGTCGTTTTACCTGAGTGGACTCCATTTCAGTGGCTTGAGCATTACACCTCCTGCCTTCCCATGATACTCTTGCTAACTTATCTTTTTTACCCGTTTGTTACATGTTACCTATTTTTATTTTTTGTTTGTTTGTTGTTAATTCTTAGTTAGGCTAATTACATTTCATACTGCTTGGTATTTTCATGTCAACTTCATTTTAACTGTGTGTTAACGTTTTATTTTGTAAAGTAGCGTGGTGTAATGCCCAAAGTTCTTGAATAAATGTTTATTATTATTATTATTATTATTATTATTAGTGACACGCGTGCCCCGCCCACTTACCATTTCTACTGTTTTTTTTGTTCTGTGCTAGCGTCTAAAATTCTTTATTCCACCTTTCTAAGTCGCTTCCTAACTAGGATGCTAAATGATTTATTCAGTAAGAAGCCACACTTTTTCCGATTTAGTACACTAATTAGGACCCTAACTTCCTAAATGCTATTCCACTTGACTAAATTTAGTTACTGAATCATTTAGACGTCTAAAAGTAAGGTGGAATAAATGCTTTAGTTACTGAATCATTAATTAGACATCTAAATATTTTAGTAAGGTGGATTATGGGCTTAATCCAGTACATTATAATTTATAATAGATGTACATATTGAAAGGATCACAGGGCCACAGGCATGCTACATGACGCATCATATTGTGTATCGTTAAGCGTATATTAATGAAATTTTAAATAATAAAAAAAAGGTTTTACCCTTGTGGTTTTACCTGTTGGTCCTTTTATAAATACACATTTTTCTTAATTTTTTTGTATGTAAGTCAAGTTTGTTGGAGGCACTTCACATGGCTATTGGCTATTTGTTGTATAATTTGGGAAAATTATTGACATACATATTACATACACAAACAAGCAAATAAAGGCAATTACGGCCCTCTACACATGGATGTCAAATACCAAACGTTTACTTGATTTTCTTTACTTGCCTATTTGACTCCTTGATGTGCGTCAAAAACCGACAAAGGTTGGTCATATTTGTCAAATAGGTAAATAAGGCTAATATTTGACAAATATACCGTCTACACATGGTGATTGGCGAATGGCGAATACATCAAAATTCAAATACGCAAATACAAATTACAAATAGCCATAGCTTATAATTTTTTGGCATTACATCTTGTAGTGTTGACCGTTTAAATGAGACAATTAAAAAAAATATATGTCAAATGTCCTGTGTCATTTTTGCAATTATGAATTTTTTTTTCAGTCGATCAATTTCTGTCGATGAAGGTGTTGGATTTTTATATAAATGTAAACAAATTATTTAGAAACGACCGCTTAATTCTTAATAAACTTTACTAGTATACAAATATTATTGTGAACGTAACTACTATGTAATATTAGATTTTTAATAAAGTAGTGCGCTAGTTGTAAAGAAAATAAAATAGGAAAATGAGCGACGAAAAACGGCCCCTTCTAATAGGACCAGCTATTCCGTTCGATAATAATGAAAGTCAAACCGTGGAATTAGTGAGTTCGAGCTCGCCAGTGAATGATGATAAATGTAAAAGCGAATATAATCCGGCCTCGGAGCGTTCGCTGGAACATCCGACGTCGAACTTCGACACTCTCATACATTTGCTGAAGGGAAACATCGGAACCGGCATTCTGGCTATGCCAGACGCTTTTAAAAATGCTGGGCTGTATTTGGGTATGTAAAATACTGTTACTCCAAGTTAAAGTCTTTAATCAATAAGGGAGATATAAATTAGTAATTTACGACAGCTTGAGTCTTCTAAACGTCGTCGTACCACGCTTCAGGTATCTGCGGAACACTCCTGATGGGAGTGATATGCACCCACTGTATGCACATATTGGTGCGGTGCTCGCGAGAACTGTGCATCAGGAATCAGAGACCCTCAATGAATTTCGCGGACGTGGTGGAGGAAGCCTTCGCCATGGGCCCAATTTTTCTAAGACCGCATGCTAAAAAAATAAGGTACTATTTTTTTGTATTAATCTATGTTGTGCATAATACTTTATTGCTAACATTATAACTTTTGTGTAATCTTTAATGAGCTATTATGTAAATTATGCAGTTGAAGATAAATGAACTCGGTGAAACATTGTTTACATAAAAACAACTTATTAAGCATAACATCATTAAATAATTACAATGTCTTTTTAAATACATTAAGTACTGCAAGAGATTGAAAGCCTTCCATGGTTCATAAGTGAGTAAATTCACTCATCTGAAATTTTTGGCAATTTAAATGTGTTCTAATTAGAAGCAGTTAGAAGTTTGATTATTTTTGGATTAAATTAACTTTGCGCTTTTATTATGAATCATCATGGAGCATAGCAAAGCATAATATTACCTACTTTCATTGCCAAACATAGTTTAGAATTTTCTGTTGCATGCAATTTATGTTGACGGACTACAATACAGTCAGCCAATCTAAAAATAGTATTTCAACACATTTTTCTTGAAAGCCCAAATGAAAACAGGAGGTTTTGTTGCAGGCATGTCGTTGATATATTTCTTGTGATAACTCAGCTGGGGTTCTGCTGTGTGTACTTCTTGTTTGTGGCCACTAATCTCCAGGACATCATGCACATCTTCCATGTGAACCTCGGAGTCCACAGCTACCTGGCCCTCCTGTTCCCACCGCTGCTGGCGCTCGGGATGGTCAAGAACCTCAAATATCTGACGCCCGTCTCTCTGATCGCTTCTCTCATGACCGCTTGGGGCCTGATAATAACATTCTACTACATCCTACAAGATCTGCCCCCTACTAACACTGTGAAGGCGTTCTCCAGCTGGCACCAGCTGCCACTGTACTTTGGAACTGCGATTTACGCGTTCGAGGGCATTGGCGTGGTGAGTATTTTGTGTTTACTAACATATTTACTTACTGTAATTTTATTATGATTCTTTTAAGTTGCGTAAAAATTACGAAACCACGTTTCGTGGCTTGCGATAAACTAGTCGCAAGCAGCTCATCGAATTTACGATGCTACGCTTTTCCGTAATATTAGAAATCCATAGGTAACAGAGCATACAGCATAATCTAGCTCAACTAATATAGATCTCGTTTAGCCTAGCCATACCCTGAATCTAAATAAAATCTCAACTCTATATCAAGACGATTAAGTTTGTGGGATATATGTGGCGACGCTAAAGGAAGATCCTCCGACCGAGCGAGGTGTTATGATCGGTCAGGCCGAAGCCCACGTGATACATTTCAGCTGTCGTATATATACTGACACGCTTAGAAAACTTCGATAGCGCGATGCAGGAATGTTAGGCGAATTGTGGGTACCGCCACATCACTCCCCCCCCGAAGACCGGAGGTCGAATCTTGAAGTCTTGTTCGCTTGAGTCGCCAGTGCCAGAGAGTTCCAGTGAGTCGAAACTGTTGCAGTGAGCTCCAGTGAGTCGGAACTGTAAGCTGCTGCACGGGATCCAGTGAGTCGGATAGCTGCCGTGCAGGGCCGATGCTACATGCTGACCAGGAGAGATGTGCTCTGCTTGCTGACCGGTTGGTGTAGTGAGAAAGCCCGATGACTGATGCGGAGTCGTCCAGGCCGCGGTACATTGCGGCTGATGGACGAGGTACCCGATGAGGCGATGCTGGCTGGCGCGGTGCGGAGGGGCGGGGAGTGATGATGATGAAGGAGGCGTGTTCTGTCGAGGGTCACTAATGTGGGATATAAGTGTGGAGGCCAAAGGAAGATCTTCCGACCGAGCGAGGTGTTATGATCGGTCAGGCCGAAGCCCACGTGATACATTTCAGCTGTCGTATATATACTGACGCGCTTAGAAAACTTCGATAGCGCGATGCAGGAATGTTAGGCGAATTGTGGGTACCGCCACAAGTTTTATGGTCAGTTGAGTAAAGTGAAAATCTCTAATGCAATTTCTCGATGATATCACCATCATGCGACCCCATAATTTCTCCATCAATCGATCGCGAAGTCCTTGACATCTCGAGTGACGACTCTGCACCACGTTATGTACATTCCCTCATCCCACGTACTGCGGTGTATAATATGCTGTGGCCTGTGGATTATGGAGTAATATAAAATTGTGCCAAGAATGTTTAATAAAATCTAATGGCGGGCATAACAAATAGGCTTTGATATTTCGCGAGTCTATTAATAATTTCTTTTGATTTGAAACTTGTTTTTTAATTTGAATTTGGAACTGGTTTCTCGATTTTGGAACTGGTTGTTTTTGGGTTTCCCGTTACAACGACTGTGACTCGACATTAATTTAACTACTGCTATGCTAGAAACCAGGCACAGAGCATCAGAGACATTAAGCGGCAAAGGGTATGGTAAACACAGTATGAAATATATCAAAACAGGATAAAACTGTCTATAGAATTCATATTACTAGCAAAGTAAAGAAACAAATACAACCTATCCAAATCGATCTATCATCAAATAATTTCTTTTATGTTAGTTCCTTTCATTATTCCACAGAAATATACCTAGTTCACGGTTCACCTAATAAATGTGGTCTGCGTGTGATAAGGTAGGTACCATCTTCGATGGCCGATGAGTACGCGACCGTGAAGGCCGCGATTCACGCTCTGTTTTTTATCGTAGTTAGCGCCGGGAAATTGTTATGTTTTAGTTATCTAAACTGTGTCTCCTTATCTAAATGGTAAACAAGCCGCACGCCGTGACACACAAAACCAGGAAACAGTTCCTGTATTGACAAATAACTCAACGTGTTAATAATCATGTTATTTCTGAAGTGAAGAGAGCTGAAAATTATTAATCTTTTGTTTATCGGAAGATAAAAACATTGCACCCTAATAATAATAATAGCTCCCACACCGGTTTCGGTGACGGTGGCCGGTTTCATTGAAACCAGGCCAGCTACACAGGAGTAATTTTATAGTGCCCAAGTGTGCGCGCAGTACACAAGAGCACTCTCTATTCCTTTACTCTCATACCCAGTGGGGCGGCAGACCGACACGACTGGCGAGAGATCGCGCAGGAGCGACTTTTTACGTGCCCATCCGACGCATGGATCATCTTACTTGTCAGACAATCAGGTGATCAGCCTGCATTGTCCTAAGTCCTAACCAAACTTGGAAATATCATGTTTCTAACGCGGGAATCGAACCCACGATCTCCGAGTCGAGAGCCGCGCTCTATACCACTAGACCACGGAGGCGTTTTGATTGCACCCTTAAGTGATTGCATTTACAGACTAATCAAACAACTTTGATGGGAATTCGGACAAGTTTATGAATATTAACCTATCAACCCCCATAAGGACACCGGCGACCGCGACAACAATAGAATGACAATAGATTTCCAAGAATCGGCGATCGAAGGATGTATTGAACGGTTTCTGGTTTCGTGAATCCCTACGACCGACGCGACGATTTCCATCGGCGATTTCGTCACACACGAATTTGATGGAGTTTCTAAAACATTGATTATTTAGAATGGAGGTTATGAGTTTTCAAGGCATGAAACAAGAATGAGTATTGTCTCAAAGCAGTTGTGTTATACGGCATACCTCGATCGTGGTAATCACAGACACAATAGATTTTCAATTGTTATGCGACACTCGACAGCCGGATGCCGCTTGGGGATTGATGGGTTAAGAATCCTGGTCCTCGCAATCCGAGTAGTTAGCTACGATTGTGAATTCTCTCGTGTTGCGTGTGGCCAATTACTGTCCACGGGCGGTGGCTATCGTTTACCCACCAGGTACTAGGTGATCTGTCTACTCGTTATAAAGAATCTCGATGGGTTAATAGACGAGTATCCAAAACACAGCGGCCTATGTCGCTATAGTCACACTTATTCTCTGTTTCCAGATTCTACCCCTTGAGAACAACATGAAGACACCCGAAGCCTTAGGCGGGGCGGCGGGCGTGCTCAACACGGGCATGGCGATCGTCGCTGCGTTATATACAGCTATCGGCTTTTTCGGATACCTGAAGTACGGCAGCCACGTGCTGGGCAGCATCACGCTGAACCTGCCGGGCTCGGCGCTGGCCCAGTCGGCGCGCGCGGCGATGGCGGCGGCCATCTTGCTGTCGTACGGCCTGCAGCTGTACGTGCCCGTGACGGTGGTGTGGCCGATGGTGAAGGCGCGCCTGACCACCGACGCGGCGCTCGAGTACGGCGAGGCGGTTGTGCGGTTCGTCCTCATCTCTATTACCTGTAAGTATACTTGTTTGGTGTAGTGTTAGCGATTTGACCTGTCTCCTAATGTCTACATAGGTTTTGTTACCGAGAGCATCGTAAAGTCTACGATTGATTCTAAATTCAAGAAACTTTGGTCTGCCTTAGGAGAGTAATGTAAATACCTCCTGGGTCTGTTAATTCAATACAGGTAGTAATTTCAGCTAGATTATTGTTGATCCAAGATTCAAAATAGTTAAATATATTAAAGCATCTAGGAATTAGGATCAATCTACATATAATTTATAAGCCTGGCATCAACTATCCAGTAATAGTTTTGTTAAATACGTCATATTAATCGGGTTCATTGTTGTGACATTATTAATTTAGCTGCTACGCCGATATTCAGCGGGATCGCGGTGTTAATGCCTATCAATTGTGTCCCATTGTTGTCGATGAACAGTAATTAATGTATGCATCAGTTGCATGTGTCCGCCATCTTCCTTTCCATTCATAACGGGTTATTTATTTATTAAAACTATAGCCAGTTAAATCGCAACTATAGCCAGTTAAATCGCAACTATAGCCAGTTAAATCGCAACTATAGCCAGTTAAATCGCAACTATAGCCAGTTAAATCGCAACCGTTGAATTTAAAGTATTTAACCACCCTTCTCACCCTTTCCATGTAAAGTTTGATTAAGACAATGCCTTAAACTATTAATCGTACCTAATGCTATTTTCCACATCAGTGAATTCAGATTCCTTTCATCCCTAATGATTTTGTATGACTTGAGTGAATTTTTGACCGACTGACCAACCTTCACACGTCCATCCCCGGGATGGATGATTGTTGTCCCACCCAGCCATGGATGATCTTTGTCAGACGATCAGGTAATTAGCCTGCATCACTCACGCTTACAATGCAGTAGGTTTTTAATGCAAACCTGCCACTAATATAACTGCATCGTAGCTATCGTTGTGTCTGGCGGCGGGCTGGGAGTTTCCACTAGTGATAACCGGCGCAGGCGCAGTTCCGCGTGTTTTTTCACAGATAATCGACAGTTGTTCTGCCGAATTGTCAACATTTACTCATTACTTATCACTGGCAAGTGCATTAATTGATTGGAGGATGGAAAATGAACGAAAGTTATCTGAGTTTAGATATTGATATGAGTTTTGGGTATATAAATAAGCCTTTGCAAAGAAACATTAACTTAAAACAATAAGTAATAAGCAAAATGCTTTAGAAATAATTACAAAATGTTTATTTACAGTTTACTACTTATTAGTTCAATAAACTTTAACTGCTCGCTAAATGAGGTAATATAGAGATAATTAGGTGTTTGCCTAACCATTTTAAACAATTGAATAACAGCCAAACAAAAAACTTCCGTAATTAATAACTTGTGGAAGTAAACGAGGTCTAGTTGATATAAATGCTATCACCGCGCCACCCGCGCGGAAAAATACAGCAGAGAAAATGAATAATTATTATAAAATATGATGGACCTCATGAGAATTTATGGTACACTGTTTTAAAGAGTCATTCTCTTGGCTAAGCTAAGGCATTAGATGTCCAGATTTTGTTTAGCAAATGGAAGCTAAGAATTTTTTGTCGCTAGATGAGTTTCGCCAAAATTCCTTTATCGTGTGTGACCCCTTTATTTTCCCAGGAAAAAAGTAACCTATGAGATATTATGTCCTTTCTAGAGACTCAAAGTATCTCCATACCAAATTTCAGCAAAATCGATTCCGGGGTTCGATCGTGAAGAGGTAACAGATAAACATTTTCTTTTACCTCTTATTCTAATATTGTTATGGATTATACATACTCGTAAACACAGTACATATTAAATTAAACATAGAGGAAAATTGTTACAAACACCTGCCTTCCTAGCATACGCCAACGAGATATCTCACTCTACATGTTTCTCGATGTTTGATAGTTTATGTATCTTCATCTCTATAGACCCTAGCATGACAAACATTTTTTCTCGCGTAGATCTATCATCGAAATAACACATTTTTATAGAGTTTTGTCGAGATAATGTCGAGATTTTGCCATTATGAGACGAGTAGTTTTTAATTATCTCGAGAGTGAGATATCTCGTTGGCGTATGCTAGGCAGGATGGGATGAGTGCATTATTTTCCGAAGCTACCTTAAAAGTACAAAGATTTCCTATACGATGATAAGGTTTCGTATAGAGCGCTTATACTCGAGGGCTTTAATCTGTGAAACTCTACGTGACCAAAACTTTTCCTATAGTTATATGTCACCATACGTGAAGCCACGTAGTCTTCTAGATTGTAGTTATGTTTAATACATGGATATTGTGTGAAATCAGCAATGTACGTGCCAACTGCCATCGTACAGTGTCGTAAAACACATTCACACATTTGGACATTTAAAACATGTGAGGCACACGAGATGTAGACACAAGAGTCTATACAGGGTGTAACATAACAAAGTGATAATCCTTACTAATATTAGGTATAAATGCGAAAGTGTGTCTGTCTGTCTGTCTGTTACCTCTTCACGCCCAAACCGCTGAACCAATTTTGCTGGAATGAGTATGAGGATACTTTGAGTCCCGGGAAAGGACATAGGATACTTTTATCCCAGAAAAATGTACGGTTCCCGCGCGATAAACGAATCTTGGCGCAACGGAGTTGCGGGCATCATCTAGTACTAAATAGGGAAGAAAGGAGTCCCCTGTTCACTGTGAAAGTAACAGCGATAAAAGAGTTTTTTTTTAACTTTTGTTTGGACAAATTCGTGACGCCGCGCCGCGCCGGGGCGTTTGCCTATACAAATGTCAAAAAAATGCTCGTACAGTGCTGCTACTTTATAGTGAATTCAGGGGATTTCCTAAAGTATTATCAATTTCTAAGGTTTTGTACCCAAAGGGTAAAAACGGGACCCTATTACTGAGACTTCGGTGTCTGTTCCTCTGCCTTCAGACAGTATCTCAAAAACCGCTATAGCTAGACTTCTGAAGTTTTCACAGATTGTGTATTTCTATTGCCGCTATAACAACAAATACTACAAATAAAATAAAGTTAATAGTTTAGTAAATAATAAAGTTGCCGATTTTTGTTACATTCTGTTATTCTGTATTAAAGTACATTTCGATTATTATCGACATGACAGACAATATGTACGTTACACACAAAAACGATCTGCCCCAAATACCTATCCAGCGGTCGGCAGATAGAGGTTATCACTTCGCCAGCTTCGTTAAACGCTATAAAAAGTTTATCTCCAATTATTATATCCGAGTACAGTTTATGGAGATTGCTAATTCGATTGTTTCCAATTAATGTAAAGTCTGCCGGTTTCCCGTAGATTCTGTACAAGGTCTTCGAATGTTACTTTGTTCTTCAAAACTGCCAATTTTTATCCTTGATTCACTGCTACTATTATAAATGTGAAATTATCTGCCTGTCTGCCTGTCTGTTACCTACCTCACGCTCTAACACCTGGTGAGATTTTGACAAAATGTATGTAACTTGTAACGAGAAAGAAGCTTTTTTTCTGGAATATTTACCTACGGTTCTCGCAAGACTTATGAATTTCGGCACGACAAAATTTGTTACCGTGGATGCAGGCTACCTAGTTTTATATTTTGGAGTATAGTAAGGCGCCTTATAGGAAAACGTTCGACCTTTGAAATGTCAGGGGTGTACTTTGACCCCGGGAGGGCTGTTGACATAACTAAGTGGGGTCCGTTGTTTGGTGACAGTAACGAAAGGCTGCCTCGTCAAACAATACTGATGTAAACAATAATTCCAATGGAAAATTAACATTTAACAAGCTTGTTCTAAAGTCGCCAGATGAATCTTGAACTTAAGAAATTTCAATATTTTTTAAACGTTGTGCCAAAATTCGTTTATTATCGTACGGAAACCGTACATTTTTCTGGGATAAAAAGTATCCTGTTTCCTTTCCCGGTAGTCAAAGTATCTTCATACCAAATTTCAGAAAAATCGGTTCAGCGGTTTGGGCGTGAAGAGATAACAGAGAGACAGATAGACACACTTTCGCTTTTGTAATATTAGTATGAATGTTCTTTACTTTTCAGGCATATGACATACGTAAATACATTTTCTCATTACAGCCACAGAATATATTATAATAGTACTGTTACAGATTAGTCTAATAATTGTGTGCTTGTTGCTTCTATGTGTGCCTTTACGGTGTATAAGTACACTATGTACCGCACTTATGTAGTATGTGTATTATAGGCTGGTGAGTGTTGCGGTCACTGTAGTACTGTAGCTAGCTAGTTGCGGTTCAGTTGGAGGGGCGGTCGATAAGATAACGATCAATGCCTGTCCACTGATCTAGTGTCACACTACATAACGTATAATGTAGACAAGAGTTTAAACAAAATTGTGTAGTAACTAATAAGTAATAACACAACAATAATTATTTACAAAAGTGTAAGAAGTGGGACGCCTACTAGTAAAATGCATCCCACTAATTCTGATATGAAGCGTGTCTTCTTAAAACGACTTTGATTGCTCTACTAAGGTAGAGCGACTTAACTCTTAAGAGATTAGATATTATAATCGATATTTTAAATGAATTAAGTAAATCAGTAGTATAGTAAACTTTTGATTCCTGTTAGCTACTATAAGAACAAATTATTGTTATAAGAAACTTAAGTCTGTATGCTTTTTGAAGTAATTAGGAGAGGATCGGGAATCTCGTTTCCTATTTTAGTATAATAAAAGTCGAGTTGTTCGAAGACTTTCGTCCTGTTAGTATTTCGCCAAATCAATAACTAGTAAGTGACGTCGGTCGCCGCCCACTGAAAACAAAGGATTATCTTGGCGAATTTATTTGCGAAACTACTTGTCCGTAGCCAGTTAGCTACACCTTGTTCATCCATACTAATATTATAAGTGCGAAAGTGTGTATGTCTGTCTGTCTGTTACCTCTCCACGCCCAAACCGCTGAACCGATTTTGCTGAAATTTGGCATAGAGATACTTTGAATCCTGGGAAAGGATATAGGATACTTTTTGTTCCGAAAAAAAATGTACGGCCGCCGCGCGATAAACGAGTTTTGGCGCAATGGAGTTGCGCGGGCATCATCTAGTAGCAAACAATTGTGTTTTTTAGGCTAATATATAAATGGTTAAAACTTAAGACATTCGAAACGGATTATGCAATGATCTCAAATTTGTCTCGAATGTCTTGGGTTTAGGATCTCAGTTACTCCTTCGGAGTAATCTCCAGTCCTGTTTGTCCCAGAACTGCTATTTGTACATTTTTTTCATAATACGTAGACCCTAATATGATAGAAGTATCAAGTAGATAGGTATAGGACAGTAAATGAACTACTTATTCGAGTTGAAATCGAGTTCTTACTAGATTTTTTCAAATAGATTGCTGTGTTTAGTTTCCCCACGGCCCAGATAGGTACGTCTGCGAGAATGCACTTTTATCTTTCCACAAAGGTCGTTCAACGAGGCCTGCATTTCGACCTTACGGCTGTGTTAATAAGGATCAGAAGGTGGCCGGTGTCGGCGGCTGTACCTTGTGAATCGGTAGACAGGGTAGCGCGGAAAACAAACGGACGATCATAGTGTCGCGGAGTAAACAGTCTGTTGACTAATGTGATGCTCATACATCGTGCGGGAAGTTATTGCTATCTATCAGCTGTAATAATGCGTTATGAGTTATGACTTATGCAACTGTGTTTTATGGGAAACTAGATGACGCCCGCAACTCCGTTGCGCCAAAATTCGTTTATTGCGCGGTAACCGTACATTTTTGCGGGATAAAAAGTGTCTTATTGTACTTTCCAGGGACCGAAAGTATCCCCATACCAAATTTCAGCAAAATCGGTTCTGCGGCTTGGGCGTGAAGAGGTAACAGACAGATAGACACACTTTCCCATTCATAATGTACTAGATGACGCCCGCAACTCCGTTGCGCTAAAAATCGCTTATCGCGCGGGAACCGTCAATTTTTCCGGGGTGAAAAGTATCCTATGTCCTTTCCCGGGACTCAAAGTGTCTCCATACCAAATTTCAGCAAAATCGGTTCAGCGGTTTGGGCGTGAAGAGGTAACAGACAGACAGACAGACAGACAGAGTACAGACAGACAGACGGACAGACAGACAGACACACTTTCGCATTTATAATATAAGTATGGAAGTATGGATCGATCTTTAGGATCGTTGCAGAATGGTTTATAAACTACCATAAATTATACTCGATAATGCCGATCGACACTACTGTATTCTAAAGATTTTTTTGCTATAATAATCGACTTTCATATCGATTGACACAATGGGTAAATTATATAAACCATCCGATTTGTATATTGTGTGTTTTCTAATTGCTGAGCATAATGCTGCTTCAGTGGCGCAAAGTACCAAAGTGTGGTAATTAACGTAAATTAGTAAGTGCTTGGTCATTGACGCTAGGTTATGCGAAAAACAGTATAAATTATGATGTTATATTTGTGCGTTTATCAGATATTATTATCTCAAACTTCCACTACGTTTCAGTCATGGCGGCGGTGATGATCCCGAACCTGAGCGCGATAATCTCGCTGGTGGGCGCCTTCAGCAGCTCCGCCCTGGCGCTCATCTTCCCGCCCATCATCGAGCTCGTCACCTTCTGGCCGGACCGCGGCTGGCGGCTCTACAAGAACGTCGCCATCGTCATCTTCGGCTTGACCGGCTTCGGCTTCGGAACCTACGCCAGTATACAGAATATACTCACTTATACATAGATGTGTGACACAACTGACCGAGCCTAGAAAGAGATAGCATTATGGCCTTCATTCTCTACAATAAGGCCGTATTTCTCCACTGTAATTTGTGGACCTGTAAAGCGAAAGAGATGGGTAGCATAGGTACCTATCTATCGACTATTATAGCTCTACATAAAATATAGTGTGCGAAATAATAGCGAGGATAACAGTTAGCACTAATTCTCTCCCTTTCACTTAGGCTACTTTGCCACCGCAGCTGAGTCAAGCTGCGTTACGAGAAGTGTCTTTTTGAGAACCAATAGAATTGCCTCATTTGTCTAACGTCACTCAGCGCAGCAATTCTATTGAATTTTCAGAATACACTTCTCGCTACGCAGCTTAGCTTAGCACCGGTGGAAAAGCACTTACCGGTGGCCATCGGTCGAGCTTCTATAGTCTATGCCCCGACCTCAGCTGTCAATTTGACAGACGAGGCCTCCGCGTCGGTCCGCCAAACTCAACTATGACAATAATTTTCAATAGACAAATGGAGTAGTCGTAGCTTATGTACCGATAAATTATTCAAATCGTCGTAACCTATTTACGTCTAGTATTAATTGACTAAAGTTTATCTCGTTACTTATATAAATGTGTACTCTGTAGTCATAGATTAAAAATGTTTTATTATTCGATGTGACATTAATATTATACGTGTGACTAGAAAATATTTAGGTCTGGCAATAATATAAAAATGTTTTTAAGCGGGAGATTTTTAAAATAATTATATTGCTGTTAAGTTTTAGTAATGTTTTTTGTAGCAAATTTCGATTTTTTTACCTTTAGGGCCAACCCACACGTACCACAACCACACGACAACCATAACCACACCACAACCACACCACGTGGTCGGACGTATATTTCGTATTGTAAATGAACTGGATCATTCACACGTACCACATTTTGCAGTTGTTGACCACTTGTCAGATAACTTGTCAGACGCAACCACGTCGCAACCACATCGCAACCACAACGTTGCGTCGATGCAACGACAGTGCGCGCACACCACCCGCGTTCTTCCCCCCTCCGTTTCATTGACTTTCGTACGTAACCACATCGCAACCATAGAACTAGAACGTTAGAAAAGGCATTCCATACAATCGTCAGCGCGAAAATGTGTCACCCTCGGATGAGCCTCACTCACCTGAGAGAGTGCGCCCTAGGACGCGGTGACATCGTTGATCGCAACCACTGACGACAACGCAACCACGTCGGCATTTTGTCGGTACCACAACGCAACTACAAAAAGCTGTAGCGCCACCATTCACACGTAACCACAGCTCGACGACATGTTGTCGGTGCGATGTCGTGTGGTTGTGGTACGTGTGGGTTGGCCCCTAAAGTCTTACAAACATGTTTGACATGACAATACTTTTTAGTAGCTACTGAAATTATGATTTTGAGCCGAAGTGTCAGGTCACCCGGAGACGCGAGGATTTTTAAGATTGTCATTCGAAATTGGACTTTATTCGCTACGTATAAAATATAAATATAAATGCAAAGTTCCAATTTAGAGCTGCAGCACGCTGTGCAGTGCCACGTCGCATATCGGTGTGAGCTGGCCCTGACGGTAGTTTTCCAATACGATTATTAGGAGTTAGGCTATAGTTATAAATTAGTGTGATAAGGCGTTTTATGATTATTTTGTGTGTAAGTAATCGAAAATATTTATTGAGAATTTAAAGTGGTAAAATAATAAAATATTTTAATGCTATTTTTACAGAATATAACACACCATTGCACAAGGTTTAACACAAAAAACATTGCCTGAATTTAATTAAATGATCTAATTTATTTTATCAAACTTGATTACAGAGGATTGTTTTTTAAAAATAATTATATTATATACATTATGTATGAATTTATTGTGTTTATGAGATGATATATTATGCAGAAGGCTTTTATGTGATTATTATAAAAATGTTTCATTTGCAGCATAGTTAGTCTCAATAATGTCAATAAAACGCGGGCACGATGTAATGTTATTGAAAGTTATTTCATCTGCTTATAAGGTGGCTACCTGCGCTTCTTGAAGTGTGTGATTATTTTAGGATATTATTGTCGTTGTAATAATTTTTAAGTAGTTACATTATTGTTTTAATTATTTAGGACGATAGTAATGAGCTACTTACAGATGATTTGTATTAGTTGATGTGTATGTTAATTTTTATTTGGAATTTATGCGCTTTGACTGTTACTGCACTGTGTTGCTATATTAAATAATAAATTATAATATTATAATAATACCAAATATTATACTGTAAGAAAAATAGAGTGTATAGCAAATTATATTGCTTATTTAAGTAACTGTTAAAATATTTTACTAACAGAGTCTTCGCGGGAAAAATAGTTATTGGGAGAACACTGTAATTTTTACTAAAGTTTTTTTGTAGTAAGTAAATTCTCAGTAATATTGTTTTGTTCTCTACTACTCTATTTACAAAATGAGCTGTGATTATGTTAGTTTAAATTGTTATTGTTTTATTAGGCTTATGTTGCACATTATTTACATTACCAGTCTAATATACCAATATAATTATATCGAGAGGCTTTCTCGTGTCGTTTAAAATATATAAATTATTTCTAGAAATGTAATATGTATTGTAAAAGCTAGACGGTTACCCAAGACAAACAGCACATTACCAAATATTCATCTAAAATAAAGATAGAGCAATTTATCCATTGATTGCTGATTAGTATTTAGCATACCTCATACAAGATCGCACAAACCTCTGTTGTATACACTGTACTGTCTGCAACACCACAACCGCCACAACATTGCGCTATACTTATTTACTAGGAAATGTAAACTATAAATGTGACTATAATAAATCAAAGTATTTATTTTTTGTTTGTTTTATTTACTGATAATCAGAATTTTCCGATGGTCGAACCGAGAACGCCGCCGCCGCTTCGCACTCGCCGCCCACCGGTCAGCCCTCGCCCCTCAGCCTCCAATTTCTCGAAGCCAGGCCAGCCGGTGGAGTTTGATTATAATTAATAATAATAATTATTATGATAATATTATTTAGAACGCAATTTGTTAAAGGTTTATAAAGCTAATTATATTATGAGCTTATCCATTAAGAAGTTACCCTTAGTTGAATTAGTGGCGCGTTGCGAGTTACAAGTCCCGAGGATGGAGATTTATTAGGATACTTTTCATCCCGGAAAAATGTACGGTTGTATAGTATTGTCTATGGTACGGTTCCTGCACGATAAACGAATTTTGGCGCAACGGGGTTGAGGGATTTATCTAGTTTAGCTATACTGATAGCTGCGGCCTGCCAGGATCAGTGGCCCGCGTGTTTAGTGTCTACAATATTATATAGTATCTACTAGTAATCTGTGCCCGCGTGGGTCACGTCCGGCAAAGAAGACGTGCAAAGTCGTAATGAAATTCATGAACAATTTTCCACTTTAACGCCTCTAGCACACCACTGACCTCCAATATACAAGTACGCGAGGTCAGTGTAGCACACCGACGCGACGCTGCGAAACGAAAACACGGGCGGACGCGTGCGATCGGGCACCCGTCGCGTGCGCGGTGTGCCCATCTCATTTAGCGCTGCTAAGTGCTAGTATAATTTTTATCTCGAGCGTGTGCAGTTGTGTCCAGTAGATTACCATAGATTATTTACTACAATAATTTATTATTTGGCAAAAAGATGTCAACAGAAACGTCGATTGCGAAAAGCGTGCGCCCGCGCCGTGTGCCCGCCGTCCGCCACGCGTGCGACAATCCGTCGCCCGCGTCTGCGCTCCGTTCGCACCAAAGATTAATTTATGTAGCAAGGCTACGTCGCACACGCCTGCGCTGCTCATACTATTTTTTAAATACACACGCGACTCGTGAGCGTGCGCCCGCGCGAGTTTATCCCGAATAGAAAAAGGTTGATTACCACTGATCTAGTTTTTTTATAAATGGCAAAAAGTGTATCCCTATTGTAAATAAAAGAAGGAGAACACCTGACAGTCGTCCTCAATGAGGTACTTCCTTAATCTGTGGTCGTCCTAATGTTTTGACGTTTCACTTTTGACAACCAAAAGAAAATAAAAGATACAGTTTTGCTTCGTTTTGTTTCTAAAAATGAGAAAAAAATTATTATAGTTAGGATTTGAATACTTTGACGTAAGATACTGGTAAGTAAATGCTCTACTGTGTAACAAATCATTAGGTACGCAAAATAGGCGTTCAACTTTGTGATATATCTCGTTTTAGAGATGGGCAATGCAGGCAGCAACCAACCAAAAGAATGGCACAAGGACCAGGCGAGCAAGCAGCCAGACCTAGGGCCGTCGTCGCCGGCGAAGGAGGGCGAGGCGTTCACGTTCGACAAGAAGAAGGACGAGGACCGAGGCGCGCGCGATGACGACAACACTATAGAGGACGGCGCGCCCTACTACACGAAAGCCGTCCCCGAGCATGAGGCCGACGAGCCCGTCATGCGCGAGAGGTCCAACACGCTCACCGAGACCAATAAGAATCGTGATAGTATTGATATTAAAGTATTACCTACCGTATTTAAGTGGGAGGGAGGCGGGAAACAGGTATTTGTTTATGAGTTGTTTATTTCCTTTATTGAAGGCCACAGCTTAGTAATAACTAGAATAGCTAAAATTCAATAAACATGATGTTATTTCCTGAGCAAGCATTTTACCTCATGGTTATGGAGTTCATTGACATAATAATTATATTATATTTAGGGCCCGGATTTATATGTAAATACCATTGACATAAGAAACTATATGGAAGAAATGACCACGAAAGACATGCGCCTGCCTTCAAAATTTATAAAAAAACTTAATAATATCGATATTGATATTTTTTTTATTATTCAGTGACATCTCTAGTAAAATCCTCCATTTTTAGTTAGCAAATTTCGAAGGCAGGCGTGTGTCTTTTGTGGTCATTTCTTCCATATAATTTCTTATGTTAATGGTAATCACATATAAATCTGGGCCCTAATTATATTAATTATTAAGTACTCTCCACAGACAGCTGTCCATAGATATTGCCCAAGAGTTGAGAATTAAGTTATCACTGTATTTCAAATGTTGTTTTTCTTTTTTCAAGGTTTTCATAAGTGGAACATTTACTGATTGGAAAACGATTCCCATGGTGAAGTCTCATGGCGATTTTGTGACTATTATAGATCTGCCCGAAGGGGAGCACCAGTACAAATATTTTGTAGACGGAGAGTGGCGACATGATCCCACTGTTGTAAGTACATATTTTTGTTTACATTGCTGCTGCAACTTGCTTATATACAGGCAGAGACTGTCACAAAGGACAATTTGTGTTAATACATTATGGCACACTATTTGATATTTGAAACTAAAAAGTCAAAAATTTTTATTCTGAAAAAATTTTTGCAAATATTCTCTGAAAATCTACATGATGCCTACCACCGGTTTGGGACCTAACCAGGGCTTGTACCACAAAACGGTTTTGAGACTCAAACAATCGTACGAGAATGTTGAGTCCTACTCAAACAAACGTGAAATGACATTGTTAGAGCAGGACGCGGTATTCTCGTCCAATTGTTTGAGTCTCAAAACGGTTTCGTAGTAGGTCTACAGGCGAGAAGAACCGACGGAATTCGCACAGGGCCCACTTTTTACATACAGTTACATACATGATAGGAACAGATAGGTTGGGTTGTACCAACTTTAACTATAAATGTAACTTTAACTTTAACCACAATGCAAAATGTCAAATCTTTGGTTAAAGTTAAAAATGGACGCCATCAAGACACCTTAAGAGCCCGGGTTACCCTCGAAATTCTCATACATACGTAATACCAAAATCATTTTCTCATAAATATTTAACATGTTTGAGTTATTTTTCAGCTTAAAATAGTAATTACCTACCTTTCTTCCTGTACAAAAATTAACTTCAAAATATTTAAACACTAATTTTTTTTTGTGTATAATTTTTTTTTTACTAAATTTACTACTAAATATTTAAACACAAAAAAAAATAGAGTAAAACACTAAAAATATATATAAATAAATATTAAATTTACTACAAAATATTTGAACTCTAATAAATATTTTTTAGTATTAAAATATTTTGTAGTAAATTTACTATTTATTTATATATTTTTTAGTGTTTTACTCTATTTTTTAGTGTTTAAATATTTAGTAGTAAATTTAGTAAAAAAAATTTATACACAAAAAAATTTTTTTAGTGTTTAAATATTTTGAAGTTAATTTTTGTTTTATTTTTATATTAAAATATTAAAAATATTATTCAGAATAAATTTTTGCAAATATTCTCTGAAAATCTACATGATGCCTACCACCGGTTTGGAACCTAACCAGGCGATAAGAACCGGCGAAACTCGCACAGGGCCCACTTTTCACATATGGTTACATACATGATAGGAACAGTTAATAGTAAAATTATCAATAATTCATTGTTTTGTGACTTGATTGTAAAATAAATTGAATTTGTTTGTAGAAAGTAGTTGACAATGGCATGGGTTCCAAAAACAACCTGGTGACAGTGAAGATGTCGGACTTTGAAGTGTTCCAAGCCCTAGCCAAAGACAGCGAGGGAGTCCTCAGTACTGCTCAAACTGAGTATTCACAGGTAACTGACTACACTTCAGAAAAATAGCTATGTTGACTATAGGAATATGCAATATGCATGATGATTTACATTGATACATAGGCTGACTCTAGACTCTGGATTAGTTTAAAAAATGTTTGCTTATCAATTCATTTATTATTACATTCAGTTAGTTACAGTATTGATGCAATGCTGAATCACTCTACTGGAACCCAGGGAAATTATAATATTGTAAATTATTATTCCTATATTATAAAACCAAGATAAAAGATTAATATTTTTAGCTAAAGTAAATAGTAGTTTAAACTTAAATTAATTTCAAATAATATTATGTTTTTCAGGAAATACCACAGTCAAAGCCATGGGAGAAGGTGTCAGGTCCACCCATCTTACCACCGCATCTGCTGCAAGTTATACTCAACAAGGATACACCTCTGTCTGTAAGTATTTATATATAAATAATAAAGAGTATGGGTTGGACCTCATCTGGCAGCACGGAATCGCCTTTTTCCGTCACCCTTTCCTTTCCTTTGATAGCCTCGAGGATTCCGCCGAGTGCTATCGCATTATGCTGTCTCAGTCTAGCAAATGGCAGTTCTAAGCGTCAGAAAGAGAAAGGGCGACGGAAAAAGACGATTTGGTGCTGCCAGATGAGGTCCAACCCTATAATAAAAAAAATATTGAAAGGTGTCAAGAAACGAAGTTATAAAAAAACCCGCCATAGAGGAACGGTTGAATATTAAATTTCCCGCCAGTTGATGTCATCGCCACGTCAACGCCCTCTGCCCCTACTTCGCAGGAACTAAAGAAGTGTCGGCCGACACTAATTTTGTGTCAACTTTTTCCGTCTAGCCCCGATTCACAACGCGCGATAAGGAACTTCGTTCCAATATGTAGTTATAATATTATTCATTATTATACAAGTCGTACACTGGCGACAAGATTATCTACGTCTGAAACTGACCAATACAATAATATTACTGGGCGGGAGCGTCCTAGGGCGTCCTTGGGCGGCGGCAGCGTCCTATGATGGCGGCAGCAAAACGAGAAGTGGCCTATACTCGTAAAAATATAAATCTGGCCCTGCATTATATCCAAACCGTTCCACAATCCAAAAATGTTTTACCTCAGACAAGACCTCTATCTCTTGCCAGCTTCTTGACAAGACTGTATCTTTCCAGTGTGAACCGACACTGCTGCCTGAGCCGAACCACGTGATGTTGAACCACCTGTACGCGCTGTCGATCAAGGACGGCGTGATGGTGCTCTCCGCCACGCACCGCTACAGGAAAAAGTACGTCACTACGCTGCTGTACAAGCCTATTTAAATTATTATAGTTATTTGGTGCCTTAAAGTTAACTTAGTTAAGAGATACTGGTTTTGTGATTCGCTTAATATAATATGAGGAGCGTCGAGCGTCATCACGCTGGCGATTTGCGGGCGAGATCGGCAAAATGTTTTTTATAATGCAACAGCAAGGCAACTAGCGAACACTGTACAATATATGTTGTTAATCCATACTTCCATATTAATATTATAAATGTGAAGTGTCTGTCTGTCTGTTACTTCTTCACGCTCAAACCGCTGAACCGATTTTGCTGAAATTTGGCATGGTGATACTTTGGGTCCCGGGAAAGGACATAGGATGGTTTTTATCCCGGAAAAATGTACGGTTTCCGCGCGATAAACCAATTTTGGTGCAACGGAGTTGCGGGGGTCATCTAGTTAAAACCACATATATTGTACAATTTTCACCTGTTGCGAGGTATGTAATCACTAATCACCCTGTCGAAATCTCCTGCTAAATGCCAGGGTGATGACGCCTATAGAGTTATTTCAATAATAATTATTTTAGTATGGAGTTGTGCAATAATAAAGGCTATGTAGAATGTTTGTTTTTGAATTAAATTCCCGTTTTTAATTTATTGTCAGACATTAACTTATTTACCATTATTTCGACATGCACAGCTTATCTAAATCTCTGTCAGAAATGAAATCCTTTAATTTAATAAAGTGTTATTGTCTTGAACCTACTTTTTATTTGAACGTGATCGCACATTTATCAGCAAGCACGCGCCGCATTGAATTCGTTGTATATGAAATCATGTGAAACCTCGCACATTAGTCCGCGCCGTACCGTACGCGTCGCATTTCGTAAACTATACTGCGTTCGGCGCGTATGGTACTGACAAAATATGTGCGATCAGCCTTATTTGTATAGTCGGGACATTTTAATAGGCCACATTTGACAGTTCATCAAAATTGTACCTGGTAACTTTATAGCGACGTACATAAAAAATAAATATTTTCGTTTTGTTATAACTGCACAATTGATTAACTTTTTTCAATTACGATTACATATTTATTGTAAATATGACCGATAAGAATTATTTAACGATTTGCTTTTACTGATAAACAATTCTAAACGTAATAAACAAATTCTGATCTTAATAATTGCACGTCGTTACAATGTTACGTCAGCCGACCTTTTTTCTTTTTAAACTCTAGGGAAGTTACCCTAAAAATCGAAAGCGAATAAATAGTATCGAAGCATTGATTACTTGTAACGAAATATCCCCATAAATTAATAACCACGCTGTGAAAAGTAACACATATTTATGTGAAATGAATAATGATAATACTACATTCAACAGTTTTTATAATTCAAGCGAATAAATGCATTTTTTTTTGTAAATTATGTACTTTTATTATTTTGCTCCTTGAATTTGCAAAAGAAAAAGTAATAATGGGACAGGAGTTTGTTTCAAACGTATAAAATTATAAATATTCAAATTTTGGTCGATGTTTTTACGCAGTTCACTTCACTATGGAGATTAATCTGACAGATGTCAAATGTGGCCTATTAAAATGCCCCGACTGTAGTCGGCTTATTCATTATTGTTATTATCCGAGCCAAACGACTGAAGAACAGGGGTGTCTGCGACTGGTACGATCTATTTCGAAAAAGTCTGTCTTACTTGCGCACACACGTCGTCAAATCACACTTTATAAATTGTTTTAAGACGGTGATGGTAAAAATTGTGAGTTAAGAGAAACCCTTATCGTTTTGCATTCGCCTGCACCGCGCCGCCGCCGGCGACAACGGAGTATTAATAGCTGGTCGGCCTCTTCAATCATGATTAACATTGGCAATATTATATTATGTGTTACATACTATTGATTGAAAAGAAATACATGTGGACAATATTGCGATATCAGAGTATCAAGAAATTTTACTACGATTGATATTAATACCACCGATCTTCTGTGGCACACCTGTTGCTGGGAGTTGTTAAGATGGGCGATAGCCTTACTCAAAGTATATTGTGTAATACGACGTAACTGGCCACATGACGCCTCCGTGTTCTGGCCCGTGGGTTCGAGTCCCGCGTTGGAAATATGTTATTTCCAAGTTTGGTTAGGACAATGCAGGCTGATTTCCGGATTGTCTGACAAGTAAGAGGATCGACCATGCGTCGGATGGGCATTGGGCATGTAAAAAGTCGGTCTTGCGCCTGACCTCTCGCCAGTCGTGTCGGTCTTCCGTCCCACTGGCCACTGGGTTATGAGAGTAAAGGAATAGAGTGCTCTTGTGTACTGCGCACCCACTTGGGCACTATAAAATTACTCCTGCGTAACTAACCGAAACCGGTGTGGGGATTATTATTATTACATGAAATATATTATGGTGCTAAGCCAGTTCCAAGTGCACAAAACATACTTCTTTCCCTCTTGTAAGACATGAGTCATGACCCAGATGATCAACACGACTGGCGAGAGAATAATCTTACATACCCTGTCGCAGAATCGACTTACATTTCCTGCACAGCGCACCTGGATTAGGTAATAGAATCAAACAGTTCACTGTGATCGAAACTGGTCGCAAACATAAAAGTGTCGCTTACGCCCGTCCTTCCGACGCTAAACTGTAATGCGTCGTTTATATTCAACTCTATTTTTATTTTATTTTATTTATACGACAGTAGTTGAATGTAAACGAAACCACAGAATATATATTAGTTGTACCAACAGAATTCCCACTGGCGAAACCAGTTTAAAGAATTAACGACTCATGCCACGATACTTTAAAGTTCAAATTCCGACCGCGCAGTGCTAGGTGCCTACAATTATATTTGCCTACATCTCCGCTCTCTTTCTATCGCATAACTCGTATCTTTTCTGAAGAAATCAGGGTTGTCTGTTTTTAAAAATAATATTTTAATCTTTATATTTAATTAACTACATTTTATTTAACTCGAAATAATCTAAGATAATATTATGTCTTAGTACTATGTAATTATATTATAAATTCGCGTGTAACTAGTTACGCGTACTTAAGATTCGATAGGTACCGTATCTTAATTATTGAAACCGGTCTTATATTACTTACTTAAAGTGTTTGTATAACTTAGTTATTTTTGTAAACAAATGAGGTTTCGAATAGTACGCATCACGAAATATAATAGCAAAGACGCGACACCAACCTACGATGCTTACTATTAGTAATAATTAATACCTAACCTTATTAATTAATGTGTTTTTTTTCAATGAAATACCTTTATTAATTACTAGCTGTCCCGGCAAACGTTGTTTTGCCATTTAAAATATTTCTACTTCATCAGTTGATACCAATTCTTACCCCCTCTTTTGTCCCCTAAGAGGGGTGGGGCGAAAAATTGCATACACCAGATGTTAAGTTGGATAAAACAGTTAATAATAATATGTCAAAGTCCATTAAAGAAAAAAGTTTGATACAAAATCTGACCCCTCTGATCTGGGGTGGGGGGATTTTTAGTCACCAAACGTTGAGTCGAAAGAAGACAAATATATCTGTGAAAACCGTATGCAAATCAGATCAGTAGTTTTCGTGTTAAAGCAAGTCTTATACAAAATCTGACCCCCTCTTTCGTCCCTTTAGAGGGGTGGGGGAAAATTTTTTATACACCAGATGTTAAGTTGGAAGAAGGCAAATATATCTGCGCAAACCGCATTCAAATCGGATCAGTAGTTTTCGTGTGATGGTGGAACAAAAATACAGACAGACAGACAAAAACTAACTACATTTTTGGCTTCTATAGCGATGTAGTGACACCCCCCGCTTATTATTTTTTGAATATTTTTAATGTACAGAATTTTCATTTCTACAGTTTTATTATAATGTATAGATAGCGGTCGCCCGCGGCTCCGCCCGCGTGGATGTCGGTTACCGCTGCAAAAAGCCTACCCAGGAAATACACGGTCAGCAAAATGATTTCCAGGTCAATTCACAGAAACATCGACGACGCAGTCATTTTCCGCAGGCTGCACAGATTGTCTTTCTGTGGATGTTAAAGTTGTTAATGATGAGAATATTGAAATGTAATTAATAATAAGCTTTCACCTCTGACGGTAGTCCCGGAGTGTAACCCGTTGTTTTAGGATAAATAACTAAAGCGATTATTGTAGAGCTTTTTTATAAACAACATTAATTGACGTTAAGTTATTTTCAGGTAACAAAATATACTGATGGTCGGGATCCCCGACTCGTGATAGAGCAAAACATTCTTTTCATAAACCTATTCCTACTAATTTGAATGTTTGGCCCTGGGATTTACATAATATATTTTATCGTTAGTGCAAAATAATTTTTTACAGGAAATTGGAGCCTTTTGAAGGGTATAGGCAAATCAGTAGGGATCATTGGTATTCTTGGTATTAAGAGCCAATTCACCAGCTGCAGGGCCGGTCATAATCTTCGCTACTGTGCACCCCCACTTCGAAACGGGCGTAAATCGCAATTTTTCATTTCGCCTTAACTTCTAAACCAAACGTCAAATTTTAATCATTCAAAGACCAAATATTATCTACATAAACTGTACTTAGTGATAAATTAATTCATTTTGATAAAGATTAATAGCATGAGTAAAATAAATGCGTTTAAATGTAGTCTAAAAAAAATCAAGATTTTTAAATAAAATAATGGTTGTTGTACCTTACTTGACATAGATAGGTATAGTGTGTCGCGGACTTTTTTGTAGATATTTAAAAGATCTACATTTACTTAGAATATTGTATGGTTCTATCTTTTATAGTTTAGGCAGCGTACGCAAAATAAGTAAATTTTCTGGTTGATTTTTTTCATATTATATGTAATTGATTGTACTGACGGTTCTTGGTGGAAATTCATGTTGAACACTAATAAAACACACTTTTTCTTGCACTTTATCCACTATATTAAGATACTATTATAACTTTTTAACAAATTACACGACCGGTTTCGAAATTATTCATCATCATCAGGTGTAAACTACCGACGTTAAGCTTACACCTGATGATGATGAATAATTTCGAAACCGGTCGTGTAATTTGTTAAAAAGTTATAATAATATCTTAATATAGTGGATAAAGTGCAAGAAAAAGTGTGTTTTATTAGTGTTGATTTTTTTCATCTTGTGTCAGAAAGATCCAAATATCTTACGGAACCCTACATTTTCCGAAATAAAATGTAGCCTATGTTACTCGTAAATAATGTAGCTTTCGAATGGTGAAAGGATTTTTTAAATCGGTCCAGTAGTTTTTGAGCCTATTCATTACAATTAAACAAACAAACAAACAAAGTTTACCTCTTTATAATATTAGCATAGAAGTGTAGATACCCAAGTAATATATTCTACTTCAACTAGTATTTAAAACTATTTAAATCATAAGTAATCGTAATAATTTGACTCTATAATAAATTGTACAAAATTTAAATGTATAATAAATAATAATAAAACAATTAAAAAAAGTTCTTAACTATCATCGTCCTTAGGGAACTTAAAGAAAGTTAAATTTGATTCACATTCCGTGTTAAGACAGTTAAACACTGCGCAATATTTCTTTGCCCTTTTTTATTGTCCATTGTGATCAGATTAATTTATCAATTCTGTAACAGCGAATGAATAAGTACGCAGGTAGGCATGCAACAATCAACTAACTAAAAATTCGTGCGCGCGACACCGCTCGCCTGTGAGTCCCTACTGAAGTGCCCCCCCTAGGGGGGTACTTACAGTTCGATGCCTACAGGCGCGAGTGGGACAGGCCTGACGAAACGTAAACTAAGAATCCTCTCAGACTACAGATTTAATCGGCCGATAGTTTAACCAAATTGGGGTTGTGCAGTGTGCTCAACGCGCACCCCTATCATGCTGATTAAGCGTTTAACTAAAGTCTAAACCATCGGCCGACTTAAAGTCTTCTATAAGGAAGGAAAAATTCTAACTATGTTGGTTGCCAACGCCCAACGGATGTTCAATGACCAATACATTCCATATTACAACATTTTATGTGTTGATAGCGTTATCACTATTTAGAGTGTGGCGTTTTTTATTGTTTAGCTAATTTTTAACGATCGTAAAATAAAGCATGTCCTTTATACTTTTGTGTTGGCAAATATAACAATTATTATTGTATTATACTCTTAAATGTACTCAGGGCCCCCGTAAAGGCTACTGGCGTCTGTGTGCAAAAAAAGGATTTTGGCGCCCCTTTAGGCGAATTTTTTGGGTCCTTGGTTTTGGAGCTCCTAAAGATGGCGATTTGGCGCCCCTAGAGGACTTCGAGGTGGTGTGGTTTTAAGTCCATATACCGTTCATAGTATGCAGATATGAGATTGGAATAGTTGACATTCTTCCACTATTTGCATTTTACACTAGAATTTAGAAAACATTACTATTTGCTTATTTAATTTAATTTTATTTTGGTAGAGTCAACAAAAACAAAATTATTGTCCTAACCCATTTTCTTTATATACAACATAGTACATACTAAACAAAATAAACACTGAGATTTCCAATTTAATACTGACTATTTGGTAACTGTATAATTTAATAACTACAATTTATATAAATAATTATAATAAATTGAAATTTAAGTCTTAATACTTCAGTCGGAATTTCCAGGAATTGCTATTGTATTCTATTGTTGTCGCGATCACCGGTGCTCGCGTGGGGCCTGAAGGATTAAAACACCAAGCAATTGAAGGACACACAACTGGCAGACACTTTTTTGCATACATTGCTCATACCTATTCACATATTTTATAATCAATGTTTTTCGAGTTAGTAAAAACTCTATTACTGATACATGTCGCTGTATCATTATATCTTAGAGTAATAATTTTTGTAATATTGCACTATACAATGCACATATTCATCACAAACTATAATATAATATTTATAATGCCTCTGTAGATATTGTTAAGAAATAAAAGGAACTTATAATGTTTTGTGCACTAAATACCACTAGAAATATTTTAAGCCTAATATTGCCAATATTATACCAGGGTATTGTATACCTTTGTTTTTTCAAAGCTCACTACTACTATTTTTAGCAGTGGGATTATAAACAGTAAATTCATTCGCTAGTTATAGACTCTAACAGCGGTTCTTTATCTCTTTTTTCCACTTGACTAGGATTGGAATTATTCACAGGATTTTTCACATACATGCCCACCGCCACACTCACTAAACATATGGAGAAGATAGTGTACCACGTGATCAGTATGTTGAACAGCAGGTAACAGACCACAGCCGTTATGACCAGCTCCAAGGCACTAGCGTATGTTTTCAAAATAGAATTTAAGTTTTTGAGGAAGAAACTAGTGACTATTCCAACAACGGCACTGTTGACTATGATTAGCAACACAAAAATGTCTCCCAACGATTTAAAATCATTGAACATTTCACCCGCCTCGCCTTTGAAGAGTAATACAAAGTAGTTGCACAACACGGAGTCCAAATACATGAACACGTTCTGAAGGAATATATCTACATTCTGTCCCTGTGTTTTGAGGAGATACTCATTGTATGTGCCAGCTAGGCAAGAACAGAAGTTCTGGAAGTTAATGGACAGGAAGTATATGTTGAATATTTGAGACACGACATCAGAATCCTGCTGGGACTTGACTGACGTCGCATCAAAGTTCTTGACCATGCATCCAAATGTAAGTATGCCCAGTGACATCCACTGGATAAAAGTCAGCTGTCTCTTGAACAGAACCTGCAATAATTGAAAAAATATTGGGTATATTTTCCTTTTACTCTTGTATTTTGGTGTAAAGGAATCAGTATTTTCTAACCTGGAATATGAGAGCTGTGAGGACCACTCGGAACTGCAGCAGGATGTAGTATGTGGTGGGGTCGTAGTGGGACAGATTTATGAATGCCAAGTTGTTGTAGAAGCAGTACAACAGCGATGGAATAAAGTACAGAAGTAGTAGCTTACTGTTAATTATTATTGCCCTAAAAATATTTGGCTTACCACTGAAAGAAATTAACGATTGGTAAAACTGATTTTATAAAAATAATTAAATTATAAATTAACAAAGTTAGTCTTAACCGACACTTACTCCCTTTTGATGGTGTACAAAGCGGCCGATATGAAAAGCTTCAATAATTCTGTTAGGAAAACTACTAGTGTTGTATTATAATCATAGGCTCCATTTTCAGTTTTTGATGCTGTTATAAAAACACCTTCAACAACAAAAAAAAACATATTTGTAATATATGAAATAGCGGGTCATGGTAATGTGAGAAGATTATACAACGTAGTACCTTGAAACACAAATAGTATTATATAAAGTGCGAAAACAATAAATGCTTCTGTGGTTGGAAATAGTTTGCTTAGTTCCTGCATTTTTATGTTTTTCTAACAATTTAGTTTCCCAGGTTAAAGCATAGCCCTCTTCAGTGGAAAGCCACTATTTAAACCACCTACACGCATTGAAACAACATGATTTTAAGATAAAACTTTGATTTTTCACCGATTTCACTTGTTTTGGATTTAAAACAACTTTAGTAATTGTAATAATATACTCAAATTAGAAGTTAAATTTGGTACGATAACGCGATCAACATCACTCATCAGTCAGATTGCAATAACGGCTATTGTGAAAACCCACAATTATCTTCTCATTTTTAACTTGTAAAATTACAAATTTCCACTTCCAGCAAGCGTGAAGCGAATGAAATTGATCTGTGGAATGAAATGTTTACAAATTGCAGATCACAGATGACATGAGTCACGACCAAAGAGGATGTAAGCTGTATACTACGTAACAAGAGGTCGGACTTAGAAGAAAAAAAATAAACATCCGTTTTTTTTTTAAATTTGAAACTAAACTAGAAATTTTTAAGTGCAAAACCTTTCACTATAAACATACCAAAATTAAAAAAATAAAATAAAAGAAATGAGCTCAAATAAATGTTTTATTTCAATAAAAATTATTGTACATAGCTAAATAAATAGATGATAAGGTAAATTAAACAATAAAACAGATTTAATCCACAAGCTTTTGTTGATTTCTATTAATAATATTACAGTACAGCAGGGCTTCATAACGTTATCGAATAACAGAAAAAATATCGTTACGTACCGTTATTTTCATAATGGTAGCCAAATAACGTTATTTTTATAACGATATCTAGTAAAATAACGTTATATTTACCGTTATTTTTATAACGATATCTAGTAAAATAACGTTATATTTACCGTTATTATTATAACGATATTTTTTCGTTATGGCATAAAAAAAATAACGTTATAATAATAACGGTAAATATAACGTTATTTTCTGGTATCAGGTATGCGATCGTGCACGGTGCACCAAATCTCACTCATATTTAAAATGTAATAAGCGTTCTCTGTGAAAATACAAAGAAAAAATACACCTTAAAAGCGTGATTATGTTTAGAAAATTTTCCCGCCTGTCATGACTTTCTTGACGGACTATAACGTTATCAAAGAACATATATTTACCGTTATAAATCCTGTATAACGTTATAACATTTACCGTTATTAAATACATTTATAACGTTATTTCTAGTATCGGTTTAATTTTCATAACGTTATCTATGCCCTTGAAGCAATAACGTTATGAAAAAATAACGTTATTTGAAGCCCTGCAGTACAGTTTATGTATTTTATTTATAAATATAATAGAATAGCTGTCTATGCTACTCTACTAACTACTTGATTGGCTTATACAGTAAACTCTATATAGGGAGGGGATTAAAGCTGCGCGTCCACCAGGTCGGAATCGGGACGTACGGTGCGGACGGCGCGTCGTGTAGTCATATATTTGTCAGGCGCAGAATGACGTTCCAGTACTTCTAGTGCAGTTCACAGTAGTCAATACCATAAATACAAAGCAACAAATCCGTCTGCTGCGTACCTACGCTCCGATTCCGATCCAGTGGTCGCGCACCTTTATACATACACACTTAAGTATCATTACTTTGTTTTGTTACACCCTGTATACGACAGCTGAAATCTATCGCGTGGGCTCAGGCCAGCTGCATACCACCTCACGTCTTGATCAAAGGATTTTTCCTTGGTGGCCGTACCACTCATAATCCCATACCTTCCTTCTCCTCCTAAAATCTCCATAACAGCTATTGCTTGCAGACTAAAATGTTGCAAACTAGTATAGGGACCTAAAAATCTGAAATTAATGAAACATTTTTCATTTACTACATTTCCATACAGTTTACATAAATTATTAAGTATACTTATCAACCTTAAAGGCCCGTATTCACTTTCATTAGTAATAAGTGCAAGTGATTAGGGCAGGTGATTAGTTATTAGGAAAAAGTAAGTGTGGACAGCGACTGTTTAGTGCAAGTGATTAGCCGGCTGCGTAGTAACGTGATTAGTTCTGTATTCACTTTGATTAGTGAATAAGTGCAGGTGACTAGTACAGGTGATGAGTGATTAGTAGAAAGTAAGTGTGGACAGCGACTGATTAGTGCAAGTGACTAGTCGGCTGCGTAGTAACATGATTAAAAGCGTGTTCTATTTTTTGCGAGTGCAAGTGCGTGACAGATGAAAACCAATTTTGGTTTTGTTTGACAGCTCAAGATTGTTACTATTATTCCGCTAGGTATATTAACTTTATGGGCCAGACTGACGTGGTGTGCCGTGTGAAGCGTCCATAGATAATTAAAGTATATCATTATTATATATACCTATTAAAAGTACAAAAGGACACCCTTTCAATTACTTCTATACTAATCCATACTTATTACTTACTAATATACTAATAATATCATAAATGCGAATGTGTGTCTGTCTGTCTGTTACCTCTTCACGTTTATACCTCAGAAGTCAGAACCGATTTTGCTGAAATTTGGCATGGAGATACTTTGAGTCCTAGGAAAGGACATATAAAAATACTTCATGGTCAATTATTAGTCTTTATATATAAAACTCAAAGGTGACTGACTGACATGTTGATCTAACAATGCACAGCCCAAACCACTGTACCGATCGGGCTGAAATTTGGCATGCAGGTAGATGTTATGACGTAGGCATCCGCTAAGAAAGGATTTTGATCAACTCTACCTCCAAGGGGTGAAAATAGGGGATCAAAGTTTGTATACATAATAATACTTCTTAACGCCAGCGAAGCCGCGGGCAAAAGCTTGTTTTTAATAAAACCAATATTAAAAATGAAGAACATGTCAAAATGGCAGTTTTATTTTTGAAACTTGGACGCTCGTGTTGACAGCTACTACTGAATTTACTAAATTAAATTACTAAAGAGCCACTAAACAAGAATTGGACACTACTTGCTAGTGCAAGGTGTGTAGTCACACCTGCACTCCACTGCCTCAATTACTAGTCACTTGCACTTGCACTAATCAAAGTGAATACAGGCCTTTAGTATTATTACAATAAAACAATATACACATTTTAACATTTTCCAAATTAACTGCATACTGATATACATTATAATATTTTCTATGAAATAATAATCTATCTTTTTCATATTAATATAGTTTAAGTTATAAATTATTGTACAAATATGCAAATAATACTACGACATACTTTGTATTAGAACATGGTATGACATAGTTATGTTTTGCTTCAATTTATCAATTTACGATTACATTTACATTTTACAATGGCTTACCTTTCGTTTTTCATTGATTAATTCACTTAATTTACAATTTTTGTATGAGTTGCTACAAAATAATTTTCACAAAATGAAAATCGAACTTTGAATTTTAAACTCCTTCTTCGTCTTTTTTCTGATGTAGTTTATATTCTCAATGGTCTTTTTATCAGTCAATCACAGTCGACCTTGACTGTTGACACAGATTAGCTGATTTTTGGATTAAGTTTAGTAGCTACGCCTAAAATATTTGGAACCCATTTTTTTTTGCTTGGGAATTTCGTCCACCTGGTCACGACAGTGGACTCTTTTTTTCTTATTATGGCACTTCGGCTATATAACCATGGCCTATGGTAAATAACTAGTAGATTGGATAGTAGTCATTGGAAAAAGCACAAAAACACCATATTATTTATTAATGCAATTTCCTGTTTTTAAAGTAAAAGAACGCCTGTTTTCAAAGAAAAATGCAAGAATGACCAGATCAGGCAGGACATATTATTTTTTTCTGTTTTCTCCCGATAAGTTCCCGCTGCGCTCCTAGTGCCCCAATTGTAATCGGTGCACCAAGTTTTGTTTTATCACCCAGAATGGAAGAAAATAGCCAAGGCCCAAGGCCTAAACATAGCGTTGCTCTCTGTACTTGCCTATAATATCTAAAAAAACCAGGGGCGTTGTTAAAGAAACTCGCACAGGGCGCAAAAAGGCTATATTTTACGGCACTGGTGGTCACAGTGAAATAGCCACGAGTGACCACGACGTAAAATTCATGTTGTGGCTCTAATGAAAACGGCCACGACGCGAATTCTGGCAATCACAAAAAGACCATAACGCGAAATATAGACAGTAATAATATTAGTACTGATAGTATGGAACTATGGATATTTTGCAATAATTAATAACACGTTCATTGCCGGTAGTACAGACAAGGAAAATTACAAAAAAAAAAGACGAGTTGCACTTCGGGAGTCCCGGCAGAAGTGAAAACTTGATTATTAACGTTGTGCATTTTTTAACCCATTTTTTATGAAAATCGATTATTAAAAAACGATTTTTGAAGTGAAAACTTCTTTAGCGGCGTTGAGCACTTTTGTGGGATGGGTAAAAACTGTGAAACTCGCGTCAGATTTTCGTGTTGACCCAAAAAACCATAGAAAAAGCGTAAGACGGTTGGAGAGTAGTGTTTTGTGTCGAACTCGAACTCGAACGAAATGTACAGTCGGGGAAATGAGTTGTTTAGCCGAAATGTACAGTCGGGGAAAATTGTGCTAAGCAGAAATGTACAGTCGGGGAAATGAGTTGCTTAGCAGAAATGTACAGTCGGGGAAAGTTGTGCTAAGCAGAAATGTACAGTCGGGGAAATGAGTTGTTTAGCAGAAATGTACAGTCGGGGAAAATTGTGCTAAGCAGAAATGTACAGTCAGGGAAATGAGTTGTTTAGCAGAAATGTACAGTCGGGGAAATGAGTTCTTTAGCAGACGCGCTGATTAAGGCCGCGTTTCCACCTGCAAGACAATTGTCGCGAGAAGTGTCGGACAGTCTGTCTGACAGCAGCTTTTTTTTCAAATATCGATATTTTTAATCGATTGTAAGGGTTTCGTTTAATTAATTAAAACGATTGTTTATTTTTTTAAATCGATTTTTATAAAAAATGGGTTAAAAAAATAATGCACAACGTTAATAATCAAGTTTTCACTTCTGCCGGCACTCCTGGAGTGCAACCCGTCTTTTTTTTAATTAATCGAAACCCTTACAATCGATTAAATTTTTAACCCATTTTTATGAAAATCGATTTCTAAAAAATCGATTTTTTTAATTAATCGAAACCCTTACAATCCATTCGAGTTCGAGTTCGAGTTCGACACAAAACACTACTCTCCAACCGTCTTACGGTTTTTCCAAGGTTTTTCGATCAGCACGAGAATCTGACGAATCTACTTTCACAGTTTTTACCCATCCCACAAAAGTGCTCAACGCCGCTAAAGAAGTTTTCACTTCAAAAAAAACTTTTTGGTCGAAATGTTCGATGGGGTGTAGAGTTCCTGAGATATAATAAAAAACCGGCCAAGTGCGTGTCGGGCCACGCGCAATACAGGGTTCCGTAGTACCGCTAGTTTTTGAAAATTTTTCTATTGTCAATGAATATACATTTATAACGTGTTTTACACTACTAACAACATCATCTCAGTTACTTTCAAAGGAATTTGAACGAAAAGTTCCTTTATACTTCGCCGAATACATTTTTTTTAGTTGATCGACTATTACTCAATAACTTATGAAGTCTTCTTAGCCGTGATAGTTTTCCTTTTAAATTCAGCATATTTCCTACTCCCGTGAATTTTTTCACATTTCTAGAAGCAATCGTTTAGCTGGTAGAAGGGGACTGGACTCTAACGATTTTTTTCACTTTAAAACTTAATATTTCACAAACGGATCCCTAAATCAGAAAATGATCTGTGAATACTCATAATAGTTTTAAAAAACCTATCCAACGACACCCCACACGATGGGGTGGACACGAAAAAAAATTTTCATCCCCGCTTGATGTGTATGGAAGGTAGGTACCATAAAAAAAATAATAAGATTTATGTACCATTTTGATGCCATTATTAATATGTGCATTCATGCCAAATTACAGCTTTGTAGGTCCTATAGTCTCTGAGTAAAACTGCGGACAGACAGACAGACAGACGGACGGACAGACCGAAACTATAAGAGTTCCTTGTTGATTACGGAACCCTAAAAAACCCCTTGAGGTCACATGTGACCTACGCGGCCGGCGGCGCTGTAGTACGATAAAGTACGCAATCCTTATTACTGCGCCGCTCCGGTCACGTTTTCGGTCACCGCAGTAGCTGTCTATCTCCTGGCTGTAACTCAATAACCGCTATGACTAGACTTCTGAAATTTTCACAAATAATTATGTATTTTTGTGATAAGCTACAACTACTAAAAACAGAATAAAATATAATATTCACAAACGTGCTATTTTGTGTTCCCTCCAAAACTCCATCGAAAGTTTCAGCAGTCTACCATTTTACTGAATCGACCGACTTGACTTCTTGACTGTGTTGACTTTATACTTAGACATTGACTAGACTTTACTATTTAGACCCGACTGACCTTATATCAAATGCAGGCACTTCACATGGCCATTTGTATTTGCTATTGGCTATTTGTTGTATTTGCCAACATTAATGACGAATACGCAAACAAGCAAATAAAGGCAATTATACGACCTTCCACACATGGACGTCAAGTATCAAACTTTTACTTGATTTTGTTTACTTGCCTATTTGACTCCTTTGATGTGCGTCAAAAATCGACAAGAGTACGGATAGAGATCAACTACGATAGCTTGGCGCGCCTCAAAACGTTTAAAGTGCGTTGTCAAAACGTTTGAAATGCGTTGTCTTGCGCGGTAGACTAGTTATGATTAGTTGACCAACAAATCTTGGTAATAAGTGACATTAACAGAAATATTACGTGTACTGTGATTGGTTGAATACTTACTACATACAAACTCTTTCATAGGGATGTGACTACACACATTGAAACAGTCATTTGGAGGGGCGCGCCATAATATCGTAGTTGATCTCTGCGTGTATTTGGTATTGGTCATATTTGTCAAATAGGCAAATAAGACCAATATTTGTCAAACATACCGTCTACATATGGTGATTGTTTGGCAAATACATCAAATACGCAAATAGAAATAGCCATGTAAAGTGGCTCCATTATATGTTTAGAGATCTTTGCCTGACGGTATGGAAAAAAATCTGGCCATGGTTATAAAGCCAAAGTGCCATTATAAAAAAAAGGCTGCCAATATGTGTCACTGTCAAAACCGACAATTGACAAATCTTTAGAAAAACAACAAGAATCGTGAAAGTGGAATTGAGGAATTACCTTTTCATTGTTAATATTATTATCTACACGGTGATTTCCAGTGTTTTATTAAAAAAATAATTCTGTAAGTTACGAAGTACGTAGTGCGGTTCGTTTTTCTTCTGGCATCGTAGCATCTTTAAAGATCCGAACAACACTAGAGTCTAGACATACCGTACCAATTGTTGAAAAGATAAAAGTTACTGCGATAGTTTCATCAGTCATCACTATGAAGTTTATGCCATGTTGGTAATCGCCATGAAGTAGTGCTTGCGCCGATAGTAAATTGAATATAATATTGTAAGAATATAACAAAAGACTACAATGGAGGAGGAAGACAGTACCTGGTAATGTAGCATTATCACTTGTTATCAATGTTTGCTTTGCGATTGACAAAATTATTTGGTACCTACTTTTAAATAAAGGTGCTACCTTTAACTTCCTTATCAATACTAATTTCGCTTTTTATGCTATTCCTTAGTGGAAGGTGACATATTGATGTTTCTATTGTACTCATTTCAGGTTAATAGAGCTAGAGTCGGCGCTGCTAGATGGGTGCACACCACAAGAGATAAACACAATAACCAGGGGCAAGAAGATTCCAGAGAGCCTCCGGCCCGACGTCTGGCTGGTGTGTCTGAACTGTCAAGATGCCAGTAACCAGCTGCTCGCCTTTGATGAGATCTTTGACCTACCGAACCAGAATACATTGAGAGATGATGTAAAGAAATTTGTAACCAAATTAGACAATGATGACGACGAAAAGTTGTCTGTTATATCTGACATAGAGTCAATAATAACTTTCTACTGCAAATCTAAATCAATAAACTACTCCTCCAACAATGGCTGGATAGAAATCTTGTTTCCCCTCTTGAGCCTCAAACTACCTAGGGCCGATACCTACAATTTATTTGAGAAGATTCAAAAACTTTATATTCCCTGCGGCTGCGTGGCCAACGGTGTTCCCTTTCACATCCTGAGGTTGGTCCTCCAGTACCACGATCCCGAGCTGTGCTCATTCCTGGACACCAAGAGGATAACTCCGGAGATGTACTGCATGCCGTGGCTGAGGTCCCTGTTCGCCGGGACCTGCAACCTGGAAGTGGTCCTGTTCATGTGGGACCTGTACTTTCAGAGATCCGACCCGTTCTTTATATTTTTTCTGAGCCTGATCATGATCATAAACGCGCGGGAACAGCTGCTGCAGATGAAGGACGCAGACAAGACGACCATCGTCCACAAGATTAGCATGATGCCTGGCGACCTGGATGCCAACGACGTGTCGGACTTCTGCTCGCTGGCGCACTACTACTCGCTTAAGACGCCGGCGTCGTTCCGCGAGGACGTGGCGGATGTGCTGTTCTCCGACAGCGGCGAGGACGTCACCGCCAAGCTGTACGCCGGCGCGCTGTGCCTGCCTGTCGCCGTGCACGAGCTCATCGCCGGCGCCACCGCCGACCCCGCCGACCCTGACGTCGTCAAGTTCTTCCTGGTGGACTGCCGGCCCGCGCCGCAGTACCGCGCTGGCCACCTCGCCACCGCCTTCCACCTCGACTGCGACCTCATGCTGCAGGAGCCCAGCGCCTTCGACACCGCCGTGCAGGGCCTGCTCAACGCGCAGCGCCAGGCGCTCGCCGCCGGCTCCGCGGCCGCCGGCGACCACCTGTGCTTCGTCAGCTCCGGCCGCGCCGAGGAGGAGCCCTCCGCGCACATGGTCGTCGCCGCCTTCCTCAAGCGCGCCGTGCGCCGCGTGTCTGCGCTCGACGGCGGCTTCGCGGCCGTCCACGACTACTTCGGCCCGCACATGGTCGAGTGCCTCGAGGACCACGACCCCGCCGCGTGCCTCGTGTGCGCGCCCGTCGCGCTCGGCGCCGTCGAGCCGCGGCCCGCGCGCCGCCCCGACCTGGCCGCCGTGCGGCTGTTCGGAAAGGTGTCGTCCGCCATGCGCGCCAAAGGGCAGGAGGTGCGCGGCAAGCTGATCGAGTACATCGTGAACCCGGCGGGCGGCGGGGGCGCGGGCAGCGGGGAGTGGCACGTGTCGGCGGCGGCGGGGGCGGCGCGGCGCTACCGGGACGTGCCGCCGGTGTTCAGCATCACGGACGAGGAGGAGGGCCCGCCGGCGGCGCCCACCGCGCCCGACCCGCCCGCCGACCTGCGCGAGCTGCTGGGCGCGCCCGACGTGGTGGCGGCGTTCGCGTGCCGCGAGGTGCTGGCGGACGGCAACATGCACGACGCACACCTGGCGGTGACGCGCGCGGCGCTGCTGGTGCTGCGGCACGCGGGCGGCGGGCGCGCGCGCGTCGTGTCGCGCCGTCCGCTGGCGACGGTGGTCAAGATCACGGCGAAGAAGCGGCACCCGGAGCTGATCACGTTCAAGTACGGCGTGCCGGCAGGCGACGAGCTGCTGGTGCGCGACATGGACCGTTTCCTCATCCCCGACGCGGCCGCCGCCACGCGCCTAGTCTCCAGCCAGATCGTGCAGCAGCTGGATAAGACGCAGTAGCGCGCCGCCTCCCCGCCGGTGCGAGTGCATGGTTAATTTGTTCCTTCCTGTTTTAATTTGTTCTGACGAAATTTTAAACTTTCGCGTTGCATTAATACAACTTATTAATCGGGACTTAACGCGACGAGGGGACAATCCCCTTGTGACCACGGCCTTTGCAACACGGCCAAAACGTCGAGAAAAAAGTATGTACTACTAGAATTATTATAAGTCGCGTTAAGTCCCGATTAATAAGTTTTAATCCTTAAATTTCTATTCGATTTTGGATACTATATTTTAAAATTGTAATAATTCCTCCCGAACATCAGCACTTCTTGTATTTCTGCTGGGTCACGTCTTTTGCACATACTTCTAACAAAATAATACTTCATTTTGGGAATTATTTTCCTCTGAACTGGAGGCTTGTATAGATTATTTAACGAGTAAATTATTGTGCTGTACCATATTGTCCATTAAGTTAAGTATTCTAATTATAGTTTGATACTGTTGTAGTAGTTAAGCATGCCAGGACCTCTGTTGCCCACACTCCACAGCGAACTCGAGACGACATCAAATGCCGCAGCTGTCACATCTGCGGCGTGCGGTGAGCGCGTCGGGTTTCACAATTCGCCTAAAATTCCTGCATCGCGCTATCGAAGTTTTCTGAGCGCGTCGGTATATATACGACAGCTGAAATGTATCACGTGGGCTTCGGCCTGACCGGGCATACCACCTCGCTCGGTCGGAAGATCTTCCTTTGGCCTACACGCCATTATACAACTAAAGGCCTAAACTTAGCACCGGAGTATACTCCATACATGTGTAGATATCTCAGTTGATCACCACTATTATAGTATACTTGGAAAGTATACTGTTGTGATTTACTTTTCGGTAGTTTAACCTACCGAGTAGGTACTGCGAGTTGATGTCACTGTATTTTTGCAGCGTTCTACCGACGGGAAGTTTAGCCCATCGCTCTACAACATGTTATTAAACGCAACATAGAACGGTTTATTTACAATGTATTTGAATGTTACGTAGTAAGTACGTGAAGTAAATTTTTATTATTTTAATATAGGTATTGAAATTATATTCCTAAAGCTAGTCCACGAGTAGTATTTTGTAATTTGAGCCCCGCTATATACCAACTATTATTATTTTGAAGAGCGAGTCTAGACTCGAATAGGGTAATATAGAAAAGCGAGAACTGTATTGTTTTGATTGATTATTATTTATATTTAATTATTAAAATATGTGATAGATGGAGAGCTAAGTTTTTATACGATTATCACGGCATAGCGCAAACACATCAAATCATTAAGTTGTAACCATAAAGTTAATATACAATATAGCATTGGTATATTAACTTTATGGTCGTAACACATAATTAACCCCTTACTAATGAAAATATTTTCACGCAGGATATCTTACTTATTTTCGCATTGTTTAACAATGTTTACGAGGACAACTTGTACGCTATCCAGTTTCAAAAAAAAAATATTAGTGAGGAGGTTTGAGTCTTTGTTTAAAATTGTGTAAATTAGTAAATTATTGTTTGTCAGTTGTCTAGCTGATGAACCTAATCATGTGATAAGTAGGGTATAAAATACTTTTATTTAACGTTTATGTTATGTTACTAAAATGTAATGATACACATAATATTGTTCGTTCATTCCATTAATAATATAACTATTATTAAAATAAAGTTTTTGTTTGTATTAACATCACAAACCTCAACGGCCGCACTCATATATGAGCCCCATACGTTATCTGTCAAACTCTTAATAATTATAATATATATCTTACTTACTTAATTATATAATAAAGAATATTCATCTCTGAGTGCGACAGTTATACGGCCACTAATGAACACTTTTGAACACTAGAATTCGTGGACTGTTCTTTCTCGTGAGAATTAATTATTTTTAATATTAATCCTTCAGGCCCCGCGCGAGCACCGGTGATCGCGACAACAATAGAATACAATAGCAATTCCTGGAAATTCCGACTGAAGTATTAATTACCTATGTAAAATCGGGTCAAGTAATTCTTAAATAATCTTGGTTTAGAAACAAATTAATCGTCTTCGCGTTTGACACGTGGCTCACCAGGTGGCGCTGATATGGCAAACATAATTTTGTGCAAAAGCACGATTCTAAACTCTAAAGTCTAAAGGAATATTTTATATTGGTTTAATCCCATGCCCCAATGACAATCTGGTACTATATTTTCTCACCTCCGGGCGGAAAACGTCAAATTTCTTCCGGCTGCGCTTACCGATGTTGCCGTTTTCCGCCTCCGTCGATGAGAAAAATAGTATACGCATCATGGGCAGTAAATAAGAAAGCCTCAGATCACATGTTTGTAATCTGAGACATTTCTTATTTTCCTGCCCTAGGTGCGTAATGTACTATTTTTATTTTTATTTACTTTTTACACCTATAAGAGTATCTGCAGACTAATATTGGTTTTGAAGAAGGGGTCACACAAATAATAATGCACATTTAATTAACAAAATTAATTTAATCGAGTAGAATATATTTATATTTTTACAATTACAATTAGAACTCGGAGGAGTATATTACAGACACATGATATGTTTAGTTGCCTCGTTAGAATTTAGAGAAACCTTTTCTTATCTAGAAAGAATCGTTTATCTAAAAATCTCTATTCAGGGCGTTCATATCTAAAATTCTCTACATAAAATAAAACTTTGTAGATTTTACATTCGAACTACTTACGGCTTACGCGGTAATTTAGTAACTTTGGTCTTAAACGTCCGGTGGCAGGCGACTACCCTAGCGAGTAGGTATCAGAACTTAAGAGTAGGTATTCGAGTAACTTTTCTCATTTGTGGACCACAATTATTTTTCTTAGAAAACTCGAACAGAAACAGTAGCGCCTGCTACCTGATACAAGGTAATACAAGGAATCACGTAGAATTCTTCGTTAAGTAGGATTGAATTTGAAATCGAAACAAGCATGACAGAAGCAGGCCACTACTAGCAATAAAGGCTACAGACGTGCACGTGCTCCGGCCCCGGTAATAACCAGCTGTTCGCTGATAACACTTCTGGCAGCTTCCAAGAGTCCAGAGTTAGTGCAGGAAAGTGTGAAAATGTGCTGAGCTGCCATCGTTAACCCTAACGATGTCTGTGTTGGTCCTCGGCCCTAGCGTTAGACTAGTCGACTCGTTTGCGACGGACGGAGGTCGGTTCTCGTCTAAATTATAATCCACTGAAACATTATGTTCGTTGTTTTCGTAATGTCGTAAGGGTCAATATACATAACCGCGTTGTGGCACTGCAACGTCGAAATCTACGGATTTATTATTATGAGTTTGAAATGGCGGCATGACCGCCGATTTTGGCGATGTGCTATAACGCTGCTATGTGTCTAAGGTTGGGTTGCACTAACTTACCTACTTGTAACTATAACTATAACTTTTACTATAACTTTAACTATAACTACAGTGCCAAATGTCAAATCGTTGGCATCCAAGGACGCCATATTTAACCATAACTGCTCATAGGTATATCTAAATTTTTCGAAAAAATTACTGTTTTACAGTGTTATATTTTTCCTGACGATTTTTACGGATAATTTAATTTTTTTATACCCTCAATCCCGTTACCTGTAGCTTCAATAAAAAAATAAACGCAACAGACATCAGTATTCTGTGAATTTCTCCGGTCAAAGTTAAGGTTAAAGTTAAAGCTAAAGGACGCCATATTTAACTATACCTAACCATAACTTTAACCTTAACTTTAACCACGCCTCTGGTGCAACCCACCCTTAAAGCTGAATATTATTAATAATGAGAAATAATATTGAATAATATTCGCAGCTATAAAATTAATGTGTCGGGTTCGATCTGTAAGTGTCCGCCTAAAGCCCTGAACGCGCGGTTTTAAAGTCGTTACATATTATATTTTATTATGCTGCTCGTGATCTCGCTGTGTAGCGGAGTAGCGGCTAAACCGCTCGTTCATGCGGACGCACATAACTCGGGCCTTTCGGCCCGAAAAGTGGGTAAAACACCTCGATATTAAAGAGCCCGAATCATCAAACCTCGGTGAAGAGCTCCATATGTACTTGAAGATTAAAGTATAAACTTAAGCACAAAGACGCTAGCGAGTGACGGTGGTCCCAAATGTTGTTTTAACTAAATGGTATGCACATAATATTAGAAGACATCATTTTGTTGCAACGAGCCACACAATTTGAACGTTTGAAAATTTTCTAACTGTGTATCTACATAAGTTAAGGCAGCTAATAATAATTTCCACCCTAGAAGCTGCTTGCAAAATAAAATAGACAATAGTATCTACTAAGTAGGTACCCCGATCGGGAGTATGTATAATTTTTTAATTGAAATGTATGTAAAGTGTAAATTACAATCACTTATTATTACGTCACTTATTTATTCTAAACTTAGTTTAGTAGTCACAGGGAGTGATATGTATGTGTTAGGCGATTTTAACAAAATCTAGGCACGTCGACGGCTCGCACATACACAATGTTTTGTCATTTATATTAATTTTAAAACATTTCTCCTTAAATTCTCTCGTCTCTGAAATTTTTATCGTCTTGAGCTGATAGAAGTTGAAGAATTAAGAATGACTGACTAATTATTACGCAGATGGCCTCGAAAACTTTCAAGTTTTACATTAAGTGGTCTAATTGTGTCTAGAGAAGTAGAAATAAAATAACAACTTTCCTTACGAGCCAAGTTGTTAATGTTTTTACGGAAAACTGCGGCTAAAATATAACTGATCATATTAAAAACGGTACAACTTTAACTAAAACTTAGCAATGCCTAAAACAGTAAGTACAAGGTTCACAATTAAGTACCTATTAGACAAGTAGATGTATAAAAGTATTATAGAAATACATATAAAATTAAAGTTATTAAGTAATTATGTAAAAATATTTAGTTATTAGTTACTACATCTATTATGTTTGTCTCCAATGAGTGATAATAAGAAAAACAGCTTTAAGAAAAAATGTTAGTACAAAATACAATATCGTGTAGTGAACAATAAACAAATATAAAAAGAATGGCTTTGTGAAATAGACAAGTAAATACTAGCGAAGCATCACTTTAAATTGTAACTTCTACTGATCACACAAGCTTCAGTCCTCTCACTGGCCTCGAGTCTTTTCACACGCAGCGAGAAATCCTTAAACCCGAAACACCCGCGTCCTGCCGGCAGGTTATGAGAGCGCTGCGTGCAGGACTGCGAGCAGGGCCAGCGCCGCGGTCGGTCGGGTGGTGGCCGACGTCGGCGCTGTCAGGTTGTGCGGCTGCTGCTGCTCCGACACAGACGGCTGCAGCACCTCCACTGGAAATACCACGAGACAACGTCAAAATGAGATATGTAGAGAATTGCTGTTAATTTCGGCAACTTGGAGCTGTAATTCATAAAAGAAAACGACAGAAATAATCTATAGATAAAATTCTATCCAATTCGAGACAAAAGAAAAAAAAAACAAATTGTGCCAAAAAACAAGATTCAAAACAACCTAAATCTCACACTCGCCGCAAGGCTCGAGTCGGCAGTCCGCGCTTAAATTCTAATACAATAATTAATATATATATTTTTAAATCTAATAAGGGGAAAAAACCATTCTTTAAAAAACCTTTAAAAAACCATATTCTTTAAATCTAGTACAATAATTAATATATATATTTTTAAATCTAATAAGGGGAAAAAACCAAATAATATTTCTGTAGCGAACCTTTGCAATTTCATATTCATCGGCAAAATTTCGTATACGGACTTAGCTACGGTTAGAGGAAATAACCAAAATACATGTATTAAAATCATATTCGAATATTCAAGGTTCAAACATAATATTATGTTCTACTAAATGATGATATTGTTAGGAAGTTTCAACTTTCAGTGATTATACCGAACATAATAATTAGAATTCAATACTCTTTTAACTACTATAGTCCATAGCTTCACTCACATAGTAAAGCTGTATAATAAATATGCAAAATATTATACGCTTCAGTCTCTACAACTTAAAAACATAAGAAATATATAAGGCTCATGATTCTTTTAAAACTTTTTACCGAATAGGTCGACATTCGACAAGTACTCCAAATCTGTCTTCAAGTGTACATTAATTTAACAAATTGATAAGATTAGGCTTCACGACGACGACGCAAGTAACCGATCGTCTCCGGAGTGGTTCAGCCCCTGGGGTGGACTGAGCGATGACTCCGCGGGGAGCGCCGACTTACGCCTGACCGCCGGGCGGGTAAATATAGTACACGACACTAAACATGTGTTAATGAGAGTAATAAAGAGATGTATCGGCAAGCCATGCATCAACTTTGAAGAGCAAATACTCGCTTTATTTACAAACAAAAGTTTGGTAATATTGAAGTAGGTACAACGCAAACTGGCAGTTGGCACACGTGTACTCTACTCTACGTTAAGTGATACAAAACTAGAAGCAATACGGCATACGCTGTTTTTTATTTGCTACTAGATAACGCCCGCAACTCCGTTGCGCCAAAACTCGTTTATCGCGCGGGAACCGTACATTTTTCCGGGACAAAAAGTATTCTATGTCCTTTGCCGGGACTCAAAGTACCTCCACGCCAAATTACAGCAAAATCGGTTCAGCGGTTTGGGCGTGAAGAGGTAACAGACAGACAGACACACTTTCGCATTTATAATATTAAGTATGGATATTGCAGCATTGTGTAGTTACACGATGCAGATGCATATCGAGCGAAATACGCTCAGTCGCTTGCGATCCGCGAACGATCGGTAGCATCGAACCTCTCACCTATGACAGTGTCGTTCCTCATATCGGCGAAGGTGTCGTGTATGTTGCGGAACTCGGGGATGGTGCTGACGCAGGCCACCTCCAGCCGCCCGCTGGCCACCAGCTGCAGCTCCGACACCGCCACGAACAGCCCCGCCCGCCCCCGCCGCCGCCCGCCCACGCCCACCGTCGACTGGGACAGCGCCTCCATCTGAAAGTTCAGAGTTGGTTTTAATGCAAAATGTAAATTCGAAACGCCTAAAGGTTAATATTGTGGTATTTGAGATGGACGCATCGAAATCGAAATGCTGATATATTTAGATGGTCTACGAGGATGTCGGAGACTGATTTCGTACATAGTTAATGGTTCACGTAAATTTCGTAGTCGTAAAATGTATTCGAGAATTTCGTAAACTGTGCGTGCTTAGCGAGAAAGCGTCGCGTAGATCGTGGACGATTATTGGTCTACGGGATTGTAGACGGTCTACGAGATTAGTCTACGAGAATTTCGTAAGCTGTGCGTGCTTAGCGAGAAAGCGTCGCGTAAATCGTAGACGATTATTGGTCTACGGGATTGTAGACGGTCTGCGAGATTAGTCTACGAGAATTTCGTAAGCTGTGCGTGCTTAGCGAGAAAGCGTCGCGTAAATCGTAGACGATTATTGGTCTACGGGATTGTAGACGGTCTACGAGATTAGTCTACGAGAATTTCGTAAGCTGTGCGTGCTTAGCGAGAAAGCGTCGCGTAAATCGTAGACGATTATTGGTCTACGGGATTGTAGACGGTCTGCGAGATTAGTCTACGAGAATTTCGTAAGCTGTGCGTGCTTAGCGAGAAAGCGTCGCGTAAATCGTAGACGATTATTGGTCTACGGGATTGTAGACGGTCTGCGAGATTAGTCTACGAGAATTTCGTAAGCTGTGCGTGCTTAGCGAGAAAGCGTCGCGTAGATCGTAGACGATTATTGGTCTACGGGATTGTAGACGGTCTGCGAGATTAGTCTACGAGAATTTCGTAAGCTGTGCGTGCTTAGCGAGAAAGCGTCGCGTAGATCGTGGACGATTATTGGTCTACGGGATTGTAGACGGTCTGCGAGATTAGTCTACGAGAATTTCGTAAGCTGTGCGTGCTTAGCGAGAAAGCGTCGCGTAGATCGTAGACGATTATTGGTCTACGGGATTGTAGACGGTCTGCGAGATTAGTCTACGAGAATTTCGTAAGCTGTGCGTGCTTAGCGAGAAAGCGTCGCGTAGATCGTAGACGATTATTGGTCTACGGGATTGTAGACGGTCTGCGAGATTAGTCTACGAGAATTTCGTAAGCTGTGCGTGCTTAGCGAGAAAGCGTCGCGTAGATCGTGGACGATTATTGGTCTACGGGATTGTAGACGGTCTGCGAGATTAGTCTACGAGAATTTCGTAAGCTGTGCGTGCTTAGCGAGAAAGCGTCGCGTAGATCGTGGACGATTATTGGTCTACGGGATTGTAGACGGTCTGCGAGATTAGTCTACGAGAATTTCGTAAGCTGTGCGTGCTTAGCGAGAAAGCGTCGCGTAGATCGTAGACGATTATTGGTCTACGGGATTGTAGACGGTCTGCGAGATTAGTCTACGAGAATTTCGTAAGCTGTGCGTGCTTAGCGAGAAAGCGTCGCGTAGATCGTAGACGATTATTGGTCTACGGGATTGTAGACGGTCTACGAGAATTTCGTAGACAATTGCGTGCGTGGTTTACTCGAACACTATTATATTGTGATTCAATACAAGATGATATTGATGGCTTAAGCTCTCCAAAAGCGCCGTCATGCAGCGGCTGCAATACAGCGGTGAATGACGTGACTAGAACATTGTCCATGTGAGCAATATGGCGCGGTTTCCTAGAATACGGTAATTGACACCGTTCTCTATAAATACCACATTGACAACTTTCTAGTGACGTCATTCACCGCTACATCACGACCGCCACACGACGGCATCGCTCTTGGAGGAAACCAGAGCTTAACGTATTTATGGAAATTAAAACGTCAGCTTTAAATAAATTATGATTTTAAATTAAAGTACCGCCAAAGTCGCCTCGTTCTTTGCCTGATGAAATGGGGTCTGAGATTTTGAAATTGAGCGTTAGCTATTGTGGGGTCTACTAGTGATCATGATCAAGGATATCATTCAGGGTGGAGCCAGCATGGGCAAACACCAGTGAAGACAGAGAGTTTCATGCTTCTATAGGAGCGGGCGTAGGATGAAAACTGCTGTGGTCATGCAGTATCTACTGTGATTGTTAGTTGGGTCGTCAGGAAGGAACTGGAGGCTAGAGGACTACGGTCATGCGGGTACCTCTGGGCGGGGGGCGCAGCCCGGGGCTCGAGTGGCGGCGTGGGAGGTGTGCGACAGGGCGAGCACGGGCGGGGGCTCCGGCCGTGGCCCCCGCCTCTCCGGGACTCTGTATTGATGGGAATAGGCTATCAGGTCATTCATCTGGAAAAGACAAACACATTGCAGAGAGGGGAGGACAGGAAACAGTCTACAGGGTTACAGGTAAATACAGTACAGTACAGATACATTAGCTAGCAGTTGCTACTATTACAGATACAGCAGTAAAACATAGAAAGAGGTAAAACTACATCCACTCGCTAATTTTCTAAAGGACACACAGCTATGTTACTTAGAACAGAAACAATTCTATATTTCAAAATAGTGGTAAACTCATTAATATTTAGGATGTTAGTGGCTGCACGCTTTAAATTATTGTTTTACCAAATATATTATTCTGAACTCGTGTATAATGTTTGGAACAGTTTTATTCAACACCGCGGTGTTTCAGAAGTTAATTTAAACTTGTGTTAGGAGGTAGAGGTCGGGTAGACTTGTAGGCGTCGGTTGCTGTTATTTATAAGGCAAGGTTGTTTTCTTTACATATCAAAAATAACTTCCTTAGAAACCCCCGATTTTTGTTGATTTGGAGTTATGTCACGTTTGTTTTTATTTACTTCAAATATAAACTCTCGGCACAAGCTGTTTAGTTTTCCTTATTTTTGTCTAAGCAATGTTGTGTATTCCAATTCAAGTCGGGTCATAACAGTAAACAGCGAATACAACCACACACGCATATTAGCTATACACTTTACCCCATCGCACGATGTTATACAGGCTACAGCTGTATGGATCGACGTATTAGGAGATGGTATGCTTTGTTAATAAAACTTATTAGGCAGTATTTTGATAAAAAATTTCTACGATTAATGGACTAGAATTAAGTAAAGCATTACAAATACAAAGTCTGTAGTCTGTTTTTACTTGAGTAACATTCTTATCATATCATGTTGTGTACACAAAATAGCATCTTCTAAAGGACATTTATCGGTATCCTTTTTGATACGTTCATTGTGAAACTAGAGCTTTTAGGACATTTTATGATGCTCTTTGATGCCCTATAAAGTGTTTGATACTTGTTTGAAAAAGAAAGTTGTTTAGATCGCGTCTGAAAAGACATAAGCGTTTTGAATAGAGCGTGTTAGAGCCGCGCGATGTGCGTTCTATTGACACACGTCACATGGTGTATGGTCTTTTGTCCGCCGTGACGCGTGTCGTGTGGTGTCGGGAGCCGGAGGGCGTGTTGTGGGGTGTTGTACGTTCTATTTACACATCACTCTTGTGGGATATTGTGCGTTCTATTTGCTCACACACTCGTGTGACGTGTTGTGGGATATTGTGGGATGTTGTGGAATGTTGTCGGTGTCCCACATAGCCCCAGTCTCTCGCCGGCGCTAAACGAACCGCCATTACAAGTTACGAGGCGGGTTTTTATTGTTTCGGCCGATTGTAGTACAAGCGCCTGCCGCTCTAACCTGACGTATAATATCCTTGATTAACTAACAAAAAACGAAATGTTTTTCAATGTTTACTATTGAGGGAATATGTGCGGAAGGAAACCACGCTCATAAGATTGATGCCAATATTCATTTCACTTTTCAGGCGTTGTGTATGTCGCGTCGTCTTTAGCAACAGCGGTATTTAGCATTACTGCTACACTTTTTCAGGTGGTTTATGTATTTATTTATATGATTAGATGCAGCAATACTCAATTAGTGTTATATAGTATGCGTAAAAAAGTTTTTTTTCATCAAAATTTTAATATAAATACAGTCAATGAAAAGTAAGTCCACTCGCTTATTGAAAGAAAAACAACGCAATTGAAAAGTCTGCGCTAGCGTTTTCCTAACAGAGAAACGGTCCATTCGTTTAAATCAGTTCTAATTTTTAGCCGCTAGGGCTCGGCCCTGCGTTGATTAGTTTGACCCAGATCTCCACAACGAAGCCCTTCCAGTTTTAGATTACCGTGTTATTGTGGAAAATGTGACCAATGCTAATCATCGCTAATCAACGGGCACTTTGGAACATTACTGGAAGTTTATCGCTATTTTTTTGTGTTATAAAAATTACTTTGAATAGGGTTTTTATACTTTAATACTAAGTTTGTACTTAAAACTAGCTAAAAGCTGAGCTTTGTGAGAGCTCGCGTCGTCACACCTTAACTGACTGAGGAACACATCTACATATAAATATAAATAAGAATTACCATATTAAAGCACAAATCAATAGGTGTGATAGTTTTTTCGTGAAGTGTACCACAAAATGTACAGCTTGTGGGATATACTGGGGCTCGCTTCACTCGCCCTGAAAAGGTTTAACTTTACTCCGTATTATTCGCTTTGTTCGCTTGTATAGTTGCCGAAACAACACAATATTAATATTTGAACGAGACGGTTGTCGATCCCTATTTTGATAAAGACTCTATAGAGCGGGTGGCGAGTCAATTACAGCCAAATAAAGATTTTCATCGAATAATGAAGTCGGCGACTCCATTGTGTTGTGTGCTCACTGTGTGTTTGTGTGTGTGTGTGTTTTACTCGTGTAATATAATTAATGTTGTGTAGTTTCATGGCTGCGGGGTATAAAGGCAGCATGTAGGTGGTGGCTGGTGCAACGGCGGCTACTTATTTACATAAATTACATTGCAGGAAGGTACGCGGTAAATCACGAGAATCTTGCGCTCCAGTTTAAAAAGCGGAATTTGTTTATTCAGATTAATCTGACCCTCTATTAAAAAGATGACCTCCTTCGCAACGTGATAAGCGAAAAATCGCCACTTGGAATCGTTATATTTTTATCTTGTTTTGTTTGTAAAGTAGAACTTGCAATACGAGACTTAAATGATATGTTAAGTAAGAATACAAAAATCATTATTACATAGATGTGACATCGCCAAAACTTTGCTTCCCACGTCGTGATGTCGTCTTCCTCACTAGCTCTTTAATCCTATTGTGATATCCCTACAGCTGTGTGTTCAAAGGTGTTTTACTCCTTAATTCTGACATAAGCTTTATGCTTACAACATGATACTCATGTACTCTTATAGCAACTTCAGAATGTGTGTGCGTGTAGTTTGTAAAGAAACTCGAAGGCTAACTCTCTGGATTCAAGTATTTATGTGTATGTGTGTGGTGTGACGTTACCTTGTTCCCGTTGACGAACCAGGTGATGTGGGGTGCGGGGGCGGCGGGGGCGCTGGTGCAGGACACGCGCAGCGTCTCGCCCCAGTGCAGCCGCCGCCGCGGGAACTCCACACGCGGGTTGTGCTTCTGAGGCTCTGAAAACAACACCTTCTTTTTATTAACTAGGCATAGATATATAGGCATAGGCTCTAGAGCTGTATTTCAGATACTACGATCACACGGCAAGAATGCAGCTCTGGATTTATGTATAGGCAGTAGGTACTTATAGGCCATATGGGCGGCAGCATTCTATGGCGTCCTAGGAGGCGGCGGTAGCGTCCTAGGATGGCGGCAGAGTTCGTAAATAGGGGCGGAAAAATTAAAGTGGCCTGTACTCATAAAAAATATAAATCCGGCCCTGCAAGAATGGACAGGGAATTCTCACGACTTTTAGGTCTCTTTGGTGGGGAAAAGAACTGTGATCAGAGGAGTTGTTATTGGTAGATGGCGATCAGCCAGTAACGTACGTTTGGCAGCTATTAGTAGCTGTTGTACATGCACTGATCACCCTCTGCAGTTTCGCCGAGCGATCTCAAAGTAGTACGCGGCATTTACATTAACAGTATGCAGAATTTTTTAGCATTTCGGTATCTTAAATCAGCGTGTGCTTTGGGTAAACTCATAAAACGATACAATATGTTATTCATAGCCGGCGAGAGGCAGTCGGGGCGGAGGGGGCGGAGGGGGCGGACAAACGAGTCTCAGTAGACTGTGGAGTGTGTAATGTAACATTATGGTAATGTGTGCTCGCGGTATATTTGTTCCAGAATAAATCTGTGTGCTTAATATTAGTGAACTCAAAATTTTGGATGTTTATCGATGTTTTAGCACTTTTATATACTTTTTGCACACAACAAGGTACAGAGGCGGGCTCAATGCCTTTAGGCTTTTTCGTCCAGCCAACCTTTGGGTGATATAAAGAACTAGAGACAAGATGAGGTAGATGCAAAGTAGTTACATAGTTTACTACCGCGTATAATTTTATATCAATAATAAATACCTAAATAATACTTTTATGTTGGGGTTGTTGAACCGGTCTACAACTTAGATGGCTTACAATTAAGAGGTATTGGTTAGTTGTAATCAAAGATGGATTACAATTAACCAATATTTTTAGATTTAATGGATGGATTTTAAAGTTATATGTTAGTATGTTCTTTAGAACATTTTACATTTTTATTTTCAACGTATTATATCTATTCTAGTAGGATCTTATATATTTTATGACCATAACCTTTGCCAATGTTAAAAAAACGTTTAAATTATTTAATTTAGTTTGAAATTGTGTACCGACATAAATTTTATAGTGATCGGGCGACCAGCACTAATATATTATAACCCTCACTAGTAACCGTCCACATAAACTGACTAGTGACTTTTTATCTTTTTTTGACATGTTACTCACAAAATATATTAAAGGTAAAAGTTTAACTTACAAAATATATTATTTTGTAAGTCACTTAAAAATAAACTGCAATTTTGGACACATTATGACCTTCTAAATTCTTTTATTTTATGTTTTTAGGAAAACTTACAGCTATATTAACAAATAGTTTTAAAATAACACAGGAAGTCCAATTACAAGTTTTGACACAATCCAATTACAAGTAAATATCCTACCATGCTATCAGAGAAATTGATTCATAGACGGACCTACGTTTTTTTCGGGTTATGTCGATTGTCGAGCCAATATGTAAACAGCACCTGGACTTCACGTAACCGACCAAAGTATGTATTTTTACATACTGATAGTACATTGGACTCTGGATGCTTCCTCATTAATTTACAAATATTAATTTAAAATGGCTCGCTGCAGTAATTACTATAACTATTATAGTGCAGTTTAAATTAAAAGCATTAATGTTGAATGTTCAATTGTACGTTGAATATGTTGACATATTTGTTTTATTTGGTTTTATTTAATATTTCTTTGTGTGGTCAGAGAGTTTCTCAGGTTGCTCCAGCTAATAAAGAAATGGACACTAATGCTGGTCTCTACTCCGGAAGTATTTCAACAAAAAACAGCCATTCAAAATTGGAAGGTAGCCCGACACGGCGGCCAGTAAGGGCCGAGACACAAAAACACGGCACGACGTCGTCGTCGTCGTCGACGACGTCGCCTCATCTTGAATTTCTACGTGAGTTTCTACGACGCGACGTCGTACGACGCCATACGGCGCCGTGCAAGGCCGTGCCGTGGTTTTTTACGACGCGCGTCGTGGATTCCAACGACACGGCGGCGTACGGTGCCGTACGACGTCGTACGACGTCGTGCCGTGTTTTTTGTGTAGTAAATTTCATGTGTAGTAAAAATTCATCGCATCGCTATGACACGTTGCAATGTAAAGTGACTTTTTACGAAACTTTTCATCTATACTTTATAATATTATAAGAGGCGCAGGTTTGAGGCTGATGCGGGGGTGGCGCTGACACAGCTCGGTTGTGTGAGCACCATTCTCGCTCAGCCGAAAGATCCTGTTTGCTGGGGGCTAGTAAATTTGTATTTAAATTTTATTAAGTGTAGAGCTAATTAGTATCTGTTTGCAAATTGTTAGTAATGAAGTTTATAATTTGGATGTAATTTATGAGGCTGGCATTGTCGGTTTCGACACAAGCCTAATAAATAAGAAAAAAAAAAAAAAAAAAAAGCGGAAGAGTTTGTTTGTTTGTTCGTTTGTTTGAACGCGCTAATCTCAGGAACTACTGGCCCGATTTAGTAAAAATTATTTCAGTGTTAGATAGGCCATTTACCGAGGAAGGCTATAGGATAAATTTACGCTTATCTCACGCTGAGACTAATAGGAGCGAAGAAATAGAGGAAAACGTGGAAAAACGGGAAAAATTGAAATTGCTTATTATCTTAAGAACTACTGGAGCCATTTTTATGTTATTTGGCACATATGAAGAATAGACCACGTGAAGGGTCATAGGCTATTTTTTGCGGGAAAATGTACGGTTTCCGTGAAATTCTTAAATTACGCGGGCGAAGCGGCGCGGAACATCTAGATTCTAGTGCCTTATAAACTAGTATGATACACAGCTACAGCGATACGTGGTCTTGAGTCGTCTCAATCTCGGCGTCGATAGAGTCGGCGGGCAGGCGGCGCTAAAAGCCTCGTCCATTAGGCGGTTTCCTGGTTGCGCTCGCAGTTCCGCCCAATTAGCCGCCAGTGATGGAGGTCGGCTAATTATATCACTTATCACGATTAACCAACGGTTTCCAGTTACTTTTTATTATTTTTTTTATTATTTATACTTCTTTTACTTAAGTAACTTTTAGTTTCGATTATCTAATGAGTAAATTGGATGGAGTCAAAAATAAATACAAGTAGTATCTCTATTTGTTATAGTCTAAAGTCTAAACCATTAGTAAGATATGCATTTCTAAATTTATATGGATTTGACAGATTCGCAAGACATATCTGTCAAATCCAAACAAATTTATGCCGCGCTGCGCCTCACCTCGCCTCGTCGCGTTACGGTCTGAATTGACCCTTAGGGCGCATTTTCATTAGTCGTTAACTCGTGCGGTATACAGCATACGGGGAGTCTATGACAACTAATGGCGCATTTTGATTGGTCGTGGCATGCATTTCAGAAATCTCCCGCACCCCGTATGCGGCCCCTATCGACCAATGAAAATGCGCCATCAGAGTTGCAACGATCATACAAATGTTGACATGTGTATACGTTTTTGTATCGTAGCTTGGATCATAATATACGCCTTTTGCTGTTGGAGAATTTGTTCTACTCTACCATACACCCTATATTTCCTAAGAATGCAGTGAGATTATTTTGATTTGGGTTATCGATATAACCGACAGTTATACTGGAGCCAGGCGAGTCAGCCTAGCAATAAGAAGCTGGGCTATGAATGTTTGATGCTGGCTTTGACAGTACCCCCCGCTTCGCCCTCCCTCGCCCTCGAGACGAGACGGTATTGTACTGCTGGGGCATTGTCGTACAAGACTCTGTTATACTGCGGATTTCAATTGTATGCTCACTATGCCTGAATAACCACGTTTAATCCTCGGGTCGCGGATTCTTGGAAATGAATGTAAGAATTCATAGGTTAAGCGATGACGTAAAGTTCTGGTCAAGAATAAATACCAGTGTTACCTACGAAATTATAGGTCATGGCGTATTTTATTTTCCACAAACATAACATTTAAACATTGGAGAACTACTTACGTTTGTGACGTACGTTAAACTAACGAATCCACAGTAATATTATTAATGCGAAAGTGTATCTGTCTGTCTGTCTGTTATAGAGATAACAGACAGACAGACAGATACACTTTCGCATTAATAATATTACTGTGGATTCGTTTGGGCGTGAAGAGTCACGCCCAAACCGCTGAACCGATTTTGAGCCCCGGAAAAGGACATAGAATACTTTTTATCCCGGAAAATGTACGAAACAATTCGTTTCGTACATTCGTTTAGTACATTAAGACAACGGAGTTGCTGGCGTCATCTAATTTTATTATAAAAATTGGTTACAAATTTCTGTTGCTCCTGAAAGAGTTGAGTGAGTTTACAAAGGTTGTTATTGTGTTGGTCGAATTGCGCCAGTCGATCCACGTCGGCTGATAAATGATGCACGGGACTCAGACACGGGAATAAAGAATTTGCACCGTAACCGGTGTTTACTCATGTAGACTAATAGACGAACTCTTTACACTAGTTTAAACCGGCTGCATAATCTTGTATTCCATAACATAACATAACGTATAATATATATTAAACTAGCTGTCCCGGCAAACGTTGCTTTGCCATAATAATATAAAGTATTTCGCCCATATTATTTTATTGAAGTGACTAAATAAGTATGTCGCCATGGCAACGTCGATCGCTATCCCGTCGCATAAACAATGGTCGCCGTCAGTCTCAGGTTGTATTACAACTATTATTTATTCAACCAATGCACTTATCAATATATAAAGTACCCAGTAGCCGATTCTCAGACTATGCATATAAAATTTGGTAAAAATCAGTAAAGCCGTTTCGGAGGAGTTCGCTGACTAACACTGTGACACGAAAATTTTATATATAAGAGATTATACGTTATGTTATGGAATACAAGATAAATTTATTCAAGGGAAGATAACCTACGTAATTTATGTTGATTATATTAGGCCCAGACGACAGATGATGACTTATATTGATTTGACACTACTTGACTAATAGTAACGTAGGTTTGCCACCTGCCTGTCAATGAATTTATCTGATGGTGCATATTCCACTCAAGTTTTAAGTAGCTTAAAAATACTAACTACTCGGCAGATAGTTTATACGACGCCATACGAGTGGCACTCGGTGCAAACTCAATGAAGTTTTAAGAGCCGGTGCCCAGTATTAAAGTTTTTGTGTCCCGGACATCAGCTCATAAAATATTACCGGCGTTCGGAGCCCGGATTATGCTAATATATATCGAGCACAGCAATTGGAGTGCATCAGCGATACGGCTCTCATCATTTCATGAGCATTCCACCTAAATATTATTGCAGATTTAGTATTTGAATTTATGAGCTTCGTTTTACATTTCTTTTTGTAGATTTAAATTCGACAAGCGGGGCGCTGCAAACGAATATACAATTAAAAATTCGACATTCGCGATATCCACGAATTGCATTCGAATATAAATTAATTTGTCATGGCGAGCGCTGTTTGAGCCGCGTGTCAGCGGGCCAATTATACAAAACATCGCGAGTACTGTAAGCCCCGAGTGTCGGGCCCCGGGCGGCGGGCCTCGGGTGACAGGCCTCGAGTGGCGGGCCCCGGGTGACGGGCCCCGGTCAAACCAAAGCAACATCGAAATCTGATGCGAATATCCTCCCAATAGATTTAATTTCTATAATAACGTCTGGCGAGAGGCGAGGCTTATCTATTGCGGCTAAAAATATCTACTTAGATTTAATCTTATTAAGATTATTATGAATATTGGTTTTCGAGTCGTAGAACTATTTAGCATGAACTTGTCTTGTTTCCTATGATCATCGAAAAGGTAGTGTGGCACTTGTAGGCTTTATTATAACTAGCTATTTGACTGAGCTTTGCTCGGTATTCGATTAAACACGAATAAAATGTCATTTTCTAAAAATGATTCCTAGCTAGATCGATTTATTGCCCCCAAAACCCCCTGTCTACTAAATTTCATGAAAATCGTTGGAGCCGATTCTGAGATTCCAATTAAATATTTATATATATAGGTACAAGAACTGCTTGTTTGAAGATATAAGATGAAGAAAAGGTTTACAATGTGATAAAGCCCCTTACGACTGTAAATATTGACTGGTTTAACCGCAGCCTAACCTATGACACGACGATCAGTGATAGCTGTATAATTGTCGGTCCCGTGGGAGCCCCGCCCGCTGTCGGCCATTAAGCTCGTCATAAACGAACGCGATATAAAACTTTTATTGAAAATATATCTTGATTCTTAACCAACGCTTCGTGTGGAACCAATAGAAGTTATTTCATATTATGTATCATCTTGACTATTAAATATAACGCATTACAAATTAATCTATTATTAAATAATATTATTCAAGTTATAGGAGATGTGAGTATTGTGAGTACATACTACATAGGTATGCCTTGAAATCAGTAAAGCCCTCAAGTTTTATTAAACCTTGTTAACCGTCGATTTGTCAGCTTCGTGTCCTAAAAGATATGGTTCACAGGTGCACCAGCTTTTAGGCAACTGTGGTGGTAGGTCGTGGCTGATAACGACGGCATTCTTATTCCATTATTTATGGAGCACCGCTAAATGTCGATGCCACATTTTTGTGACCTTTCGAGGTATCGATCGCTTGAATTATTAATCACAAAGGATATAAAGTGATTTGGTTATAAGAATCACCATAATAATTATTATTATCATGAAAGTTAGTTACATATTAAACATGTTTTTGTTTATTACAAAACTTCCCCCATAACTTTAAACTGAGTAGTTGTATTGTGTTAGGCTGTTATTTATACCAGATCTATTATTTCTTTTAATACAAAACATAGCATCGTTTTTATAAACAACTAGCTGTCCCGGTGAACTTCGTGTCACTTTAAAACCTTCCCTGGACTTCTAACGAATATTTTAAGACTAAAATCAGCCCAATCCGTTCAGCCGTTTTCGAGTTTTAGCGCGACTAACACATTTGAAAATACATTTTTAAATATAAGGAAGATAAAAACGATGCTATGTTTGGCCCACAACAACCTGAGAATCAAACGATATTCGAGGTACGAGAACTTATTGTATTCCGAATCCCGGTTAGTTTATCTAAATTCTAAGTATGTGTGTTTTAGAATATTCGAGGAATATGAATATAATTTTCAGCATTAGATAAATATACAGAAAGGAATTGTGTTAAATATGTTGTACCCGTGCAGAGCGGTCAGATCTAGTCATTGTTGAACCAAAGTGATAATATTTTAAGGCGTGCTTGTATCCCTTTTATATAGTTTGAAATTAGCAGCGCTAAAATAGTTCATTTTGACTTCTATGTTCCTCCAAGAAATGCTCTGACGCCATGAATCTGCCCATAAAAAAAAAAGAAAAAGTATTTTTTTCAGCGCTGCTTATTTCACAGTGATCACAAACACATACACGCCCTAAAGTATTTTCACTTTGTATTGCCAGACCATATTGTATACTGTTGCTAGTGATGATAGCCGCAACATAATCAACAAGATGTATTTACGGTAATTCAGTATCATCGCTGAAACAAAGGCGAATAAAAATAGCGCGCGGCCGACACAATAACAGACCATTTACTGCGACAATGGGACGCTGAGGCGGTTAGAGCTCTTTCACACTAGCATAGACCGCTGCGACGCGCGATAACCGCAGTTATTCCTTGTACACGATTTTACCTGATTGACATTGTACAGCAGCGGACGCCAGTAATAATTATGCTTCTAGAACAGGGTCAAAGTAACCATGTACTAGCTGTATTTAAATATGTTTTAATCCAGTCGCTTGCTACTTTAGTCAGGGTTGAGTTGGTGATTCGCTTGATGTTAAAAATTTCATAAATCTTAAACCGTTGTACCAACGTACCTAGTTAAAAGATTCCTTATGTTTATTGCTGTTTAAGTGAATGTTTGTATATGCATATAGGTGGGTTGACTCACGGAAGACAGTGAGCTGCTTCTCGCTGGAGGCCTTTGTGTAGATGGGCGTGTGCAGCGACACCTCGCACGAGTATACGTCGCTCGCCGCCGCCTCCAGGTTCTGCAGCACTATCGAGTTCTCCGTCGCCAGTGCCACCTGGAAATTAAGGTTCCGTATGAAATAGATAATGAGATATAAAACATGATCTGTCGAATGCGGCAGAAGCGGATCTTATAAGTAAGTCCGTACGCCTGTTAGTAAATTATAATGTATAACTAAGTCCGTATGCATTGTACTAACAGGAAGTTGATTCCAAGGCAGATGGCAGAAGTGAGACCTACCTAATTTGGTCGCGTTATGTCATACCCAGCCGACAGATCGCAACTAACATTGAAATGACATATTGCGGCCAAATGACGAAGGTCTGTCAGCTACCTATCCAGCCAATGAATCAATTTATTTGATGGTACCTACAGTAGAGGCATTAAACAGCCAGTATCAATATTTAATATTATTTTTACGTTAATCTTGCAAATTTAATATAATTATTATTTTTACGTCCTCAAGTGTGACGCGACACTATTTTTAACTTGTAACAAATATGTTGTATAAAACCAAGTGTCAAGCGCAAAGTGTTTAAACCTAAAGAATATTATTATTGTTAAAACATTTTACCTACAATAATATTATAAAAAAATATTTCTTTACAACGCGCGTTGATTAGTACTGTTCCTGTACTTCGATTAGTTATATTCCATAACCACTTACCAATACCACTACCAGGAGTATTACTGGACTGATACGACCTGCAAACCTTCAAGAAGAGAGCGTATTCCCTCTTAAAAAGCTGGCAGTCCACCTGCACCTCTTTTGATGTTGCGAGTGTCCATGGGCGACGGTAGTTGCCTTCCATCAGGTGACTCGTTTGCTCGTTTACCCCCTTATTTTATAAAAAAAAAGCTTGATGCAATTGGTAATACACCTTCTACTATTTCGTGCGGGTGCAGCTCTATAATAATGTAAGGTATATAATTGACATGATGGTGGAAGTAGGTTACCTGTTACTCCTGCACCACCATCACCACCATCACCACGCCACCACACCGTCTGCACGCGACGCGAGTGTATTGCGATGTTTATATTATTTAATTAAAAGTTTGCTGTACATTGTATAAATTTAAAACTATTAAAAATATTACGTTATATATATATATATATATATATATATATATATATATATATATATATATATATATATATATATATAGTAGTATATAATTATACGTGGGAGAGCCATGCTTCGGCACGAATGGGCCGGCTCGACCGGAGAAATACCACGTTCTCACAGAAAACCGGCGTGAAACAGCGCTTGCGCTGTGTTTCGCCGAGTGAGTGAGTTTACCGGAGGCCCAATCCCCTACCCTATTCCCTTCCCTACCTTCCCCTATTCCCTTCCCATCCCATCCCTACCCTCCCCTATTACCCTATTCCCTCTTAAAAGGCCGGCAACGCACCTGCAGCTCTTCTGATGCTGCGAGTGACCATGGGCGACGGAAGTTGCTTTCCATCAGGTGACCCGTTTGCTCGTTTGCCCCCTTATTTCATAAAAAAAAGTCTTCATAGATTGCGAATCATGATGTTGATTAAGAAGACATAAAATAAGTTTTTTTCTCCTAACAAAGTATTTTTCTTTTATTATATTTTTCTCCTAACAAAGTCTATAGGCTACAAAAGTAAATAGTTTGTTTGACGCGTACATCGTGCGGGCGCTAGGATAACGCGCGCCCTTCATACAATATGTACCACGTAATGTATACCTTACACAGATGTGCAGTCGCAGACAGAGTGTTACCACTACTGGACCCTATCACAAAGGAATAAAGTCGAAAATTGGTAAACAGAATCTGCGTCGGAAAGTACAAGACGTGTAAATAATCGGGCGAGAAGACCGGTCGTAAACCTGCCCCACGGGACTCGTAAACAATACGCATTCTTTTAAACTTACTTTTATACTGATATACTGTTTTATAGCTGATCGTCTCATCTACTAACTAATTTGGACCAGTTTATCAGTTTTCGAGCGACATACATATCGACTGCAGCGACTACGCTTAAGTGTAGTTTTTTTTAAGTGCCTATGCTGTCCCACTGCTGGGCCTCCTCCCCAAAGTCCTAAGTGTAGTTGGTAAAACAATTTTACTGGAGAGCGAGTTTTTGCTGCACATAAGATATGATATTTGATACTCCTTTTGATATCTCGCTAATATATTAAATTCAAGTTAAGATTTTAACTTTATGGTTATGTAGCCAGCAAAACAAATTTTAATGGGAAAATTTAACCTAATCTCACCCAAAAAACGAGATACGACTTTTTGCGTAGCCACTATCAAAATATACGCGATCAACACACCGTTTAATCTTTCGTAATAATCTAGCGAAAAACTTTGGATCCAAAAACGTGGAAATGTAGGTGACAGGCACAGTTATAGTTTATATGGTGTAGGAGTGCATCGAGCTAATATTATTTAGATATTACCTATGATATAATATTATAAAAAAAGGTAGATATCGCACTAGCGTGTACAGTCTTAGCGGCCAATTCAACCTAATTAGTGTAATTTGAATTAGTTGCATGTTGGCAGCGAGTGAGTGACGACTTGTGAAGTTTTTGACTTAAAATGCCAAGCTGCGTTTTCAGAAAATGTAAAAATTATGATACTAAAGTAAAAAAGGATGAAACAGTTACGTACCACATGAAAGTACATGAAAACATCTAGAAGTTAATTTTTTGTTTGGATATTTTCCAAAATTATCGCCAAATATTCAATGCTAAAAATTAAACTAAAAAAGGATAGAGAATACGGACGACAACTGCTGCAGCGTCATAAGGACAGATAATCGCGTGACAAAGAATAATCGATCGAAATATTCAGAAGCGATAATTAGGCATCAACTAATTGTGTAATATTGTAAACATCTTTTCGTTTCCCCGTTCCCTCTGAATCGTATCCAACTAAGGGCCGCTCGGATTGTTGACAACCATAGTGTTTCAAACAGGCTGGATCTCTTGGAATTACGCCAAGATACATCCTCTCGGAACGCACCTGCAGCTCTTCTGATCTTGCGAGTGTCCATGGGCGACGGTAGTTGCTTACCATCAGGTGACCCGTTTGCTCGGTTGCCCTCTTATTTAATAAAAAAAATGCCTCTTGCAACTTATTGCCATCGTTTCACGCGTAAAATATACCATCCTTATCACCTTCATAAGTGGCACTCGTAGAAGACGTTCATTTTTCGCGTAACTTTCTGCCGAGCACTGTAAAACTCTAGAACTTCTGGAACAAACTGTCACCAGCGGTATTTACGGACCTATACATATCCCTAGGCCGGCAACGCACCTACCTTCATGCAATCTAATGTTGCGAGTGTCCATGGGTGACGGTAGTTGCTTTTCATTTGGTGACCCATTTGCTCGTTTGCCCCTTTATTTTAGACTAGACTAACTGTTGCCCGCGACTTCGTCCGCGTTAACATAGTATACCTATATAGACTTTCATTTAATCTTTCAACCCCTATTTCACCCCCTTGGGGGTAGAAGTTTCAAAAACGCATAAACACGTATCCAATCATTTTTAATCAGTAGATGATGAATCAGTCAGTCAGTCAGGACATGTAATTTTATAAGTATAGATAGATGACGCCCGCTACTCCGTTGGGCCAAAATTCGTTTATCGCGAGGGAACCGTATATTTTTCCGGGATAAAACTATCCTATGTCCTTTTGCCGGGACTCAAAGTATCTCCATGCCAAATTTCAGCGAAATCGGTTCAGCGGTTAGAGCGTGAAGATGTATAACAGACAGACAGATAGACAGTAGGCACACTTTCGCATTTATAGTAATATTAGTAAGTAAGTATGAAAGTATGGATTAAAAAAGTACTTTACAAGTTTAGCCCGGACATACGACCGATCCTAAAGTAATTACTCTAAAAAATATTAATATGTACATACAGACAAAGAAACAAAAATTTACACGTTGTATACCCCAAGTAATAATATTTTAAAAAATATTCAATGTGTACTTTTGTTTTCCTACGACTTTATTATAATATGTATAGAATATAGCGCATAGTTTAATAAAAAATAATCTAACAAACAATTAGTTTTATTCAATGTCTCTTCTGTTCAACAATAACAATATTCTCATAATCTTTGTCGCGCATGCGCGCCGATGCGCCTGTCAAAACATATAGTTATCCTTTTCTATACTATTCGTTACGTATTATCTGTCGCATTCATTGTTGTAACTTGTAACTATGGTAACCTATAGATATGACAGAGGTAAGTACGTATATGTCGTATAGGAACAAAATTTGAGGACCAATTTGTATGAACATACGCCATCTTTATTAAAACATCATTGGAAATTACGCTTTTATCATACATTTTTTAACAAATAAAACATTAGACACACTAGGAGATTTTGATTGACAAATCTATACACACGAATTGCAATCTTTTATTTATGGTTGAAGTCTGTTGTCAAATTGAAAATAGATTTAGTTTTTTTTTATTGAATCTTAAAGAAATTCAATAAGTACTGTTAGAAAATTATTATATACATACACGGCCAGTCTGTCATCATTTGACTTTATTAATCTGAGACTATCGCAGGAATTATGTCTAAAAAATAATAAAGTCAAGATTTTGACAATGGAATATCAATAGAATAGCGTATATATGTCGCAGGGAAAAGAGAATATCAGGGAACACTTATCCAAAAACCTGGCTATAGAGCGTTTTAACCTGGTTAAAATAATACCGGTTTGGAGAGTTACTTTCCGCGAGAAATTAACCACGTTAATTTCAGAAGTAATACCACTCGCATCTCTATTTCGCTCCCAACGAACACTTATCCAAAAACCTGGTTATAGAGCGGTTTAACCTGTTTAAAAAAATACCGGTTCCGAGAATTACTTTACGCGAGAAATTAACTAGGTTATTTTCAGAAGCAATACCGCTCGCATCTCTATTTCGCTCTGAACGAGCACTTATCCGAAAACCTGGTTATAGAGCGTTTTAACCTGTTTAAAAAAATACTGGTTCCGAGAGTTACTTTCCGCGAGAAATTAACTAGGTTAATTTCAGAAGCAATACCGCTCGCATCTCTATTTCGCTCTGAACGAGCACTTATCCGAAAACCTGGTTATAGAGCGTTTTAACCTGGTTAAAAAGTACCGGTTCCGAGCTCTGGACTTCGACTGCAAGGAGACGCACAGGTTTCAATATATTATGTCGAATTCGTCGGGTTTCACTAAGATTATGAATGGAATGTGCCTCGCGCTGGCTGATATAATTTAATATTAAATACTTATAGATTTCAAAATTAGATTCTGACAATTTTAATCACATGTGCCAAAACATAAACAATAATACGACCATAAAGAGAAACACGTCCAGCGATCCAAGTACTATCTTTCCCGTCGAGTCTTTCCCGTTTATTTTTGAAGTTATTTTTATCCGAATGAGTACTTTTCTATCTATATCTATAAAATCTTTCAGAACTGCTCGCACTAGACGCAAAATGTACTCGGTTTTAATTTTATTAATATACAACTTGTTATTTGACATACCTAAGTTGTTTTAAATATAATTTATTTCAAATTGACGTGTTTCACAACCCGTTTTTAACGTGTTTAACATGTTTAACATCCCAGAGAAATACAGTAATAGGAAACCCTAATGCCTGTAATATATTGTCATAGATTTAAGTTCGTAGTGACAAGTTAACAAAACAACCGTAGCGATTTTCGTCATATACGTCAAATTTAAAAATTTCTAACTTCTAAGTCGGCATACTCTATAATAATTCTGTGTACTCTGTCCGGGCGTTCTCTACTGTTTAATATTATAAAATTGTATGCGTTGCGTCATCGTAGTCAAGACAGTTTTGACTTGGTGTGCGCCACATGATAGACACAACTGTTTTAATTGTGTCGTAAGACTGACTTGTCTATGTGAAACAAAGTCTTGTTTAGACAGTCGTCTAACTACAGTCGTGTCTTAAATGTGCGGTGGCACCAGAGCATTAGTTTCCTATGGCGTAGCGCTCTACGGCGTAGCTCTTTATGGCGTAGCGCTCTACGGCGTAGCGTTCTACGGCGTAGCGCGTAGCCCCGAGCTACGAGATTGCGTCGTCTTCGTTACAACAATGTCAGCCCTGATTTTCTAGAAGACGTGGTGTAGCATGCAAAATATTACTTCAGTATTATATTGTCCTCGTGAAATAATATAGATGGCATGTAAACTTTGATCCTCTATTTAACCCTGGATTTTTAAAAACCCTTTCTTAGTGGATGCTGACATCAGATATTGTAAGGATTTGGCCTATTTCAATGAATGCTCTTGCCAAAGCTTTGCATTTTATATATAGATACTCATTTTTTTTAGGCTGTTGCTGGTCATCTGGTAAGCGGATGAACAAAATAAATCCGACAATCGGACGACTAGACACTTCGTTTTTTTAATTATTGTAAGCGTAGAAATATTCTCTTTCGTTTTGCTACATAATCACTGAAAGAAAAGAACTTACTAGCTCACTAAAATATTCAATAGAATGAAGGGATTTTAAAGAAGTCATTAGCAATATCCAAAGACTCCTTTTTAAAGTTAAAGTTTTTAAGAAACAATATTATAGCAGAGATGGAAGTCATAAATATCTGTCTCGTTGAGCAACACCCAGTTTGTCTGAGTGATGGGGGTCGCGGGTTCGGTCACGGTGGTCGTGGGGGATCGCGGGGAACAAGAACCTCCTCAGAAAAATGACCGCGTTAATATTAAAGAGTCCGTATGCGAAATTTTTCCGATTTTGCCGAAATTGCAAAGGTTTGCTACAGAAATATTATTAGGTTTTTTCCCCTTATTAGACTTAAAAAATATATATTAATTATTAGATTTAAAATATATTTAAGCGCGGAAAGCCGACTCGAACTTGCGGCGAGTAATATAATGTGAGATTTAGGTTGTTTTGAATCGTGTTTTTTGGCACAATTTGTTTTTTTTTCTTTTTTCTCGAATTGGATAGAATTTTATCTAAAGATTATTTCTGTCGTTTTATTTTTATGAATTACAGCTCCAAGTTGCCGAAATTAACAGCAATTTTTTGCCCATTTTCTCTAAAATTTTGCCGAGTTACATATTTTTTTACTCAACTATTTCATATTAAAGTGGTAAAAAGTAATTCCAACATTTTATAGACGACTTTCTCAACAGTACATTGTATTTTTTTCATACCGTTAAGACGTCAATCCATAAACAGGTGATATTCTAAACCTTTTACAGCAAAAATCACAAAACTGTCGCGGGCTTGAGTTGGATTATTTAAAAATACTTAAAAAAATAAAAAATCTAGCTCCAACATTAGATTATAATTGAAATGATCTTACATGTTGTGCATTAAAACTTATAGAAATGCTGTATTTTAAATGTTAAATCACGTCTGTAAAATCAGCGAAATCGGCAAATTTCGTATACAGACCCTTAAGAGCGAGCCCAGTTATAGCGCGTCCTCAAACAGACTCTGAAATCACTCGATCTATATCGCATTTATATCGGCTCTCTTCTCCGATTACGCTGTCCATAGTATGTGAGGCATGTGACCGTAACGCTGTTTAAACGAAAGAAAAAAATTTTTCAAAGAAATCTATACATTTCTAGACGACGAACTTTAACTCACCTTAGAACATAATGGTCGATTTACACGGCTGACTAAAGCCGCACGATTTACGCCGCACGGCGAAAATCGACCGTGTAAATGGCAATTCGACTACGCCGCATATGACTAAAGCCGCAAGCCCCAAAGTCGGCTGGTGACTAAAATCGACCGTGCAAACGCTCAGTCGCAAGCGATCGCTTGCTGCGACACTCACGAAAACATGGACAATAATAATGTTATACATTTTAGTGTGTAAAAGCGAAAAACACCCATGTTTATGCGATTCGACTTGTGACTTGCCGGGTGATTAAAATCGACCCGTTAGTCACCCGTGTAAATGGGGTGGCGATTCGACTTGGACAGGCGATTCGACTGGTGACTTGCCGGGTGACTAAAATCGACCCGTTAGTCACCCGTGTAAGTCGACCATAACCCGGCGAACAGAGTCGTGAATCTTTTTGGTATAAACTATAATAATTAATATTTGTAGATAGTGTTACGTGCTAGGGTTCGTAGGATTCGGAGAGAAAGACCTGATGACTCTCTTGAAGACTTTATTCACAAACACTAGGTCACACTAATCACTAAGTCCAAACACTAAGCACTATCACTGTCACTCACTATTGATCACTTGTTCTCACTTCGAAGTCGCCTTGATGATCGCTTGTATGAAACTGAACTGATTGCCGGCTTGTTTACCTTTTATATTGCCCGCCATACTTTCTGGAACGTTCCATTCTGGATTGTTCACGTAAACACGCAATTCACATAAACAAGGGTTGGACTTTTCTAGAAAGTACGCGCAACTGTCGCGCGCAGGTAAACAACTGCCCGTATCCGTAACAATAGCATAACTCTACGTTCTGACCCCGCCATAGAGCATGCGACCGATTATCGTGCGTTGTATGTGATGCACGTGTCCTCTTCATTGTGCATATGCGGTGCACGGCGCTGCTTCTGGAGATAACCACGTGACCGCGACGCTGAATTCTAAATCAACTAAGTGTACGTGTGCTTTATAATTTAAATTTAGGGTTAAAATAGAATTAGGTCATTTTCTCGTTACTATAATGTTAAAGAAGTTTTATCGTTATTGTATAATTAAAGTTAACAAATTTTAATTTGCACTACTTCTAAAGTAAGATGCTCGTCGCTCATTACGTTCAGAGAGCCATTGAAATATAAAGCAAAATTAATTTAGAATGTAACAACAAAAACTCGGCTACGTGGCGTAATTATTAAATACACATTTCTAGTGACATTTTGCTCTCTCTATTTATTTATTATCAAAAATATTGACAACGGTTCACCCAACAGTAATTGTACGAAAAACATCAAATATACAAGGCAAACACTCTGACACCGCTCATCATAAACATAAACTCAACAAGTACCCCAATATATTGAACATAATATATAAACTAAATAGTTCGGTCGATGCGGTCAACACATTTTGTACAAACACTGCTCGGTGATATGCGTTAGTACCGCCATCACCGGGTACTGTAGGGTATTTAACATACTCAACTAAGCTGTACTTTAGGAATAATAATAATATCTATCGACGCTTTTCAGCGCGTTAATCTGGCCCCATATGGTGACCACACATCGGATTAATATTTTATACTGTACAATTTTTTAAGATTTTTATTACACTTATTTACATGAAGCACGTACGATGTGAACATGTATTTTTAAAAAACTAAAACATTTTGTTCCATCTGCCGGATTCAACCCCAGTTTGAGCACCACGCGCTCAACCTCTGAGCCACCGATGTCGTCAAACTTTGCTTTATTATTGTGTTTTTTTAACATGCTTTTATAATCTTGGGCTGTATGTATGTAACGGAATCTTTGAGCAAGATTTAAACTATTATTCTGTTTAAGGAAACCATTTCTACGATGGTCACTAAGTGCGTTATTAACTCAATCGTCCTTATGTAAGATGGGCAGTAAATACATGTTTGCGTTTACGTGTATATAGGTGTACAGTGTAGTGTACTCGGCGAACCTGACAGGATGAGTGACGACGCCTGTGTCGAGTTACCGTCTAGCGTGCCGAGTGTCAGCTACGAGAAGGCAACTTATATGACCATCACACTGATACGTCGTGATGCATTGTTAACCAAACATACGAAGGTGCAATGCTGATTTTTGAATAAAATATCATATATTTACAATTTGATTGTTGTTAAGTTTGAAGAAATTACCTTACAATTACCTTACAATATGTAATGATAATTTTGATAATTAATGCCCGTTTTCACCAACTACACCTAAAATTTAGGTGTCCCTTAAGCCAATATTCCAAGTTTTGTTCTTGATGAATTGACAACCCCGTAACTCTTAGGTGACGTATATCAGTATATAGTAAACAACAAAGTCGTTTTTTCTGTCCTCATGTCCCTTTGTTCCCTTTAATTGCGGTTTTCTTTAATATATAGAGTGATTAAAGATGAAGGTTTGTGATAAATATGTATATTAATTATGGGAGTTCGCTATTTTACAAGTAAAATATCAGACGGCCATTCTATAACAGATTCATTGTCAAGGCAACCGTCGTCGTCGCCACATACGTCACCTAAGTGTACGGGGTCGTCAATCCATCCCGTAAATTATAAACGTCACCTAATGGTTTGATGGATGAATCGCATAATAGGTTGTTTTATTTCAAATAAACGTCACCTAAGAGTTACGGGGTTGTCAATTCATCAAGAACAAAACTTGGAATATTGGCTTAAGGGACACCTAAATTTTAGGTGTAGTTAGTGAAAACGGGCATGAGTAATTTATAGGTTAATCATGAAATCATGTAAATGTGCCCTACATTTTTATGGTAAATTTCTATCTATCATCACGTAGACGTGTGCTTAGATTGCATTTAAGGTTTGTGTAACTTGTTTGTCTTAAAGTATGAACGAGTCTGAGGTCAAATTATTTGATTTTACAGACAGTTCAGGCCCATACTATTTACTCAACGTTTTATACTACATATAAAAGTAATTATATTGTACCGATGGCATGTGGATGACTGTTGGTGTCGCGATACACATCGACATGTTAAAGGCCAATAAAATTGATTCGATCAATATACACATTATTATCCTAACTACTGCTATTGACCAAAGTGAGCCGTTTACGAGCAGTTGATATTTACGTTTCTGAATTTTACAATTCCGTATTTGCTTTTTAAAGTACCTTGATTATATCTAATTTTACTGTATTTTATAATCAACTAGCGACCCGCCCCGGCGTCGCACGGGTATAAAATATATAGCCACTGAAAAAATGATCAAAATCAATAGCCTATGATCCTTCACGTGGTCTACTTCTTATGTGTGCCAAATAACATAAAAATTGCTCCAGTAGTTCGCGAGATAAGCCCTTTCAAATAATTTCCCCCGTTTTTTCCACATTCTCCTATTAGTCTTATCGTGATAAAATATGGCCTATAGCCTTCCTCAATAAATGGGCTATCTAACACTGAAATAATTTTTCAAATCGGACCAGTAATTCCTGAGATTAGCGCGTTCAGGTTAGCCCTTTCAAATAATTTTCCCCGTTTTTTCCACATTTCCTCTATTTCTTCGCTCATATTAGTCTTAGTGTGAAAAAATATAGCCTATAACCATCATCGATAAATGGGCTATCTAACACTGAAAGAATCATCAAAATCTGTTGCGTAGTTTTAAAGATTAAAGGGAACAAAGGGACATGAGGGAAAAAAAGCGACTTTGTTTTATAATAAGTATAGATTTACGACCTACGACTTCTCATCATATTTTCGGACCGAACTGTTCCGCAATATATTCGTTTCTTTCTGTCACAAGAAATTGGTAGATTCAATTACCATACCTAATAATATTAGGCATTGTAATTGAATTATTTTGATTAATTAAGAATATACACTTTTCATTGCACAAAGTTACGAATACGTTGTAGCCAATTGTTTGTGCTTAAGCCTGCAAACTCTTAGTTTGCCGGTCGTTGTTCTGGGCGATAAAGTCTCTCTGTGTCATAAACAACGTCGTATGGGAGCGCACGCGAGCGCGACGCGATGGATGCCGCCCATTCGTTACCCTCGCCCGACCCGAGACCACCCCGAGACCAACCGGTAAATCAACGTCCAAGACCCACGTACCCACAACTCATAGGTCATATCGACAAAGTCCTGCTCGATTTGAGCTAAGACGCTTTATAGCATTTAAAGTCAAAAATAGTAACTTGTGATTATAACAAGTGCATTCCTAGTTGAACAACAATTACTATGTATGATAGTGTGTGTAGGCCCAGTTGGACGACAATTTTGATGATAGTAAAGTTTAGTTCAGATCTTATTTAATCTTAAGTATTCTAAAAGACAGCGTGTTAAATGTGAACTTTTTAAGTGTAACTTGTTTACAGAGCAGTAAATAATGACATATAACGGCTCAAAGTAATCTTGATTCTAGAAATTGGATTTAATCGTCAACCGCTGTCCGCTACACGCTATACCAGTAAGCGTGCGTCCACATTTGTATCATTTGCGCGATCAGATCTCCGATCAGATCTCCGTCGCGTATCATCGAAGCGTATCAAAATGATACGCGTATCATGGTACGCCCCGATCGCTATTAATCGCGTATCTGATACGTGTCGTATCAAATACACGTACGATCGCCCGAATGATCTAATAGGCGTCCACACTATGATACGCATACTTGATACGCCGCGATGATCGCGACGGAGATCTGATCGCGCAAATGATACAAATGTGGACGCATCGTAAAGAATTTCAGACCGCGACGCAAAACGCGTAGATGCATTTCTGCAATTGACTGATTTCTATTGCGTGAAACGTCTTGCAAATCTGTCAAATAAGTACAAATTTAGAAATGCATCTACGCGTCGCGTTGCGGTCTGAATTGACCCTAATGGTTAGTCGTGAGTCGTGACCCGCTACCCGCTGTCGCTTGCGCGGTGTCAGTAATAGCTTCAAGCGGCGGATAAACGTTTTTCTTGCGAAGTTACGATATTTTATGCAAATTACACGGAAGCGGATAGTTTAATGCTGCTTCTATGAGTTACGAGACGTCGGCGTTTGAAATAATACTGACTTATGTTGAACCATTCCAGAACGTTTTTAGTGATAATATATACGTTGGCTATTGTATGATAGTAGAAATAAAGCTAGTAAAAACTTATCAAAACTGTAAGTACGTTACATGTTACGACAGAAAACGACGTGACATTTAAAATTCTTTGCATAAACTCTTTTGTTTATTTACGACAACCTTTTACCTTTGTACGAAAAAAATAGCAGCTTCGTGAAAAAATTCAAACGAGCTCTATTCGAAGGACGATCCGACAAATATTATGTTTACGTGGCGGGCCGGGATTCGGGAGCCGAAGTTGGGGGGCCAATAAACCCGGCGGTCCGCGCGGGGACCACTACAACTTCTGACGATGCTCAACAATTTAGCTAAAAGAAAGTTTCTATTTCAGGTATTTTTTGGGCAAATCGTTTTAAAAACTCCCCACGGCCTTGTTTGCTGAAACTCCCACAAGTGTTTAATATTGCAAACATTTTATTTTTAATAGCTATTAGCTAGCCTTCTGTAAGCATCTTATCTCTATATTCTAAGAACTCTTAAAAGTAATGCATATTGTCACCAACTAGTTCTCTAATTGATCTCTTGTTGTTTGTTTTCAGCAGGATAAGAGGCACACCATTGAATTTTAAAGATTCACTACTTAAGTTTACTACACAAAAAATAACAATCTGTACCTGAAAATATGGTGCTACTTTTGCAACGACGATTCAAATTATCTTAACTAAAAAATTCAGTATCGCCTGGTTCTATGTGAGCTAACCCTTAACTAAAGGCTTTAAGCCTCCGCATCTGCTGACATTCGGATGTAAAGTTCCGGGTCATTATTAATGTAGGAGAGCACCCAGCAGGCGGCAGGCGCACTTGTAACGAGGTGCTTATGTAGGCCGTCACCAGTTACCTGTCATTTGTTACAGTAATGGCGGTAATGTTCTGCAGACTGGCGCCAGCGTAAGGTAATCATTACCGGGGCATATAAATACCCCAGGTGAGGCCATGGAGAGGATGTCACCTTACTTCTCACCCCTCAGTTCTAAGCCAGGGTTTATAAATAGTAAAACCCGTTTATAACGGCATATATTCAGTACACGGGTGTATATATAGCTTTGATAGGGGGGGGGGGGGGGTTTGTAACCTGTAGATCTCTGTGTAAAATAAAGTGTTGGAAACAAAATATCTTTTAAGGCCAGGCCAGTTCAAAATTATCAAAACAATCTCTTACACCAAAATTAATGTAGACTCAAAAAGGAACAAAGTAAATAAATAACCGAACAGAATATTGAAATATGGCATGGTAATTCTGTAAAAAAATTTTGAATATCACCATAATAATACACTTCAAATTCAAACATCTCGTAATTTTCAATGAGAATGATATGATTTTTTTACAAAAAGGATAGCTTTTTTATAGTTCTAAGGAAATAACCGAATAGTTTTTAAATAAACTAGAGATCACCCAATGGTCGAAATTCGACCTTACTTGCAAGTTGCAACGACACTACACAACTACCTATATTTTGTAAAAAAAATGTTGACTTCATCATAGTTTTTTCAATTCTTGTCTCTGGGACTCAGCTGATCTCAGACTGGTCGTATAAGCATTGTCTAATAGTATCTAAAATTAAATATAAAAAAAATACGGGTTGCACTCCGGGAGTGCCGGCAGAACTGAAAACTTGATTACTAACGTTGTGCATTTTTTTAACCCATTTTTTATGAAAATTGATTTTTAAAAAATCGTCAATCAAGTTACTTCGATCAAGTTTCGATCAAATTTCAAATCTCAGCACGAGAATCTGACGCAAGTTTCACAGTTTTTAACCCATCCCACAAAAGTGCTCAACGCCGCTAAAGAAGTTTTCACTTCAAAAACAATAATCCATTTTCAATTTGTCAAGTTGTTGTCAACAGACTTCAACCATAAATAAAAGAGTATAATTCGTATGTATAGGCTTATCACTCAAAAATCTGTCATCTTTTTTAGTAGTAGTGTCGTAGTGTGTGTAACGTTTTATTTGTTAAAAATGTATATGATAAAAGAGGATAAAAGCATAATTTTAAAATAATATTAGCTTGATGCACTCCTTCTTCATATAAACTATAACTGTGCGAAATTTCATGCACCTACGTTTCCCCATTTTTCGTAAAAAGGGTTACAAAGTTTTTCTCTCACGTATATATAGATGATTCGGTCATTAATAAAATAAAATGTATAATTTTCTATTATTTTTTCTGTTATTTACCAGACCGACCATCTTTTCCTGGGTACGCCCATGTCCCTAACGTAAAAAACCGGCCAAGTGCGTGTCGGGCCACGCGCAATATAGGGTTCCGTAATACCCAAAGATTTTAGAAGTAAGTAATACCGCTAGTTTTTTTTTTTAATTTCTGTGTGGTCAATGAATGTACATTTATAACGTGTTTTACACTACTAACAACATCATCTCAGTTACTTTCAAAGGAATTTGAACGAAAAGTTCCTTTATAATATTTACTTCGCCGAATACATTTTTTTAGTTGATAGACTCAATAACTTATGAAGTCTTCTTAGCCGTGATAGTTTTCCTTTTAAATTCAGCATATTTCCCACTCCCGTGAATTTTTTCACATTTCCAGAACCCTTTTCAACCGTTTAGCTGGTAGAAGGGGGGGGGGGACACTGGAGTCTGGGCTCTAACGATCTTTAAAACTTAATATTTCACAAACGGATGCCTAAATCGGAAAATGATCTATGAATTATACTCATAATAGTTTTAAAAAACCTATCCAAGGACACCCCACACGATTGGGTGGACGCGAAAAAAAATTTTCATCCCCGTTTGATGTGTAATGTGTATGAAAGGTACCATAAAAATATTTTTTTAAGTTTTCATGTACCATTTTCTTGCCATTATTCCGTCGATCATCAATTCCTGGAAATCTTTTGTTATCGCGGCCCATATGGCCTTACGGGGTTTGATGGGTTATTAATATGTATGTGCATTCATGTCAAATTACAGCTTTGTAGGTCCTATAGTCTCTGAGCAAAACCGGGGACAGACAGACAGACGGACGGATAGACCGAAACTATAAGGGTTCCTTGTTGACTACGGAACCCTAAAAAGCGGCCAAAAGGTAACGTGTTTAGGAAATCAAAAATATTCTTTACAATTTGAATATTGGCTACGAATAATATAAACTAAGGAAACGTAACTCCCATACTATTACCGTTTTAAATTTGGTTCCATTCGAACTGTCATGTAACGTCAGCCTTTATACCGCTCAAGGTCACCTAAATATTGCAAATGTATGAAAAGTGAACCTAAGGTACACTTTTTTGACAAGTATTTTGGAGCATGTTTTTTGACGGAGTTACTCTTCCTTAATTTTCATTATTCGTAGAATATTGGAATGTTGAACACTGCATTACCATTTCCCCTCACCCCTGCAACAAACTAAGAAAGTGTCGCGGTACCTACTCGGCCTACGGACACGCTCCACAGTATATTATTAATAATAATTATTATTATACTGTGAATAGGAAAAAATACACGTACCTCGCCGATTAAAATCGGTGCGGTACATACCTATAATTATTGTCGATTAAGTCAAGTAACATGGATAGTAATGGGGGGGGGGGGGGGGTCCGGACCCCCAGGACCCCCTCCTTATATACGCCCATGATTCAGTATCTTCGTAGGAGATGTGGAAAAACGCTATTAAACTAGCAACTCCAATGATAATTGTTGGAAAATAAAGTAAGCGAAGGACAGTAATATATCAAAGAAGATAAAATTTAACTTTCATTTGTGTTAAAACCTATAGTATAGGAGGTAGCGTTTAACGTTTTCGAGAAAGTATTTCAGGTCAGCTGATTTTGTGGTATGTTATCATTCTTGCTCTTCTGGCCGTTTAGCCGAAACTTTTTCGTTTTCGCTTCGTTATAGAATCACCGATCAAAATGTATGGAATTGACATAAGACGAGTCGAACGTCAACGTCATATTAACGAACGCTTATGTCAATTCCATACATTTTCATCGGCGATTCTATAACGAAGCGAAAACGAAAACATTTTGGCACACCAACATTTTGGTTAGAGTCCGGGCGGTCTGGCTACCTTTCTATAAACTTAAAAACAGTTAATATTAATGTATTCTTATTCTATAATGCTTAAAATTTCTGTAATTTGTAAGTCGAAGACGCGAAGCAAACGAACCGGGACCCGAGTAATTATAGACGGGCTAGCTCGGAGACTGTACAGATATATTGTCTAGCTATATACACAATACAGGGCTGACTATTGTCGGTCTATCTAGTTATTCCTTAGTTTTGTGCTGCATCTAACTCCGCCGAACGAGTATTAATTGAGAGCCTAACTTATCCAACTTCTCTCTCCGGGGTCCGGCGCTAGTTTATAATATTCTTTTACCGGCCTCTTTTCGGAAGTTTTTGGGTTTATATATTTCTCAATATACTCAGTTAAATTTTAATTAATGTAATGGCTAAGCCATCTAACGTCCAAATGTTTGTGCCGTTGCATTTTTGAATGCAGGGTAAATGAGTGAAATTTAATTTCACGATAAAACAAATTACAAAAAAGTCAGTACCGTATCTTGTTTAAGCTTGGATTAAATAGTATCAAAGAATATAAAGTGCGTACACGAGGCCGCGGTGGCGTTAATAACGGAAACTTCGGCGATTCATCAATAAAAGTCATTAGTCATGTGTTGTTAAATTAATTTTATTATATTTTCATTGGCTGCTGGGGTGGGAAGTCGAATTGATTAATTTTTATTCGATTATATTCTGACTGCCGCTCAATATTTTTAATAGCAGCTCTATTAAAAGTTCCGTTAACCTTATTTATAACGTATCATTTTTTCATGTTAAAATCATGAACAAAATTCTCTTATTTTACACTCTTACAGAATGCACCATCATAAGCCGTTTCATGCAGTAAAAATTTTTACTATCGATGTTAGCTTAAAAATGCTGTAGCTCGTATTTATCGTCACACGTCCCGCTGCTAGGTACAATATAATTTGACAAAGTAAGATTTAACAGCGCACGGAATTGTCTCTTCGAACACGTTCTGCGAACAAATTCCACGCGCGGATAAAAATGTATCTCTTCGCCTTATATAATATGGGAGGTACAAAAATACCTGCTTTATTTCCGGTACATTGTGTACGAGCTGTGAGCTAACACAGCTTTCTTTTGAATTAAATTTATATTTAAGTACATTTTCGCTATAGAGATAGAGCGCTATTTATGAAATCACTAAAAATGTTATGGATAATATTTTGGATGATTTTCAACTTATTATAATATCTATAAATATTAAATTACTACATTTTCATATTATTATACTATATATTTGATAACTAGAGTCATAATATGTTTGTAGACTTTAAAAATTGTTTTATTTAATTTAAATAAAATTTAACTGTAATCGAGTCCAGAGTGTTATCATACTGTTGTATCAGTTGGTCATTCATGTAGACTTTATAGTCACTTGATCTATCATTTTACCACCTCTAACTCATCCCATTCGTCAGAATTGGAATGATAACTAGATTAAGATCAATGTACTCACGTTGACGACGGCGCCGGGCGTGGTGAAGTTGCGGTATGGCGGCTTGCGGTCGCGGATGTACTGGAAGATCTTGGTGCCGGCGCGCAGGAACACCACCTTGTCCAGCAGGTGCGGCGGCACGTCGTGCTCGCACCGCAGCCGCACCGACCCGCCGCGCGCCGCCCACCGCTCCAGCCGCAGCTCCACGCGCACGCCCGACGCGCCGCGACCTGACAACAAACACACTTTATATTAAGCGAGAAGGTAGTACTGCACATATTATAATAATGTACAATCAGAGAAGTTACGAATCTATATAATTTCAGATCACGTTATACCCAGCTGACAGATCACGACTAACATTGACACGACACATCTCGACTAAAAGGTCCGTCGTTCCCTACAAATCAATTCCTTCGAAAGTGCCAGAAGTAAAGCACAGACCAGCAAAAACTGGGCTATCAGCTTCTAAGTGTAAGAATGAGCTCGCGCTCCGTATGTCGAAATTTGTGTGTGTCACGTATACGAGTATAATATTATGACGTTTATCGTGAAGAACATTATATTATGTGAGATACACTCGTGTGTATCTCACATAATATAATGTTCTTACTCGTGTAAGGCCATGTACACGCTTTACATGGCCTTACTCGTGTGTATCTATCACAGAGAAGGAGGAGTACAATACACTGGCTCATGGCTGGTACCGACGTCATACAGTTATTATATGGCACTCGACTACTCGTATATTTAACAGGTTTAGGTTAAAAGCATAGTTCCTTAGTAATTAACTTTGTTAAAATAAAAGTAGGTGAACCTTAGCTATTTTAAATGTGAAAAATATTGTAGCGGCGCCCCTGACCCGAGCGGGAGGTTTCGAGAATATTTAAATATTATTCAGTATCCACATTCCACATACGTCGCTGAAGCACTCAATGCCGCACTCCACAGTGCACAGCCGCGCCGACCCACTCCGCGAATACGGATCAAATGATATTCTTCAAACGCCACCGATGTATCCAAACGTTACACGCGTATTCTCACAAGAAGGCTGAATATAGATGACTCGATGGCGCTCGAAAAGCTCGAAAGACAGCTGAAGATATTGAGTTACAAAATAATAATCTAGCGGTAGCGACGTTAAGCGCTGGAAATGGGCTCTAACACGACATAACGGTTGATAGCTCCGAAGACATCAGCAGCTGGCACCCAGATCGCGTGCTGAACACCATTGGCGGCTCTTAACTCGCTTAATAATAGGATGAACACGCTTCCGCGTCCGCTCCCGCTTCCGCCCACGCTTCCGTCGCAGCGCGGCCCGCCGGGTACGCGGTGACACTGCGCGCTGCACTTTGCCGACAAATATTAAATTATTGCGCTTCGGTTGTTGTTTGAGTTTCGGATGTATTTTGCTGTCGGGCAAAGCTTCGTAAACAATATGTTACGTTACAAGTTTTAATGTGTTCGAACGCGCTCGAAAAGGATGAGGGCGATCGTCTCATTAATTTTATTTTAAGTGGGCATTAAGTTAACGAGCGGTAATGTCTAACACGAGACCGTTCAGACCCGACTCGTACAAATTTCATTTCGTTCGAAACGGGTCAAGGGTTTGGCAAGATTTGTCGTAAGGCGGGAGTCGCAAATTAAGTGCGGTTCACGGGGCTCCGTAATCGGACGCCGGTCGTCGTCGTCCCGGCGTCGTCGCATGGTCGTCACGTGGCGGGAACGTCACCTATATAATTGGGTCACCGGCCTCAAATTGCTTACACCCGGTGACCTTATACACTCCGAAATAACTTGCAACATCACGTACGAGACATTAGTCTCCCACGTGAATTTACGTAGACATAATACAAACAATCTAAGTTTGGCTGTGTTATTCGAGCGAGCTATTCACGTAAACATGCGATATGTTAAATGTAGATGTGTTATTGAAGTAACTTTTAGTTACTCTTGATTCAAACGTTCTACATTCATTGAGTTATAGTAAGTCAATCTGTCAGACTCCAGCCCACGCTGCACTCGACTCATGTTGAGTATGTAATAAGTCCTAATTGCGATACATAATGCGGAGGTCTGTTTGTAGCGGGACTTCCCCCAACTTCTGCTAATGGACTCGCTAAATATTTACTCGCGCCGAAATACCGCCGCGACGACGGCGGCTGTCTCGACCCGGTTTAAAATAGACCTCATATTCCCGAGCACACGAGCGATGCACCTCTCAAATAAGTGAACTCAATTTGTGATAATTTGTTCTCGATTGAGGGAAATTGAGCATTCATATTGAAATAAGTGTTTGCGACGTTTGTATTGGAAAAGAGCTAGGAGTGCGGTCTCCACGCTGTTTGTCAATATTGCACCTCCAAAGAATGTCCGTCTCCGCACTCATAACAAAAACTTATTCCAATACATACATAAGTATATATCTCGTTCATATATTAAAGACTCAATCACAAGTGCATAGTAATTAGTATTATAGAGGTAGATCATTCGTCGGTCATTAGTCATTACCATACGACAATATAATGTACTAGATCTGTAGCTCTTTATTCATCTGAATAGTCACTCGCTGGATTTACACATCTTCTTCTAAACCGAGCCAGACCTCGCACTTATTTCGATTGTATGTAGTGCTCATAATAAAAAGGTAGTAAGTATAATTTTATTGTCTTTAGGAGTCTCGTGTACTTTAGTATCGCGACATCCGCCCCGAGCACTTGCAGCCCCTGCCTTTAGTTCACTTCAATGTGTCTGCCTCTCCCCTCCTCTTCCCTCCTTTCCCCCCGAGGGCCCTTCACAAAAATTCGACTTCTTCGCAAATGACATTGTGAATTTAAAATAATTAAGTCAGAGATCCCGCAGGTGATTTTGTAAAATCTTTCAGAGAATAGATTCTGCCTTTTAATTTTTAGTATGTCAATGGTTATTCTCATTAGCATGGATATTGGATACTTTTTCTTATATATAAAATTCTCGTGTCACAATGTTAGTCCACGAACTCCTCCGAAACGACTTTACTGATTTTTACCAAATTTTATATGCATATTTAGTAGGTCTGAAAATCGGCTACTGGGTACTTTATATATTGATAAGTGCATTTGTTGAATAAATAATAGTAAATTATTACAACCTGAGAATGACGTCGACCATAGTTTGTGCGACGAGATAGCGATCGACGTTGCCATGGCGACATACTTATTTAGTCACTTCAACAAAATTTAAATATGGGCGAAATATTTTATATTATGGCAAAGCAACGTTTGCCGGGACAGCTAGTAATTTATATAAATTAAACACTTTAAAGTTTAGGAACAACCTCTCGTTAAACAAGAAAAGTTACAAAAAAAACGATACATTAGGGCCTGTATTTTTGGTCAGTATTTAAGATGCGACCCGGTCTCAAGACGCGGTTCGGCTCTGTGATTGGTCCAGATTTTGACAGCTAACCAATCACAGAGCGTGAACCGTGTCTTGAGACCGAGATCTTGAGTACCGACCAAAAAATACGGGCTTACGACTCGAAGAACCTGCACGATATTACTGGCGCTATGTGGCGACTGGCAAGGCGTGGCCGGCGGTCGGCGGTACATGTGCACATTGTGTCCCGGCGATTAGCCACCGCCGTAATACGCGCCCGACACGCACGCCACAAACTTTCATTATTAACCTCCTTCGCTTTTCTAAACATGCTCCGCTAAAAAGAAAATGTATTTGCATAAAGTCTCGCTAGCCGGGTCTCTGAAATGGGAGTATGTTTGGATATTTACCGTGGTGCCCGTATCGTGCCAGTGTTCGAGCGCTAAATCGAGCAGCCGGAGTGTGTTACGCGGTGTATTTCAGAGCACTTTTATTCTGGAACCTCCTTGCGAAACGAATCGTTTAGTGAGGGGGGTTGGGCGGTAAGGGGGTGGAGGGGGGAGGACAGTCGCAGCATCCAGCCCGGAGCCCGACACTTGGCGATTGAAGCCCGAGTGTCTCCCGGCGGACGGCGCGCCTCGAACTAATTGAATTTAATATTTCTTTCGTTTTTTTCTGTGTAAACTTAAATTTGATTTTACAATTTATGACACCCATTAGGTAATGTTTCAGCTGTCGGAGATGAATATTGCGTAGTATCGTCAATAGGAAATACAGACGAGATCCGGAACTCGTCATAGTTAAAAGCTTTAATTTATCGCTTTAACACTTATTTATTTTAATATTTAGTATTTATTAGTAATAACGAACGTCGTATACCTAGTTGAAAAAAGCTAGTAAAGTAAATTAATTGTACGTACCAGCTTTTTCGTACCTTTAGTCTAGTCTATGTCCAAGAAACACAATGTATATAACAGTGATTAAGTGAACACAGTTTTACGCAGCGACAGACCCCGGGCATAGTTGCAGCATAAACCAGTCAGCTGGATAAGTGCCGACACAAAAGCCGACCTTCGAAGTTATAAATATAAAAGAACCCTCAGATTTATCACACAAAAAGTACTAAAGTTTTATTTTAAATCCCTAAATCAACGCTAAAGTACAATGTAAAGAAACCCCTCCCCCCCCCCCCCCCCCCCCCCCCGTCCGCGCCGTCGCCACTTATTGTTTATATAAATTGCTCCTAAATAATCCCCCGGCACAAAAAGTGCTTCAGCTGATTTATTCTTTATTGTTTGTGCCCCGATCTCGTTGACGTCGTCGTAAATAACATTTTACGCGCACAGTATCATACATTACTGTTATCGCGTTACGACCACATAATGTTATTTTTTAAACATCCTCCTTGTGAGTTGCAGCCCTAGACATGTGTATAACAATAATAATCATTTATTTCGGACTATAGGTACATCCCTAAGTATTAGTTATTAGGTTAGTAACAATTTTTCTTAGACTATGTTAGTAGTGTTAGTGGTAGTGTTAGTGGTAGTGTTAGTATTGTTAGTTACAAGTGCACCGTGAATACCGTACAAAGTGCACGCCAAGCGGATTAGCAGACCGACACTCGTGAGGAAAAGGGGCAGCTGTAAGGGACTTGTGAGTGTGAGATAAACCGCTGCGTGCCGAGTGACGTCTCAGCTCTGTGAGCGTTTGTGACTTGTGATCTCGTCCACTTCAAATATGAATGATTCTTGTGCTTCAAAGAAAGAAAATGGTGACGCCTTTTATTCTTTGGAGCGTATACTATGTGTACATACTTCTTTGAAACGTATAGACAGGAATATTATTTTTTAGAATTTATTTTTCTCCGAAATACTGATATGAAACGATTTTGAAACATGACCGGACATACGGGCCAGACGAAAGCTTTCAATAGATATAGTATATTGTACGGTTTGGCTACAATTTTTTTGTGCGCGTTCAGGGCTGTATTCAGGTTCGATAAGGTCTCCTCTTTCCGTGTAGAAAGTTATCATCGTCGTCATTTATTCACGGCTTCAGACACGAGTCGTCGATAGCCAACACGACAGCACATGTGATCCGATAAGATATGTGGTCGCGTGACCGTCGGATCGGGTGTGGGACGTGTGGGACGTGGGACCCGACCCATAGCGTGACCGCCGGCGGGCCGGTGTTGCGCGTCGGGCCGGGTGTGGCCCGCGGGGGACGCGTTACGTGTTCGCAGCGCGTTACGCCCGCGACTCCGCGAATCATATTAAACTTTATCGTTCGGCGCTATCTGTGTCATAATGTTACTTGATTTACCTACTTCGAGGTGAGCGTTTACAATCTCTTACAAGGAAACAATGGAGTAGACTCTTGGTAATATTTACGTACGTTTAAATATACTCGTATTTACGTATATACGTACTGTTACATCCCTAGTTACTTAGTACATTCCGTTTAATAAGCATTTCTATATTCTTCCATATTTTTTCGTTTGAGTTACAGTTTTCGTTTAGTATTCATTCTAGTTCAATTTCTCAGTCAGTTAGATTTTGGAAGCTGGGCAAGTAAGGTGTGGGAAGTCGTAGTAAAGTGTAACTAATTTAATTTTGGGATAATAAATTAGTTGGGGTGAACTTTTGGTTTTTTTTACAAACTTACACAGAGGTTGCTGCAAAACAGTACGTTTTCTAATATATCTCATCTACATAAAATACCTTTATCTATCTTTCTAACGAGTGGATTTTCAAATCCCTGCTCACTTTTACATAGATCATATCACCAAGATTTAGTAGCTAAGTTCGATAGCTCGGGCTTAATATTATAATGGCGAAGTCATAACTAGCTCCGCGCAGGTCTCCGCTAACATCGTTATCAGTCCCGCGGGAACCGTATAATATTAAGACTGCAGCTGACGCAGCCTCGCAAATGAAGTCGCACTTCTCTGTGAGACCGACGCCGCCTCATAAATGGGAGCCGCGAGGCCTCAAACGGGGGCATACAATTTGAAAGCCGAGATTGAATAGCACAGAGGCGGCGGTTAATTTTTAAGCGCGCTTTGTGACTGCTACAATAGTCGTTAATATAGACGAGCGTACCCGACTGTTAAGTTTAGACAAAGTTATCAAAGGCATAATAAAGAAAGACGTGTATAAAATGTATAGGAACGTAAGAAATATATCAATAATGTAACAAAACTATTATGTAGCTCGTCCAAGTCAAGGTATGGGAGTAGTAGTAGCTTCCATTAGCAGACTGAATGACGGCACCTAATTCGTGAACCAGCAAATGTACTCCGCCAGTGTTTTTTATATTTTTTTTATTTGCTTAAAATAAGGTACAATATTATGTTGTTCGTCCTGGCTAGATTCTCTTATTTTATTTTATACTGCGTAGTATGTCGTATGTAAGGTAGTAGTTACGAGGTGCTGCCCCTAGAGCCGCGGTAGATAGCCGAGGTATAATCTGCGGTCCCATCAGTTGGAAACTCCGTAATCCTCCGACCTGAACTCGCTACTCGGATTTGCTCTAGTTATTTATAGCTAAAACTTCATCATTTTAAAAGTGGTCGTGTTTGGAAGGAATTAGGTGCGTTTCTTTGGGACGTAATTCACGTCGGCCTAAATGCTGCCACAAAAGTGCAATAAGCGCCGCCGGGTAGCCTACCCGCTACTCGTCGGGTAGCGCTGCAACCTACCCGCTCTACCTCTACTCGCTCTACGGCTACCTGCACTACCTGGGCGGGTAACGAGCCCGCACCGACCTCGTTCCGTCGTCGGCTCGGCGTCGTTTAATACCATTAAGCACTAATTTGGGAGCGCGACGTTTACTTATGAATTATTATTTTACTGCGCCGTTTATGAATGAGCCCGCATTATGCAAATTATAAGGTTATTTTCCGCGGGATAATTTTATAAATTGACAATTTATTTAACAGATTTTCCTTACTTTCATTATTTTTTATATTATGCGTGCCTTATTTTACCCCGAAGTTTAATGTATAGATGACCTACAAGAGTGCATAATATTTAGTAACTTGTTTCATTGTTGAAACACTTCTAAAAGTTTTTTTACATATTCTCCTCATCAAGTTCATGTTGAACATAATATTCGAAAGCGTATGTTGAAGGGTTCAAGTACGTTAACTTCGCTCCCTAACTTCTGGTCCTACATAAATCTATAAGCGCTAACATCAAGTCGGTTTGGCCCTTCGATAACTTCTCTAAGAACTTGTATTACGGTTACCGGCTCAAACTTCGACTGTCAATTGTTGAATTTACAGAAACTATATTAACGGTAGTTGTTGGTATTCTGGTGCCTGTACCGGAACAACTATTTAGACTACACAGTTTCTTGACATAAAATATGTTTACAGCTATGTAGTGAGGTACCTACTGCAGCACTATATTTCATTTCTATTACGCCATTCATATTTAAATACTGCCGGTAGTTCACCGGGAACTATCTTTTGGAGCTGCAAATTACTCTCACAGTTACAGATCTTGTGCTTGTGAATAAATTTTTTAAAGAAAAATGATTATAATAGCGGAAAAACTCTGACTATTACGAAAAATTACTGCAAAGAACGTAAGGCCGAGTCGTACCATGGTCATAATATCATGTGCCTGCATATCAATATTATGTTATTACTATAGGTTTTTAGCTTACGATGTATATAATATGTTTTCTTTTACGTCTTTAATCCTGAAATTTCGTAATAATCCACCTATTGTCGCTATAACCAAATCCTTACGGACCAACCAGACAGAGGGCGGTCACGCGTTCAAGCGTTCTGCGTTCGAGCGGTCTGTAACACAGGAGGAATTGTGACGCGGTCATAACGCCCCCTGTATGAGTATCTCTATATAACGTAATACAACAGAAATATCGCAAAACTGACTGCTTGAATGCTTGACTGCGTGACCGCTCTCTGTCTGATAGGTCCCTTAGATTGATTTTCCTTGCAAAGTCGTATTACAGTTTTTGTTGTCAGGAATTTGGTAGTCGTATCCAAAATGATGGTCTCCTTTGTGGCCGGTGTGTATTTCTGTGTGTATATTTCTCTCGGTGTATAATATTTCTCTCTGTAAAACTCTCTCTTGCTGCAGCTCCCGCGGGTTCACGCGATATGCGCCCCGCAATAACTCAACTCCATTGTAAGTTCTGCCGCTATAGTGTTCAAAATATTTTATTACATGCAATATATAATATCAGTGTATAATTTTTATCAGTACGTGGCATCGCTCTTATATTTCGAACTATACGGATTCAAAAGTTCTGAAGGAAGTTGCGGGAAATAGCTGACTAAAATATTTACGATAACCCGTTTTTATGTTTACTCATAAATCGTTCATATTTTTTTTATATCTCAGTCGGGAGCTCGATAGTGTTTAAGTTGTAATAGTTCGGCACAGTTTCACGGCGTCTGCTGTCGAGCGAACCGCGAGCGAGACAACAACCGACGGTCGACGAGGCACGACTTCAGCATACAAACGGCGGTGAGCCGACCTCGGGAAATCATAAAATGGAAAACGCGCGGAATTATAACAGGGGAGGCTATAAATAAAAATACAATTACGCTAAAGTCGCAAAACCGCATCAAATATCCGACGGAATAGATTAGCTCTGAGCACGAGCGCGGGGGTGGATCGTCGAGCAAAGTTACCGGCGCGGCGTGACCAAATTATCCGATCCGGGTTTACCGTGCACGTGCCCGATGCGCGTGACCCGGGCACGGTGCGCGCCCGGTGCACACCCAGCACCCACTGCACGCCCGGGTGATACAGTTGCACCGTATCACAGATAAATGGTGTTCGTGAATATTCATCGGTACACATAAATAATTCAGTGGCGCGATGGAGCATCAGTATTCATCATATTAATCGTGCAACTCGTTCATCATATTACCGGACGGTTTCCGTACTTGAATTAGCTTTCATCGATTATATCCCCTAATTCGGGGCCAAATCCGTTGTTATTTCGAGTGAAGTCGACATCGTTCAAACGCGATAGCTCTATTATTCCTGCTCATTTTCCGTGCAGGTAGCGCGTTTCATTTTTAAGTAAAGAGTTTCCAAATATAGCACCGCTTGGTCCTAAGTGCGAATAAAAGGCGACGCAAGCTCGGCGCCTTTCTCGCGCCGCGTCGAGCTCGGAGCGACGTGAATTGAAAGCACCCCGCTTTATGCCAATTTTCATAGAAATCATATTTCGAATCCCGGCTCCCGCGAAATAAAACCAAAGGAAAAAGGGCTCGTTTTAATTGGCTCCGCCGCACATTAAGCTCACGGTAATTTAGGTCGGTTTAGACGCTCCTCGATCTAAATGCATGAGGGTCGTTTTGTAGATCTACACGTGATCCGCTCACATGAGATGCACAATCAAGTTTATTAACGAAATAGGAGATACGTCAAATACTTACGCATACCCCAAGCTCCGCGACCTTTTCGCAGTAAAATAAATCCGGGAAGTGCTGGAGTTGAATAGTGATACAATAAAGGGCGTAACAAAATGCGTCGATCCGCGCCTCCCCGAGGAAATCACACAAGTTTCACGCTCCGCGGCGCCAAACACTCACGAGGTAATCTTCCATGGTATACACGGCACCTCAACGGCACCATGTATGGTGCACTATATAATAGCACGCCGGATGGTTTTTTTTATTAAATAAGGGGGCAAACGAGCAAACGGGTCACCTGATGGTAAGCAACTACCGTCGCTCATGGACACTCGCAACATCAGAAGAGCTAGGTGCGTTGCCGGCCTTTTGCGAGGGAATACGCTCTTTTCTTGAAGGTTTGCAGGTCGTATAGGTCCGGAAATACTGCTGGTGACAGTTCGTTCCGGAATTTTACAGTGCGCGGCAGAAAGTCACGCGAAAAACGCACTGTGGAAGACTGCCACTCATCAAGGTGATGAGGATGGTATGTTTTTCACGCGGGACTATGGCGAAAAGTTGCAGGTGGTACGATTCCGAAGAATTCCTCAGAGCATTCCCCGTGATACAACCGATAGAGGATGCAGAGTGAAGCTACATTTCGGCGTAATTCCAAGGGATCCAAGCTGTTGGAAACACTATGGCAGTCAACAATTCGAGCGGCCCTTCGTTGGATACGATCCAGAGGGAGCAGTTGTACTTTGGCGCCCCTGCCCAGAGATGAGAACAATGTTCCATATGAGGCCGAACCTGCGCCTTGTAGAGTTGTAGGCTTTGGTCCGGACTGAAGTACTGTCTCGCTCTGTTAAGAACACCAAGATTCTTCGAGGCTAATTTGGCCTTACCCTCTAGATGATATCGGAACTGGACTCCGCTCGATATGTTGACGCCAAGTATCTCAATGCTAGGGTTGAGGTGGCGAAGGCCAACGTCACCAATAAAACTAAAATCTGCTATCGATATTTTAATATGACGATAGACATTGGTACACAAAATGTCAATTGGACAATTATTTTTCTTTATACTTTCATTTCATTAACCACTTAATATTTTAAAAGATTACGGCAGTGCATGTATATTGTTTGATTTGTATGACATGTGCGTTTAGTATTTTATCAAGTATGTAAGCAACTTATGTGGTTTTGGCACAGCAAGCGAAGAAACAATTTTATTCAGTTTCTGAACGAAAATAGGTTCGATTTTCTTATAATATTCAATTGTTTTCCCGACGGACTGAATTCTGTATACGAGCAACTTCGTCGTATTTTAAATATTTTTAGTATATAATGTCATTTTGTCGTTGTTTCCTTTTTAAATATTCAGTTTAGTTATTTAGAAGCTCCTTGTTACACCGTTTTAAATTCTGCAAATTTATTATTATTATTTAATTATTATCGAATTTAAGAGCCCGTACTCTCTTTTCTACTGCTCTCTTCACACTCACGCCCGTCTTTCATATGCCAGGTGAAAAAGGACGATCGCCAAGTTAGCGGGCAGATAGAGGATTTCTGTTTTTTAAAGGCTTTTTTATATTAATGTAGTTTATGTCACACCTCCCTCCTATATAAGGTAGATTTAGTAATAATTGAGTTAGTTAATAAAGATCAGTCGCGACTAATACATCTTTCAATTAGTCTCCCAAGCCTGCAACATTGCATGGCGACCCTGCCAGTGCTGCCTTGCGGCAGCGCTGCGCAGCAGTTACAGGGATCAAGTGAATTTTTATAATTGGACTGTAAAATTAAATATTTAAAATGCAAGTGTCATTAAACAGTGACTGATAAATGTGGACATAATATTTTAGTGGTAAAAACTGAATGGCCATTAGTTTTAAGTTAAAATAATGTAGAATTAAAAAATATTAATAAATACCGTACAGACAAAAATAAATACAAATCTGCTAATTAAAATGTGATAAAAATATCAATAATAATAATTAAAAAAAGGAGACTCAGTAAAAAAATAATAAACTAAACAAAAAGAGTTGCAAGAATAATATCTATTAAAACCAAAAAAAAAAGGAATAGGTAGTTGCTGAAAAAATCAAAATTTTGGTTTGGAGATACAAAGCTGGCAGCCGGGAGTTGATGGTGTCAGATGAGTGGAATATGCAGGCAGCCGGGAGATGTTGGAGTCGGATGAGAGGAATGTAGAGCAGGCGGCCGGGAGATGTTCGTGTCGGAAGTGGATGCAGCCAGGAGAGCAGAGAGAAGAGGATAGAAAAATGCGATTGCACTTAAAACAAGTGTCTAAATTTTTATATAAAAAATAAATTATAATATGTCATATTTGTAACTGTAGCGGTATGTATAATATTAGTAATTATTTATGACAAGTTTATCAAATTTTTATTTTATGTTAGATATAAAAATATCATAGCAAGTTTCCTTTTACATAATAATTCGAGTAATAAAAGTCAGGTAATTTTTTTTGTACATAAAAGGTTTTGCATTTTCAGTTTAATAATATGGCAATTTCATGTAATTTTGATAAAAGTAATTAATTTTTTTTAAATTAAATAATTCGATAAAAATAAGCAAAGTAAGAAATTAACAGTTAATTAATTATTGGAAAGTCAGATTGCTTTATGAAATAAATTGGTTTTTGCAAAATTTATAATATTGACAATATTTTGATAATGTTTTACACTGACTGCAGTTGATACCTATAATAAGACGTTTACTAGTATTTTTTTTTGTGCATGTTAATTTTGTTTAGAGCCTATTAATATTATCAAAATATTATTCTCAACTATTTTTGGGAAAGATTTTCGGAGGATTACGTTTTAGCAACAGTAAAGTGTTTTGAATACCTTTTAGTGATGTCTTGTTCATTGTTTTGAGAGTAAAGATAAATAAATAATGGTATTATTCTGCAACTTGGCAACTTGCAAATTTTGTCGTATTGGAAGATAAGTTAATTAATTTAATAATGTCAAAAAAAATCGATATAAAAGAAAATAATGTTAAAAGAAAAATAATGATAATTGGAATAATATTCCAAACTAAAATGTGTCTTTGGTAATGTTATTGTGCTTTCGTAGAGAAAAACTTAGAAATTTTAAAAATAGGGTGTTGACGATGAATTTTTGTATGGAAAAAGTTTTTGTATTTAAAGTAGCGCAAGAATATTTTGTTTAAAAATATGTTACAGCATTAAATAAATACTAGGTATGTATAGTATGACAAAATAATTTCATAACTAGGAAATTGTGTAGAACGATGCTACTTTTGAAAAGTTGAAGGGTTCTTAAGTTTGTTTTTGGAATAGAGGAATACATAGCAACTCATAACTAATCAAATAATATGCGCAGTTGGTTAAAACAGGTAGGTAACACCTCAGGTAAGTTTCCACGATATGCAACGCCTTTGTGGGAAAAGCGTCAAATGTCCGCGGTGCCAACTCAGCATTCGCGCAACGAAATGTAAGTAGAAACTTTTTCTAACCGACTTTACAAAAGAGTAGGTTCTTTGTTCGGTCAAATATAGCCTTAAAAGAACCTTGGTATTAAATATGGTACAAAATGGTACAAAAATAAATGGTACTTAGAGCATGCTCGGCGGGAACAATCCTTCATTTAAGTAAAATGGTTGGAGACATTTTTTTTTGGTGGTTAGTCTTAAAAAAGGTCCCGTTTAATGTTGTATAAAATATGAATGTATTGTACCAAATAAAAGTGCGCACATGAAGTATATTATTAAAAATAAATATGTACCATTAAAATAAATAAAAGAGTCGACTATAAATAAAAGTATTATAAAAATAAATGTACCATTAATGTTAAAAAAGTAGGTAATATAAATAAATGAAAAGGCATGCATGCATAATAATGAAATGACAATAAGAGCTAAAGATATATTAAAAGGTATACCTAAATATGAAAAGACAATTATTAATTAAAATGTAAGTGACTGGCCAGTCCATTAATCAAGAGTATTAGTAAATTAATGATAATGTAATCATTAATATGAGTTGAATAACTATAAAACGAGTACTTAGGTTATATAAGGTGAATTAGGATTTAGGTACCTATTGAAAATGAAATTAAGAATACAATAATTATTAATACGAAAGACTAAACATACTGAATTGTTATTAATTTGAATATTTAAAAGGTTTCGTATATTAATTAGTATTATATTTGACAATAAATTGAATAAAGATTGCATTTTTGTGATTAAAGAGTTTTGTAGTTAATAAGTAAAGGAGATGTAGAGTTTATATTTTAAAGAGTGTAAAAAAATTTAAGCAAAGTAACCATGTGAAAAAATATTATTTAACAGTGAGGAAATGTTTAATGTTCAATACTTATTTTTATGAAAAATTTTAAATGTGCAATGTTCAATTTTTGATTATTAAAAATTTCGTCGCCAATCACCCATCACTGAAGTAAAGAAATAATTTTAAGTACTTAAAGAAAACAGATTTGTATTTAAAGTTAGCTAGAGTAAGATTAAGTTATTAACGGATATTCTATAAAAACCTAAAAAGCAAAAGTTTATGCAAAAAAAAAAAAAAATTAAAGTTCCTTATTCGTAACTTATAAGTTTAAGTAATATTTTTAAGTATAGTAGTTATTATTATTTTATAAAAGTAAAAAAAAAAAAAGATAAGTTTGTTATTTTTAAAAAAAAAAAAAAACGGGGGAGGTGTAGTGTATGTCACACCTCCCTCCTATATAAGGTAGATTTAGTAATAATTGAGTTAGTTAATAAAGATCAGTCGCGACTAATACATCTTTCAATTAGTCTCCCAAGCCTGCAACATTGCATTAAAGTGGTAAAAAGTAATTCCAACATTTTATAGACGACTTTCTCAACAGTGCATTGTATTTTTTTTATACCGTTAAGACGTCAATACAATTCATAAAAAGGTGATATTCTAAACCTTTTACAGCAAAAATCACAAAACTGTCGCGGGTTTGAGTTGGATTATTTAAAGATACTTAAAAAAAACTAGCTCCAACATTAGATTTTAATTGAAACGATCTTACATGTTGTGCATTAAAACTTATAGAAATACTGTATTTTAACTGCTTAATCACGTCTGTTAAATGAGCGAAATCGGCATAATTTCGTATACGGACTCTTAATACATTTCTATATACGTCCTAATAGAATTTTGGCGATTAGTAGCAGATATGGTGAAAAACATAGAATATTATTTACCGTGTAAAATTTACAATGTTATTGCAATCGAAAAGTTTATATCACCAAAAGAGTTGAGGACTTGGAGTGGTACAAGTTCCAGCATCCGGGCGAGTGCCGGCGCCGCGCGATCGAAACTGTTTAAACTTTTACGAGTTCCGACTTTGTATCCACTCGCTTCTTATAACGCTACTTCACTGATTCGAGATTCAATAAAAACACGACTTAACTATGTAGTCGAACACCGTACACTTGTTAACTGTGTTTCAAGTTATAGTCACGTCGTATAGCTTTAACGCGTTGAAAACTGCGACTAATACGTTCTAAATTTTATTACCTAGCCTGCAATTAACCCGACGTATTAAGGTTTTATTTATTACAATCTACCCCTTTATTAAAACTTCTTATACCTGAAATTCACTAAAGGAACAGTATACAGTAATAATATTGTTATGGTTGTAATTAGCTGGGCTTTAAGATAGACAATATAATATAAGCAATCACCTGACTCCCAGGATATTAATAAATCAGGCGCCCTCCGCCGTGAATCTGACCCTCCTCCGGCGTGACGGCCGACACTCGGGCTCTGTCCAGAAAGGGCGACTAAACCGCGCTTCACACATAGATACCGTTTGCTCCTATAGCATTTTCAAGTAGTGGAAATTCGTATGATGCTTATTGTAATGTAACGCTACAAAACTAACATTGTCGTAGACTTGTAGAACGAGAATTTTGTTCAAAAATTCTCGTTAGGTTATGATCTATTGTGACTCACAATAGATCCTCATGGGTCGTAGAGACGTCAGGGATATAACGACATGCCTTCAAAAAAAGCTATTGCAATTTAGTAACCAGATAAAATAGAAGTCGTAAGGCTGGATACGCGTACGCGCAGCTTGGCCGCTACACCATAATTAATTATATACATTTGCTTGAGATCCTGCCTAAAGCACCGCAATTTGTCGCGATCCAGTAGTTCGCGGCAAATTCGCCTGTCGGGACAAGTTCCTATCTCGGACGGTTGAACCTCGCGTCATGTCACCCGTCGTGTCGGAGCCGGGCTTCACCTCAGCCAATTCAACCGAGATTCACCTCAGCCGGTTTAACCGGGATTCACCTCAGCCGGCTCAGCCGGGCGTTAACTGCGCCGCTAATCAACGCGGTAATCCCTAATGAGCGGGTCAAAGGCGCCGCCGCCGCGCCGTGATTAGCGTTAAGTAAGAGATTTGTTTGTAATTATATTTACGAAGAATCTCATACGTTATTATTAATTTATTCGCAAAAGAGCGGAGGACAAAAATAAAATAGCTCTCAACGTGCGATTAGTGAATGTAAAAAATTAAAGAAATTGTTTGCCGTAAATTGGTAACGCGAAACATCGTTACAAATACAGGTCTGTTTTTATTCAATGTTTCATTATCATAAATTCTCTATCTTAAATCTCTTTTGTGCTTTTGGATTAATATAAATAAATCTTTGGCTGTACCATTAAAACGAATCGTGATATAAATTGTAACAGGATTATTTGAACTTTTAATTGTAACCTGGTAGAAAGCATTTTTAATTGTAACCGGGTGAGTAAAACGAAAAACCCGGGTTCCGCAGCTGAGTCCAGCGGAAGTTGAGCGCTGGTAAGTTGTTGCCGACTTCGGAGATTACCGCCGAGATCCAGCTCCCGGCTAAGACTGCATACAGTTTATACTTCGAGACTAGTTTGTTCGACGATTCTGGCACAAATCTTTTATTTTGTAATGGTTAACTATGAAATTATGTTTATCTTGTTATTATGAAACTTTGGATGAGTTGGACATTTTTGGGACGGGACAATTTTTACTAGCTAGAATACCACCGACGCTCGGGTGTCATTATGCGTATCGGGTCTTAGCTTGGCTTGACGCTGTTTTCGCTACGAAAGCATTCGGAATACATTAGGTTTTTTTTTCAATTCAGAAATGCTACATTCATGGAGTGTCATTATTTATCTATATGACGATTGTTTGACGCAGTTCCTCCATTACATTTGAATTCCTATCTCCTATCGTGACCCAGCAATACAACCCTGTTTACAGGGACAGCGCGGTTGGGTCACGGGTTGTAATTCTGCGCGACTCCGTCGTAAACGGGAAACTGCGTGCTGTTATTGGGGTCACATGCGACGTGTCCGACGTATTGTGCTCAATATTTACCGAAATATTACATTGATATAATACGGTGGACATAATTTTAATTGAGCGCTATGAGTAATTATATTTGCTCTTTTATTTAAAAAAATATTTATGTGTTTAAGTTTATTGCTAAAAATAGAACGGTATTAAAATATTTAAAAATCTATAAATGTTTAAGTAACTAACTAATTTACTAGTTTCAAAATATATCAAAGCTTTGTAGAAGCGCATGTTGGATAAATATAGCTTCGAGTAAAAGTTCTTTTAAACCTTTGTAGATGTAACTTTATTCGAGCAGTACATCGGGAGTCACAAAAGAATTGTATCGGGTATTCGGAGGCTGCTCGCCGGATGTGGTGCGGGGGTGCAGGGTTGAGGAGGGAGGGGGTAGGACTGTTATTTACGACCCTCGCCGGCCGCGGACCCACGGGAAGTCGTTACCTTTACGGCTACATCCATACATCGCTACACTACCCGCTACGAAACACTACGACGGACTGCTACGAACTGCTACGGCGTGCTACGCTGATGTTCTATATTAATTCTATAATCTGTTGGCTGTCCCGGCAAACGTTGTTTTGCCATATAAAGTATTTCGCCCATATTATTTTATTGAAGTGACTAAATAAGTATGTCACCATGGCAACGTCTATCGCTATCCCGTCGCACAAACAATGGTCGCCGTCAGTCTCGAGTTATAATAATTTACTATTATTTATTTAACAAATGCACTTATCAATATAAAAAGTACTCAGTAGCCGATTCTCAGACCTACTGAGTAAACATATAAAATTTGGTAAAAATGGGTAAAGCCGTTTCGGAGGAGTACGGTAACTAACATTGTGACACGAGAATTTTATACATAAGATATTGTGTTGCCGTACAAATGCTACGTAAAATATTAAAAGAAGTTAAATTCATAACCATAAGGTTGCTTTTAGTGGTTATAATAATTCAAATCTTCTTTATTTAAAATACAAATTTTATTCACTTCTTTTGAACTAACTCGTAAGTAGCGGACGTGAGGTATTAGTTCCAGCTAATATTTAAATGTAGAGCACGGACTGATAGCCACTATCTGCAGGTGTAGTCTGTAGGTGCAGGTGCAGGTGCAGGTGTAGGTGGTCGCGGGGCGCCGGAGCTAAATCTCCGGTGCATTCCGCTAAAATATACGAGTTATTTGCGCGACGTCGCTGGACCTCGCCGATCTATTCTCGACCCTAATTGAAATAGAATACGGTTCAATTCGGATATCTTTTGTCCGCTCGTAAATCTAAATAACAAAATGAAGAATTTCTCGCCCGGTGACAATCGCATCGGGAAATGTGAGGAATCGTTAATTCATTACAAAATGTATTGAGAGCTTTCAGTTTTGAAACTGAAATTGTTGGAAGTCTCAATTCCTGTTTTAACATGTTGCTGGAATAGTGAATGAATGTTGATTCGGTTGCATTTACATAATTGTAATATGTAACACAGTAATGAGAATATGTAATGCATGTGATGAGTGACTCAGCGCTCCTCGGAGTACTGAGGCGCTAATGTTCATAACGAAACAACTCGCACTGGCTAATAGAACTAATGAGACAGGACATATTGTGTGTTGTGGAGGGAGTCCTGTGTTAGATCCAGGATATCCCTCCGTATACGGCTGAAGACAAATCGTAGGTGGTTTTAGTAGGTAAGAGTCCCACATACCCCCGGGGTGCTTCAGCTAACTGAGGCACATCCCCAACCCGGGGCACTCATAAAGGGTTTCCCCTGCGCATAAAAAAGGACATATTGTGTTGACTTGACACTATCATGACTCATGAGTCATGGCGTTACTGTGGCGATCTGTGGATGTTGGACAGCAAGATTATATTATTTTATAGAAGGTCAAAGATTATCGTGCTCTTAGCAGAATGGTGAAAGTCATCACTAAAATCGGCATAGAACTGTCAGTGCCGGTTTTGGCACTATCAGCACCCTGGGTGAAATTTCTTCGGCGCCCCTTTTTATCCTGCGCCCTGGGCTACTGTGAACTGTACTATCAACAAAATAACGAGGCACAAACGATATTTTACATAAAGTTTTGTGCCTCAATTCACCGATTTTAGTTTAACTCCTCAACCTGACGACAGGCCTTACAGAAGGAGTAGTATAACAGTGGTAGTTCCGAACTGCCAACAGCAGCGCATAAGTTAATAAGCGCGGCCGTTAGCGGGCACTAACTCGGCGCTTTTACCTCAGTCGACCGTAGCGCACACGTCAAAGCACCCAGTTACCGCCCAACCGACCGCGACCATCATGCATCGAGTGCGCTGAGCCCGGGGGACGTTATTAGCCGTATTTTGAATAGCCATAGACGTAATGTTTGTTTATATGTTAACTTAGATTCTATCGTAAGCAAGAATTAGAATTAAATATTAGATCAAAAGCGACTGTCCCGAATCTTTTGTGAAATAAAACCTAGCCCAATTATGTCAAACTCATAAAAATTATATTTATTAATACAAGAAGATGAGAATAAAAAATAATAATTTAGTACTAACAGAAAAAGTTATCAGTTCAAGAAAAGTACAAGTTATCAGTTTACGTCTCTGTACGAAATTATTAGAAGTAAGATGAGTGCATTCCAATGGTACTACATAATATGAAGATTAATATCAATGTTCCGAAAGAAAGTTACATTTTAATTTATTTTTTATGTTAGAAGGAGTTATGGTAGTTATTAATTCATGTGGTAATTGACTGAAGAAGCGCGGTATTAGGTAATAGTGTACCATATTCTTAGCAAATAAATCAATTTGATTTGATTTGAAGGATTTCGCTAATCACACCATAATGACGAATCTAAATGAGTTCAGCCCGAAGCGGAGTCATACCCAAATGTTTGTATAATGTGTTCATCAGTGAGTGCAGATATATTTGGAGAGCTGGCGCGGTGCTCACTCGTGGCATAATTATTTTTATATAGATTTGCTTGTCCAATATACGAAATAACTTATTAAAAATCCAAGATTTTTGGTCTAGATCTTATATTCTCATAATAGCGTTAACCCTTGATGCGTTTAAAGAATATAATATAAAGAATAAATCGTATTACGTAGTTTCTCCAATGACTAATAGACGTGGTTGATCACAAATGTGTATACGATTCAACAGCGTTATTGAGATATTTTTTTACGAATGTCGTAACGGACGGCCGTTTATAAGACTTTCCCACGTAATGTAATACAAACATGAGCAGCCTCTTTCAAACGACGTAAAGTGTCGACCGGTCATTTGGTCAATCTACTCTCAGTACAGTACACAGTATCCTTCTACCCGGTCCCTGTTAATCAGGCCGCTGTGTATAAAGCCGCGCCGCCCGGCACAGCTCATTAGCCCGGCGTAATGAGCGCCTGCAATCAATTAACCATTCACAATAACAATATTGTGTTAACAGCTTATCGTTTATTCGCAGAACGAGGATCATCCGGCAGACACTTGCAATTACTACTTGTTTTTAGTTTTATTAATAAAGATCATTCGTGATTTTTTTAGATTCTTGCAAAATATTTACTTGTTCAGATAAGATGTACTTTGTTGAACTTAAGTATGTGAACGTTTGAGCTGAAGCGTCAACTAAGGGTGCGTCCACATTTGTATCATTTGCGCGATCAGATCTCCGATTAGATCTCCGCGTATCATCGAAGCGTGTCGAAAAGATACGCGTATCATGATACGCCCCAATCGCTATTAACCGCGTATCTGATACGTGTCGTATCAAATACACGCATGATCGGCAGAATGATCTAATAGGCGTCCACACTATGATACGCATACTTGATACGTCGCGATGATCGCGACGGAGATCTGATCGGAGATCTGATCGCGCAAAATATAATACAAATGTGGACGCACCCTAATATGAGTTTGTGAATATCTCGTGTGCATTGGTAATGTACTCGGGATGAACTTCAGGGCGTCTGCTAGCTGTCAAACGAATGAAGGCAATGTCATTGACCGTATAGCTGCGTGCATAATATGTTCTCAACATTTATTACGACATCCGAGCCTAAAAACAAATATTATGTTACTTATACTTCATTAACCAAAAAATTAATATGTAATCTAATAATGTATTTTGCCATACGCTCATGAAACATTTTAAAACGTATTAAGTTGGGCTGAACACGTATGTTAAGTACGGGGTATACGGAAGGGACGGGCTAAGCCGACGTGTAGCACGATCCATCAACCCTGAGCCACGCACCACCGACAACAACCGCGGCGTGCGTGTGCACTATAATGGCGATTACATAGTATTAACATCAATTGACACTCTTATCACTCTCACACTCACTCACGAAATATGACTAATCTCTGTTTAAAAGTTCATAAAATCACAAAAAAGAAACCCCAACTAATTAATGGCCTAATTTTATACTTTTTGCGCAGTTGATATGTGCATTGTGCAATGGTAGTACTATGGACTTTAATTGCTGAGTCTTGTTTAAATCCTCAATGAGTTTTGCATCAAAATTATCGTAACCGTATTGTGAAAAGCAGAAGACTTTTATTTTTGTTCACGCTAGTTGATGTACTGGCGTAACTCTTCATACGAGAGCGTAAAATAATAATAAAGTTATAGTTTAGACAAGTACCTATAGAGAATGTGTGTCACGGAGTTAACCAGTACTTTTACGAGCGGTACGGGTGTGATGTCAGAGCGCCGGCCGGCGGCGGCGGGGTGTCAGGGCGCCGGCAAGGTGTCGGGTTACGCCTTTAATTAATTAACAAAAGGGCAAGGCCGCCCGCTGGGATATTTGGGGAAGTGTCGTGACGTTATTAGCACCAAGTACAGCACACGCGGCGAAGTGACGACGACCCTTATTTACATGGAATAGATGAAATTCGCAATGTGGTATGGATTTGGTGCTGGATTTGTACTATCAGAGAAATACGTAAGTGGATAGCAGATTTTGGCTATTTTGGTCGGGCTAAGTCAGCTCAGACATCACGATCGATATTGACTCGACATAACCCGATCGCCATCTGCCTGAGAATGTATGAAAACTTGCTACATATATTAATCTTTCAAACGTAGTGTTAAAAATAGGTATTTATTATCAAAACGCATCAATACCCAATGCTCAAAATTTTGGTGTTAAAAATACCGTTCGTTAGGTTTGTGAATGTTACAAAAAACCTTTAGCAAAAAATGTTTATTTACAGCTCCGTGTATATTCAGTCCTAACTAACTAGAAGTGTAACAGTGACCGAGCCTGCCCGGTCTGAACGGCCGCAGGCCGCAGTACTAGCCACTCACCACTAGCCGCTAGGTCGCAGACAAACGCTCTATGTTAGAGGCTGGGTAAATGCACTATGCAAGAACAGTGAACACCCTGTATAAGACGTAAGGTTCAATCACATAGAGCAACGTGGTTGTAGATCTGGGGGCACGGCAGTGCCCCAGCCAAGCTTTTTAGCAAAGGCACGGCCGTACCATACTTTTCTCGAAGCGGTTCGCGGCTATTTCACACCCCCTTTATCTTCGATGTTTGTTCGCGCCAAACTCTAGCGCGACGTTGGCAACACTGTAGCGCGTGAGTTTGCTCTGGGCCCTCCCCGTCAACAACCCTCCTCCCCCGGTTCACCATGCGTACCCCGCTTTGGACCCATCAGCCCAGCGTATCAGCGCTCGCCCTCAGCACATACCATGCGTACCCCGCATGTCAGCCCAGCTCCATCTCATTCTCGCCAACACTATACACCCCCCTCTCCCCCCCAACAGGTTCAGCACGTATACTCAGCTCAAGCCAGTCATAAGCCTAAATTTTATTGCCCTTACTGTAGGTCGACCGAACATAAATTAATAGCTTGTCCCAAATACAATCATCAGCCCATTCAAGGACGTTGGGACTTCATAGAGTCAAAAGGTAGTTGTCGAAAATGTTTAGGTCCGCACTACGAGAATGAATGTAGGTCGACTGGTGCCTGCAAGGATTGCGGTAGTCCTAATCACCACACTTCGCTTCATCGTCATGATGCGCTACGCTCGCCAACTTCGTCGGCCTATTTACTTCCCGCGCACCTACGCGCGCAGCCCCGTCGTCGTAGTGACAATAATGCCCATACCTACACATCTAACACAAACCATACTGTCGTCCATCATCAGCCATCTACATCTATACAATCTCGTTCATCTTCGCCTCATAATATTAATAAACAATGACTACCTACCATCACGGAGCATTCAGAGTTAGAAAATCAGCCCAATAATTTAAATAATAATTTTTCTCATGATAAATCAGCTCATAATAATTCCACTCAGGTTAATACCACTCAGCGCAATAATAATACATTACAAACGCCCATGTTATTACCTACAGTCGTTTTAAAAATCTCAGATAAATATGGTAACTATCACAAAGCCCGCGCATTACTAGATTGTGGAAGTATGATAACTTTAATTACTCAGCGCCTAGTAAAAACACTTAACCTACAACCTAAAAATTGCTCATTAAAAATTACAGGCGTGGGTGATCAGCACATACAAAATTCTAAAGGTCATGTTTCGATTACTTTTCGGCCCACACGTAGAGACACGCCTTCTATCACAACTTCCGCCCATATTTTAAAGGATGTCACAGGTTACCTACCTATGCAAAAGGTTCCCGATGTAGTACATGACTCGAAAAGTCAGTTCATTCCGTTGGCGGATAAAGAATACCATACTCCTGCGCCCATCGATCTCATTTTAGGTTCAGATGTTTTAGGCCATGTGTTAGATGGTACTAAGTTGACTTTGGGCCCGGGGAAGCCCATAGCCTTCGGCACGATTCGATTTCGATTTTGCACTTATAGGTCCCATTGAACAATTAGGTAACGATAACTCAGTAGTTTAAGTTAACTCAGCTCTTTCTGCTCATTCCTATTGTAATCAAGATATAAATAAAAGTCTAGAGCGATTCTGGGAGTCAGAAGAACCCCAGCCGCGTCCAACTCACTCAAACCCATTGCATGAACAATGTGAAGACTTATTCCGCTCAACAACTACTCGTAACCAATCGGGACAGTTGTAACTCTTCCATTTTTATCGAATGCTCCGCAGTTATGTAGTACACATGCTATTACGCTCCGTAGATTTCTCAACTTAGAAAAGCGATTACAATTTGATCTAATGAATACATAAATTTAGGTCACATGACCCCTTGTCATCCTTCCACATTTACACATAAACCTCACTATTATATTCCTCATCATGGCGTATTTAAATCAGGTACTGATAAACTCCGCACAGTATTCGATGGCAGTTGCAAGTGATCCAATGGTGTCTGCCTGAATGATTGTCCGCACACAGGCCCCGCCCTTCAGCGTGACATTGTCGATATAATTATGACATTTGGAACACATCGTGTAGTTTTTACCACAGACATAAAAATGATGTTTAGAAATATTATTATTAATCCAGATCAACGTCATTATCAGCTCATATTCTGAAGATCGTCTCCCGATCGACCTTTACTCACATATGTGCTCAACACTGTTACCTACGGATTACGTTCGAGCCCTTATCACGCCATTCGCACATTATTACAACTCGCTGATGATGAAGGTCATCGCTATCCCCAAGCTGCTCATATATTACGTAACTCCATTTACGTAGATAATATTCTCTGTGGTCATGACTCCATAGAGGAAGCTTCAGCTCTTCAAACTCAGCTTATTAATTTATTATCGCTAGGTGGATTCCAGCTCAGTAAATGGAAATCTAACACTTCTCAACTTTTACAGCGTTTCCCAGATGATCAATGCGAAATGCCTAAAGACTTTGACATAAGCTCAGACTCTCCATCTGTTAAGGTCTTAGGTATTAGATGGATTTCGGAATCTGATGAATTTACATATCACATTTCGCTGCCACCAATCGCTCAGGTAACAAAGCGATCCATACTCAGCACTGTAGCTTCTCTTTATGATCCAAACGGTTGGATCACTCCTGTCATATTCCGCACAAAATTAATTCTACAAAAATTATGGTTGCTCAAACTGGATTGGGACGACCCCACTCCAGATAATATTACACAAGACTGGCAGCGCATTTCTCATGATCTTCCGCACATCTCAGACATACACTTTCCCAGACACGTAGCTCCGCACAAATTAACTTCTACATACTCACTTCATAGCTTCGCAGATGCCTCAGAAAATAGTTTTGCTGCAGTCGTATATTTACACGAATTAAATCACGATAGATCGGCTAACGTTCAGCTCATAATTGCAAAATCTAAGGTATCCCCTATTAAAAATAAACTCACAATTCCTAAATTAGAATTATCCGCGGCTACACTTTTATCTCAACTCATGTCTCGTGTCTCTCAACATCTCTCCGCTCATCTCACAATATCTCAACACGTCTGTTGGTCAGACAGCACCATTGTACTCGCGTGGATTAAAACTACTACTCATCGTTTACAAACATTTGAAGCTAACAGAGTAACCAAAATAACTAATAACTCTCTCTCACTCATCTGGCGTCATGTACCTACACACTTAAACTCTGCCGATTTTGCCAGCAGAGGAATCTCAGCACATTCTCTTCTCTCGCATAGCTTATGCTGGTCTCCTCCTTGGCTCAAGCTGCCAGAGGATACCTGGCCCAAGATGCCTTCAGCTCACACTCGACAGGAATTACCTGGACTCAAACCTAAACAAGTTCCATGTCATTTCACAATCCCCGGTATCGATAGTGATCTTCTTACACGATTTAGCTCATTAGATAAACTTATCGGCGTCACAGCGTACATGCGACGATTTTTTTCGAACTGTAAATTACCTACACACTCACGAGAACTAGGTCCACTAACTGTAAATGAACGTAGACAAGCTCTGCTCTTTTGGATCCGCTCAGTTCAACAGAACTCGTTCGCAGAAGACATTCACCGCCTGCAAATTAACAAACTCTGCACAGTTAGGTTACAACGGCTATCACCTTTTATGCAGGACGGTCTCCTTCGAGTAGGTGGTAGTCTCACTCGCTCGGAACTCACATACGATGCTCAGCATCCATTCATGCTGTAGTTCTAGTCCGCTTACAGACCTTATCATCGATCACTATCATCGCATTCACTGTCACCCTGGCACCGATACATTACACGCTACATTACGTCAACAATTCTGGATACTATCCGCACGCCGCATCATTCGATATAGAACGTATAAATGCATACGATGTTTCCGTTGCCGCGCTCAGCCCGAAATGCCTGTCATGGCTGACCTTCCAGCCGACAGAGTTATACCTCAGCCCGTATTTAGTCACGTGTCTACTGATTTTGCCGGCCCATTTTTACTTAAATCAAGTCAACTACGAAATGCTAAGTTAATTAAAGGTTATTTTTGTATATTCGTTTGTCTCACTACTAAGGCGGTTCACTTGGAACCAGTATCTGCACTTTCTAGTTTCTACAGACGCATTTATTGCTACGTTACAAATATTTTGCTCACGTCACGGTGTTCCGTTTTAATACGTTCCGATTGCGGCACAAAATATGTAGGTGCTAGGAATCAGCTCCTAGAAGTTCAACAATTTCTCAGTGACAATAATGACGCCATTTCTCATAAACTCTCAGCTCAAAATATAACTTGGTTACTTAATCCGCCCAAGGCCCCGTGGATGAGAGGCATCCACGAGATTAATGTTAAAAGTACAAAGCAACTTCTCAATATCAGCTCGTCTCGTCTCAGCCCGCAGTCGCCAGCATCTCCGCATCAGCAGGTACCCATCTTCCTTCATTATAGCCTTTCTACAAACGTCGTAGGGTTTTCGCTCCTACAATGTTTACAAAGCTAGGGATTTAGAATTTTGGTCACTAGGAGCAAGTATTAAAACTAGCTTAACCTCCAAATAACATGAAATTTCGATAAATAGTTTAATAGTTACGGATGGTCAAAGTAACTACATTTAGTCACTGACTGACAGATCATCAAAATTCTAAGGTACCTCTAGCAGACTTAGAACCTTGAAATTTGGTACCCGGATAGGTCTTTATTCACAATGAAAGGAAAAATTATGAAACCAGCCAAGTGCGAGTCGGACTAGCGTACATAGGGTTCCGTACCGTAAATTTGTATGGGAGCCCCCCTTAAATAATAGGTTAATTTAATTTTTATTATTATTTATTAAAGTTAAAATATAATTGAGTATTGTTCGCGCCAAACTCTAGCGCGACGTTGGCAACACTGCAGCGCGTGAGTTTGCTCTGTGCTGTCGACGTCATACGCTAGATACGCGAGTGACATATAAGACTTTCCGCCTTGAACCGTGAACGGCGCGCGCTCGTTAAACATACGAAAATCTCATCTCCCCGTGCCTTATTCCAGGTCATGATCAGCTCAGTGAATACCCCGACCCCCCTACAAGTATTTTCTGAAATTTTCAAAAACCTAACTGTTACTATTTGTTTTTGTTTTTGTTTTTGTTTATTTGAGTCAACAAACAGTAACCAAAGTATATATTAACAAAAAGAGTTACATACAGATTAATCTTAATAACTATGGTACCAACTACGTTAACTACATATGACTATATTTAACAATGAAACAATACATTCAGTGAAAATCAAAAGTACAGATTATTGTATGAATACTAGGTAGAAACTAGAAAGTATAAAGTATCTTAATAATAATTGAACAAGATATTTTACAAAATATTAGATAGGTACTTTAGCTTGGTACAAAAGAAGAATAAAACATTACTATTAGCAACAATAATTAACGGTAGGTGTAATGTAAATATTCAATCATTACATAGTTTTCGATAAAAGAAAGAAAATAAAATTATTAGATTTAAATTTAAATGTTGCCATCGAAACTCAGGAAATATAGTCGGAATCTTGGGTGTATTTTGGCAAAAGTTTAAGGATCTCTTTTTTATATTTCGATACCTTATCGTTAAAGATGTCTACGCAGACAAAGTTTTTATTAAATGTATCAACTAGTCTATAAAATGGTGAGCGCTTACCAATATTGGTGTGACAAACTGCAGAAAAGAATATCTGGTGAGGCCTACGGGAATGAGTTGTAAGAGGTGTCCTATACCATATTTGGTTATTTAAAGAAATACAATCATAACGATTATGACATATATCAAATAAGAGCATCATTTCTAGTTGAGTTCGCCTAGATGTTAGTGGGAGAAGATTGTGTATCTTTAGCAAAGTATTGTAAGATTCACGGGAACGACAACATCTATATTGCATCGTGCGCAAATATTTCTTTTGAACCATTTCAAGTGCGTTACTATATTTTTTATAGTACGGGTTCCAAATTGCCACAGCGTATTCAAGTTGCGATCGAATAAGCGATTTGTAGATGTAAAGGTACGTTGAGGAGTGCACAAATGCTTTGCATGATCTCATTACGAAACCATACATTTTGAATGACTTTCGTATAATATTATTAATGTGCAAATCTAACTGTAATTTTTTGTCTAAAATCACTCCCAAGTCCCTGATTGAGTCAACATGTTCTAAATTTTGATTACATAACGTATAGATAAATTTACTGATAAAGCGTTTTCTTGTGAAAGTTATGGATTTGCATTTGTTAATGCTAAGTGATAATTTATTTTTATTACAATAAGCAGAAAATCTATTCAGGTCGTCTTGAAATCTAGTATGATCATCAATATTTTGTATATGCATATAAATTTTGAGGTCGTCAGCGTAGAGTAAGAACTTACAGAACCTAAAGCAGAGCCGAGCGTCGTTAATAAAAAGGATAAAAAGTAACGGGCCTAAAATAGAACCCTGGGGTACCCCAGAGGTGATAGATACATATTCAGATTCAAACTCATTGATCATAACTTTTTGGGTGCGGTTCGTTATATACGACTTAAACCAGCTCCATAAGTTACCTCGAATGCCGTTGAAAGCTAATTTTTCTAATATAATTTTATGATCAACTCTGTCAAAAGCTTTTCGAAAGTCTGTATAGACACTGTCTATTTGTATACTATTATGGATATAGAGAAAAAAAGGGAAGAAAAGTCGTGTTTGTTGTATGAGACCCTCCATTAATAATTTATTTTATTTTAATTGGACTATTAGCTTTTATAACGACAACAGAAATACATAATTTGTGAAAATTGCAACTATCTAACTATTGCGGTTCTCGAGATCCAGCCTGGTGAGTGGTGACATACGGATGTACGACGGACAGACAGCGAAGACTTATTAATAATAGAGTCCCGTTTTCATCCTTTGAGCAGGGAAACCTAAAAACTAAAAAATAATGACATAATAAGAATATAATACTTTATTAAATAAAATAATAGATTTTTATGTTTGTATCTTTGCAAGAACAGTATGAGTTTCGACTGCATATTTGTTTTACGTACAAAAGGCTGTAAGTTAGTTATGTACTTAATGAAATCATATTATCAATTAAATAAAAAATAGTATTATCAACGTTAATAATGAAACAATAATAATTAAATTCGATTAAAATATAAAATATGTAATCAGTACTGCGATATACACTCCTTGGTCCTTACTCATATATAATTTAAGGGAGTTTTAAGTTATTACAATATGAAATAAAGTGTGCTCCTTTCCTTCGAGGAACGTCGAGACGCTTACATCATAGTGCTGCCATGTATTCAATGGTAATGCTAAAAATTACCACCTTCAAGTATTAAAGCTTAAGAGTCAATTATATATTAAGAATATAATAATCAAATCAGAACTCAGAAGTATTTACATTACGTTACCTATAGAACTAACGAACCCTCAATGAAAAAATATAAAGGAGATAGAGAATGGGTGTTAAGCTAAGTACATAAAAGTTATAACGTGACCTGAAAAGAAAGAAAAACCAAAAAAGAAATGAAATCCCACCAAAACATGAAATATAAAAGGAGCCAAGCAAAATATTGCATAGCTATTAAATACTTCTGTCGTAAAAAGTTTTCAGATCACATTCAAGCCAAGCCTTCAACTTATTTTGTAATTTAAATCAACATTCAGTAAATGTAGCAATCATTTTTTTTATTTTATAATTATTATAGTGGCTTGGCAATGAGCACAAGAGAAACAAACATAAAACTGCATATTTGGAGGAGTTCGTACTTACACAGACGGCAAGCGTAAAGTGTTTTAGTATATAACGACGCATGTGGCCGATGCTACCCAATAAATCCAATTAGTCGCATTGAGATATTGTACATCTCGATGATTAGTCGCTGAATATTATTTGTCTAGTGCTCATTGCCAAGCTACTATAATAATTATAAAATAAAGAAATCTATTGATACATTTACTGAATGTTGATTTAAATTACAAAATAAGTTGAAGGCTTGGCTTGAATGTGATCTGAAAACTTTTTACGACAGAAGTATTTAATAGCTATGCAATATTTTGCTTGGCTCCTTTTATATTTCATGTTTTGGTGGGATTATATTAAAACAATTAAAAATTTAAATATTGCTCAAGTGAAAGACTTTGTGCAATAAAAAGTAGCCTATTTATTTTCTCGTAGACTACTCTTGTAATTTTGGAGTTTGTTTGATCAAAACAAATTAACAAGCCTCTCCTCTTAATAATAAATTAGAATGAAATGCTATTAAGATCGCAAAAGAAGATACGCGTTTTAACAGCTCTATCTGTACAGTATTACGAAGTTCAGTCTCGTTCTTGAAATGAAGCGTAAAGCGAAACGTATTTTGTGTAGTTTAAATGATCGCCCCCACGATTTTTTTTAAGTTATGAATGTAGTCTTCTTCTAAAGAACGTACCTGCCTTCATAATTCAACAAGTAATTATTTTGTGGGATGATACACAAATACTTAACGGCGTCCAAAAATGTTCAGATTGAAACTGCTTTCAAAAAATGCAGTCACGTCGTGTTTCGATGTAAACTAACCTTCAGAGGTATCTGTATTAGGGCCAGGTAAACCACGTGGCCGGTAAATTAGTCGTGGTGCTCGGCAATCGTGGACGCTGGACGTACAATGTACACCGAGCACTGTATAGTGTACACTGTACCGAGTCTAATGTGTATTGACACAGGCGAGTGAGTCCATGATTTGTGCTAATGACCACGATCAGATTTAGTGCGTTTCTGAGTAGGTATTGTCCACTTTGACGCTTGATGATGGGTTGAAAATTTTGTGACAGCATTGTTGTTGTTGTGCAACACGGCGTACGAACTACATATTTGTACTCTGCAGTAACTTTCTTTGTGATGAAATATTTTAGTCGACCTAGCGTAAACGCGAACTTTTAAGAGCCCGGGTTACCCTCGAAATTCTCATACATAAGTAATACCAAAATCATTTTGTCATACGAAAGTATTTAACATGTTTGAGTTATTTTTCAGCTTAAAATAGTAATTACCTGGGTTCCTGAACAAAAATTAACTTCAAAATATTTAAACACAAAAAAAAATTTTTTTGTGTATAAATTTACTACTAAATATTTAAACATTAAAAAATAGAGTAAAACACTAAAAAATATATAAACAAATAGTAAATTTACTACAAAATATTTAAATACAAAAAAAAATTTTTAGTGTTTAAATATTTTGAAATTAATTTTTGTACAGGAACCTAGGTAATTACTATTTTAAGCTGAAAAATAACTCAAACATGTTAAATACTTTCGTATGACAAAATGATTTTGGTATTACGTATGTATGAGAATTTCGAGGGTTACCCGAACTCTTAAGACTATATTTAGGTGTCTCTAAAATAAAAATCTTGAAATAGGTTAATTCGCACCTACTCAGACGCCTCTTCAGACCAAAGCCTTACACACGGGGGAGGGAAACAAAACATCCCACTTGTTTCGATAGTTCATATTAATTATACCGAAAATTAATTTCGCGTATACTTTAATTAATATTCAATAATATTTTTCATTTAATTGAACACAGCAATAGTACACGTTAGTACTTTATAGTTAGCGTTGTCCAAATTACGACGTGAGTAAAAAATTCAATGTCATCTCATTAGGTATATCAAATTAAGAAAATTTATTACCTGCCTCGTGGCTTGGATCATAGCAGATTAATATAAGGTCTCTCGCGATGATGTTCAGTCTACATCCACTGTCCGTACCGTTTCGAAATGTAACGAAATATATCCGCGAGGTTTTCCGTGCACTAGATAATTAAGGCCCCTTCACCGTTTTCGGTAAAAAGCTTTTTACCTTATATAATTAGAATACCTAAATTAAAAACACGAAACGTTATACGCTCCTTTATTTAATATAATACGCCTCGAGTCAGGTCAAGCGTTACATTCAATACGTTCCCGAGTTTTGGTGTTCTCGTATTCGTGGACCGTGTTACATTTACATTACAATGGACACGCTGCTGTATTTTTAAGGCTCGGTACCTTGATACATATTTAAATCGTGTTACAAGATAAAAAGTTTTACATTTTTCAATATTACTAGCGAGTCATATTGTGCAAAAATCGGTAACAGCATAAACTGCACTTCCAAAAGAGAGATTTCGTCGGTGAAAATTTTATAGAACTCGTGACACAGAGTGAAAAAGTGGCCGAGATAAAGTAAAGCGTAACTAATTTCATCGACGTGTTATAAATACGATGTCCTGTAGCGACGTCCGGCTCCGCCCAGTTTGTGTCCGGTCAGCCGGGACAGAAGCTACTTCGACAGCAAAAACTCGCCCAGGGGACAATCCGCCGGGGGAGCGGTGACAACTTACCTGTCCCCGCTCCCCGTTGATGACGTCGGGTATGTAAGATTTACTTTTCTTCCTCCCAAAATTATAACAATGTTGTATGTAATCGTCTACAAAAGGAATAAAAACATAATTTAACTACTCCACCAAAGGAATTACTAGAAAAGCTGAAATAACCCCGTTTGAAACAAAATACAGCGCATTTATAGCGAGGTTCTCCTAAAATATAATGCAGCCATCGAGACGGCGACGGGCGAGGACACGTACGTGCCTGATGAAGTAATCACTTACCACCACCACGTAGTGTTCCCGCGGTCCTAAATATAGCGGAGTCTCGCGCCCCGCCGCCCCCGCCCGCCCCCGCCCGCCTTCACCCGCCCCAGCACCACAGGAGCGCATCGTCTCATTTCTCATCCCCGCAAATATGGACTGTGATAAATAAACCTGGTTCATGTAAAGGGTTGGCATTGAAGATTTTTTTCCACTTTCCTACCACTTTTTGATTCTGTATAAAATTTTGCATCGAGATCTTTAAAAAATGTTTATTTACTTATCCTACCATTCGCGAGTCTAGTTACTGCATTTTAATATAGCAAAATTTGTATTCTCAAAGAAATAGTTACAAAACAGTCTGTAATGTGTAGTTCAGGTTAAAGTTGAACGCGGAAGTTAGCGGAGATTACATCGCGCCACGTCGACTTACCACTACCACTAGAAGGGGCATTAATTAACTCTATTGATGTGATTTTTTTAGTATAAAATAACACATTTTACGTGCAAATTATTCGGAGTGACTTTTAAAACATTTTGTTCTCTTCAAATCATTTCCGGTTTTAAAAGTAATGACATAATTTTACACAGGATATGCAAAAGTAGAAACGTATTGGGCTTATGAACGATAAAAATGACAAACTTTAGTAAAACGTGAGTATTTCCGGTGTGTTTATCACGTAACCCGCTCGCGGTTCGCGGGACATTAGCATCAGGCACGAAGTGGGTCGAGTGTACCCCGAACTATCCGCGCGCTTCCCAAATGCTACATGTATTTTATACAAATTGAATCGGTGAATGTAAAAACCCGGCTAAGTTCGAGTTTTAGTGTTCGTTATAGCAGAATCACAAAATATATTACACAGCGTCATCTGTAATAATTTATACTGCTAGGATTATAAAATTGAGTCAAAAGCAACACTGAGAAGTCTCAATAGCAGGGTTCTGTATACACTTTTTGGGATACGAGGAACCCTAAAATTGCGATACAGAGAAAAAAAAGGCGCGAGTTCCACTTGAAGAGATAAGGCTCCGAACTACTCGCACTCTCATAACTCGTGGTGACAGTTTGTTCGGAGAGAAGATTGGATGGATCCGGTATTGATCTCTCAAAAGTCAAGTGTGTGACGTGTCACAATGTTAGATAACGTATTGCTCTGAAAGGCCTTACTAATTTTTAACATATTATGCATGTTTAGTAGGTCTGGGAATCGGCTACTGGCTACTTTCTATATTGATAAGTGCATTTGTTGAATAAATAATAGTAAATTATTACAACTCGAGACTGACGGCGCTCATCTTTGTGCGACGGGATAGCGATCGACGTTGCCATGGTAACATACTTGTTTAGTCACTTCAATAAAATAATATGGGTGAAATCAAGGTGAAATACTTTATATGGCAAAACAACATTTGCCGGGATAGCTAGTGTAAATATAAAACATTATTTTTGTTTTCGAGATACGGTAACTTATCTGGGTACATCAAAATATAATATTTCTAGATGACGTCCGTAAATCCATTGCGCGAATTAGTTTATCGCGCGGTTTGGGCGTAAAGAGCTTGCGTACAGACAGACACACTTTTGCATTTATAATATATATATGGATGTGTAATTCAGTTAGTCTAGTAGATTCTTGAATCTACTTATTACATTTAGTAGCACTACAAATTGTATTCGCGTGTTATACATTACTTCCGACGATAGTTTAAGTTAATCGTGGATTAAATATCATATCATCTTTCTTGTTCTTTGTCTACAATAACAATAAGCATTAATCAATCATTAAAACCGTGTTCTTATTTTGAGTGACACAATAACATCGGTATTGTAGTAACGCAGGTGAAACACGTGTAGTATCGTGACGTGGAACATAACGACGCCGCCTCAATACAGTTTATTCCGAGATCGGTATCGCCGATACGATCATTACTTGTACACAACACGACTTACTCCTGAGCTGTGTGACGCCGCGTGTTACGCCCCACTACCGATAACTCATTATTAATGAGCAATTCAATGGAATTTTTATATAATTGACGTTTATTTCTGAACTTAAAGGAGTTCCCTTAGAGATTAAGGGGCTCCAAATTACAGATTGTATCTGGCATATAATATACAGTCTGCTTGAATCGGCACAGAAAGCACTAGTAACTTTTGAGAATCAGAGCTTAAGATTATCAAAGTCGTTATTTACACTTTTGCCTGTAAATCTAACTTTGTAAACTTGTAAACAACGTGACGCTAATCTCGGTATAATGAACGCGAACGTTCACAAATTAAACGTCGACAGTTAAATCGGGTCGAGTTTGAAAATATAATCTTTCATTAATTGTGTAACCGTGCCGCGGCCCGGCGCCCGGCGCGGGATCGGGGGACTGTTGACGTTAAACGGATGGGGACTAAAGAGACCTGAGGGTATTAGTAAGTAGTTACTGCTTCATCATTATCAGTCAACTCCTTAGGGTAGAGTAACGAGACAGTATTATCAGTCAAATTATATTCTGTTTGCACTGACTTGCGACTCGCCACTCTTCTCGGTAGGTGTGATCAAGGCATTATTGAGTTATATGTAATAAAATTTTATGGCTAGAACTCAACACTGCGTAGTGACAAGACAGGATTCTGCCCTCGCTCGTGATGGTGCTTTACTGTACTTGTGTTTACGCTCAGAGTGTCGTGCAAGGTTGGGCAATGTGCAGTTCAACACAACTCCTATAACGTTCAAAATAGTAACGAACAAAAGCGTTTGTTTTTTGAGTGCGGAATGAACGAAGCTTATATTCTAGCTCTATTTACTCTATGGTGTGGAGTCAATAACATGTGCTCTCCCGCTGAATATAAAAAAGACAAATGTTCCGGCGAACGCCCTTACGACACGAGTCTCCGGGGCCGCGGGGACAATATCTCCCCAACCGCATAAAACATTCAAACACGAGCAGAACATATCATAATTTAATACCACACAAGTATTTTATAGCATTAAGTTCCTACTCTGACTACACAAAGCTAGATTCCGTTGTATTATATTTAGGTGTAATTCACACGCTGAGCACTGCTCTGGCAGACACTTGGATGTAAGCAATTAGGAGCTGAGAAGCTGTCCTTCTACACTACGTAACACTAAACCACACTACATCGCTGAGCACTCGGCACGCGTGTGACATGTATTATGCATGACGTTTGTAGCGCTGATTGTGCCTGCTGCATATGCTAGATCCGTATTGTACGTAATAACACGTATATTATATATTATTGTGCGACAGACCTGCATATAAATATAACACCAGGTTCATTTACCAGGTGCAGATGGGGCATGGAAATATAAATAGGTAGGTAAATATTATATAGTCAACTGGAACATTTAACGTCGCTTGCTCGTATATACTAAGAAACGTAACGTTTCAAAACTATTTTCGATATTTCTAAAAATGGGCTAACAGAAATTTCTGAAATGAATTTTATCAGTTTCATTGATAAAATATTTATAAATGCAAATCGGACGGCGGGAATCTGGAAAGTTTATAAAATCTTGTCATTCCGCCGGGAGAGCCGCGGCGAGGCGCGAGCGGTACTATTATTGTCGCCGGAGGAACGACAAAGGGTTCCGCGCTATTACGAGGTTTTTTTATCTGTTTCACCGTTTCACAGTGTTTATAGTCTCGCTGTGGAATCCTTTTCCTGCTTTCCACCGAGTCCCTGAACATTAGAAATTCGCGTGTGTTGCGTGCCGCCCCCTCGTCCCTCGCCCCGCGCCCCGCACCCCGCGCCCCGCGCCTCTCCCCCGCCCGCACAGACACTGCTAATGTTCAGTTTGCATATTCCGTGTCGTTAGATTTTTATGGTTTATAATGTCGTGCCAACTTTATAATGTTAGCTCGTCATTTGACTTTTAAATTAGTTCGGAAGGGCTATTATTTCTGATGGATGTTTGTTTGTTCGTTAGAAATGTAAACTTTATTACGTAATCGGCGAGAGTTAATTTTGATATTAGTTATTAGTTAATTTTAATATGTAAATGATAAGGCGATCACCTACGCGAAGCCTCCGCACTTCCAACAGAGCGGGGGCGGCAGGGCGGGCGCGGAATGCTGAAGTAACTTCGGCGAGGCGGCAACTACTTACCGACTTCGACCCTCGCTTAAACAACTCGATAACGGGGTATAAAAACAAAAGAAGTTATTTTCGTTCCGCAAATTTTGAGATAAGTTTTAATGTTTGAACTTTTTACTCGTGGCGGTGGTTATATTCTGATCAGATCTACTCAGCTAAACGCAAAAGTAACTTTTTCAACATCCTCGGTATTTCATATTGCATGAAAAATAAGTTGCATTTAAATTGTAGTTAATAAGGCTCTTTTCTGTTTAATAACAAACAATAATTTTAAACTTTTAAACAGAATATATTATTAGATAGAGCCCGTATCATTAATTATTATAGTTAAAATTTATAAATTTTAACTAAATCATGTTGAAAGTTAGATCGTTCCCATAATGTTGTGAGTTGTGACGCCCGCGCACCCCCCGCGCCTCCGCACCGCCCGCGACAAGTGTGGGGTCTCCCGTGGGACCGATCGGCCTGACGCGACTTAACGACAAACGTTTAACTTGCCGCTAACAAACGTTTGTTATCTATTTATACAGAGTAAGGGTCACTTCACATTGGCACGTGACGAGGTGTTGCATTTTTAAATAAGCCTTTTAAAGGGCTGTGCAACCTGGTACTGCAGGCGGCAAGTTCGTCGACACGTACATTCTCTCGAATGGCTCATCTTAAAATGCTCAACATCGTATTGTCACATCCATATCCATACTTCCATACTGATATTATAAATGCGAAAGTGTGTCTGTCTGTCTGTCTGTCTGTCTGTCTGTCTGTTACCTCTTCACGCCCAAACCGCTGAACCGATTTTGCTGAAATATGGCATGGAGATACTTTGAGTCCCGGGAAAGGACATAGGATAGTTTTTATCTCGGAAAAATGTACGGTTCCCGCGCGATAAACGAATTTTGGTGCAATAGAATTGCGGGCGTCATCTAGTTTTAATATAAATGTGTCCTATATCAATATTTATTTTTGTTACTGATGGATGACGTTTGATCTGATGCGAAGAAACGGTTGTACGCGTTTTTTCATAAAACGCTTGTTAGAAAAGCACTATTTTTGCTATCTCATCATTATAAAGTTCGTTCCTCGTAGTCGAGATTATGGAAGTTAACAGCGTTAAGTTGCCGATCGACGAGACATTAGCAAGTTTAATGAGCGGCGAAGTTTGTGGAGTTCAGCTAGTTAGGTGGGAAGGCGCGGCGCGGCGATCACGATGCGGCGCGGCGATCACGATGCGGCGCGGGCAATTCTAATGCTCGCGTCGAGGCACAACACACAGCTAGCATTATCATCTAAATTGTTATTTGAAATCATCACCTAATAATTTAAAACATGATTTCATGGTGTAATAAAGAATTGACATAACGAAAGAATGAATGAACTAGATTAAAGCACTGCACTTATATAGAATAAATTTTGTCTATTACTCAACAACATGAAAAGTATATATATTTGAAGGTACTAAGGTTAACTAGTTCTATTAATTACTAGGCACTATCAATCACAAGCATGAAGCTACCAGCCGTGGGTGTCCCCAAACGTTAGATGGTCGTAGTACATGATAGTGATCTCGCAGTGCCGCGGAGTCGGGAACTTTCATCCCGGTTTAATTATTCAAAATATCGAGCGCGATCGAACGTACGATGCTTTCAGGAGGATCTAAATTGGGGCGCGCTAAATATTCTACATGAAGTATGACGTTACATTTACGCGAATAAAAGAAATACGCTATAATGTGTTAACCATAGATAGGATTCTACGTTATGATTTTTTAAATTAATACTTATATTTAACTAAAAATATTGTCGCACCGTATAGTATTAGTAACAGGTGTTTTGATAATTAAGTAAGAGAAACTCAAAATGGTGTTCTTCTTATAAGGTTGCTTCGAAGCTGGGGCCCTAAACTAGTAACTGCACGATTGTAAAGGCAACTGCTTCTAGCACAGCAACAGCACATTAATCGGGCACCAGCACGTGGTCTATAAATAACCGGTACTTGGACGTCCGCCATTACTCCGGCCACGGTACGGACAATACAGTAAAACTGAACTCAGTATTAATTTCCCCTCGCCGCGAGAGCTCGGTAAAACAACGAAACATTTGTCTTGTTCGGTTCCCCACAAATAAAAGAGTATTGGCGCTGGGTATATATAACGATTTGAATTGTTTTGAAATTTATAAAACCTGACAGAAGGTGTTGCAATGTTCAACGTATGGTTAAACTATTAAAAATGCTTACAAACAAAATATGAATATTACCTTAAATAATTCATTACAGAAAACAAAAACTGCAACACGTCCTACAACTCCATATTATCCTTGACTGATCTGTGTTGCTTTATTCATCTAAAGTGGGGATTTAGATGAATGAAACTACACTGAGAAGGCCGTGTGGACTGTGGGCATCACATGGGCATCTGCCTGTGACAGTAAACAGGAGGGAGTGATTAACGACGTGAGTGGAAGCTGGTGATTGTGCCGCTAATTGATTGTGCGGGGGATAATGGCTGGTGGGTGCCAAGACTTTTGTCTTAACATTGCTGCTTGAAGTTAACCGCAGAATTGTGTCTATGTGGAATAAAGTTTATTAGGGAAATATGACATATTAAGAGGTTATTGTAAGTTACAATCTAGGTCACTAGTTAAAGGTTAAATTGTAGTTAAGCTTTTCATCAGGTTAAAACTTAGAGCTGCATTTTAAGATTAGAATCTTTTAAATTTTAACCTTTTAAATTGTGCTTTCTAGGCACACTTTTAATACAAAATCAAGATAATAAAAATCATAATACTTTGTATACTAGACATAAAAGTTAAATGAACGCATTCTTATGTGCTTTGTTAAGAGTTCCTCAAATTATAAAATGTTATTACAACTAACAATGACGAGGTTGTCCTTGTTCGGTTTTCTAAATGTAGTCATGCAACTTGAGAGCTTCATTGCCAATTTAGATTTAGTCAAAGAAACATACCTGCGATAGCTCTCCCCAGCAGCAGCGTGCTGAAGATGATGGACAGCAGTCTCCTGTCCCGCTCGTACATCGTGTCTCTCGCTCGCACATCAACTGCTCATCCTGCGTCAGAGGGCCGCCGCTCGCGCACCACGCACTGTCATCTCATAACGATGCACTCGCACTCATTGTTTACTATTATTGACTATCATTGTTCTGTTCTGTTGGTTTTATAATGAAGAAATTAGTACGTAAGTAATAATATAAGAAATCTACTTTATTAAAAATATAAAATCTAACTAAAACGGAATAAAATAAAATAATAAAAACAAAATAAATTATTTAGTTTTATACATGTAACACAGTGCTAACTTAGGGCCTGAACTACTGTCCTGGTTTCCTCACGATGTTTTCCTTCACCGTATGAGCGTCCGTACTATAATGAGCTACTTGAGATCAGAAAATGTCTCATTGGTACACGCCTCCACCCGGGATCGAACCTGCACCCTCTGCGAGTGCGAACCAAAGGTTAATACAATAGTTAATTATACGAAAGTTGAAAAGTTACGCGGCGCGGGCGTGATAATGAACTGGTAATGAGTTGAGGTAGTTGAGGTACACGCAGCTCGGGAAAGTGATTACAACTACACTTTCATGTTACAGGCGACCGAGATACAGCTCATATCGTGACACTCCATTAACTCAGATTACATAATCTTGAATAAAGTTCAGAAGCCGCCGCGTGGTGAAACCAATTTACTAATGGTTTTGGCAATTTTCATTTTCTAAAGAAATGACAGATGATGTTTGAACGAACTGAGAATCATTTTCATTTGCGTGTGTAGACGTTTCCATCGGACGATCCGTATAGTCGTTTGCCTCTTGTTTCTTAAAAAAAAGTATGCACTATCGAAAACATTGATTCATAAGCAGATGACAGACCTACTTCATTTGGTCGGATTATGTCAATTGAATGAGTCGGCGGAAGTTTTTACGTAACACGATCAAATTACGATGGTAATAAAGTACCATCTGATTATGAAATTACTTCTCTAATAGTACACTGCACAGTCGTCAACGACTTTAGAATTCTAGACGTAAGCTCGAAATGTCGTCAGCGACAGCGAAGGTTCTTCTCGCCGGGTTAGTTCCCGAAAGAATTTTGTAAAAAATTAACTCTAAATAAAAATTATTTAATTGTGATTTTTGATTTTGACTGTACCTTGACCTTGTACGAGAGGTTGCGTGCGTGGAGCATCATCAAAAACTCGTTACGGCCGCCACCAGCTATCGGCTGTTGACGGCCGATCTATAATTATTATACCGATACACCGGTACACCCGGTACGGTATATCCGGGTCACATAGGGTATGCGCGCACGGGCAACTTAGTTGCTCGGCGATTTATTTGTCTCTTGATTAAGTCTAGGAGCTAGTATGAAAGTGCGCGCGTAGCGACGCAACTCTGGGCAACTTTTTCGTTCGCGGGGACGGAGACAAGCCCGCGACGCAACTGTCTCCTTCCCTATCGGTTTCTATGCAAGTGCGCGCACGGGTAACTAAAAAGTCGCCGACCGGCCAGTTGCCACTCGAAAGCTGCGGCGTGAGTTTGTGAAACAGAAAAAATTTTGGTTATGCTCTCAATTTCGTAAGCATAGTATGAAATTTTCCGAGTCAGCCGATCGCTCCATAATGGATGCACCCAATATTCTATTTTTCGACACTTTCTTCGGTTTTTTATTGCGAGTGCAACGAACATAGCCGTCTCGACCAAATCCATGTTGATGACTGTCTAGAAAAAACTGAAAAAGTTGGGTTGCTATCGCTCTCGTGCGCGCACCCCGGCGACATGGCAATTATTTTTTCGAAAGAGACAAATAAATCGCCAAGCAACTAAGTTGCCCGTGCGGCAATTTGACTAATTTTGAAATTAGGTTACGGTCATTTGGTTTTTATACAAATTAATCAAAGAAACAGTGTAAATTTTACCAGCTTTGGCCTAGCATCAAACTAAAATAAACTAAACTAGGCTCGAAAGCAGTAGTCAACGACAAAAACTTTTAATATACTGTCAAACATTTGTAATAAATCAGAGAAGAGCGAGTATGAGATAACCAGCCAATTATTATAAGGTTCTGTTGCAATAGATATAAATACTAATATTCACAAGTTATGAAAAACTGTATCCCAAATCCACGCCTAACAGCGCATCTCATTTATCACGACGTTTGTCCTCCTCTATCTAGTCGTCTCCGAGAGAGACAGCGCTAAAGACAAACGCAAACGCCAACTAAAAACGCGCGCCTTAAAAGTTGTTGGGCAAACACTTGTTAGCGGATAAATACAATCAGGTAATTCAATTCCCCCCTCCTGCCTCTCCAGCCGCCCCCCGCCCCGCGGTGCAGTAGGGAGAGGCCATTAAATTTGCATCTGCTGAATAGTAAATGGATTGATCGGGAGAGGCCTACCTCGCTGCCTTCAAAAGGGTAATCTTTACATGTTTTTCGGACTCTAACACAAACATTATATTTATTTAATGAATTCCAGGAATTTCGTGAGCCATATACCAGTCACGCAGTATATATTACAGCTATACTGCGTGACTGGTGAGACATGTTCAGTACCGTACTCGAGGACGTGATATTATAATGTTAGATGAAAAAAATAATATAAAAAATAATAGCAATTGATCACTGAGTAAATATAGCTTAAAGTTAAATAATTATTTACCCAACTCATGGACACCGAGCGCGGGAAAGGGCAGCGGCGCGGCGTGGTGTTTCTTTGGTGGCGCGCGCCGCCGCGCCGCCGCGCCGCCGCGCCGGCCGCATAGTATGCCTACTTGCCTAGCCGCGTAATTTACTTAGGGCCTATTTCACCGCTTCCTGATAAGACTATCCACCACTTAACTTGACATATAGAGTATGGAAAATCTGTCAAATAAGCTTATCGGGCACCTTATCAGGAAACAGGCCCTTAGTGTCCATGATTCATTTATATATAGGGAAATTCGGCCAAAAATTAAGTAACTAATTTTATTACATAATAATTATAATGAGAATCGAGTACAGACTACTCTCCTTAAGTATTGAACATGTCTCACCAGTCATGTTGTAAATACCGCGTGGTATTGACAAGGTATTTGCGTTGTACAACTGTTGCTTATATTGTTATAAATATACATACCTAGTTGTATGCGGAAGTATTACTGAACGAAATAATTAGCCGACTGAATAAGTATTTAAAGTAAGTATTGTGGGTTCAAGTAATGTGCTAACGGTTGTAATTTGTGAGATTGCTCGCGTGACACACACCCCGCCCGTCACTAACGCCGCGTAGCACCGGCGTAGCGCCCGCGTAGACCCAGCATAGCGGCTGCGTAGCACCGCGTAGCGTTCGCGTAGACCATCCATCCATACTATCCATACTAATATTATAAATGTGAAAGTGTGTCTGTCTATCTGTCTGTCTGTTATCTCTTCACGCTCAAATCGCTGAACCGATTTTGCTGAAATTTGGTATGGAAATACTTTGAGGCCCGGGAAAGGACATAGGATAGTTTTTGTCCCGGAAAAATGTACGGTTCCGGCGCGATAAACGAGTTTTGGCGCAACGGAGTTGCGGGCGCCATCTAGTAATAAATGATTTTAATTTACGAATATGTTATAGAACACGTTGTAGGGATGGACGTCACAATTTCGATCAAACTGTATATTTTGTAACATAAAATAAGTCAATCTTTCCCCAAGATTTATACGAGTATTACGTATTTTAAGTTGCAACAAAATTCGTCTGTTATTCATTGCTATATGTATATAGTACAATTCAGTATATTTTAGCAAAGTTACAGCGTCGGTACCTTTTTATTTTCTGTTATTTACAATGGCGAATTGAACGCACGCGGGATTTTGCGGCTACATACATAATACATATGTAATATTGAGGTAGTAATACTTTATAATAAAGACAGCGTCGGCGTCGGTCGGCGGCGACCTCACGCCTCACGCGCTGTGCAAACGACGACACGTGGCGGACGTGCTTTGTGTACGCCGCTATTTGATAAAGGTGAAAAATTGTAAGCAAATTTGTGAAAAAATATTCCTATTTACACTCCACTACGACTGATCCAGTTAATACAGCAAATGTTTACACGTCTATTAGTATCGCGTGAGACGCGTGAGAGTCATTTCGCTTGTTATAACAAACAATTGATAGAAGTCTACAGTTGCAAATGTTTTTTATTGCGACAGCCACATTTGAACTTAATAACTAACGTCATTCTGTGTGCATAATTATGTATAATTTAAACAAACGTCACTCATTCTCCCGTCATAAAATAAGTACAAAGACACGTTAATTTGGTCGCATACTTAGTTTACGCTTAAATCAAGGACGATTAATTGACCCTATTTATGCAAAATGAGTCCAATCCACACCATTGCCAAAATTGAGTTAATAATGTAGAAGTATTCCAAAATGGCCCTTTTATCGACCCTATGAAGATCATACTAATCTAACAATTTTTTCAGAACAAAACATTTTCACAACAAAGTTACCAAGTAACAAATTAATGAGTATTGTTTTTTTACATAGATCCAAACTAGGTACATGGTCTCTCGATTTTTTTTAATTAGGCAAGTAGAATCATGCGACTTTGTTGCTGTTTGCATATTAAAAAAGGCTTAGTTTTTAATATTTTACAAAGACTCACGGGTCATTGTGACACAGGCCCGACACAAAATAGACATATCCCATTTTTTGATAGGGTAAAACGACTAGTGATTAGATAGTACCAGTTATTGGACAAAACACAAAAACGCAATATTATTTATAAAGTTTGCTTTAAAAACTGCATTTTTAAAGTAATAAAAAGCCTGATTTGAAAGATAAACAGGTAGCTATTAAAGCAACCTTAATAAATATTATAATGTTTTTGTGCTGTGTCCAATGACTAGTACTGACTACTGTCCAATCACTAGTCATGTTCACCCTATGTAATATTTATATTCAAAATCAGTGGCTAAGACGTTATTTTATTGCTTTCTTTTTTTCTCTTTAGGCCCAGTAAGAAAAGTGCTAATACGAAGAATAAGAATCGTTATTTGCATGTTTTTTGCAATTATATTCAATATCAGTGGCTAACACTTAGAAATTATTATTTTCATACCGTGCCTAAAGAAAAACACAAAACCAAAAAAAAATATTTTGTTTAATTAGGTACATTTAAAAAGAAATCAGTCAAGTGTGAGTTGAACTCGCGCACGAAGGGTTCCGTACCATTATAGAACAAAATTAATAAGTAGTAAAAAGTTTTATAGTGCCCAAGTGTGTGCCCGTGTAAAAAGTCGGTCGTGCACCTGATCTCTCACCAGTCATGTCGGTCTTCCGCTTCGTTGGGTTACGAGAGTAAAGAATAGTGCTCTTGTCTATTGCGCACACACTTGGGCACTATAAAATTACTCCTGCTTAACTGGCCTAGTTTTATTGAAACCAAAGTGCTCTTGTGTATTGCGCACACACTTGGGCACTATAAAATTACTCCTGCGTAACTGGCCTGGTTTCATTGAAACCAGAGTGGTCGTTTGTATTGCGCACACACGACCGTTACGACACGATCGTATAGAGGGGAAAAATCCAGGAAGAACAAGCCGAAGAACCCCATATCGAGGACAAACAGTTGCCGAGTTATAAGCACTCAAAGTTTGACATTGACAGCTCGGCAACTGTCAAACGTCGAATAAAAGCGGCCATAACTCCGCTCCCAATAGGCCTAGAGGAACGGGGTTTCTTCTAACATCAAAGGCAACATCTCGGCTACCCCCTCCCTGAATTTTAACTAAATCTAAGACAACAAATTTTGTCTCAATTCTGAGGCCAGGATCGAATAGAGGAGAAAAATCCAGGAAGAACAAGCCGAAGAACCCCATATCCAGGACAAATAGTTGCCGAGTTACAAGCATTCAAACTTTGACATTGACAGCTCGGCAACTGTCAAATATCTTACAAAAGTAGCCATAACTCCGCTCCCAATAGGCCTAGAGGAACGGGGTTTCTTCCAACCTCAAAGGCAATACCTCGGCTACCCCCTCCCCGAATCTGGACTAAATCGAAGACATCAAAACTTCAAGGACGATTCTTCTACTATATACTTACAATACTTTTAAATGAGTACACATTCTTTGCATTTAATGGACAATAAAGGTCCGATAATGGCTCATTATTTTGTAAAATGGCAATATTTTATTTTTTTTAGGTAATATTTTTTTTATTATTATTATTTTTTACATTAAGATTTTTGCAACGTTGCTTGAAACCATCACTACTAATGCGAAAGTGTGTCTGTCTGTCTGTCTGTCCGTCTGTCTATCTGTCTGTCTGTTTGATATCTCTTCATGCCCAAACCACTGAACCGATTTTGCTGAAATTTGGTATGCAGATACTTTGAGTACCGGAAAAGGACAATTCATCCCGGAAAAATGTACGGTTCCCGCACGATAAACGAGTTTTGGCGAAACGGAGTTGCAGGCATCATCTAGTTTTAAACATCCTTGTAAAAACCAGAAAAAAGTAGGAGTCCCACATTATATCAGGTAGGTACTTACTGCCGAAGCATACAACAGATATATTTAGGATATGCTCACCTAGATACAAAAAAATATTAAGTTTTAAATCTAAATTATATATTTTTTCATTTCAATCTTTTTTTTGGGAATATAAGCAACAATATAAACTAAAAAATAATGAATATATATTTAATTCTATTACTACATAACCGAAAGAAAAAAAATGCCGGTTTTCTTCAAAATTTGAAAGTTCATGAGGCCTCAGTTTATTTAAAAGCAAATTTTATAAGTTAAAATCGTTGTTTCTATTACTAATTAGATCTTAGACATCCAAATCGGGTGCACAGATCTCATGCACGAAAATCCTGTTGTCTTGTGTAATAAATCTAAAAAGATGGTTCGCTTTGGATTATATGTATCCCACACTAATATAGTTTTCCTACAAGGAACCCTCCTGTTTTTGTTTAATTTTTGTTGGAAATAGAAGTAATTTTCAACATATTTATGTTTGTACGCATAGAATAAATTACCAAATATACTATTGTAAATTAACTTTACTTAAAATAACAATCAGTTTTAAAGAATACACAATTTTAATAAAAACGGCTTTTTCTCAGAACTGTCATCGTGTGAGTTGAGTCCGGTATGCATAAATAGGTCCAATTGAACAGCAACTTTTGCGCGTGCGTTCCTCTGACCGTTGTCACGTCTGTATCCTGGAGGACGTAGGCTGTGGGGTCGCTGGCGGGTGTCAGCTGTAATTATATTTACGGCGGGTCGGCGGTCGCACACTTTACGATGATCACCCGACGACTACGAGGGCCTTATTCGCCCGATGTCATATCAATCTTATTTCTTTCTGATTCGTTTTTTGCGGAAGATTGTAAGGTCCACTTATGTTGGAGTTATTGCTAAACGTTTTTAAAAATACTGCTCATTATCTTTTGAATTTAAATTGTAATGGAAAGATTATTATTACAATTTGTAAATTGTGAAAAAATAGGAAGTCATACTTCATTAGCAGATGAAAACTGCAAGCTGAACAAGCTTCAGTGTGGTCGTAGATTTACATTAATTTTAAGAATATATGTATAATTCGCACTAAGCAGGTGCTGTATATTGTAATTTTTCCTGTCCTCATAAATCATAATAACCCAACTACACCAATTAACCGTGTTTGCATGGAATTCAATTTAAGCTTTAAATATGGCTAACAACCGTTAATAAAGTTGGTATTTAATTCCTCAATAAACAGACGGTGCAATTGAAACTAATGATATTAATACGATCAATTATAATTTTTAAGTAATCGTCTAATTAATTATTCCGTTATGCCTAATTATTTATTAAATATATTAATTCATATCGAACACTTTTATTAATACTTAATACTCCTTATTATCCGGTTTACTACATTGTAAATGTATTAATACGAAGAATAGAATTTCATTTTTCATTTCAATCGAATAAAACTTTATTGAATGTCCAAAAGTTTGCGCCAGTCACTGAAGGTTTCGTCAAATAACATCATATCATAGTGTGTAACGTGTATACTGGCGCGTGTGCTGTGAACTGTCACGTCGCGTGCGATAACGTTATCAGCCGCAATGTGCCCACACCGCGGCCCGCGCCTTTCGACCATGGTGCGATCGTAATATAGAAATTGTTGAAGCTTGGCTTTCTCGTTTCTGCACCTGCCATATCTCTAGAGAAATTACAGCAAAACATTTGGTTTTCTTGTAAGGCTTAAGGAAGCACGCTACCAGGTATCCATTAGGAGTTTTCCGATTTTATTCCGTAGTATGATTATACAATATATAATCGCTTCGATTGAAGCGAAAACTGCAGGAACAGCTTTAATAAGTTTTGGATAAATGGAGTTTGCTTCTGCAAGTGTTTAATAACTATTCCATCCACTTTGCTAGTGTGTCCTCAAGCGTGCTGTGCAGTGTGCTGTGTGCAGTTTAGAGGACAATTATAACACAATAACTATCTCAACAGTCTGGGCCGGGCTCAAAGCGAGCTGTCAAAGCGGCGGCGCCCGAGCGTTAGTAATTGCGTGGAGCCGCCGCCGCCGCCGCCGCCCGCCGCTCACAACTGTGACGTCACACCTGCTGCAGGTCTGCTGCTGTACTTTAATACATCCGAACCCAGCGTATTGTTGTCACTGGGTATATTATATTATGATGCGACTAAAATGTTAACTTCGTCGCTAAATGCATGTAATTAATAGTAGCACAGCTTGAAAAGTTTTGATAATATATTCTATTACTTGTATATAATTATACTATGTGTTACTATGTATAAAATATTTTTTTGGTTAAAAGCCCACTCTATCTGCAATCATTTCAGCTACTTTAATATTGATTTACCTTAAAAATTAAACTTAAAAATAATGTCATAAACCCGAGCACAGTTTACGATCAGTTTTCCGTCGTGATGAAATGAATGTCCGAATTGAAAGCGTTTAACTCGGCAATAAAGGCTGGGTTTATTGTTTGCGGCGTCGGTTAACGGTCTCGGGTGTACGAGGCCTCGTGCACGTGTGTGTGCTGCACTTTACGACTTGAGCGGAAGTCTGCATTGAGCCTTACATTTTTTAGTTTAAAATTGCTGGAGTTTTAAATTTTTACTTCATTTTAGCATCTATTTCGATAGTAAAGCCTCGGGAGTTAGAATCAGAACGCAAGAGGATACAAAAATGCGACTTCAATCGTCATACTATTATTATCACGTCTATTGTTTGGGTTTATGTTGTTATTTTGCGAAGGTAAGTGCGTCCGAGCCCAAAAAGCGTGCTGACTGCCAGCCCATGAAGTGCTACTTATTTCTATCGGTTAAAACCTTTGATTGAAATCCGGTAATGAAACTGCAGCGCTGTTTACCGCGACACGGCGCGCGGCGCAGCGTACGGTGGTCGGCGACCGCACGTCCGCGACAGATGTAGCTTTATTATTCACTTTAAAGTCATTCTGTTTTGTATTGCTGTAATTATTATCACCGAATGAAATCTATCATATAATTGCGAAAAATAAATTTTAAAATGCGATATTTTCAATAATTTACTACTCATTGTTTATATTGCCTATGTATCATAAATGACAAGATTGGGCTAGCTCTCTCAATGAATACTGACTAACACTATCCACGTCGAGAGGCACCAGGTGGCGTAGCATGTATAATATATAGTGTATAGTGTGTGCGTACTGTGTGGTGTGTACTCGACTTAATTAGACAAATACACGCGACCCCGTTCCCGCCCGTTCTAATGTTGACACTAAATTATATACACAACTAACACATTACTATATTTTGATAAATTAATCTCTGTGCACTACAGGTAAATAAACTTTATAAACGAAGCTTTCATTAGCAACAAAAATGTTTTCCAAATATTCACTTTGTTAAATCCCAGTCAGCATTAGCGAGCTGACCGGAGCTCCGCGCTCGATACCAGCGGGAAATATTCATCGCGATATTAGTATAAATAGCTTTTAAAATTCATCCCCGGCCAGTCCCCGGCGCTAGTTTTTCCGCTGTCCGTTTCTGTTCGTTAAGTTTTTCTCGCCGTCATATTTCATTAGCACTGGGGAACACCCGCGTCTGGAGAATGTAAGCTGTGAGCTACGAATATTTAGTGAAATACGCTATCGAACTGACAGATCGGCTGACAGTCCAAACGGTTACAAGTGTCTGATCTCAAGTGTGGGTTACATTCTACCAAAACCCACGTTACCGACGATTATGTTTCTTAAATCTGTCAGTATTTTTACTCCGGACAGATTTCTAAAGTAGTTATGCTAAGCGTGCTAGGCCATAGCTATTACATGGCATATATATAAGTTACTAAACACTCCATGTTATGATTGCGGCAATATTTCAAGCTCGTTCCGTTTAAAATGCTAATTTCGTAATTTCTTTTTATAACACTGCAAATATACTTTAATAACATAATACTTACTTATATTTTGATTTATGTGCTGTAAATTTTACAAACTTTAAAGTCGCTATACGACACATAAAATATTTAAAAAAACTCCTACTAGGCCAATAATAAACTGATTTAATTTACAACAGAGTTATCAGATAGTATATGGCAATTTTAGCATCAAAATGTCAGCTAGATTCTTTAATAAAGATACGAGCACTCTTATTCAAAGGACTCCGTTCTATACTCCGCGCCAATTTGAATATAGTTTTTCCTAAATAATGTTTTTTTTTTAATTTTAAGTATAGTTATAAGTTGTACAAAATATAAAAAATTCAATTCCATTCTACTCCCTACACTCTACAGTATACTGTAGAGACAGATTAGGTGTACCTAATCTCAAGTAAGCTGTACCTATTGTTTTACCGCAGCTTTAAATGCGTGTGCTCTCTATCAGCTCGCGGTGTCTGCGGCCACACACTTGTCTGGCGGGTGTGCTCGACGATAGCAGTATCGTCAACTATTTAATTTGTAGCGTTAGGGTCAATTCAGACCGTAACGCGACGTGTAGATGCATTTATAAATTTGTACTGAATTGACAGATTTTAATTGCGTGAGACGTCTTGCGAATCTGTCAAATCCATACAAATTTAGAAATACACCTACGCTTCGCGTTGCGGTCTGAATTGACCCTTAGAGTACACCTATCTGTATTAAGAAACACTGATGTTATGACTAATGGGCTCGTCTGTGCTACTAGGTTCGTCACATAAAACCAGCCCGTTCACACACTTAAGGTTGGATACAACTCACATATCAACGTGACGAGACTATGCGATGCATTTATAAATGGGCCTTTTTTTGGAACGGGCAGCTCGACGCCTCAATTCAGTTATTTAAATGTGCATCTTCTTATGCAGCATATAAAATTTAGTTTTGAATGAGTGACCGTGCAGCTCCTATGTGACAAAATGTTGACAGTACACGTGCGTACTCTATGACGACCGCAATTGTTGGGGTAATGAGATCTAATCGCGAACACTCCACTCTCGAGTGACACCGCAGACACCGCGACACTCCCCACACGTGGGGTTTAGACAGCTTAATTTAATGTACTTTAAATAACTTATTATTTACGAGCTTTTGCCCGCGGCTTCGCTCGCGTTAAGAAGTATTATTATATAGAAATTTTCATCCCCTATTTTCACCCCTTGGGGTTAGAATCTATCAAAATCCTTTCTTAGCGGATGCCTATGTCATAACTAATAACATCTATCTACCTGTATGCCAAATTTCAGCCCGATCCGTCCAGTGGTTTGGGCTGTGCGTTGATAGATCACCATGTCAGTCAGTTTTAACTTTTATATAATATATAGAAGATAGATCTACTTCACATTAATTGTTATTTTAGAGAACTGTGATGTACTAGTCGTGTACACGATTGGTTGACTATATTCTGGTTTTAATACCTTCGTAGCGTGCTAGCGTTTGTTCGTAGCGTTCGAATGTTTTTCTAAGTTCAAGGAATACCGCAAAAGTTAATTATAAAAGTGCAGACAGCACTCGCGCGCTCATTTATATGCAAAGGACAGCCGTAGCTCAGTCGCAGCGGTTTTTGCTAACACATTATATAAACACGGCTCCCTGCGACACATCACAAACAGTAATTATTTTATACAATTTTGTACGTCACGAAAAAACAAACTCATTTATCACGCGAATACAACGGGTAAATTATAAATAATCTGAATGCTAAAAGGGTATATTAGTTTTAAAAATGTATATCACGCATATTTTAGTTTGTGTACCCGTTATAACTTTAAATATGTATATTTATAAATGACATTATAGCTGCTATCAGAGAAACGTCATTTATATAGGCAAGTCAATAGCGATGTCCACACTTTGCCTTTTTAGGGTTCTTAGATGTCTGTGTGTCAGCAAGCTGTATCTCAAGAACCGCTATAGCTAGACTTCTGAAATTTTCACAGATTTTGTCTTTCTGTTGTCGCTATAACAATAAATACTAAAAACAAAAACAAAATAATTTAAATATTTAAGGAGGCCTCTCATACAACAAACGTGATTTTTTTGGCCTTTTTTGCTCGATTTCAATAATGGTAACAAGTAGACACTTGAAACTTTCACAAAATCCTTGATTGAATGTGTACTTTAATAATTAGTAACAATATTAAAATAAAATAAAAATTTGAGGGGGGCCCCATAAAGAAAACAGAATTTTTGGCCTATTTTTGCTCTATATATCGGTACAGAACCCTTCGTGCGCGAGTCCGACTTGCACTGGGCTGATTATTTTGTTCATTAAGGGTATGCATCATAGCGCAGTCAAAGCGTGTGAGGCATGCCCATGACGCATCCCCTCTGACCGAATCCAAAACTTTCGCTTTATTCTTTTTTTTCTGGAATTTCTTATGACCAAATAAGGCGCAAATATTCCACCCAGTAAAATGTTCTCGTCGCACATGTTACAATAAGCTGACAGACACTGCAACTGAAAAAAAATGAAAATATTGGCGTTGCGTTCGTTAACGCATCAATTATTGAATGCGTCAATATGAAAGTTGAATGAAAGAAAATGACGAAAATTGAAGATGATTGTGCACAGTGTGGACATAGCTAATGATGGGCATCTGACGGTGGCTTGACATAACCCAACCAAATTATGTATATAGATCCATTATCTGCTCTTTAACTTATCTGATGGTAGAATATAATATGTAGCAGACAGTTATACCGACAGACGCAAGACTCAGATACAAGACTAGCAAATTAGGTATTTTTAAGCTTTTGGCTTTCAATTTTATTGGCCTGTTTTATTTTAGAGCTTTCAATTTATTTTCAGGATTTCAGTTCGCTAAGCGGATATTACGCGACGATGACATTTCAACAAATAAACGTTTAATATTAATCTCGGAGGCAATTTCAGCGAAGGGGCGGACGAATTTTGATTTTGACTGTGGGTGTGGCGTCACATAACGAACACCTATTCAACTGCTAATTGAATTTTAAAAGTGACTGAGGATGGATACTGGATGGTTGCAATTTATCCGTTAAGCAAATCTACTGAACTGCTGTAGACTAGAGGTAGTTTTACTAGTTTAGTCGCCGAAATAATACAAAGGCCCGTTCGAAAAGTACCAATTGACTAGTCTATTCAGAAAAGATTTAAATTAGATGTTTTCTATTCGAAAAAGTGTCACAGTCGGAATATTTTGGGCGCGGGTTACGTCCAGTTATTTTCCAACGAGCTGTTCTATTTCGGTAGTCGGTAAAAGTGCGTAGAAAATATTCAACGCGAGTGTCGGAGTAATTTAGTTTATCGGCCGGACGAGGCTCTTGGCCAATTTTATGTCAGGCTATCCTGCCGCAAATTCTTTCGCCTCTATTTTTGAATTTCTCTCCGTGGAACCACTTTTAATTGTTTGCAATACCTAATTATAATATTCTGATTGTATTCCGTTTTCTGAAAAGTAGGAGATCTCTTTAAATCTACGAATTGAAAGTTTGCTGAGTCAGCCATTTTGAAACGCTGCTCAATTTTTTTTGTCATTGGCTCTATTTAAATGTTTTATGAGTTTTTTTATTAAATAAGGGGGCAAACGAGCAAACAGGTCACCTGATGGTAAGCAACTACCGTAGCACATGGACACTCGCAACATCAGAAGAGCTGCAAGTGCGTTGCCGGCCTTTTAAGAGGGAATACGCTCTTTTCTTCAAGGTTTGCACTTTGCAGGTCGTATAGGTCCGGAAATACTGCTGGTGACAGTTCGTTCCAGAGTTTTACAGTGCGTGGCAGAAAGTTACGCGAAAAACACACTGTGGAAGACTGCCACTCATCAAGGTGATGAGGATGGTATATTTTTCGCGTGGGACGATGGCGAAAAGTTGCAGATGATATGATTCCGAACAATTCCTCAGAGCACTCCCCGTGATACAACCGATAGAGGATGCAGAGTGAAGCTACATCTCGGCGTAATTCCAAGGGGTCCAAGCTCTTTGAAACACTATGGCAGTCAACAATTCGAGCGGCCCTTCGTTGGATACGATCCAGAGGAAGCAGTTGGTTTTTGGGCGCCCCTGCCCAGAGATGAGAACAATATTCCATATGAGGCCGAACCTGCACCTTGTAAAGTTGTAGGCGTTGGTCCGGACTGAAGTACTGTCTCGCTCTGTTAAGAACACCAAGCTTCTTGGAGGCTAATTTGGCCTTACCCTCTAGACGATATAGGAACTGGACTTCGCTCGAGTCACTGCATACGATTATAATTATTCTTAATGGATAAGCTGTTTGAATTGTTAATACAAGATGCCCGATATGGTTGGAATTGCACACCCAATGTAACATAGAAATATTTGTGTTTGAACTTGTGTGAACTTTTTGCGAATAATGTTATTTGTTTTAAATATTAGGTTGTGCATATTTTGAAGCTTAGAGTGAGAAATTGTGTCGATAAAAATGTTTTTTCTTCATTATCAGTTTCTGTTCTTGTTTTTTTATTCAAAGTTTACAACACTTTACGAATAATATTATAGTTTTCATTGTTCGTAGACAACTCTATATTCTTTTACTTTCAATTGCGTTATAAACGCCCCGTTCAAGTTTAAATAAAGTTTTATATTTTGTTGGTATGTAGTAGTGCTTAAAAGATATGAAAACGTATAGGCCTAATTTAAAAAAAAAGAAACAAAATCATTGCAAAACAATACAACCAACCTATTTAAAAAGTTTTAAACAAAACCATACAAAACTGTTCGCGAAAAAGTTACCTTAAACTTTTCGTATCTCACAACATACTGTTTATTTTTACATTACTACCACTATTTAGTTTAACTATAGTTAATAATAATTATTATCACTGCATACAAGTCTTGTACTTGTTGCGGGTCGGGGGCGGTCGGCGCGGCGGGGGCGGCGGCGGGGCGGTCGCGCTCGACGTTCGCGCGCGGCGGAGCGTGCCCGACTGCGGCGCGCCGTCATTCATGCCGCCCGATCAGCCCCTACCGAAGACACTCGAACCCGCGCAAACTCACTTCCTTCTCGAACGTCGGACGATTTTTTAAGGCTTGTTTTATCGTTATGCGTTTCGGCAGCGCCGTTGAAGCGCCGCGTGTTCGAAGATGTATGGGGGTAGTAATAGCTTTTTAAAGTCGCGCGCTTGAGCGGCGCCGTTCGTCCGTTCGTTTGTTACAGCTTCGAGCGCGCGTGCTCCAACGGCGCTGCGAAACGCTTAACGATAAAACCAGCCTCAGTGTTAATCTGCTTGCACTATTTTAAGTTAGTTTTTATCCGTAGTCATAATCAAATTGTAGCAAAATATCTTCTCCTTCACTAATATCGAGTTGTTTGAGTATGTTACTGTACATCTGTTTTCCGTCTCTTTTCGCCTCTCGTAATTGCAATTATGCTTGAGGCATCAAATTACTGCGTTTATTTATAAAATTTGTGTTTATGTACCCAATTTGATGTTGTTTAGCCTATTTATTAGCTAGCTTCTGTGATTGCTCTGTAAAACTAGGATAATTCCTAATTTTACAGAGCAATCACAAAACGCAAACTAACCTAACCTAACTGATCCGTGCAAAACACACATAATGTGAATTATACAATGTGTCCCAGCACCGATGTTTGATTTTTCATTGACGAAATGGCTCTTATTTTTTTCTCTCTATCTCACAGTTGCAAAATGGCGGCCATATAATTTTTTACTCGGGTTCTTATACTTTGACCAATATACTTCTCATGTACTTCTCATGTCCTATGAACATAAAAAACGGTCTACGGTAACGGTCGGTTTAATAAGTCACACGTCATTCGAGAACCAGGAGTTGCGCGATTATGCGACAAAAGCGCGATTTTGGACATGCTGGAGCTTCCGTCAGTTCCGGTGTCGGGCGGGCGACTAGGGCGGGCGGCGTAGGCGGCGGTAATTTTGCACGTTTCCCGAATATTTAGAGTAATGCGAGGCAATTTAAAACGAATTACGGAAACGGCGTTTAAGACTGAGGGAATATTAATTTTTATAAAATTGAAAAAAAGTATTTTCAGCTTTGTTTACCGTTACACCTGCCCGCTGCCCGCTCGTTACAAGTCCATTATAATAAACTAGACGTTCCGCGCGGCTTCACCCGCGTAAATTAGATATTTCACAGACAAATTAGTCCACAAAAAATAGCCTATGACCTTTCACATGGTTTACTTCTTATCTTACCCAAATTACAGAAAAAATGCTCGAGTAATTCGTGAGATAAGCCCTTTCAAATAATTTCCCCCGTTTTTTTCTACATTTTTCTCTATTTCTTCACTACTATTAGTCTTAGCGTGATAAAATATAGCCTATAGCCTTCCTCGATAAATGGGCTATCTAACACTGAAATATTTTTTTAAATCAGACCAATAGTTCCTGAGATTAGCGCCTTCAAATAAGCCCTTTCAAATAATTTCCCCCCGTTTTTTCCACATTTTCCTCTGTTTCTACGATCCTATTCGTTTTAGCGTAATAAAATATAGCCTATAGCCTTCCTCGATAAATGGACTATTTAGCACTGAAAGAATTTTTCAAATCGGATAGTTCCTGAGATTAGCGCGTTCAAATAAACAAACAATCAAACAAACAAACTAACAAACTCTTCCGCTTTATAATATTAGTATAGATGTACTACAATTATATTGATGATATGAATAATCACCATGATGGATGAATAATCTAAAATAAATTATTATTATTATTATTATATTTGATATAGTATTGTAGAAATTGGAATAACAATTTATTGTATAGTGTCAACACAGTATCCTATTTTATACAATTTTTGTTTGTCGTTCGAAATTATTGTGGATGTTTTGTAGTCAGAATGTTAATAGCCCGGTAGAAACATATCGCATTGAATAATATTATGATTGAATGTACATTTTAATTAATTTTAAATACTTATTTAGTCGTATTGGGAACTGATTGCATGTCATACTTGTTTATTTAAGCATTTAAAATTCAGTTGCTGCCCGGTCAAGATTTAATAACTCTCGGTAATAATGTTTTTTCAAATAGAAAACTCTCTATAAGCTCTATATTAGGATCATGAAGTTCATACCAAATTACAAATAGTGTAAAAAGCTATTTAAATGCATTGTCGCGTTTATTACGTCTGTTACATCTCGGTTCGGTGTAACCTTACGCTTTGATGTCTGAAAACGGAATGTCAGGAATTCAATTTTACTCCATTACAACAATAAGCTTTCTGTGGTAAGCTCCTTATTTATAACCCATACTTAGTTATAAAAGGTCTCGTCAACGCCCGTAACTTCATTGCGCCGAGTTTCGTCGCCCTGTAAAACACGAAAGCTTTTTTTTTATACTATAAACATATCGTTTAGTTTTTCCCGGACTGAGGTCCGGGATTTGAGAATCTCCCTGCCAAATTAAAAAAAAAAACCACAGACATACGATACACAGTATAGACCTTCACTCGTGGGAGTCACACGACAAGTTTACTGCTAACACTTTTATCGCAGGCTGTATACGGGTGCGTGAGCTCCGCCGCCGCCGCCGCCGCGACAGACTGCTGAGTCACAGCGCCGCAATAGCCGGTATTCACTGGCGTAATTTGACCGGCATTCAGCCGCGAACGGAACTCCCGCCCAAATGGATCCAGTGTGTGAACTGTGAACCATTAATTTTGTACCGACGTGCCCCGGGCCCCGACCGCGACCCTCGGCCGGCCGCGGAATGAATTACACCATGACTCGAGCAAACATTTTATTTAAACAACACGTTCACCCCGTCATCACGGTGCGATGAGATAAAAATGTCGCTCGACGTTTGCTTCCCTTAACGTTATCCCTTCGCAGCTAGGATCTAATTAGTTAAATACCTATATCATACAAAATTTAAAAGCTTCTTGCAGTTGAATATGACTCGATACGACGTTCCGTTTCACCGCGCCGCGACGTCGCCCCAGGCCGCGGCGAGCAGGTCGGCGGCGCGCTCGGCGATGGCGACGGCGGCGGCGGTAGGGTCTCCGGACAGCGGGCGCGGCAGCACGCCGGCGTCCGCCACGCGCAGCCCGCCCACACCGCGCACGCGCAGCTCGGGGTCCACCACCGCCTCGGCGTCGCCCGCCGGCCCCATGCGACACGCGCCCACCTGCCGCCGCATCGACACTACCAGCGTGCGGATCGCGCACTCCCAGTACGCGTCCGAACCCGGCGCGAGCGCGGCGCACTGCGGCAGCGGCGGGAGGTGCAGCCGCGGGCCGTACTTGCGGAACGGCGTCGCCTCACCCAGCGCGACGACGCGCCGCACCGCCTCCCGAAGCGTCGCCAGGTCCCGCGGGTCCGTCAGCAGGTTGCCGTGTAGCTTCGGCGCCGAGAAGGGGTTCGCGTCGCGCAGCTCGAGGTGGCCGCGCGATCGCGGGTGCAGCAGCACGGGGATCGCCTGCCACGTGTCCGCGCCGCTCAGCGACCCGAACGCGGGGTAGTACGTCTTGTCCGCGATGCGCCAGCTCCGCCGCATCGCGTTGCCCGAGTCCGAGGCGAGCGACCCGCCCAGGCTGATCAGCTCCACGTCCGGGACCGACTCCGGCTCCTCCGACGTCGAGGTCTTGACGTACCCGAGGGCCTCGACCAGGCCGGGGGTCGCGAGCAGGCCGTCGCCAAACTGCAACCACTGCACGAGGTTGGGCAGCGTGGCCACCTTGGGCTCGAGCAGGCTCGCGTTGGTGCTGTCGAGGCGGAACACGACCCCGGGGAAGGCGACGTGGTCGTACAGCGTGCGGCCGACCGGCACGTCGGCGACCACGGGGATGCCGAGCTTGGCGAGGTCCGCGGCCGGCCCGATGCCGGACAGCAGCAGCAGCTGCGCGGAGCCGACGGGGCCGGCGGTCAGCACGGCCTCGCGCCGGAACCGCGCGGTGTGCTTGACGTTGTTCCGCACGTACTCGACGGCGTAGGCGCGGCCGGTGGTGGGCTCCACTAGCACCCTGGTGGCGCGGGCCTCGGTGAGGATGTGCAGGTTGCGGCGCCGCTTGTTGGGGTGCAAGAAGGCCTTGGCGGTGCTGAGGCGGTGGCCGCGGCGGCTGATGGTCTGCACGTAGCCGAAGCCGAGCTGCTCGCCCGCGTTGTAGTCCACGGTGGGGCTGCCCTGCTCGCGACCCGCCGCCAGGAACGCCTCCACCAGACCCGTTCTGCAATATGGACATTAATGTTTAAATAAAGTACTTTAAAATGACCTATGTCCATGCCTTCAGCGCGGAAAGGAAAGGGTTTTCGTCCATAGGGTGTAAATATCATGTTCTATCTCTCGCCCTTCCTATATATTTAAAAAGAACGGATTATAACATTTTGACAGACGAATAATAATAATAATACTCCCGCACCGGTTTTGGTGACAGTAGCCATTTTCATTGAAACCAGGCCGGTTACGCAGGAGTCATTTTATAGAACCTAAGTGTGTGCGCAGTACACGAAAGCACTCTCTCACCGACACGACTGGCGGGAGATCAGGCGCAGGAATGACTTATTACATGCCTATCCGACGCATGGATCATCTTGCTTGTCAGTGAATCAGATGATCAGCCTGCATTGTCCTAACCAAACTTGGAAATAAAATGTTTCCAAGGCGGGAATCGAACCCACGACTCTTGAGTCAAGAGTCAAGCTCTAAACTGAACCATGGAAGAGTTACGAACAGTCGAATAGCAATAGTCCGGACTGGCACAAGTGGGCCCATAGATAAAGTATTATAGTAGATGTAATCTTAGCCCGTCATCGCGTGGCCATTTTGTGCTTATTTTCATACAAGTAGTGTGCGTGTATTTTCTTTAATATTTCTATTTGTCGATCATTTTGAAGCACATTATAATCCAGAAAAGAAAGTCATTTAGTTCATGATATCGATAAACTATAGTTCAAGTAATGAGAATCCGTAAACACACGTAAAAAGCTATGCAAATTTTGTAGACAAATTATTAATTGATGTGACATTTTTAGCACTAATGCCTTATATAGCACGAATAAGGGATTATAAACTTATGAATTATCTTTTTAGCTTATAAAAATACCGATTGAAAAGCCCAAAAAACGTTGTTCTAAACTTACGTATTTAATATTAAATCCACGTGTTTGAGGCATTGTTTGGCAATTCTTATGGTTTATTATTTAGCGGAACCACAAAACTCAACAATATCTAGCATAAAATGTTCACTAAAAACCTTTATTAATACTTCAGTCGGAATTTCCAGGAATTGCTATTGTATTCTATTGTTGTCGCGATCACCGGTGCTCGCGCGGGGCCTGAAGGATTAACACTTTTATTATATAAAATATGCAGACCGACTTCTTTGTTATGTCCTAGTAAGTAGGACATAACATTACACGCTTTTGACGTGTATAGTATCTCAATGAGTGGGCCCAAGCGTAATGTGTTTCTGGTAAACATGGCACTAACTTGAAGGGCACATTTTCTACAGTCAGCTCGCCGTCGCGGCCGCGGTAGGTGGCGTTGCGGTATTTGCGCAGCTCCGACCGCTCCGACCGCATAAAGTACGGCAGCATCTCGCTGTACGACCTGAAATGTCAACCGCGCGTTATCACTATTTATGCTAGACTCACACGCTACGTCAGCCAGACATGGTGTAATGTCAACAGCCACAAGGTGCAAAGATTCAAAGAATAAAAGTCATCGACGTTATGCGCTTTGACTATTAAAATTACAACGACTTACTACGACCACTATGACCCCCCGCGGTTTCTGAAGTTTATCCTTTCAGCGTAGTTGATCGGTTAAAGCTATGACTTTAGCCATTAAAAAATCGTAGGAATCAGGCATAAAATATGTAATAATTCACTCACCATCCGTAGTTGCCATCCTGGGCAAGCCGATCCCAGTCCTGCGGGCGGCCGCGCGCGTAGACCATACCGTTGACGACGGAGTGTCCGCCCAGCGCCCGCCCGCGACCCGCGAAGCACCGCTGACCCTCGCTGCCTACAATGTCACCACCAAGGTCATCACCACACTCGAACAGAGTAACGAACGAAACGAACATCAAGCTTGACTCGGAATCTACTAGTCTTCCCAGGGTTTCCCAAAGTCTGTTACTAGTTTTACGCGAAGTAAAAAACAAACATATTTAACAACAATATTTAACAATTGAACATTATTCACATTTTTGCTCGCATCAGTATATTATTTCATATTTATTGCCAAAACAAAACTCAGCCTCTTAGCGCCATCTATTAGAAACACTTAAGACTAACTCTATAGTCTTCTACGATCCTTTACTATTAATTATTAGTAAACGCGGTAATCTGTGCTTCTACTAGCTAATCATAACTACTTATAAATAACAATGCGTCACAGTTGAATGTAGTGTTTTGTCCCAAATACACAAAGCTCCAAAATGTGCAAATCATCGTTCAGGGTCATCAGCGCACGTTGAACTAGACAGCAGGCAGCAGGCAGTAGGTCGGGTCAATTAGGACCCGCCGGTGAACACTATGACCATCTATGACACAGCGAGGGACCGACAAATCAAGCTGACGGTATCATAATAATACTGCTGTTGTAAGGCAACTCTTTATGAGTGTATGTGTGAGTAGGCAATATCTTATAAATGATGACATATACCATACGAATTGTTTACATTTATTTTATTTTATTTATTTAAGAAAACTTACAGCTAGATTAACAAATAGTTTTAAAATAACACAGGAAGGCCAATTACAAGTTTTCGCACACATAACATACACTAAAAGAATTAAACAAAGAAACAAACAGCAAACAAAGAATATAACATTATCAGATTTACAAGTACATATTATTATATTATATGATTTTAATTTATTTAAAAAATGGGTCGCTAAGGCTCTTCTTTAGTCTACCAATACTGGTACAGAATAAGTCTAGTTCCGTGCTCCGAGAGACAGTTTGTTGATACTGGGGGAACGTACAGATAAGTTGATGACGTCTAAGTATGGGACACTGATACTAAATTTTTCAACAAGTTCGGGACAATCTATAACGCCGTTGAGAAGTTTAAATAGGAAGACTATGTCGGCAATTTTTCTGCGCTCAAATAGTGGAAGAATATGAAATTTTTTACAACGCGATAAGTAGTTCGATACATAAGTTCTGGATTTAAATTCTCTTAAGAATTTTTTCTGGATTTTTTCTATTCTCTCAATGTACGTATGATAATTGGGGTTCCAAATTTGAGAACAATATTCTAGGTGAGTACGGACGAAGCTACAATACAGTATTTTTAAAGTTTTTATATTATTAAAATCAGATGCTATTCTAGAAATGAAGCCGAGTGATTTCGATGCTTTATTAATGATATTTATTTATGTGTGTGTCAAACAAAATCTTGGAGTCAAATGTTACACCCAAGTCCTTAATAGCGTAAACTCGTGTTAAAGATGAGTTAGCTAATTTGTAGTCGTACGTTAGAAGATTGGGTTTACGACTATAGGAGCAAATAAAGCATTTGGAAACATTTAAATCCAAGCGATTGGATTTTCAGTGATTAAAAAAGTTGTTAATTTCACTTTGAAGCAACACAGCATCCTCATTGCTTTTGATTTGTTTCAAAATCTTCATGTCATCGGCAAATAGTAAGACCTTAGAATTAGAAAATTATGTGGATACATCATTAATGAATATGTTGAATAACAGAGGGCCCAACAAAGATCCCTGTGGAATACCTGACGAGATGAATGAAGTTCTTGATGAAAAGCCGTTCAGAACCACTGTTTGACATCTGTTGCGAATATTCGATTTAAACCACCTAAATAAATCACCCCTTATTTCAATGTCTAGTAATTTACGCAACAAAATAACGTGATCGAGACGATCGAAACATTTAGCGTAATCAGTATATATTACGTCCACCTGCGTTCGTTCTTACATACACTTATTAAGGAAATCACCACAGATGTTAGGTTGGTCGTAGTAGATCGTCCTGCGAGGAAGCCATGTTGGTCAGCACTCATACTTTGCCTTAATAATGTGTTCAATTGACCATGTACTATTTTCTCTAATATTTTAGCGAATACGCAGAGTTTGGGAATCGGTATATAGTTTTGGACATTATCTTTTGGCCCCTTTTTGTGTATCGGAGTTATAAATGCTGATTTCCATATAGTGGGCATCACGCCCTCGGCTAGCGATCTTTTATAGAGAATGGAGATCGGTACAGTGAGACTATCAGCACATTTGCGAATAAACAATGGTGATATTTTGTCTGTGATTTATTGGTATCGACAGTCCTAAGTAGTTTATTGACTTCCGAATCTTTGATAACGACCGATGATATATTTGCAATACAATTAGGGTTCAATGTTGACCTTAATGAGTCTTCAGAGAGGGTATCCCCGTCGCAAGCAGTACTGCTGGAGTGGAAGTTCGAATCGAAATAATCACAGAACATGTTACAAATGTCCACCCCATTACTAGAGACAGAATCACTAAGCTTAAAGGTGGAGGGGTAAGAATGGGATTGGCTTTTGGACTTCACCTACGACCAGAACGATTTGGGACATTTAGTAATATTATTCTCGATATTCGATATGTAGGTAGTGTACATTTCGTGCGCTATTGTTTTGGCTCTTTCGCGTAGTAAAGTAAAAGATTCGTAATCCGATAGATTGCCATACTTTTTAAATTTTGCATGAAACTTTGACTTTTCACTGAGAATTTTAATAAGTGGTTGCTTATACCATGGAGGAAATTTACGAGAAGGAGCCGTGACTTTAGTAGGTATGTGAGTATCAATGATTTTATACAATACACATTTTTATACATTGGCTGCTTGCTTTATTTAGATTTTTACACTACGTGATGTTGTCATTATAATTAATTTGAAAGCAAATACGAACAGTTCACTATTAACCAGCCACAAACGCCGTTTTAAGCTAGTCTATTGGTAGTAAAGTGAATCGTTGCAGCGTGTGGCGGCCACCGGCGTCAAAAAATTTATGAAAACTACAGGAAATATGCCGGCGTCTTGTGGTTGTGGCTGATGGTCCGTGTGCGGGAATAATTTTTTATGTGATAGAGAACGGTCAAGTAAAAAAATCGGACAGTATCTTATTCCTAACATTTTTATAGGTACCTACGACAAAAACTCCGAGCAAAGCTCGGTCTCCCAGGTATTTAAAATAAGATGTGTCAATTGCTAGGGTAAATAATCGTATTTCTATATTGATATAAGTATAAAAAGTAAAATCACTTTATTAGCAACAAATAGTTTACCGAGCAGTGTTGACCGAGCTGAACAAACTGATATCGGCGCTGCGACACAACGATTACATTCTACAATGTGGCGTTTCGATGCAATGGGGTGTATTTTTCAATTAACCATTGAAAACCGTATTGACAGACTTGCTCGGTCTTCCTGTTCAAAATTTGATTGGCTTTAAAAATGCATCGCAAGCCTCGCTACGTTGCAATGTGAATTGGCCCTTATACACACACCGCCCGCCGCGCCCGCGCCCGCGTCGTACTACGTTTCCATATAAGGCAAATAGTAATTCACAGCTATTTAAATAATAGCGGAATCAGATCTTGATTTGCATAAATAACTTCCACGCCCAACGATTAAAATACTACGTGACGATCACACTATTCAATCTTTGAATTAAAAATAATCAACATCAGTTTTGCAATGCTTTTATTAAAGCGAGCCTAGTTTTCAACTAATAATGGTATTTCTATTGTACAACATATTGCCGTCATATTGTTTTATGCGGCACCGACTAATATAATATGTTAATTATTTGGCGGTCATACTCGTAATCTTTTATTTTATTGTTTCATTGGACTTTAGTTCATTAGTACTTTTAAACTTCGGTTTCTACCACAGGTTTCTACTTTGTTCTTTTTAACTTTGTTTACTTGCTGATAGTTTAGTGTTATGAACAATCACCAGGCGTAGGCAGTATGAGTGTAACTCATCAATTCGCAGGCATTACGGAGTTATTTTAATTCCCGCGGCTCCATCTCGAGTCTCGTCCCGCTGACCGGTACCCGCCCCCCAAGGACGACCGCTCTATCGCATTAATCACGCAACAATATCGTTTTATTTCCATTTCACTTTTTATCACATTCATCAAATCATCACTTTCCTTTTTTAAGGCGGTCAACGATCGCTTATAGCAGCTGATTTCGCGACCATAAATAATAGTTATTTTTATTAGGTGTGTCATTCACTGCTATTTAAACAATAAAAGTATATTATCTAAATTCACACTTAAAAAATGCTATTAATGTTACGGAGCTTTATTGTTTGTTTATTGTATGCCCCAGTACACTCTAGTTTTACCTACATCGAATCGAATTTGAATTGAATTGAATCGATGCGAAAAACCAAATTATAAATAACTATAGTTACAATAGAAAGGCCTCTAAAATATTCAGCTTCACCTTAAATGATGTGGGCAGTGATTGTGAGGGAATCGCGGCACTAATTCAATACACGGCGGAGTAGGTACAGCCAAAGTAGCAAATCACGGTAATAGCGGACTGTCCGGCAAGGGACGCCGGACAGCGGGACAGCTGGCGGCCCGCCAAACACCCTGTACTGGTTGGATACTGTCGTTTAGTTCACTTTCACTGTTTGCGTTAATTTATTGCAGTGTATTAAAACGCTTATTAATTACATTTAAATTGTTGCTGTAGTACAGTTTAAGTTTTGTTATTATCATTAAGATATTAACGTCTATTATACTATCGATGTATATCAGACCTTGGACTTATGTCGGACGAGAGTTTAGCGTCATCTATGTAATGCGGACATCGAGGTTTACAGTTAAATTCTCCGTACTCGTTAGAACTCATCCTTTCACTGACCAAGTTAAAAACTCTGCTTGCTAAGTGAACGATACTAACAAACAATCGCGTGCTGCTCTATAGCTGTGGCAGAGGATGTATATTCTGGTAACACAACCAGTAAACTTCGAAGTTATTCGGCTAATGCAAAAAGGATTTATTATGCGGATACATGAAAATGCTGAGCCGCTCGATGTAGCGTGAACACTGCTGCTGTCATATAGGCTATCCAGCTAACAGCCCTATATAGTTACATCGTGTTGACTCACCGAGACAGACGCCGGGCTGGTGCTCCATGGTGTAGGGCTGGACGAGGTCTGTGTCGTGCAGGTAGGGGGCGAGGTAGGGCACGTCGGACAGCAGCAGCTCCGGCCGGCCCGCCTCCAGCAGCAGCACGGCCGCTCTGCGCGACAGCCGCGCCGCCAACGCCGCGCCCGCCGTGCCCCCGCCCACCACCACGTACTCGTACTCGTCCAGCGGTGCCGTCAGACCTGGTGGTTAGTAGTAGTAGTAGAACGACATAAGTTTATCAGCTGTATGATGTGGAAAGGTTGGTGAAGTGTTCGTGCTCTTGTAGATCGCGCCGCCGCGCCGTTCAACAGTCGTTTAGTTCTTGCTGCTCACTATACTGTACTTGGCGAAACATGGCGGTAGCGGTCGTTGATTCCTGTCAAAAACTTGTCATTTTCTATATTCATCGTGGCTTTGTATAGAAAATGACAAGTTTTTGACAGGAAGGCAATGACCGTTACCGCCATGTTTCGCCGAGTACAGTATAGCAAGCTAAATGCGATAGTATGACTTCTTTTCACATGCCTCTTATAGAAACCGTCCGCTTACTTTAATTAGTGATAAAATATAATATTATGCTCGTGCCGCGTAAATTATATTTACCTTTAGGCAGCGGGTAGGAGTCCCGGAGAAAGTCAAAGGGATCGTCTGCGCTGGAGCTGCCGAAGGGCGTTTGCACGTTGTTCTGCGGCCCCTTGTGCAGCATGAACTCCATGATCTGGCTAGGCGGGCCCCAGGTGATGTAGCGCGCCTTCTTGCCCCTGGCCCTGGTGTCGGGGGAGGGCCACAGGACCCGCGCCTCTCGGAGACCCTCAACCTCGTTCCCTTCGATGTCTATAACGTCGTTGTCGTCGTGCGCCGCCGCCAGCGTGCAGACCAGCGTCAGTAGATACAGTAGCTTCATGATTGCTGGAACAAGTATTTAATAATAATCTAGATGCTATTCTGGACATTGTGGATAATTGTGACTGTATATAAATTGTATTTAAACGTAATATAAGTCCTATTCTTAAATTTTAATCAGGAAATTAGTGTTAACAATGAACAAGCTTTAAGGATACCAGCTAATGCTTTATTGTTTAAAGGCTCAATGTAAAATATTGCTATCAGTGATCGTCGGTCAATGTGAGCGGGGAGCGTGTGACCGCTGTAATGAGGCTTTGCCGGTGGTAGTAAGCGTACGAACTGCGTGTCGAATCGAGAATCGCCGCTGATACCATCTCTTCCCTGATTACAATTAAAAATAAGATAACTCTAAGCTTCCTTAAACCACAATATTACTAACTTCACGGTTGTTTATTGAAGTGCAGTCGACGCATCACGATGTGGAAAAATCTATAGCTCGTAACGGGAGGCTAAAACGATTCGGACTTAGCCTCTCATCTTGCAAGTTTCGTGAGACGTTTTTTTAGAGAAAAAATGAGACAATAAAATTTCACATTTTAAAATTATCGATAGTGTGGCAAGATTTTAAACTTTAAGGTGCTCCCTCACCGGGAGCATTCAATTGTAATATAATGTTACAGAGTCGAGCATTACATCAATAAGGGAGGAGAGCCGAGCATTACGATTTACAATGCGCAAAATACAACTTGTATCATCAATCTGGCATTATGGAATCGACTAGCTATGGTATGCTGAAAGTCGAATATTACATTACACGCGAATGCTCGTCAATCAGGGAGGTAATATAGTAATATAAAGCTCAAAGTCGAATCTATAATGTTACATTACACGCGAATGCTCCCGGTGAGGAAGCACCTAAACGACATTTCATCAGTTTCAAAACCTCACGAGATTGGCAGTTTTGTGTTCATTCTTGCAGATTGTATCTATACATATCTCACTGACCTCCATTATATAATAGAGATCAGTGACATATCTATACTTATTATAAAACAAATTCGCTTTTTTCCCTCATGTCCTTTGTTCCCTTTAATCTTTAAAACTACGCAACGGATTTTGATGATTCTTTCAGTGTTAGAATATAGCCCATTTATCGAGGAAGGTTATAGGCTATATTTTATCACGCTAAGACTAATAGGATCGAAGAAATAGAGGAAAATGTGGAAAAAACGGGAAAATTATTTGAAAGGGCTAATTTGAACGCGCTAATCTCAGGAAGTACTGGTCCGATTTGAAAAATTATTTCAGTGTTAGATAGCCCATTTATTAAGAAATGCTATAGGCTATATTTTATCACACTAAGACTAATAGGAGAATGTGGGAAAAAACGAGGAAAATTATTTGAAGGGGCTTATACCGCGAACTACTGGAGCAATTTTATGTTATTTGGCACAGATAAGAAGTAGACCATGTGAAGGATCATAGGCTATCGATTTTAATCATTTTTTCAGTGGCTATATATTTTATACCCGTGCGACGCCGGGGCGGGTCGCTAGTATAAAATAATTGAAATATGAAAATAATAATAGAGCATAAATAATTAGTTTCAAGCTAAAGTCTTAATAACAAAACTTTCTTACCCCTATTATTACTTTCTCCCAGCGAAAGATTAAAATGCTGGCAGGATTCAAGCTGGCCGCATAGACACGTTTTCCGTATTCGATTTACGAATTCGTTTTCCATATTATGCAGAAATCCGAATGCATGAAATCGGTAGAAAATACACCAACTAGCGCACACTTTAGTTTTTAGGGTTCCGTAGTCAACAAGGAACCCTTATAGTTTCGGTCTGTCCGTCCGTATGTCTGTCCGTCTGGCTATCCGCGGTTTTGCTCAGACACTATAAGACCTACAAAGCTGTAATTTGGCATGAATACGCATATTAATTATTATGACGACAAAATGGTACATGAAATCTTAAAAATATTTTTTTAATGGTACCTTACCTACATCCATCCATCCATCAAGCGGGGATGAATTATTTTTTCGCGTTCACCCCATCGTGTGGGGTGTCGTTGGATAGGTTTTTTAAAAATATTATGAGTGTTCATAGATCATTTTCCTATTTAGGGATCCGTTTGTGAAATATTAAGTTTTAAAGTGGAAAAAATCGTTAGAGTCCAGTGTCCCCCCCTTCTACCAGCTAAACGGTTGCTTCTGGAAATGTGAAAAAATTAACGGGAGTAGGAAATATGCTAAATTTAAAAGGAAAACTATCACGGCTAAGAAGACTTCATAAGTTATTGAGTAATAGTCGATCAACTAAAAAAATGTATTCGGCGAAGTATTAAGAAACTTTTCGTTCAAATTCCTTTGAAAGTAATTAAGATGATGTTGTTAGTAGTATAAAATACGTTATAAATGTGCATTCATTGACCACACAAAAATTTAAAAAACTACTACTACAGAACCCTATATTGCGCGTGGCGCGACACGCACTTGTTTTCGAACCAAACGAATTCCTCACATACGTTTCAAGTGCAAGTCGGTACGTTCGTACGTGAAATTATAATTTTTAACAAAAAAATTTAACCGACTTACAAGTAAAAACAATAACATTACTTATTATCAAATGAAAAAAATGTGTTAAATAATTCTTACTCTTTCTCTAGTAAAAAAAGTTGTTCCTCTAAAGTAGTTCCTCTTTCAGAATTTACCTAAACCCCAACTATTACATATATATATATATATATATATATATATATATACACATATATATATATATATATATATATATATATATATATATATATATATACAATCTTCATTATTTAGAAGTCCGTCTAGGTATTAGAAATTGCAACTATTTAAGATATTTTCAATAAAATACGCTTTAAGAATTCTTCGTTATTGAAATTATCCTAATTTCTTACGTAGTACCTAACTATTTAGTATCTGATCCGTGCTAATATTCTGTCCTTATCCAAGGTTGGGTTCAATCGACTTAGATACTTCTTCATACTAATTTACTCAAAAGCGGTTAAATAGTGTAGGGGTAAACATTTTGCCCTAAAGTACTTAGTAGTAGTAATTTACGCTATTTTATTAATACTAAACTAAATTAATAAGACTCAATGTTAATAATTATATCTAGGATAAAATAGGTCGAATACTGAGGCTTCGCATTTTGAATAATAAAAACAATTTTATTTCATGCAGATACTGTTATTATTCTATTGTTGCGGAGTTCAAAATGATATTTTTTTGTTAGTTCCTAAAATTCCAGTTAGTATCGAGATATATCTGAGGAAAGTAAAATTATATACTCTTTGTATACGGTACGCTAATCCGCGACTCCCGTTTATGTCTTTTGTACCACACTACATAAATACTTTTTATCAAAAATATTTTTTTACTATCGACTACAAATATATTATATGCCTTAAAATACCTCCTAGGCCTGTTAGTATTTTGATTAATAGGTTATTTATATAAATAATATTTAGGATTCCTATTTTTTAATACATCGTACACTGTATAGTACGCAAAATTAAAATTGTTTGACTTACCAACATGAACTGTGCAGCGCGGTAACTCTCGATATAAGTTGTCGATAGCTCCAGAGCTGATGGTGACGGGCAGCGTCAGTGGTGGCCGTCAGCGGAGTGACGCCGGCTGGTGTGTTGTGGAGACGAGCCGCACCACCGCAGTTATGTCAACTCGCGCCCGCCACCACCGCCGGGAAAGTTAAGGTCACGATCACCGATCATCATCATCAGGTGATGGTCGTAATGACAGATCATAGGCTGTGTAAAATGTAATAAATACAGCTAATCGACAGTATCTTTAACGAATTACACCTAAGAATATGGATAAACTCCTTTCTGATTAAAGAATACCTGAATCCGTTTTTTTTCCTCTAGTAATTTTAAAGTAACTCTACATAGAGCTCGATTCTATCCAGGATATTTAGCGACATCTCATCTTAGACAATCGACACTTCACCATAATCGTACTCGGCGTATTTATGCAGTACTTCAGACTTCAGAACACCGAAATCTGATGAAGATTTACAATGTTGTGGTATACTTACTCGTCGAAAGATTCTTTATCTGTTTGTGTAGCTCGTAAGTACAGTCACGAGGCGACATACATTTCGACAGTCAATACAATGTAGGTGTTATAATTACGGCTAGTTATAGTGTGTATTGAACCCTAACGGTGCTCTCGAGTACTCGAGGCGGCCGGCGGGTCAACGCGTGAACTACTTCCTTCATGACAGGCCGAGGTGAAATGTCCTACCATGACGAACATATTCTAGTAGAGCCTGCAAGCTATAGTCTAGAATCTAGATTATAAGATGAGGCTTTGATGCTCATGATTTCGTCACGCTCACACCCCAAAAAAACATCGTGTCAAGTGATTTAGATTTATATTTTTATATTTCTTTACTTACTTATTTCTTATTAAAAGAAGGTTATACATATAATAATAATTATCTTTATTTAGGTAATCTCAAAACAGATGTGTTCTCAAAAGTAAGTAACTTGGAAATCACTTAAAAATATTTTAAATAGAAATACTGACTCTTAACTCTTCTCGTATTTAGAATTCAAGACGTGAGTGGAAGAATAAGGTAAGTAACATGACAAAACTTCCCGTTTTTTTTTTTTGCTTAAATGGAGGTTTTAGGGCCGGAAAAATTATTTGAAATAGAAAAGCTATGGATTATATGTATAGCCAGATACATTAGCTAGATTATGAAGTAGATAACTTACAAGTTTTATTGAAATAATTAGGGAAAAAATGAGTTATTGTCCGCATGTTACAAAATGTTACTTGTTCGATTCTTCCACTCACGTCTTCATAATTATTAATGCGTTAAAGGCTATAATCACGTGGAACTGTATTTACCGTAACGTCAACTCGCGAGCGGTGAGATGACCTGATGAAAACTAGGAGGTGATAGATCGCTCACCGACAAATGGTAGACTCGTCATATCTCACATCTCCTACGGCTACGGATAAAAAAATAAACCTATGAATGTTGCTGGACAAAAAGCATGTTGTTGGACATTAACATTAACTGTGCAAAAAGTGCACAAATGTAATTATTGTCAGGAGCGAGTGCGCAAATAGACCGGGCGGGTTGTGTGTATGAAATGTATGTGAGGATGTTTATTAGCATTCCTGCGCGGACGCTCGTGTGTTGCGCCTCTTTATTTTTACTAACCGACTTCCAAAAAGGAGGAGGTTATTCCTTTATAATTGATATCACATAATATTATATCGACGTGCACGGAGTCTCCCACGGCGCACAACGCCAGTTAATGATTTTGCAATTCGACTTATTACTTATTACAATTCGTATATCAATTGAACTATAATAATTTAAAATTGTTAAATTTTATCGCGAGCAATAAGTGGAAAATTCCCAATAATATTATTTAATACCTAGAAGCCTCGAGTGAGGCTTAATCGGTTGCCTTTGTTCGGCCCAAAAAATATTTTATACCAACTTAAAAGGATTTCAAAGCGAAAATTTTGAAAATGAAAATATAATAATAATATGTATAATTAGCAGCGTAAACGCACATTGTTATCTTTGCACAAAAAATATAAATATTAAATATTTAGTTGATTTCTTACCTTTAAACTTAAGTATTCATAATGTAGGGTCTGTTATGTACACTACATAGTACATAGAATAACTATAGCTTCACCGCACAGACTATAGCGTTAAAAATTCATAGTGATTGAATCACGTAAACAACACGCTTTACTGCCGGACCGAGCCCTTTATAACTGCAACAAATTAAAATGCTTCTCTTATGATTATTATTATTGTAGATATGCGGGTGAATATTGGCCGGAGGAGGCCCATCTTTATTCTTCGCCCGAAGATATTTTAATTTTTATTATTATTAGTTATTTACATAAGTAGTTACTGAATGAAGACTTTGAGAAACAATCTGTGCACTTCATGATAAACCTTCAATAAGTAACCATTAAAATATCTCCGAGTGCCGTAAATCATAAACATTACTCTCATAGGCTAAATTAGTTTGAGTCATCAAACAGCTTGTAGGCCGCGTAAACAACGCAATAATCGCTGATTGGGGGTTTTGGCGCCGGGTATAATATAGTGCGGGCGTTGACCTGTGAAAGTGTCGACGTGATGAGTGATGGATGCTTATTAGCGTGTTAGTCAGTGGGTGAGCGCCGAGCCTATACTTTTACGCATGTTTTTGCAAAATTTCGCCGTTCCCTTGTCATCTTAATTTATCGCCCAACTTTCTTCTGCTCCTTTCTTATTTTTTTATTAGCCTGTATATTTTAAAATTAATCAGGCTTAAGATTTTTATCATTTAAAAGCATTTAGAGATCGATAGTCAAATTGAGTTTTGCGGTCGAAGCATTATTATTTTTAAGGCAATAATAGTTTTGTTTTTAAGTATATTTTTACTATTTTGGAACGAAGTTCCTTAATTTAAGTATGCAGCAATGTTCAATAGTTATTTTTCTTACTTTTAGCAATAAAGTGTCACCGATAACGCGAAAAAACAAAATTTATATTTCCGGTGACGAATTGATGATATGAGGTTCATGATCCTCACACTCCGGCCGACGAAGCTCTATACACAAGTTACCCATAGTTTGTAACCTATAGGCTTTAACAACTAACAACATCCACGTCAGATGAAAATAGCTTATTCTCGTAGCTCTCCCTAATATTGCCCGATTATAATGTCACACGTGTGACTTTAGGAGAGGGGGCCAGGCCCCCTCATTGTTTATCTCCAAACCAACTAGCAACAGACTAGTTATAGCCACGATTAAACTACCATGGTCTTAACCAGACCAGTAGCTTAGACCCTTTCGAAAAAAAAAAAAAAAAAAAAAAAACTAACAACATATTGCAGTAATGATAATAATTTATAACAATTGTCATTGCATTTCTTTAAAGATTCTTTCTTATTTACATTTGAATACCGGAAATAAAAAAAGGGTGTAAGTGCCAAAATTTTCGAAACGTATTTTTTTGCAGAAATGTAGTCTATGTGCCATCGCCAATAACCTAAAATAAGCACTAAGTGACTAGCGTAGGTTTTTGCTTGGTATTTACATCTTTTAAGAAAGGCGGAGGAGCGGGACATAGCACATTGTTATATCTAAGGGTCCCTGCTAGCGTGCCGCCAATGTTATGAAAATGGTGGACTTGTTATTACCGGTTCGGTAAGAAAATGGCGTTATGAGGCTATTTTAAATAGAATAGTATGAATAATGTTTTATTGCTTTATTATTTTTACTTGATACTTTAATATTTTGATTTTTTTGTTGTTTTAAGTTATTTACTTATGTAATATCACGCAACTAGTCTTCGTGTGTCTAAAACTTTAAATGTCCCAAGTGCCAATTTACCGAAACGAACATTGGAAGTGGAACTTAGATCTTTATTTAAAACATAATGAATGGCACTTAGAGCCTTATTTAAGTTAGAAAACTTTGAATTGTACTTACGATTTTCTATATATTGTCAATTAAAATGTAATTTTGTTGTAGTAATTGATAAGTTAAATACTTTGTTTTTTCTGCACAAAGAGATTTTATCGTGATATAAGTATTTCCCTTAAAAAAAAACCGGCCAAGTGCGAGTCGGACTCGCGCACCGAGGGTTCCGTACAAACCTGCAAGGTTTACAAAGTTCGTTCATTACGACAATCGAGTCATAACTATGGTATTTTTATTGCAAAATGAAATTCATAACATTACAATGGGGAAAGATGGAGGAGCATAAATTTAAGACAAAGATCTCTTTATCGTTTATATATTTTGTAATGTAACTAAAAATTTAAGGTTTTCGGAATTTTTCCTTTATGTGTGCTATAAAACGTTGCTTCATGCCAAATTTCAAGATTCTAGGTCGACTGGAAGTACCCTTTAGGTTTTGATTCCCTTGCGAGTACTTGCGAGTTTCAAAATATGCAGCTTAAATTGCTGTTTCTTTTGATTGCGTTGACATAGAAGTTTGATTTTGTTACAGCTTAAAGGTATTATAGACCTGAGTATTTGGTATGAATTTCAATTTAATACCTCTACGCGTTTATGAGGAAATGGGTAGTAAGTTTAAAATTATTAAAAAAATATATATTATGTGATGTAACTAAAAATTTATGGTTTTCGTAATTTTTCCTTTATCTATGCTATAAGACGTTGCTTCGTACCAAATTTCAAGATTCTGAGTTCACGGGAAGCACCCTGTAGGTTTTGATTCCCTTGCAAGTGTCGAAAATTTGCGGCATAAACGGCTGTATCTTTTGATTGCGTTGGCTTAGAAGTTTGATTTTTTCACAGCTTCAAGGGACAGTAGACCTGAGTAATTGATATAAATTTCAGCTTCATACCTCCACGCGTTCCTGAGAAAAAGGGTCTTGACAGACGGACGGACGGACAGACGGACAACAAAGTGATCTTATAAGGGTTCCGTTTTTTCCTTTTGAGGTACGGAACCCTAAAAATAACAAAATTTATTACGACGATGACCTAGTATTTTGATCAACAATTCCTCCACATTTTGTTTCTGGCACTTACACCTTTTTTTATTTCCGGTATTCATTTACTAAAATACATAAATATACATAATACTATTTAATACGATAACAGCAAGCAGAACGAGTGTTTTAAAACACTTGTTGAGAGACAGGACAGGACAGAGAAACAGGAGAGGACCTTCTGATGTTGCGAGTGTCAATGGGCGACGGTAGTTGCTTTCCATCAGGTGACCTGTTTACTCGTTTTCCCCTTTATCTTTTAAAAAAACTTGATTTGCCGTAAGAACTTGTCAACTTGACTATTTTAAGCTTTAGATACGTACATACTACAATACAATGCGTAGAGTCAGCGCCACCTAGCGGCGCACGGGCGAACTATTTCCTTCGCCGGTCCTCACGCCGCGAAGAACGAACCTCCGACCTCCGTGCGTCCACTTTTACTTACGGTACACATTTAACGTGTGTCTCGTGGTGTTGATTCAGACGTTGTGTTAACAGGTGGCACTGAATGCACTGCTTGGAGCTTTGTAGCTCAGTGGCTTGGAGCCTACGAGTTGTAGAGCTGTTAGAGTCGAAGCTGCGTTTTTTGAAACTTTAAATCATCACTCTTATGCTTACAGGCCTAGATGGCCCGTGCTCTGTTTATTTTCTTATAATTTTGATATATTTTCTTTTCTTTTTTATATCGTTGTGCGTCGGATTACAATGTTTGTCGTGCAAATGATTTTATGTAATTTTATGTTCGCAAATTTGGCCCTGAAGGGGCTCTAAATGACGATCGTGTCCTCTGATGTTGTTGAGGGTCTTTATTATGTTGGACACCTGATTGGTGGCTGCTGTCATCTTCCCGGAAGTCATCTTCTTTCTGGGCTGTCATCGAAGTCTTGATCTTCCGGGGTGATGTCATCTTCTTGGTCTTTTTGTGTTTGGACCTCAGTTGGAGCCCAGTGAGTAAGTACGGCATTTTCCACTTTCCTCACAATTTGCCTCCACCCTTTGCCTTTCGGTGTTTTGGCATTGGCTCGGGTGTTGAGAGGTCACCAAAGCTGGTTGGAGTTTCAGGGATGTTAAAGGTGTTGGTCCATGCCGGTCCCGCTCGCTGGGTGAGGCTCGTTGTCTTTTGTGTTTTCCACCTGTTGGTGGCTGGTGTCATCTTCTTGATTGTCAGTCTGGTGTTCTGGTCCTCTGCCCTCTGATGGTAGTGAGGGCATACTCGTTGGTATTTGTTATTAGCCATATTACGTTAGAGGTACCCAGTACTTGTATGACGACAAAAGTAAGACTTGCTAGAAGCGAACATGTTCAAAAAATTCTAGTCCAAAAAAACTATGTTTTTGAATGAATGAATATGAATCATTTCGACAGAAGTATCTGTCTACGCCCCGGACACACTCCGTCAATGTTATATGGATAATATTATCTTCTTGAACATTACAAATCTCACACAATGGAGTACTGAGCTTTTCCAATTCCGTGTTGATTCCTTTGTTCATAATTCATATTCATAAATATTATGTTTGCAACTGCTTGATTATATCTAGATACAGAACGTTATGTCTATACATATACCGACATACGGGTGACAGTGAGACCCGATTGTCGGCGGATTACCGGCGACGGGAGTGGCGCGCGCGATAACACCACCGGTGACCACGCCGCAGGCTGCAGACCAGGTGACTGGCAGGTGATACATGCGATACGAGATATAAACATACATCGCAAACAAACGGATTACGCCGCTTTGTGTTTCGCACAGGGTTGTATTAGTAATCGCTTCTGATCAGTTAATCCGATTATTCGATTGCATGTTTCATAAAAACATGCGAAGCATTATGCAAAAGCTTACGCGAGCGATTGAACGGGACCAATACGAATAGTGTTATTGAATTTGTATGAAAATTTGCGAAATAGAAAAATGTTGTGAAAATTGCAATCATGTTTAATAGTTGCTAATGTGACCGACCGGATATCGGGATCATCAATTGACTGACGCGATTGAGTGTAATTGAAATCGCGATAAATGTTTTATTGACTTGCCCCGGCATGATAAACGGTTTAAAGTGTACTATTCATACGGTACTTACTCGACGATTAAACTATATTGTGCTGGCGTTCGTAATGTCGGGTTGGCTACAGATACATCTTTCAATACTAAAAGTTTAAATTCGTTATGTTCCGTAACTTTATAATGACACCCCCAACTCCGTTGCGCCAAAACTCGTTTATCGCACGGGAACCGTTTCTTCTGCGATAAAAGTACCCTTAACCCTATGTCATTTGACGTTTCCCGGGACTTAAAGTATCTCCATACCAAATTTCATCAAAATCGATTCAGCAGTTTGGGCGTGAAGAGGTAACAAACAGACAGACAGACAGACATACTTTGGCATTTATAATATTAATATGAATGGACTTTTCGGTAATCTAAATTGGCACTTTAATTATTTTTTAACAAAAAATTAAAACTGACTTCCAAGGTAAAAACAATAGTAATATGAACTAAAAAGTATTAAATAACTCTTACCCTTTAATAGCATGCCTTTTTCAGAATTCGTCTAAATATCAACTATTTCTGTACATAATATATACTACAGTCTTCATTATTTTGAAGTCAGTACCAGCTAATTTAATCGTGAGTTCAGTAATGTCAGAATATCTGAAACTTTTGGGACTGGTACCGACTTCAAAGTAATGAAGACTGTAGTATATGTACAGAAATAGTTGATATTTAGACGAATTCTGAAAAAGGCATGCTATTAAAGAGTAAGAGTTATTTAATACTTTTTAGTTCATATTACTATTGTTTTTACCTTGGAAGTCGTTTTTAATTTTTTGTTAAAAAATAATAATTTCACTCTTTTTAGTTAAGTATCTATAAAATTAGGCTTTATGCGTAAAACCCCAATACGAATGTTAACTATTCACATTATGTTACTGTAAGCGAAATTGTGGTAAATGCTTGCAGTTATCTAAGCGATGCTGCAATTTCCAAAATTTTATCTTTAAAGGTTCAGGAGTTCTGTTCAGTGCCTTTGCACCAAGAGACACCTTCGTAAGAAATTTCTCTTATTCGTAACATATGTTTAACTTCCTAGAAACAACATTTTAACATTTTGATAAATTTCAAGGATTTCCCTCGATTGCTCATAGATTCCATCATCAGCTCACCACTTTCGTAATTGTTATACAAAATTAAGATTACATCCTATACAACAACACGAGAATTTTGAAAATCGGTCTACAAACAGCGAAATCATCATCAAAAACATCTGCTTCGATGCAAAATATCACGAAAAGTACCAATAATTGGGTCATAGTGTGATGACTCATGGTATAATTATGGTTGTGATGATGATGATTAATCAAATTGATGTATTAGCTTATGCTTTCAGTTGTTTAAAGAACACCGAAATCCCTGAACCTGTACCTATAAGCATTCAAAAGTTCTGTTCGGTACCTTCGGATCCAGGGTATAACCTGGTATGAAGTCTTACTTTTTGGTAGCATTTACCTCGAATGCTTCAGAAAAAATCGAAATCACTATATGTTTCCATACAAATTTCAAGGAGTAACCTCGATTCCTCAAGGATCCCATCATCAGATCACCATTTTTGTAAACATGGTACCAAATTCGAGCTAAACCCTATACAACACAAAAATTATTTTGAAAATCGGACCACAAACGGCTGAGTAATCGTTGAACATACAAAAAAAAAGATACATACAGCCGAACATAATATTACCTCCTCCTTTTTGGAAGTCGGTCAAAAACCGGTCAAGTGCGTGTTGTGCTCCGTGCTCGTGCCACGCGCAATATAGGGTTCCGTAATCCGGTAGTACTGCTAGTTTTTGATAATTTCCGTATGGTCAATGAATGCACATTTATAACGTGATTTACACTACTAACAACACCATCTCAGTTACGTTCAAAGGAATTTGAACAAAAACACGAACGAAACGAGTTCCTTTGTACTTCTACGAATGCATTTATTTTAGTTGTTCGACTATAATTACTCGATAACTCAATATGAAGTCTTCTTAGCCGTGATAGTTTTCCTTTTTAACCGACTTCCAAAAAACGAGGAGGTTATATGTTCGGCTGTGGATATATTTTTATTTTTTTTGTATGTTCAACGATTACTCCGCCGCTTGTGAACCGATTTTCGAAATTTTTGTTTTGTTGTATTAGGTTTCATTCCAATTTGGTACCATGTTCACAAAAGTGGTGACCTGATGATGGGATCCAGGAGTGATCGAGGGAACTCCTCGAAATTTATATGGAAACATATTATGGTGATTTTGGTTTTATGTGAAGTGTACTAAGAATATGCTACCAAAAAGTCAAATATTGGGTCAAGGTATACAATGGTTTCGAAGATGCTGAGAGAACTCATGACTCTTTATAGATACACGTTTGGGAGTTTCGGCGTTGTAAGCGCGATTAAAGCCGCCATAAATTCGCGGTCTATGACGGAGGTCAACTTAATAACAATTATACGAGATCAATTACCACTCAATATTATGATTTATGTTGTCAATTCAATGCTCACTGCTCACACCAAGCGGCAAGCTCACTGTTGAGTTGTCAGTTGCTTACAAACTTTCAACAACACGACAAAAATCTGTTACAAGTTACAACTACCTTTAAAAACTTCTACGTACAAGCGATAGCGCGACACAGGAGCGCCTCAGTGACATCTAGTGAAGACAATATGAAACTATTTTTATACAATTTGAATTGGCACTAACAGTTTACCTACTAGGTAACTAAAAAGAGTGAAATTATTATTTTTAACAAAAAATTAAAACCGACTTCCAAGGTAAAAACAATATTAATAGCATCCTTATAATATGAATTAAAAAGTATTAAATAATTTTTCCTATCTAATATGTAGTGCCTTCTCCCGAATTCGGCTAAACCTCAACTATTTCGGTACTCAATCTTCATAATTTTGAAGTCGGTGCCAGTTCCAAAAGTTTCAAATTTTCTGTCAAAGATATAAAGATTCAGCTATATCTGGCACCGACTTCAAAATTATGAAGATTGAGTACAGAAATAGTTGAGGTTTAGCCGAATTCGGGAAAAGGCACTACATATTAGATAGGAAAAATTATTTAATACTTTTTAGTTCATATTATAAGGATGCTATTAATATTGTTTTACCTTGGAAGTCGGTTTTTATTTTTTGCTAAAAATAATAATAAATTCAGCGTATTTCCTACTCCCATGAATTTTTTCACATTTCAGAAGCAACCGTTTAGCTGGTAGAACTGGACTCAAACGGAGTCGGCTTTCCGCGCTTAAATATATTTTAAATCTAATAATTAATATATATTTTTTTAGTCTAATAAGGGGAAAAAACCTAATAATATTTCTGTAGCGAACCTTTGCAATTTCGGCAAAATCGGTAAAATTTAGGGTTCCTTGTAGACTACGGAACCCTAAAAACTGGCAATGCATAAATTATATATTGCATTATGTTTATATTTTTTGTTGTAATTCCTGCTTATATACCAAGAGACTCAATCGTTTTTTCCTCGGACCTCGGTCTCTTCCAAAACAAAAAACTTGAATACAAAATTGAAAACTTCGAGAGACGCTTGATTCTAGACTTCGGAGTTAAATATAAACTCATTGACACGCGAGGAGGCCGGCCAATGTTGAAACTTGTCTAGTCCAGCCACGTATAGCGCTCCGAAAGTTCCGATATCCAGGAGCACTGCCCCTCCACCCCGCTATCCGCCGCTCCCTCCCCCCTGTACGTGCCGCACGGAGTTCCTGTTCCGGCAAAAATTAGGCGGATACTGGAGCACGGAAAAGGTTTGATATGACGTTTATTGCGCGGCAAACTGACTTCTGCTAATGTTGTATGAGTTCCCTCTGCTAAAATTATATTGTTTCTTAGGGTCTACACAGACGGACCGCATTTCAACTGCAATCCAACTGCAAATTGCAGTTCAAGTGCAGTTTGAATACAGTTGACACGACTGCAATACGACTGCAATAGAACTACAAACCAAACGCGCAGTCAGATTGCAGTTCAGTTGCAGTCGGCGTGCAGTCGTGTTAACTGTTTGGTTTGTAGTTCTATTGCAGTCGCATTGCAGTCGTGTCAACTGCATTCAAACTGCACTTGAACTGCAATTTGCGGTTGGATTGCAGTTGAAATGCGGTCCGTCTGTGTAGACCCTTAGGATTGATTCAGACCGCAACGCGACGCGTAGATGCATTTCTAAATTTATATGGATTTGACAGATTCGCAAGACGTCTCAACTCTTGAAATCTGTCAAATCCATACAAATGTATGCCGCGCCGCTCCTCGCCTCGTCGCGTTGCGGTCTGAATTGACCCTTTAAATAAGTAAAAAATACTGCTTGCTTATTCAGAACCTCATAATACGTTGCCTGCTATAAATATAATATTTACCGTAACTGTAAAACTATCGAACCATGTGGTGAGGGGAGTCTTCGCCCCGTTACTGTCGTCTTGTGACTGTATCCTCCAATAAGTATCCCCAAGTGTTTAGATTCACAGTTAATCTTATTACACGGAATTGAGATGGTGATGATGTTGTATCATCATGTTGTCACCGACAAACACTATACTTTTTTACGATAAGCCTATACAATATAATGTTCGCATTTCAGTGGTGGCATTAGGGTGGTATGTTACTCTGTAATCGGATTATCTGACGTGTCATTACCTCCTTCGCCGACATCCGAGTACATGTCAAGAGCTCTGTCACTTGTGGGTGGCTGTAGAGATCAACTACGATAACATGGCGCGCCCCTCCAAATTACTGTTTCAATGTGTGTAGTCACATCCTTATGAAAGATTTGTATGTAGTAAGTATTCAACCAATCACAGTACACGTAATATTTCAGTTAATGTCACTTATCACCAAGATTTGTTGGTCAACTAATCATAACTAGCCTACCGCGCAAGACAACGCACTTCAAACGTTTTGACAACGCACTTCAAACGTTTTGACAACGCACTTCAAACGTTTTGACAACGCACTTCAAACGTTTTGAATTTTGGAGGGGCGCGCCATGTTATCGTAGTTGATCTCTACCTATGTATTATGTAGCACGCATCACAAGCGTGAATCAATCAGTGCGCCTCCTTTGTGACCACAGAGCAGCTCGCGACAAACGGCATAATATCATGTGCAATGTATATCGTATTATGTATCCAGTGTACATACGTAATCGAGTAAACAGCAACTTCATACAATGTGTTAGGCGTTTGCTTGATACTAGAATGTACAAGTAGTGGGAGCATTGTCTGTATGATGCTAGGTTCCAGAGGAGGATGAAACTTTAAGCTAATACATACATGCTGAATAGGAGCTCTCTACGACTGAAGTCGGAACTGAAGTTGGGAAAAGAAAGAAGTTGTAATATTTAGAAAATGTTTATTACTAAAACAATAATAATTTAATTTAAACTTTAGGACATCGAATAAGCTAGACTTTAAGGGCTAGTATAAAAGTAGAAAAACTTTAGAACAAGCTTAAATGTTTACTGTCTACCGATACAAGCGCCTGGCCAGTTGACTAGAGAATACAGCCGAAGTGAACAATTCGTCAAGTATTTTAATTATCGTTAATGTTGTAAAGTTGGCTCCGGCGAGTTCCGGCAACTTACAGCTTTTGTTGGAGATTGGAAATACTTTCCCCGCCTGAAGTCCGCGCGACACACGACTACCCAGGCATCAGCTGCCTATTCAATATAGTAATGAAACCTTGGACTAATACCATAAAAGTAAAACTTCAAATTAACTTGTACAATATTTTAGTATAAATATGAAATTAACTTCATAATATATTTTAATATAATCTCGGTAGTAAGTGTATTAAAAAGTTTCGTAGCGAAGGTTCTATTATCATAAAATGCAATAATTGTAAATTGGCATTAATACATACGACTCCATAAATTTGTTGTATTAAAAAGGGAACGAATTTTTCTAGCAGGAATTAATATTATACATGTTATTGACACAATTTATGTGCCGAGTATCATAACCATCCCGAAAAGTTGGATAACTGATGTTCTTAAACTAGCTCGTGTTGTACCTGCAAAACAAAGTTAACTTTATAATATTATCATCATACAGTAATAAATAAGTTTTTTATGCAACTTTAAAAATATACCTACATAATAACGTAAAAAAACAAATGTTAAGTATAATTTATAAGATTACGTTATTATTTTCGCTACGCTTTAGTTTATAGTCTGTAATTAGTCCAAAATTAGTCACGTATATAATATACTAGCTGTTGCCCGCGACTTCGTCCGCGTGGACTTCAGTTTATAGCGCGCGGTGTCAACAAAATTGGTGTCAAATTTAAAAGCTTTTTAGAACCCTCAAATCAAAATACCCAAAAACAGCTGTGCAGTGTGCACATAATATTTCATTTTTTTAAATTAAAATTTATTTATAACAAATTTAAAGCTTATTTAGCCCCCCACTACACAACTTTAGCTTTACCCATAAACTATTTATCATTGCCAGTAGGTTTAAGGTTACGTCACTGCATAGATAAAGTACTAAGTAGTGAGTTATTTAATTACGTGAATAACAATCGAAAGATTCGAAAAACTTAACTCGGTATGGTGCCACCTGTTAAAGAAAGACTTATGAGCAAGCGATAGTGAGATGTAGGCGACTCTTAGCGCCATCTGTTATGAATTTTCGGAATTATCTGTGTACAAAATTTCATTACAATTGGTTCAGTAGTTTTGGCGTGAAAGCGAGACAGACGACAGAGATACTTTCGCATTTATAATATTAGTATAGATTATTACTTAAATTTTGTAAAGAATGTAAATAAATATGTATATATTTTTTCATCCAGGCAGATTGCCAAAAATTTCAGTATAAGGAATACAATAATTATAGAAACATAAAGCCCATTAAAATTAATAATAATATAAGCTAGTATACGCTACAAGTTATAAGAACAAATAAAATACATCATAGTTCTGAAAAGTTATGAAAGTGTGGCAACACTCGGCCAGCGCCCGCCCATAGCCGCTTCAGCAATTTCATACCCCGGCCCCGCGGCTTTCTGAGTGTTGTCGCTTTGAAGTGGCCGACTTCGAGCACCCTGCACCGCGGGGACTTCTTATGATATCATCGACATTTTATCTGATCTCGGGCTTGGAATTTCTTGATTGATGTGGGTTTTTTACGGAAAATCATCAATATTTCAAAATATACGATAATTATGATTTTTCAATACGATTACATAAATATAGAGGTTGTACGCGTTTGTATTGCAATTTGCATTTTAGTATTTTCGGGGTCTGGTTGCGTAGGGAGTAAGACGAGATCTGCAAATTGTCAACTGTTATACTTTATGTTCACAAACTGGTGTTTGCTAGTGGTCTACGACTCGTAGAGTTCGACAGCTTATATTGCAACTCGATTGGTATTCTAAAATAATAGTTGTGCTGTCTTACCGCTAGCCTGTCGCTCCTGCGGCCGCTGCACGTCGCCGTAGTCATCCCCTGCGCGACCTGTCAGTTGACACACTACATTACATTTTTTTCAGTTAAAAGTTGAACGAAATTACAAACAAAGGTCATATCACGGATGTAAAAAAAATACATCACACAACAACACATACAATATAAAAAAAAAAATAAGTCCGTGGGTCATATAAATTGGTATCGTTATAAATTTTTACTATTCCAGTATGCTACATCCCTGTTACGTTTAGATTGAAATTAATCTGTATATACCTACTAGCGACCCGCCCCGGCGTCGCACGGGTATAAAATATATAGCCATTGAAAAAATGATTAAAATCGATAGCCTATTATGATCTTTCACGTGGTCTACTTCTTATCTGTGCCAATTAATAACATAAAAATTGCTCCAGTAGTTCGCGAGATAAGCCATTTCAAATAATTTCTCCCGTTTTATTCACATTGTCCTATTAGTCTTAGCGTAATAAAATATAGCCTATAGCCTACGAATAATAAAAAATAAGGAAGAGTAACTCCGTCAAAAAACATGCTCCAAAATACTTGTCAAAAAAGTGTACCTTAGGTTCACTTTTCATACATTTGCAATATTTAGGTGACCTTGAGCGGTATAAAGGCTGACGTTACATGACAGTTCGAATGGAACCAAATTTAAAACTGTATTAGTATGGGAGTTACATTTCCTTAGGTTTTATTATTCGTTGCCTATAGCCTTTCTCAATAAGTAGGCTATCTAACACTGAAAGAATCATCAAAATCCGTTGTGTAGTTTTAAATATTAAAGGGATCAAAGGGACATGAGGGAAAAAAAGCGACTTTGTTTTATAATATATACTAGCGACCCCCTCCGGCGTCGCACGGGTATAAAATATATAGCCACTGAAAAAACGATTAAAATCGAAAGCCTATGATCCTTCACGTAGTCTACTTCTTATCTGTGCCAAATAACATAAAAATTGCTCCAGTAGTTCGCGAGATAAGCCCTTTCAAATAATTTCTCCCGCTTTTTCCTCATTCTCCTATTAATCTTAGCGTGATAAAATATAGCCTATAGCCTTCCTCAATAAAGGGGCTATCTAACACTGAAAGAATTTTTCAAATCGGACCGGTAGTTCCTGATAATAGCGCGTTCAAGTTGGCCCTTTCAAATAATTTTCCCCGTTTTTTCCACATTTTCCTCTATTTCTTCGCTCCTATTAGTCTTAGCGTAATAAAATATAGCCTATAGCCTTCCTCGATAAATGGGCTATGTAACACTGAAAGAATCATCAAAATCCGTTGCGTAGTTTTAAAGATTAAAGGGAACAAAGGGACATGAGGGAAAAAAAGCGACTTTGTTTTATAATAAGTATAGATAATATAAATAACACATGTGACAGTGTACCTGGATAGTATGTGGTGGTCCTGGAGACAGTATAATTGGCGTGCGGCAGCGTGATGCTGCACACGAAGGTCTGCGCGGGCGCGGCGGCGGGCAGCGCGGCGCGGGACACGGCGCTGTACTGACCGTACGAGTCCATCGTCACTTCTAGCTTCGCTGACACCACCGCATCTCTACACAACCGAAGATTACAACCAGTTCAGAGATATTAGGCATAATATCTAAGTATATAATATAATATGATGATCCCTATGATTGGTTGCCATGAAGGTCCCGTCGCAAAAGAACTTTGAATGGTTGTACAGGATAAACTTTCCGTGCGCTACGAAGTAACAAAAAGACGTAACGATGCAGCGTCTCGGAGTTTAGTTTGCATGTTAGATTGAGCATGCCCTCCGAGTTACCTTTGTCTGAAACTAAAATAAAGTTTTCGCAGCGAATTGCGTCCGGACTTTCCCGTGGAGTGTGTCGGCTCAATTCCCCGCCAATTCCGCGCGTCCTACTACCGAAGGAAACAACTTGCGAGTATTTTTCGCTGGCGGCAGTCAATTATGTTTTGACATGGGAGCCGGTGCGGGCGACGGCTACGAGTGCCGGCCGCGTGCCGCCTACTCTGCGTGTCTTTAACAAAAATATATTCTTTCAAAAGCTAACCTTTTCAGCTGAAGAACTCGTTACTATTTAAGGTTCATCTTTCTGTCACCCCGGAATACCCCGGATCTGCACGTAGCTAATAGTATGTGTATCGGTCCGGTCTAGACACGCGCCCAATTAACACCGTATTGTCCGGGGATTAACCGCCGGCCGGCCGCCGCCGCCGCTTGTCGCCGCCGCCGCCGGTCGCCCGTCCGCCGCACGCGTCACAGGGCGCCAGCTACATTATTTACATGTTATACATATACTATGTGCTGCAGCAATCTGTCTGTCGCAATTGTAATATTTTGTACTTGACTTTTGAGTGTTAAAATACAAGAATAGTTTTGGAAGTTTCTATAATACAAAAGTCCTAAACCGTAGGTGAGGTTAAGAGTCCGTATACGAAATTTTGCCGATTTCGCTCATTTAACAGACGTGATTTAACAGTTAAAATACAGTATTTCTATAAGTTTTAATGCACAACATGTAAGATCATTTCAATTATAATATAGTGTTGGAGCTAGATTTTTTATTTTTTTTAAGTATCTTTAAATAATCCAACTCAAACCCGCGACAGTTTTGTGATTTTTGCTATAAAAGGTTTAGAATATCACCTTTTTATGGATTGTATTGACGTCTTAACGGTATGAAAAAAATACAATGTACTGTTGAGAAAGTCGTCTATAAAGTGTTGGAATTACTTTTTACCACGTCAATATAAAAAACCCTTTAAAAACAGAAGACCTCTATCTGCCCGCTAACTTGGCGATCGTCGTTTTTCACCTGGCATATGAAAGACGGGCGTGAGTGTGAAGAGAGCAGTACAAAAGAGAGGACGGGCTCTTAAACTAAATACGGAAAAGTCGATTTTAATACTCGTGAACAACTAAAAGTATACCCACTCCTCGGTGAGGATGGTGAGGCCCGGGCGCGGGTACATGTCCTCGGCCGAGCACACCAGCGTCGCCGAGCCGTTACCGCGCTCCTGGTAGAACTGGAAGTTGCGCGGGACGCCTGCACAGAGGTAACGAGCAATACGGTGTTACAGGTGTTGAATGTGGTGAGACATATGCTGAGTAGGTGTAGGCAGGGACCGAAAAGGTTACCCATTTTGGTGTTTTAAACTGTTTAATTTATACGATTCTCTGAAAAACCCTAACATGCGCATCAGCCGTATATACAACTGAATTAACGGTATAAATAAACCGTTTATGAATAAGGTTCATTTTCATTCGTTTTTCTGTGTTAAAACAGGATAGGTGATATTGTAAGTACCGCGGAACGCTATTGGTTGAATGTGTTTAATCATGTCACAACGAGAATTACGCGCCATTTTGCGCAAAAATGTCAGTAATACAGCAGTCAGTAAAGGTACACTATTCAAGTCATAACAAGTTAGGTACTGAAGAGAAAACACCGATTTTCATGGCTTTGATCCCAGCCGCGGCGCCCCCCCCCTAATTTGTTGTCTCTTTCGGTTATCACCGCAGCTATATTAAACGGTTTAATACCGCTTAAGACAAGAGCATAGTTGAAAACCCTGCATATGGATATTTAAAATAAAACGGTTTGTATCGATACCGCTACAGCCGTATAGCGGATTAATAGGTCCCTGGGTGTAGGTGTAACGCCTCCGTGGTCCAGTGGTTTAGAGCGTGGCTCTTGACTCTCGGAGGATTCTAATTACCGCGTTGGAAACAAGTTATTTTCAAGTTTGGTTAGGACAAAACAGGCTGGTCATGTCTGACAAGTAAGATGATCCATGCGTCGGATGGGCATATAAAAAGTCGGTCCTGCACCTGATCTCTCGCCAGTCGTGTCGGTGATCCGTCCCACTGGGTTATAACTTATAGAGTAAAGGATAGAGAGTGCTCTTGTGTACTGCGCACACACTTGGGCACTATAAAATTACTCCTGCGTAACTGGCCTGGTTTTAACGGCCACCGTCACCGAAACCGGTGTGAGAGGTATTATTATTAGGTGTAGGTAGTTACTGTAGATAAGCATGGGCTTGGTCTGGCGGTCCTCGGCGGTGTGGGTGGAGACGACACAGGTGTAGCGGCCGCTGAGCTCGGGCGCGGCGCGGCGCACGAGCACGGCGCGGTGGCGCTGCAGCGGGTCAGCCGACGCCGTGTGGTTGAGGTCCACGCGGCCCTTCAGCAGCCCCACCGCCTGCGGCCGCAGCGGCGGGATCCACTGGTACACGAGGCCTGCGGCGCCGTTAAACAGCCACTGCACCACCAGCCCGCGCGGCTCGGGGACGACGTACTCGCAGTCCAGCAGCACAGGCGACCCCGCCGCCGCCGCCGCCGGCACCGACAGCCGCTGGATCTGCGCCCCCCGGCACCACTCTACACCCAGAGAAGTTCTAGTGATTACCGATGGCTGCAGTGAAGTTATAGCTTGACCGACATAATCTATATTCAAAGAAACTCTTTGTACCAGAATTTTAGATCTGAGTTCGAACGGTATCGTTTCTTGATGTGATCGTTCGGAATTCGGATGGTATCGTTACCCGTCGGGAACCTGTGACACACATCGGAGACAATATAGTAATGGATTACATTAAGCCCGATCGACTAAGCTTTGCCAATAAAAACAAAAAACACATAAATCAACAAAATGAGCGCCACCTCGCCGGATATACCGCCCCCGCCGATCAAAACAACGGGAAAAATTGCTGCGGACGGAACGGCGGAGCAAAACTTATTTGCCTGCGAAGTGCATAATGAGGGGGGGAAGCGGTATCGTGGTATGATCCGCCTCGGCCGCCAAATTCTCATGAATAATGCAGCGCGCTGGGACAATAACTTCATAGGCTTTCACAGATATTGGATTAATATATTAGCCGAGCGGCGCCGGGCGGCCGAGCGTAGTGCCCTAGGCGGCGTGCCCTTTGTGGGCGCCACAGCTAGAGCTCGCGATACGTTAAAATACAATTCAATCAAAAGATAAACAATAACGCCTCTTAGCTGGTGATCACTCGTTAATTTTGAAATATCTAACGTGATCGTTAGAACGAATTATCAGGGACTATTATTTTTGAATAATTACTATTATTAGTTATTGAAAGATTGTTTCCAGTTGTCTTTATTATATTCTAGTGCAAATATTTAAAATAAATTTTATCAAGTACAGTGAGAACAAACCTAAAGTCAATAAATAGAGATCTAGTGTTTGTTGCCAACCAACAGGAATGTTAAGTTACTCCTAGTTCCTCCTTGCGACAGAATTCCTATAAGAGATTCATAGGTCAGGCGCACCGGGCCAGCGAGTCACATGTACAGTCGCTAATAGATACAGTGTAACACTTTTGAACCCTACGGCCGTAGTAACTGAGGCTATATAATTCCGCCGCCGCATCTGTCAGCGAGTAGCGACTGTACGTGTATCGGTTGTCGCTCTGTTGTCGCGAGATCAAAGCGGTACAAGAGGAGCGCCTTACAGTATTTAAGTCCTCGTGTATTGTGCCGACATCAAAGTGTCGAGAGGCGCCGGCCTTTGTACCTCACCCTACCTCGCCCTACCTCGCGAAACACTGGAGACAAACAATCACCGAGCATTTTAAAAACACCTTACGTCAAAAAAATTAACAATAAAAAATATTGCAAAAGTTCAACAATAAAAAAAAATGCGTTTGTGTTGTAAGCGAGTACTTTAAATACTTGCTTACGCAAAAGTTGCAGCATTCCAATTTTAGGCGACAAACTTTTGTAAAAGTAGTAAAGTTTCAAAACAAATTATTTATATTTTAATGTTATAACATTTTGAGATAGTAAAAAGTAAAGAGTAGTAAACTATAATATTATGTTAGCTATTGATTAAAAGAAGGAAGAATATAATTAAGTACTATATTATTTTTGTGCCTACAATTCAACGAGTTGCTTCCACAAATTAGTCTAATCAGTTACAAAAACAATTAACAAACATACAGTTATAAGTTATAGTTCTGTATGTTTGTACGGTTTTAAGTATTTCAAGCTAATTCACAATACGTACGGGAGCACAGCAGCAGACACAGCAGCGGGCGCGGGAACTGCATGTCCGACACTGCCGACCCGGGGGCGGCCGACCACGACGACACTGTGTCGGCGAGTGCCGGCCGGCGAGTCGGCGGGACGGTGCGGCGGCCGGCCCGGGGCGCACGCGTGACGTCGCCTGTTGATCCCCAACGAATTCCTCAACTTTAGCCTATTTGTTCCCTACTAAGATTAGCCTAAGAAAATGTTTACTTCTTCTACAAAATATTGTTGTATAGCAGGGTCACTTCTCAAAAACCACAATGTACATTGTAGAGCAAGCAAACACTTACTTTTACAAGCAAACACTTACTTTTACAAGCAAACACTTTAGTTTTTAAATATATTATATTAAGTGGTAGTTAAATGTTAGGTCAGTATTGCTGAATATTATTTCCGTCCGCGTATCTTGTAGCGGACAAGCTAGACGGGCTATGGCGGTCGTAGCGGGCGCGGGCGGCGTGGCGCGCTACGGACGGCGGGCGGCGTGCGGCGTGCGGCGGGCCCCAAGTTAGCTACGTGCTACGCGCTAACCGCTACGGAGTATCCGTGCATATTCACAAAGTTTCTACGAGAACAACTCTTTTAGCAAGCAAGTAATGTCACCTTTTTTACTTTGAATAGTAATAAATACTTATTCTTAATGAGCATCTCTAATCTCTATAGTCTATAGTTTAATTAATAGAGAACTCAGTATTACTACATATTAAAACTTCAATAGTGTGGGTATTGAATATAAAATTATAAACTCCCACTAATGAAACATACAGTCCCCTGTGAAACGCAGTGCAAACATCGGCCCTGTTAACCATGGCTGAAGCTACCAGGCCCCTGCGGACTGCGGGCGCCGGGATCATAAATGAAGTTTGGAATAATAAAGTGCGCGGACAGAGGTTCAATAGAAAACTGCATTAGAATAACTAACGACCGCGCCGATCGGTCAGGTCACCCTGGACTCGCGCTTCAAGAAAACTTAATTTTTAACGGAGTAAATAACATAGCAAAATCATAACATTTAACTCTGTGCTTTGTTCAGGCGTTTTCAAGAAGTTTTAATTAATATAATTAAAACCGTACAAAACGAAAATGTTGTGGTCTTTAATCTTTATATTATGTCATTAAGTATATTGATTTCGCAAGTATTCAACTTACATGGCACAAAATTACATTAAAATACTTTCGTGTCTCTATTATGACGTTTCGTTCGTAAACAATAGCATTAGTATGCCGCGCAGAATTCGGGGACATCGCAATAAAATATGATGAGAAGACACGGAGAAACGAGGGGAGGGAATATTGCATGACACCACAGATCCCTTGGTAAATGGTAAATTAATAGTAAAAAGAGTTTTCGTTGCTGAAATATAAGAAAAAACTTGAAGAGTAAAAAGAATTTGCGATGATTTGGAGAAAAAATAATGTTTGTAAACAATTTTTTTGCTAGTACTACAGTTGATTTTTATTGAACTACTGAAGAAGTAAGTTTCCGTCACCACGACAACCCGTGCATTAGTGATGAGGAGCCGGCTCCAGCTGCTCCACCGTGTAATTACTGTCTAATAGCCGACCTGCTCCACGATTACTTGCGGTACAATTGTACTTGTGAGTACTGAATATTGATTACTCCGATTAGTAACGGTCGCTGTTAACATCGACATTACATACGACGAGTGTTTTGCGTATTCGGGGAACCTGCACAACACAATGGCTGCCCTTTTGGGTGTGTATGTAGATTCCGAATCTGGGGATGACGGCGCTCTTTGACCGCGGCGCGTGAAATCGGCACCGACTTCTGTAATCATCTGCCGAGTCAAAGGGCCCCAAAAAAGTGCAGCGGTCGGCGGCCGCTAACTTTGGGCCTTAATTAGGCCCGTCGTTAATTCGGCCCGTCAAAGGCGGGCGGGCGGCGGTCAGCCGGCGTGCCTTTATTAAAACCGGCAGCTGTCTAATAGTCGGTAGGCGACGGCAGCTGTAGTGCGATAGTCGCGATTGTCGTTTTAAAAAAAATCGAGGTTATTTAGTCAGGACTCGGAATGCGTCGCACCGCGCCGTCCTCAAAATCAGTCAAGTACCCGCACAATGCTCCATTGTTTAATTATCTTTGATTACAATAAACAATAGCAAATATAATATTATGTTTTATTTTAAAATATTACATCTAGTACACATTATTTAGCTACTTAACATCACATTGTCCGTCTAGTATCTATTATTAAATATTAGAGTAATTAATTAGCATTTGTGTAATAATAACTGCTATCAACACTGAAACTACACGACTACTACCGTACCTAATTTTTTTTAAATAAATAAAAATAATGTTCACTATAGAGGCGGCACAAGTGCGTCTTATTATTGTGTCCATGAAACGTCTCTTCTCTTAATGTCTTAACCCGCTTCCATACATTCGGATAGCCGGTGTTACTCGAAGCATCGCCGGGGGTGTCCAAGGCCGCTAGTCCAGCGTGAAGGATATGCCGGTCGAGGCATCCTCGGCGGTGGGAGCGCGGTTGTCAGCGGGGGGCACGCGTGCGCGGGCGCGGGTGTCGCGGGGGTGCAGGCCGGCCGGTCCCAGCCCGTACGGCGCAGTCGCCCGCGTCACCAGGTAGTAGTTGCCGGGGACCCTGCAACACCAACTATTTCACTGATGACATATTCTTTCTAGTATATTTGAAGCATGGGAGGACTCGCAGGATGCCCTAGGGATTTTTTGCGACCTCTCCAAGGCTTTTGACTGTTTTGAGCATGCTACATTGATCAGGAAATTGCACCACTATGGCATTAGGGACTCAGCACTCAACCTTTTGACATCTTACCTAAAATTGGGTTGACATTAATAGTAAAAGGTCCAATGGGACCAAAATAAAATTAGGCGTTCCGCAGGGATCCATTTTAGGTCCATTCCTTTTTCTCATCTATATAAACGACTTACCTTATCTTGTTAAGGATAATGATAATGAGATAGTACTTTTTGCTGATGACACTTCACTTATTTTTAAAGTGAAGTGACAGCAGTCAAATTACGACAAGGTAAATAGTGCTCTCTCAAAAATAGTACATTGGTTTAACGTTAATAACTTACTTCTAAATTCTAAGAAAACTAAATGTTTAAAATTTACTTTGCCCAATATTAGGCAAGTTAAAACCAATATACTATTAAATGATGAGAAGATGGATTTGGTGGACACCACTGTATTCTTAGGCATTACACTAGATAGTAAACTACAGTGGGGTCCTCATATTGCTAATCTTGCAGATAGGCTCAGTTCTGCAGCATACGCAGTCAGAAAAATACGGGAAATTGCTGACGAAGACACAGCAAGACTAGTTTACTTCAGTTATTTTCATAGTAGAATGTCGTATGGCATCCTCTTATGGGGAAACGCTGCCGACATTAATACGATTTTTGTGCTGCAGAAGCGAGCTATACGTTCAATTTATAAAATGTCAGCTTTTGAATATCTGAGAGAAAAGTTTAAAGAAATTGGTATTCTAACTGTTGTTTCTCAATACATTTTGGATAATGTATTATATGTTAGAAAGAATCTTAGTAAACTTACAACCAAAAGTGACAGTCACGGAAGAAACACTAGAAATAAGTACAAACTAGAAATACCGGTGATCAGACTTAGTAAAGTTAGTAAATCTTTTAAAGGTCAATGTATACGCCTTTACAATAAAATCCCAGAAAACGTTCAAAATCTTTCCATTAATAAATTTAAAAAAGTAGTCAAAGAACGTTTGTGTGCCAAAGCCTATTATAAGGTCAATGATTTCATAAACGATAGCACATCTTGGGAGTAGGATGGCTGCTTGCAAGGCTGCTTCTACATTATTTTAGGACTTACAATTATGTATGTATGTTGACATTGTATAATTTTAAGTTACATCATTGTAAACATTATTTTAAAAGATTAATTTTTTTTCACTTTTTTTGGTAAATAAAGTGGGCCCCCTGCGAGTTTCTTACGCCGGTTCTTCTCGCCGGGTTAATTCCCGAACCGGTAGTAGGCATCATGTAGACTTTCAGAAAATATTTGCAAAAATTTATTCTGAATAAAAAATTTTGAGTTTGAGTTTGAGTTTAAAAAATTAATATCGAGCGATCTACTATATCGTTTTTATTTATTTATTCCCAAATAGGTATATAAGACAAATAGGACATTAGGCAAGTTAAATACGTAAATACGCGATCCCCTTACGCGAGTTCATTGCACTCCCCGATGTCGATGAGCCGGTCGTCATCGCTCCTGCCCCTCCTCTTCCAGTCGCGGTAGTTCCGGGCGTGCACCGCCACGAGCGTGCCGGGCCGCTCCACCGCCTCCGCCGCCAGCTGCCAGCTCCGGTTGTGGTTGCACAGATCTGGATTAACGTCGAACAGGTCGATCGACTTCAAAATTGGTCGGACGAATATCGATAAACTGGATAAACATTATTTATTAGGCCTTCCATAAAAAGGAAGATTTTAATAATAAAGAGAAAGAATTAGGCACATTTAATGAACAGAACCACTAACAGAACAGAAGAATGTAATGTCATTTGACCCATGAATCACGACGACACCTATGTGACAACAATAATCAGATCGATTAAGTACCTTTTTCGGAGAACATGGCGCTGCCGCCGCGTCTCGGCGCGCAGCCGGGCTGAAGCACGCGCATGGGCCGCGCGTTGGGCCACACGTCGAACGTGCCGGCGCGCCCGCGCATGCCGTAGCGGTCGGGGTCCGTATGCAGCACCAGCACCGCTGCCGCCGCGCCCGCCGACAGCCGCAGCGCCGCCGGCCGGTTCTCCCACCCCGTGCCCGACGGGTCCAGCCCTATTATACTGAGGAGGAAACGGAGTGGATGCACGGTAGAGAATGGTTAGAGCTCGTAGCGGAGTCGAAATCGTCAGGAACCACGACGAAGTTTGAAAATTAAATGGGATTAGACATGTCACTTTATCGATTCCATATATCGAATACGTCTTTATATTTTGCTCTCGGTTTTTTAAATAGTAATGAAACTCGGCTAAAGGGTCTAGGATTTATATTATTTAAGTGCCGCCGTACAGAGTCAACAACGCGCAACGTCAACTCACCATGGCAGCCTCGTGCCGCTGCGGGCGAGCTGGTGGCCGGCGATGCCGAAGACCTGTGCGCCGAGCGAGTGGCCCACCAGTCGCGTGCCGGTAAGCTCCAGCCCTGCGCGGGACAGCACGCCCAGCGCGTCTGCCAGCTCCACGCCCAGCTGGGGGAAGGTCGAAGTACAGTGCGTCATGCGGGGGTTCTTTAGTAGTAAAGTCGTCACATGGAAGACGCAGCTGAATACGCTCAAGGAAGTGCATGGCCATATAACCAGCGTACGTATTGTATCATGTGCCTCGTTTGACTCAAATTGGTTCTGTAAACTTTCTAAATATTCGAAAACACACATGAGGAGCGGGGATATAAAATCATAAAATAAATATAATTTATTTGTAGTGAATATCCAATTACAGTTTCGCCGGCAATCCCCACTCCACATGTTATATTACATACGGCCGTAATGAGCGCGACAAAATATTAATTAGCTACATAATATTTGTTATTTATTACGTGCAATCAGAGTATTACGGTTGAAATAACAAATTACGAGATAAACACAGCTGGGGACGTATTAATTCATGGCGCTGGGAATTTTGTGTGCCACGATGATGGAGATTGCGAGTGCTTTTGTTGCAACACGCGCCTGCAAGGAAGCCTGCTGGTTGAGCTCCTCGCTCACACCTAGGCACAGAGAGCGCGCGCTAGATCCGAAGTCCTTTGTTAATAGGAGTATGTACCTTAATGGCGTTGGGCACGGCCCAGCTGATGTAGGAGCCGGCGTAGGAGGACCCGTGCGCCGAGGCGCCGCACTCCCAGGCCAGCACCGCCACGTTGTGTCCGCGCCGCAGGTACGCGGCTGCCAGCGCCCGCATCGCGGGACCCTCCGCCACACCTGAACCGCGTGTTACTACATCATTACACTGCACTTCACTGTTGATGTCTGTTATGATAGACGTGGGATAGGCTAGCCCTCCCGCACCGTTGTGCAGGCGGGATCTGTACTTCGCGGAACCGCACCGAGCTTCGACAAACTCGAGCACCACAAGTGTATAGTCGCTATCTTTAGTTCTGCGGACCGAGCTGAGCTACTTTAAATATTATCATCAAGCTAATAAAAGACTCTTATATTTTATTTAAACGAAAACGTATATTATATAAAGTTCTCGTGTGAGTGTTTGTGCGCGAACTCCTCCAAAACGGCTTAACCTATTTAATGAAATTTTGAAGCCTGAGAATAGTTTTTTATTACATTGATGATTGATATTATACTGTATCTACTCGGCGAAACATGGCGGTAGCGGTCATTGACTCCCTGTAAAAAACTTGTCATTTTCTATACAAAGCCGCGATTGACATCTGACACTTCATTGTCAATCATGGTTTACCGCCATGTGCCGCCGAATACAGTATAGAAATAATTTATATGGAAAACAACGTTTGCCGGGTCAGCTAGTAATAAAGATTATAATGTTTATTACCGGTGAAGCCGTGCGTGACGATGGTGGTGGGCCTGGTGCGGTTGTACCAGTCGCCGGCGAGTATCTCGGCGCCGGCGCTCAGCGGCAGCTCCTCATAGTCCTCCACAGACCTGGAGCAGCACACTCAGAGTTACGGGCAAGGAGTATAGCACAGCTGCAGTCTGAGGCACTTCTTTCGAGGCCTTTTCTCGAAGTGTTTCGTATTTCTTTTTAACCCTCGTAGAGTTGCAGGTTTCCGATGTACCAGTCTACCAGATAGTCCATATTCTCAGGATATGAAATTGTTGAAGTTAGGGTCGGTAGAGTTAGGCCGTGTAGATTCAGAAGCATTGGCTCTACGTGAGATCTGATATCTTTTTCACAGGGTAAACCTTATGTGATCGTCTTAGCAACATTTTACAAGAAATGTTTTTGATGGGATCACAATATTGTCTCTTACGATCTCATACATCGTGTGATCTAGTCTTTAATCAAGGTATCTAACTCATGGGATTCAAAATTTTGATTTAACACTCACCCATAATAGAACCTCAGCTTCGCCTCGTCTTCGCACCCCGTCGACACTGAAATAAAGGGCATAATTAATTAAGTTACTGTAGGAGGTACTCGTAACATCTAAATACCAGTATAATATCATAATTTTCCATACGAATAGCCGATATTCGAAATGCATAGTTAAACAAAGGCCGCAGCAGCTACGTCAAACTGCAGGTCGTGATTGATTCTATTCATTTATAGTTTGATTCATTTTTCCTTTTTGTTTTTTTTATCAAATGGAGTTGAATTCGTCCCAATTGAGCTTAGCGAATTCGATACGAATATAATTAAATTTTCCCATTAGGGAGCGTTTGTTCGGCTGAAATAGAGCCGAATAAAATGCGACATTCATCCGTCGGCGATGAGCCGCCGACCGGCATCAGCGGCGGTAACTCAATTATTATTAATCGTATTTGCGACAAAATACTTGCAAATTGCACGTGACCCGGACCACCCAGACCACCCGGACCGAGCACACCGTCCGCGCCCGCGTGCTACCTTTACATGCCTTTACAGTCTACATAATATAATACAACACGACGTGTTTAATATTATATTTTTGTAACCGTAACGAATTAATAAAATGCATATTTTATGTATTAGAGTCGACATTTCTAATACTATGAAAGTTCCTTTCTCTGTAATACTACGGAAACAAGTACCGACACCTATAGTTTCCCTCAGTCTACTCGTCCACCCGTTTGCCCGTCTGTCTGTCCATCCTGTCGAGTCCTCGTGCCTTTGAATTATATATTACAGGACTCAGAAGATCGCGCACCGCAGTTTAAACAGAATCGTCCTGATACAAATAATCCGTCGGAGAAAGTTCGCTCCACTGACACAGAATATAGTTTATACATTTTAAGGAGAAATTCTTCAAAACTGCTTTTTTGAGCGGGAAATATTATAAAATCCAATCGACACAGACGACACATTGTTATAAGTCTCGACAGTTCTCATATCGACAGTTCAATCTCGACCTGTTGCAAAACCTTGCCCTTGCACAAGGGGGCTCTACTTGTTTGCGAGGGAGTAACCGCAACGCCTGCAGAGTGCCCGAGCACGAATCGGCGGCATCGCTAACCCATTTTCGACGTACCAATATTTGGTCAAGCTGCTTATACGTTATACGTTAACCTAGCATATAATATTATGATATACTTGGTAACCGTATGTATGAGTAGAATGAAGTTCGGCGACTCCGCGGCTAGTCTTGTGATACCGTCATCACGAGCTGCCAGAGCCGGCGGTCACCACCACCGTTCCACACTACTCAGCTTCCGTAGCTCGAGATTTTTCAGCCGGAGGTAGGGGAGCAGATAGCTAAAGGTGCAGACGTGCACCATCAAGATGCGCAATTTACATACTAATTACATATTTATACGGAGATTGTGTCGAGATTACGAAACTTTTATGTAATGGTAGTAAATAATATAATATTTAAACAAAGAGTCAACGTACCGGAAAGCAGGGCGCACACCACCGCGGCCGTCGCACGAGCACACATCTCAAGATTTTGACGACATATGACGCGCGATGCACGAATTTCGGTTTTATATGGAGCGCAGTGGCGGGTCAGCACTATAGTCGCTGCCGTAGTCGGCGACTCACGAGCCGGCGCTCCGATCTGGCAATGTTAACTCCTATCTCTACCTATGTAGAGGGGCAAACGAGTACGTGGTGCTATCATGTAGCATATGATGTAGGTCTTTTCTTGTGACAATACCTACTATATACTATATTGTTATTTGATATATTTTGAAGAATTTATTTTTAAATTGCAGCACTGTAGCCTTGGGTGGTCTGTTTTGCGGCTGACATTTTGGATCCACAGAATATCAGGGACTGTGATTATCCATAGTCGTTTTACCTGAGTGGACTCCTTTTCAACGGCTTGAGCATTACACCTCCTACCTTCCCATAACTTTGCTTCCCATAATTGCTTGCTAAGTTATGATTGAAATGTTTGTTACTTGTTACTTTATTATTTTTATTTTTTGTTCATTCTTAGCCTAGTAACAGTATTTCATGTTATAGACTACTGTTTTGTATTCCCGTGTCAACATCATTGTAACTGTTCTGTGTTTTCGTTTATTTTTGAATTGTAATTTAGTGTGGTGTAATGCCCAAAGATCTTGAATAAATGTTTTATTATTATTATTATGTTATTTCGATTTTCTCGGTTTTCACCGGTAAACTGATATGTACGAGCCGAAGCCAAGTACACACGGTAAGTAATTAATGTTTTAACTATTAGCCCTTGCCCACATTTCCCACATTTATGTTTCACTTAAGTTTCAGTAACTGATTGTACTTAATTTAATGTGAGCAATAAAGAGTCTATCTATCTATCTATCTATCTATCTATCTATTAGTATGTGTGGAAGGTGTCTCAAAAGAATGACGATTGGTATGACCGGTTTCTAACATGCATGACGTGTGAGTATGTGGATTTGATTGGGATGTATGCAAAGTATTAGCTTCATGATCAGTCTGTAAACATTTTCTTACAATGCGGCAAGTATTTAGAATTACTGCTTTTTGCAATAAATATATTAAGTTTGGGGGTAGTTGGAGGGTTTTTAAAGATGTATGTAGTTGTTTCGGGATGACACCTGTGGTTGATAAGACTATGGGTACTATGGTTACTTTTTGCAGGTTCCAGAGGCGAGCTATTTCATCCTTGAGTTCTATATTTACATATATTTTGTAAGTACTTTGTAAATTGTGTGTGTTCGGTATGGCTATATCGATCAGCTATGCAGTTTTGTCAGTTTTATCTACTAGCGTTATGTCACGTTTATTGTAGTATGTAGTTCTGTCAGTCAATAATTATGGTTCGGTCAAAATATAGCTTTGTGGAGGTGTTATCAAGGACATTTTCAGGTTTGTATTTATAGTAGGGTTCTATGTCAGTTATGAAGTTTCGTTGTTTGGCGAGTCTCTGGTGAATTATACTAGCAACTTGGTCATGTCGATGTTTATAGTCGGTCTGTACAATAATTTTACACGCTCCTGTAATATGTTGAATAGTTTCCGGGCAACTATGGCATTTTCTACATGTGTCGTTGGTGAGTGTTTTTTAACCGACTTCAAAAAAAGGAGGTTATCAATTCGACGCGTATGTATGTAATATTTCCAGAACTGTCCAGTTTTTGGATATGTTAATCTATAGCAGCTTCTGAACAAATGTGCCAAATTTCGAAAGTGTATGTATGTATGTATGTATGTATGTATGTATGTATGTATGTATGTATGTATGTATGTATGTATGTATGTATGTATGTTTTTATGTTTGTGCACGTGTCAGAAATGGCTTACTAAATAAAAGTATTGTATAAATCATAAACACCAATAAATAAAACGTAGTTTATACGTATTGTAACTGCGTAAAACAATTATTCACTTATCTTTTCTTCATTTCCAATTATTAAGCTGAAAGTACTGATATTATACAAAAGGCCAAGAAGCGTTTTAACCAAATAATAAATAGTTATCTTATAACGATCTTTGTTCGAAGTACTCAGAGCCAATTCACATTGACAGGAGGCAGAGTCACGGCTTACGACAAGAGAAAGAGAGAGAGAGAGTGAGCCCCTTCCATCAGACAGCCCGCCTTAAATACTGCCATCTCAAAAACAACCCCACCGCCATCATCACTCTACCCCACGTCTGACTACCAAGATTTGTATCTAATATCATAAATACAATGATTCATAGTTACAATCATCCTAAAAATCATTATAAATCAAGTATTTAAATATTGTCTGTTTAAAGATTAATTGACGTGTTCAAAAATAATGTTATAATATTATATTTGTTGTCCAAATATCATGAATTAATTATTAATAATAATTAGTTCAACTCACATGAATTATTGAAATATGGACTTCTCCTAAGAATTTCAAGTTTTGAGTAAAGCGGGTCGTACCTCACACACGCATATCTCCGGATCTACAAGTCCGATTTAAATGATTCTTTTTTTGTTGTACTAGGTATTGTTCAACGGGAATGCTGCAAGTTTAATCAAAATCGGTTCAGTAGTTTTTGAGATAGGGAATTTCAATGCTTAATTACGTCGGTTACCTGAAGTCGGTTTTATCTTTTTAAAATACTATTATGTTATATATCGCTGATAATTTCTGGTCTCTAATGTTTGGTCCTGTATTGCAATCATGAACCCTTCAGTTTCTGGGAAAAGGTTCCCCTGGCACAGCCATGCATTTGATGCCTCTTTGTCATTGTTTGTCTGATGTAGGTCATGGAGATGTCTACCGTGGAGGGCCTTTTTAGACCACTTTAAACACTAAAAAAATTTTTTTTGTGTAAATTTTTTTTTTACTAAATTTACTACTAAATATTTAAACACTAAAAAATAGAGTAAAACACTAAAAAATATATAAAAAAATAGTAAATATACTACAAAATATTTCAACTCCAAAAAATATTTTTTAGTATTAAAATATTTTGTAGTAAATTTACTAATTATTTATAAATTTTTTAGTGTTTTACTCTATTTTTTAGTGTTTAAATATTTAGTAGTAAATTTAGTAAAAAAAAATTATACACAAAAAAATTCTTTTTAGTGTTTAAATATTTTGAAGTTAATTTTTGTTCAGGAACCTAGGTAATTACTATTTTATGCTGAAAAATAACTCAAACATGTTAAATATTTTCGTATGACAAAATGATTTTGGTATTACGTATGTATGAGAATTTCGAGGGTTACCCGGGCTCTTAACTCGGTAATGCAAGATGTTAATATTTTATAAATTGTTTGTAAACAAGTGATTGGTCTGTATTTTTCTGGATTTGTGGATTCGTTGTAGTCTTTGGGTATCATAAAAGTTGTTCCAAATGTAATGTAAGGTGGGATTTTGTTAGGATCTACAATAAAGTGATTTAAATAGCTATAAAGATAGTTATGGATACTTGTAAACTTTTTATACCAATAATTGTGTATACAATCTGTGCCTGGCGATTTCCAGTTATGGAGCTTTCGAATAACCTGTTGGAATATACTAATGGGGATGGTTTCAAATGTCATGTCGTTTATATCTTTGTTACATTTAGTTTTCTCAGCTTCTATCCATTCTGCATCAAAACGATGTTCAGTTGGTTGCTCCCATATTCCAGACCAGAATTTTTGCAAATCATTTAATTCGACCATATTATGTGTGTTACTTTCGTTTTGTGGTATGTTAGTTGTGGTCAGTTTGATTTTTCTATAAAATTCCTTTTCATTATTATGAAATTGGCTATTTTGCTGTTTTCTAAGAGTGCATTTATTATATCTTCTTAAGCGTCCTGTCAGTATAAAAGTTTCTGTTTTAGTGTATCTAGTATTTGCGTTACTTGTGTATTTGGTTCCTCGTGTGTAGCATGAATTTTATGTAGTTCCATTATTTTATTTACATGTGCAACAAGTTTTCGGCTCCTGACTCCTTTAATGGACTGTGTTACTCTTCCTATTTTTACTCGTAAATCCTCTATTCTCTTTTCAAGGCGTAATTGCCAATGTTGTTTCTTATTATTTCTCGATGAATGTTGATTAGTTGATACGTTGTTAAGTGACAATTTAGTTCCATTTAATTTAGCAGCTGTCCATGCTGCACAGTATATCGCTGTTTGAAAATAATGAAAGTCGGTGTTATCATTAATATGATCTGGGAGTGTAATTTTGTTAAGGTAGTTGATGGTATATAATAACTTCTTAGAAGGTTTTTGTTTAGGTATGAAGACTCTGTTAGTTGGATCAGTATTTATAAAATGTTGAAGAGCATGTTCAAATGTTTCATCGATGTCAGGATTCCTATCAGGTACATGTGCGGTATTAGAACTTTCTTGTCCTGGGGCTACGTCTTGTCGCTGTAAATTATCGGAACTAGAGTTATCCGTTTCTGGTATTTGTGTCGAATTTGTACTTAATATTTCTGTGCTATTTATCAACTCATCTACTACTTCCTGTTTCAGTATATTCTGTCTTTCATCTGTAACGTATTTATTGTTAATAATTGCTCTAAGTTGGTCGCTTATTCGCTGTTCACTAAGATGTGCAAGTATAGGGAATTTATTCTTAAAGGCCTCGTGCAATGGTTTACGATATGATGTCCTATTTATTTCTAATTGTGTGATTCGGAATAGCTTTTAAGTATGTACTCATTTAGTTCGTCTGTCCAGTTTAATCGAGACTGATTTAGTATAATTTGCGTGTCTGTATGAGTATGTGTGAGAGTATTAGACTGTGGATTACGAAGGATATTTTTAACTTCTTCTTGTATGCCCGATAACTCTTGTTTAGAAAGAAGCTTGCAATTTAAAATAGCCCGTCTTTGGTCACCTATACGTTGCTTGCTTGCTTCCATTTCAGGGTATTTATTTGTAAATAAGCTGTGGAGTTCTGCGAGGTAAGCTTTTTTCTTTGACTCTAATTCGGTGATGATGAAATAGTGACGCATAATAAAAGTATTCATTTCTTTAGTCCACGTTTTACGTGTGCGTCTTGTACTAAGGGTGGGTGCAGTATTCTCAGCTACATAAGCCTCCTGCACAACAGGCGTGGTACGTAGAGGTGATAATGAATAATTTGATAAGGTGGATGATCTTGACTGACAAATATCAAGGTAAGATGGAGGTGACGATGGTGGAGATGAAAATAATGATTTAGATGTTGACACCGGTGATAGATAGATGATTAAAATTAAAACGTTCTGCAGCAGTTTGAAACTGGGCAGCTTGTTGCGACTCGTTGCCCCCCCTCCCCCAGAATACGAAGGGCAGCCCGAGCCCGAGGGCCCGGGGCGGGATTCTCCATCGCGTAGAGGTCCGGTACCCGCCTGGGGTATAATTCTATTTCTAAGACGCATCATAAAACTTTTTGTACTACAAAAGTAGAAGAGTTAACCTAAATGGAAAGATAGTAAGAGAGGAACTCAAGGTGGTGAAACATAGCTAAAACAAAAACTAAAACAATGCTAACACAAGAATTTAATAATAAAAAGATAGTGAAAGGATAGTCAAGAAAAAAGGAAAGAGCCGACGATCAGCCACGTGATTACCTCACCCCGAAGAGAGTGGGATGGCGCACCCAAGTGTTGCCCGGGGACACCAACTAGGAGGGACCGGCTGCACCCCCTTATTATTATAAGGTTTAGCTTTTAGTCTAAAATTATGTTCAGTCTACTCATCCGGATTCTCGGAGTCAGGGTGCTGGAACCATTATTTTGTTTTAATTTTTACCTCACCTTCAATGCTATTATGAGATTCGAAGTTTAGGATTTTCTTAATCTGCCTCTTCTTAATCTATCTCTAAATTAGCTACTACAGTTTATTCAAAACTGTAGTAGCTAATTTAATATATTATATTCTTATATTTTATTCTTATATTATGTAAGTATTTTTAAATAATGTCGTGTGGGGTGTCGTTGGATAGGTTTTTAAAAATATTATGAGTATTCATAGATCATTCTCCGATATAGGGATCCATTTGTGAAATATTAATTTTTAAAGTGGAAAAAATCGTCAGAAATTCTACCAGCTAAACGGTTGCTTCTGGAAATGTGGAAAAATTTACGGGAGTAAGAAATACGCTGAATTTAAAAGGAAAACTATCACGGCTAAGAAAACTTCACAAGTTATTGAGTAATAGTCGATCAACTAAAAAAAAATGTATTCGGCGAAGTATATATAGGAACTTTTCGTTTAAATTCCTTTGAAAGTAACTGAGTTGATGTTGTTAGTTGTGTAAATAAAAAAAAAACTAGCGGTACTACGGAACCCTATATTGCGCGTGGCCCGACGGCGACACGCATTTGGCCGGTTTTTAAAAAGAAAAACGACGCGAGCCTTCACAATGCTCGGCTTTTAGCGAGTATTATGTTGAGTTGCTAGGAGCAGACATATTCTGTTTGTCATTAGGGTTGGACCTCATCTGGTAACACGGAATCACCTTTTCCGTTGCCCTTTCTCTTTCTGTCGCTTAGAACTGCCATTTGCTAGACTGAGATAGAAAGCATGATGCGATAGCACGCGGCGGAATCCTCGAGGCTATCGCTTTATGCTTTCTGTCTCGGTCTAGCAAATGGCAGTTCTAAGCGACAGAAAAAGAAAGGGCGACGGAAAAAGGCGATTCCGTGCTGCCAGATGAGGTCCAACCCTTAAACTGCACTATCGTCCACAGCCTGCTGCTCGCATTTTTATTTAGAAAGGATACGTAAGTAGTGCCATCTGTTGGCATTTAACTGAAATGTCTTTTACAACTACTGGCCACTAGATGACGTTGCTCGCGTAGTATTAACCATGTTCTATCGTAATTAACTCTTAGATGTACCCGGACCTTATTCGACAGTGGCGCCAACTTGTGAGCAATATTAATTGTTACATTGTTACATTATAGGTTTGACAAAACAAAGCGATAATACTTTAGGATCTCTACAGACTTCGTTGTAAAAGTAGCAGCGCTGCAATTGTTACATTTTATTTTTATATTGGCAAGCGCCCTAAGTTATGAATTTGTCCTTACAAAATTTAAAAAAGTTACTCTTTGGCTTCTTATCATATACCAGTGCCGACGCATCACATTATCGACGTCACACGCACATACCTAGGGCCTGCGCATGTCAAAGTGTCATACTTATGTAAATCATATATATCATAGAGAAATATAATACACGGGGCATATTGTAATGTCAATAAATCGTATTGAGTGTAAGGGTCTACACAGACGGACCGCATTTCAACTACAATCCAACCGCAAATTGCAGTTCAAGTGCAGTTTGAATGCAGTTGACACGACTGCAATACGACTGCAATAGAACTGCAAACCAAACAGTTCACACGACTGCACGCCGACTGCAACTGAACTGCAATCCGACTGCGTGTTTGGTTTGCAGTTCTATAATTGACGTCGTATTGCAGTCGTGTCAACTGCATTCAAACTGCACTTGAACTGCAATTTGCAGTTGGATTGCAGTTGAAATGCAGTCTGTCTGTGTAGACCCTTAATTAGTTTTCATATTCATCACCATCACCTTCCAGACTCCAGTAGACGGCTACAGGCTCCAGCCCCACAACCAGAGAAAAATTGTAGGTAATAAGGGCAAAGAGCAAGTACGCGTTATCGGAAGACACCGAAGCCGCATCTGTGTTGGCCGCAGAAAGGGGAGACGGACTTAGGGACAAATAAAAAAGATTAAATAATTTTTAGGAAATCAAGAAATGTGCACTGAAGGGCAGGACGCCGGACAGTAGGGTGCACTTTCCCATGATTTGGCCCACATTTGGCCCGCGTAACCACTGTCAATCGGGCCATGTTTTAGTAGAGGATGGTGCAGGAGGGGTTGTGCCTAATTAGCTGTAAGCTAATGTGGAATTTTTTCGTTGTGGAATAACGATTTGGAGTTCGGTGAGACTAGCACAAACGTACGTTTTTTCACGAACGAACGCGCTGGTGACCACGTGAAAATTGCGTGCGGAATTCGTTCCGCTCGGAAAAAAGCGAATGCGTGCGCCAGTTAAATGTATTTTCTACTGATTCTATGCATTCGGATTTTCGAATACGGAAAACGAATTCGGAAATCGAATAAAAATTTTATGCATCGCCGCTACAACTATCACTAATTCACTACTAGTTTAACGCTAACATAGTCTTAATAGACTATCCCAGTAACATTGTATGGCATCATGCATACTATAAGTTCTATAACTACACTATCTGAAATAACATTGCGGTTATTACAGATTGTGTGAAGCAGTACAGGTTGACTTAGAATGAAAAACTTTTCTTTTATTAATACTTTATTTTTCATAATAGATAATCTCCTAATCAAGTAATTATTTGTTTTGCTTACAATTCTTAATTTTGGAATGGTATTATTTATAATATTGTTTAACTTAAGAAATAAATAAAAGTGAATAAAATCGCGCGAGCGACCGGCATGCGACAGTCGCGGCGGCGCGGCGTGCGCGGGCTCGGCGTGCGCGGGCGCAGGCGCGGGCGGCGCGCGGGGACTCTTTGGTTCGACTGCAGCGCCGCGCGCCGTCGCGCTAAATCACTTCACAAGCAGTACAATAATATTATAGATATAAAAACTATCATCGAAGCTTAACTACGTACTTTAGTGACTTAACATTCTCCACCTCGCTTAACGCTACATTTTTTCATAAAAATTGATATTTTGTACATAAAAATAAAAAACGATGCCAACAACCATAACGAACTATAATAATATAATATAAATATTACAATCGACACAAAACAACACGTAAACTAACTCCGAAATATAATAGCGCGTAACATACACGAGCGACGGACGCGTAACATATTGCGAGTACGTTCGTCTCCGAAACAAATATTGCACCAACGAAGCGAAAGACATCGTAATGCGAAACAGAGGACAGCGGCAAGAGGACAGCTAGTATAGAGGTATGTTACATGAAAAACGATCGATAGAATTCGAGTAAACGGGGTGTTAATATTGAAAACAGTCGTAATATTATATTCATTGGCGCAACTTACAGGTACACGATCGTCCTCGTCGAGGCTGAGGCCGGGAGCGCCGGGCTCCGCGCCGAGAGGATCGTCTCTACATCACTCGGTGAGTACCTAACCTACTCCTTAGCGTCGCTGCGAGCGACGAACGCTAGAGGCGGCCGAAGCCCGGGGAACACGAACATATATCACCGCGAGCTTTCGGCTCCCGCTCGCTAGACCTACGTAAAACTATAGTAAGCTCATAAATAATATCATCGATAAAATCCTTTCGAAATACTATTGCGAGTAGAGCATGCATTACAAATGCGGTAACGTCCGGCGCAGGGCGGCGCGGACGCGGGTCGGGCAGGCGCGACGGGCGCGAGGGGTACGGGGGGCTCAGTAGCGCGAGTCGTCGTAGATGTAGATGGCCTCCCCCGCGGACTCCTTGAGCGGCGGCGGCGCGGGGGGAAAGTCGAGCTCGGCGCGGAACAGCTTGGAGGCGGCGGGTGCGGGGGACGCGGGCGCGGGGGAGCTGCCCGCCGACCCCCCGCCGCGCCGCTTCACCCCGCCCGCGCCCGCGCCGCTACCACCGCCGCCGCCGCTGCTGCTGCTGCTGCCGCCCGACCGGAACGACGAGCGTCGCGCCAGCCTACAACAGACGTCGGTACTGTAAGTGGCGAACTTGTGGTGGAGTATACTCCCGTTATAAGATTAAAAAGTAAAGACTAAAGAAGGGATAGTTCCCGAACCGGTGGTAGGCACCAATAGTATCAACGTTCTGAAAGCATTTGTTACGAATCTATTCAGAAATAAAACAATTTTTATTATTATTTTATTTATAGACGTTTTTACCGATGTATAAAATTGGAGAAAATCGATGTTTCGAATGATAAAAATGATAATAAATCGTAGATAACCTGGTCGCCATTTCCTCGGGCGTTTCTTCTATCTCGAGCACCCAGCTGACGGAGTCGTGCTTCTCGACGACGCCCTTGACGGCGGGCAGGGGGGCGGGCAGGGGGTCGGAGCCGGGCGAGGGGGAGGGAGAGGCGGCGGGCGAGGTGGGGGAGGGCGGCGTGGGCGGCGGAGAGGGGGAGCGCGCCGACCCGCCCGACAGCGAACGCCGCCGCGCGCCCGCCAGCAGCGACACCACCTGCGACACGACACATCCTCAATTCCTCACTCAACATTTTTGTTCTAGCATATTTATTCGTTTATTTCCATCAATCTCACCATCCCACAATCATTCATCATTGCTGAACAGGCATTTTTTTCTTGTTTGTAATTTAAAGAAAAATATGATAAATTGTGAATAAGAATATCGTATAATAGACTAGTACATTAATTGGAAACATAAACCTATAGTTCCATAAAAGAAAACTTTTAAAACACAATATTATGTACTCATTTTCTTAGTTTTTTAAATTAAAAGACTAAGTTACAACTTACAACACATCACAATATTAATCAAAAACTAGGCTTTATTTTATTTTATTGACTCACCAACAAAACAGCATTTGTGAGATTTTAAAGTACATAAAATTTGTTTATAGATAAAATGAGTTCTAATTACAGGTGAAGTTCAGCGTGCATATGCGACAAGAATTAGACGAGATGAAATGTAGTGAATATGGTGATAAATGATAATGATAAAATATGTGTGTAACAAAAAAGATCTTATTTTAAACAATAGTTTGAAAATAAAACTAATACATACTAATATCACAAAAATTAAAATTATAACTGTGACAGTACACCAAGTAGTTAATTATATTATTATTAGGTACTTATAGTAGATTCAACTTTACTTGACAGTGGGATATTTATTAAAATAGTGTTTAAGATTTCTCTTGAAATAATTAAGCTTATCAGAGAATATACAGATGTCAGGATGGTCGGATATAGCGTTGTAAGATCTACACAATCTTCTGAGTGGTGCATAGTGACCCAGGTTTGTTTTGGCGAACTTTACGTGTAATGGTTTGTATTTATTTTTTCGGGGTAGTTTTGTGGGGATATTTATAGCTATTTTACTCAGCAATCTAGTATTGTCCGTAGCACCAGTCAGAAGTTTGTGTAGAAAAATTAGTTTTATGTATTTACGGCGATCTAAGAGTGAAGTTAGAAGAAAATATTTTAACCTATCGGTGTAATGAGGAAGTTTTCTGACTAAACCATGTTTGTTGGTGAGATATAACAGGAAACGTAGGCCCTAGGCCCTCTCAAGACGATTTGAGTAGATGGCATAGTGTGGGTTCCAAACCGGACTGCAGTATTCGAGCTTGCTCCGTACCAAGGCATTATAAAGTACCATATCGGTAAGCGGATTTTTGAAGGATGTGCAGTTTCGTTTAATAAAACCTAACATCCTTAAGCTATGACAAACGATGTGGTTATTAAATTGTAACTTGGAATCTAGTATAACTCCGAGATCTCTGATCTCTTTAACTTGCTTTAGTTGATTATTGTTGATTTGATATGAGACTGCAGAATTATTGTGCTTACGCGAGAAACGCATGTGAAAGCATTTATTAACGTTTAAATTCATTGATTTTTTTGACACCAAACTGCTAATATATTTAAATCGCTTTGAAGTTCCAAACAGTCCTGTTCTTTATTAATTAATTTTATTATTTTAAGGTCATCTGCATATAACGAAAAATCAGAATAAATAAAACATGTAGCTATATCATTTATGAAAATATTAAATAGTAAGGGACCTAACCTGGAGCCTTGAGGAACCCCTGATAATGCAAGAAAGGGTAAAGACGTAAAACCTTTAACAACTACAAATGAAATTCTACCAGCTAAATATGACTTGATCCACGACAACATCATACTAGCAAATCCAAACGATTCCAACTTGTGCAAGAGAATAAAATGTGAAACTTTGTCAAAAGCCTTACTAAAATCTGTATAAATTACGCCTACGTGGTTTTGGCCATCTACAGATTCCATAAGTTCGTCAATAAAAGCGTTCATGTTCGTGGTCGTGGATCTTGTATTAACAAAACCATGCTGGTTAACCGAAATGAGGGACTTTACATGCCAAAGTAGGGTAGGATAAATAAGTTTTTCAAAAATCATTCCAAATGTGGGTAGTATAGAAATTCGCCTGTAGTTTTTTATGTTATGTCTGTCGCCGGATTTGTATAGAGGTATTACGAGAGCTTGCTTCCAGGCATTAAGAAAGAGACCACTGCATAAAGAAGCGTTATAGATATGAAATAGAGGAAGGGAAAGATTTTTTGCACAAGATTTGATGAAAATAGGTGGAATACCATCGCTACCTGCACCTTTATTAACATCAAGACCTTTCAGTTATTTAAGAATATTGGAGTATGAAATATTAAACGACGTCAGAGAGTTTGACGTAATACAAGGTATTTGGTTGTAGGAGGCAACATGAGTAGGGGTTGAAGTGGCACTGTACGCGTCGGAGAAGCTTTTGGCAAATAAGTTACATATATCAGGTCCAGCAGTAGCTGTATTATTATCGAGATTCAAAGAAGAAGGGATACCTAAATTTGAATGTTTTTTTGCTTTGATGTAGGACCAAAACTGGCTTTCAATTTTTTCTTTTACATCATGTTTCATTTTTCTTAAAGAGCAATTAAACAGATCTAAATCATCAAAATAGGTATTATACATATTGCAAGAACGTTTTAAGAATGAGTGATTGTGGGACGCTAAAGAGGTTTCTTTTTCTTACAATTTTTTCTTGTCTCCGGGGCACACGAAACTAACGGTCTTACTACAAAAGATTTAAACACCCGTCGAACAGTTGATTAGAGAAAAATTCAGTACAAAATGGTCTCAAAACAACTGTTCAACAGATGTTTAATATTTTGTGGTAAGACCAAATATTTTTAAGTAGCTCAGGTGTGTCTACAATATTATTAATTATTTTATACAAATATACAACGTCACAAACTATACGACCACTATACGACACTTGGCTAAAGGAGGTATTTTATATTTAGGCCGCGGTATAAGCAGTCAGTACTCAAGATGCATCTCGGTCTCAAGACGCGGTTCGGTTCTATGATTGGTCCAAATTTTGACAGCCAACCAATCACAGAGCCTGGACCGTGTCTTGAGACCGAGATGTATCTTGGGTACTGACTATTTATACCGGCCTTAGAAATTGACAGTTCATAATTACTATAAACATTACCCATTCTAAATTCTAGGCACTTTACAAATTTTTTCTGCAGTGCTTCTATTCTTTCACAGTGAAATTTATATTGTGGAGACCACACCGTACTAGCAAACTCTAAGTGACTGCGAACATAACTATAATACAATATTTTATAAGTAAATATATTTTTAAATGGCTTAGAAACACGTAGCATAAATCCCATTTGTTTATAGGCTTTAGTGAGAATTTTATTGATATGTGAAACAAACGTAAGTTTTGAGTCCATCAAGACACCAAGATCCCGAATCTCTGAAGAATATTTTGATAGTCTGCACAGAAACATAGGCAAAATGTTCAGGCTCGCGGCAGCGGCGTACCTGCGACTTCTGGCGGAGCTTGTACCGGAGCTCCTCGTTATGCGCGGCGAGGCGGGCGGCGTGGTCGCGGTCGCGCGCGGCCAGCTCGCGCAAGCGGCGGTTGTCGTCGCGCAGGCGGTCGGCGTCGCTCTGACGCGCGGCCAGGCGCTCGCGCAGCTCCTCGGCCACCTGGCGTGCCGCGGCCGCCGCGCGCTCCGCCGCCGCGCGCCGCGCCCGTTCCGCGCCCGCCTCCGCCCGCGCGCCGCGCACCGCCGCCAGCTCCGCCTGCTTCATCTCGATCACCGCGCGCAGCGACCGCACCTAGAACGTTACACACTCACCATTCAGTTCAATTCTACTGTGTTTATATTATTATATTATGTGGATTACATTAATAAATAATAGGTATTTTAATATTTAGCGTTAGTTTCAGCACATAGACCTCTTTGGGCGAGCAAAAGTAACAGGAAAATATTCTCATAAGAAAAAGTAATAATAAGCGGAGGCCTCGCTCACCTCGGCGGCGAGCTCGGTGGGGTCCGTGCTGAGCTCCTCCTTGGAGTCGAGCCGGAGGTCGCAGTCGCCTTCGGCCTCGAACAGCACCGGGTCGCAAGCCGCGTCACTCACGGTGCGGGTCTTGAGGCCCGCCCGGGGGGCCGACAGGTCGGCGGACCGGTCGCCGAAGTCGTCCGACCGGTCGCCAGAGCTGTCGCCGAACACGTCGCCGGGCCCGTCGCTTCCGGTCGACTCGTCGGAGTCCTCGGACGCGTCGTCGGCGGCGTCCTCAGCCTGCGCGGCGTGCGCTCGGTCCAGGTCGGCGTGCGCTCGGTCCAGGTCGGCCCGCGCTCGGTCCAGATCGGCCCGCGCTCGGTCGAGGTCGGCTCGCGCCCGATCCAGGTCGGCCCGCGCGGCGTCGAGCTGCGCGCGCAGGGTGCGCTCGAGCTCGCTGTGCGCGTGCAGCCGCGCGCGGCTCTCCGCCACCTCCTCCTTGAGGGCGGCGATGGTGTCCTGAAACGAGCGGCGACCGATGAGTGCCCCGTCGGCTCGCTGACCTCACCCCACGTTTCCCCGCTGCGTGAACTCAGCACCCACCTCCCGCTGGCGCACGTCGGCGGCGAGCGCGGCGAGCTGCGCGGCGTGCGCGGCCCCCGCCTCGCCCCGCGCCTCCTCACGCGCCGACACCTCGCGTTCCAGCTCAGAGATCTTGCTCAGGCATTCCGCGACTGGAACGAAACGATGTGAACTTTAAAACTAGTTAATGTCGACGTTTCCGGTGCCGTCCGCAACTGACGGTTTCCAATGTTTCCCCGTTATCTGAACGTTCCACTCTATCCAGTAGAGTAGCGGAAGACCGTATCGCGCGGCGGCGCGCCCGGAGCTCGGTCCGCATCTGAGAACCGCCGCGCCGCAACAAAGTACTTATTGTTTTCAAAGCAAAAAGTTTGACCCGAATGTGTAATGCGTCGTGCGATTCTAGGTAGCGGCGATTAACGTTATTCATTAACATAATTATTAATATTATAATTTTCCAAATACGTTTATCGGCTACAACGTTTTGTGTTCTTTATTATGAGATTGAAGGCATTTGAAAGCATAACATTTTTAAAGAATAGTTGACGACCGGTTAATTTAATTTTCTACGACAATTATGGACTTTTCTAGTTTATAATGTTATGTTATATGTAACATGGAGAGGGGATACTGACTGGTGTCGAAGTCCTTCTGCGCGCGCGCGGCGCGGTCGGTGTCGGCGCGGGCGGCGGCGGCGCGCTCGGCGGCGGCGAGGCCGCGCCACCGCTCCGCCTCCGCCCGCCATCCGCTGCCGTTCGCCTCCTCCAACTGAAACGCACACGTACATCTTTACCACATCGTGTTTTTAATACTCATCTTCAATTCCGAATCAACTAAATAAATATTTCCTCATAATTCGATTCAATTTTATCGGGCGCCTAAAGCAGAGAAACGTAACGTCATGCTAGTTTCACTCGCCCGGAGCCGAGGTACGGTTCCTGCCGGGCGAATGTAACATGATATTCGACCCGACCCGTCTACCGATAGACGGTACTTTTATGCCGATACGAGATGAGGCTCACCTGAAACACTAGGTACTGTACTAGCACGCCGAGGGCCTCCACCCCCTTGGCGGCGTGGGCCAGATGCTGGGCGTGGTCACGCGAGGGCGGGGCGGGGGCGGGCGCGGGGGGCGGGGCCGGCGGCGAGCGCGCGGCCGGCTGCTGCGGCGTCTGCGCGCGCTTGCCGCGCCCGACCGCAGACGACACGCGCGCCGGCTCTGAAACGAAACGGAACGATTAGGCGGCTGCGAGTGGACGACATCACGAGTCACGACAGACTATATTGTGTTGTTACGTTAGTAAAAAAAATTGAGACGTACTCGTCTTAGAGATGGAGACTTAGAGATGGAGTCAAGCAACATTCAACAAATCCGCGCCGCGCGGACAATAGCTCGTTAGAACAGTGATGGTTTCTCAACCTGCCCGTTCTGCCCGACTACCGACTACACGAGCGCCGTGTACCTACTTGTAATTGTAATGGGGCCATTTAAGTACAAACATCTGACGCAAGCTCGTTTCACACGTTTGTTACTTGTAATTACCCTGCAATGTTCAAAGATCAGAACGATAGTCAAATTAGCACGACCGAGTGATCTCTACTTTTCGTTACATTCGTGCATAATACTGTGTGGTCTCAAAAAGTCCTCAGGGACAATTCTGGAAGCGAAACAAGAACAACTACAGAATCGTAGGTACTCTGTACGCAAAAAACTTTAACGTGGAGTTGGGAGGTCGGAGTCGTATTTAACGTTTTATTCCGCGGCTTGTCCTTATGGGGGCTAATTAATTAGACCTTAGGAATGCGGTACTGCCGCGCGGCGGAGGCCGGTGCACCGCGCACGTAACGCGCCGGGCCCTCCGCCGGGAGAAATCGATCGCACCGCGGAAAAATAGCGCATTCTGGCATACTGATGAGCTACTTTCGCGAACCCTGCCCGCAGCGCGGCAGGGGCCGGTCCCGCCCATGACGCCGCGTGACAAGCACGTCGCGGTGTCGCCGTACACAGTTGACACGTTTACTACAAGTGACGTCACTGGACATTACTTACGCCGGCTACGTCTACGACTACCAGAAGATTTACAATTTACTTATAGAATATGGGCACAGCGAAACAGTTTTAAGCTTGCGCCTTGTAGTTGTTTCGTTTTGCGACCTTCTCGCACCTATTTAGTTTATATTTTCGTTTTATCTTAAATTTTTAACGGTGTCCTGAGTATATAAAACAATAGGTACCAAGTATCACTTATCGCTGGTCCTGCATTGTATCCATGCAATAAACGCGAACTGCGAAGGTTCAAGGCATTCAAGGAGTGACCGACTTGAGTCGTAACAATAAACAATTTAATAGGTAGGTGTCGAGGATTTTGTTTAAACAAAAAAGCTAGTGTAATTTGGGATGAGAATAATTTAACGAGCAATTAGGCGGTGGACAATGCACCGCGCGAGTCGCACGGCGCGGGTCATGGTCAGAGTTCAGACATACACCAGTGTTGGTAAACGGCAGGACCACGTTAGTGCAGCGACACCTGGCCGCCGTGTGAGGTGGCACCGACATACCTGCATTACGGCCTCCTGAGGGGAGAATGGTGACTGTCGTAGTCGACAGTCACCAGTCTCTCCCCCAGTGCTAGTGCACTAGTTTGTAAATTGTAAGACCGACGACCAGGTCCTAGGAAGTAGGTGGTGAGGATCTCAGCTCGGAGCCCGAGTGCGGGAGTGCGGGGGCGCGGCATGCGGACGTGTAATGGACGTCAATCGAGTAGAGGTGAGGTTATCATCTTGTTACTACCCACAGCCCACAGGCAGGTGGTACTCGTACACTCTCGTTCTGTACAAAAACTAGCACATTGATTTATCGGGGAAATTGCAGTATGTATTAGCATTTAGCTACCTAGGAAAATTCAATTAAATACATATGTATGTTTAATATGTTGACAAATCTCATTGATGGCCGACCAATTATTATTAAGTAGGCAATAGGCAATAATCGTGGAAGTTATCCTCGCATTACGCATAAAATGTAAATTATGTATAATCTGCGCAATTATTGTCTTGCGATGGCAGGCTCGAGTAGACTGTATAAGGATTAAGGACTATTATAGGTGACAGTAATTCCAGTTGCCGGACGAAAATAGTTAAATTGGAGCTGACGATATGCATACAGAGTTGCCGGCCGCCCACGACGCCCGCGCCGCAGGCGGCCGGCGTCGATAGGACTGTGGGAGATGATGAGCGGTGACCTCCGCCCTTACCACGCGTGATGTCATATAAGCACTCACAATTTAGTCTGCTAATTAGAACGTATACGTTGCTAAACGTTTTCCGCGCAGGCAGGCACACCTCAGAAGTCAAAACGTGCCAAACAACAGGAAAAAGAATTTAGCAGGTCAAAATCAGAACGTGAAACTCAAAATATGAAGCAGTAAATAAAAATATTAAATAAAATTCATTTATTGTGTCGGTTGTTTGTAGGTTAAACGGATATCGCCAAAAATTAAAAACAACGGATTTTGGCACCAGAAACTAAATTTGAAGCGTTATTAAAATGTAAATGAGGTCCAAGTCCGTGGTAGTTAATAAATGCTAATTACTGTTGTATCTCCGACAGAAATAACACCTCGAGACACAACTACAGCTACGGTCTACGCGTGACGTGATCGGTGTATTCTGTTCAGATACAACTTAATCTAGCTGTCAATGAAAGACAGTTGAATAAATGGTTGTATTTCTTAGAAAGTGTTTTTATTCAAATACAATTTGGTACAGTTTTTTTGCAACTACCGCTAGCTCCAACTGTAACTCCACAAAACCGACGATATTATCTACGATATCTTTTTTGTTCCATACCGACTAATCTCGGCTTATGTATTAATAAATGTATAATATTTATAATATAAGTTCCTCGTAAACGTTACATAAAGAACATACCTTACAAATTACCGATCGGTCTAGGGCCCGCTCGAGGAAAAACAAAACGGTATTCTTGTGCAATTCGTTACGCGGCAATTGTATAATTTATTTTATTCAATTTACACACTGAATTAAATATATTGCTCGCTCCAGTTGCTCCGTTAACAATAACTCATTCTGACATGTCGTGCATACTCCTTGCTTGCGTGGAGTGTGGTAGTAGTAAAGGGTATAGTGTGCCGGTAGCCCAGTTCGTGATGAGAATACTGCGCATGGGACTGTGCCAATTGCCACCATCACTTTAGCTAAATAAATAATTACCAGTGAGTGGCAGACTAACGGAATTTACCGTTACCGTCTTCCCACTATGTTATATTACACTGTCATGAGAGTAATTATTGTAAAACTGGCAAAATTAGCAATAATATAAGACCGAAGGAAAACTGCCAAAATTTCTCGAACATTAGCTATGTAGGTAACGTAGGCACAAGGCAATGAGGAAAACGTATTATTTGATACCGTGTGACCGGTGGCATAATGCATTGCAGGTGCCGTCGATAGGTTCAGTAATTTCAGTATTTCGTTTCATTCCGGGCAAAATGTCACTCGTAAATGTCCCGAAATACTGCGCGCCCACACGCGCGAGTGAGCACAACATGCCAACAGGTACCTAGTACCTACGCTACCTAAATATTGAATAATGTAAAATTTAATATGACACAAATATTATGTAACATGTATACTATCAAAGAGGACACACAGGATGAAACTCTTAATTGAGTTGGCCGTTACAACACAATGATAACTGTTTACACCGACATGTTGAAATATACGAATCTGTGTCTTAATCTCATTAGCATAATATGACTTGCGTAACACCATAAAGTGTTTAATTAGTGTTCATTGTTTATCTTGCTGGAAACACGGAGTGCCACAGAATTGTTTTTGTGCAGCTAAATTGTTGGCGTTTAAGCGTTTAAGCTAATTTCGAAGAGAAACTACGAGGGGGAGTGAGCACCCAAATCTCTCTACGAGTCCACATCTATTGCCGTAAACAATCTGAACTCTTCGATTCTCAGAAGTGTTAAAAACAGAAAACGCGGAAGTTTTATACAATTGCTGCGGAACTAACGACCAAATCGACGCGTCTCGTGCAGGAAGCTCCGGCCTCGTCGACACTTCAGAGGACGGCGACGACGGACGCGACCGGCGCGTCACCTCATGTCCCGTCGCCGACGACACTTCCCCGAAAGTCGAAACTACACAACCGGAGATCGCCGACAAACGGTGCTCCCTAGTTACTGCACAGTCGCTAGCTCGGCCCACTAGGCTGTCACTCGACGTAATAATAATATCATTTAACAATAAGTCAGATTTGGGTGTGTCTTTAAGTAGGTTAATCATCCAAGTCGTCCAATATCCCTAGTGAATAATCAGTTGCGCGATGTGAGACTTGGGATATCCGTCAAATGCATATCCATAAGCTAATCTTAAACGATCCATAACAAGTATTTTAGGGTAATTATTATACTCATTAGACGATTTACAAATGAGAACTCTTAATAAAATTTAGATTGAAATAGAAATGATTATGTTATGCATGGTATTGGATAACTTCCTAATTCACATAAATAAATCTGATGAAACCAATACAGAGCGGTGTTAACCTCGCGAATTGAAAAATAACATGATAGTTACGTCGCTGAACTTTCGCAATCCTACATCGGTGATATACTGCGGGTCACCGGTGGGCGGTGACAGCCGGCGTCAGGTCAAACGGTCGCAGCGTCGTCAGCTGGAGGGAGCTATTCCTAGCGCGGGGCTATTCGCGGCGCGCGGCTATAAGTGTCGTCCAGCAGCGCGGCTATACATAGCGGGATGTGTGTCAGGCGGCCGACCGCCCCCAACCCCAGGGTCGGGTTGCCCTTGTCGTGTGTCTCCCCTACAGTCTACACACAGGCACTCGTGTCCGCAAATAATCCTCAGCATGCATCGTCTCAGTCGACAGCCATACTAGGTTCCGTAACTAGTTATGGAATTTCCAGAAAGACATGATCTGATTCAGTAATTAGAAATTACCAGGAGGATTCCATGTACAAGGAGTCGGATCCTTAAAAGACGCGAACAGCTCGAAAAAAGGATATAGTAAGCTCACAGGTAGGTAAGTCGGACTATTTGTCTAATATTTCCTATTACGAGTGCAGCACCGCGAGCATCCCCGAGCGAGCCGGCGACCGCGCGAGCTGAATTAGGAACAATCAGCGTGTGAGTCAGCCTCGCAATTGTACCTCGCCTCGTAAACCCGTCATCGATTGCCCTTTGTCACCGAATAGCTAACGTTCGCTGAAGATGAGAGAGATTATGCGCACCAACAATAATATTGTATTTTGAGCAAAGCACTCGGCGAAGACGACCGACCCAAAATGTGAGCTTCATATCGTTGTTGTAATTTTTAATTAAATACGAAAGGAAGTATTAATGTCGTAATTAAGTGCAACTTTATATGCAAAGTTTCCACTATAAATACTGACGTATTCGGCCGTAAACTGGCTATAAACCTAAATGTTAGCGAGCAGATCTACGTCTTGCGAGGACCGGTGTGACAGGCGGGAGCAGGATTCTGGCAACTACTTTCACAGAAACTGCTACTCCTACTTTATTTTTCTGCTTTGTCATCTCCGAAATAAGACGTTCGCTCGTGTTTCTACTACGCTCAGCTTTTGTTTCCTTTATCTTTTACTGGCTATGGTAATTAATGTGTCCTGCTGAGGGAGCACGCTGAAAGTGCAGATTATGGACAGCCGTGTCATCGTTCGCCGCTGCCACGGCGCCCGCGCCTGACTCACTCCTTTGATCTCCATCTACCTCGCGCTACACGCTGCGTAATGACAACAACATGTTTGACTTCTCATACATTAAATCAAAATAAATAAAAATAAACAAATATCACTAATAAGTAATATAAAGCTCGGGTGAATAATGTCGAGTACCGTAGGTACTCGGTACTAGTAGATCAGACAACTGGATCGGTGGCGGGATGCCGTAGTAGGCATGTACAAGACGACGTGACAGCTAGATCTCTAGGATTAAATGCCGTTGCGGAATCTATAATCGTTTTACGAGGTAATCAATGCTGCTGTAAATGTTAATCGTTAATACCTAGGACCAGTTATATTACACTGTTCATAGCTACGGCACAACCGGTAACTGTTGATATCTTACTAAAAAGAACAGGAGTGTGGCGACTTTTAGCACCGGCTACAGGTGGCCGGCGACGGGCCGGGGCGGCAGGATATCGCGCCGTTTGATTGCCGCCACATCCTCCGACGTTTATTGCCGCGGTAACATTCAGTTCGCGCTGCCCTTGATTTATAAAGTTCAAACCGTGTGTAATGTGTTCGCGCAATTAATGCTTAATCGCCGCCGACCTCCGCTGCGTTCGGCGCCAGTTTTTTACCCCTCATCATCATCACCGACTACAGAATGCGCTTGGGCCTCTGTAATAATTAATACGCTCAATACTCTATCTACAGTTTATCAAAAAGATTTGTCATCGGCGTCCGGGACTGCGTCTGATCTATAAGACGCTCTCTGACGAGTGGGTCCGCATTCCGCGGAGCTCGTAAATTCTAAACGATCGCTACTTAATACTAGTTAACGAGAGCTCATTGATTTCGGTTATTTGATTAACGATGCAGACATGTCAATGTCTGCGCTTGCGGCTCGTACGATGGCGCATCATCTAGCCGCCGGGGCCCGGGCCGGTAGACTCCTTGGCATCGTTAGCACTTCGCGAATACTACTGCTAACAATAACAGCCACTACTTTATGCATTTACCACTCTACATGTACTTTTATAAACACTTCGACTTGTAAACGACGAAACGTCCCCGTCGCGTAGAAAACTCGTCAATCACCATCCCGACCGTGTCCGAAGCGTTCGCTTATATCATGTAGATGATGAATTGATGGCGTATTATTATCGGATCAGCGTAATTTATAGAAAATCGCGGCGAAAGAGAAAATACGTAATGACATGGCGATGAGCTGCGTACGGCGCGGGCGGGGGCGGAGCGGGGGGAGGGGAGCGGGCAAAGACACGCGCGCGGAAACTTTCCTGGGGAAAACCGAAAGAATGATGTGGAGAGGCGTTCTGCACCGCCGCCGCCGACGTGCCGCGATGTGTGGACATACATTAGGAGAGGAGTTAAACTCTCTAAGAGATTTTTGATAAATGTATTTATACGTCACCGCCGTGTTGTGAAAGTGGGGATATAATCTTATAAAAAACTTCAACCAATTTATTGATGAAAGTCTAACTAAAAACGTTTTACGAAAGTACGTCCCAGAGTCCAGACTTACCACCACGTAACATCAACTCGAGCAACGGAAAACTCGAAGGCCAGAAGCTCATCCTAAAATCCTTATGATTCAGTTTACTTGTGCAATAAAAATATAATTTATTAAGTAGCATGGAGAAATAAGTAACGCTCTATTCGCAGTAAATATGCAGCGTTCGATATTGATTACTATTACCATGCTATTAGCTTTGTCCACACTGTTCCTTTTTTAGTTGTTCGTCAAGGGCATGCGTTATAGCGAAGTCAACAGCGAACGTGAGGCATGCTCGCGACGCATGCCCTCTGACCGTATCCAAAAAACAAAAATGACAATGCTGGTGTTGCGTTCATTGACGCATTCAATTAATGATTGCGCCAAAACGAAAGTTGAATGAAAGAAGATAACGAAAATTGAAGATGAAACCGCATAATGTGGACATAGCTATTGAGAGTGAGGAGTGGGCGACTCCCGAGTCCCGAGTCCCAGCTCAGAAGTCAGAACACGTTACACTGGGAGAGTGTCTCGCGGTGTAATTGACATTGGCAGCCGACTTCGCCACTGATCTGAATGTTTCATTGACATTGAGCTGATTGAGTGAGACCGCGACATTCCACGGAGCCCCAGGGCTCCGTGGAGCACATTTAGAGGATGTCTGTTCTATGAAATAAAAATTAGGATATAATTATGATAATATAATAGTGGACTCTATATCCGGCTGTTCCAACTTTTTGTTACTCTTGAGTATTTAATGATGGCGCCAGGTTCAGACATTATACAGTCGTTGTTACCGTCGGTCCCGGCGATCATGAAGCCCTAACGACTCCGGGAGACGAGTCGGCCTCGGTGACGAGCGGCGGCCGGCGCGCGGCTCGCTGCGGGCTGCGGCTGGCGCGCGGCCAACGTCATAATAAAATTGGGCCTCGACCGCGTCCGCGCCGCCCGGCCAATATTATTTCCAATTCTTCCGTCATCGACCGACTTACTGTTCTAGACCTCTCCACCTGACTCATATTTTCAATTAATCGACTACTAGACGTAAACTGCGCTCCCCGATCTAATCAGATGACATCATTCTTTTGATAAGACAATTATAAGACAATTCGACATTGAAAGTAACTCATTTAAGCCGAACGGGCAGTCATTTGCTTTGAGCGGGGCGGCTAGCGTGTGCCGCGACCGCCGCTGCGCTGGCCCTAATTAATACAATGCAAGGCCGAAAGAATTACCGCTCGATCGACGGAGCTTATACTGACAGAACAATCACCACAATATTGAGCATAATATTCTGCGTTTAATATCGCAAGCAATAGAATAAGGAACCTCTATAATACAGCATGTTGTTGCTAATAAACTGACTGTGCTCTACTCTGTGAAATAAGATGAACTGTGCTCCCGCTTACGAGTATAAGAATTGTAAGCTTCGACGATGGTAACCATGGTCTGCTGCAGTCTGCGGCCGCGACGCCGTGGGACCTCCTCATGTTTGCGACGTGTTGCGGGGAATGTGTCGGTACGAGTACCCGTCGGACGTAACTAGCGCAATATGCCCGACTGCGTGTTCGAGTGGTGCATTAGATGAGGTATAATTGCAGACGACCTACTTACTGCCCGAGTGGTGCAGAGGCGCCGCTCTACCGCATCAAAGCGGGACGCTACCGCACGCCGCGCGCCGCACGCGTGCTCGGAGTAGCCGCCTCAACGAGCAGATTATAGATATCTAATGGCTAGTGCGGCCCATCCGTAGTCCGTACATCACTTCTAAGGAGTCGAGACCTGTCCTCCCAAACTCCCCTAATTAATGGAACTACTACTACAGCCAGACCCGTGTAGTGCAGTCACAGCAGCCGCGGCGCGAGGTAGGGTTATTGAATGTCAACGAGCTGTGTAATGTCGCGTAATGAGCGTTTCCGCTGTCATTTAAACCGAATCATACCGGCGGTCATTGTTCGACCTTCCGCGATGGCGCGCCCCGCGAGCTGCGACTCGCGGCAGCGGTTCTAGCCTTGCTGGCGACCACGTAGTATTAGGGAAACTGTTCACGTTCGGCATCCTTTAATGGGAATAAACACGCGAAATTATTATGCGCGGCTCGTCGGCTTGGCTCGTGAAGGTCGCGGGGGGACCTTCGAGCGGCGAGCGACCAGTGACGTCACCGCCCGGCTCGATCCTCGTTTATCGATCACTGATGTAGATCATAGATCCTGAAGCATCCGTGGTTATCGCGCGCCGTCGCGTCGGTCGGCCCGATCCTCTCGTGCGTGGCGGCCGGCCGCGGCGTGCGTGATTTCAATTGCGCTCTACAACGTTTTCCGAGATTAGAAATGAACAGCTTCTGTATCGAATTTATTACTCACGAAAAGTGTCCGTGTTTTCCATATTAATTAAATACATAATTACAGAAGCTAGACAGCCACGAATCTCGAGAATGTACACATATGTATAGTTTAAGACTTAAGACCAAGGCTGCTCAACCCCAGGCCCACAGGCCACAATATGGCCCGCGAAAGAATTTTAAATGGCCCGAATTTTAAAAGGAAGTTTTGAATACTTAACTTTTTTTTTTACTAAGTTGAACTGCAAAATCATAAGTCATTGAAAACCCTTTTCGTCGAAAAAGTGTCGTCGAAACCTCAAAATTCTTCAGAAGATTTTGCAGATTTCTGGAAATTGGTACCTACCAAAAGAAGAAGAGAAGTTTTTATGGAGTTTTGGATCAACATAATATTATGTCTGTGAAAAAGTGTTTTCAGACCTTAATTATGTTAAAAATAAATACCGCACATCATTAACTGAGCAACATATTTCTGACTTGTTGCTACTGTCAACATCAGATTTATCACCCAACATAAATAAGTTGTTAAAAGACATACAACTGCAAAAATCTCATTAATTTAAAAAAATAAATGTATGCTTATATATAACCCATTGAAGTTTGATTGGTATTATATTTAATGGCCCGTTATAAATGTGGGAATCCACCGTTTGGCCCCACTGTAAAAAAGGTTGAGCAGCCTTGCTTTAGACGTAATGCAAGCTGAAAGTATGTTCGCACAACACAAAAGTACGGAAACCGCGACGTTTCTCTGTAATAATAATGTGATGGAGCTGCGAGTGGCGCAGCTTCCGTAGAGATCAACTACGATAACATGGCGCGCCCCTCCAAAATTCAATACGTTTGAAGTGCGTTGTCTTTGACAAACAAATGCGTTGACCAACAAATTTTGGTAATGAGTGACATTAACTGAAATATTACGTGTACTGTGATTGGTTGAACACTTACTACATACAAACTCTTTCATATGGATGTGAATACACACATTGAAACAGTAAAAATATGTAGATCGTTAGAGGACACCACCGACAAACTGATGCGTGCTCCGCGTTTGTAACTAATTATGTAGCTATTTGCCATACCTTGATTTCTCCGGCAGATTAAGTAGCTTTGTACTTTAGAACGGAGTATATTATTCGATGAAGACGTTCGCTAGGTGTAGGTAGGCAGAAGCCTCGTTATCACATAGAGACTAGTTATCGCGTTATGTAACGCCGCGACTCGCGAGTAGATCCTAGCGTCTATGAAACGTCGGCCGAACGTGAGATACGATCGCCTATCTCCTAATCTTGACACGATTCAGCGGCTTGAGTTTTTCCAGAGTTTCGGGTATGATGGTAATAATAGCGAGATAGTGTTAGGAGGCTTTAAAGACTTCGACTAAAATGATGGATAGGATCGCCGAACACACGAGATTGTGTAAGACAAATGTAAACACTAGACGGAGGTCAGATGTGAGGTCGGCGGCCGGCGGACCTCGCGCCCCGCGCCGCGCCTAGACAGACTCAACGTCTCTATGTTGTGTTGTAACCGCTGCCGGTCACCTGCAGGTTAACGAGTGTATTACGGCGACACCTGCGTATGTTGTCACGAGTCATATTTAGCTGCTGAGTATTAACAGTACGGAAGCTCGACAGGCGGGCCCGGCGCCGCACTTTCCCTATAGACGAATCTAATTGAGATGACTCTATCTAATATCTATGTGACAGCGACGTTTATGTGGATACCGAACCTTTTTATTGTTGTTGTTGGTTTGTTGGCTCGGGTGTGTAAGCAATTAATCACCAGCCCTGCAGCCCTTTATAAAAAGGTCTGGCGCAGTTTCAAGGTGAGCGAACAATCTACGACAACGGCGACGTATGTAACGTGAAGTCGACGGAAACGTGTAAATATAGTGCGAGGTACCTGCCGCTCGTGTCGCGAGTTTTTCTGTACACACTACACACGGCGCGAGGTGATTGTAGACCGTGCGAACTGCCAACTGGGAAGTGGGCCTTCCACGCTCTATGTATTATACCGAAGAGATTTGCTGACTGACAAAGGTTTTTAGAGGAGATATAATAGTAGTAATTACATACGGGATCATTAATTAGTATTAACTATTAAGTACAAACCAAAGTATGCACTAATTAATGACTCTCAACAGTAGCAGTGATGAACAGAACACAGTTACTAATGAGTAATGACTATAGTACTGAACGGGCTAGGTGCAGGGCTGCGGCGCGGCGGCGACACGGTCTGCCGCGACCAGCTCCGGGCATCTACTCTGGACTGCCAATGTTAGTTGTTGAGCTCTACATTTCGGCCTCACACATTATAATCATTTATAATAATATATTTTCGAAACCGTTAATTTAATGGATCATAAAGAGCGATATTGCCAAAAATGATCAAAAATAATAGTTAAGTGATGCATGAGATTTGGCGGCCAAAAAATTAAAACTTTTATTTAAATATTTAAATTGGTTTATACGAGTAATATGTGGGTGGGCATGTTATTGCTATCTTCTAGCTGATCGTCCACGTCGTTATTTATTCAAATTACAATAATATGAAAAATTAATTATTGTTTTAATTTAAATTTGCATACTTGCAAGAATTAATCGTATCGCTGGTGCGCCGACACTGGGCCTCCTATTAAGTGGATGCGATATTTTGTAAAGTATCTCGGACGAGGTGCCCTCGCTGCTGGGTGTGTGTTATGACCGTCCCGGGGTCGCCGGGGACGGGGGAGTACCGTTGCATATGCATAATGCATAGGAAGTGCACGCACCTTTTCCGTCGAGGAACATGTGTGCGGTCACCCCAGGCGGGTCATGCCTCGGCCAGGGCGGTGGGGTCGGGGGCGAGGGCGCAGGGCGTCAGGGCGCCGGGTGCAGGGTCGACTCGCACATCACAACAACAGCACTACACAGGACACTATACAGTATACACTGGTCGCGTCACGCGTGCGCTCCACGCGGTGGCCTGCGTCACACTGCCCGCCGAGCGCCGGCGGCCGGCTTCATCGGCCACCACACCGGCACCACACCACACATACAGCGCACATTCACCATACAAAATCACATCATTTTCATGTAGGTATAATATAATAATCAAACGTCTTTTCACGAAACTACCTAAAACTTGGGCCGCAGCCCCTGCAGCATAGTGCGAGAGCGCAAATAATTTTTCATGAAAATACAACCTTTCTTGATCGTTTTGTAAGTGTAAATAAAGGCCGGAAGTCGGGACTTCGTAATTATGAAAATGTTGCTTTTTTTATTAAAAATAGGGATTCCAGAAAGGAGGACAGAGGATAACTTGTGTCACAGAAAGTTTAGTTTCCGACGTTATAAACTAACCCTCTAGGGGGGCGCAAGAATGGCCAGGACCAGGCAGGCCGCAGGACTTTTTTTTTCGGTTTGATCCGGATAAGTTCCCGCTGCACCCCTAGTGCTCGATTCCAACAATACTCATATTAAAAACGTCTATTAAATTAGACAAAATATTAAAAAAAAGTTTTCCAAAATAGTATATATCTTATTAATAATTATTATTGTAATTAGTCTATTACCACGTGTCTACCACTAAGTTTTATTTTATCACCCTGGAGGAAATAAAATATGTGTAGGCCTAAACATAGCATTGCTCTGGGTACCTATAACTAAAAAAAAACAAGGGCGTAGTTATGTAGCTCGCACAGGGCGCAAAAAGGGCTATTTACGGCACTGATTATCTATGCTAAGTGCTAACCCCCACGAGTCACGCTGTCCACCGTCTAAGTTGCGGGCGACATCTAGATGGTAGTATGTATTGAAAAGGTTGTAAGTTCATGAACGTAGTTCCAGGATGCGCCGCGCCCGCGCCGTAAGCCTTGAACGACGTGACTCTACACACCGTACTCTACATTCCATTCATCTAGACTAATATTATAAAGCGGAAGAGTTTGTTAGTTTGTTTGTTTGAACGCGCTTATCTCAGGAACCACTAGTCCGATTTGAAAAATTCTTTCAGTGTTAGATAGCCTATTTATCGAGGAAGGCTATAGGCTATATTTTATCACGCTAAGATTAATAGGAGTGAATAAATAGAGGAAAGTGTAGAAAAAGCGGGGGAAATTATTTGAAAGGGCTTATTTGAACGTACTGAAGCAATTTTTGTGTTATTTGGCACACATAAAGAATATACCACGTGAAAGGAAATAGGTTTCTTTTTTTGCGGAAAAATGTACGGTTTCCGTTACATTCCTAAATTAGGCGGGCGAAGCCGCGCGGAACATCTATCATATCATAAAAGTATATTGTCCCACACAATATACTTTTATGATTTGCGCGTTAACTATTCAATCGATGTACGGGAACTACTATAAACTAAAGTCCACGCGAACGAAGTCGCGGGCAACAGCTAGTGTTTTAATAATAAGGTTTCGCAAGTCACCATAAACGTAATAACTAATAACGTTATAATATCTTAGATAATAATATTAATTTTATTAACAACTATTTACTAATCTGTGCCCATAAAAACTAAATATGTAAACTACCTCACGTCATTTATACTTCCTAATCCGAAATTTTGTAATACTCGTAACTGTAATTTAGTTACAAAAACTTGAGAGGTGTCAAGGGACACCCGAATGGAACGAAATTATTTTTAATGTTCAAAAAACCTGTAATATATAATATATACTCAAAAAATTATAAAAAAACGCCATCTATTGACGCCCAGTAATACTAACAACGCGTCGCTGTTTATTCTCAAAAAACGCCATCTAGTGGACGCACAGGAATACTATCAACGCCCTCTGTCCCTACCATGCAGATACCAATAAAAAAGTGTCGTTACAACTTTTTCAGTCTAACCCAAGGCGCAACGCGCGATAAGGAGCTTCGTTCCAATATTATGTAGTGGACTACTGAGTATTGACGATCGTCACAGCGCCGACCGCAGTTCAACGGACGAATATTAAATTTGTTTTGCATAATAATTACATAAAATATAGAGCCAATAAACGATAAACCAAAAGAGAAAGCAGTTTTTTAATTGCCCCGGTGTGGACCGTGAAGCGGTGGTGGAGCGATCCAAATATTATTATTTATTTTATTTATTTCCTGCTATTTATAAACGTATGTTTAATTCATTACCTTCGCATCTAATGGAGCGTATATTTGTAGCAACCAAATTTATTTAAAATATTCAAGAGAGCTACTAATTTTTAGTTTATTAATGTAGATAGATAATTACTAGAAATAATCGGCCAAGTGTGAGTCGGACTCGCGCACGAAGGGTTCCATACCGTTATAGAGCAAAAATAGGCCAAAAATTGTGTCCCTCTTAAATTTTCATTATATTTGAATATTATCCTTAATTATTAAAGTACACTTATATTTAAGGCCTTTGTGAAAATTTCAAGTGCCTACCTGTTGCCATTATTGATATCGAGCAAAAGAAAAAGTCAGAGAAAAGAAAAGTCAAAGTTCAGAACTCTAGCTATAGAGGTTCTTAAGATACAGCCTGGCGACAGACAGACAGACAGACAGACGGACAGACGGACAGAAAACGAAGTTTTAGTAATAGGGTCCCGTTTTTACCCTTTGGTACGAAACCCTAAAAAAAGAAGGCACACACAATAGATATAGTATTGTCAAGTGGGCGAGTTTGACGGACGACGGCGCGGGAGATAAGACACGACAATAGGAGCAAAGAGCTACATAGAGCCGCAGACAATGAGTATTGTGTGACTACCGGCACGCGGCGCCCGAGACGATATACATATGCACTGTTGCACCTGATACTGCAGAGTACAGATATACACATGGCTTTGGTAAAATGTTATGTTACATGGTCACTCGTCAGTCGTCACAACTATCATTTCTATTAGAGATCAACTACGACAATATGGCGCGCCCCTCCAAATGACTGTTTCAATGTGTGTAGTCACATCCTTATGAAAGAGTTTGTATGTAGTAAGTATTCAACCAATCATAGTACACGTAATATGTCACTTATTACCAAGATTTGTTGGTCGACTAATCATAGCTAGCCTACCGCGCAAGACAACGCACCTCAAACGTTTTGACAATGCATTTCAAACATTTTGAATTTTGGAGGGGCGCGCCATGATAACGTAGTTGATCTCTAAAACTGGATTAATGAGAGATATTCAGGTCGGCTCGGACATAGTGGAATATTATAATGGTCAATGTAATACTGTAACGGGACACGGTTGTGTGATTTTCCCTCGGAGGCGATAACATCTATATGGACTTTTACTTTTCCTCGGCGGACGGGTGCCGGGTGTAATGGTCAGCACCGTACGCGGTACGGTCTCCCCGCCTCCCCGCCCGCCGCCCGCCGCCCGCCGCCCGGCCACCGTTACTTCCACTAACTGAGTACACCGGGAATTGACATTACCGCTGTTAACACACCGATTAAATCTCTAGAGACAATTTCATCGTGAGTAAATTGAGTTAAACGAGTGTTATTCCCCCCACGTGTACGTACATTTTAGAAAGTAGTGCGATCTCATACGACGTGCGGGCCGTGCCTCGTATGGTGTGCTAATTACGACATGAATGAATTGCTGCGCGCTCAAGAGTTAGTGCAACAAAGCGAAGTGATCAGGCAGTAGTCGGTACAATAGCGCGGTCACGGGCGAGCTGCCATCAGGAGCGGCCGCGGCTCGTCTGCTTTCTCGCTAATACCATTTGCTTCACCGAGTTATCTAAGAGTCATGAATCTTAATTCTTACGCTGCAACGTGTCACGGTGTGGGACTATACTAGTCGTGTTGTAAACTCTCTAGCCTGGACATTTATCGTGAACAGCTGATTTGACGTAGCTCCACATCATCTCGTGCAAAATAAAAACTGCGGGCATCGACTCGGCGCACTCGTGAGCGTCTACAAAAACTGCGCCGAAAATATACACTCGTATTTTACTACGCGGATCGCCTACGCTCCGGCAAGGTCTTATATTATTTTAAGAATGAAGCGTGGTGGAGTTGTAGCAGCGCAAATACGTATTTTATCTCTCTACTGCTAATTATACACTAGTAAACTAGACAACGAGGAGTCTGTCAGCACGGCGGGGGTCTTTGTGGATGTCGGAAGTGTTGTACTCCACCGAGCGATAGTCGTCATGTTCGCGGCGCGCGGCAGTTTTCTCATCCATCAAATGCGTATCTAGTATCTACTGTTTGCTTGCGGTCGCTATCAGCCCTCCGCGCCCCCGCCTCCGCCTCACGAGCCGAGGGCAAACACCTGACTGGTGCCTCAGGACGTACGAGACAATGGGCTGCGGTTTTCGCCGCAAACGAGATAAGCTACCGCTGTCAGTGATTGTACAGTACACACACACACACAGCTATAACTGCCGTAGATATTATCTATCGCTCATAACATAACATACCAATTTTGAAGGAGACGCATGGAAAGCGGGACGGTAAGTTCTAAATAGTCTGATACTGAGTAGGTACATAAAAATTTAAAAAAATCGCAAATTACATGTTCGGTGAGATATTATATGCGGAGTAATTTGTTCTGAGGCGCGTGCGCTCAATTATGAAATAGCATCTAAGAACAATATGCCCGAGTACCGTCCGGCTCGCACATATGCTCGTATACACACGCACACGAGCACGCGGGCACGGTAGAGCGGCTCCGCATACATATGTATAGGATGAAAACTCAACTTTCTTTCGCACTTAGAATTTATATTAGAATTGGCAGACCGAACGTTAAGCACGCACCCCGCGGCGATCAGCTCTACATTTTGTATACGATTCAGATAAGGACAGATTTTTAAGTGATGGTCGTGGTATCACCACCTGGGCTCCATTAGGCGTCCAGCCACGCTGACGTCGGCAGGTCGTACCTAATACTGCCTACCGAGTACTGCCTTTTATGCCATCGTGACGCGCGAGCGCAGCTGTGACCGGAATGACGAAGAGTCCTTCAGTCCTTGACGGCACGGCCACGACGTGTCAATGTGATATTCGGGTATATCGCGCTGCATCGTACCACAATAGTGCCACTTTGCTGGCGGCTCCTACGAGTTACGACATAATTGAAAGTTCCCGCACCTGACCACACCGAAAATCCTAAACTCAAATGGCTCTCTTTCGAATACTCCGCGTTGCGGTACCACGATATTCTAAGTGACTGTTTTCTACGTTTTAGATTAATTATACATATTATTATATTTTAATATGGATAATGGAGATAAATAATTTATGCATTTTAATGTCGATACCCGACCCTCTTTATTGATGTTTGTGAACAGCGAAAATACAATCTAGAGAAATAAAAAGGCGGAGCGACTGCGAACGAGTTCTCTCCTAGTACGGTAGTAACAACCGAGCGACTGTCCCGTACTCCGCTGTCATGTCCGCAATAGCATGCGAGGCTTTTTCATAATAATTATACAACTACATTAATAATATTGAAGTTAATAATCATCTACTACTAGCAATGTAACAACAGGTGGAGCTTCAGATGAGTGAGACGTTTCCGTCTCCGACTCTACTCCATATTAGTATAGTACTTACTATTAAAACCAGAGTTTCAATTAAAAATATAAAATCAACATGACGCATTATTATTTATTAAAAAGCAAATGTCTTCGGATCTACCGAACGACATTACTTAAGAGCCCGTATACGAAATTTTGCCGATTTTGCCGATTTTGCCGAAATTGCAAAGGTTCGCTACAGAAATATTATTAGGTTTTTTCCCCTTATTAGACTAAAAAAATATATATATTTATTATTAGATTTAAAATATATTTAAGCGCGGAAAGCCGACTCGAACTTGCGGCGAGAAATATAATGTGAGATTTAGGTTGTTTTGAATCGTGTTTTTTTGGCACAATTTGTTTTTTTTTTTTATTTTTTCTCGAATTGGATAGAATTTTATCTATAGATTATTTCTGTCGTTTTCTTTTTATGAATTACAGCTCCAAGTTGCCGAAATTAACAGCAATTCTTTGCCCATTTTCTCTAAAATTTTGCCGAGTTACATATTTTTTTACTCAACTATTTCATATTAAAGTGGTAAAAAGTAATTCCAACATTTTATAGACGACTTTCTCAACAGTACATTGTATTTTTTTCATACCGTTAAGCATTGAGATGTATGGAGTTGCTATTGCCAACAAAAAACATGTCGCACTTGAAGAATGAGCGGGGTGAGAGGCGGGGCGGTGATGGCTATAGATCAGTACCGCAGAAGTGACAAAGTTTTGTGCCTACACTCGATTGAACGCAGACTCTATTTGAAAGTGGATAAAATAAAAGAAATATTTTTACTAAACATTATTAAAAGCTTTTATTTAACTTGCTCTGTATATTATTATTTAGTTATTTACATTATTATGTAAGTTCGGGTGGAATTTTTAAACTCAATTTCGAAGTAAGTTTGTATGTCCATATAATATTTTAACCGATTGAACTGAAATTTTGTATACACGTTTGGTTTGAATGACAATGCACGATACAGTATGTGACATCACTATAAATAAAATATAAAACGGCCGACCATCCAAGATAGCGGAATAGGTATTTTCTATGCCGTCCTGTAATAACAGTATGGATATTAAATGAAAGAACTTTTTGAGAATCACTCGAAAACGAATGTAATGTCATTCTACATCCAATATGGCGGCTCATCTAAAATAGGGGAATACAAACAAAGTTTCTTTTATTTCTGCATGACTAAAGAATTGGATTTCAGTTAAAAATAGTTAAGTGAAATCCAACTTTTAAGTCAACTACAAGTCGCTAAAATATATAGACACGGTTTTTTCACTAATCGACATCAAGTACGATTTCTCAAGGACATAGAAGTTAATTAGATTTTTTATCTATACTAATATTATAAAGCGGAAGAGTTTGTTTGTTTGTTTGAACGCGCTAATCTCAAGAACCACTAATCCGATTTTGTTTCAGTTTTATATAGCCCATTGATCTAGGAAGGCTATAGGGTATATTTTATCACGCTAAGACTAACAGAAGCGAAGAAATAGAGAAAAATGTGGAAAAAACCGAACGGAAATATATTTGAAAGGGCTTATTTGCACGCGCTAATCTCAGGAACTACTGGTCCGATTTGAAAAATTCTGTCAGTGTTAGATAGTTCATTTATCGAGAAAGGCTATAGGCTATATTTTTCTACTATACAACTAATAGGAGCGAAGAAAAAAGAAATATTTTTCTACTCTACAACTAATAGGAGCGAAGAAATAGTTGAAATTGTATAAAAAACGGGAGGGAATTATTTGAAAGGGCTTATTTGAACGCGCTAATCTCAGGAACTGCTGGTCCAATTTGAAAAATTATTGCAGTGTTAGATAGCCCATTTATGGAGAAAGGCTATAGGCTATATTTTATTACGCTAAGACTAATAGGAACGGAGAAATAGAGGAAAATGTTGAAAAAACGGGTTAAATTATTTGAAAGGACTTATTTGAACGCGCTAATATCAGGAACTACTGGTCCGATTTGAAAAATTCTTTTAGCGTTAGATAGCCCATTTATCGAGAAAGGCTATTGGCTATATTTTATCACGCTAAACCTAATAGGAGCGAATAAATAGAGGAAAATGTGAAAAAACGGGGGAAATTATTTTATAAGGCTTATCTCACGAACCACTGGAGCAATTTTATGTTATTTGGCACACATGAAGAATAGACCACGTGAAAGGACAAAAGTTTCTATTTTGCGGAAAAATGTACGGCTTCCGTGACATTCTTAAATTACGCGGGCGAAGCCGCGCGGAACATCTAGTATAAAATAACGGGGCAAACGGGTCACCTGATAGAAAGCAACAACCGTCACCCATGGGCACACGTAACGTCAGAAGAGCTGCAGATGCGTGGGAATATGCCTTCTTCTTAAAATGCTTCTGGCGATAGTTCGTTCCACAGTTTTGCAGTGCGCGGAAGAAAATTACGCGAAAAATGCACGGTGGAAGACCGCCACAAGGTGATGGGATGGTCCTCAGAGCACTCCCCGTGATACAACTGATAGAGGATGCATATAGCCAAACGTATTACCTCCTTTTTTGGAAGTCGGTCAAAAACCAAAGTATAATATACCAAAATTTTGCAGCGGCTTAGGCGTGAAGAGGTAATAGACACAGAGAGAGACAAACAGAAACACTTTCGCATTTATAATAATTATATTATAATTAGTATGGATCCAAAGTCCACTACATACTTACTAAATTCAAATTACTTATATATTTATAAATACAATTATAATGTACGCATGTATAATGTATACGTAATACCGTATTTATATTATTACCAAAATACAAACTCGTCTACGTGAATACTTCATTCATCGTCGTCTCATCATAGATATCTGTATTATGCCTACATTCCCCTCTGAATCTACTACTTTATGACAATGCGAAAAGGCGCGCGTCTTCGCCTAGTAATTGAATGTTCGTATTTTAATTGAAAATAATTAAATAAGAATACTAACCGATGAAATGTTACGCCGTCGCATTTGGAAGTGTTATTGGAATTATTTTTACAATATCCGAAGACACACCAAGGCATTTTTGTGACTTTTATTTTGTTTTTTTTATAATTGTCATACGTCAAGTGCGCAGAAGAGCTCGCGGCCGACTAAGTGCACTGCGGCTATATAGCGTCTCTTGAATGTGACCAAGCACTGCGTTGCGGTGTCAACTCCATACATCTCAATGCCGTTAAGACGTCAATACAATCCATAAACAGGTGATATTCTAAACCTTTTACAGCAAAAATCACAAAACTGTCGCGGGTTTGAGTTGCATTATTTAAAAATACTTAAAAAAATAAAAAATCTAGCTCCAACACTAGATTATAATTAAAATGATCTTACATGTTGTGCATTAAAACTTATAGAAATACTGTATTTTAACTGTTAAATCACGTCCGTAAAATCAGCGAAATCGGAAAATTTCGTATACGGACCCTTAACAAAGTACACAGCACGCTATACGGTGTACAATAGTCAATATCTAGGACCTAGGCAGTCTACAGTAATGTTACGGTGTACAATTGTACATGTTACAGTGTACAATAGTATTATAATAGTAGTACGATGTCTTCGACCTTCTGTCCACTGAACCGTATTTCGGCATCGCAGATTCGCAGCGCATGTTTGAAATTCAATTCGCGTACTCTACATCGAACAGATTAGTCTCTACAATCTATATACAAGCGACCTATTGTCTGACCGACCGCGGTACGCCGACTGCCGACTGCCGACTGTTGTTAACTAATATTAAATTATATTATAATTTATTTCAATAACGTACACTACAGGGAGCACATCATCATCACACAGGATAATAACATACAATCAGAACGAATTGGTTTTTGCGCGGTGAGTGGTGAGTTGCCCGCATTGGGCGCGTATTTTTAACGCATTTTTCCATTCACTTTACTAATAAAGTCAGCACCGAATTGTCGACGAGAACGAATTCGCGGTAAAACCGGTGCACGACAATTAAAATAAACTTATTGGTTTTATTGGAGTTTCGCAATCGATTACTGCTTACCTTCGGCGAGGTGTCGACTTACATGCGACTACCAGTGTATCAGCTAATCGCCGCTTACCTGAAACAAGTTAAATAATATTATGTTTACTGCGTTATCACTTGTCACTTATGAGTTATGGACTATGGCATACTATGGTACGTAATACGTATATAAGTATCTGGGTTTCTGGGAGAAAACTATCGTAGGTAGGCAAATTTAGCAGCAAATTGACTTTCATATTTAATTTTATAATTTATGCCTTATAAGTAACAACATAATGTCCGTTAGATTGGAGTTCGATCTCTCCGGGCTCATCGCTGATCGCACTCTAATGACGGTGACAGACCGCTGACCGGCGGAGAAAACAATACTACAAACAGTCGCAACACACATCAAGGCAAGTCATCGCCGGCGACTGGCGAGAGCGACGTCGTCATTAAGTGCTGACGCGACAAAAACTCGGCGTAACACGCGGCCGAGCGTGCGGCTGTGTGCGTCGGCCCTACGTGCGTGTGCGTGCGCAATACGCACAATATCGTTCGTAATTGCAATGAGGAAGTCAATGTGACCAGTCACCACGGACAGGAGCTGAAGGCCTAAAACTAGTATCTCCGAAAATAAAGCGACAAAAACAATCTACAAAATATGTCGATGTAAAAATATGCGAGTGTAATTTGTGTCCGGGCACCGCACCGCCCGCACCGCGCAAGTTTTTCTTAAATACTTATTATAATTTATTTTATATTATTAGGGTTTATTAATTCCTCCTGTATTAATTATTTACTGTTTAGTTTACAAACGAGTCACAGTCGCACGTCATAATTAGAGGTAATTTTCTCGAATTGCACCGTACAGACTTATAGAGTATTATTTAAAGTTACGACGGTGTATATTGCTTTTTCTCCACGTGCGGTAATTAGTGAGTTTTTATTCACAGTAAAGTTCGGTAACTGTTCACGTGGTCCATTAGAGGAAACCATAAAGCGGGGAATGCCAATACGAGTAGTTAATACATCGTTAATCGATTCGGCTCCGGCTATAAATAACGGAAAATAATCGGAATGATTGGAGAGCGAGCTTCCCGCTCCCGCGCCCGCGCCGATAATGCTTCCAATGCTCCTCATAATAACAGCAGCTGTCAACTGACTACCTACTCAATAGTCGATACACCACACCCATATATTATACTCCTTTTACAGTGCGTGTGAGCGTGCCACCAGTGCCACTTTAGAAATTGCATAATAAATATCTGTGTACATTGTATAGTGCATGATCAGTGTAGTCTCAGTCGCGAATAACAATTTCAATGTAGCTTTCAATAAATTCAAAAAGATCGCTGCTACGATGAAGAAAATGAGATAACTGCTAGAACGGTTGTTTGTTACATATACATACAAATATGCAACGATTAACGAGCCCTGCCTGCCATACGCAAACGAGATATCTCACTCTCGAGATAATTAAAAACTACTCGTCTCATAATGTCAAAATCTCGACAAAACTCTATAAAAATGTGTTATTTTGATGATAGATCTACGCGAGAAAAAGTGTTTGTCATGCTAGGGTCTATAGAGATGAAGATACAAACTATCAAACATCGAGAAACATGTAGAGTGAGATATCTCGTTGGCGTATGCTAGGCAGGCTGAAGTGCCTATCTCCGATCGGGTAAAAATGAATTCAAAAGAATATGTAAACCGAAAGCGAGTTAAGGCGACGCCTTGATAATTTGGCTGTAGCGATGCCGATTTTTCTCAGCAATGACTAAAGCTAAGAAACTAAAGTTCATTGTCAGTATTCATCATGTCTCTGTCTTTGAATTGCCCATAGCATAACACGATTGGACAACTTTTATAACACAGAATTATCAATCGAAAAGACCTCTGTAAAAAAAGGGATTCCTATTTTTCCAACAGAGGAGAGTTATTTAAGGTACCAAAATTTGTACATAAATTGGTTGAAGCATACACATTAATATGTGCATAGCTTATATGAAATGTATTTATGGTTTTTAAATTACACGACAAAAACCATTTTGTCACTTACGTCCTATCCATTTTTTGCTGTTCCATTGCTTGTTTTCTATGAGAGGCCGGCCCGGCCTCTCATAGAAAACAAGCAATCTAAAACATATCCAACACGGTTTCTTACTTTAACGCGGCGTCACCTTAATGTAATTATGTGCGAGATCAGCAGTGCGACGGTCCGGCGAGTTTACGACGTCGCGGGCGGCGCGCGAGCGGACCGCGCCCGGCGGTGCAGGCCCAGCACGGCGTACGGACAGTTTAAAAAACGAGAAAACCGACCGCTTCCGATACAAAACTCCGCAGCTCCGCAGTTCCGAGAACTAATGAAAGGTACGCAAATAGTCCTCGGCCGGAACCGCGCGCCCCGCGCGACGGCGCGGCGCAGCGCGAGGTGATGAACGACCGGGAGGACACCGCGAGCTTCGCGTTCGTTAACTTCCATTAGCGGCGCATCAAAGTTCAGTGTTCAATTACTCCGCCTTCGGAAATCGCCGCTGCCGCTCCAAAAAAACGAATTCGCGGCAGCACGTGCGGCGCAGTGTGGCCTGGCGGGTTTACAGTTTCAGTATCACTCGGGAACCGTTACACGCCCGCGCCGCTCTAGTACCGGGCAAACGCTACCGGGGTCGGCACTCGGCCTTCACCCGCTTAGCCCGGGTTCGATACGGCGCCCCACATCGCAGCTCGCATAAACAAACCGACGCCGATGGACGCCCGGCCCGAATAATATTGCATCGACATCCGAAATCCGCGAGCTAAATGTAACTTTACTCCTGAACTTCTCCGACGCTCTCGCACGACGTCGAAAGAACGAGGACAACGATAATGACTCGTGTCGATCCGATGCAGTGAAATGCATCGATCAACTGAGCGCGCGCTTCCGTCGCAGTGATGTCGCTACCGAGAATCTCGGCCGCGTTCACCGAAGCCGTGACCTCCGCGCTCCGACCGCGACCGGTCCTGCGCCCGACGTTTTCAACTTCCTCGCCGATCGATTAATGATCTCGTTGTACAATTTCGAAACTTCGAGGGAGCCGCTGAATTCCGAGTTGGAGCCATATCATCGATGGTTGTAGTATATTGCACGATGCGCCGTTTGAGCTAGATCGGCAGGTCGGAATTTGAGATGTCGCCGTCGGGACCGCCGGCCGTCGCCCGCGATTCGGCCGGGCCGGACCGGCGACCGTGGTCAGCCGATTAATGTTCAGTAATTAAACTTCGATTCGTTCTATTAATACGTCCATTAGCGCCGGCTGCCGATGCGCGATCTCCGATGAACCCCCGCCTCCCGCCGACGTCCGACGTCCCCTCTAATGCGTCTGGTGTTTACGGCCGGCGGACGGCCTGACACGCGCTAACACCCGACCCGACGCCCGTCGCTGTCGGCCCGGCTGCAGGACAGACGTTTATTGAACCCTATCGTACACGAGTTACATATCCGTCGTCGCACTATTTAGCCTCGTGCAACATGAATCATGGTTTATGATTTATCATATATTAATAGACTTAATTGACAACGGAGTTTTTGCAACCCCTCTGTTCTCTGTATGATCACTAAGCTCAGCGGGGAGGAGCGGGGTCGCGATCGGGGCCGGGGGCTCGCAAAAATAATGGCAATCGAGATGGTTATTCGCGTCGGCCATTACGACGCCTAATGGTACGCACTTGAGCGGCCGCCAGAACCGATAAGGCCGCGTCTGGCGCTCGCCGCCCGCCCCGCCCCGCCCGCCCACCGCGCCGCCCGCCCTCGCCGCCAGTATAAGTCGCAACAATGGTCCTAATAATATGACTCCTTGATGTAAGTTCGTTATTTTAATATTAAATATGTAACGAGTCTCCTTGAATCTACTTAGTCGTGGATCTAAGTAATTATATTTTTATGACTTAAATACTCTACATTGAATGTAATGGGTTTGTGTTATTAGTTCTTTGTCTTTATGACTCTAACAATCTACAATATAAAATACACGTATGGCGTCCAGGATTCGCTTGCGAGCGACGTTGCGACGCTAAGTCCTCGAGTCCTGTGTAAAACGAGCACAATATTTATTTGTACATGTGGTCGGTGAGGTTCGTATATTTGTACTTTCTTTTAATTTGTTATTCAAATTGACGTGTTCGATTGAATGATGGACATCCTGATTCAAAGTTTTAACTGCATAGCCGAGTACAAGAGGGGCTCGGTCGATAGAATTGAGGCCAATAAATCGTAGCAGGTTACGTCGGAAGCGAGTAGCGACAGTAACGACGGCCCGCGACGTGCGCAGCATCTGCATACTATGTCATTATACCACATTGCGTACTACCGCTACTACGTATACACTGTATGGAGACAAAGCCGAGATTCACATAGATATTATGTGAATGCCTCTTATAAATCCAAAAGCCTATCTATACAATAGTAGTACTGCGTGGACCGTGCAGGTAGAGCGACACAAATCACGATCGATTCCAGAACAGTTCCAGCGCTCGCGCTATTTAGGATCGTGGCGCTCTTTCGCCACGTTTTCTGAATCGCGGTGGAGGTATCGTGGTGGTGGTATCGTGGTGTATCAGATGTTGATTGTGCTAACGAACGAAGGCATACTTTAAATGATTACATCGAAACGTGAATGTCTGTATAATATCAGCTCGAATTAGCGGCCATAAAGCATGTGGGTCACGACACATAATTATACAGCGCATAATTAATAATCATAATGGCTCTTGTTTAGTCAGTTTAGTGCAACTCCATATTAGGCATGTTTAGAAACAGAAAAAGTAATTTCCGCCATGATCGTTTATTAGGAAACAATCGCAGGGGGAAGTGAGGTATCACACGTCGACGACGCGGCGACGACGCGGGGTTCGGGAGATTCCGAGAACAATTAGAAGGTGAGGAAGTCGTAAATACGGCGTGGGAGTGTCGCGGTTCCCGGAGCCGCCCGCAAGCGCCGAGAGGAAGGCGGCTGAATAATTGCATCTATTATAGGATTTTTGTGGCCGCAAATAGCCCGCCCCGTGCCCCCCGAGCTCCGCGCCGCCCCGAGCTGTCAGCGCGTCCCTTTGAAGTCCGCCACGCTCAAATTGCACTCATATTTAATATTAAAGATGGGCGCACTCTCGCACTCTATCTGTCGTGTTCGATTACGTTAAATCGCGCCGTGGTAAAGTGTCGTCGAGTTCGACCGAATACGGCTAGCGCTTGCAATTCGCGAACAATTCGATCGATTCTGCGATGCGGGGGAGGGATTCCTAAGTAACGTAATACGGGGGAGAGAGGCGAAATGTAGAGGTTAAACACCGACCGAGCGTTGTATAGATCTCGAGAGGGAAAAGGCGCGCCGAGTATGATGAGCTCTGTTACCTAAGGTTGTATCGATCTGTCGAGTGGGCCGGGTTACCGCGAACTACGAGAGCGGCCCACGCGCGCCTCGCAGCACTTTCATCTAAAATAAAGAAACCTCCGCCCACAGCGGCCGACACCGATACAGGCCGTTTCCAAATCGCCCAGCGCTGCACTCTGATCACTTACGTAACGCACACACACGCGTTATGTAAACAATCAAGAGTACAGCTCGTTAGCGCTAATGTGGAACAGTCAGCATCATGTTTGGCCGGCCGCGGGCCCCGACCGCCACTTAATTGATATCGTCACGAGCGACGAGCCTCGCGCTGTCTTGACTCATCACGAGTGTAGAGCACTTTCGGTCCGATACCTTTCAATTTCTACAGCGGGCCTCGCCGAGTAGCTCCTCTGAAGAAGACGCACGTCGCTCGCTCGTTACACTCGGCGACCTCCGCGGAGTCCGGCTTAATGGCCCCGAATCGTTGGCCCAGCTCTTCCATCCAGCGAGATATCGCTGTCATCCATGACGGCCGCGGCGGGAAACGGACGCGCATCGTCGCAATCCCAGCGCATAGTAAAACAACGTGCGGCGCCGTCGCAGGTGTGAAACGCTGCGGCCGCTAATGAGAGTTATCTACAGATCGGTATCAGGGCTGGGAACACCGCGCGGCGAGCCGAGGGGAGCTGTATCGTGCCCTGATGAGAGATAACATTGTGAGAGGACTGACGAGTGACAGCTCCACTCGTACCTATCACGCAGTACGTACGCGTACGTACACGCCGGACGCCGGACGTGCAAATTGGAGGAATTAGCGCTCGCAAGTCGCAACATTCGCTATTAGCTATAGCTTATACATTTGCATAACATAATATGTAATGTAATGCAATATATCAAACTAAGTAGAAGGCGTTATTACATTTTCCTGTTTAAATACATAGTGTGTTAATCGTTTAACAAAAATGCGATGTTGTTTTCGAGAAGTAAATTAATTAGTTGTTCCATTCGATGTATTTTTTGTACATATCGTACGCACACAATGTATATCGTACTCGACACTATATTTTATCTACATGGCTGATGTTGAGTACATCAGCCATGTAGATAAAATATAGTGTCGAATTTGGACGACATGTACTCAGAATTTAGATGGCTACAGAACGGTAACAAACTCGCACCGGTGACAAACCGGCGCACGGCGTCACCGAGCTTTCGACCCCTCCCTTACATTTTGTATTCGATAACATTACGAATATGTGGAGTTCAATGTGATCACCTCACCGATGATAACATTATTAGGGTTCCAACTATTAACATTTATCGCGTCTTTAAATTTATTTACGTATTCAATATACTCGACAGAAAGTGCAAGTAGAAGTTATAGACTGGAAATAAGTAGGCACCTAGTTAGCAGTTTACACAATGTTGCATTATTTACAGAATTTACACACACTACATTCGTTGCAGCAACAGGGTGCGCGGCGGCGGAGAGCGGCGTTCGCGATTTGTCAACGTTCCCCGCAAATTACTTAAGCACAAGCACAACGCTCAAACATGTGCTCAGCGCCGACCATTACCGAGACTGACTAATGATTATACCGTTCAATGAACTCCATTTAATTTAATACAGCTCCGAACGAACCGTCTCGGTCCTCGGACGAGTGTATTTAGCTTGTTAGTTGTTACCTTTGTGAGCGTAGGAGGTGGCGTGCCGGCGGCCGGCGTCGGCGATGTCGAGCTCGCTGGCGTAGGGCTTGTGGCGGGCGAGGGGGAGGAGGGGGGGGCGGCGCGCGCCCTTGTCGTGGAAGAACGTCGCGAACTTGTGGAGCGGTCCCATCGCCGCGGCGGGGACGGTCGCGGACCGCCGAATTGCGAGCGGTGGGCGCGCGACAGCGGTGCTGTGCGGAGTGACGACTTTCCCCGACCGCCCGTCACTCGCGCCGCCGCCCCGCGCCCGGGGTGGGACCGCCGCGACCTTCACCGGCCCGGGGACCGCCGCCGGCCGAGGGCGACGCCGGCCCCGACGCGGTGCGAGTATCCTCGCGAGTAGGTCGTTTGCCATTTAAAGTTAGTTCGACTCTTCTCGACTCTTGGTCGAAACGGTCTCTTCTCGCCTCTAGTCGGTCCCCCGCCGATAACGTTTCCCTGTTTTCCCTGTTTACTATTTATGTTGAGCTCCGCCGTGTTCGCCGCGCCTCCCAAGTCCCGGACCGGAGCGGCCGTCCCCGAGGAAGACCGGCACCGGCCGCCGCCCGCACCTCGATAGGAAGCTCGATGTCTCGAAACGAGCTCGATATTACGGAACCGATTTATTGCAAAGTCGATAGTTATTTTGAGAAATGGAGAACTAGTTTCGGGCGAAAACTTCCAGTGTTACGTAAAGTGCGACATGTGAAGTGGAAGCCGCCCGGTACCGCCGCCGGGTGACGCAACCAGCTGCCGTCTGCCACAACTCACAACTTAGACCTGAGGTTCCGTGATGACGACTACAAACGAACTCCGATGCGCTGAACACCTAGTCAGTACCTACTATAGCGGCTTACGCGGACCACGCTTGCTCTGTAAGCTAACCATCACCCTCCCTGAACCCTAGACGTTCTCGATATTGTAGAATAATATTTAACGTTCAATGCGCTCTTGCGTAAGTAGTGATATATACGTAATACGACTATTATAAATAAAGTCTGCTCGAGATTACTCCGTTTTCTAATTCTCTCGTTAATTTGAATAACAAATTACATATTTACAATTCTGTACGAAAGTGACACGCGATATGCTGTGTGCGCGCCACCTAGCGGTGCGTAGCGGAACTAAAACGATCACGTATGTGAAGCACGTGCGCACACACGTTACGCTGAGTTACTTCACTCTGAGTCGCATAGATGGCAGCGCCGGTCTCGAAATCTGTCAGCTCGTCCTACGACTTCAAGCTTTTGGAGCCGCCAATCGGAAGCCATTACTCGGTCACGAAATTAATGATAACACTACTCTTAGTATAAAATAATTATAGAAAAAATTATTTCGGGCTTGCCTTTGGCAGTTGTGAGGGAGTTGGGTCGCTGCGGTGTGACCCGGGTCGGCGCGGGCGGGCCGGGCTTGCGCGGCGACGGCGGCGGCGCCAGCGACGTGCGCGCGCGCACCGCCACCGGCGACGACGTCAGCTTCTGCACCACGCCGTTCTTCTTAGCTGGAAACGCAACACGCACTATTAGCCGGACTAGCTTGGCAGACCACAGCACGTTAACCTAATCTACGTCATCCTTCTTGGTGCCATAGAGTCTAGAGATTGGAGGCATTTCAAAGCTTCAGTTAAAAGAAGCCGCGTTAATACCGAGTGTCACCGCCCACCATCGTGCAAGTGTGTGCAGCGGCAGCGGCACTCGAGTCACGTACTAGCTACTTCACAGTTCACGTGCACTCCGCAGCGCTCAATGTTTCCTGTTTCAAAAACTATCGCATGCAGCATACTGCATACAGCCAACAAGTATTAATGGTCTATTCTGCTGACTATAAAGTATTTTTGCGTGGTATTGTACTGGGACTTGGGAGGTGGTTAGGAAACACCCTGGACGATATTACGATACAATTGTCACAATATGCCCCAACAGGTCGAGCCGCCCGGGTCATTGCCAGCGGGACCTTTCAGCTTTTGTCCTAGTGAGCTGTAGTAAGTATTGTTGCGAAACTGCCGTGACACGCGCGCCGACCACTCTGACAGCTTACACGTTGACATAATATTGCAAATGTAGTAACTTAAAGCGTTTTCGACATCTAGAAGTTTAAATTGCTACATAAACTCTACGTAAATACTAGACTATTAAGTACTAAGTCTAAGTAGTAAGTGTTTCGTGAATCATCAGTTTTGTTCGACTATGGTTCGGCTATTTCCGTACCCATTCGGCCTGCCCTGGCCCAGGGTAGTTCTAGATTCCGAAAACGCTATGATTATTTTAGTATTGACAGTGTAAAATATAGGCCCTCCACGGTTTGATGGTTCAATTGGACTTTAGAGCCGGGACCGGAAGATGCCCGAACAACGATGCGAACAGAAAGCGTGTTGTTCTCTAGTTAGACAATGCAAGCGGATCACCCGATTGTTTAAGGGCCCTCTCTCCCTAAATTCGTCGGTCGAAAAAAGGTCGATGTCTGTCAGTGCGAGTATTGACGTAAATGACATTAAAATAACATTCATAACAGCGCGCCTTGTACGGTGGCGGTTACGACGCTCGCCGCGTCCATGATATAGGGGGGAAATAGGAGAAAAAACCTTTTTAAGGCTTAATATAATACATATTTCAAAAAAGTAAAAAAACCAAATTATTAACTTATGTATTGCAAAGCAGTAGATATTTTTTATATATTCTTTTGATAAATAATGAAGGAGTAAAGTGGTTTCATTCAACGATTTGGAGGTGATTTAGTTTTTTATTTCTTTATTATGTGATACCGATAGAAAAAATATGGCAAAACCAAATTACGTATCATATCATTATTAATTATTTTTTTCAGATATAATTTCTCTGTTAATGCCGATGAAAAGTTGTTTCATCTGCACGCTTTTTTCGAAAGAGCAGCGGATCATCTTAACGAGTAAGATGATCCATGAATCGGATGGACAATTATAAAGTCTTGAGCCTGATCTCTGGCTAGTTTAGTAGTCGTAGTGGTCGAATTGCCAAACATAAAAATATGTATGTCCTCCTGTGTCTGGCGCACACACTATTTGCAGCCTTCCTAATGAACTGCGCGGTTTCACAGTTAATGCCCCAAATGATACTCGTACCACGAACGCGTATGAAAAAGGTAAAATCTAGAAAGGTAGTTTACGTGCCAGGGTATAAAACATTATACGCGTCATTACAACATAATTATTAATTACAGAATATTCGGAAGCTATGTTGTCGAATGTCGATGTAAGTACCTAATTGTTACAAAATATGGTAAAATCGGTATTGATAAATCAAAACATAATAGTAGACATAATATGATAAATTAATAATTAATATCCAAGAAATAATGATCCCTTTTTATTTTTTACAAGTACATATTGTTATGCAGCTTACAACTTCCAATATATTTTCACCAGTGTTTAGTCATCTACCTATGTTTTATTATGTAGAATGCAATGTAGTGTAATTTGCAATATCAAGATAATGTTATAGTGCCCCTTTTCCATAACCCCTGCAATCGTACAGGGTGTCGTCACGGTGACGGCAGTTCTACACGGCCGTGAGGGCTGAGGGCTCAGGACTGAGGGCTGGCGGCGTGCTGACTCACCATGCGGCTGCGGCGGCGCGGCGGTGGCTGCGGGGGCTGCGTTGGGCGCGCGGGTGGGGGGAGTCGCGCCCGGACCACTGTCCCGCTTCTTGCCATTTCCTGGGGACGAAACCACGCGGTTAGAATAATAATTATTGATTTATAACTCTATAGCTATGTCCACACTGTGCACTTTCGTCTTAAATTTTCGTCACCTTCTTTCATTCAACTTTCGTATTGGCGCATTCAATAATTGAATGCGTCAACGAACGCAACGCCAAAATTGACATTAAAGAACAAAGCGAAAGTTTTGGATGTACGGTCAGAGGGCATGCGTCGCGGGCATGCCTCACGTTCGCTGTTGACTGCAGTATAGCCTATATATAACGCATGCCCTTGATGAACAAAAAAGGCACAGTGTAGACAAAGCTTATAGGAGTTGTAGCACTGGACATTGAACGACGAGTCTCCCTGTCTATTTAGTAAGTAAGTAAGGTATGGTTGTCTCGCAAGATAGACCGTACAGGTATTGTGTTTGTGTGGCGCAAGCGGCAAGTGAAAAGTGGGCTCGGAGTTATTATCGCACGGCATTGTCGTGGGAAGGACTTGCACAATACACGCTGTGTCGTGGTATCGAGAGCGGCGCGCGTCGCGTCGTCAAAACGATATAACAGCCGCACGAGCTCGCGAGCTACGGTTATGTCACGTGTGACGGGTCTGACAACTCTCTTAAGTCTATGACTCTATTATAAATTATAATCCATTTCCATACTAATATTACAAGTAGAAGCGAACAATTAGAGGAAAATATAGAGGAAAACGGGAAAAAATAATTAATTTGAAAGAATACAATATTATGTAGGCACAAATCACGAACTACAGGAGCGAATTTTCATTATTTTGCACAGATATAGAGTACACCACGTGGAGGGCATTTGAATTTTAACGACTTGCAGATATTATGAAGTGAAATGAAAATATTTATTTCTAAGTAGGTTAACAAAGTTAACGCTTTTAGAACGTCACGTCTACATGAGGCCTACCACCGGTTATGATGTGAAGAAAAGGTTTTAGGATGAGAAACCCATTTACGTTCTCCATCAATTTGTCACGAATGGTTCGTCTGTCGTCGTACTGTACAGTGTACACTGTACACGTACCATACAGCCTGTATATGTAACTTTTATAAAAAAATGATATTACGATCTACATTCTACAACTTTGTCGAAGGCATAGAATTAGAACGTAGAGTATTTTGATATCGTTGGTCGAAGGTACTTTAACCGATATTTTTACCGTTTTCGAGAAAAACGAGAAACCAGTATCGTTTTTTTTTTTGCCTACCCAGGCAAAACAAATATTCGATACTGGTTCCCCTATGGGCTATACCTATTAGCCCATAGGGGATCGGAAGAGACTTTCTTTATATTGGTGTTATTAACGTCTCTAGCAATTTTCAGCTCTATGCGCATTGTGCCTATGTTACGATTTACGAGATTTTGCGTGTTTGTCTGGGCTATACTATAGAAATAAAGAAAGAATATTATTAATTTATTACTTACTATTACTATCGGTGGGCTGAGTAGCGACTCTACCATACGTATATCTTACGTATTTTAAAGTCGCTACTCAGCCTTACATTTGTAATGATAAACTATTATTATGTATAGCATGAGCTTAGACGCTTAATACACATGACACGACCTTCTGATGTGCATACTACACATGATACAACATAATACGCCGGTTATTTATAATTGGCCACGAGTACCGCGGGCGGCGCTACGGCGCGGTGCGGCGGGCGCTCTACCCCGCTAGACACTCGTAGGGATTCCCCCGCAGGCCTCCTCCGTGGTCAACCTTCCGCCTGCACCTAAATTATACCCCTATACTACGTATTAAATGCATAGATTTAATGCTAATTAGATTAAGCAGGGTAAGAAAAGTGAGGTTTTCTCTTGTGAGATCTTATTTAGATGAAGAATAAGTAGTAGGGACTTATCAATCAGTGTAGGATAATTTCATAAGCGCCGCCGGTCGTACGTTCTGTTCGGCGTGGGACGCGGCGTGCGAGGCCCGCGAGGCCGGCAGCCTGGGGGCCCGCGCGGCGACGATGGGCGACTCACCTCTGGCGCCGAAAGAGCCGAAGCGCTCGCGGTTGACGGCTAGCTTGTACTTCTTGTCGACCTTGTCCGGCGCCGGCGGCGGCGGGGGGCGCTCCGCCCCCGCGCGGTGCAGCTTCTCCTTGGAGCCGTGCGCGCCCATCCTCCACAGCCGCATCAAGGGGCCATCGCCCGCCGGCACTGTCAATGTTACTGTCGCGGCACGTCCCGGGGCTACCTTCGCCGCATGTTCCGGTCCACGCGGTCACTAGACTCACTGGGCGACGGCGGCCTCGGCCGGCGTCATAATTCCATTCTGCAATAATTACACGACACGCTCGACGACCGACCGTCCTCTCTCGTCGACGCGCTCATAGGCGAGGCCTGGCTCGGGGGGCACCGCTCGGGCTATGGGAGTTCGGGGGCGAATGAGTCGAGGTAGTCGACCGCGGGCCTCACGTAGCTATATGCGACGAACGCGAACTCGCAAGTGAAAGTAAAAAGAGCGTAATCGAGCATAATACGAATTAATACATGAGCTTTTATGAGCGACGTCCGCTACTCTGTGCGGGGCGCATCGTGCGACGCGGGCTGCTGGAGTACATGCGGCGGAGTTATCGTGGGGCCGGACTTCACAGTCAGCGCGCGGTGTCGGCCCGCGGTCGCCGCTGCCGCCGCTGCTATTTCCGTCGGCCGGCCGACCAGGAGCCTGGAGCGCCGCGCCGGCGCCCGGCCCGCGGCGCCCGGGGCCCGGCTCCGTTGGCCGATCGAGCTCGACGCGCCGATGCCGGCTTCGCGGAATCGCAGCTTAATGTAATCCCCGTGTTGCAATTTGACATTTATATTGTTTCGCATTTCTCCAGCGGCCCGCGTCGCAAGTTACATCCGGCGACAGATGCGCTCCGCATGCACAATACGGACGCAACGAGTACGATACTAATATTTAGGAGCTGGGGTACTTGGATTCACGGGAGAGGTCGCGGAGCGCGGAACACGAGTACACGAGGTGGTGCGGGCGACACCTCATTAGTCGTTACACCCGCGCCCGGGAACAAGCTGTGAACTTTCGCACCTGCACCTGTGCAACTAGGTCCTCAACATAACATAAACTTAAAACTTATTAGGTACTAGTAAAGAACGTAATTCGCAGTGTCACGGTTTCAGTAATAAGTACATAATATCATTATTGTGCGTAATAATATTAGAACTACCAGTTTCCACAGACAATTACATCTCAAATAATGACTAGTTGCTTATATGTAATTGCGTCCGAGTCGGCGGTTATTCGATAGTAGTTTCCTGTATCCGTCACCGAAATAACCATATTGCACATATAACATATTATGTGTTTACGTAATGCGCACCTTATCTCGTTACTGTGCTACCTACTCGACGTATGATCGCTGTGCTGAATTACAAGTTAATCGAACATATTGTGGAGCAGTCGTAAATTAGTCCCTACTCGCTCCCCGTCCCGCTAACGACAGTCGAGGAGTTCTACGAACACAACAGGAGCAGCAGGACCGAGGTTCGCCAGTAATAGCACGACTTAGTCACTAGCGCGAGTGCTCGAGTGTAGTGTTACGGCGCGCGACAATTTTAGCGCTTCAGGGTTAAATAACTTGGAGTCCCGCGCGTGGCGACGCGTCACGCCGTAGGCGGGGTGTCTGAGACCCTGACTCCTGACTCCTGAGTCCCCGACGCGACAGGCAGATTTTATAGTTTAATAATAAGGTTCTAAACACGATCGGGTCGACTGATCACAATTATTATTAGCATTAACGATTTGCATAATAAATATTAAACGGCAAACATAACGGATATGTTAATTTATATTCTAATATTCTCCGATCATATTCACCCAACATCGACGGTCGACGTATTAACCTACTAAATACTAGTAATATTAGTCGTTGTGATTCGTGGATTACTGGAATTCTTCGACCGGATTGTTTGCTGTGTAAATGTTAAGGGCCCCCGAGACGATCAAACGGTTTGATTCAAAACTTACGTGTTTGATGCAACCGTTTGATGTCGGTTTGAACGGTTTGTCAAACGAAACTGCGCAGTTTGGTTCAATACTCGCTGTGGAGTACACGTCTTGACGAATAAATATTATTTTTTAAAAGATAAAACCGACTTAAAAATTGTACGAAATTGAGAATTAAATTCCCTATCCCAAAAACTACTAAACCTATTTTGACGAAACTTGCAGAAGTCTCCCAAGTTAAATAATACCTATTATAGTATAACAAAAAAATATTTAAATCGGACTTGTAGTTCCGGAGATATGTGAACACAAACATAAAAACATACATACACTTTTGAAATTTTGCACATTTGTTCAGATGCTGATATAGACTAACATTATATACGAAAACTAGGCAGTTCTGGAAATATTACATACATACGCATCGAATTGATAACCTCCTCTTTTTTAGTCGGTTAAAAATAATGTACCTACTCCAAATAATGGTATAAAGTTTGTTCAAACGCATCGGAACACGATCAAACGGCGCGTCAAACACAACAAAAATATGAAATTTCATCAAACGAGCTTCAAACACGTAAATGTTTGACAAACCGTCCACACTAGCTTTGTAAACGATCAAAATGGTTTGAGTCAAACCAAAATTTACGTGTTTGAGTCAAACCGTTTAATCGTCTAGTAAGGATAGTAAGGAACTATGGATATTTTATAAATAATATAATGACAAGCACGTTATGCAGTGATTTAGTAAAAGAAAAATATTTTGTAGTACGCGTGGTAATTCAAATATAATCTTCCATACCTATGGATGATTAATCAATCAAGAACAAATCAGAAAAATGAATAGCATATTAGCCACGACACGAATTTCGCGTTATGGTCTTTTTGTGATTGCCAGAACGCGTCGTGGCCGTTTTCATTAGAGCTGTGTTTCACTGTGACCACAACGCGTTGTGAGCTATTTTTTCGCTCACTGAGCGATTTCGGTCTTGGAGCGTAACATAAACATTAATCGCTGATCAACAACGTTCGGTAAATAATATTAGCACAATTCCAACCTATATCCAACCAACCTAGCGCTGCCCATGTTAATATAAATCATCAGATAACAAAATTGATTAGTAAACAGATTACACTGATCGAGTTATGTCAGTTCACGATGGATCTCCGAGATCACCACGGTTTCGTCGGGTAGGCTTTAACTCTATCTAGAGCTCCGAATGGAAATGGAATCGACAGTTAGAAATCGCCAAGGATTTACCGCGTTTTTGCGCCGGTTCAGCGTAATCCACGAATGGCCAGTCACGCCAATGAAGTCATAACCGAGGCGGCTGACCGGTTAATTGTATATAACTTATTCTGTCTCATGTGTATGTATGAGGCCTCACAAAAACAACACTCGAAAGCCAAATCGACCGTGTCCTCCGCTAGCGACTGAGTAGTGAGTAGGTACACCGAGTATTGGAATGAATCGTCTCCTTGTAACACATTTCTCAGCAAACGGCGAGCATATTCTAACGGTGCTCAGTAGTCAGCGCTGACATTTGTCAGGTGGGTGCAGGCAGCGGCGCGGGCGGGGGGAGAGAGGGGAGACATCGATTAGCTCGGCCTTTGTGAGGGGAACCCGACGTCTAACAGCTGAAGGCCGAGGAATGAGGATGCGCTATTAAAGTGAGGCGATGATGATGTAGGAATATAGAAATTATAAGCCGGTGTTCAACTTCGACAATGATTTGGTTGGAACACTATGTTAAAAAAGAAGGGGGATTAAGAATTTAGATGTAAATAATAATAGGATCGCTCGGAGAGATAAAAGTATACTGGTAACTGATAAATTTATATTATAAGATGATAAGCACAAAATAACGGAGAGTTTAGATTTAGCTCTATGCAATTTCCGAGGCCCGCCCGAATTCCGAAAGAACGTTATTTACTCGGCGAGTTAGCGACAGCGTGTGAAGTGGTCGCGAAGGTCAGGCGGCTCCTGCCGTTGTTATCGCTTGTGACTTCAGAGTATTGTATGCAGCGCACAGCCAGTTCCTAGAACAGGGACCGAAATAACCACATCAACTACGGATGCCGAAGACGTCTTCGGATGGGACCACCCAGCACGAATATCACGAGGGTTAAAAATCTTTCCCGTTTTCTCAACTACCATCTACTATACTCGACACTATTCTTTGTATCTTTTAGTGCTACGACAAATGCTATCCAACGCTCGTCAGTTTCTATTGATGTCAGCATTCGAGACCATTTAAATATTATTATTAATATTAGGCTACTAGCAGCAACTCATTAAGTCGCTATCGAAGACAGCGGAGCAATAACAGCGAGAGTCGTAAATTACAGTCCGTTATACTCGCGACGTCTGGCTGGAGTGGCTGGAGCTACGAGTAGTAGTGGGTCGTCGCGGCTGTAAAATCCGTCGGATGCCGTGAAATATTCGGTTCAGGTCGGCAATTTCGAGGGCAATAAAATATATCATCTGCGAGCAAGATGGTTGCATGTGGGTCACCTATCTCTGCACACGGCCGGGCGCGGCTCGGGTGCGGGGCGGCGGGGGCGGACAGGACGCAGCGGCGCGGAACGATCACTCGAGCGGCTCCTGATGGATGATATTTCATCACACAATATTATGTCGTTTGCATTGAACTACTTGAGAACTCGGAGCCGGCCAGGCGGAGATCGAGTCGTTCGATAGCATTGGATATCGATACACACGAGCCAGTACTATTCAGTATCGATCGCTCGTTTCAATTTTGCGTATACGACAGTTGCATAGTTTAAGCTATGGGTTTAGAACCTCGTGAACGGTGAAACAGAATGGGGTCGTTGCAACAGATTTGGCGGAATTTCGTAATAAACAAAACGCCACGGGGACTGCTGGCAGCGGGCCAAGCGCAGGCGCGGAGAGGAACGACCGATCGCTGAGGATTCCCGCAGTACGCAGCGCGGGCGCGTGCGTCGTATGCGGAACCGAAACCGGCTGTAGATCAACTAATTAGGACATAAATAACGATTTATATATTTAGCGTCCCCCGGGCCCGAATAGCCGCGACGAAATCTTTCGGGACTCGTCACCACCTCGCGCCACGGGCCGGTGCTACTGCACCCGCTGCTGGTGCTAGTAGAGAGAGAAACCGCGTGGTGCCAACTGCAAGGATTAGGGCCACTGAGCGCGGCCGCCAATACCAGTTGTAGCAGCAGCGGTGTTTATGTCACTGGTTGGGTCCAAATCCGGTTTGTACAATTTGTACATTATCGTTGAAGGAGTAAATTAAACACAGAATACTGTATCACTGAACACTCTACTATCGGCAGTGGCTGGTCAAGAATTGGACGACAGCTCTCACGTCTGGCGGCCATATTCTTCCAGCCCCCATTCTCTGATTGGTAGTGCGGCCATCTTTATTTATCAATACACTACACGGTTGAAAGTCGGAGTGGAAAGACGAAGCCATACCCACATCCTATGCATTTTATCGGTTTATCGGGTATAGATGCTTCATGCTACGAGTACGTCAACAGTCGAGATTTTTTAACAGCCGTTTTCTCCTACGTCTACGGCTCTACGCTCTACGAGTCTATATTGTCTACAATTACTGTGCATCTCCGTTCAGAACAACTAAGTTGCAATTAAGTACATTAAAACAACAGTTACATCTTTGTACCGCGTCTCTATTACCTACTACTCTTGTTTCGTAGTGTGCAACCGTTTATCATCGTAACGAGTAACGATTGTTCACAGCGCGCGATTCATCTCCCGGCATGTGACGTCGGGGCGCGCGTCGCAGTCCCTGTCTGCCGTGCCGCGTGCGTGGCTCGCGGGGTGCTTCCGGCCCTGGATATCCCTCTTAAATATAATAATATATATGTGCACCTTAGGGTTATCAAACGCTAACTGATTGCGACCCTGATTCTCGACGAGGAATAAAACAGACGCTGCCGCTATGGATTACACTAATAAGCTACGAAAGAAATCAATGAAAAAATATTATTATCTCGACTCTCGCTGAATGAAGGTCGCGCGCCGGCCGCGTGAAACGTGCTACGGAACCCCAGCGCGGGGCGAGGGAAAGTTAACTGTAACGTCTGTGACTGGGCAAGAGTTGCCACTGCCGATGCCGGTACACTACAGTCTACACGACAACACTATCACGTGCTCGTTGCCGATCGCCATGTACATACATGACCGCACCACCCGCACGAGGCCGCTTACGAATTGCCGCTACGTTGCCGAATGTCCTCTGTACGATTAATTTTATAGCTAGTTCGTGTGCCCCTTCTAAATCTCGTGGGCACTGGACTCCGACCTCGATCTATGCGGGGTATGCTCTTCAAAAAACAATGGAAATGTGAATATTACCATACGGTTAGTTGCGCCCGCACTAATGACTAAAAACATTTAAGGTAGAGGATGTAATATACTTTCCAACAAATATCACCATTTCTCGACTCGACACTACTAACACCATCTCCTTCAATGTTAGCTGTGATCGGTCGGATGGGTTTGACCTAACGTGACCAAATTACTTAGGTCCTCCATCTGCCTAGGAACCGACTTCTCTGATCGTATATTAAGTCCTACACCATAAATAAGTAGCTCTACCAACGTATAACGTGAATTTCGTGTCAGTTGTACTGTGCCTACCTGCTGCAGTATCACTGACTCGAGATTCAGACGAGACACACATTTTACCACTTTGGAAGAGTCTCTCTCGCAAACTATTCAAATTAGAAAAAAATGATATTAAAAATCTCAATATGATTTTTGAAGACCTATCCATATACGCATAGGTTAGACGAAAAAAATATTTTTTGTTTCAGTTGTACCTATGAGGACTCCTAACATTTTTAATAATTTTTCCATTTTTGTATCAAAATCTTAATGCCGTTCACAGACTACATCTACGAGAAAAGTGGCTTTTTTTTTATTAAATAAGGGGGCAAACGAGCAAACGGGTCACCTGATGGTAAGCAACTACCGTCGCCCATGGACACTCGCAACATCAGAAGAGCTGCAGGTGCGTTGCCGGCCTTTTAAGAGGGAATACGCTCGTTTCTTGAAGGTTTGCAGGTCGTATAGGTCCGGAAATACTGCTGGTGACAGTTCGTTCCAGAGTTTTACAGTGCGCGGCAGAAAGTTACGCGAAAAACGCACTGTGGAAGACTGCCACTCATCAAGGTGATGAGGATGGTATGTTTTTCGCGTGGGACTGTAACATACGGACGGACAGACGGACAGACAGACAGACAGACAGACAGACAGACAGACAGACAGACAGACAGACAGACAGACAGACATGACGAATCTGTAAGGGTTCCGTTTTTTGCCATTTTGGCTACGGAACCCTAAAAAGACGTAAGTAAACAGTCGCAAGTGAATACGTAGGTATTCAAGGTATAATTTAATCGATAAAATAAGACGCGCTTACTTGTAAGTTGTAATGCTTTTAAGTATGTGTCGTGTATGTTAATAATCATATTAATATGGCTTTGTTCGCAAGGTCGCGACCGTCAGAACATTAATATGGTTGAGGTGAACCTTACATTCTTCATATTTTGTAACCGACACTCGACAGACACAAAGGTCGACGGCTATAATAATAGGAATAGGCGGAAGTTCGATCTACTCTCGCGACTCGCGGTACACTTTCGCAATTTGCTGATTCCCGGCTGCGTCGCGACGGGCGAGATAATTCGACAGACACCGGCTGCGGCACTAGGCTGGGGCCGGTCGGAGGCCGGAGCCCTTTACAAACTGGTTCCTTTATCACCTGCGGCAGACCGGTCGGCGACGTCGCGTCGGCCGCGGTCCCCGCCCGCGCCGTACTCTGCACGATGCCGCAATTATCCCCCGTATGGCCAACTGGGTGAACCGCTCGAGTTTCGAGTGCCACTTCGGCGTATCGCTAATTAGCGGCGCACGGCACAGCGTACTTGATTATAATATTATTTAATCGGCGGTCCGTCCTGAGTCCTGACTTATGTTCTTCTAGTCTTGTCGAGCTCTACGATCATTTTCAAAATTTATTTACTTTTACTTTCTTATTTCATTTTACATAACATAATGTCGAATGTGACTAGCGAGTGTAGCGACCCACCCTGGCGTCACGTCACCACGTGCGGGTTCAACGTAACGTTATACATAAATCATAATAATAATATTTATGTAATAACTAGCGAGCCTTTCTCTCGCACCGCCGAAAACTGCATTCAAATCCGTCGAGTGCTGTAAAATTTAAATGATTTGTTATGCATCGCGATTCGCGAATGATACTGGATACAGCGTCCTCCCCGCATTATCTACACGATCTACACCGAGTACGTACAGACGATCGTTGTCTGTAACTGTGTACGGGCCAGTCGTATTCCATTACGAGCGCACATTACAGTATCAGCTGACTGCTGACTTTTATTGTTATTTATCCGCGAATGTAGAGTTCGTTGTATGGTTTCAATTGCAATATTTTAATCAAATTTAAGGAAACTGCCGCTGCCTCGCAATAAGAGAGTAAATTCGAAATAATCCTACTCTTCCCGGGCGCTAGTCGCTAGTCGGCCTCGGGTGACAAAGCCCAGATAGTAGGAGACACCTGCGTTGCAACGCGACGGTGCGCAGGTCAAAATATGTACGAACTCTACGATTTTAGATCCACGATGCCGACAGCCGATGATGATGGAGGTACAATGATATAATATTCGGGATCTCCGTCAGCGCGTGTTTACACGGCGATGTGATGACGGGGCTATATCGGGATACGGGAGCGCACGGGGCGGAGTGGGGCGGGAGCGGCGCGGGCGTGTTGTGCGGTACGCCGGCCGCCGGGTCACTACGACGACGATGCGCGACGCGACGGTGGACGATCCGACTACTCGACATTAGCGCCACACTGCTTTGAAATTTCAAGTTAATCTTAAAGTTGGCGTTTCCGAGGTGCTTCAACAAATGCTCATGAGTCATGAGAGTCCCGGGTCGGTGTTCTCTCGTGTATTTCTTTATGTTAGGGTCCCCGTCTTGTCTGTTTTGAAAGGCTTTGATGGCTTGTTAGTCTTGTTACACGTGATGACATGAGGTCTGTTCAATCTCGACTCGAGGTAGTAGGTAATAATATTTTTATCTCATTACATCATCATAATATTAATAATCTTAAGATTTACGAACTTTACAACGCTTTTTTTGTGTTCCGACTTCCGCGACAAACTCCGGTGATTATTGAAATACTCGCGTGTTTACGCCAGTTACTTTGGTTTCTAAGAAATCATTTTTAAGGCGCTATATTGAAAGTAATTTTACCGCAAGGGCAATTTATACTTAATTTGTATGACTATAAAGTCGTGAATAAGCTGCGGCCAGAAGCTATCGGCTATTTTAAAAATAACTAGGAGCATTTAAGCAAAATGCTTCTACACGATTTCGAGTTGCAAAGGTGTCTATCAATTAGACTAATTTCCTATAATAATACATCTATTTTCGTTTAAAAATAATCTTCAAATTTCGTATTTTTAAGTGGTCATTTCGATCGAGAAATGTATCGAGGCAAAATACATTAATCGTATTTCTAGTTCTTCTCAAACCTAGATAAGGCTATGAAGATATGTATATCTCATTACCAGATTTGTAATATTTCTGAGGGTCCTATAGTATTACGTCAAAAAGGACAGTTTTTTCAATATAGCGCCTTAAAGAGAACTTAATATTAAGTACTCACTCGTAAGTACATTATAAACAATTATGTGCCTTTTAATTAGTAAATACTAAATAATTAAATATGTTAAGCTTCTGACAACTACTTAGTACTCAATTAGGACTTGGGAATATTATTATAGTTCCTAACCTAACCTAACTTGTTGCCGTAGTGCTGGCGTCCTGTGGGCTGTGACACGGTACAGCTTGTGGTGCAGCTCGTCTGTTTAGCGGTGTGCGGTGAGTCGGTGACTGATAACTGATAACCTTCTGTTATATCTGTATCGGCGACCTGACATTGTGTGTGCTTTCGCTAATGTCAGCTGTTGTCTGTTTGTATAATTTTATTCATATTACAATAAATAATAGTCCAAGTTCCAAGTACAGGTGGTAGGCCTCATGTTATTTTTTAACCTATAGATTTTCATTTTCATTTTCAACATATTGTTGCAATTATGAAGAATGAAAGAATTTTGAGCATTCACATGAAAGCCAGCTCGATATCTAACTTATGGATCTGTTAAAACAACGATTCTCTTACATTTAATTATTAAATTTTTACAAAATTTTATTTTTAGTGAATCGTGATTTTCTACACTAGAGCTCCACTGATTGATAAATCGTGTTTTTTGTTTTATGATTATTTGGTTATGTTAGGAAAGTGCGTTAAACGTCATGAATTCCCCAAATTAAAACAGCTAAACAACACTTCCATACGTTCGTCACAAAACTTCTTGTTCATAACTGTGTATACCGGCGCTGCACTCTAGAGTCGAAACATCGCACTAAATAATATGTCCTAACTCCTAATTTACGTATGTACAGAATAGTTGAAGTTCGAAATGACCTCTACTGCGAGTCCATCAGTACTCAGTACCACTCACTACTCATAGATGGTGTCGTGAAACTCAAGACTGGGAAGTTTTTGTGGAGGACGCGACTTGCACGCGCTCTACATAATGAGTTTCTCGATTTCAAAATTGTTAAAAACGTCTACTTCAGGCACGCTACATATTTCATAATACAAATTGTTATGTTGTAGCATCGTAATTCGTAACATACGAGTACTTATTTTGACATCACTTAGCAATTAGCATAGAGCTATAAAGTAAAGTAATGAAAAATATTTTGTATTTTATTGCACAGCATTGCACGTTACTTTACACTTTACAGTTTCCCAAGCCAGGTTAACCGTGTCTTATTGTTACGTAATTATGTAATTACTTAATATTAAATTTTAATACTTATTATATCGAGTTGTAACAACCTCGGTGTCGGTGGACGCCGCGCGCACATTAGACCAATGCAAATGTCAGTAATTACTAATTGGTGGTATAATCAAGTAATAAACTTAGTTAATAATTAATATTGTTTAGCAACGTTTTGTTGGTTTATTAGTTATTATTAATTATAATTATTATCTTCCAAGTTCTAATTAACATAGCGACTGTTGACACGTTAATGACGCGAGTCGCGAGGCCCGAGGGGCACGTCAGGTCGGCAGTCCACTGTCGTCAGACCTCAGAGCTGGCGACCCGACCGCGACAATCGAGCCGGCACCGGGCCCTGCGCTGGCGCTGGCGGCGCGGGGTCAACGCTTCATGGCGCGGAGTGCGGACTACGGCGCGGGCGACGAGAATAACCCGTTACGTTCCTCCAGCGGATTTTATTGCCAATCGATACGACGCTATTTATACCCTAAACCTAGTTCTAAGCCTGAACCTCTTCTCGGAACGGCTGAGCGCTAACTTTACGGACTCTACATTACACAAACCAAGATGCGGACGTGGAGAGTAATAAAAATATGGACGAAGAAATGTGTTATCTGGATGTGGGATCTATCATCTAACTGATAAGGAAGACGCGAGGCACCGACTCTTATCACCTGAGATTCGGCGTATCGTATTTAAAATTATAATGTTTCATGGTTTCATCCTTCTATTTGGTAAATTGTTATAAAATTTTAGATGCGCAGCGGTCGGGGTAGTGCTTCGATCTTCTTCATAGTTGGAAACGATCCTTCTCAATATTAATATCAATATTATTGAGAAGGATCGTTTCCAACTATGAAGAAGATCGAAGCACTACCCCGACCGCTGCGCATCTAAAATTTTATAACAATTTACCAAATAGGAAGGATACCATACTTCTTAGTATGAATGAATAAAGTCCCCCCCCCTCACACCCTGAGCTCGCGTGTCGAGTGTCGCGGAGCTATCACACGATCAGTGAAAGGCGCACAACAGAACTTTTCAATCACAGCCCCAATCAGACGCAACCGATAAACAGTAATTATAACGTTTCACCGATACGACGACGTAACGCCGCGCGCCGCACCGCGGCGCGAGAGAGTTCATTTGGCGATACGCTGCGAGTTACTTTAGTGGGCCAAATACATCCAAACGACCGGTGAAAACGGATTACTATAGTACAAATTAACATCACCCCATACGTATATTATGTCCTAAATCCTGACGTTCGTACGTGATACTCCTAAATTCGGACCGTAATATACAGGTTCCAGGGGCAGAGTTCGACTCATTGGCGATGTGCTCCGGTCCCTTGTACCCAGGAGCAGAGTAGTGCTCCGGAGTCCTGCATCATAGCCAGCGAATACGGTACTGCGCTGCGGCCTAAAGCAAACACTAACCGAGTTAGTATTTGAATAGGAGTGTCAGCTACAGACTTATAATTACTATCCTTAGACCTTAATTGATATGAAAAAATGCACGGTTTCTGCGCGATAAACTAATTTCAGGACAACGGAGTTGCGGACGTCATTTAACTATCTCTTTTACATATATTTTTATGAAATACAATTAGGCATTATTTCATATACGAGTACCTACATATTATAATTATGAACATTTACTATTTTTTATCATAACATATAGTTCAAGTAGTATTTGTCTGCTCTACAGTCTACCGTCTGCGGGATTTTAGCCCGATGATGGCCACAGTGGCCACTGGCCACTACAATATTTGTAGCTAGAATGTTATCTCCGATATTAGAACGTTATAATATTATATCCGCGATTTACTTGTCAGTGTTCTAATGGGTCGCGCCGGAGCACTGGCGACTGGCGACTGGCGAGTGGAGAGTGGAGAGTGGCGAGTCGCGAGAACAACCGTACGGTTTTCCTGCGAGCGCCGCGCTGGCCGGGGCCGTACGCGTGTCTCAGCGGCCCGCTACAATGTCGTTAAATTATTGAACATAATCGTTCACTTTCACTGCCTAGCTCTCGGTCGCGTGGAGTCCGTTCTCCGAGTCCGAGGTAGATCAGACTAAATACCTGTACCTAAAAAACTTACTTTAGGTCAGCTCGTTCCCCCATTAATATGTATGTAAAGAAAAACTTTTGTAGTACCTACTGTTTTCCTTTATTATTGTCTGTGTTTATTGTATATTGTGATACATAGTGAAAATACGATGTATGAAACATTGATTAATAAAAACGTTTTGTATTTCAGAAAAACGCATTTTGTCTTTATTTGCATCATATTAAGAGAGAAATATCATTATATGTATAACATTAGTAGCCGGACGTTACATTCTTCTTTTATTTTTCATCAAAATTTTGTATTGCTAAAATTTGACTTATCTTGAAACGGTCCTATTTCAAAACGAATTGTTTGATCAGCTGACTGCGAATTACGTTCGCGGGCCCCGACTGCCATAAAATATTAATTTCTACTGTAAGATAATCAAACTCGACCGATGTCGATATTCGTCGAAATGTAGCGGCTAAATGACCACAACGCCGCGCCGCGCTCTACTCTACTATGGCCCTACCTCCCTCTCGGCTGCCCCGGCTGCCCCTGATAGTGCTGACTGTTGAACCATATTTTACAATCGTCGTATACTTACTACTACCAGTACTACCAGTATTGCTACTGTAACACTTTCAGATCACCTTTCAAAATCAAAAAATGAATGAATTGCACTATTTTGCCTTCGTGCGTTTGGGCACGAAAATATTTTAATTTGCACGGAACCCGAGCGCGAATCGGTCATGGTTCAATGAGAGGTGGTCGATCGTATCGATAATAATATTTTATATGCGCTTTCTTTAGAAAGTAGCCAATAGATAATAATTATTATATTATTACGTTGAAGATATCTCTCCAAAGCTGTTTCCAGCTAAAGGAATTAAAATAGGTATCTGTTTTCTAGCCGGTACGAATAACTGCAGTTTCTAAGCTACGAAAATGGATACCTACATACTCAGTCTACATAATAGGCACTAATACGATACTGCTAAAAGGACACGTACGCGGATCGCGTCCGCGCGAATAGCTAGGCCTCGGCGACGATAAGTTTAACGAGGTGGAGGGACAGGTTCGACGGTAATACGATGACGGTGCACCGCACAGGTAACCGGCGGGAGAGTCGGGCGGCGCCGCCGGCCGGTTGGCGGCTTGTCACACGCGGCGAACACACTTCACTGGCATATGTCACATTTTCCTCCTACAAAAATGCGGTATGCGGTTCGACCTCAGCGACCGAGGAAACCATCGATTTTCCGCGGCGGTGACGTCACTTGCGACAGCATGGCGCATACGGCGCGCGCCGACCGCGGTTCCTCGCCGACTGGCGCGCCGGCCGCCGCGGCCCTCCACCGGGGGGAGGCGGAGGACGCGGCCCTCCGCTCCGGCCTCCGACGGTTCAGCTGTTCCACACGAACAACGGTGACCGAGCCCCGACTCCCGAGCCCTAGCTTCTAGCCGACGGAGACCTTAGCTCGCGTCCTAGCGATGCTGAGAAGAAAGGCCGTGTGTGACCAACATTACGATCCGACAATTCATTTCGTAAGAAAGGAATAAGCCCTCAGATAATCTTCATTTTCAACCGTAAAGCCGAAGCCGAAGGTTGCGCGAAGCCGAAACGGAAGCCACATTTTGAGCCGGACACTAAATTCTACATGGGTATTTAGTATGTTATTATTAGCAATATTCCGCGAAATAAACCTCAACCTGTAAGTAAATGAGTGAGTGTACGCATTGGCATGCGTTACAGGCTCACTTACCACACTGCCAACCAAGCCTTTCCCACACTGCCAATGCGTACACTCGCATGCAAGAACGTGCAAACACCACCGTCCACCACCATGCAAGCAGAGAGTCCATATCCTGAGGATGCTCCGGTGTTGGGGCTAACGCGCGTCGAGGTTTTCAACTTAAATGGTGGTGAGAGATTTCCGCATAGTAACGCCCGATTCTATTAACTATCTATATGGGTACTTTATTGAGGTACACCTGTAGTTATGACGCCTGCAACTCCGTTGTACCAAAATTCGTTTATCGTGCGAGAACCGTACATTTTCCTGGATAAAAAGTATCCTGATGTCTTTTCCCGGGTCTCAAAGTATCTCCTGGAGGCTGGATACCAAATTTCAGCAAAATCGGTTCAGCGGTTGGGGCATGAGGTAGGTACTAAGAATTTATAATATTAACGGATGTTTTGTAATCTCATTGGCCAACGTACAAATGCTAGAAGAGAAGTAAATAAATAAGATCTTAAGAGAGGTCGTCAAAATTATTGCTTATTATAAGTTAAAATATAATACAAAATAATACTTTTTAACCTAAATGAGACAGGTAGCGCCATCTAGTCAAGTCGAGAGAAAACTTAAGTCATACTGATACTGAGTTGTAGAGTAAGTGCTACCATAGTACTACTGACTACACTTTAATATTACACTACAGTGTTAAACAGTTTTTATGTGCACAGGGCTTTTATTATTAATACGTCCAGTTAAATATTATGAATTATGATGGTATTATGTATTATTTTATATTTACTATCTCTTTGTAACTATCAAACGCCTATAAAATTTAAATAGTTTTAAAGCTTCCACTATTGCCAATCTAATCCAAATTAAGGGGCTACAACTTAGAAGTTGACGAATGATGCACGAAACGGATTTAAGGCGCTATATCGAAAGTAATTTTACCGCAAGAGCTATTTTATACTTAATTTGTATTGAATACGCTGCGGCCAGAAGCTATCGGCTCGCTGGGAAAACATGCGAAAAAACGTAATTATAATCATTTAAAAAATATCTAGGAGCATTTAAGCAAAATACTTCTATACGATTTTGAGTTGCAAAGGTGTCTATCAATTAAACTAATTTCCTACTATACATCTATTTTTGTTTAAAAATAATCTTCAAATTTCATTCAAATTTCGTATTTTTAAGAGGTCATTACGAAAATTAAATGGATCGAGGCAAAATACATTAATCGTGTTTCTAGTTCTTCTCAAACCTAGATAAGGCTATGAAGATATGATATCTCATTACCAGATTTGTAACATTTCTGAGGATCCTATAGTATTACGTCAAAAAAGACAGTTTTTTTTTAATATAGTGCCTAATGCCCGGGACACACGAAGCTAGTTTTTCAAGCTAGGATAGCAAGCTATAGTGTTAGTAAGCTAGCAAGCTAGCTAGTGCTTCATTTGTAGCATGCTCCAAGCTAAGTCAGCAAGCCAGGACAGTTTGGTAAAAAACTAGCTTGCTATCCTGGCTTCAAAAACTAGCCTCGTGTGTCCCGGGCATTAAGGATAAAAAATGTGTTACATTAGTTAATTTCTTCGGATACTTAGCTAAAAATAGCAACAAGGAAGAGAAGGTGAATGGGTGTCTCATTATTTCCTCGCAGAATCTGTAAGCCGTTATGACCAGCGCCTATTTTGTTAACAACAAACTGTCGGATTCAGTGCTAAACTGCTAACCGTGGGCAGGAATCAAATAAGAGGTCACAACTCACACCCGAACCCTTTGAGCACCTTAATGGCTTGATTGTTGTATTATTTAATTTTTGTAAATATTTATTTGATTGAAATTGATCTACAGCTTTGCCTAACTTATTTTTATAATAACATTAACCATATCATTAGGTAACCGTTTTCGAAAAAAACGTGAAAAACCTTAGTATCACACATTTTACCCTGAATGCACAAAGGGGATCCAAGGGAATTTTTTAAGGTTTTCTTGCAATTGTGTAATAAACGTTTCTAATTTCAGCTCTACGCGATTTTTCCTAGGTCGAATATTTATTTTTCCTGAAGAATATACAAATACACGTTTTTTTAGAATTAGGTACTTTTTACCTGTGACAATATTACGCTAGCGCCTAGGGACATAATTAAGGATCACTGTCATAGAATCCGCAGAACAGTGATCGACACAAGTGGAAACACCAGATCGGCGGCGGTGGTAATTGGTACTAATAAAACACGTCAGTGGATAAACACGATAATTAACATTTTGTAACATAGGGACATTTATTTTTTCCACTATAATTTCAACAAACCATGTAACTCATCGGGTCTAAACACGGCTGAATTACGCCGGCGTAAATTCCGCCGCGTTTACGCCGCGTTTAAATTGCATACAAAATACGGGCCGAATACTAGGGGTGACACACTATTACGCCGCATTTTGTATGCGTATGACATTTGCGGCGGAAATTACGCCGGCGTAATTCAGCCTAGTGTGCTTAGAAGTAGATACTTCATCACGGGGCTTATATATATCAGAGGCCGTAGACAAAGTCCCTTTCGTTCTACGAATAACAAAACTTTCGTTAAAAACGATGACGAAATTCGTTATCAAAATGTATGGTATTTGACATTAGTCTTCAAGCGAAATGTCATTTAGCGATGACTTATTGTCAAACCGCATACATTTTGATAATGAACTTTGTTATCGTTTTTAACGAAAGATGCTTTGTCTAAGGGGACTGGCTACAAAAAAATTGCACAGTTTTTTTATTCCAAGCTACGAGTCATAAAAACATTCCAAATAGTTATCCGGCCCTACAGCCTCCATTTATGGAAAAAACCGGCAAATTTTTGACTGTTACATATCGTATTCTTCTCACGCCTTCAATTAGTAAGTAGGAGGCAGTTTGTACTCACTGAGTGCGGAGTAGCGCGCGGCGGGCTTGCCGGGCGGCGAGCTGGCGGCGCTGATGTCGCTCTGCGAGCTGTGCAGGCTGCTCTTGCCGCTGCCCACCGCCGACCCCGCTTCGCACCGCATGCGCAGGTGACCCCTGGAAAACACATCACCCACACAATATCAATTAGGTATTCATTATAATCATTTCTTGTAATGTAAACCAAATAGCGACTATTAATAAACTCTCGAAATGGAAAAAAGTGAAATAGCCGTTGAGGATGAACTACGACACTCTCCATATCATAAAGACCGTTCAAAAAATTTGAATAGGTTAATCGCTTCATTTATAGCTCCCCTAGCCACCATGCGGCTTGCGGCTTCGACATCATCGCAGCGCGCTCCATCGCGCTCGGACTCTGCTCAAATTGAAGAGTCGGGCCAAACTTGGATTAATTATTCGTTAACGACGGGCCACTTACATTTCTTATTTCAGTTGCTCTCGAGTGTCAGGACAAGCAAAAAAAAACAGTAAATTACAAAATGGCAGCTGAATCTGATGCTAAACGCTAATCGCGAGAACGGCTGGACCGATTCCGCTAGTTATTTTTTCCGAATATTCATTGAAGTACAAGGATGGTTCTTGAGAAGAACGATGTTTAATGATAACATGGAAATATAATATTATATAATTGTAAGCTTTGTATCATATTCTTTTGAAAATCTTCCAAAATCTAAATATAGGGTAACTTTTTGATACAATCAATGTGAGTGATGACCACTTAGAATGCTTTCGTGCGTACACGCCGTGGTCTGCGGACCCGAGGGTGAGCAGCCTTGCTTTAAATCATGATATTAAAGCTTATAGGTTCATTCTTAAAGTAGATTAAATTTAATTTAAAATAATGATATGAATTATTTTATGTGTTCCTTAGCAATTATAGCAATGTTCCGTTACCTTTTAGGCTTCGTGTTGGTATTTGTGGATTTGGAGCTGAGCATTCTTGACACACTGCATGAGGTTTGAGAACGTTGCAACGAGAACGAGCAATCGACTTTAGATTTTATGTCCTTAAACGTCTTAGTCTTGTAGTCCATTTTAAGATCTAGAACGTTCTTCTTTAAGAAGTCTCGATCTCTCCGTTCAGTTTTCTTGACAGTTTTGGGGCTGTTCTGCAGACTGCTATCCGCGTCGGGTTTCCTACTCGCCAGCATGGCTTTTAACTTACTCGGGACGTCGCGCTTGGGCATTTTATATTTCTTGAGCGTGAAGCTTCGTTTCTCGTCCTTGTTTTTATCGTTGGTCTTCAACTCCTTGACGCTGTTCAGGGAATTCCTTTTGCTCGTGTTCTTGGACGTCTCGTCCTCTTCCGCCGCGTGGGACGCGTCCGAGTTCTGCTCCTCCAGCGCGTCCTCTATCGGTGTGAAACACGACTTGCCGAGGCCCGAGCCCCTCTGACTGCACTCCGACTTCGTCGAGGTGGTGGAGTCGGGAGACATGTCGGTTATGACGTTCAGGAACACCGGGGAAGCGCGATGGTTTTCGAAGTCCGTGTACACTCCACTCGACTCCATGCACGAGTCCTCGCTCCTGTTGACGACGAGAGGAGGGTTCCCGGCGGAGTTCTTCCCCCCGTACAGCGCGCCGTCGATGACCTGCGCCCGGCGGTCCCCCCTGTGCACATGGTCGTCGATGCCGTCGGCGTCACTCTCCGTGAAGAAGTCGGAGTCGGTCATGGGGTCGACCCGCCGGGCGACGGGGACGTTCTGCCAGTCCATGTCGCTCGTGTCCTCCCGCGGCCCGGCGGGGTGGTCGGCGTTTCTGCTGACGGGGCGGGACATCTCGCCGTCGCCCTGGTAGCCGTCGAGGCTGGTGATACTGGTGATGCTAGTGATGAAACTGTTTGACACCTTCGAGGTGTCCATGGACTTGTCGGTTTTGCTATCGGAGTACGTCTGGGAGTCGTGCAGCGTCGATGCGGAGAACTGAGAGTAGGTGCTGATCTCCCCGTGTATGTCGGAGCTATCCAGCGGTAAATCTTCGGGCGACGGAGTCTGCTCTATCCTATTGTTTATCGGGTTCCCGTGTTTGCAGTCGAGGGGGATTTCCAGGTTGACCGTGGTGTCGGCGACGGAGCTGGCCGGCTCCAGGATGCTTCCGTGAATCGAAGGTAAAAAATCTTCTTCGGCTATATTAGACTCGTCTTTGTCCGCTTCGTCGTCCTCTATTTTTATCAAGAGATCGGAGGGCTCCCTGACCCCGGCAATAAACGATCTGCGATGAACCTCGTCGGGTGGATCCGGAGCGTTTTGTGCTAAAATTTCCTCGTCGTCGTTGTTCGCGACGTCGATCGAATCGATCGTAGCGATCGGGGCGAGGTTTTCTCTCGTATTCCTGCACCTTTTGGCTACATTGTCGTATACGTCGTTTTGAATAGTCGAGGCGGCCGAGTCGCTCTCCGTTTTATCGGTCGATGGCGTGTCGCTATTGTCGGGAGAAAATTTTAGGTCGTCGCTTTCACAAAATATAGGCAAACCCTCGACGGTCGGGGAAAAAGCGTTCTCTAGGTAGCAGATGTCGTCCATCTGATCGGGCGTCAGGATCCCCAGACTGTCGTCGAGGGAGTTCTCCTCGTTCGTTCTGCTGAGTGAGTTGTCGTTCGGGCTCATATTCGTATCGTAATTCCGACAGTGCACGTGCGATTTCAGCTGGAGGCAGAGGTCCGACCTCGGCTGAGCGTTTAACGTTTTCCTGGGATGATTGGGCTCCTTCTCGCACGAGTACTCGAACTCGGTCATCGGTTTGTCGTCGAAATGCACCACGTTCGGCGACCTCTCCATACTCTTAGACGATAGATTTAAAGGCCTCCGATGGTATTGAGATTTGGCTTCGAGTTGAGTGGAATTGTATTCGAAGGCGTCGGTGCAAGGGAAGCGGTCGGAGGTGGTCGCGTCGGGCTGCAGGTCGAACAGCAGGCTGTACGGCCCGGAGTCTTCCCCGCCGCCGCTCGCCCCCAAACGGTCGTTGCTGTCTTGTTTTCTACTGATTTCGTTTAATTTTTCCCGCAAATCTAGTATTCTCGGGTTCTGTTCCGCGACTTTCGTCGCGTTGTAGTTTATCTTAGGTATAAACGACGTGTAAGATTTTAAAAATAACTTCTCCTTCGTCTCTTCGTTTTCCATGTCGTCAGCGCCGGGTGGCGGCGGCGGTTCGACGTGTGGAGAGGGTGGTTTTCTTTGAATATTAAGGCATAATGAACTTCGCAACTTCGTCGGTTCCTTCGTGTATATTCTAGAGGCATCTACGGGTCTCGTCTTGCCGTATCGGTCGACAGGAATCTGAAACGAAAAATTACAGTGAGAGATTTAACCTTCAACTTTTGATATTAATAACTAGGTACTTAGAGAAGGCAGTAGGACGGAGGGCAAACTGTATGGTAGGGCTGGCGAGTCACGGGCCGGTGAGCAGTAACAACTAACACAGTGTAGTAGTAATCCCAATTCCCAGAGCATAGCAGGAAGTAGGAACAACGAGCGACCGGATAGTCGTAAGTAACATGCCGCTTTTTTAATTTTATTTTATACCTACGACGTACGACGTACGTACTCACGTGTCAGTAAAAAAACTGCTGATTTAAGTAGTGCACCCGGCGTATATTCTACAAAAAGCTAAATAAATATTTTTGCAAATAATAATTTAATGTGATATCTATCCTACCACTATTCTTTATTATAATTGAGCCTAGTGTGTTTAACCCAGAAGCTGCAGAGCGCTGACGACGCGATCGCGACTGCTTGTATATTACCTAACAATATAATATGCCTACATTCTACATAGAAACTTATAGTGATGCAGCAAAATAACTAAACACGTCACATTTAAAAAGTAGTAAGATCAAACTACTTGGTTATATTCAGCTGTAGTACATGATACATCGTAAATCGTAATGATGGTAGTACATGATGGTAGTGCATCTAGGGTTGCCAGTTGCCACCCATACTTTATTTCGCATTTCGTGTAGTATCATTTATGTGTACTGTATGGTCACCTGTGTACTGTATGGGCTGTGGGCTGTGACATGCCTGCTCGCAGGTAGCGCAGCTCCGGGAGCGGCGCGGGCGCAGTGCGCAGCTATCAGAGCGCGAACACACGCGCACGCACCGAATTATCGGAAACACTCAAACATCACACCATTGAGATGTACGTCGGTGTGATCTCAATGCTTCACACTGGCGATTTCTCTGCTGAGTGTGGAACAACTGAACAAGGGACGTCGGAGATGATAATGAGCCGCAGAATACAGCGACCTTAGCGACCTACCGAGAAAGCTCGCTGCAGCTGCTATCCGCTTCAACTCCCAAGCGGCCACATGCGGCCACGATAACAGTAGATAAGATTGATACTAGTTAGAGAGCTGTTCGAATTGAGAGAGCCCACTGGCCACGTAAAAAGAAACACTTTAAAGAAACTCTAATGATCTGTCACGTTGATAACGTTATTTTGGTTTTAGCGATTGTTACCAGCGCGGCGCGGCGCTGGCACTGAACTGTGAAGCTCTCAGGCAGGAGTCAAGAACTCAGGAGTCAGCCAGCTCCACGGGCCTACATGCCGCACTCTCTCCGAACATTATACTATAATTATTATATAATGTATATTGAAGCAACAAGTATTGGTGCTACATTTGAACACGTATGTAAGTGTAACCGTGTTTACGCGGTCACGAGTGTTATGATTTATGTAATTTAGAACCTAGTTTATTTTTTTTAGAATACTAAATTATTATAACTTAACTATTTTTGACTAAATTTGATGGCAGTTTTAATATTAATTAAGATTGGCCACACTGACAACGTGCAATCCCTTCTACGATCACCTAATTTAGAGTGGGGGTTGACGGGTAAAAATTGGATATAAATACCCCAAGAGCTTAGTATGGTGTGGATTCTGACAGAGGAACAATTGTAAGAGAAATCTCTGCCCGAAAGTGTACAGATTGTATAGTAATGTATAATAAAAGTAGATATTACAAATATAATATGGAGTTTCTTCTCATCTCAGCGGGATGATTCACTAAGCGATTCCGCGCGGAATCTTCCCGCTGGCGGAAACTATTTCACTTTCAAGCAAATGACAAGTGAATACTTTCCGATTTTGCTGTCATTTTGACAGTAGTGACATTTCTTTTGTATGAGTGAAATAGTTTCCGCCACGGATTCGAGAAGATCTCACCGCGGATGGGAGTTTGACATCCGACGGCGGGAAATTATCCGAGGATTAGAGCCGTTTTAGCGGAATGTTCCCGCCACCTCCGAGACTCGTGAAATCTTTTCACTTCGAGAACCGTGTCATGGCGGATATTGTAAGATGAAATTACTTAATGATAAGAATAAAACAAAGCAATTATTATTACTCAGTCGTGTCTTGTTTAAAATATTAAATAAATGTCGTACTGTAATAATAATTATGTGTCATATCTTTAGGAAGTGTTCATTGAACAATAATTTTTTTTTATTTATAAATGTAATATGTATTAATATTCAGTACTTAAAGATTTAGAAATATGTATAATAATTTTTAAATTTTGTATTAATCCTTCAATCGGGGATTCTTGGAAATGCTATTGTATTCTATTGTTGTCGCGGTCACCGGTGTCCTTATGGGGCTTGAAGGATTAATACTTATGTATTATGTTAAACCCGCTATCTTCAACCCGCGGCCCGCCGGGACTCTATTTGTGGCCCGCGTGATGTTAAACAATTTTGAAATTCACGCCCACCGACAAAATAACGTAAAGTCTACGTGATAGTCATTAAATTTTTTAAATACTTTATTTTGAAGAATGTTATATTTTAACCCTAAAAAATTTTGTTGCGGCCCGCGACATCAAGACCAAAACATATTTGTGGCCCGCATGAAAAAAAAGGTTGGGGACCACTGTGTTAAACCATTGTTGTGCTTTTACAATAATTTTAAATGGTTATATAAGTATAATATATCATTATAATTCCAACGTCATACCACCCTGGAACTTCCACAGTATATATCTAATAAAAACATTAATTAAATGAAAAACAAAACAAAAAAAACTTATATAAAATTTAAAGTAAGTAATAAGTTTGTTTTACACATAAATAAAAGGTATTTTAGGTAAATTTATCGATATGCTTATCGATACTTTACAATAACATTAAACTAAAATAAAAATCATTTACCTTTATATTTATCACCTAAAAGGACATATTATTATCTCATTTTAACGATTATTTTTAAATAATACTTATCTTATGACACACCTAGTATAAAATCAAGGTTTCACAGATCAGTCACTTGAATCTAATACTCATTGAATGCAGCTTTCAATAATATAAAATAAATTGCACCCATGCAAAGCTGTTTGCTTGTTCATAATCATTTGTTTTACAGATTCCCTCAAGATCCCCTAATTAGAGGAAAATGGCTGAAATTAATTGGGCGTGTTGGTTGAAGTCCCAAGAAAAATTCAACAATATGTAGCAAACATTTCATTAAAAATTTTAAAAGAAAAATTAGAATAAATACTAAAGAACAACAACAAAAGAAAAAGAAAAAAAGAAAAAGAACAAAAGAAAAATTTTGAAAATCGGTTCACAAACGGCGGAGTAATCGTTGAACATACATAAAAAATATATCCACAGCCGAACGTCTAACCTCCTCCTTTTTGGAATTCGGTTAAAAATAACTGTAATAAAAAGTATTGTGATATTTTATGATATGTATTTAATTTAAGAATAAAATATAATATACTTACTATGTGTTGTTTACTTTCAACGTTTACTTTCAATGTAAGGGCTGATTTACCAGATAGATTTTACCTGAGTAATAAATAACTTTATAATGTGTTATGTTATATGTGTATATTACTTACCCCTATAAGAACCTCATGTCATAATTTAACCGACGATTGAAAAATCATTCCAAACGAAAATGTGTATCTACTTTTCAATCGTCACCTTTTTTTGCCAATAATTAAAATTTATGATACTTACCTAATTTGAAATACAAAATCTGTCAAAGTTGCATATTATTTATTTCATATAGAAACTCAGATAAAATAACTCGAACGGACTATACTATCGATAGCAAAATACTATACTATCGATAGTAAAATATACATCACTAGCACACGCACACATTGACAGATCGAAAATGGTCACGCATTTTCGGGTTGTCAGGTGTCGGGTATACGACACTATATATTATAAGTCTATGACCTGAACCGTGTCTCTAGACCGAGATGCATCTTGAGTACTGACTATTTATACGGGCCCTATCATCGGTACGTCACAGTGAGTGGTAGTAAAAAGTGACACGCTAGTTTTCATACAAATGGAGCGACATGCGGTATATTATAATATCTTGATCTATGCTGTGAGTCTAACTTATTCCGCTACAAAACAACACGCAAACTAAAACCTTTGCTTGCTAAGCTGGTTTTAACATAATATATATAATAATTTATAATATTATCTTTATTACGCTGTGATAATATTAAGTAGGTATAACCTGAGTTATATGTGAGTAGTGACATACCTATCGGTACTTACGCGGGTATTCTCTATACGCAGGCTCGGTATGTGTCGTTCGGAGTTCGGACATGACAGAATCTCAGGAGTCAGGACTCAGGACGCAGGACGCAGGTGGCAGGACGCGCCTGGGCCGAATTCAACTGGCAGTCATTGTCACTCGCCTGTCGCCTGAGTCGCCTCTCAAGTCTCAAGAGTAAAGACAGACTGTTACGAATTACGATTCACTAGCGGACTGCGGAGGCCCTCATTAGTCGCCGACGCTCGACCTCTCGTTGGCGCCGGAGCAGGCCGGACGCCACGCGCCGAGCCGCTAGTCCTACGTCATCGGCCATCGCGGCCGTGGTGTTCGGGGAGGGGGACTCCGGAGGACTTACGTAAAGCACAATATCTCACTATAACGCGGTAGAGGTATGCGAGGTGAGGCGTGGCGTGTGGCGCAACTCCGCAGACCAACTCGTAGTTAGCACCCGATAAGATAACTCACAAATCACAACTTCTCAGTTACACATTACATTAACTACACGGTTAGCTCGTTTGTACGAAGACGGCCTGGCTACTTTTATATTTCTCTTCAGTAATAATTGTCGGTAGGACCAGGACCACAGAAACTCACAGAATATATTATAATAATTATTTAAGATACATCCTGACTGAGGAGTTATTATGTTCTAGCCAGCGAAGGAGAGGTTCCTCAGATATTATTTACAAAATGAAATGAGTTTGAAATTTTTTATCGACTCGATATTCCTTTGACCTTGACAAAATGTTAGCATTGAAACCGGTTCCACCGACGGAAACATTTATACAAGAGCAGCCATCAGATATCATTAAATTGTAAATTATTTATGCTAACTTCGCGTCGTGTCGAGCTTCGTCGTCGACCAGCCGAGATGATAAAAGAATAAAAAGAGCATGTGAGCCGTGTCTTTTAGAAAACGATTGTATCTCCCTCAAATTACACTTTAGGGTTCTACTCCGAACAAAACCGTCTTAATTTTCCACGTAAAAGAAGCCAATAATAAGCTTCGTTTAATAATAAGCACATTATCCGAAATTTCTGCCCAGAAAATTTCGGACGCCGCGCCCGCCGGAACGCACACATGCGCACACTGTTGAATGTTCATGTACATTTTGTTGTGGACCCCGCATACTATCAGAATTCTGACGTGTCAAAAATAAAAATGTATGAGCGTCCGAATTTTTCTGATCAGAAATTCGGATAATGTGCGGCCGCGCTTTTTAATAGTAATCTTTTAAGAAAATAAAGAAGTAATATTGGGAGCTATGATATTCTTTGATTGGGAGACCATATTTTCTATAATATTATTTTAGACTTTCAAGTTCTTGCGAATTTTTTTTATTACGAGAATGTAGAAAACATTTCTCACTATGTAGCTGTTTCCGCAAACTTCCCCATAGGAATTAGGGTTGCTGAGGATTCCTCTTCCGCTTCCTCATAATGAGGAAGTTCCGCAATATTTTGGGTTCCTCAACCGTTACCGCATCCTAATAAATAAAAATAAAAAAATCCTCATCCGCTATCGCTTCCTCAAAATTTAAGAGGAATTTGTGAGGAGTTTCACTACGCATGCGCGTCGCGTATCCAATCATGGCAACGCACACGCCAGAGCGCGAGAAATCATTCACTCATCTTTTTTTGTGTGCGTGTGTTGTGTATGTTACTATGTGCCAAATGTGAGTTTTTTTGTTTCACATTCGATCGTGGACGCGTTGACGGCCTCTGTGGCTCAATGGGTAGAGTGTGTGGCAGCTCAAGCCGGGGGGTCGCGGGTTCGAATCCCGCCGACGGAACAAAAAGTTTTTAAATGTTCCTGGGTCATGGGTTATAATAAAAATCTTAAATATATGTATAGTATAAAAGTATTAAATATGTTTCCGTTGTCTGGTACCCGTAACACAAGTCCTTCAGGTACTTAGCAAGGGGCCAGATTGACGTGGTGTGAAGCGTCCATAAATATTATTATAAGATATTATTACTAAGATTTTGTATGGGATTACTCACTGGGCTGGGCTCACTCCCGTGAGCAGGTGGCGCTGTACAAATCCCATACAAAATCTTAGGAAACGCCAAACGCGTTCACGAATCACGATCGAATGTGAAACAAAAAATTCACACTAGGCACACGAACTCCTCCTTAACTGCTGGACCGATTTTGATGACTTTATTGCGTGTGTTCCGAGAACGGTTTAGATTCATAGTTTGGTCCACTGGAAAATCCCCTTTTAATATTTTTTTGTGTATTGTTATGTACAGACAGGACAAAGGCTTTGGGTTGGGTTCGCTAGTATTTATAATTTCCTATCATCCTATTCCTCATCCGCTTCCTCATCCGCATCCTCTTCTTCAAAAAATATCGTCTTCCTCATCCGCATCCTCTAAAATTGCGCGTGACAATTCGCAAATTGCAAATTGCAAATTATTTTGCCTATAAATATGTTTATATAACTTTTTACCCTAAATTAAAAATTTAAAAATATAAGCAAAAAAAGTGTATTTTTTTAGAAGGTTTATTATCACTTTTTAACTTTGTTTAACACATTTTACAAAAAAAATACCTTAGACCAACCTTGTAGATGATCTTTTGAGAAAAAGATCCCCCGGTCCCATGAAATTAATTTTCTGCAGAAACAAAGGAAACTGTGGAACCATGTGTGGCTGCAGAAAAGCAGGCCTGAAATGCTTTATAGTATAGTAGGCATGTGCAGACTAGTATAGTAGGCATACTATGATATAGTTTGCAATTTGCATATATTTATGTAGTGTGGTAGACATACTGCAGACTGTGTCTGCAGAAAAGCAGGTCTGAAAAGCTTTACAGAATAGTAGGCATACTGTAGAGCATTTTAGGTCTGCTTTTCTGCAGGCACGCATGCCTTCACAGTTTCCTTTGCATCTGCAGAAAATTAATTTCATGAGATCGGGGGGATTGGGGGATCTTTTTCTCAAAAGATCATTAACAAGGTTGTTCTAAGGTATTTTTTTTTTTTTTGTTAAATGTATTAAACAAAGTTAAAGAGCGATAATAAACCTTTAAAAAAATTATCACTTTTTTGCTTTTTAAATTTTTAATTTAGGGTAAAAAATTATATATAAACATATTTGTAGGAAAAATAATTTGCAACAAATTATGGTTCTTAAAAATTTTCTGTAAGACTTATAGTTTCCGAAATATCACGAAAATAGTGTTGTCACCCCTTTTTTCAAGATGGCGGCCGGGGGACAAAGGCGGGTCGCCGCAAACTTGAGGTTAAGCTTCTATTGAGCCTCCTAACATATTCCGAAAATAAAATTGCGTCCTCTAATAAATGCAATATTCGATCCTAAAATTGTAACATTTCAATGGACTAGGTACAATTATTAACAACCGCTAAGGCAGAGCGATGTAAATGTACTGACTTATGACGATGATTCTACGCACGATCACTGTTTAATCCGGGTTGGAGGACAGCGACGCGTGACGAGTTGACGACTCGCGCACACAATACAGCCATACAGCAACATAGTATACATATAAACTATAATACGTACTTATTACGTACTAACTAATTAGTAATTAATTATCTGTGTCCTTACTTCCAGGCCTAGCATTTCTAGCATCAAGCATCGCATATTATATATGTCGCCGCGGAGGTTCCTGTCTGATTGGGACTCTTTATTTAATGATTAGAAAAATTATTATAATGTGATTATAATTATGAATTATTGTTAAAATGTGTAATACGTTGTTATTTACAATGATTAATATGCGTTTTATGATTTATTGTAAACCCGGAAGATATTTTAACTTCCGGGGTATTTATTAAAATTATTTAATGATGATTTCATACTTGCCAGTATAGAATTATTCTAATGTAATTAAAACTAGTTTTTCCATGTTAATCAAACTTTTAAATAATTTATTTAAACATTCTCACTAAAATTGCGACTTATTTTGGTTGTGAAATAATTACTTCCGGTTTTACTTACTTCGTATTAATTCAATGTGAATTTTAGTAAATCACAAAATAAATAAACTAATTAAAAAACTAATTAAATAAATTTTAACATTATTTAATAATTTTACAATTGCTTAATGTTTTGTTAACATGATTTTCAAGAGTGACGTAATTATTACTTGTGGTAGGGAAAACAAGTAGGGATGATGTTTATAAAAAGACGTGTTCTGAGCGTGGAGCTCATTCTACTGTGAATTTGTGGTGAATAAACATTGTAAGTACAATCTATGTCAGTTTGAATAAATGAAAATAATTTTATTACTTTGTTTTCTTTTTGATTTTAAGTTTTAATTTCTTTTGCTCTTTTAAATTTTAATATTTTTAATTATTTGAAATTGTTTTGTTATTAATAAATGAAATTCATTGCTTTTAGTGAGAAATCAATAGATTTGATTAAGTTAAACATTCAGTTCTCATAATAAGTGAATTTATTATTATTATTATTTTTGTAACGCCCTCTCTGATTTTCGATATCAGAAGTGGGATACTTTCGTGTCCTTTCTGTGCTTTTCATTTTATGTTTCAGGTACACCATACATCCTATTCACATCAAAGAATTTTGGTATTACGATGGAAGCAGAAAATCGAACTGAAACGGAACCAAGTGAGCTGCCATGTACCAGACCTGGACCAGATACCGCAGATGTAGATGCTGATCATGCACCAAATACCTGTGTTAATATGACAGCTTCACAGCAACTGCAGTGCGGTAACGTACCTCCTGAGTTTTATTTACATATGATGACAATGATGCAAAATATGAGCGAACGCTTGATGAAACAACGCGAGAAAGTAAAAATTACCGATGTGTTCTTGCCTTCATATGATCCAGACGGTAACGTTGGGGTGCGAGAATGGTGTGACCATATCACTTCGGCTAAAAATAATTACGAGCTTAGTGATTATGATATTCGTATGAAGGTGACCAGTTTATTAAAGGGACGAGCTAAAATGTGGGCTGACAATTGGCTCGTTACAACTTCTACATGGGATGAGTTGCGACAAAATATTATTACTACATTTGAACCCGAAAGTCGTTATTCAAAAGACGTCTTGCGATTTAGGGAGCATGAATATGACCACACTAAAGACATTGCAGAGTTTTTATCACGATCTTGGATTTTGTGGAGACGAGTGACAAAGGATAAACTTGACGATAATGATGCAGTGGAAGCAGTTATTGGAACCATTAGCGATGAACGTCTTCGGATTGAGTTTATGAATGCCAGAGCCACTTCAGTGCCTGAATTAATATCTGTTGCCTCTTCTATTCGTATATCTAAGAGACCCAATCATGCTAACGCGAACCAGCCACTTGCTAAGCGTTTTAAATACTCTTTAGATAATCGGAATATTTCTATTTGTAACTTCTGTAAGAAGCCCGGGCATTTTTCTCGCGATTGTCGTAGTAAAAATAACTCTATAATACTTGACAAACAGCCTGTGCCAAATAACCCTAGTTCTTCTGGAATGTCACTCCAAAAACCGAATACTTCTAAGATCTGTTCTTTTTGTTCAAAGGCCGGTCATACTTTTGATACTTGCTACCGTCGGGAAAAACAAATTACTTCTAATGTAAATTCAGTTGTAAGAAATAAACCAAAATTAAACACGATGCGTATGCGAGTAGGTGATATAGTTATTGACGCGGTGTTCGATAGCGGTGCGGACTGCTCTGTTATGTGCGAATCTATTGCAAACAGGCTACCTGGAAAGAGAGTTCAAGTAGTTAATTATTTACGAGGGATAGGTCCTTTTCCTGTAGTTTCGACTAATAAGATAACAACTATATGCGTTATTAATGATATTAATGTAGAGATAGACTTTTATATTTTATCTGACTATGAAATGACTTCAGATGTATTAATAGGTGCAAATCTTTTAAACAGCACCGGATTATCTGTAATCGTGACTGAAAATAGTGCGTCTTTGTGCTATCAGCCTCGTGTCATGCACATACAATCGTCAACTGGACTATTTGATAACATAAATCATGACTTAGTTAATGAACTTGAGATTACTCAACTCCTTACCCTGCTAAATAAGTACTCTTCCATTTTTACGCGCGGTTTTCCTCAATCTCGGGTCAATACAGGTAAATTAGAGATTCGATTGAAAAATCCAAACAAGTTTGTTGAAAGAAGACCGTACAGATTGAGCCCAGTCGAACGTGAAAAGGTTAAAGAGATTGTTAAGGAATTAATAGATAATGATATTGTCCAAGAAAGTAAGTCCCCATATTCTAGTCCAATTATTTTAGTCAAGAAAAAGAACGGGGACGATCGTATGTGCGTGGATTACAGAGAAACTAACTCGAACACTGTCCGGGATCATTATCCTCTTCCTTTAATAGCCGATCAAATTGACCAGTTGGCTGGAGGTCAGTACTACACATCCTTAGATATGGCCTCTGGCTTTCACCAGATTCCTATCGCTGATGAGTCCATTGAGAAAACCGCTTTTGTGACACCGGACGGTTTGTTCGAGTATAAGACTATGCCATTTGGTTTGTGTAATGCCCCTGCTGTATACCAAAGATGCATAAATCGCGCTTTAGGTTCTCTTTTGAATCCAGGTAGTGCGGATAAAGTTCATAATGACAGCATAGCCCAAGTTTACATAGATGATGTCATTAGTAAATGTAGAGATTTTTCATCCGGTCTTGTCTATTTAGAAAAAATATTTATAGCATTACGCGAATCGGGTTTCTCCATTAACATTGATAAGTGCTTATTTTTCAAACGGTCAATTGAATATCTTGGTAATGTGATAGAAAATGGTCAGGTTCGTCCTAGTCCCAAAAAAGTTGAGGCCCTACTAAAGGCTCCAGTTCCGACTAATGTCAAACAGATTCGTCAATTTAACGGCTTAGCAGGGTATTTTCGCAGGTTCATACCAGATTTTGCGCGGACTATGGTACCTCTGTATCAATTAACTAAACAAGGCGCTGAGTGGCAATGGAATCATGTTCATGAAGAAGCACGTCAAAAGATAATCCATCATTTAACTTCTGCACCCGTATTAACAATATTTCAAGAAGGGAAACCTATTGAGCTATTTACAGATGCCAGCAGTCTTGGCTTTGGAGCAATTCTCGTACAGATTATAAACGGTAGGCAGCATGTGATAGCCTATTTTAGTATGCGTACGACAGACATAGAAAGTAGGTACCACTCCTACGAACTCGAAACGCTGGCCGTAGTCCGAGCAATCAAGCATTTTCGACACTTCCTATATGGACGCCAATTCAAGGTGATTACCGACTGCAATGCGCTTAAAGCTTCCAAGCACAAGAAAGACTTGTTACCTCGCATACATAGATGGTGGTCATATCTTCAAAATTTTGAGTTTGATATAGAATACAGGAAGGGCGAGCGGATGCAGCATGCAGATTACCTAAGCAGAAATCCAGATCCACTTACTGTAAACGTCCTAACGAAAAACTTAGATTGGATAAATATTGAACAGAGACGCGACCACCAATTGCGACCCATCATAGACAAGTTGCATAATGGTGAAGAAGTCCCTGGGTATCACCTCGAAGATAATGTTCTCAAATTTGAGAAGCAGGACACAATTTTGGGCTTACAAAAGCTCATTGTTGTACCAAAATCTTTCCAGTGGAGTCTCATCAATACTTTTCATGCAGCTCTAAAGCATCCTGGCTGGGAGAAAACGCTCCATAAAATAAAAGGTACATACTATTTTGATAAAATGAGCACAATTGTCCGTGATTTTGTTGACAACTGCATCATATGTAGAACTTCAAAACAGACATCTGGAGCAACTCAAGTACAATTGCATCCCATTGCCAAGCCAGTGGTTCCATTTGAAATAATACACATGGACATAACAGGTAAATTAGGAGGTTCAAATGAGCATGAATATGTTGTAGTCACAATTGATGCCTTTACTAAATATGTACTGCTACGTCACACCAATAATAAAAGTCATCATAGCACTCTGGCAGCCTTGAAACAAGTTATCCACCTTTTCGGAGCTCCAAGACAAATAATTGTAGACGGTGGTCGTGAATTTCTAGGAGAATTTAAAAGTTACTGCGATATTTTCAATATAGAAATACACTCTATAGCACCGGGAGTTAGCAGAGCTAATGGGCAAGTAGAACGGGTAATGGCAACCCTTAAAAATGGCCTCATTATGATTAAAAATTATGAAACATCAAATTGGCACACAGCCTTGGAAAGCCTTCAACTAGCCCTCAACTGCACTGTTCATAGAACTACAGGTATAGCCCCACTTACACTTCTAACTCGACGCCAAAACTGTGTCCCACCAGAATTACTGACCTTGGTAAACCTAGATGATGCAATCATTAATATTGAAGCCCTGGAACAACATGTGCAACAGAAGATGATACAAGTGTCTGCTAAAGATAAAGCGCGGTTCGATAAAGGACGAGCTAAAATTCAAAGGTTTCAAAGGGGTGACTTTGTTTTAATAAAAAACAACCCGCGTAATCAAACTGCTCTGGATCTGAAATTTAGTGTTCCATACGAAGTTCACAGGGTACTTGAAAATGACCGCTATCTTGTGAAAAAGGTAGTAGGACATCATGGGCGCCCTCGCAAGGTCGCCCACGATCAGCTTCGACGTGCTCCACTACCCGGAGGCACCAATCAGGCAACCGTGTCGCCCTCTGACGATCAGCAAGCGGGGCCTTCTGGTTCACCTCCAGACGATCAGCAAACTGGTTCTTCCGGTTCACCTCCAGAGTATCAGCAAGCGGGTCCTGTGTTTCCCCTAGACGATCATCAAGCAAACCCAGACCCCGAGGTACAACGATGAAATCTGAATATTAACGGTGAGCAACTTCTATGTTGATACTTAATAATCATTCAAATTATCTTGTAACTTCTAACATAATATGCTAAGACAAAAGATGCTATTGGCGTGTGGAGCCGACCAATAAGCCATTGATGATATTCCATCCTAAAAGAAGTAAATGTCCCCTGTGTACCACGGCGTACGAGACCGCCCAGAGCACAGCATCGACCTATCTCTATATCCTTTAGAGCCCCTGTTTTAAACAGCACCGATCATTCACCCACCTATCCTTTCCCTATTAAAAAAAAAAAAAAAAAAAAAAAAAAAAAAAAAAAAAAAAAAATGAACAAATATTAAAAATGAATCTTCTGTAGTCACGTGGAGTGAACAGTTGATGTAACAAATAATAATTTAAAAATCATAAAGGCTAGTGTGTACTGTGGAAGTACCTGGTCTTCACATTTTATATTTCTCTATTACAGAAGGCAGAAGCGATGCAGAGCACGCATCGCATGTCAGTATGGCCGTGTCGCCGCGGAGGTTCCTGTCTGATTGGGACTCTTTATTTAATGATTAGAAAAATTATTATAATGTGATTATAATTATGAATTATTGTTAAAATGTGTAATACGTTGTTATTTACAATGATTAATATGCGTTTTATGATTTATTGTAAACCCGGAAGATATTTTAACTTCCGGGGTATTTATTAAAATTATTTAATGATGATTTCATACTTGCCAGTATAGAATTATTCTAATGTAATTAAAACTAGTTTTTCCATGTTAATCAAACTTTTAAATAATTTATTTAAACATTCTCACTAAAATTGCGACTTATTTTGGTTGTGAAATAATTACTTCCGGTTTTACTTACTTCGTATTAATTCAATGTGAATTTTAGTAAATCACAAAATAAATAAACTAATTAAAAAACTAATTAAATAAATTTTAACATTATTTAATAATTTTACAATTGCTTAATGTTTTGTTAACATGATTTTCAAGAGTGACGTAATTATTACTTGTGGTAGGGAAAACAAGTAGGGATGATGTTTATAAAAAGACGTGTTCTGAGCGTGGAGCTCATTCTACTGTGAATTTGTGGTGAATAAACATTGTAAGTACAATCTATGTCAGTTTGAATAAATGAAAATAATTTTATTACTTTGTTTTCTTTTTGATTTTAAGTTTTAATTTCTTTTGCTCTTTTAAATTTTAATATTTTTAATTATTTGAAATTGTTTTGTTATTAATAAATGAAATTCATTGCTTTTAGTGAGAAATCAATAGATTTGATTAAGTTAAACATTCAGTTCTCATAATAAGTGAATTTATTATTATTATTATTTTTGTAACGCCCTCTCTGATTTTCGATATATAAATTTGGAAATCACTAAAAACAAACATCCCATACATAATTACAAAATATACATTCAATATAATACTTAGGTACTATAATTAATGTTATTACAAAGTAAACTACAGACTACAAAGTACGTGTATTTAAAGGTAGGCATTACGATTTACTTCGAAACTTTATAATATTACTAGCTGTTGCCCGCGACTCCGTCCGCGTGGACTTCAGCTTATCTATACTAATATTATAATTGTATGTAATATAATAGCGCGCGGTAGTTGCCATTTGACGTTTCCATCATTTCCATGTAGGCTACATTACTGCAAAATTCCCAAATTCCCACAACAGATTTGCTTCCGCGGTACGATTATTTCAAACTTCAAAAATCTTCTTAAAACGTTAAAAAAACGTGAAAAGATTGTGCGATGTAGGTGACGCACAGCGCCATCTATTATGAAGTTTTGGAACTAGCTTAATTTGAGCAAATTTAGGCATAAACAACCACTTACAACCCCCTTTTCCAATTAAAAAGTAGCCTATGTCCTTTCTCAGGCTTTAGACTATCTGCGTGCAAAATTTCATTACAATTGGTTCAGTAGTTTTGGCGTGAAAGCGAGACAGACAGACAAACAGAGATAATTTCGCATTTATAATATCAGTATATATATAATATAGATTATTATGCAGTAAATTATTATTAATTATTATTGTATAGTGAACCATCATATAACTTAAATTACACAAGGCCGAGCTGCCCGTTCTAGTAGTCGTAGTCAAGTATAGTATCGATTTCGGCTCACTCACTTTTCTTGATTGAGTTGAATGGTATCGCTGTTGAAGGCATTGATAAAATTTGCTTTTGTGAAAGGTATTTGTGAATTACCTATTGAAAAGCTACTATTACTTACTTCATAGCTATTCATGTACCTACGTATTTGCATCTGTAATCTTTAGGGTTCCGGAACCCGGACGGAAAGGGTAAAAACGGGACCCTATAATTACTATGACTCGGTAGTCGGTAGTCTGTCCATCTGTGTCTGTCTTCAAGGTGTACACTGTACCTACATCAAGAACCGCTATAGCCAGAGTCCAGAATTTTGACATTTTTACAGATTGTGTATTTGAACAGTAATTGCAGCTATGGCCTATGACAACAAAATACAAATACTAAAAATAATACATAAAGGCTACCTTAAAACAAAAACGATTTTTCTGCCCTTTTTTGCTCGATATCAATAATGGCAACAGGAAGGCACCTAAAATTCTCACAAAATCCTCAATTAATTACATATTATATACTAATAATAATTGAAAATAAAATTAAAATAAACTAAATATTTACCATACATTATACAAATACACACTATTGCTAGTATATGTATTTTTGCTCTACAGCGGGACCGTCGGGACCCGTCGCGTCGTGCGCTAGTCCAATTCGCACTTGACCGATTTTTCAATCAACGTCCGTCTTCCAGACTCCAGTATAATATCTACTTATCTAGTGCGCTATACCATGCTATACACTGCCCAGATACGATACATAAGTGGATATATACGATAGTAGAACGACTATTTATTAAGGGTGTTATTTAAACGGTTAGCAAAATATTGGTATATTTGTGAGCAGAAATATGTAATTGGTAAGCTAAAATTGATAGTTGGACAGCAACTTGTGTTCAGCAAATATTTATAAATCAGTCTGCAATATATATCATTCTGAACAGCAGTAAATTTTTTTTGACAGCCGAGTAATTATCAAAGCTGCAATGAGTGACCTATACCTAATAAAATTTTGGTAAGCACTCAGAGAATAAGCAAAAAAATCATTAAAATTGGATTGTGTCTGTTTTTGTTTTGGCGGGGGGCTGTGCCCCCCTTTTGTTTTGTAACGGTCACCGGCTGCTGCCGCAGCACGCTTGCTACGCTCGCTCGGCTCCCTCTGTGTTGTGGCCTAAGTTCTAACCTAACCTAACCTACTTTTGGACTTTCTGGATTGTGTTTGTTTTTGTTTTGGCGAGGGGCTGCGCCCCCCGAGCCCCCTTTCGGGGGGGCTGCACCCCCCCGCCCCTGCTTCGGTAACCGTGGTAAGCAGGCCTTCTGTTAAGTATTTTCATTCATAATGAAATGAAATAAAATACTGAAAAGTTTTCTCTGTTGACCGAATGTATAATCTTGCTTACCAAGTAATTATTCTGCCGAGTGACTGTTTATTTTGCAGATACATAATGAAACTCGCTGCCAGTTTGTGTTTAAATTGCCGACCATTGTCATGATTATTTACAGAACACGAATTGCAGCCTGATTTTAATTATTGCTAACAAAATCTTTCTATGCTGACAAAATGATTTATTAGCAGCTATTTCTTGCAAACCAAATTTTTAAATTGCATACTCAATTAATTACTTCTCATTTATTAACAGTGCAGTGTCGTAACTCGTAAGGGTGCGTCCACATTTGTATCAATTGCGCGATCAAATCTCCGATCAGATCTCCGTCGCGTATCATCGAAGCGTGTCAAAATGATACGCGTATCATGATACGCCTCGATCGCTATTAACTCCGTATCTGATACGTGTCGTATCAAATACACGCATGATCGGCAGAATGATCTAATAGGCGTCCACACTATGATACGCATACTTGATACGGCGCGATGATCGCGACGGAGATCTGATCGGTGATCTGATCGCGCAAATGATACAAATGTGTACGCACCGTAAATCGTCGCGGCGCGCGGCGCCGAGACAACGAGAACGCGACGTCGAGCGCCGCGGATTGCTCCTGTTGACCTTCGACTGGAGACAATGAGGCGGCGCGGCGCAGCACGATCCGCGCTCATCACGACCTCCACGATCTAACTAGGTGGGACCTACAACCGTAGGACATAGGTAATCGACTAAGCAGATGACGAATACGAATGATACCTCGTGTGACATGTATATTGACTCTATTGTGACTGTACCACATATTATTACTAAATAGTTACTAGTTGCTACGTAAACTGTACGGTGGCTGTACTCTGTAGATAGTAGGTACATGTATTACGTCAGCCGCCGAGGTCGTAAACCTGATGGCTCTCTGGTGTCTCCGGTGCCGGTGCGACGACCTTTGGTCGTGTTTTGCGACAGAGGTATCGGAGAGTTATTATAATATTGTAATTTGTATTAGGTACATTTACTAGCACTGAAAGACCCGCTGCATACGGCCGATATTATTTTTAAGTTACGACGTTATTAAATTGAATAAAAATATCCCACTAAAAACATTTCTTGAAAAATGTTGCCGAGACGATCACATTATAAGGTTTACCCTTGATTTACCCTATGAGATCTCATATTATATAGTCTACTCTGTAGAGCCAAGCTTGTAACGTTGCACGTACATCCTACTTATCCTACTCGATATTATAAAGGCGAAAGCTTGTGAGGATGTATGTATGGATGTTTGATACTCCTTCACGCAAAAACTACTGGACGGATTTTAATGGAACTTTACAATAATATAGCTTATACATCAGAATAACACATAGGCTACAATTTTAACCGACTTTCAAAATAGAGAAGTTATGTTCGTTATTTATGTTTGACGATTACTCCGCCGTTTGAGAACCGATTTTCAAAACTTTTCTTTTTGTGTATAGCCTATAGGGTAGGGTATTATCCCAATTTAGTACCACGTTCACAAAAGTGGTGACCTGATGAAAGGATCCAAATTAGTAATCGAGGGAACTCCTCAAAATTTATATGGAAACATGTGGACGTGACTTCAGTTTCGTGAGAAGTATTCGAACTTCGAAGCATATACTACCAACAAATAAGATTTTGAATCGAAGTATAATATCATGGTTCAGAAAGTGCTGAGGGAACTCCTGACTTTCGGTATTTTTTAAGAACGAAAAGCAGATGCTACTACTACCTATGCAAATTACATAATATTATATCATCATTCATCATTATCATCATCACAACCATATTATACCATGCATCGTCCCATGATTATGAGTTATGACCCTATTATTGGTACGTTTCATAGTCTTGTAGATCGAGACTCGAGTTTGTCAAGCGATTAAAAAAATCTATACTAATATTATAAACCTGAAGAGTTTGTTTGTTTGTTCACTCGAACGCACTAATCTCAGGAACTACTGGTCCGATTTAAAAAACAATCAGTGTTAGATAGCTTATTTATCGAGGAAGGCTATATATTACCACTCTAAGACTAATAAGACCGAAGAAACAGAGGAAAATGTGGAAAAAACCGAGAAAATTGTTAGAAAGGGTCTCTACGTGGACGAATTGCTGAAATTTGCCATGGAGATACTTTGAGTCCTGGGAGAGGGCATAGGAATTAGGAAGTATCCTATGTCCTTTCCCGGGAGTCAAATTATAATAAAAGACAAAAAGTATTTTGTCCCGGAAATATGCACGGTGACCACGCGGTAAACGAGTTTTGGCGCAACGAAGTTGCGGGCGTCATCTAGTATTTTATATAAAACGATTGTATCTCCCTCAAATTACACGTTAGAAGGTTCTACTCTGAACAAAACCATATTGATTTTCCACAGTACACGGTATAAGTTATAACAAGCCTATAGGCTGCGTTTCTGAATATTCTGTAAATTGAAAAAAAGTATGGGCTGTCATTTTTCTAACTTTGAAACCTACAATATAATAGGTTTGCAACATCTAGATGGCGATATATATTAATTATTAAGTATACAACTTCTAAAATGCGGGCTCTACACTCGCGGCGCGAATTGCGGCCGCGATTCGCGCCTTGAACACGCGCTGTGAAGCCGCGAAGTGCGAAAACGAAGCCGCGAAACCCTCCACATTCGCGGTTCGCGGCATTCGCGGACGGGTGAGTGTAGAGCCCGCATATGGCGTATGACACGGCTAACGTGTCACGAGAAAATTGAATGCCGCCAAGTGCTACTAAAAGTTTTAAAAAATGTGTACTTATACAATCTTACTACAAAAAACTACCCTCGCTAATCTGTACTTAATACTTAATATACTTAATTACTTAATTTACTTAATCTATACTTAATAAATTATAAAGCGGAAGAGTTTGTTTGTTTGTTTGTTTGTTGTTTGTTTGTCTCAGGAACTACTGGTCCGATTTGAAAACTTCTTTCAGTGTTAGATAGCCCATTTATCGAGGAGGGCTATAGGCTATATTTTATCACGCTAAGACTAATAGGAGTGAAGAAATAGAGGAAAATGTGGAAAAAACGGGGGAAAATTATTTGAAAGGGCTTATTTGAACGCGCTTATCTCAGGAACTACTGGTCCGACTTGAAAAATTCTTTCAGTTTTAGATAGCCCATTTATCAAGAAAGGCTATATTTTATTACGCTAAGACTAATAGGAGCGAATAAATAGAGGAAAATGTGGAAAAAACGGGGGCAATTTATTTGAAAGGGCTTATTTGAACGCGCTGATCTCAGGAACTACTAGTCCGAATTAAAAAATTCTTTCAGTCTTAGATAGCCCATTTATCAAGGAAGGCTATAGGCTATATTTTATCACGCTAAGAATAACAGGAGCTAAAAAATAGAGGAAAGCGGAGGAAATTATATGAAATTGCTTATTATCTCAACTACTGGAGCTATTTTTATGTTATTTGGCAAACTTGAAAAATAGACCACGTGAAGGGACATAGGCTATTGTTGCGGAAAAATGTACGGTTGTGTGAAATTCCTAAATTACGCGGGCGAAGCCGCGCGGTACAGCTAGTATACTTATAATCTATACTAATATTATAAAGCGGAAGAGTTTGTTTGTTTGAACGCACTAATCTCAGAAACTACTGGTCCGATTTGAAAAATTCTTTCAGTGTTAGATAGCCCATTTATCGAGGAAGGCTATAGGCTATATATTATTACGCTAAAGCTAATAGGAGTGAAGAAAAAGAGGAAAATGGGGAAAAAACGGGGGAAATTATTTGAAAGGGCTTATTTGAACGCGCTACTCTCAGGAACTACTGGTCCGATTTGTTTTTTTTTTTTAGGTTTTAGATAGCCTATTTATCGAGGAAGGCTATAAGCTATATTTCATCACGCTAAGACTAATAGGAGCGAATAAATAGAGGAAAATGTGGAAAAAACGGGGGAAATTATTTGAAAGGACTTATTTCACGAACTACTAGAGCAATTTTTCTGTTATTTGGGTCAGATAGGAAGTAGAGCACATGAAGGATCATAGACTATTTTTTGTGGACTAATTTTTCACTTAACACACAAAAAATTTCACAAAAAATATTTGTGGACTAATTTGTCTGTGAAATATCTAATTTACGCGGGCGAAGCCGCGCGGAACGTCTAGTACCGCTATCCCCAACCTGCGGCCCGCCGGGACTTTATTTGTGGCCCGCGTGATGTTAAACAATTTTGATATTCACGCCCACAGGCAAAATAACGTAAAGTCTACGTGATAGTCGTTAATTTTTTCCACTTTTAAATCGTTAATTTTGAAGAATGTTATTTTTTAACCCTAAAAAATTTTTGTTGCGGCCCGCGACACCAAGACCAAACATGTTTGTGGCCCACATGAAAAAAAGGCTGGGGACCACTGGTCTAGTATCATATAATATCGTATAACGTATTAAGTGAACCATTTCCAACAGAATTTGTCACCCGTTCCTCGGCCTCATACGTCATAATTTATCATCAGTAACCCTTATCCCACAGACACACATGACACAATGCTGCAAAGAGGACAGTAACAATGTTCCCATTAGCGGCGCCGCCGTCCTTGACAATGATGTCAGGATCTGCAGCGCGGCCGGTACCGGGTACACGGTACACCGCACGGGCGACAGGCAGGTATGCATAGGAGTGTGCGCGTGTGTCGGTGTGTTGTGTTTCGTCAATCGCTGGGCGAAGCCTCCAGCGGCAGCAGTACCTACCTTAGACATTTCGTCCGCGGAATCCTTCCCCCGGTAATCCTCACATCGCCGCGAACTCTCACTTCACCGCTCATTCGATGCAGGCACACGGAACGTTAGCACTGGCACTGGAGTTGGTAAAACGCGAAAAATTCAAATTACATTTTGTAGGCGCCGCTTCACGGTTGAAGCTCGATCAATACTGGGTTTGTATGTACTTTTGTAGTTCGCTGTTCGCAGTTCGCACCAGTGTAAAGTGTTGCCACACCAAATTTTAGAAAATCAGTAGACGTCATGCCAAAAATTGGTAGAATTAGGTAAGTAGATGTTGGAACCATATAGGTAATATATTCCGATAGGTATATTAACTTTATGGTTGGAACCAAAAATTCGTTGATCTACCGCCCTCATATCGTTTAGAATAAAAAATGCGAGTATATCCATAGAGAAAGATTTATTGATGGTGTTTACACATAATATTTTTATCGATTAACAAGATGTTCCGCGCGGCTTCGCCCGCCAAAATTACATATTTCATAGACAAATTATTAATCCACAAAAAATAGCCTATGATCCTTTACTTGGTCTACTTCTTATCTGACTTAAATAACAAAAAAAATTGCTCCAGTAGTTCAATTGAGATAAGCCCTTTGAAATAATTTCACCCGTTTTTTCCACATTTTCTTCTATTTATTTGCTCCTATATTTAGTCTTAAGCACTTATTCTACCTTACTAAATTTAGACGTCTAAATGATTCAGTAACTAAATTTAGGGCCTGTTTCACCGCTTCCTGATAAGCCTATCCACCACTTAACTTGACACATAGAGTATGGAGAATCTGTCAAATAAGCCTATCGGGCACCTTATCAGAAAGCGATGAAACAGGCCCTTAGTCATGTGGAATAGCATTTAGAAAGTTACTAAATGCTATTCCGCTTGACTAAATTTAGTTTTAATAATTATTTAGCGTCTAAATTTGGTAAGGTGGAATAAATGCTTTAGCGTGATAAAATATAGCCTATAACCTTCCTCAATAAATGGGCTATATTATGCCATATGGGTTGTAATTCGATTAGCGCGTTCAAACAAACAAACAAACTCTCTGCTTTATAATATTAGTTCAGCAATCGGCTCTTCATTCTTTGAAATGAACCTCTTCGTATGAAGCATCCTCCATTCTCGGTCCAATTCCGTTAGGTTTTCTGGGCATAGTCGAAAAACAAGTAGGTATTGTTAAATTTAACTAAATTAGAAAAAAGTAAAGTAATTGGTGATTGCTCAATAAAACTTACTTGCAAACAGATAAATTAATTGAGCTATTATAGACGGGACTACCTTCTCCTTAATCAAGCTTGGAGGACTCATAAAGTTTAAGCATTTAATTCTTTGCTTTTCCTCAAAACAAAACGTTTCTATAATACTCTCCAAGCAAAACAAAACGCATTTTTCTCTAAATTGTCTTAAGTATTGTGTCAAGACGACTCAATGTACCAAAATGCTATCCGAGGAGTCTGAAACGTTTATTATTAATTGTACGTGAACAATGATAATATTAATATTGTGTTGAAAAATAGGTAGATTTGATACCGAAGTTGGTAGATGAGGTAGAAGGGAGGTGAAATAGGTAGATATACCATAAAGTCGGTAGATGTGACAACACTGGTTTGCACTTCGCTGTTCGTCGGTACTCGGGCCGGGCGACGGCGGGGCACGCGGGAGGAGGGCCGCGAATATGGTAAAAAATATATTTAAGGGGCCGGACTACCCTCGAAATTCTCATACATACGTAATACCAAAATCATTTTGTCATACGAAAATATTTAACATGTTTGAGTTATTTTTCAGCTTAAAATAGTAATTACCTAGGTTCCTGAACAAAAATTAACTTCAAAATATTTAAACTTAAAAAATAAATAAATTGTGTATAATTTTTTTTTTTACTAAATTTACTACTAAATATTTAAACACTAAAATAGAGTAAAATACTAAAAAATATATAAATAAATAGTTAATTTACTACTAAATATTTTAATACTAAAACATATTTTTTAGAGTTGAACTATTTTGTAATAAATTTAATATTTATTTATATATTTTTTAGTGTTTTACTCTATTTTTTAGTGTTTAAATATTTAGTAGAAAATATAGTAAAAAAATATACACAAAAAATTTTTTTAGTGTTTCAATATTTTGAAGTTAATTTTTGTACAGGAACCTAGGTAATTACTATTTTAAGCTGAAATAACTCAAACATGTTAAATATTTTCGTATGAGAAAATGAGTTTAGTATTACGTATGTATGAGAATTTCGAGGGCAACCCGGGCTCTTAACGATACGCGTGCGCGCGCAGGCTGTTTTTGACTTAAGCGCTCGTTCCATTTGACTAAATTTAGAAGTTCTAATTAGAATCCTAAAAAGAAGACTAAATCATTTAGTAACTAAATCAGTTGTGACGACGCGGCGATTTTGGCCAGACGTCTTCTTAATGGCTCCAGTTCTGTCAAAGCAACAAAAAATTGGTCTTCTCGTAGGCTTAGCTGTTGGCTCAATGAAAATCAAAATAAATAAAAGGTAAAAAAGATGGTTGAAAGAATTTTTGCTCCACGAAAAATTATAAATTATGAAGTTTCTGAACTACTTGGAACTAGCAGACTTTAGAAATTACCTACGAATGGATTCCAGATCGTAGAACATAATATAATATAATATAGACTTTAATACAGAATTAGCAGTTCCCACTACAGATAAAAGGTTAAAACCATCTGGCAACACTGATTAAGTCAGTCAGAAGCCACACTTTCTCCGATTTAGTACACTAATTAGGATCCTAGCTTTCTAAATGTTATTTCACTTGACTAAATTTAGTTACTAAATCATTTAGACGTCTAAATTTAGTCAGATGGAATAGGCGCTTAACAGGAATATTCCAAATATTTTTGTTTTATTTGGTGCCTTTTGCATATGCGATGCTATATTTACATATTTAGTTATTTTTAATATTTTTAAAGACGGAAAATTGTTTTTGACTAGTAGTCCATGTTGGATTGCAATAATGTTAATTTACTAAGCATAGACAACGCATGTGTGACTGTTGCGTTGTTTATGTCTAGGAAATGCATAATTGTGATGCTTATGCGTAGCAAAGGTAAGGGAATTACTTACATTTAAGTTGCACATACGTTCAATATGACTAGCAAAGAATGACAAGATCAGCTCACATGCATTTATATTTTTTGTAACCGAACGAAAAAGAAAACCACTGTAAATAGATGCATAGCAATCCATGAACCAGTACATTATTTCCTAATGTCCACTGGCATTAAAAAATATATTTTAATATGGTGTGGTCTTAATTTTTACCTATACAATGTAGGTATACCAAAGAACTGTTTCTTAAAAAATATTAAAATTACTTGAGACAAAAACTAAGTGGTCGTATTATGCCCTATGCCTGCCTGTTAAGGAGCTCTCTGGCGTTTTATAATATTTTGTTTCCATTATTTTTACTTATAGACCAATACCTTCAAAAATAATGAAAAGTGAAAAAAAAAATCACAGTAGAATTAAACCCATTACAAAAGGAGGAGAATATTATAAAAATTAAGGGAAAAATAATTTACGGGCGATCTGAGTTAGGAAAAAGTGTGGGGGAGGTTTTAAGGGGGAAAAACGGCTTATCTCGATTTCTGGCAAAACTAATATTCTTATGAAAAAAAGTCAAAGGGCAAAGTTGTAGGTAAGAAAAAGATCTAAAACTTTTTTTTTCGCACTTTTTCTCCATAACCTCAAAAATTAGGTGAAAAATTCAAAAAACCATGTTTTTGGTTTTATATCTTTTACAAAAATTTTTTTTTCACGAAATTTGGTGATAACTTACATTTTTAAGTCCCGAATACGCTGTCATTTATCTGATTAGAAATATTTATTTTTTCACCTTATTTTGAATTTATATTGAAAAAATATCCTAATTTTCAATAGAAAATTCGACCGTCAAAATATCAGCTTTTTTAAAAAAAATGGTGTGCTTTCTACTCGTTAAAATCTCTACTTTCCGATGATGAAAAAAAATATATTACACTATAGTAAATCTTATCAGAAAATGCAAAAAATCGAAACAGTAATTCTTGCTCAGTGATGATAAGTCAGTCAGGACATGTTATTTTATGGGTATAGATTTACATTTATATTTATATATGTCGCAGGGAAAAGAGGATATCAGGGATTTCACGATATCTTTAGGGATATCACGAACTCCCGGTAGATGCCGAATATTCTTTTTTGTTACGTCTTCTTACTAAAAATATCTAGTGATATGTCATTTCACTAAACTAAATCTAGTGAAATGTCAGAAACGCGGATACCGCCGAATAAAAATCGAGCCATTCATTTATCTCGTTCGCTCTATTGACACGGGTACTAGTGGGAGTGAAACAAATGCGTCGCTCGAGCTGGCGCGGCTCGTCTAGCCTGGAGACAGACAGACAGACTAGCCATTTGGGTACGGAACCGTAAAAACTAGGATAATCGAAGAGCTGGAGAGCCTGTAGTACCTGTGCCTGTACAAGAGCCTAACCAAACGAGAGATCGACATGCCACCTTTACAAAAAATATTCAACTTGGTCGGCCGCTTCATTTGACGTCAAAAATCAAAGGTCTGAAGTATCTGATGAAGAACCCTCAGTTGGTTTCAACTGTATGATTCAGAGATATGGTGATGCCCCCTCAGATCTGCTATAGTTGCATTACACGTGTGATAATAATAATAATAACTCCCACTCTGGTTTTGGTGATGGTGGCCGGTTTCATTGAAGTCAGGCGAAGAGTAATTTTATAGTGCCCAAGTGTGTGCGCAGTACACAAGAGCAATCTCTATATTCCTTTACTCGCATAACCCGATGGGACGGAAGACTGACACGACCGGCGAGAGATCAGGCGCAGAGCTGACTTTTTAAATGCCCATCCGACGCATGGATCATCTAACATTTTATTACTTGTCAGATTCAGATGTTAGATGATCCTATCAAAGTACCCGTGTGTATACTAGAGCAAGCGAGAGAAATGTGTGGCTTGATTTTTTTTCCGCTTTTCTGACGTTTCACTAGATTTAGTTTAGTGAAATGACATATCACTAGATATTTTTAGTGAGAAGACGTAACAAACAAGAATATTCGGCATCTACCGGGAGTTCGTGATATCCCTAGAGATATCGTGAAATCCCTGATATCCTCTTTTCCCTGCGACATACATAATGATATTTTCTATGACAGAAATATAATTATAATGAAATAAATCAACTTTTAAATTAAAACTTATTGCAGCAATCATATTTTTATAAAAACGAAATTACCAAATTTCGCAAAAATTTTTTATTTGTTTAAGATATAAATAAAAAACCAAAACTTTTTTTTTTTAATTTTCACATAAATTTTGAGGTTATGGAAAGAAAGTGTAAATACAAAAGTTTTAGATCTTTTTTTTACCTACAACTTTGTCATTTGACTTTTTTTATAGGAAAATTAGTTTTGCCAGAAATCGAGATAAACCATTTTTCCCCCTTAAAACCTCCCCCCCTACTTTTCCCTAACTCAGATTGCCCGTAAATTATTTTTTCCTTAATTTTTATAATATTCTCCTCCTTTTGTAATGGGTTTAATCCTACTGTGTTTTTTTTTGTTTTCAAAATTATTGGTCCTGGTCTATTAGGAAACTGCATACTTTGAACTTTGATCTCTTTCTCTGTCATATTATGAGCAGGGCTTCATAACGTTATCGAATAACAGAAAAATATCGTTACGTACCGTTATTTTCATAATGGTAGCCAGATAACGTTATTTTTTTAACGATATCTAGTAAAATAACGTTATATTTACCGTTATTATTATAACGTTATTTTTTCGTTATGGCATAACAAAAAAATAACGTTATAATAATAACGGTAAATATAACGTTATTTTCTGGTATCAGGTATGCGATCGTGCCAGGGTTTCATAACGTTATCCAATAACAGAAAAAATATCGTTACGTACCGTTATTTTCATAATGGTAGCCAGATAACGTTATTTTTTAACGATATCTAGTAAAATAACGTTATATTTACCGTTATTATTATAACGTTATTTTTTCGTTATGGCATAACAAAAAAATAACGTTATAATAATAACGGTAAATATAACGTTATTTTCTGGTATCAGGTATGCGATCGTGCACAGTGCACCAAATCTCACTCATATTTAAAATGTAATAAGCGTTATCTGTGAAAATACAAGGAAAAAAATACACCTTAAAAGCGTGATTACGTTTAGAAAATTTTCCCGTCTGTCATTACTTTCTTGACGGACTATAACGTTATCAAAGAACATATATTTACCGTTATAAATCCTATATAACGTTATAACATTTACCGGTATTAAATACATTTATAACGTTATTTCTAGTATCGGTTTAATTTTCATAACGTTATCTATGCCCTTGAAGCAATAACGTTATGAAAAATAACGTTATTTGAAGCCCTGGATCGTGCACGGTGCACCAAATCTCACTCATATTTAAAATGTAATAAGCGTTCTCTGTGAAAATACAAAGAAAAAAATACACCTTAAAAGCGTGATTACGTTTAGAAAATTTTCCCGCCTGTCATGACTTTCTTGGCGGACTATAACGTTATCAAAGAACATATATTTACCGTTATAAATCCTATATAACGTTATAACATTTACCGTTATTAAATACATTTATAACGTTATTTCTAGTATCGGTTAAATTTTCATAACGTTATATATGCCCTTGAAGCAATAACGTTATGAAAAAATAACGTTATTTGAAGCCCTGATTATGAGGTGGTGAACTATTCACAAGAATTGAAGAATTTTGAATACTTACCTAAGATTACTGTTTTGTAAGCGTGTAATGAGAGGTTTTCTTACTTTTTATCTCCACCAGACAGCGCGACGATAGACACTTCTAGATTTTCTATTGGTTCCCCACCGATCTGAAATTATCTGCAGGTTGGCATCACGGATACATATTGGTTGCGTTTCTAAAAAATATCAGTGTACTGTCAAGTGTGGCATAAGTCAAAATATCTTAAACCTAAGCGATCATTGGCCTAAGCGATTAGGCCAGTATACTGGTAACAGTTTAGGAACACGCAAATTGTCAAACTGAAAACTGACAACTGAAAGAGTTTTGGCGGGTATGTCATGGGCATGTCACTTTCAAACTTCTTCTACTTTTTATTGTTGGTGTGGTTTTTATTATTTTTTCCCAAATTGTGTTATTTCTTATTTGGGTCTTTGATGTTCATTATTGGTAAAATATTAGCCATGAAATACCCGTTATCTTGCACAAGTGCAGGTAAAATGTTGTCAAAACCAAAGTGTATACTTCCTGTGACATTTGGTGTGAATATCGGTAAAATATAGGGCTATTTCTTCCGTGAGTTTTAACTAAAACATCGTTGTAATAACTTTGTTATCCTAGTCATTGGAATATTATGGCGTGTTTTACAAATTGAAATGTATCAAGTTTTACATTCTTTTGCCCAGTTTTGTAGCAATTATTGATGGTATTCCCTGGTATTACCGATAGTTGTCTACCCATACGCCATCTAGTTACTAAAATGGAAACTGTTTGACAATCAAATTAAAAAGTTATGAAAATCCCTCACACGTAGTATCGACTAGAACAATTTTAAATTTTGTTAAAAATAAACCTATTAATTTACAATTATATTTTTATTTCAAAATCATCTCTTGTTTAATGGAAACAGTGTCCATATCATACTACCGCCAGATATTATAGTGGTAGATATAGGGCATATAATTACCACTTACTTAGAATTATTATTTTTTCCCAAAATTAATTGTTTAATAAAAATTTTTAGCTTCATATGAAAGATACAAATATTGGTAATCAAAAAAAGGTTTTATGAATTAAAAAAAGATCATAAAACCTTTTTTGATTTGATAAATCGTACTATGCCTGATTAAGGGTTAATTTTTAGTAATTGTACTTAGTTCATCACAATTATTTTCATGGCAATTTTTAACCTAATAAAAGTTGTACGTAAATATGACTAAAATAATTGAGATTGCTATGCATCTATTTAAAGTTTTTTCTTTTTTGTTCGGTTACAAAAAAATGCATGTGAGCTGATCTTATCATTCTTTGCTAGTCATATTGAACGTACAGTTCGACAAGGCTTTATATGAATATGTCAATGATGTCAATGGGCGCTGCTGGTAAAGGAGAACTGTCAAAAATGACGTTTTTGTATGATAGCATCAAGATGATAGCAGCGTTAGTTCCTTTTCTCGCCACGTTCATTTAAATTTTAAAGCCTTTTCGAACTGTATGTGCAACTTAAATGTAAGTAACTCTCTTATTTTTGCTAAACATAAGCATCACAATTGTGCATTTCCTAGACATAAACAACGCAACTGTCACACATGCGTTGATTATGCTTAGTATTTCATACGTCGAAATTCTAAGTAAGATAGTCATAAAATCGCATGTTTGCTTATGATGTATATTACTAGTAATAAGTTTGGAAAATATCACATACGCTGTTTATGACTAACAATAAAATGAAAATTATAGAAGATGTTTAAAAACGAGTGATTGATACTGGTAGATCTCGTTTCAACAATTCCGAATATACCAATAACTCAATTTCGTAAAAAATGTCGATTGTGTTGCTTATGCTTAGGACGGCAGTGCAGGTAAGATGTTGTCAAAACCAAAATTTACTAAAATGGAAAATGTTTGACAATCAAATAAAAAAATAAGAAAATGGCCCATTATTGACGTTCAAAATTACTACCTTTATATAGCTCGCTGCCACATTAAGAAAAAATAGAGACGTCATGCTGACAATTGACACTTGGCAGTTGACACTAGGCTTTGACATTTTCGATATATTTTCGAAAGTCAAAATATACAACAACAATGATTTTACCTTGGTGTTTTGAAATGAAATAAAGGTGAAAGTAACATATTGTGTAATATAAATCGGTTAACAGAATTTAAAATCCAACGAAGTTCCACATATCACGTAATTGTGCCGTATACACACAAAAATGATTGCATCGGCAATACACTTGGACGACATGTTACCGATTGCGTCGAGTAAAACGAGCTACAAGAGAGTGGACATGGAATCTATATTACCGTATATAATATTGCCGCTGATGCTGCTAACTGCGACCGTGTCCCGATCCCTGACCATAGCCGTGATGATATTCATCGGCATGGGTGCGCTGTACGTGCAGTCGCGTCCTACCCAGAAAAACAGGTCATTGCTCACATACCTATAATTCTATAAAGTACAGTGCGTAATATGAGCCGCACTATAATAATGCAAATTATTAACAGTCGTTATATAAAATCGCATTTTGAAATAAATTGTTGAAGGTCGCCATTTTTCTTCTCGTGGACGATATCATCAGGAGTGTACATGTTCTTGGTGTTCGAACTGGGCGTCCTCAGCCTGCTCGAAGTGACACAGCTTGAGAACTTAATATTCCTTGTACTGCTGGCGAGTATGTGCTACTTTTTCTACAAGATGAAGGCTGTTGCCGATTTTGAACTCGCCACTGGTACCTCCAAAGGAAAAGAATACAGGTAGATGTAAAATAATTAATACCCTTAGAATCATAGTGAGCTTAACCCTGTTTTTAAATCTTATTTAAAATTGTTTTCTTCACAGCCCAGTGCTAACATCAGATTCCTATTACTGCCAAGTTTGTCAAATTGAAGTCAACGAGAGATTCTTTCACTCTATCTGGTATGTATAATATGTCAGCTGTAGTTTCAGGAGTAAGTTTAGAACTCTTCCATTGAGAGGTGTTATGTTACAGGTGGGACTGCTGCATTCTGCGGCCCAACTACATGTACTACCTGGGTGGCCAGCTGCTGGCCTTCTTCACACTTCTGCATGGTACTAATTTGGGGCTCACCACAGTCTGCCAGCCGTATATATTGTATGGAACACTGCTGATGCCCGATGACTGCAATGATGTTTATTTTGAATTTGAGTCAGTATATTATTATATTTTTATGCAAATTCAATTTTTTAAACACAAGTTAATAAAATACTTCTAGAGAATGTTATATGCTCGAGTGTATATTTAATAATGATTATATTATTGTTTAAAATAATATTTTCAGTCTGGCGATTTGCTTTGTGTCCTGCATATATGGATTGGGCTATGCATTGGTGATTGCCCTACTCCTTATTCAGCAGTTGCTAGTTTATGTTCCTAAGTACAGTGGTAAGGAAATTTATCTATTTATTCACTCGTTACTAAAATTAAAAATCCATGTTAATCTTACGGCCAACAGTTTAAACATTGTTTTATTTATATTCCGCTCTAAATAAACTTTTTATATTTCAGAACCACAATGGAGAAGGCTGATAAACGTTCTAAATATATGAAGTCCATAGGAGCAGATACAGAAAAGGTCCAGTTGATAAATAGTCCAATTAAGTTTTAAGTATTTATTACTAGACTTTAGGTGTAACTTAATCTCTACTCATCTGGTGGAGCGTAGTCCGGCACCACGAGCAAAACTTTCTGTCGCCATTTCGATTTTCTCGCTTCCTGCTCTCTTTTCAAGGCGTTCAGAGCGGGAAGAGCCCTCCAACTCGTGAAAGTTTTGAACAGGAGGTTACTGAAATAAACATAATGTCATACATAATTATCTATTCATATCAATATCTACCGACCGAATCATATGAATTCTTAACTCGACCACATTGAAGCTTTTTTAGGGCCAACGAACGCTTTACTGACTGGTAGTCATTCATTGGAGTAACGAGGAGCGACTAGTTTAATGAGATTTTTGTATACTGGATTATGTTCCCTTAAAGATTAAGACGTAGGAGCTACGTACCTGTCGTAGTAGGCGACGGCTCTGCGCCAGCGGGTGGCACGGTCGGCGCGGGAGGCCGCGACCGCCGCCCGCAGCGCGCAGAACACCACGCGCGACACCACCAGGTCGCTGTAGTCCTCCGCCACTTGACGCTTCAGAACGCTCGCGCGGTGCAGCTGCGATTATACTATTTATTTATATTCCGACAGAGGGATGTTTCGGCTTTTAAAGACCCAAAAAATGTGTAGTAGGACCCTAGTGGTTTGTTAAATGGGACTATCCCGCCTTGGTAAGGCTTTCTATTAAAATAATTAAATGCGTCAAATAAATTTCATCGAGAAGTATAGACTTGGAAAGAAACTAAACCACTAGAATTTACAACGGGACGTCGTCGATCTCAGTGATCATTTTGTGGGACATTTTTTAATCCATAGTCAACAAGGAACCCTTATAGTTTCGGTCTGTCCGTCTGTCTGTCCGTTTGTCTGTCTGTCCGTCTGTCTGTCCGTCTGTCTGTCCGTTTGTCTGTCTGTCCGTCTGTCTGCGGTTTTGCTCAGAGACTATAGGACCTACAAAGCTGTCATTCGGCAAGAATACGCATATTAATTATGTCGACAAAATGGTACTTGAAATCTTTGAATTTTTTTTTTATGGTACCTTCACTACACATCAAGCGGGGAAGATTTATTTTTTTCGCGTTCACCCCATAGTGTGGGGTGTCGTTGGATAGGTTTTTTTAAAATATTATGAGTGTTCATAGATCATTTTTGTATTTAGGGATCCGTTTGTGAAATATTAAGTTTTAAAGTGGAAAAAATCGTTAAAGGTCCAGTGTCCCCCCCTTCTACCAGCTAAACGGTTGCTTCTGGAAATGTGAAAAAATTAACGGGAGTAGGAAATAAGCTGAATTTAAAAGGAAAACTATCACGGCTAAGAAGACTTTATAAGTTATTGAGTAATAGTCGATCAACTAAAAAAAAATGTATTTGGCTGAGTTTAAAGGAACTTTGCGTTCAAATTCTTTTGAAAGTAACTAAGATGATGTTGTTACTAGTATAAAACACGTTATAAATGTACATTCATTGACCATACAAAATTAAAAAAAAAAAAACTAGCGGTACTACGGAACCATATATTGCGCGTGGCCCGACACGCACTTGGCCGGTTTTTGTGATTGTGCATTTTCTTTTAAATCGTATTTTCTTTTCGTAGAGTTGCTGTAGGAAATATCTTTACAAATAAGCAGTTCCTTTGTGTCGTCTTTTCATGACAATTGTTTTAGAATAAGTGTCTTGTGTACTTTAAATTTTAACTAAATTTAACTCGCGCACGAAGGGTTCCGTACTGTTTTAACGCAAATCATTAAAGTATACATAAAATTGAGTATTTTGTAAAAATTCAAGTACCTACCTGTATCCATTTTTGATAACGAGCAGAAAAGGGCAAACAAATCAACGGAAACGTGTTATCTACTCTGCGTAAAATGAAACTTTGTAAAGTAAAAACCATAACCAAAATTAATGTAGACTCAAAAAGGAACAAAGTAAAAAAAAAAACCGAACATAATATTTAAAAATGACATGGTAATGCTGTGAAAAATTTTGAATATCACCATAAAATACACTTCAAATGTGAACATCTCGTAATTTTCAATGACATATTGTTTTTTTACAAAAAGGATTGCTTTTTGATAGTTCTAAGGAAATAACCGAATAGTTTTTTAAATAAATGATTCGGTTATTAATAAAATGTATAATTTTCTCCTATTTGGACGCGGCGAGCGTCGTAACCGCCACTGTACAAGGCGCGCTGATATTAATGTTATTTGAGGGCCTGTTTCACCGTAACGTATAATGTAAGATTACGTGTAATTTAGCGTCAACAGTGTGGACGGCACACGAACTCAAAGCGAATTGTCCAAACGAGCCTTTGTGCTCGCGCCAAAACTGACAGTCGATGGATAAACCCCGAGCGTTACATGTAATGCTCGTAGTGCCGTCCACACGTAGAATTCGTGTTACATTACACGGTGAATTACATTACACGTTACACTCGTCTAGACCCGACTTAAGGAGCCCAGCTCATGTTGCCCCCCAAAGCTGAAATCCTGGGTACGCCCATGGTCTTTGTTGTTATAGGCAGTGCCGTAAATAGCCTTTTTGCGCCCTGTGCGAGCTTCTATAACTGCGCCGTTGTTTTTTAGGGTACCGTAGTCAACAAGGTGAAGGAACCTTTATAGTTTCGGTCCATCTGTGTATGTATATCTGTTGCCGCTATAACTTATAGCGGCAACAGATATACACAATCTGTAAAAAATTCAGAAGTCTAGCTGTAGTGGATCTTGACATACATTATATTGTATACAGCCTGGAGACAGACAGACGGACAGACAACGCAGTCTCAGTAATAGGGTCCCGTTCTTACCATTTGGGTAAATCATTTCATTTAGAATAAGATACAATCCGCGCGCGACCAGAATGGGATGGAACCATGGAGCTATTATAGAGATATAAGCTTCGTGGATGGAAGTTGGAACCTTGTCTAAGCAAATCCATAGTAAATCAAAAATTACAGTTTGCTGATAAAGTAGCGTTAACACAAATGTTCTGGACGGATTATACATTTAAATAATAATAAAATAGGTAATCGACCGATTCTGCACATTAAAGATGTTGTTTGTGTTTTAGATATCCCTGTGCCAGCGACAACTCTTTCAGTTACTTACTTTTTTTTGTTTTTTTGAGCAAACCCTCGTAAACGAATAATTCTTGAATCACTTGAATATAGATTTTATTATTATTTTTTATGTGTTAGAAAACAGACTTCGTCCTTCATCAAAATATTCATCAACTGCCAGAATTATTTGGCGTGAATCTTGATTAATTACTATTCAAAATCTTACCCCTTTTTCCACCCATAATTAATCAATTACTATAATAATACGGAACATCTGATCATGGAGATATCACAGATAGGATCGATGACACCGAACAGGTATTGCGAAAGAACGTGGTACTCTATGGTACTCTTGAAAAAGATAGTATGGCGAGTGGACAGCAGTAGAACCAGGAACTGGAGATACTTCTAATGAAGCCTAATTTAAGTATTCATCAGTTTGTTTGATTATATTTGTATCTGATTGAATGATATTGTAGAAGCTTATAACATAATATTCATCTTTAGTTTGAAACCTGTTTAATATTATCACATAATAATATTATTATTCTTAGGGCCTGTTTCACCGCTTCCTGATAAGGTTCCCGATAGGCTTATTTGACAGATTCTCCATACTCTGTGTCAAGTTAAGTGGTGGATAGCCTTATCAGGAAGCGGTGAAACAGGCCCTTAATATCACAAAAAAATAACAAAACTTAAAAGAAATGTACAGGTACGCGAATTTTTTGGTTGGCGAAGGTTGCTGACGCTACGGCTCGACGTCAGCGCGTTTCTCAATTCCCAAAGGTATCCCATTCTGAATTCTGATAGCGCGCGGATAATACTAAAAGCCAACGCCGAGAACTTATCAAACAGTCTAAGGGCGCATTTTCATTAGTCGTTATCTCGTGCGGTATACAGCATACGGGGAGTCTATGACAACGTGGCACATTTTGGTTGGTCGTGGCATGCGTTTCAGAAATCTCCCGCACCCCGCATGCGGGCCCTGTCGACCAGTGAAAATGCGCCATAAGCCCTAAGGAATATATTGTTATAAAAGATCTAATACTGTATTAGGCAATATTATATTGTAATAGCTAATAGGCTAGTTGACCTACTTTTATTCTTCATGCTAATCGCTTCTTTACCATTCATTTTCACCAAAAAATACTAATATTTTAAACAGTAGAAACCCTTAAAATGTTGATTGAAAAATATGGCTTTTAAATGGAATCGAAAACATTGTCTGCCATAGTGTGACGTCATATTTATTGTAAACTTAAAATTAGTAGTAAGAAAATAAGAGAAGCGAAGGGTCGACATACAGGGTGCAATTAAACCTTCCTGCCAAATTTTGAAATAATGATCCATGTTTAAATTAAAATACACGTATTTTTTCTTTTATTATTACTTAGTACTAAAATGTTGAGAAAAAGTTTCCGAAAGTTACCAAAGCTCTGGAAAAATTTTGGCAGGAAGGCTTAATTGCATCCTGTATTGAAAACCTTCAACATGAAACCACAATTAGACCAAGACAGATAATAATTTTAAAACAAAAAAAAAATATGGTAGGATAAAACCCATTGAAAAATAATTTACGGGCGATGGTCTAAAGGGGGCAAAACGGTTTATCTCGATTTCCGGCAAAACTAATATTACAATGAAATAAAGTCAAATGGCAAAGTTTTAGGTAAGAAAAAAATCTAAAACTTTTGTAGTCACGCCTTTTTCACATAACCTCAAAATGTATGTGAAAAATTAAAAAAAAATAATGTTTTTGGTTTTTCATTAGTATTTTTTTAAAAAAATTTACGAAATTCTGTGAAAATCTCATTATATTTATATAAATATGACTTTAATTGAAACTTTGAACCCCAATTTCACCCCCTTGGGTGTAGAATTTCCAAAAACACTTAAATGTGTATCCAATTATTTTTAATCAGCAGCCAAAAATAAACTTTCATGTTTCTAACTTAAGAAATAACGGACTTTCATTTAAACTATCAACCCCTAGTTCACCCCCTTGGGGGTAGAATTTCCAGAAACGCTTAAATGCATATCCATTCATTTTTAATCAGTAGCCCAATTATTTTTAACAAAAAATTAAAACCGACTTCCAAGGTAAAACAATAATAACATCCTTATAATATGAACTAAAAAGTATTAAATAATTATTCCTATCTAATAGTGCCTTTTTCCGAATTCGGCTAAAACTCAACTATTTCTGTACTCAATCTTCATCATTTTGAAGTCGGTACCAGATGAATCTTCTGTTCTCTGACAGAATATTTGAAACTTTTGGAACTGGCACCGACTTCAAAATTATGAAGATTGAGTACAGAAATAGTTGAGTTTTAGCCGAATTCGGAAAAAGGCACTATTAGATAGGAATAATTATTTAATACTTTTTAGTTCGTATTATAAGGATGTTATTATTGTTTTACCTTGGAAGTCGGTTTTAATTTTTTGTTAAAAATAATAATTTCACTCTTTTTAGTTACCAGAGTAAACCATCGCGTACTATAAGTAGAATAATACACCTGTATAATATTATTCTGCGTATCTTATTACAGTCACACACACAAAATGTAATATCAGCTGCAGCCTGCAGATAATTTTAAACAATACATTTAAAAAAAATCAAAGTGAACATGTGACGTGACGTGCTAAGTAGCCGGTCACCGGACTAGTTTCAACTTTCAATAGTACTGGCACTCGCTCGACTTGGCGCACGTGACGCGGACGCAGCGCACATGGTCCCTACCCGGCCCGCGCCGCCGTGCCGTCCGCGCCCGCTTGACAGCCCTGCGGCCCTGGCAGATTGAAGTGAGACTGCAGAGAGTGTTATTGTATTATGAACGCTAAACGCAATGCAAAAGGTTGAAATTAGGTTGTTTTCCAGAATATCTCGGCGAAGTGAGACAGAATGTTACATTATCGAAGCAGCTTTAACTTCTTAGAAGTAATGTCAAATGTGTGCCTTATGCTCTGGAGATAAGGTTGAATTTGGTGACATTGGTGACCCTGACATGGTAATGATGATGATGATGATGAATGTAATTTGCATAGTAGCATATGCTTTCAGTTCTTAAAACAGCGCCTAAACTCCCAAACGTGTATCTATAAGGAATCCAGAGTTCTCTTAGTAGCTTCGGAACCATAGTATACCTCGGTGCAAAATCTTGCGTTTTGGTAGCATATGCTTAGGATACTTCTCATAAAACCAAAATCACCATATGTTTCCATATAAATTTCGAGGAGTTCCCTCGATTACTCATGGATCCCATCATCAGGTCACCACTTTTGTGAACATGGTACCAAATTGGAGTGAAACCTAATACAACACAACAAAAATTTCGAAAATCGGTTCACAAACGGCGGAGTAATCGTTGAACATACAAAAATAAAAAAAAATAAAAAAAAAATATCCACAGCCGAACATATAACCTCCTCGTTTTTTGGAAGTCGGTTAAAAATAAACTTTGCTTGTTTCTAACTTAAGAAATGACTGACTTTCATTCAAACTTTCAACCCCTATTTCACCCCCTTCGGGGTAAAATTTACGAAATTTCCTACTTTAGTGGGTGTCTACTTAATAAAACAGCCAGCTCACCAAATTTTGTGGCTGTAACTTTAACAGTTTTTGCTCAGCGATGATGTCAGTCAGTCAGTCAGGATATATTATTTTATAAGTATAGATTTTCATTCATATTTATATATAATGAGATTTTATATGACAGAAATGTAATTATAATTAAGTAAATTTGTAATCAACTTTTTAATTACAACAAAATGCAGGAACCACATTTTTAAATGAAATTAATAATTTTCAAAGTTGAGTTATTTTCGATTTTTTTGCATTTTCTGAAAAGACTTACTACAGTGTAATATATATATATATATATATATATATATATATATATTTCACAGTAAGACACAGAAAGTAGAGATTTCAACGAATAGAAAGCATACCAATTTTTTTAAAACAGCTGATATTTTGATGGGTGAATTTCCGATTGAAAATTAGGGTATTTTTTCGATACAATTTCGAAATAAGGTGAAAAAATAAAATATATTTCTTATCAAATTAATTATAGCGTATTTGGTACAAAAAAGGTAAGTTTTCAACGAATTTTGTAAAAACATTTTTTTTTTGAAAGATATTAATAAAAATTTTTTTGAATTTTTCACAAAAATTTTAAGATCATGTGGAAAAAGCGTGACTACAAAAGTTTTAGATCTTTCTATTACCTACAACTTTGCTATTTAACTTTTTTCCATAGGACTTTTAGTTTTATCGGAAATCGAGATAAATCGTTTTTTACCCTTAAAACCCCACCCCCACACCCTTCCCGAATTCAGATCGCCCGTAAACTACGAGTAATAAAAGTAAATTATGTTTCCCTTAATTTTTATATTATTCTCCTCCTTTTCTAATGGGTTTCATCCTACTATTATTTTTTTCACTTTTTATTATTTTTAAAGGTGTCGGCACTGGTCTACACTGTCTTAATTTTACTTAAAATTATGAATCTGTTATATTATTATAAGTAATATTTAATATTCTGTAATGTTCTTGATTTGTTTAAGTGTAATTAGAACCTAAAATATTGAATAAAACGTTTTTACTGTGTCCAATGAGTAAATACTCATACAATAAAGTAAATACTCGGTATTTACTGAGTTTGAGTTTTTACTCTGACTCAGTTTTTACTGCCTTACCCATCCCTACACAAAAAGTGTGCCGTCTCACGTCTGCGTCTCCCTTAACCCAAAAAAGATAAAATCATATTTTCGAATCGACTTTTATTTGATGATAAGGGTGAAATACGGTTTCCTAGACCAAGTTCTACTAGAAATATGCATTTGTTCAATGAAATTTAATATCTAAGGTCAAGTAGCCTATTACTTGAAAATTATTATTAAGTACTTATTATTATTGTTATTTTATTGTAATAACTAACAGTTTATTTTACATTAAAATATTAAACGTATTATAATTTATAGCATAATATTATTTAAGTTCTAATTTTGTTTGTATTTAGCAGTGTAAGTACTGGGGGGTGTGCCAAAATGTTTTCGTTTTCGCTTCGAGAATCGCCGATGTATGGAATTGACGAGTGACGCGAAAACGAAGTTTTTCTGGCCATTTAGCCGAAACTTTTTCGTTTTCGCTTCGTTATAGAATCGCCGATCAAAATGTATGGAATTGACATAAGACGAGTCGAACGTCAACGTCATATTAACGAACGCTTATGTCAATTCAATACATTTTCATCGCCGATTCTATAACGAAACGAAAACGAAAACATTTTGGCACACCCCCCTGAGGGGTGTGCCAAAATGTTTTCGTTTTCTGTTTAGCGGTTAGCCGAACGAAATCATTATTTACTTACAATAAAACTACTTTTAAGAGCCCGGGTTACCCTCGAAATTCTCATACATACGTAATACCAAAATCATTTTGTCATACTAAAGTATTTAACATGTTTGAGTTATTTTTCAGCTTAAAATAGTAATTATCTAGGTTCCTGAACAAAAATTAACTTCAAAATATTTAAACACTAAAAAAAAAAATTTTGTGTATAAATTTTTTTTACTAAATTTACTAGTAAACATTTAAACACTAAAAAATAGAGTAAAACACTAAAAAATATATAAATAAATAGTAAATTTACTACAAAATATTTAAATACTAAAAAATATTTTTTAGAGTTGAAATATTTTGTAGTAAATTTAATATTTATGTATATATTTTTTAATGTTTTACTCTATTTTTTAGTGTTTAAATATTTAGTAGTAAATTTAGTAAAAAAAAATTATACGCAAAAAATTTTTTTTTAGTGTTTAAATATTTTGAAATTAATTTTTGTACAGGAACCTAGGTAATTACTATTTTAAGCTGAGAAATAACTCAAACATGTTAAATATTTTCGTATGAGAAAATGATTTTGGTATTACGTATGTATGAGAATTTCGAGGGTAACCCGGGCTCTTAATGGCACCCGGCAAAATTTCGCTTTTTCTTTTACCCACTTATTGACACTAAAAAAATCTATAAGGATTCCGTTTTTTGTCATTTGGCTGCGGAACTCTAAAAACATCCTTTAGGAGCTTAATGATCATCATCGCCACTCGAAATCTATAAAGATAAGATAGATAAAGGCTCATAGCAAGGCAAATGAGCATTCATTATGTAGGTACCGGACATTTTTTCTCTACAACGCACCGTTTTACAGTGTTGTCAGATTTCCCCCTAGATTTAGGGGGTTTTCGACCAATTTAGGGGCAAAACAGGGGGAAAAAAAATGTTTAGGGGATTTTTAGGGGAAATTCAAAATACACGTCAAATACAGTTTTTTTGCCAAATATCACGTTCCTAATAAATTTTTTGATTATTTTACTTGAGCGCCACAACAGCTAGTCGAGGTTCGAGATGTTGAAAAGATGAATACAGTTCGACAAGACTTTAAATGAATATGTCAATGATGTCAATGGGCGCTGCTGGTAAAGTATGCAGGGTAGATGGAGGAGAACTATCTCTGTATGTAAAAAGTGTCCGCTGAAATGCGTTAAATTAGGGTGGCGCTACAGTAGCAACAGGGTAAATTTTAAATCATTTAGCAGCTTTTATTTCAGCTATTTTAGGTTATATTTTTCAAAATATATTGGTATTAACCCAGTAATTCTGTGACTCGGCTATTCGGCTAACTACAATTTATATTTTGTCACAAACGGCTACATTCATTCCATACCCTTTGCTGCAGCTACGTACAGCTGGACACTTTTTCAATTATCCCCCATAATATAAGATAGTTCTCCTCCAATCTACCTTCCTTATGGTAAAGGAGAACTGTCAAAAATAATGTTTTTGTATGATAGAAGCGTTAGGTAGTTCTCGCCACGTTCATAAATAAAGCCTTGTTGAGCGGTAATAAAGTTTAGTAATATATTTTTATTGAATATTTAAAGAAGAAGTAATCTAGGGGATTTCTAGGGGGAAATCAAATTAGTTCAGGGGTACGGCGCCGAGACCATCTGGCAACACTGCCGTTTTAGCGATATGAGCAAAAAAACTAAAAATATTGAAACTTGAGCAATAGGTGATAACTGATATCGTTATAATGTATTGACCCGACCTCTAAGTAATATTCGTGCAAAATTTGAAGTAAATCCATTCAGTACTTTCTGAGTTTATCCCGGACATACATGTACAGACAAACGGGCAAATATTCTAAAAACTATATTTTTGGCTTCCATATCGATTGTAGATCACGTCCCAAGTATTATTTTTCAAAAATATTTAAGAGGCCGGGTGCCATCGAAATTCTCATAGTAGGGGTCAGATGTTGGACAGTGAACCAGTAGTATACAGTGGCCCACCATTCATATCTTTAATGTGCGGCCGAAAAACCGACACCGCCGCCATTCATCGCTGGCGCCATCGGCCATCCTACGCCACTATGTCCTCCCCACGCTGGCCCATCGTGATGGCCCACTGCGCTGGCCCATCGTGGGGAGCCGCAATTTGATGTGCGGCCGAAAAACCGACACCGCCGCCATTCCACGGCCATCGCTGGCGCCATCGGCCATCCTACGCCACTACGTCCTCCCCACGCTGGCCCATCGTGATGGCCCACTACGCTGGCCCATCGTGGGGAGCCGCAATTACGAATGGGACGCAGGGCTTCAAATAACGTTATTTTTTCATAACGTTATTGCTTCAAGGGCATAGATAACGTTATGAAAATTTAACCGATACTAGAAATAACGTTATAAATGTATTTAATAACGGTAAATGTTATAACGTTATATAGGATTTATAACGGTAAATATATGTTCTTTGATAACGTTATAGTCCGTCAAGAAAGTTATGACAGGCGGGAAAATTTTCTAAACGTAATCACGCTTTTAAGGTGTATTTTTTTCTTTGTATTTTCACAGAGAACGCTTATTACATTTTAAATATGAGTGAGATTTGGTGCACCGTGCACGATCGCATACCTGATACCAGAAAATAACGTTATATTTACCGTTATTATTATAACGTTATTTTTTTGTTATGCCATAACGAAAAAATAACGTTATAATAATAACGGTAAATATAACGTTATTTTACTAGATATCGTTTAAAAAAATAACGTTATCTGGCTACCATTATGAAAATAACGGTACGTAACGATATTTTTTTTTGTTATTCGATAACGTTATGAAGCCCTGATGGGACGTTGAAAATTCGTGCCATAAACGCGAATAAACTTGTTTCTCGACTCAATCTTCGCCCAATCGACGGTGCGCTCCCGCCGTAAACATTCGCGAAAGGAGATTATAATTATTTTGCATACGAAAACTTGAAAATTACGTACGTAAGTACAATTTTGATTTCTAGTGCATTTTCGTTATTGTTTTTCATTACCTACATATTACACGCTTATAGACTGACAATTGACGCATCTTTTGTGTATACTAATAATTATTATAAGCGTTTACTTCATTAACATATTTAAACTTAAAAGAAAATAAATAATAGTCGTGCACAGTGGCTCAAAATAGGGCGGTATACAGTGAACTGTGTAACAGTGTACCGCCCTATTTTGAGCCTCTAAAAATGCTTCAATTATAATAAAAACATTCTAAGCACAGCATTTATATTTGTTTTATGTTATTGTTAAATGTTTATTTTAAATTGTTAAAAATATGTTAATTTTAATGTTGTTTAATTTTTACGCAAATAAAACATTTATTTCCATAAGTATATACTTATAACTGATGTTTTAATTATTAATAACTAGCTGACCCGACAGACGTTGTCCTGTCTTAGCGATGATTATTAAATTCGAATTGGTATAATTAAGAGAACAATAGATTAAAATGTAGTATCTCCATGCCTTTCATCAAAATAGATTAAATAGTTTAAGCGAAAATCAGTTTATTGTGCGGGAACCGTACATTTTCCGGGACAAAAAGTATCCCTTGTCCTTTCCCGAGACTCAAAGTACCTATCTCCATACCAAATTTCATAAAAATAGACTGAATAGTTTAGACGAAAAATCATAAAAGTTTATTGTGCGGGAACCGTACATTTTCCGGAACAAAAAGTATCGCTTGTCCTTTCCCGAGAATAGCTTAGGCGAAAATCGCAAAAGTTTATTGTGCGGGAAGTGTCCGGGACAAAAAGTATCCCTTATTCTTTCCATAGACTCAAAGTATCTCTATACCAAATTTCATCCAAATATATTGAATAGCTTAGGCGAAAATCATAAAAGTTTATATCGCGGCAACCATATTATATTTTCCGGGACAAAAAGTATCCCGTCCTTTCCCGAGACTCAAAGTATCTCCATACCAAATTTTATCAAAATCTATTGAATAGCTTACGCGCAAATCACAAAAGTATATTGTGCAGTAACCGTACATTTTTCCGGGACAAAATGTATCCTATGTTCTTTTCCGGGACTCAAAGTATCTCTCCACCAGTTTTCAGCCAATTCGGTTCATTCGTTCTTGAGTTATAAGTAGTGTAACTAACACCACTTTCTTTTATATATATATATATATATATATAGATTTCACTAAAGAAATTATATCACTAATAATTTTATTAAACAAATTATATCACCTCCAAATTAATAAAATGTAGGTGTTGGTTCACTGTAGGCTAACCCCCTGGTTCAGTGTGTACATATGGTAGTACACACTGAATCATTTCCCAGCTTTAAAAAAAAACAGTACTTTATTCATATTTAATTACATAATTACATAATTTCAGCTTTAAGTCTATTGCAAATTTAACTTTTAGTTAAATTTGCAATAGACTTAAAGCTGAAATTTTAATGCAAATTCAAAGTTTAATATACAACAAATAATACATATCAAAAACATAATCACTCTCCCGTGAAGTTATGAGCTTTTTCTGGGCAGTGGCAAATAATATTAAATATATGTCGCAGGGAAAAGAGGATATAAGGGATTTCACGATATCCCTAGGGAAATCACGAACTCCCGGTAAATGCCGAATTTTCTTGTTTGTTACGTCTTCTTACTAAAACTAAAAATATCTAGTGATATGTCAATTCACTAAACTAAATCTAGTGAAATGTCAGAAACGCGTATACAGCCGAATAAAAATCGAGCCACTCATTTCTCTCGCTCGCTCTAGTTCCCACACGTGACACGGGCACTAGTGGGAGTGAAACAAATGCGTCGCTCGAGCTGGCACGGCTCGTCTAGACTGGAGACAGACAGCAGACTAACCCTTTGGGTACGGAACCGTAAAAACTAGCATAATCGAAGAGCTGGAGTACCTGTAGTACCTGTGCCTATACAAGAGCCTAACCAAACTAGAGATCGACATGCCACCTTTACAAAAAATATTCAACTTGGTCGGCCGCTTCATTTGACGTAAAAAATCAAAGGTCTGAAGTATCTGATGAAGAACCCTCAGTTGGTTTTAACTGTATGATTCAGAGATATGGTGATGCCCCCTCAGATCTGCTATAGTTGCAACTTGCATTACATGTGTGATAATAATAATAATAACTCCCACTCAGGTTTTGGTGACGGTGGCCGGTTTCATTGAAACCAGGCCAAGAGTAATTTTATAGTGCCAAAGTATATGCGCCGTACACAAGAGCAATCTCTATATTCCTTTACTCGCATAACCCGGTGGGACGGAAGACTGACATGACCGGCGAGAGATCAGGCGCAGGACCGACTTTTTACATGCCCATCTGACGCATGGATCAACTAACATCTTACTTGTCAGATTCAGATGTTAGATGATCCTATCAACCCGTGTGTATACTAGAGCAAGCGAGAGAAATGCGTGGCTTGATTTTTATTTAGCAGTGTCCGCTTTTCTGACTTTTCACTAGATTTAGTTTAGTGAAATGACATATCACTAGATATTTTTAGTGAGAAGACGTAACAAACAAGAATATTCGGCATCTACCGGGAGTTCGTGATATCCCTAGGGATATCGTGAAATCCCTGATATCCTCTTCCACTACGCGAAAAGAAGCGACACTTAAACATGTGTGCTCGTAAAATCGCTCACGGATATGTGTGCGTGTCTGGATCGGCGCGGGGGCTGTGCGCGGCGCGCGAGGCGCGGAGCGGTCAAACCCGGGAATTGGGATTATTCGGTACGAGGGCTGACTAGCAGGTGGAGCGAGCGCGCATCGCACGCACCTGACAATTCTGATTCCCGTTGTTCTATTAGTTATTACCCGTTTTTTCGTAAGAATGAAGCATTTTCCCGCGGTAAAAAGTACCTGTGTTCATGAAGGATATTGTCGGCTTCTAATGGTAAAATAATTTTTCAAATCGTCCAGTAGTTTCGGAGCTTATTCGTTACAAACAAACAATTAACAAACACAAAGACAAAAAATTAACAATAAAATCTTTCCTCTTTATAATATTATTATAATTTATCAAATAAATAATTTTAAAATTTAGATTTATACCTATTAAGAATAATAATTTTTATTTTTATAATTTATAAAATTTAAGTAATTTAATTTTAAGATTATTTAATTTTAATTATCATTATATTATATTGTATTACTCATAATATATAATTTAAATACATCTTTCCTTTGGCACAACTCACAAGTCTAAGTTCCATTTCGGTGTCAACCATGATAGCGGTGTACACGTTCCGTTCAAGGTCACCGACGCGAGAGCGCTCATGTACACGGAGTGTCGCCCCTGTAACGCGGCAGTGGTTCGACAGATGCCCCTATACGTAATACCAAAATAATTTTCTCATACGAAAATATTTAACATTTTTGAGTTATTTTTCAGTTTAAAATAGTAAGTACCTAGGATCCTGCACAGTTTATTACAAAATATTTAAACTCGTAAAACACTAAAAATATATGAATAAAGGAATGCACAAACCTACGCGACCAAAGCGACTGCGAAGCGGTAGCGTCTACCGCACACCTGCGGGATGTTCGCGTCGGCAAGCGGAACGTGCGCGACAAGTTGTCACACGCGTGTTTTGAAGTGTACATAACTAGACTTCTTTTTTAAAACCTTTTTTTATTTTATTTTCTACAACTCTTTAGTTTATGATTTTTTGATTTGTATACGTTTTGATAGATTGTGTCATGATATTAACGTTTGACGGTTCGCACCGTAGTCGCGCAGGTGTGCATGGCCAGTTTCGCGTTGCAGACGCTCCCGTATCGCGTACCCTGTCACTGACGCTTAGGTTTGTTTTAAGCTTAAATAGTAAATTTATTATTATTATTATTATTATTTTATAAAATAAGGGGGCAAACGAGCAAACGGGTCACCTGATGGTAAGCAACTACCGTCGCCCATGGACACTCGCAACATCAGAAGAGCTGCAGGTGCGTTGCCGGCCTTTTAAGAGGGAATACGCTCTCTTCTTGAAGGTTTACAGGTCGTATAGGTCCGAAATACTGCTGGTGACAGTTCGTTCCAGAGTTTTACAGTGCGCGGCAGAAAGTTACGCGAAAAACGCACTGTGGAAAACTGCCACTCATCAAGGTGATGAGGATGATATGTTTTTCGCGTGGAACGATGGCGAAAAGTTGTAGGTGGTATGATTCCGAAAAATTCCTCAGAGCACTCCCTGTGATACAACCGATGCAGAGTGAAGCTGCATCTTGGCGTAATTCCAAGGGGTCCAAGCTGTTTGGAACACTTTGGCAGTCTACAATTCGAGTGGCCTTTCGTTGGATACGATCCAGAGGGAGCAGTTGGTATTTTGGCGCCCCTGCCCAGAGATGAGAACAATATTCCATATGAGGCCGAACCGGTGCCTTGTAGAGTTGTAGAGTTGTAGGCGTTGGTCCGGACTGAAGTACTGTCTCGCTCTGTTAAGAATACCAAGCTTCTTCGAGGCTAATTTGGCCTTACCCTCTAGATCCGCTATCCCCAACCCGCGGTATATAGAGCATCGCCTGTACTATCATCCGCATAGCAATGAATGCCGCTGGTCTGCAACATTGATATGCAGTAAGAATAGAGTAGGTGATAGCACACAGCCCTGAGGGACACCAGCATCAACAGACTGAGTTTCCGAGCATTGGCCATCAACAACGACCTTTATGCTTCTGTCTGCTAAGAAATCAGTGACCCATTTACATAATTTCTCGGGCAGCCCGTATGATGGAAGCTTTGATAGCAGGGCTTTATGCCAAACCCGATCAAAGGCCTTCGCAATGTCCAAACTAACAGCCAATGCCTCTCCCTTCGACTCAATTGCCTGAGCCCAACGATGAGTCAGGTATGCCAAGAGATCACCATCCGAGCGACCCTTACGGAACCCGTATTGTTTGTCACTTAGTAGTCCCTGCCGTGCTAGCATACGCCAACGAGAAAATTTTGTCTATACGTTTTCTCGATGTTAACTGGTTTATCTCTTCATCTCTATTAACCCTAACATGACATACATGTTTTCTCGTGTAAATCTGTCGTCAAAATCTATCGACATAATGTCAAAAAATGATTTTGACATTATGATGATATCGACAATATGCAACGTTATCGACTACACACGAGAGTGAGATATCCACGAGATATCTCGTTGGCGTATGCTAGGGGGCAAGGGCCGTCCAAGTATCGAAGAAGCTGGCTATTGATAATGGATTCCATTATCTTCGAGAAGAGAGAGGTTATAGCGATTGGTCTGTAGTTGGAAGGATTGGAGCTGTAATTCATAAAAAGAAAACGATAGAAATAATGTATAGATAAAATTCTATTCAATTCGAGGAAAAACAAAAAAAAAAAAAACAAATTGTGCCAAAAAACACAATTCATACAACCTAAATCTCACATTATATTACTCGCCGCAAGGTTCGAGTCGGCTTTCCGCGCTTAAATATATTTTAAATCTAATAATTAATATATATTTTTTAAAATCTAATAAGGGGAAAAAACCTAATAATATTTCTGTAGCGAACCTTTGCAATTTCGTATTCATCGGCAAAATTTCGTATACGGACTCTTAAAACATAGTAAAAAAGCAGATTGCCATTAATACTATTGACCGTCTAGCGCAGTTCCAATTACGCCAAAGAAATAAGTAAGTACGGTATAATATTATTATGTACTTAGATTTGGTATCTAGGTGCACGGTAGTGCACCCGCCGAGACGAGCCAAGCGAAGCGCAAGGGCACTTCCTACCTTTTCTCGAAGTGTTTCGCCGTTTATTTTAACCTTCATAGAATTGGTTTCCGTTATAGCAGATAGTTCATATTTTCAGGATATGATGTCATCAATGGATTTATTAAGCATACAAAGTCTCAATGGGCATTATCCAAAAAAAATCACATGTACTTTTTATATTTTTTTTCATTAAAATAGGGTATTTTAAGAATATTAATTAAATAATTTTGAAATTCATTGGCTAGTTTTTTCTCAATAAATTTTTAAAGTTTCGCTCTGACGTCCTCGGCGTCCAATTGACCTCTGTGTATGTTTTAAATTTCCTTTCAATCTTATTTAAAATGACTGGTTCGTCAAATGCAAGTTCTCATTATGTGAAAGCTGATACGAGAAGCTTACCAAAAGTTCGAAACGTAATGTTAGTTGAATTTATTGCTAATCTAACGCCATTGAAGGTCAAACTAAGGTTAAACATATTTGTTCAAAAATATAAGTAACTAATGGGTATTTTTTTCGTTTATATACAGAAAAACGATTACTGACCTTATTCCTCGAAATGTTTTTGTAATGAGCAAAATAAAAAAAAATGGACAATCCCCATTGAATAGCTCTTATACTTTAGATTTTATTGATATCTAAAATACGCCGATTTCGTCACTGACACACTGATGGTCATCAAAATGTTTGGCCACTTCCTGAAGTGCTAGAAAGCTGAAATTTGGTATGTAATCTAAGTTTAGTATACAACCAACAAAAAAATTCATAAACTTGTAATTTTCGTCTCCCATCCCCTAAAATTGGGGGGTGGAAGTTGACCCTTATAGAGTTGGTCTCCCATGTGCCAGATAGTTTATATTCTCAGGATATGACGTTAATAATATACTTATTAAACATATAAAGTCACAATTGAATAGGTCTAATACTTTATATTTTATTGATATCTAAAATACGCCGAAATTTGGTTATAACTTATACGCCGTAAAATAAGTTTAGTAGGGGGGTAATTGAGGTTTAAATGAGACTTTCACCAATTTTATGAATAAGGACATGAAAGTTTCCACGGGATGGGCATTAACTAAAAACGTCTTAATAAAAAATAAAGCAACTTACAAAAAGGACTGAAATCCCACCAAAAACATTTCATGTAAAAGTTACCTCGACGACCACAAAAGGCTTGCCCGGTGAAAAAGACATCAGATCTAATGTAGGGCCAAGCTTCTGAATCGACGCGGCCTAACTATATCGACCCATAACTCCAACAAATTCTGCATAATGTCAGTAAGTATCCATGGCTTGGCAGTTTCGTTACTTATTTCAGATCAGAATTCAGAAACTAAATATTCGAAACAGCGAAGCCATACATACTTACGGATATGTAGAAAGTGTTGGAGTTAGGATCGATAGAGTTAGGCCGCGTCGATTCAGAAGCTTGGCTCTACATTAGATCTGATGTCTTTTTCACAGGGCAAACCTTTTGTGGTCGTCGAGGTAACTTTTACATGAAATGTTTTTGGTGGGATATATTATAATAAAAATTATAAATATGTGTAATGCATAAAAACTGAAACGATAAAATCTGGGGGCACGGCAGTGCTCCAGCCAAGCTTTTTAGCAAAGGCACGGCCGTACCATACTTTTCTCGAAGCGGTTCGCGGCTATTTCACACCCCCTATCTTCGATGTTAACAAAGCTATTGATTTTAAATTTCGGTCACTAGGAGCAAGTATTAAAACTAGCTTAACCTTGAAAATTACATGAAATTTCGATAAATAGTAGTTACGGATGGTCAAAGTTACTACATTTTGTCACTGACTGACAGATCATCAAAATTCTAAGGTACTTCTAGCAGACTTAGAACCTTGAAATGTGGTACCCGGATAGGTCTTTATTCACAATGAAAGGAAAAATTATAAAACCGGCCAAATGCGAGTCGGACTGGCGTGTATAGGGTTCCGTACCGTTTTGTATGGGAGCCACCCTTTAATAATAAGTTTATTTAATTTTTATTATTAATTATTAAAGTTAACATAAAATTGAGCGTTTCCCGAAATTTTCAAAATCCTTAGTCTTACCATTATGGACATAGAGCAAAAATAGGGAAAAAATCGTGTTTGTTGTATGAGGCCCCCCTTTATTAATTTATTTTATTTTGATTAGACTATTAGCTTTTAAAACGACACCAGAAATACATAATTTGTGAAAATCGCAACTATCTAGCTATTGCGGTTCTCGAGATCCAGCCTAGTGACATACGGATGTACGACGGACAGAAAGCGAAGACTTATTAATAATAGGGCCCCGTTTTCATCCTTTGGGCAGGGAAACCTAAAAACTGAAACTGATAAATAATAATATAATACTTTAAAGGCGAAGGCTACCCTCGATATTCTCATACATACGTGATACCAAAATCATTTTCTCATACGAAAATATTTAACATGTTTGAGTTATTTTTCAGTCGGACCAGTACTTCCTGAGATTAGCGCGTTCAAATAAGCCCTTTCAAATAATTTCCGTCCGTTTTTCCACATTTTTATCTATTTCTTCGCTTATGTTAGTCTTAGCGTGATAAAATATAGCCTATAGCCTTCCTCGATAAATAAACAATCCAACAGTAAAAGAATTTTTCAAATCGGACCAGTAGTTCCTGAGATTAGCGCGTTCAAACAAGCAAACAAACTCTTCCCAATTATATTATACTACTACTGTTGCCCGCGACTTCGTCCGCGTGGACTTCAGTTTATAGTTGTTCCCGTACAGCGATTGAATAGTTTACGCGCAAATCGAAGGTACGTGATAAAATATAGCCTATAGCCTTCCTCGATAAATGAGCTATCTAACACTGAAAGAATTTTTCAAATCGGACTAGTAGTTCCTGAGATTAGCGCGTTCAAATAAACAAACAAACTAGATTTATTACCATTACTAGCTGTTGCCCGCGACTTCGTCCGCGTGGACTTTAGTTTATAGTTGTTCCCGTACATCGATTGAATGGTTTACGCGCAAATCATAAAGGTACATTTTGTGGGAACCGTACATTTTTCCGCGACATTATATATCCCTTGTCCTTCCCGAGACTCCAAAGTATCTCTATACTAAAATTCATCAAAATCGATTGAATAGTTTACGCGCAAATCATAAAAGTATATTGTGCTGTAACCGTACATTTTTCCGGGACAAAATGTATCCTATGTCCTTTTCCGGGAGTCAAAGTAAGTATATCTACTTATACCAAATTTCAGCAAAACCGGTCCAGCTGTTTACGCGTGATGTCGTAACTATAGGGAAATAAGGATTCATTTTTATTATTAATTATAGACGTTCCACGCGGCTTCGCCCGCGTAAATTAAATATTACACATTTCACAGACAAATTAGTCCACAAAAATAGCCTATGATCCTTCACGTGCTTTACTTCCTATCTGTCCCAAATAACAGAAAAATTGCTCTAGTAGTTGGTGAGATAAGCCCTTTCAAATAATTTCCCCCGTTTTTTCCACATTTTCCTTTATTTTTTCGCTCCTATTAGTCTTAGCGTAATAAAATATAGCCTATAGCCTTCCTCGATAAATAGGCTATCTAACACTGAAAGAATTATTCAAATCGGACCAGTAGTTCCTGAGATTAGCGCGTTCAAATAAGCCCTTTCAAATTATTTTTTCCCGTTTTTTCCACATTTTTCTCTATTCCTTCACTTCTATTAGTTTTAGCGTGATAAAATATAACTTATAGCCTTTCTCGATAAATGGGCTATCTAACACTGAAAGAATTTTTCAAATCGGACCAGTAAGTAGTTCCTGAGATTAGCGCGTTCAAATAAGCCCTTTCAAATATTTTGCCCGTTTTTTCCACATTTTCCTCTATTTCTTTGTACCTTAAATGTTTAAACCAACCGTAAATGTAAATATTTTGTACCTAGTACACGTGGTAATTCAAATATAATCTTCCATACCTATGGACAATTAATCAATCAAGAACAGATCAAGAAAAACGAATAGCATATCAGCCACGACACGAATTTCGCATTATGGACTTTTTGCGATTGCCAGAACGGGTCGTGGCCGTTTTCATTAGAGCCACGACGCGAATTTCGCGTCGTGGCTTTTTCACCGTGACCACAACGCGTTGTGAGCCATTTTTTGCTCATTAAGCGATTTCGGTCTTTGAGCGTAACATATACAGGCTGCAATTAAACCTACCTGCCAATTTTTTTCCAGTGCTTAGGTATCATTAGGAGAGTCCATTGAACCAACAATAATTGGGTGTTATTTTTTTATGACATAATATTTTATCCCGTTTAACATCGTTGCAGAATGGTCACTAGCGGCGCGGGGGAATGAACGGGGGTAACGCGGGGGGAGGCGCGCGCGCGGGGCCAAGTCACGCGCGGGCGACGCGTCGTGTCCATCAATGGTAGTGTTTTTTAGGATAACTTTCGGAAGCTTTTTCTCAATATTTTAGTACTGACTGATTATAAAAGGAAAAATACATGTAGGTATTTTTATTTTTACAAGGATTAATATATCAAAATTTGGCAGGAAGGTTTATTTGCACCTTGTATAAGGTCAAATTCCGTAGTACATCCAATTAAATTATGAAAGAGCTAAATATGTAAAAAATTGGACACCCAGACACTTATTATTAATTATAAATTATAATCGATCTTTAAGGAATTATTCGATATTTAATCATTATAAAAAAAATTGAGATGTTATTTGACCACCGCAAACACAATGGTCGTCAATGGTCTTATTCGTTTCGCATGCGCAAAGTTAAAAATTAGTGTCAGTGTTAGTGTCATTTGCCAAAATCTGACAGAAATTGATTCAAATTTCTATTATTGCACATACGCGAAAGCTGCACATATGCGCATTGAAATGAAACGAATATTATGTTTAATCACAGCTGCATCGCCATTACTTTTCGAAGTAAAGTTTTCATAAATTTCAATTTGAAATATTTCCACAGAATCACCGGTGAACCCACTTTTTTTGGGCTTAAATATTGCAAATCTTACAAAGAAATTGATAAGGAGTTTTTTAGCCGTTTATCTTTGATACAAAGTTCACAATTCAGACGAATTCTCAAAAATTGTACCACTTCCGGCGAAAATTACGTATGATTCATGGAAATTTTAAAATGAATTATTTCACATAACTTGTCGGTATTGATTTTTTGGTATCAATCGATGCAGGATGTTTTATTCTACTATATATTTCGAATTTAGGTCAGAATCTTTGAATTTATAAATGTTATATAAGTACATCCTTAAACACAATTTTTTTTTCTGTGTAAGTATAAATTTTTTTACTAAATTTACTACTAAATATTTAAACACTAAAAAATGGAGTAAAACACTAAAAATATATATAAATAAATAGTAAATTTACTACAAAATATAATTTATACCCTAAAAAATATTTTTAGTATTTAAATATTTTGTAATAAATTTATTATTTATTTATATATTTTTAGTGTTTTACTCTATTTTTTAGTGTTTAAATATTTAGTACTAAATTTAGTAAAAAAAAATTATAAGTACTTACACAAAAAATTTTTTTTAGTGCTTAAATATTTTGAAGTTAATTTTAGTGCAGGAACCTAGGTGTATGAAAAATAACTCAAACATGTTAAATATTTTCGTATGAGAAAATGATTTTCGTATTACGTATGTTGAGGTTGAATTTCGAGGGTAGCCCGGCCCCTTTTAAATAATTATGCCAACTTAATGATAATAATGTGTTAATGTAAATACTTGTACCTATAAATTTTTAGGTAAGTATACTATATAATATATTTTTATAGGTATTACTTATAGGAAAAAAATAACTTATTTTTAATAAAATTATATTTCAAAAAACTGGTATATATTACTCATAGTTTTTATATAATAACTATCTCCTATGATCTATAGTACCTATAATAAATGATTTTGGTATTACGTATACGTATGAGAATTTCGAGGGTAACCCGGCCTCGTATTAAATAAAATAAAAGATTTTTATGTTTCGACGGTTCCTACGTATAAAAGGTCATGTCCAAAATAGCAACATTTTTTTATTGCATCATGCATTTCCGTATAATGAGACGCATATTCCTACATTATTATTATTTTTCTATCACAAGTAATTCCAAAGATAAAAAGACGTAAATGAGGACAAGTTGGGCGTTGTATTAGATTTTACTGTTGTATATACGGACATCTTACCGTCTTGTACCGCGTTGGAAATTACGCGCCATTCCGCGTCGTGTCGTATGTCCGTTTCTACCTCTAAGGTAGCGAATTATTTATATACTTGTTACCATTTACGTTCAGTTATTATGAGACTTTAGTTCTTTTTCAGTGGGACTCGTGGCACAAATTCAATTAATTTCAAACCAATATGAGCATCTGAGTGTTATAAATAATCAGCAACGTGTAATAATAGTTGCAACGGAGGCTGAGGCTTCTTTTAATGATGAACAACCATCTGGACCTTACCGTTATCGATACAGAGCAAAAAAATCTCGTTTTTTGTACGAGGCCCCACAATAATCATTTATTTAATTTTAATTTTACTATATTTCTTTGACCCATTAATCCCGAAGCGGCTATATATATCGCCAACAAAAAAACGTAATATGTGAAAATTTATACTACCGCGGTTCTTGAGATAAAACTTGGTGGTAGACGAACGGACGACATATAGAAAGCGAAGTCTGATATGTATTTATTTAATTATGAATATGAATGTTATTTATTGTATATAAAACGGTATTAAAACGCTAATAAATTATCTAAAATTAATTAAAAACTATTAAGAACACTCCTTGTTTACTTGATAGATGGACTCCCTCTACAACGCGATATCGCTTGGTTGTAGGGTTGAGAAGGGCTTGAAAAAAATTCCGGAAAAGCTCATATTAAAAATCTAAAGTGACATCGGTGCATTATTAGCCTAGAAATTAAAAAGTTTATGGGATATTTTTTTTACTCCAATAGAGTTTGTAAGATAAGAGAAGATTCAAATTATTTCCCCCGTTTTTTTTTTCACATTTTCGCTCGTTTCTTTGCTCCTATTAATCATAGCGCTATAATTTATAACGTATAGCCTTCCTCGATAAATGAGCTATCTAACACTGAAAGAATTTCCAAATCGGATAAGTAGTTCCTGAGATTAGGGCATTCAAAGAAACAAATCTCAGCTGTATAATATTCAAGTATAGAATTGATAAGGTGTTCTGTAGTCAATTTGGCAGTTGCAAATTGGGATGAAATACTATTTTCTTCCTGCGAGGAAAGTGTTAGACGATTACATTAATGCAGCTCTGTATTCAACGGTAATACTAAAAATTACGACCTTCAGAAAAGCTCAAGAGTCAGTTAAAGCTGAATATAATAATCGACTCAGAAATATATTTTACTGTCCCGACTTGTCCACCGTAGAAGTTATAACGAAGCCTCAAAGAATTTACTCACGTAAGAATAAGAATAAGAATAAGAACAGATTTATTTTGACACCACACAACATCATGTAGAACACAATACATACATATTGTGTGATGTCGAAATTGGCCAAGCTCAGCTATACGCAGCAAGCAAGCTTGCTGCACTGATATTCTGCAAGGGCCAATGAGTGACATCACCACAAAATAAGGGGGAAAAACTATAATATACTCTTATAATTACGACTTACAATAAAAGCTAACAATAATTTAAACAAAAAAGCAAAAACACTAATAATAAATCCAAAAAGAAAAAAAACAACTAAAAAAAAAAGAAAAAATACAAGGTCATTGAAAAAACACACAGCTCAATTATTATTCTGTCAATTGGCAATTTGTAAAGGCCGCCATGATGAAAGAAGAAGAAGAAGATTTATATGGCGTCTATTATTTACAAACAGATACAAAGTACAAACTGAGGATACAAACACAAGCTATATAGAATGGATACAAATATTTTAGGAAAAGAGCATATTAAAAATAACATAACAGACAAAAACTTAAATAGGTACTTAATGCATAAAGAACAATCCATACACAAACGAAGACTAGAAAGATCGCCCCGCCGTTGGATAACTAAATAATGCAGATCGTGGAGCATAAGTTTCGGGTATTGTATTTACTTGTTTTTGTGAAGTGAGCAAGTGAATTTTATAATGGCGACTAAACGAAGCTTTTGATTTAAGCGCCCGGAGAGGAGGTGGGAGGTTATTCCAACAGCGGGAGGCTGCATATCTAAACGATCCACGGAATGCTGCTGTTCTATGCTGTGGTGTTATGATCTGATACTGGGAGGCTCTGGTACGCATACTCACATCACTAGCCCAAGATAATTTTTCATATAAGTAAGAAGGCGTTCGGGTTAGTATAATATCAAAAAGCAGTGAGGCAAAATGCAATTTCCTACGCTCTTTCATCTTCAGAAGGTTTGCATTATTGATGTAGGGTGTTACATGGGCACGTGGAGGCACTGTAAAACAGAAACGGACACAAGCATTTTGAACTCTCTGTACAAGCTTCTCTGTTCTGGCAAGTAAGTTTACTCCTATAGCAGTGTCCGCATAGTTCAACTTTGAAAGTACAAGTGTCTCACAAAGTCTGATCCGTATATCCTCACTGAGATATGGTTTAAGCCTGTAAAGACTTTTGAGACGGAAGAAACATGTGCTGACAACATCCAAGATGTGTTGTTCAAACTTCAGGTGTGAATCCATTATGACTCCTAAATTACGGGCAACATTTACACGTTCAATTTGCTGTCCATTTATTGAAACAAAAGGTTGTTTATCCAAGATGCCAGCAACCTGTCTCTTAGAGCCTAAAACCATGAATTTTGTTTTTGTTGGATTTAGGAGTAGCCCACAAGACTTAGACCACTCTGATATACTTTCTAAATCCTCATTTATCTTATTAACGGCTACTCTAGTGTCTTGTGGATCAAAACTTAGATAAATTTGTGTGTCATCAGCGTACATATGGTGTTTACAGTGAACCACCTTTTGAGACATGTCTGCACTAAATAGTAAAAATAGTAGAGGGCCCAGAATAGATCCCTGGGGTACACCTTTGTGTACTTCCGCGCAATCAGAGAATGTCTTAGTACCATCACTAGCTGTAACTTCCACCTTTTGTGACCTGCCTGTAAGATAACTACGGAACCATTGGACAACAGATGGTTCGAATCCATAATGTGACAGTTTCGAAAGAAGAAGTGGTATGTTAACAGTGTCAAATGCCCTGGAGTAGTCTAAGAGTACTAGGATAGTGCCCATGCCCTGATCTTGAGCAGAGATAACATTGTCAATAACATCTAGTAGCGCAGTGATTGTGCTGTGCTTTCGTCTAAAACCAGATTGATACTTAGGAAGAATTTTATTGGTCTCAAGATAGTTAACAACCTGGTTGTAGACAACTTTCTCAACAATTTTTGATATACATGGTAAAATACTAATAGGGCGGAGATCACAAGGGGAGGCAGGGTTGGGTTTCTTAGGGATTGGTTTTATCAGAGCTGTCTTCCATACAGAGGGAAAGGTAGATGTTAATATAGATCTATTTACTATGTTAGTGATAGTACTTAGGGTATTAGGTAGTGTTAAGGTCAACATCTGTAAGGATACATTATCAGCACCAATAGAATTAGATTTAAGCCCTTGTAAAATTTTTAACACAGTAGTTTCTGAGACCGGGGTGAGATTAAATCTGGCCTCGCCTACTGTGCATGACTGATAATGAGCCATCAATGAAGTACAGTTTAAGGGGTCACCTGGGATGTTGAGAAAATGCTGATTCAGGATATTAGGGTCATTACAGGAGTCAGGTAAAAAGGATTCATGGGATTTAGTTAGGTTTAAGTTGTTTTTTAAATTTTTCCATAATGTTTTTGGTTTATTGATATTTCTGTTAATATTTCTGTTAAAATAAGCATGTTTTTCTGAGTTAATGGCCGATGCAACAAGTGATTTTAGGTCTTTGTATACTTTTTTGTGAGCAATGGTTTTAGTAGTTTTCCATTTAGAGAAACTCTTATCTCTGAGTGTCATCATTTGTTTAACTGTGTCAGTCAGCCAGGGCGGGGATTGTTTTTTAATAGTTACTTTTTTGACAGGGGCATGTAGGTCAAAAAGTGTGATAATGACTCTGTTAAACTCAGTGACCATTTCATTGACATCCTCCATATTTAGAATATATTTCCAATCTATCCTGTCTAAATCACGGCCAAATTTATCTAACAAAATGTCCTTGAATGGCCTGTAGGAAGTCACAAAAGGTGCAAGTTTGGGCTTCTTAAAGTTGAACTCTGCTGAGACTACTGCATGATTGCCTAACTCAGGGATATGGTCAACCTGAACAGAGCGCACTGTTGCATTAGTACACACTACATCAATCAAAGTTTCTGAGTGTCCAGTGAAGTGCGTGGGTTCCATGACAGCTTGCTTAATTTGCAGAGAGTCCAAAAACTGTGTCAGTAATTTGGTTTTATTATCAGAGGATTGCAGTACATTGATGTTGAAATCCCCAACTAAAATAATGTAGTCAAATGTGGCTAGAGAACACCAGGATAGAGTCAGTGCGTCGATGAACAGGTTGACATCCATCCAAGGTGGCCGATATGCTGTCCCTATTGCAATTTTAAGCTGATTAATTTTAAGACTGAGCCACATTTAGCTGAGCCACACGTAAGATACAATAAAAGTCTAAAGTCATGAATGGTCACCTAGGTCTCAAAATTGGAAAAGGAATTGACCTTGATCAAGTATCCGAAATGACCAAGAAGAAGAAAAAGGCAAAGTATCTGGGCATTCGGTATCTTCAACAACATGCAAAATATGTTAAAAGTTTTTTTTCTACATTATATCCATATGCAAGTATCATTGACAAATTTTCAAAAATATTATATAAAAAATCTAAATCATAGCAACGATGCATTTTGTTACAAATAAAGTCAGTCTTCTTTATCTTCAACATTATTATGTTCATGCTTTACCTTTTAGTAAAACAGAATTAATTAATATATAGATACTAAACTTTGTAGACTTTTTAAAACTAAACAGTTAAATTTATCAAATAATCACATTTTATTACAATTTTTCATTATGGACCTAAAGTAATTCATGACAATATGTCCTTTTATTCGTTCATTATAACATAGAAAAAACTATTTAAATTAGCAGCGTATAAAAAGATATGTCTATGTTTTTTAGTTTCTCACTGAAGAGCCAGATTTTGTATACTTATATGTTATAAACTTATGAATTATGACAATACTAATCATTTTATATAGTGCTAAATGAATTTAGGACCTAATATAATATTTTAATTCTTCCAAAGTAAAAACGGACATGTACGACTTAACCGTTATTCCGGGCAGTCTTGAATTGTCACCGTAAAAACGGTCATCTTGCAATTTTGGCGAAAATACAGTCAATATTTAAAATTGTGTTATATCATGACAAACGGCCTACGTTAAGCTTTACAGATCAACAAAAATAATTGTGTTTATGTTTTATGGTAATCTACAGTAACAGTTTGAATCTTAAAAACGCTCTCCTGAAAACCACTACTTTTGACATGTCGCTTTATACGTAGGGACCGTTGGTTTGTAACTTTGCAAGAACAGAATGAGTTTCAACTGCATATTTGTTTGACTTATAAAAGGCTTTAAGTTAGTTATGAACTTAATGAAATGGTATTAATTAAATAAAAAATGATATTAACAACGTTAGTAATGAAACAATAATTAAATTCGATTTAAATATTATATATTTAATCAATAATCACTAATCAGTACTGACTCCTTACTTGCTCGATATAATATGAGAGTTTTAAGTTATCGCATGAAATAAGGTGTGCGGTGTGCTCCTTTCCTGCGTAGAATGTCGATACGCTTACAACAGTGCTGCTATGTATTCAACGGTAATGCTAAAAATGACCACCTTCAAGTATTAGCTTAAGAGTCAATTATATATTATGAACATAATAATCGACTCGGAACTCAGAAGTATTGACGTTACGTCGTCCACCTAACCTAACTAAGCCTCAAAGAAAAAATATATTAGAGGAGATAGGGAATGGGTGCTAAGTTAAGCATAGAAAAGTTATAACGTGGCCTGAAAAGAAAAGAAAAAAAACCTTCAAAAAAGAAATGAAATCCCACCAAGACATGAAATATAAAAGGAGCCAAGCAAAATATTGCATAGCTATTCAATACTTCTGTCGTAAAAAGTTTTCAGATCACATTCAAGCCAAGCCTTCAACTTATTTTGTAATTTAAATCAACATTCAGTTAATGTATCAATAGATTTCTTTATTTTATAATTATCTATACTAATATTATAAAGAGGTAAACTTTGTTTGTATAATTGTAATGAATAAGCTCAAAAACTACTGGACCGATTTTAAAAATTATTTCACCATTCGAAAGCTACATTATTCACGAGTATTACATAGGCTAAATTTTATTTTGGAAAAAATAGGTTTTTGTAAGATATTTGAGTTTTTCGGACTCAATGTGTAAAAAGTCAACCAGAAAAGTTACTTATTTTGCGTACGCTGCCTAAACTATAAAAGATAAAACCATAAAATGTTCAAATTAGTTGTAGATATTATAAATATTTACAAACAGTCCGCGACATACTAATTACTATACCTATCTATGTCGAGTGAGGCACAACAACCATTTTTTTAATTAAAATTCTTGAATTTTTTTGGACTAAGTACATTTAATCGCGTTTATTTTACTCCTTATCAAAATAAATTATTTCACCACTAAGTACAGTTTATGTAAATAATATTTGGTCTTTGAGTGACTAAAATTGGACGTTTGGTTTTGAAGTTATGGCGAAATTAAAATATTACGATTTCTACTGCACGGCCCGTTGCGACTTGGGCATCATCACGGAGGGGGTGCGCGTGCGAGAGGGGAGTTTAGATCTATAGCTATGTCTAAAGAGAATACAATCATAGCTGCTATGTCCACACCACGTCCACACTGAGTCACCTTCTTTCCTTCAGCTGTCGTATTGGCATTTGGCGCATTCAATTATTTTCTTAAATATTTGAAAATGCCTAAGAGATGGCGGTCGGACGACCATGGCGCCATACTTGCCATAATTATTTAGTCACTTCAATAAAATAATATAGGCGAAATAATTTATATGGCAAAACAACGTTTGCCGGGACAGCTAGTTAATAATTATAGTGGCTTGGCAATGAGCACAATAGAAACAAATATAAAACTGCATATTGGGAGGAGTTCATATACTTAGACAGACGGCAAGCGTATAGTGTTTTAATATGTAACGACGCATGTGGCTGATGGTACCCAATAAATCCAATTATTAGTAGCCGATTATTTCTCTAGTCAGTAATAGGTTCCCGTTTTTACCCTTTGGGTACGGAACCCTAAAATAAAGTCAACTGACGGTTGGAAGGCCGACCGTCGGACAATCTGTAGCAATGTCGGAATGGTTGGTATACAGTCAGCTCCGATTTGGTCGGCACCGACCAAATCATAGCGTCTGTTCCTACTATAATCTGTGTCGACTTCCGACTCCGAGCCAGAAGTCCAAATTCCAAACGTAATGTCGGATTTTGCATGACTATAAAATAATCGATTATTATTAAATTATTTATAACAAAAAAATCTCGTATGAAAATCGATTTTTATTAAAAAAATCGATTTTAATCGATTTTTTTCATAATCGATTATTTTTTCACATCCCTAGTTAAGATCCTCCTGGTAGAGGTTGTCAGTCGCTCGGCCCATATCGGCGCACCGTACATGTACATGGAGCGAATTACTCCCATGTACAGGCGCCGACATCTCAAACTGGGTCCCCCTAGGTTCGGGAGAAGGCCCGCCAATGTGCCGGCAGCCTTGGAGACTTTCACCATTAAACGGCGGAAGTGCTCTTTAAAAGTCCAGTGGCTATCCAGCACTACACCCAGGTATGTCATGGACTGACTGACCTCGATCCTTGTACCGCCTACAATTACGGCAGCTCCCGTCGGTGGCGCGTTTCGTGGGCCATGAAAATAGATCGCCTCGGATTTCTCTAAGGCGACCTCCAGGCCCAGAGCGCGGATGCGGCGCACCACCTGGGCGACGGCAGCTGTCGCAAGAATAATAGCTTTGCGGTGCGTATTCCTACGACAAATTACTTGAGTGTCATCGGCATAGCACAGCACCACTACTCCTCGCAGGTTGGCGACGCGCAACACCCAGTCGTATCTGATGTTCCACAGATGGGGGCCTAGGGCTGACCCCTGTGGAACACCGCACACAACTGCCTATCAGTACGCTTTGCGTCGACGTTGTGTCGGTCTGGCTCGGGGCATAGATGCATCGCAGATTTGAGTCATGACTTCAGTCAGCCACTGCGCAGCCGCTTCCGCATCCATGTCTGAAGGCATAGGCATCCAAGACTGCACGATGGCGGCTTTCTTTAACATGTCTTTATCAAGAGTTGCAAGGACCACCGGGGGCCGCCATGATACGAAGATTGGCGACCTCTTCTATCTGAGGCGTTGTCGATGTCAAACCGTATATACCGGTGGACTGACAACGTCTCCGCGTTTTCAATGACGTGCCACCTGCTTACCCGGCGAGCTATACTGGACGTAACTAAAGTAATATCGACAATGGACTCCCCATTATGTCGTACGCATGTGCTAACATTGCCGCGGTTGAGCACGACAAGTCCGATTACGTTCGCCCAATCGACGAGCACTCAGCCTCTGGCGTTTGTCACCGGGGAACCCCACAACTGAGACTTGGCATTAAAATCCCCGGCAACGACAACCGGTTCGCATAATATAAGAGCGGAGAGTCTTGACAAAAGTGCCTCGAAATCTCTCAACGGTGTATTCGGTGAGAAATAGACGCCTACGACTGTAAGAGACCCAACGTTGATCGCAACGAAGCCTTGACCCTGGGTTGAGCCGTTTGTCATTATTCTAGGCCCGGTGACTACTGCTACGGAAGAGTCCACGTTACTTGTCCAATCCGTACAGTTTGGGATGCGGTACGGTTCAACCACTACTGCAATGTCTATGGACCACCGCGCTATTGAGTGAACGAAAAGGTCCTGCGCATTGGCGCAGTGGTTCAGATTACATTGTAGAAATTTTTTAGCCATTATTAGTGCCCAGACCGCGTCTGTCTCTGCGTAGCTCCCCTGTTTTCACTGCCTCTACAGGACAATTGGCAGCCTTCGCGATCGCCTCGCTAACCTCGGTAGCTCGGCGCGCTTTTGGGGTCTAGAGATTTCAACTTTCTCTTCCCCCAAAATCTCCTTCAGTTTGCCGGCCAGGGCGTCGGCCTTTTCGCTGTACGTGTCACCAGAAACCTCAAAAATTTGGGCTCCAGTAACAGCGACCCTGAATCTCATCTCCGAGATCTCGAGCGCCCTCAGATCCATGAGTTTTCTCGCCTCACCAAGAACTTCCTCATATGAAGCTTCGCTCTTCTCAGCCTCCGGCTGAAGGGTTACAACCACAGCCGCAGACTTAGGAGCGCGCAGTTTCTTAGGTGCTAAGGAACTTCTCTTTTTTGTCTCCTGTTCTCTTCCCTGTCTTTTCCTGTTTCTTTTAACCACCTCTGACCACTCTGCAGTGGGAGGTGGTATAGGTGCTGCTTCTGCCTGGGTGACGTCGATACGTGCACTTGCCGCCTCTCTAGCAGCCGCAGTCATGCGGACCTTCTTTTGTTTTTTCGGCGCGCGCTCTGGGTTCGTTGGCGACATCAGTTATGTGACTGATGGGGCCGGCATACCATTCTTCTTCGATCGTGTCGACATCAACCTCCAAGGCTCTGATCACTTGATAATTATGATCCTTTTTGGCCTTGCCTACATTATGGCCAGTGGTGGAAGGGCGTCCTCTGCCTCGTTTGGAGACAGGTTTTCGCATCTCCTTGTCTTTCTCAGGGCTATCTAGATTTTCACGCCTTTTACGTAGAAACCTGTCCTGTACTTTCCCCTTCTCACCATCTCCTTTTAAGCCTTGAGAGGTAGTAGATCCGCTGCCGCTGTCTCCGTCAGTGTCACTTCCAAAAAGAAGCCTACTTGTGAAGACAGAGGAGGACACGGACGTCGCTGCTCGTGATCCTCCCTCTCCCTCACTTGCCGTCGCCATAGATCCAGTATCATATTGCCTGACGTTGTCCATTGAGCCATTGCCATCGTCGTCGGTTTCCTTCGACCTGTTCCTAACCTCCTCCTCCTTCGCATTATGTGGCCCCCCCGTATACGAGGGCTTGACTTCTGCAGAAACGGAAGTGTGGGATTCCCCAGTCTTACTGGGACCCACCCGGGGATTGTTTTTCATAAGGCGACCTTCCACAATGAAAACCCCATTTTAGGCTGGGTCGACCTTGTGCCCTAGCGGTCTGAACTCGCTGAGTGACCATGCAGCCTATCACCGGGCACAAAAGCTTAGGCTTCGTAGCCCACGAGCCCATCCATCTCACATGCACACACAGAATTACACACACAAACACACATACCGGCGTTCAGCCACCCCTCCCGTGTCACCATGAAAACGCTCACGATGGCACGGGGGAGGTGCCCAGGGACACGACGTGGACGGACCGGTATCACCCCCCGCTAATGTCCACCTCCAAATGAAATATTAGACAAAATCGACCCACATTACAACTGGATCTCGGCAAGGTCTCGTAGTAATATGGTTATTTTTTTAAATAATATATATTCCCACTGATTTATCTAAAATAAAGGATTTTAATTAAAAAGGGGCACTTTAGATTTGGTATCAGTTCTATGATTGTTGGTAGGTGGGGACGGAGCCCATACATTTTTGCCCATAGCCTATGTGCAGGAACCTAGGTAATTACTATTTTAAGCTGAAAAATAACTCACACATGTTAAATATTTGTTATTTATGAGAAAATTATTTTGGTATTACGTATGTATGAAAATTTCGATGGCACCCGGCCCCTTAATGTACAGAATTGACTTTCATACGATTTTTTTAAATACGGGGGCGAACGAGCAAACGGTAAGCAATAACCTGATGGTAAGCTATAACTACCGTCGCCCACGGACACTCGCAACATCAGAAGAGCTGCAGGTGCGTTGCCGGCCTTTTAAGAGGGTATACGCTCTTTTCTTGAAGGTCAGGTTGTATAGGTCCGGAAATACTGCTGGTGACAGTTCGTTCCAGAGTTTTACAGTGCGCGGTATATGTGTCGCAGTCATCTGGTTTAATCTGCGATTGAATGACTAGCGCATTCATTGAATGACAGCATTCAATCGAATGACTAAAGGACAACTCGTCAAGACGTTGGCTACAGTAGTCACTGAAACAAATATGGCGTCAAACAGCTCGCACAGCTGATAGCACTGTAATGATATTTTGTCGATTAAATTAACTTTTAAGTTTAAAGTGATTTATTTGTAATAAAATATTATAACAGCGTGGAATTACCCATAATTACCCCGTCAACGGCTACTTAAAAAATTATAGCACCCCATTTAACGACTTCACTAGGTCACTTTTACGAAACAGTTAAATATGTTTAAAATTTTATTTAAGTTTGTGCTTCTCTGTTTAACTACACAAGTTGTCTTGCACCACAAGCTAAACATGATTATTGATCTGTCAAATTTAAACAGCCAAATATCGCTGTTTAAGCTGCTAAACGTATTTAACAGTTGAATTTGAGGTTAGATTTTTTTGGTCGAGAATAATTTTCGAAGAATTTGAGTGTGAAAAGAATAATGAGTTTGTTTGAGTTTCTTTTTGATGAGATTGATGACGACGAAGAAATTGTCAACAATATGAACAGGCCTCGAGATGTCAGAGTACTCAGAGTTATTGAGGCAAGATCAATTTTTTTTTAAACCCTGACGGAGAAAAATTTCTTTCGAAAATTTCGCCTATCAACGAAGTCGATGGTTTTGCTAGAAATAATTGAATCTAGATTATTGTTTAAAACGGAAAAGTTACGGCGGCCACTTTTTATATCACTCATAATTGTTTGTCGATTACTCTATTACTCTGCTAACAGAACACCTGCACGAGTCTGCACAACAACCTAAAGTATGTGAAACAAAACAACATGTGCACAAGTACGACAATACAAACAAACCCTTGCGCCGGCCACAGACTACTAACTACTAAGGGATACTACCTGCGCCCGCCGCGTCTGAGGCATTCATTGATAGAAAACTCGTTTTACGCAAAAAAACAAACCAAATTTCGCCAAACAACCGTGAAATATCGTTATTTGTAATACTGCTCAAATCGTAAAATGGAACGTACAAGATATAATGCAGCAACACTGCAAAATGCGTTTAGTTAATTTCAAACTTCAACATCGTGGTGCAAGACAAACTTAAATAAGTTTAAATTAATTGTGTTTACGAATGAAAACATATTTAACTAAATGCGTTTTAACTTATTTTAAATAAGGTTTGGTAAAAGCCGCCCTTAGTCAAGACGTTAAACGTCACGGTCAACGTCTTGACGAGTTGTCCTTTAGTCATTCGATTGAATGCTGTCATTCAATGAATGCGCTAGTCATTCAATCGGATCGCAGATTAAACCAGATGATGCGACATATGTATAGATATCGGCAGGTGAATGGGCGTAGCGAGGTACGGGGTACAAGAGCGATCGGTCGCTAATTCTCACGAGTTTCATACCTAAAATTGGAGCGAAAAGAGTTGCGGGGTGAGAGGGGAGTCGATCCCAGTTCGCTCGCTCATAATATTTTGTTTTAATTTTTACCTCACCTTGAATACTATTGTGAGATTTGATTTTCTTCTTAATCTGCCCCCCCCCCTATTGTATAGAATCCTGGCTACGCCCATAGGCAGGTGTACCTCTTTAAAACGCGAAAAGGCTCTCGTCAATAGTCTCCTCCTGTACAATTCGTCCGCCTTGTGGTTGCGCTCGGAGCACATGTCCTGGGCGTGCCACATCCAGCGCAGGAAGTAGTTGCTGGTGGTCTGGCGCAGGTAGTGCGCGCGCGCCGCATCCTCGCTGCACCGCCTCATCTCCACGAGTAGGCGCAGCGGCCGGATGCCGTACGCGGCCATCAGGCTCCGCTCGTGGTGCAGCTCCGCCATCACCCGCAACGCTCTCGTTCTCTCCGCGTGCTCCTTCTTTCTGATATTTTCGATTTTTTCGCGTCTGCGCTTCTCTCGTAGCAGCTTTATTCGTCGATTTTTTTCTTCCCTGTCCATCTCTGCCCTCTCCAACTCCTCCTGTGAGCGGAATTATATGACATCACTCGTGAGAAGGATCTGGGTCGCAGTCCGAGAAGCGCCGAGGTGAACCATACCTGGTGCTTGATCCTGGCGCGTTCCTCGTCCTGCTGGCGGCGTCGCTCACGGATCACGGCGTGCCTCTCCTCGCGCTCCCGAGCTCGCGCCTCCATTCTCTTCAAAAACTGAGGCACTTTCAAGCAATTTAGGACCATCGTGGGCTCTGTGGATAGAATAATACATATTATAAATCGGTAATATAATTTACTGTCTGTGATATTACCTAACTGGCTCGACGACTACTCGAAACCACACACACCTCGTCGAGGAACGTTATTTTTCTAAAGCGCAGTAAAGTACGTATAAATATTACCTTCAAATTCTTTGATCTTTAATTCTTTCGACAGACTCTGCAGCTTCGGTTTCAGTTTTCTATCCATTTCGAAGTATGTTTTGCGAATTTCTTCTTTCATACGGAAGAGCGACTCGTTCGAGTCATGTGCAATTTTCTTCAGTTTCAGTTCTTCGATTACTTTATTTTGTTCTTCGAGTTTAGCTTTTTGCATAGCGATAATATGCTTTTGAACTAAATACCTTAAATGTTAATGACTCAGATATTAAATAATTATATTTTACTAGCTGTCCCGGTGAACTTCGTGTCACAGGTCATTTTAAAACCTTCCCTGGACTTCTACGAATATTTTAAGACTAAAATCAGCCCAATTCGTTCAGCCGTTTTCGAGTTTTAGCGCGATTAACACATTTGAAAATCAATTTTTATATATATAGATTCGCTTATGAAATGAAATGAAATATTTTATATGGTGAAGTAACATAGACTCACTTGTTAGTTGAGCCTTATAAATTATGTTAGTAACATCATAATCTTTAGGTATACTTAATATGTAATATATAATAGCTACATTGTGCATCACCTCATGTAATGCCGTTATCTTATATCTTTAAACGAGCAATTCTTGTATATATATAAATAATAAATATATAATTGGAATCTCGGAATCGGCTCCAACGATTTTCATAAAATTTAGTATATAGGGGGTTTCGGGGGCGATAAATCGATCTAGCTAGGAATCATTTTTAGAAAATGTCATTTTATTCGTGTTTCATCGAATACCGATTCGCTCGGTATTCGATAAAACACGAATAAAATAGCTCGGTCAAATAGCTAGTTAGATATTATGGCGCAGCAGTGACGAATCTACTATTATATAATTATTATACTTGTATACTAGAAGAGACTCAAGAGCGATCGGTCGTTAGTGCTCACGAGTTTCATACCTAAACGTGGAGCGGAGAGAGTTGCGGGGTGAGAAGGGAGGCATTCAATCCCAGTTTGCACGCTCATATATTGTTAAAAACCACGAATTCAAAGTTTAGAATTTTCTTAATCTTAGATAAATTAAGTACTTACCAACTTATTTACACAGGACAAAATATTGGAATCTCAGTTCTCACCTGTGTTGGTACGTCCGAAAATCTCGGACTGGCATAGTCCTGCAGTCCCGTGACTCGTCCTCACCGATGTCTCTGCCAGATCTCGTACATTTTTTCTTTCGTAGTTTGTCTAAAAAATTGACAACAGTATCTCGTCTCGTTTGTTTTAGGACGCCCTCGCTTCTCTTGTGGACGAAGGCTTTCCATCGCTGCACATACTTCGTGGCGAGATACTCGTGTCGCCTCATAGTAGCGCGTGTCTGCGCAGCTGCTGCAGCATCACCGCCGGCATTTGCGTGCGCGGACGGCCGGCCGCGGTCCGTGGGTTGTCCTGCAGAGTCCTGCAACTCGTGCGAGTTGGCCGAACCGACCGTTTCTAATATCAACGAGGTTTTAGAATTGATTCCGTGGTTATAACTGTACTCCTTGAGAATCTTATGTGTTTCCAGTATCCATGGTGCTGTTTCTCCGTGGTTATTCAATTTTAACAGTGTGTCGCAGTCGTCGCCTTGTAAGTAGTGAGTCATGATGGTCGTCGTAATTTTCAGGTTACTAAGCGGACTCTCTGACGAAAAATTTTGCAGGTCGGCCCAGGAGTACCTACGTCATCGACCAACTTTCTACATATTATAGAACCGATCAATTTTCCTGCCGCCTTCGGCACGATATAATACAATGAAAATATTTAATATCAGTTCATTCTTTTAGCATCAGTAGTTTCAATAAAATAATATTTTATGTACAATTTATTAATTATAATGTATTGTACCTGCATTGCAAAACTATTAAACATCAGTTTGAAACACTTTCACTTGAAAACTACGGTGTTTGTTAAAAGTTCATTAATAAAAAAAGTAGTAAGTACTAAGTAGACACCTGTAGGCTGCAGCAGGTTGCAATGTAGGTATCAAATGTAGTAAACATTTATTGCAATTGATCCACGTTTGTGTTCTTGAATATCATAACTCATAAGTCATGGTTTGTTCATGGTATGCATACCACGCACGACCCCAAAACAACGGCTTTGTGATTGTTTATCAGTTGCCCGGCAACGTCCACTCTCTTCATCCATCACGAATGCGGCCGAAACGAAACGAGGGGGAAGCCTTCTCTTGGATTAAAATGGTAAAGCTACAATTCCGTGCATCGCGAGAGTCGTAAGCCGCGCGTGGCCTACGACTGTCGGCGACCGCTCGCGACAATAGTCATTGTATGAAAACGTATGGCACCGCTTCCGAGGCCCGCGACAGACGCGCGCGGCCGATGACTGTCGTAAGTAAAACGTAGTGATTATATTCTCTTGGGTTGTAAACCGCAAGCGGCCGTGTCTTGAAATTCATACGTGTCTTGACGGCCGCGCGTGTCTGTCGCGGGTCCCGCGCGACCGTATCAAAGTTATATGACACGGCCGCGCGCGACACACGACAGTCGTCGGCCGCGCGCGGCTTACGAGCTACGGCCTACGACTGTCGCGATGCACGGAATTGTACCTTTAATTCTTAATGAGCCCTTTTATTTGACACCCATATTGCATTATTTTTAACAAAAAATTAAAACCGACTTCCAAGGTAAAAACAATAATAACATCCTTATAATATGAACTAAAAAGTATTAAATAATTTTTCCTATCGAATAGTGCCTTTTTCCGAATTCGGCTAAAACTCAACTATTTCTGTACTCAATCCTTCATCATTTTGAAGTCGGTACCAGATATAGCTAAATCTTCAGTCTGCCAAAATATTTGAAACATTTGTAACTGGCACCGACTTCAAAATTATGAAGGATTGAGTACAGAAATAGTTGAGTTTTAGCCAAATTCGGAAAAGGGGATAGGAAATTCGATAGGAAAAATTATTTACTTAATAATGGTTGCGTTACGTCAAACCCAGCCGACAGATCACAATTAACATTGAATTGACATATTCGACCAAATAACGTTGGTCTATCAATTATTGCATAGGAATCAATTTCCTCGATGGTGCGTGGAATAATACACTTGTATTACTTATATTATTCTACGTATCTTATTACAAGCTCACCGGTGAACGAGACACAATAGAATAACAATATATTTCCAAGAATCCACGATCGAAAGATACAAACTATTAGCACAGTGTAAATAACTAGTTATTTACACTGTGCTATTAGCAACAGATTAGCAAAAAATCATAAGTATCGTGCAGAGACCGGTCTCGAACGCTTCAACTCCCAAGCGGCCACATTGTGGTGTTATACAAATTCGGACATCTATTAATCCGGCACCATTCGTTCGACTCGAGCGATCTTTGCACTAAATATTTTGAGTGTGAAGTTTTGAAAATAGACAAACTGTGTTACGCTCGTAAAAATCTCATTATTCGGTATTTTATTCGAAGATGAACTTTTCTCACGTTCTGAGAATTGGGTCCCAGGTGCGCGAGGTCTATGGCGGTTGCATACTAAGGGAGCATACCCATACTACGTGACCCATTTAGGGGGGGGGGTGGGGGGTCTTCAAAATACTACACTCGGTCACAAGAGGGGGGAAGGGGTCTAGAGTTTGGTCACGTAGTCAATTTTGCCGAGAGAAACGTCATACGATTTTTTTTTCGCGCTATTTGATACTTGACACTGACATTTATTATGGTTATTTATAAATTATAACCAACAGCCATTAAAAAACAGGCACTGTTGCCAGTTGCCACTTCTCAGGCACTTTGAAGTTTGGTGAAGCTGTCAAGCTTGGTGAATGGTTATCATCCTACTTAATATTATAAAGGCCAAGGTGAAAGTTTGTTTGGATTTATGGATGTTTGTTACTCTTTCACGCAAAAACTACTGAATGGATTTTAATGAAACTTTACAATAATATAGCTTATACATCAGAATAACACATGTGACATGGGCTACAATTTTTCCCGACTTTCAAAATTGGGAAGGTGTTATGTTCATTTTTTATGATCAACGATTATTGCGCCGTTTGTGAACCAATTTTCAAAAATTTTATTTTGCTGCATACAGCAAAAAAAAAAAAACTACCCTATACCCTATAGGGTATCATCCTAATTTGGTAGTATATTCACAAAAGTGGTGATTGATGAAGGGATTCAAAGTAATCGAGGGAACTCCTCAAAATTTATATGGAAACATGTGGTGACTTCGGTTTCGTGAGAAGTGTTCTAAGCATATTATGCATATGCTACCAACAAGTAAGATTTTGCACCGAGGTATACCATGGTTCGGAAGGTGCTGAGAGAACTCCTGATTCTTAATAGATACAAGTTTGGGAGTTTCGGCGTTGTTTTAAGAACGGAAAGCATAATATTATGCTTTTATGCAAATTACATTCATCATAATCATTTTCATCACTGCCATATGATACCTATTATGACCCTATTATTGGTTCTTTTTATAGTCTTTCAGATCGAGATTCGATCGACTCGATTTAAAAAAATCTATACTAATATTATAAACCTGAAGTTTGCTTGAATGCACTAATCTCAAGAAGTACTGGTCCGATTTTAAAAAATCTTTCAGTGTTAGATTTATCGAGCTATATAGATTATAGGTCATTTATCGAGGAAGGCTGAGGCGAGATCTGTATGTATATTATCACGCTAAGACTAATAGGGCTGAAGAAACAGTGGAAAATGTGGAAAAAACGGGGAAAATTATTAGAAAGAGTCTATCTCACGAACTACTGGAGCATTTTTATGTTATATGCCACAAATATAGAGTAGACCACGTAAAGGGACATAATTTATTTTTTTGCGGGAAAATGTACGGTTTCCGTGAAATTCCTAATTTACGCGGGCGAAGCCGCGCGGGACATCTAGTTTACTATATTTGGTGTTCGATCACAATTTGAACTACAGTCGTGACTAAAATAGCTAGTATGTACCATCGAGGAAATTGATTCCTAGGTAGTTGACAGACCAACGTCATGTAGTCGGATCATGTCAATTCAATGTTAATTGTGATCTGTCGGTTGGGTTTAACTTTAAACGCGACCAAATCATTTAGGTCCACCATTGCCTAGAAATTAATTTCTCTGATTTTTCCATTGTAATTTTAGACTATTATTATATAATATTAAGTATATTAAACTTAAATCTCAGTGATAATACTTTAGGGTGTGTATGTGTTCCTTACATAGAGTTCACTGTGAAAGTAGCAGCGCTGAAAGATCATTTTTTTCTTCAACACGTTACATTGGGGCACTTACCCATAGAAAAGTGGAAAAATTTTGGTCATTCAGCGCTGCTACTTTCACAGTGGACTTACTATAAAGGACACGTACACATCCTAAATTATTATCACTTAGTTTTGTCACACCATGTATAGTATATCTTAAATATTGGTGTCAAGTATTTCTTTTTAACCGACTTCCAAAAACGAGGAGGTTATATGTTCGGCTGTGGATATATTTTTTTTTTTTTTATTATTTTTTTTTTATTTTTGTATGTTCAACGATTACTCCGCCGTTTGTGAACCGATTTTCGAAATTTTTGTTTTGTTATATTAGGTTTCACTCCAATTTGGTACCATGTTCACAAAAGTGGTGACCTGATGATGGGATCCAGGAGTAATCGAGGGAACTCCTCGAAATTTATATGGAAACATATGGTGATTTTGGTTTTATGTGAAGTGTACTAAGAATATGCTACCAAAAAGGTTGGGTCAAGGTATACCATGGTTTCGAAGATGCTGAGAGAACTCCTGACTCTTTATAGATACACGTTTGGGAGTTTCGGCGTTGTTTTAAGAACAGAAAGCATATGCTACCATGCAATTCAAATTCATCATCATCATCATCGTCATCATCATCATTACCACGTCGTGTTAAGGTCACCAATGTCTCATGGCACAAAATATATAATAGTACAAGGCATAGGTAAGGATACAATAATAATAATTATGTACATAACAACACCAATTATTATAGGCTGTTTAATATACACGGCGGTCGGCGCCGCAGAGGCAACGGCGACGCGCGGCGACGCGTACGTAAACATCGTATTCAAGTTCTAACTGGAATGTCAGGGCATGCCACCAGAGTAGACAGAATGATAGAGTATGCCGACTTAGAACTGATGTAATTTTTTTAAGTTTGACGTATTATGACAAAAGTCGTCGCTAGGGTCGTAACCTACAAATTTAGTTGTTTATATTTTGGCACATGCAAAGAAAACTGTCAGAATTCAATTTCAAAATCTTATTTTTAAAATTAAATTATACCAGCCGGCGCGCCAGCCTTTAACTTACTTATCCTGGCGAAACCCGAAAGAAACGACAAATATTAATACTCGTCAGTCTCTTAGCAGTCGAAGTACTGGTTATGTCTATTGTGATGCCGCGCTGCGAGCATTTTGCAGCACGTGTTCACTTAGATCTTTTTAAATGTATTGTTTAAATTTATCTATCTACCTGATATTTGGGCCTTGGGGTATGCCGTATGACTCATATCAGTCTTAACAAATTGTAATAAGATACGTAGAATATACGCAGTACCACCGACCACCACTTATAAATTCGCGGACTATGACGGAGGTCAACTTAAGGTGAACGCAGATTTGGCCGCACCGCACGCACCGAAGTCGCCGCATTCGGAATTCTTTATATGAAGTTATAGGCAAGCTCGCATACCTACCTACCCGCGCCGCAGTCTTCGCAACTTCATAATAATATGAAGAATTGCGAATGCGGCGACTTCGGTGCGTGCGGTGCGGCCAAATCTGCGTTCACCTTTAATAACAATTATACGAGATCAATTACCACTCAATATTATGATTTATGTTGTCAAGTCAATGTTCACTGCTCACACCAAGCTCACTGTTGAGTTGTCAGACGTCAGTTGCTTGCAAACTTTCAACAACACAACGAAAATCTGTTACAAGTTACAACTACCTATATAAAACTTCTACGTACAAGCGATAGCGCGACAAAGGAGCGCCTCAGTGACATCTAGTGAAGACAATATGAAACTATTTTTTATACAATTTGAATTGGCACTAACAGTTTACCTACTAGGTAACTAAAAAGAGTGAAATTATTATTTTTAACAAAAAATTAAAACCGACTTCCAAGGTAAAAACAATATTAATGGCATCCTTATAATATGAACTAAAAAGTATTAAATAATTTTTCCTATCTAATATGTAGTGCCTTTTCCCGAATTCGGCTAAACTTCAACTATTTCTGTACTCAATCTTCATAATTTTGAAGTCGGTGCCAGTTCCAAAAGTTTCAAATTTTCTGTCAAAGAAATAAAGATTCAGCTATATCTGGTACCGACTTCAAAATGATGAAGATTGAGTACAGAAATAGTTGAAGTTTAGCCGAATTCGGGAAAAGGCACTACATATTAGATAGGAAAAATTATTTAATACTTTTTAGTTCATATTATAAGGATGCCATTAATATTGTTTTTACCTTGGAAGTCGGTTTTAATTTTTTGTTAAAAATAATTGGCAAACTATTGGGTATCAAAGTATTTTTGGTGATCGTTATTTTTATTCCCATATTTAATTAATTAGTAATAATTAAATTATATATATCGGTGTCAAGTATTTCTTTTTGGCAAACTTGGTTTCAAAATATTTTTGGTGATCGTTATTTTTATTCCCATATTTAATTAATTAGTAATAATGAAATTATATATGTCGGTGTCAAGTATTTCTTTTTCGCAAACTTGGTTTCAAAATATTTTTGGTGATCGTTATTTTTATTCCCATATTTAATTAATTAGTAATAATTAAATTATATATATCGGTGTCAAGTATTTCTTTTTGGCAAACTTGGTTTCAAAATATTTTTGGTGATCGTTATTTTTGTTCCCATATTTAATTAAGTAGTGATAATTATTATAAACATGTTCCGAGTCTTTTGTAATAAATAACTTATAACAAGAGTCCAATTATTTTCATTTGCTATCTACTCTTTCTACTTACAAATGATTAAAAATTATTCTTGTCAATACCACGTGTATACTATTTACATTTGTATACACTTAAAAAGTAGGTCACGTAGTATGGATATGCTCCCTAAGGTATAATATTAATACATCTATCTCGATGGCCGTCGCCGCGCGCCGCTGCGGCTCGGCCGCTAGTGCGCGCCCGGTCGCGAATTTACAAAGCTATATCATTAGAGTGAAAGCGCAAACTGAACTGGCTTAGCTTTTGTTAGACAAAAACTTGACAAAACCTTTATCTATTTTAGTACAGAAAGTGACCGAAATCGCCTAGACTTTGTTAGCTAAATTGTTTCTAACATTGCAGCAACATATTATGCTATTCAATTTGATACCGATATGGTAAATACATCGTCATTGTTAGCTTTAAAAATACTTATGTAGGATAGTTACATGAAAATTGTTATTGCTTATTATTTTAATGTTACAGTAATGAAATTACTTATTCGTTTCTATTATGTATTTAAGTGACAAAAATACTACTTAATTAACTAATAAACTTTAATTATTAGGTAAGAAACAGGTATATACATAACTACACACTTGTTGAGAGTACAAAATATAATTATAAAACTATCTTAGATAAATGATTGGTCTTTGATCTGTCTGATCATTTATAGCCAAGAAAACTATAATATTTATTTTTTCTAGCGTAGTTAGGTACCTCTAATGTAAAATACAAAACGCAGATAATCATTTTTATTACGATTAGTTAAGTATTTTTACAATTTAAACGTAGTTGGTAACAGTCAGTCTTATTTAAAAGTATGCTGTACGAGTATGGCACGCTCGCGATAAACAAATATTATTATGGCGGTGAGCCTCTAGTCGACTAGGTTTTGTAAGGCAAGTCAAGGCAAAAAGCTAATCCATTTGAGTCAATTTTTTTACTGAGATAGAATAGGTATTGTCGAGTAATATACATAAACAAAAGCTCATCTATTAGAGTCTGGCTCGTGACTCAAACGGTATAGCCTTTGTTAATACGCCGCCCGGTCTGGTACACGGCCCCGCGCCGCGCCGCCGCGCCGCTCGCTTGACAGCCCTAGCAGATTATAGCAGTAGTTATTGTACTATGAACGCTAAGCGCAATGCAAAAGGTTGAAATTAGGTTGTTTTCATGTTTTGTTGTCAGACATGCATGTTACTTGTATTAATTATCGAAGCAGCTTACTTCTCAGAAGTAATGTCAAATGTGTGCCTTATGCTCTGGACTTAAGAAATTCTATCCAAAATATGTGCATCTAATAAGAAAGTTATAGTCTGTGGTGACTTTCATATAAATTTACTAGACTCAACTCCCACCACTATTAGATGGCTTTTATTTTAGTTCCGGATCTTATTCATAGATGGCGCTTTTTAGTAGTACTTATAATTCCTTTGTCTTTTCAAAATGTAACGATTTTTCTGAACAAATTAAAACAATTTTTTCCGTTTCGCTTTTTAGAAACGTAATTTTATACGTTACAGTACCTTCATGAATATGCTTCACTCACAACACTAGGATAATTGAGTTTTATTCAAGATTATCAGTTAAACATCACTTTCATTGTAGCACTTATAAAACGTTAGTATTTTTATCGTCCTTGCACTATTTTCGAAGATAACATTTTATGACTTGAGTTGGCACTAGTTACACTTAGTTTTATGGGATTGAGGACTTTTCACACTGTTTAACTATTTTTTTACGATAAAAAATACGGAGCTCGATGTAATCGTTGCGCCATCTAGCGGCAATTTAGAAGTTGCGACGGCCTTTGAAAAGTTCTTTGCTGACATTCCGGTCTCAACTACGAAAAACTTGAACTCCTCACCTGCAGCTGCCGAAAAACTACTCAAAGATAATGTAAAGGAATGTAATGTCAATTTTAAGTTTAAAGAGATTGACCCCAAAGACATTATCGATACTTTTAAATTATTAAACATTAAGAACACCACTGATCTTTGGGGCATGTCTACAAAAATTTTTAAATCAATAATTGACATCATAGCTCCTCATCTAGCCATGATTTTTAATAACTGTATAGAGAATGGTGTTTTTCCTGACTTAATGAAGAACAGCAAGGTTATACCTTTATTTAAAGCGGGAATTAAGTCTGATCCGACAAATTACAGACCTATAACTATTTTACCGACTCTTAGCAAAATATTTGAAAATATAATTTTAAAACAGCTATTGGTACATTTTAATTCAAATAATTTATTACACGGAAATCAATACGGTTTTACTAAGGGTCGTTCCACAACGGATGCTGGTATAGGTCTTGTATGTAGTATATTTGAAGCTTGGGAGGAATCGCAGGATGCCTTAGGTGTCTTCTGTGACCTCTCTAAGGCCTTCGACTGTGTCGAACACGCTACACTAATCAGGAAATTGCACCACTATGGCATAAGAGACTCAGCACTCAACCTTTTGACATCTTACCTCAAAAATAGTACGCAAAGGGTTGAAATTAATAAAAAGAGATCTAATGGAACCAAAATAGAATTAGGTGTCCCACAGGGATCTATTTTGGGCCCATTTCTTTTTCTCATCTGCATAAATGACCTACCTTATCTAGTTAAGGACAATGATAATGAAATAGTACTTTTTGCTGATGACACTTCACTTATTTTTAAAGTGAAGAGACAACAGTCTAATTACGACGAGGTAAACAGTACTCTTTCAATAATAGTACATTGGTTTAATGTTAATAATTTACTTTTGAATTCTACTAAAACTAAATGTTTAAAGTTTACTTTGCCCAATGTACGACAAGCTCAAACCAATGTACTATTAAATGATGAGAAAATTAATTTGGTGGACACTACTGTGTTTTTAGGTATTACACTAGATAGCAAATTACAATGGGGTCCTCATATTCCTAACCTCGCAGATAGACTCACTTCTGCAGCATATGCAGTCAGAAAGATTGGGGAAATTTCTGACGAAGACACTGCACGATTAGTATATTTTAGCTATTTTCAGAGTAGAATGGCATATGGTATCCTATTATGGGGAAACGCTGCCGATATAAATACTATTTTTGTGCTGCAGAAGCGTGCTGTACGTTCGATTTACAAAATGTCTACATTTGAATCTTTGAGAGAAAAGTTTAAAGAAATTGGTATTATGACCGTTGCTTCTCAATACATTTTGGATAATGTATGTTAGAAAAAATATATGTAAATTTAAAGCCAAAGGTGACATTCATTGTAGAAACACCAGAAATAAGCACAAGCTAGATTTGCCAGTGATCAGACTTAGTAAAGTCAGTAAATCTTTTAAAGGTCAATACGCCTTTTCAATAAAATCCCAGAAAACGTTCAAAATCTTTCCATTAATAAATTTAATAAATTTAAGGTCAATGATTTCATAAACGATGGAACATCTTGGGAGTAGGATGGTTGCTTGCAAGGCTACTTCTACATTATTATATGACACAATAATTATGTAATTTAATTATAAATTGACATTGTATAATTTTAAGTTACAATTGTAAATTTTATTTTAAGATTAATTTTTTTCTCACTTTTTTGGTAAAAAGTGGGACCCCGTGCGAGTTTCTTACGCCGGTTCTTCTCGCCGGGTTAGTTCCCGAACCGGTGGTAGGCACCAGTAGCATCAACGTTCTGAAAGTATTTTTTTTAAATCTATTCAGAAATAAAACAATTTTTATTTTATTTTATTTTTTATTTAAGGATGAATTTGTTTTGTTCAATTTTGGTGACATTGGTGACCCTAACGTGGTAATGATGATGATGATGATGAATGTAATTTGCATAGTAGCATATGCTTTCAGTTCTTAAAACAGCGCCTAAACCCCCAAACTTGTATCTATAAGGAATCCGGAGTTCTCTTAGTATCTTCGGAACCATGGTATACCTCGGTGCAAAATCTTGCGTTTTGGTAGCATATTATGCTTAGGATGCTTCTCATAAAACTAAAATCACCATATGTATCCATATAAATTTCGAGGAGTTCCCTCGATTACTCATGGACCCCATCATCAGGTCACCACTTTTGTGAACATGGTACCAAATTGGACTGAAACCTAATACAACAAAACAAAAATTTCGAAAATCGGTTCACAAGCGGCGGAGTAATCGTTGAACATACAAAAAAAAACCACAGCCGAACATATAACCTCCTCGTTTTTTGGAAGTCGGTTAAAAAGTGCCTTTAAAATAACAGCTATTCCCCTATCATGCATTAGCATCAGTATTATGCGTATGTAGAATGACATTACATTCGTGTCCGAGTTACTCTCAGTGAGCCCTTTCATTTGATACCCATATTGCAGAAGTGCATTAAAAATTAGGGTTGTTGAGGATTCCTCTTCTGCTTCCTCATAATGAGGAAGTTCCCAATATTTTGGGTTCCTCAACCGTTATCGCATCCTCATAAATAAAAATAAAAAAAACCTCATCCGCTATCGCTTCCTTAAAATTTAAGAGGAATTTATGAGGAATTCCACTGCGCATGCGCATCGCGTATCCACTATCCAATCATGGCAACGCACACGCCAGAGCGCGAGAATTGTATCATTCACTTATATTTTTTTTGTGCGTGTGTTGCTGTTGTGTATGTTACTGTGTGCCGAGTGTGAGTTTTTAGGGTTCCGTACCCAAAGGGTAAAAACGGGACCCTATTACTAAGACTTCGTTGTCTGTCCGTCTGTCTGTCCGTCTGTCTGTCTCCAGGTTGTATCTCAAGAACCGCTATAGCTAGACTTCTGAAATGTTCACAGATTGTGTATATTATCTGCAGTTGCCGCTATAACAACAAATACTGAAAACAAAATAAAATTAATATTTAAGGGGGGCTCCCATACAACAAACGTGATTTTTCGGCTTTTTCGCTCTGTATCAATAATGGCAAGAGGTAGGCACTTGAATTTTCCACACATTCTTTTGTTATAATATGTGTACTTTTAATTTTTATAATAATATTAAAATAAAATAAAAATTTAACGGGGGCTCCCATACAAAAAATACAATTTTTAGCCTATTTTGCTCTGTATTGGTACGGAACCCTTCGTGCGCGAGTCCGATCTCGCACTTGGCCGATTATTTGTTTCACATTTGATCGTGAACGCGTTTGGCGTTTATTAAGATTTTGTATAGGATTACTCATTGGGCTGGGCTCACACCCGTGAGCAGGTGGCGTTGTACAAATCCCATACAAAATCTTAGTAAACGCCAAACACGTTCACGATCGAATGTGAAACAAATTAAAAAATTCACACTAGGCACACGAACTCCTCCTTAACTGCTGGACCGATTTTGATGATTTCTTACTGTGTGTGTTTCGAGAATGGTTTAGATTCATAGTTTGGTCCACTGGAAAATGCCCTTTTAATATTTTTTGTGTGTTGTTATGTACAGACAGGACAAAGGCTTTTGGGTTGGGACCGTTAGTATTTATAATTTCCTATCATCCTATTCCTCATCCGCTTCCTCATCCGTATCTTCTTCCTCAAAAAATATCCTCTTCCTCATCCGCATCCTCTAAATTTGCGCGTGACAATTCCTCTTCCTCCTCCGTTTCCTCATAATCACTTCCTCAATAACCCTATTAAAAACAACTATTCCCGTGTCTTGGATGTGCCGCCATATTGGATGTAGAATGACATTACATTCGTTTTCAGATTGTTATTCTCAGTGAGCTCTTTCGTTTGATACCCATTTTGCAGTAGTGCATTAAAAATAACTTTTCCCTTATTTTGTATGAGCCGCCATATTGGATGTAGAATAACATTACATTCGTTTTCGAGTTTTTCTCAATGAGACCTTTCATTTGATACCCATATTGTAGGATTGCATAGAAAATAACTATTTCGCCATCTTGGATTGTCGGCCATATTAGACTAAGAGTGATGCCACATACCATATCGTGTATTGTCATCCAAACTAAAGGTGTGTGCAAAATTTCAGCTCAATCGGTTAAATATATCTGCTTCAAAATTGAGTTCCAAGATTTCACCCGAACATACATACTTACATTCATACAAATCAAGTTAATTAAAAGCTTTCAGCTTTCGCTTTCATTTTGATGAACGCTCCTGGACCCAAGCTACACTACCCGTAAGGTACGGTGGCCTGGGAGTACGAAAAATTTCTGACATAGCATTACCGGCGTTCTTGTCCTCATTCCACGCAAATCGCGCAGTTATAGCAAAAATTTTAGAGCCCTCATCGTGCCCATTAGTCATTCCATTTGCGGACGAGGCCAAGGACGCCTGGAATATTGCTAGTGCCGGCAGGGACCCTCAGGGAAGACGAAGACGTGTTCTCAGGGACCCTCCCTGAGAACACGTCTTCGTAAAGGCTCTGGGACGGGCCCGTCTGCGAACTGGTGCGTAATAAATTTTTCAATACGTCTACCAGCGTCGCAGAACGGGCTCGACTTTTAGCTGTGGAGAGGTGGGAGTCGGGAGCTTGGCTGCGGGCAACTACCATCTAAAAACATAGGAACATTGCTGGACCGAAATACATTCCGCCTAGCCACTGCTCTGCGTCTTGGTGCTCCCCATGTCGTCCCCCATCAGTGTGTTTGCGGCGCGCACGTAGACAGCTACGGTCACCACGGGTTGTGCTGCTCGCGAAGCGCTGGACGCTTTACGCGGCATCACAACCTGAATGACCTCATTCGTCGGGCTCTTGTCACTGCCGGCGTGCCAGCGATACTGGAGCCCTCCGGTTTGGCGCGCGACGATGGCAAGAGACCCGATGGAATGACCCTGGTCCCCTGGAACATGGGACGGGCCCTTGTTTGGGACGCTACTTGTGTCGATACAGTGATACACTCGCCTCATCCCATGTTCAGGGCACCTCGAGCTGTGCGGGCGCAGCCGCCAACCAAGCAGAGAACCTCAAGCGGCGCAAATATGAGAACCTCAGCGGAGATCTCATATTTGAACCGTTTGGGGTAGAAACCCTAGGTGCATGGGGTCCGGGGGCACATAAGGTTTTTAGAGAAATATCTAAGAGGCTTATTGAAGCCACCCGAGACCCCAGAGCCGGGAGCTACCTGGCACAGCGGATAGCAATTGCAATCCAACGTGGCAATGCTGTCAGCTTGCTGGGCACTCTGCCAGATGGGGACGACATGGGGATGTTTTTCTTTTTATAATTCTATATTCTAAGTTTGTATATTTTATTTATAGAGTATTTTAAGGTTTTTTACTATCATCTGTACATAAATATAAAATCTAAATAATATAATTATTTACAAAGCTTTTAATAAAAATAAAAACATACATTTTAATATCTTATGTCTTTCTTATGTCAGCACTCAGAGACTCTTTAAAAAATGCTTTAAAACAACTAATTAACCAAAGTTTGTACTTAAACAATTTTTTTATAATGTTCACATGTCGCCCGATGTACTGTTTTACCACTGTTTTATGGTTTTACCAATTAAAAGACGCGTAATCATCGCGTAATTTAGTAAAGAACCATCTAGCGGAACACTTGTGTACCTCTTTTCGCAGAGTAATTTAAGTTAATAACTAATTAACTAATATTTATATTTTAACAACTTTTGTGTAGGGTGTGGTTATTTTGTTTCAAATTTTCCTTTTACCATTTTTCAAATTTTCGCCACCGATGCGACGCCACGCCGCTCTCAATTTGCCGCCCCTCATTTTTGCTGCCCGGGGCCCTGATTATATAATACTAGCGACCCGCCCCGGCGTCGCACGGGTATAAAATATATAGCCACTGAAAAAATTATGCCTGTAGCCTTCCTCAGTAAATGGGCTATCTAACACTGAAAGAATTTTTCAAATCGGACCAGTAGTTCCTGAGATTAGCGCATTCAAGTTAGCCCTTTCAAATAATTTCCCTCGTTTTTTCCACATTTTCCTCTATTTCTTCGCTCCTATTAGTCTTAGCGTATAATATAGCCTATAACCTTCCTCGATAAGTGGGCTATCTAACACTGAAAGAATCATCAAAATCCGTTGCGTAGTTTTAAAGATTAAAGGGAACAAAGGGACATGAGGGAAAAAAGCGACTTTGTTTTATAATAAGTATAGATTATTACCAGCTACTTGACTGTATTCGACAGAACACGAATAAAATTACATTTTTCTGAAAATGATTCCTAGCTAGATCGATTTATCGCCCCGATAAGTATACTAAATTTCATGAAAATCGTTGGAGCCAATTCCGAGATTCCAATTATATATATATATATATAGATAATAGAAAGATCTATCGAGATGTATCGTGCTTTAATTAACCGACTTCCAAAAAACGAGGAGGTTATAATATGTTCGGCTGTGGTTTTTTTTTGTATGTTCAACGATTACTCCGCCGTTTGTGAACCGATTTTCGAAATTTTTGTTTTGTTGTATTAGATTTCACTTCAATTTGGTACCATGTTCACAAAAGTGGTGACCTGATGATGGAATCCAGGAGTAATCGAGGGGACTCCTCGAAATTTATATGGGAACATATGGTGATTTTGGTTTTATGTGAAGTGTACTAAGAATATGCTACCAAAAAGTCAAATATTGGGTAAAGGTACACCATGGTTTCGAAGATGCTGAGAGAACTCCTGACTCTTTATAGGTACACGTTTGGGAGTTTCGGCGTTGTTTTAAGAACAGAAAGCATATGCTAGCATGAAATTCAAATTCATCATCATCATCATCGTCATCATCATCATTACCACGTCGTGTTAAGGTCACCTGCAATGTCTCATGGCACAAAATAGATAATAGTACAAGGCATAGGTATGGATACAATAATAATAATTATATACATAACAACACCATTTATAGGCTGTTTAATATACACGGTGGTCGGCGCCGCAGAGGCAACGGCGCGGCGTCGCCGCGCGCCGCGCGGCGCGAGCTTTAACATCGTATTCAAGTTCTAACCGGAATGTCATGGCATGCGGCATGCCGCGCTGCGAGCATTTTTCAGCACGTGTTCACTTAGATTTTTTAAAATGTATCATTTAAATGTATCTATCTACCTGATATTTGGGCCTTGGGGTATGCCGTATGACTCTTAACAGTCTTAACAAATTGTAATAAGATACGTAGAATATACGCAGTACCACCGACGACCACAAATTCGCGGACTATGACGGAGGTCAACTTAATAACAATTATACGAGATCAATTACCACTCAATGTTATGATTTATGTTGTCTAATTCAATGCTCACTGCTCACACCAAGCGGCAAGCTCACTGTTGAGTTGTCAGTTGCTTACAAACTTTCAACAACACGACAGAAATCTGTTACAAGTTACTACCTACTACCTATATAAAACTTCTACGTACAAGCGATAGCGTGACACAGGAGCGCCTCAGTGACATCTAGTGAAGACAATACGAAACTATTTTTATACAATTTGAATTGGCACTAACAGTTTACCTACTAGGTAACTAAAAAGAGTGAAATTATTATTTTTAACAAAAAATTAAAACCGACTTCCAAGGTAAAAACAATATTAATAGCATCCTTATAATATGAACTAAAAAGTATTAAATAATTTTTCCTATCTAATATGTAGTGCCTTTTCCCGAATTTGGCTAAGCCTCAACTATTTCTGTACTCAATCTTCATCATTTTGAAGTCGGTGCCAGAAACCTGTCAAAGAAATAAAAATTCAGCTATATCTGGTACCGACTTCAAAATTATGAAGATTGAGTACAGAAATAGTTGAGGTTTAGCCGAATTCGGGAAAAGGCACTACATATTAGATAGGAAAAATTATTTAATACTTTTTAGTTCATATTATAAGGATGCTATTAATATTGTTTTTACCTTGGAAGTCGGTTTAAATTTTTTGTTAATATACATCTTTACATTACCTGCTCTGTCTGTGACAGCCTTGAGGGATTATTAAACTTATAAATTACTAGATGACGCCCGCAACTCCGTTGCGCCAAAACTCGTTTATCGCGCGGGAACCGTGCATTTTTCTGGGACGAAAAGTATCCTATGTCCTTTCCCGGGACTCAATGTATCTTCATGCCAAATTTCAGCCAAATCGCTTCAGCGGTTTGGGCGTGAAGAGGTAACGGACAGACAGACAGACAGACACACTTTCGCATTTATAATATTAGTATGGATTATCTTTTTAGCTTACAAAAATACTGATTGAAAATTCCAAAAAACGTTGTTCAAAACTTACGTATTTAATGTTAAGTCTACGTGTTTGAGGCATTCTTTAGCCATTCTTATGGTTCATTATTTAGCGAAACCACAAAACTCAATAATATCTAGCATAAAATGTTCACTAAAAACCTTAATTAACACTTTTATTACATGAAATATGCATACCGACTCCTTTGTTATACAGTCCTAGTAAGTAGGACAAAACATTACATGTTTTGACGCTTATACACTGATATAAGGCTCTCTCCTGTATCTCAATCTTATCTCAATGTATTAAGATTATTCATATAAAGTATGGAGGGTAGATGGCCTCCATCTACCCTCCATAATATAAAGCCACAAGTTGGAGCACTACCTTTAACCCACTGACCTCCATTATACATTAATGGAGATCAGTGCTTTAACCCAACTGATCTCCATTAAAGCGGAATGGATCGGAATCGGAGCATACGCGTACGGAGCGTACGGATTTGTTGCTTTGTATTGAATTGTATAGTACTGCATGCACTGGATCGGCATTTCTGCGCCCGAGACCGGAATTTATGCCGATGACGTCGTCCGCAGCCGCGTCTATTGGTTAATTTATATACAGGGTGCAATTAAACCTTCCTGCCAAAATTTTTCCAGGGCTTAGGTATTATTAGGAGAGTCCATTTAACCAAAAAAAAATTGGGTGTTATTTTTTTTTCAATGACATATTTTATCCCAAGTAAAATCGTTGCAGAATGGTCACTCGCGGCGCGGGGGAATGAAAGGGGGTGCGCGGAATGAGGCACGCGCGCGGGGGCATGTCACGCGCGGCCGACGCATCGTGTCCATTAATTGTAGTGTTTTTTAGGATAACTTTCGGAAGCTATTTCTCAACATTTTAGTACTGAGTGACTGTAAAAGAAAAAATACGTGTATTTTTATTTTTATGAACATTGTTTTAAATGATAATAGAGGCACTAAAATATTAAATTTAGATATTCTGTATCAAAATGTTAGAGGCCTCAGAACTAAAACAAATATAATAAGGCATAACTCTCTTATACAGAACTCTGATGTAATTATCTTAACAGAGACCTGACTAAATGAGACTATTTTTGACCACGAGGTACTAGACAATAGGTATACAATATTTAGAAGAGATCGTGACTCATCCTGTTCGTCCAAGACCGATGGTGGTGGAGTTCTAATCGCTGTAAAAAATGAATTAGAGTCTATAAGAAAACTTAAATGGGAGTCGAGTAGTGAAGATCTTTGGGTAGTTATAAAAGTCAAACATGGTAGTACTAACATATCTTTATGTATTTGTAACCTTTACCTACCACCACCGGTCTCATATACACGTCTCGAACAAGTCACGGATCACTTATCACATGACATCCAGCACAAATTACCTAAAAACCACATATTGCTATTAGCGGGTGATCTTAATTTGCCCTTTATATCTTGGAGGTTTGATAGTGGTTCAGACTCCTTATTGCCCTTCTATAGCTCGAATGCTTTGGCTAATACATTTACTGACACACTATCTCTTAATGAAATATATAACATAAATTCTGTTAAAATGCTAATGATCGTATTTTTGACCTCATTATTACCAATAACTGCAAAGCTTTTAATGTCTGTAGACATAATTTCCCGATAGTAAATGAAGACGATCATCATCCGGCACTGCGTATTACTTTTAAACTTCCCTCCGTAAAGCCTCCGAAAATAAAAAGAACAGCGTCACTTAATTTTAATAAAGCTGACTATAACAAAATATGTGAGAGCTTATCAGAAATCGATTGGGATGAATCCTTAAAGTTAGTTCAAAATATAGATGATGCGGTGGAAGTATTCTACGTTAAAATCATGGAAATAATCACAAAATTTACCCCTACATGCTTCATTGGAAATCAGAAATATCCTTTTTTGGTTTGATCGTCCTCTACTTAGACTGCTAAAAGAAAAAAACAAGGTTCATAAACGATATAAAAAATACGCCAACCCAAGAGATTTGCTTACTTATAAAATATTGCGTAGCCAATGCAAAACTATGGTTCAGGAATGTGCTAACAAATTTAAAATAAATTCAAAACTTCGAATAAAAAGTGATCCTAAATATTTTTGGTCCTTTATCAGATCTATTAAATGTAATGTAATGGGGGCGATACTGGTCCGTCCACGTCGTGTCCCTGGGCACCTCCCCCGTGCCATCGTGAGCTTTTTCACGGTGACACGGGAGGGGTGGCTGAACGCCGGTATCTGTCCGTGGGAGAGCCATGCTTCGGCACGAATGGGCCGGCTCGACCGGAGAAATACCACGGCCTCACAGAAAACCGGCGTGAAACAGCGCTTGCGCTGTGTTTCGCCGAGTGAGTGAGTTTACCGGAGGCCCAATCCCCTACCCCCCTAGAAATGCCGCAGTTGAAAAACAATTTGTTACCCCAGGAGGGTACCAACTGCGTTGGAGAATCCCCCTCTGGACGTCCATGCTCAGGAACCCCTGGAACTGAACGTGGACGTCCAGGCTGCCCCTCGTATTCTGGGGAGGGCAAAACTGCGCTCCAATCTGGTCGGGGCAAGAGCAAACACACAAAGGCACCCCCTTCGATATTAAACGTGAACTTTTGCAATATCAGGGGATTACACTCCAACCTTAATACCGTCCATTACCACCTTGAGACGGCAAAGCCGGCTTTGCTCTTTTTAACCGAGACGCAGATATCATCTCCGAGTGACACATCATACCTTTTCCACACAGGGTATTATCTCGAGCACTCCTTTCTTCCCAAAGCTGGAGTGTGTGTGTATATCAGGTCGTTGCTAGGAAAATTTTATCAGCTCAAGAATATATTGGATAAGAAAACCTTAAGAGTGGTGTACTTTGCACTAGCTGATTCACAAATAAGCTATGGACTCTCTATATACGGGACAACCTTTAAAACATATTTAGAAGATATAAAAAATATACAAAAAAGGCTATTAAAATATTTGGTTAGCAATAATGTTAAGAAAAAATGTAAAAAAGATTATGACAAGTTATTTCCTATCTGTGAGATTTTGCCTATTGATAAAAAAATTCAACTTATGTTAGGATTAGAGCATTATTACGTAGATAAGTATAAAACAAAAATTATTAATAAGTGCAATACGCGTAAGGTTATTGAAAATAAACTGTTTCAGCCAAAAGTTAACAACTACTACGGTAAAAGGACATTAAAATTTATAGTACCTAAATTATTTTATAAAATAGATATACTACGACATGATATAAAATTAAGTATAGGTGCGCTTAAAACAAAATTACGTAAGTATCTTATGGAATGCTGATAATAAATACAGACACCAAATTTTATGCATTGCATATTTGCGCAATCAAATATGCATATGCATATAATATTGGTTTAGTCTCATCGATAGTAACTAGCTAAAATAATAAGCTAATTGTAAGTTACATAAGATAGATAAAAAATATATATACATACATATTATGTTACCGTTAGAATGCAGAATAAGTTAATGTGCACATTACCTAGGTAATCTGCATATTCCCTGTTACCATCCGTTAAAGTAAAATTTTTAAGTAAAAAAGCTAATATTGTTAATCTGCAGTCTAACTGGTCTACGCATATGAATATAATAGGAAGTATAGGTAGTTATAGTTGCATAATAATATTATGTATAATATTTAATATATCATACATAATATTATTATTATGTTTAATCTTTGTTAATGTTAGCTTTGTTGGTTGTAATGTGTTGGTAAAAATCTTGTATGTTACACTAAAAAAAAAAGTTTTGTACGTGTAAAATGAGCGCTTCTCGCCTTCAAACATTAAAGTTTGGCGAGATTATATTTTGTAACAACACATAAAATATTTTATTTTGTGAAATAAATAAATAAATAAAAAAAAAAAGAAAGTTGATATCGGCTCTCGCCGTCTCAGCCATCTTGAGGTCATGGACCTATCCATCTAATGGCTCCGCATAGATTGCAACGACCACCCTCGCGTCTATGCATGCCTATATAGGTCCCATAGTGGTGACCCCGAGACGGACCGACTCTTGGAGCACCTGCAAGCTGCTTCAGATTTTGTGCAGCAGCAGATTCCATCCGCAGAGATCATAATACTTGGCGACTTTAATGCCCACCACGCCGACTGGCTCAATTCCAGTAAAACTGATCATGCGAGGAGATCTGTCTGCAACTTTGCCCTTGCGAACGACTTGACACAACTGGCTACTACGCCTACGCGACTCCCAGATGTGGATGGTCAGAATCCTTCCTTGCTGGACCTCCTGCTGACTTCAAATCCTGACGGCTACCAAATATCCGTAACCGCACCACTTGGTTCATCGGATCATTGCCTTGTCAGGAGTTCTGTGCCACTTACGACGGTGTTAAGACAGCGTGCTGTTAAATACCGTCGTGTGTGGCACTACAAGTTGGTAGACTGGGATGGGATGCGATCGTTTTTTGCATCCTATCCTTGGGGGCACGTGTGCTTCTCGTCGGATGATCCCGACAACACTGCCAACTCTGTTGCCGATGTGGTGATGCAGGGGATGGAACTTTTCATTCCGTCCTCTGTAGTGCCAACTGGCGGCAGATTTCGTCCCTGGTTTGGTTCATCCCCCAAAAAAGCTTCTCGCCGGAAGCAGGAGGCTTACCAATCCTGGGACAACGCGGTGTCTGCGCGGGATTTAAATACCAGCACATATAAAAATGAGTTCAACCTTGCCTCTAGGTCCCTCAAGAAAGAGATTACTCGGGCAAAGCAACAGCACGTCAATAGAATTGGCAAGAGACTTGAGCGCCTCCCCTCGGGAACCCGTGCATTCTGGTCTATGGCCAAAGCTATTGAAGGAAATTTCTGCAAGCCAACCCTACCATCCCTACACGTAGGAAATGGGTCGTTGGCCCAAGACGCAAAAGACAAAGCCGATCTTCTGGGCAAGCTCTTTGCGTCAAACTCGATCCTGGATGACGGGGGGCAAAAACCGCCGACCATACCGCCATGCACGAGCATCATGTCGGATATTCGGTTTCATCAGCGCTCAGTGCGAAAAGCCCTCCGTTCCCTTGATATCCAAAAATCGAGTGGGCCTGACGGAATCCCGCATATTGTGTTAAAGAAGTGTGCTCCAGAGTTGGCTCCGGTCTTGACGCGCCTTTTCGGCTCTCCTATTCTACTGGCATCGTCCCGGCTTCCTGGAAGACAGCCTTGGTGCACCCGATCCCCAAAAAAGGTGACCGCTCAAATCCTTCCAACTACAGATCAATCGCTATAACCTCTCTCTTCTCGAAGATAATGGAATCCATTATCAATAGCCAGCTTCTTCGATACTTGGACGGCCAGGTATTACTAAGCGACAAACAATACGGGTTCCGTAAGGGTCGCTCGGCTGGTGATCTCTTGGCGTACCTGACTCATCGTTGGGCTCAGGCAATTGAGTCGAAGGGAGAGGCATTGGCTGTTAGTTTGGACATTGCGAAGGCCTTTGATCGGGTTTGGCATAAAGCGCTGCTTTCAAAGCTTCCATCATACGGGCTGCCTGAGAAATTATGTAAGTGGGTCACTGGTTTCTTAGCAGACAGAAGCATAAAGGTCGTAGTTGACGGCGAATGCTCGGAAACTCAGTCTGTTGATGCTGGTGTCCCTCAGGGCTGTGTGCTATCGCCTACTCTATTCTTACTGCATATAAATGACATGTTGCAGACCAGCGGCATTCATTGCTATGCGGATGACAGTACAGGTGATGCTGTATATACCGGCTCCCCCAATATTTCTCGGCAAAATGTCACTGAGAGTCGAAACGAACTTGTGTCTAAGGTGGAGAATTCATTGGAGAAGGTCTCTGAATGAGGTAGACGTAACTTAGTCCAATTCAACCCCGCCAAGACACAAGTCTGCGCGTTCACCACTAAAAAGTCACCAATGGTCGTATGTCCTCGTTTCGAGGGCACATCTTTAACCATCTCCCCTAGCATTGAGATACTTGGCGTCAAAATATCGAGCGAAGTCCAGTTCCGATATCATCTAGAGGGTGAGGCCAAATTAGCCTCGAAGAAGCTTGGTGTTCTTAACAGAGCGAGACAGTACTTCAGTCCGGACCAACGCCTAAAACTCTACAAGGCGCAGGTTCGGCCTCATATGGAATATTGTTCTCATCTCTGGGCAGGGGCGCCAAAATACCAACTGCTCCCTCTGGATCGTATCCAACGAAGGGCCGCTCGAATTGTTGACTGCCATAGAGTTTCAAACAGCTTGGACCCCTTGGAATTACGCCGAGATGTAGCTTCACTCTGCATCCTCTATCGATTGTATCACGGGGAGTGCTCTGAGGAATTGTTCGGAATCATACCACCTGCAACTTTTCGCCATCGTCCCACGCGAAAAACATACCGTCCTCATCACCTTGATGAGTGGCAGTCTTCCACAGTGCGTTTTTCGCGTAACTTTCTGCCGCGCACTGTAAAACTCTGGAATGAACTGTCACCAGCAGTTTTTCCGGACCTATACGACCTGCAAACCTTCAAGAAAAGAGCGTATTCCCTCTTAAAAGGCCGGCAACGCACCTGCAGCTCTTCTGATGTTGTGAGTGTCCATGGGCGACGGTAGTTGCTTACCATCAGGTGACCCGTTTGCTCGTTTGCCCCCTTTTATATTAAATTAAAAAAATAAAAAAAGTAATAGTGGCGAAATACCTGACGAAATGTATTTAGGAGATAGAGTTGTTGAAGGCGGACAGAATATTAGCAATTTATTTGCAGAATATTTTCATTCTGTTTATTCTAACTCAAAATTACCGAGTTATTCAGCTGATTGGACATGATGTAATTCTGAATCACTAAATTCTCTTCATATCTCTGAAGAAGAAGTAAAGAGCTTCCCTTCAAAAACTTAATGTCAATAAAGGTCCAGGCCCTGATGGCATTCCGCCACTGTTTCTCCGAAATTGTTCAGAGCAACTTGCTTATCCTCTTTATCTACTTTTTGACAGGTCTTTAAGTAGCGGTAAATTTCCTTCAAAGTGGAAAGAAGCTTTCGTTACTCCGATACATAAAAACGGGGATCCAAGTAATATAGCAAATTATAGGCCTATATCAATTTTGTCAATAATCGGTAAAATGCTCGAAAAATTTGTAAAAAACAAGCTCTATTTTCACATCAAAAGCAAAGTTGATATAAATCAACACGGATTTCTTCCGGGTAGGTCGACTACATCAAACCTGATAGGTTACGTGTCGGATATTTATGAAGCATTAGAAAACAAAAAAGAAGTTCATGCCATATATAACTTTTCTAAGGCCTTTGATGTGGTTAACCATCAAATCCTAACTCCTAACTCCCCATTATACCGAATGTGTGCCTTATACAATAAAACCTGCGGTGAAATCGATATTTTTGGTACTTCTGTCTCATTATTCAAAGATAAGTTATATAAAATTGTAAGAAAAGATTAGGTAACAAGAATTTAGCACCATTTTTGTAACTTAGATTTATTTTGCATGTAGTATACACTTCAAGAAGGATGTACACTACGTTATGATACTTACTAACTTGTATTTAGAAATAAGTTGTAAATGTGTATTATCTAGTTTAGTGAATCAAATAATTATTTGATTCTTTTTAGATTAAGAATAAGTATTACTTTTGTTTTTGGAGTTTACTCTTTAAGAATCGATTTTCATATATAAGGCGCCCGGCATGAGAAAAATCCGAGGGGTAAAACCTACTAACAAGTAACGAAATCGTGTCACGTTTTTGGTGCGCACCTTTAGTGCGCAACTTTCTAATTTGGCCGTGAGTGTATTAAGACCATAAAGGTAATATACCTATCGGAATATTATATTATATTATTATATAATTATATTATTATATAATAATATTATTATATTATTATATAATTATATTATTATATAATTATATTTTTATATAATTTTTTTTGGAGTTTACTCCTTAAGAATCGATTTTCATATATTATAAGGCGCCCGGTATGAGAAAAATCCGAGGGGTAAAACCTACTAACAAGTAAAGAAAATCGTGTCACGTTTTTGGTGCTCACCTTTAGTGCGCAACATTCTAATTCGTTTTAACAAGATTTGAATGTTCCTTCCTTTAAAGTTTAAAGAGTGGGTATTCCCGGGTAAATATTAGGTATACATATAGAATGTCCACATTATTCAGATAAAAAAGTAGTGGAGTAGTAGATTAGTTCAAATTCGGGGAGGGGGTAGCCGAGGTGTTGCCTTTGATGTCAGAAGAAACCCCGTTCCTCTAGGCCTATTGGGAGCGGAGTTATGGCTACTTTAGTAAGACGTTTGACAGTTGCCTAGCTGTCAATGTTAAAGTTTGAATGCTTGTAACTCGGCAACTATTTGCCCTAGATATGGGTTTCTTTGACTTGATCTTCCTGGATTTTTCTCCGCTATTTGATTCTGGCCTTAGAATTGAGAGAAAAAAATTGATGTCTCTGATTTAGTTCAAATTCAGGGAGGGGGTAGCCGAGGTGTTGCCTTTGATGTTAGAAGAAACCCCGTTCCTCTAGACCTATTGGAAGCTAAGTTATGGCTGCTTTTGTTCGACGTTTGACAGTTGCCGAGCTGTCAATGTCAAAGTTTGAATGCTTGTAACTCGGCAACTATTTGTCCTGGATATGAGTTTCTTTGGCTTGATCTTCCTGGATTTTTCTCCTCTATTCGATTATGGCCTTAGAATTGAGAAAAAAAATGATGTCTCTGATTTAGTTTAAATTCAGGGAGGTGGTAGCCAAGGTGTTTCCTTTGATGTTAGAAGAAACCCCGTTCCTCTAGGCCTATTGGAAGCGGAGTTATGGCCGCTTTTGTTCGATGCTTGACAGTTGCCGAGCTGTCAATGTCAAAGTTGAGTGCTTATAGCTCGGCAACTGTTTGTCCTGGATATGGGGTTCTTCGGCTTGTTCTTCCTGGATTTTTGTTATAAATATCAATATACCCTCAATTGTTGACCGCGCTCTAGGAGCGTGATGTCAAAATGCGCGCATCTGTTGACCCCTCTCCTGGAGCTCGATTATCACTTTCGTGTTTTATTTTAACCACAGTATATCGTAAACTATAATATCTTTACCGCTCTAACTTGCACAAAGTGTACTTATTATAACAAAGATGGGCTATAGTCACTTCTCATGGCCCTAAAGCACACTTACGACGATTACTAGAAGTTTCAATTTTAACCTTTGTCTTAAAATCGCACTAATCGTAAAGCTTGTGGGTTGAAAAAAATGTATGGAGAAGTGTGTTTTTCTTATTGATTAATATTAAATAATGTTTATTTATGTAAATTTAATAAAAATATTTTGAATATTTTTTCTTTTTTTCATTAAAAGGACCAAAAACTGAATATTTTTGGATTTCCGTTTTCAAATTAAAATTAATAAAACTTAACATAGCAAATATGGATTAATTTATTTTTATTATCTTAGCTAAATTCATACAGATTCCAATGACATAGTTATAATAAGAAATTTTAGAGTTATCTTCATTTTAACACGTCACGCGTGAACATCCGGAAGTGCTCATTTTTGCGATATGGCCGCCACAGCTTAAGGGATAGTTAATAATATTGTTATTGTGAAGTTATAATTGTTATCATTATACTGGCTAAAGTAAACTAAAAGTATTTTGAAATAACTATGGCAGAAAAGCGTGTAGATAATATTGCCGGAACATCTGATTTCATATTGTTACGGATACGGGAAGTTGTTTACGTGTTACGAATACGGGCAGTTGTTTACCTGCGCGCGACAGTTGCGCGTATTTTCTAGAAAAGCCCGACCCTTGTTTATGTGATTGCGTGTTTACGTAAACAATCCAAAATAGAACGCTCCAGAAGCCGACGCGGGCCATATAAAAGGTAAACAAGCCGACAGTCAACTCAGTTCGATCCGAGCGATCATCAAGGCGACTTCAAAGTGAAACAAGTGATCAATAGTGAGTGATTGTGATAGTGAACTAACGACTCGGCTACGACCTAGGACAGTGATAGTGCTCAGTGATTTGGATCTAGTGCTTAGTGTTTGGACTTAGTGATTTGTGTGAACTAGTGTTTGTGAATAAAGCCTTCAAGAGAGTCACCAGGTCTTTCTCTCCGAATCCTCGAACCCTAGCACGTAACAACTGGTGTCAGACGTGCGATTTGGAAGATGCCATTGACTCCAAGAGAGGACTTCAAAGGGAGTATCAGGACAAGGGCGCAGCGAGCTGCTGCCATTGACTCCGAGAGAGGAGTTGGAGGTGGAGCCGCGGAGGCCACACCAACTGGGGACCAAGCTCCGCCCACTGCGGAGCAGGCCGCACCCGCTGGCCCCGCCCACCAGGCTCCACCCACTGACCACGCCCCCCAGGCTCCACCCACTTCGGGTGAAGCCACGCCCACTGGCTCCGCCCACCGGGACCCGCCCACTGACCACGCCCCTCAGGCCCCGCCCACTGACCACGCCCCTCAGGCCCCGCCCACTCTGGTCATGGCCACGCCCACTGGCTCCACCCACCAGGCCACGCCCACTCAGGCCACACCCACTGGCCACGCCCACTGGGCCCCGCCTGCTCAGGCCCCGTCGACTAGCTCCATCCATCCTGCCACGCCCGTAGTTTCTACGGCCCCTCAAATGGCTCTTCATTTAGAAAATTTAATTAAATTAATGGAGCTGCAAAGAGCTGATATTCAGGCTTTGCAAGATTCTCAAAGGGCAATGATGGAGGCACAAGTCCGCAAGCTGGGCGCTTTGCAAGAGTCACAAGACCGCAAGCTCGGCGCTATGCAAGAGTCACAAGAGCAACAAAAGGACCTTCAAGAAAAGGCGCTTCTGGCTATAAAGGATGTCAGTGACACGGTGACAAAGCTTCGTAAAGATGTCGACGTAATGGACGAACGAGTTACGGGGTTAGGATTGGATGTAGAAAATGTGAACCGGCCTCACTGAACTTCAGAAGAAAGTAGTGCGCCTGGAAACCACAGGAGTGGCGGTGTCTAGTGGAACTACCGGAGTGGTGCAAGTGGTACAAGGACCAAGAGTTAAAGTGCCACCATACGACGGTACTACTTCATGGAACGCTTATCGTCAGCAATTCCAGACGGTTGCTTCTGCCAACGGATGGACTGACGAACAATGCCTGACCGCTCTCACTGTTGCGCTCAGAGGGCAAGCTTTGTCGGTCCTAGAAGTACATACAGGGAAGGGGTTCCAAGACCTGATGGAGGCCCTTGAATCCAGATACGGAGAGCGACACCTGGAGCACGTGTTCCGTGCTCAATTTCGTGACAGAGTCCAACGCTCAGGAGAGGGACTACAGCAATGGGCGTTGGAAATTGAAAAACTGGTCAAGAAGGCACACCCAGGAGCCGATTCCAAGATGGTCGACACGAATATTGTGCAAGCATTTGTCGACGGAATCAGGGATCTGGAGGTCAGAGCTGCAGTGAGGCTACGTCACCACACCTCGCTAAAGGAAGCGTTGGCGCATGCTTTGGAGGTCGAGGCTGTTCGCCATGAGATACAGCAGACCCATAAGATCCGCAAGGTCTCCGAAGTAAAGGCTCCTGCAAGGAAAATATTTGAAGCCATGTGCTATAAGTGCGGGAAGAGGGGCCATCTTCAGCTCAACTGCCCGCAGAAGGAGACCCAGATGTCAAGGATGAAAAGGCTCGAGCAACGAGTAGAGGAGCTGAAGAAGCAGGAAGCTTCAGCCAGGACTAAGAGGCGTGTACTGGCTGACGCGGAAGAAGCCCCAATAACTGTTGTCTCCCAAGCAAGCAGCAACTACGGATTAGTGACTGAGCTACTCGACGACTGCAAGAGTAATCTGACTTATTCGCAGAGCATGAAAGCTAAGAAGTTTTTACAACACCACGCGAATATCTTCTCCAGTCAGGAAGGCGATCTTGGAAGAACGTCGATGGTTCAGCACAGAATAGATACCGGAAGTGAGAACCCAATTCGTCAACGAGCAAGACGGATACCCATTGCAAAGGAAAAAGAAGTTGAAGGCCTTTTGGAGGACATGAGAAGGCATAAGGTTATTGAACCGTCCGCAAGTCCGTGGTGCTCACCTGTTGTGTTGGTGAAGAAGAAAGATGGCAGCACAAGATTTTGTGTGGACTACAGGCGTCTCAATGATGTCACTAAGAAGGACAGCTATCCATTACCTCGAATCGACGATACTCTGGATACCTTGAGTGGCATGAAATGGTTCTCGACCCTGGACCTGAAATCTGGATACTGGCAGGTGGAAATTCATCCAAAAGACAAGGAGAAGACAGCTTTCTCCACAGGTAAAGGTTTATGGCAGTTTAACGTCATGCCCTTTGGATTGTGCAACGCACCTGCCACATTTGAGCGACTCATGGAGCGTGTACTGGCAGGCTTAGTTGGAGAGGCTTGCTTAGTCTACTTGGACGACGTCATCATTGTTGGCCGCGACTTCGAGGACCATTTGCAAAACTTAGGACGAGTTTTCGCCAAAATAGAGGGGGCCAAGTTAAAGCTGAATCCGAAAAAGTGTCGTTTATTCAGAAGTAAGGTCAATTATCTCGGCCATGTCATCTCCAGTGATGGAATCCAGACGGACCCGGAGAAACTGGAAGCAGTTCAAAATTGGCCAACCCCTAAGAACAAAACCGAAGTGCGGGCATTTCTCGGCCTATGCTCCTACTACAGGCGTTTTGTCAAGGGATTCTCAGAGATAGCCAAGCCATTACATCGGCTGACGGAAGATAAACGACAGTTTATGTGGGACGAGACTTCTGAAGATTATTTTCAGAAACTGAAGAAACATCTGTGTGAAACACCAATCCTGGGGTATCCACAACCTGAAGGTCAGTTTATAGTCGACACTGACGCAAGCAACACGGCCATTGGAGGGGTGTTATCTCAAAAGCAGGGCGAAAGAGAAGTTGTAATTGCATATTTCAGCAAATCTTTATCTAAGCCAGAGAGAAACTACTGTGTGACAAGAAGAGAACTCTTGGCTGTTGTAAAGACGCTACAACATTTCAGCAAGTATCTCATCGGCAGACAGTTTTTACTGCGAACTGATCACGCAGCGTTGAAGTGGCTACTGCAATTCAAGAACCCTGAAGGTCAAGTAGCTCGATGGATTGAACAGCTCCAAGAGTACGACTTCAAGACGGAACACCGCAGCGGAAAGGCGCATGGGAATGCCGACGCACTTTCACGAAGACCGTGTTCAGAGGACTGCAAACATTGTGTTAAGCAGGAATCTAATGAAGTGACATTAAAGTTAACGAAAACAAGTCCTTTGGGTCCATGGGAGAATGATGCTATGAGGGAGGCTCAAGAAACAGATGACGACCTACGAGACATCATCACATGGAAGAAACGAGGTGACGAAAAACCAATCTGGAGTGAGGTTGCACCCACTGGCGCTGCCACTAAGGCGTACTGGGCGCAATGGGACAGTCTGATACTTCAAAATGGAATACTTTACCGAAAATGGGAGAAGACTAACGGCAGAGAGTTCCATCTTCAGATAGTTGTCCCAAGAACGAGAGTACCGGATGTTCTCCGTGAAATGCATGATGGCGTATCAGGAGGTCATCTAGGTGTCAAGAGGACGTTAACAAAAGTGAGAGAAAGGTTCTACTGGTTGCATTGCCGAGATGATGTGCAGGAGTGGTGCCGCAAATGTACAACTTGCGCTGCAGTCAAGGGACCACAGACAAGGAGCCGTGGGAACCTGCGCTTGTATAACGTTGGCGCACCGTGGGAACGAATTGCAGTTGACGTAGCTGGGCCATTTCCTGTAACGGAATCGGGAAACAAGTATTTTATGGTTGTCATGGACTACTTCACCAAATGGCCCGAAGTGTTCGCCATACCAAACCAGGAAGCTACAACAGTTGCTTCTAAGCTGGTCGAGGAAGTGATATCTCGCTTTGGTGTGCCTCTCGAAATCCATTCCGATCAGGGCAGGAACTTCGAATCGCAGGTCTTCCAGGAAGTGTGCAGAATTTTGGGAATGCATAAGACGAGGACCACCGCGTACCATCCACAATCTGATGGAATGGTCGAGAGATTTAACCAGACCCTTGAGAGGCATTTGGCGAAATTAGTAGATGACAAACAAAAAGATTGGGACAAGTATATACCACTCTTCCTTCTGTCGTACCGTACCGCCGAGCATGAAAGCATAAAAGCTACCCCGGCCTATGTCAATTATGGTAGGGAACTAAGAGTTCCAGTAGACCTTTTGACAGGAGGGTCACCGGAGGAACCAAAGACCGTACCAGACTATGTCTGCGATTTAAGGGAAAAAATGCACTACATACACGCCATGGTTCGGGAAAATGGGTTACAGTCAAGTGAGAACATGAAGACCAGATACGACCGGAAACGAACACGAGCGGCTTCGAAGAAGGGTCACTGGTATGGCTGCATAACCCAACTCGCCGAAAAGGGAAATCTCCAAAGTTGCAGACCAAGTGGGACGGCCCATATAAAGTGGTTACCCGATTGAATGATGTGACTTACAGGATTCAAAAGCCACCAAGAGGCACATTCAAAGTGGTACACATAGACCGTTTGGCGCGTTATCATGGCAGTAACAACGATGCTCGGGACGAGCATCTCTAAGAGGGGAGTAGTGTTACGGATACGGGAAGTTGTTTACGTGTTACGAATACGGGCAGTTGTTTACCTGCGCGCGACAGTTGCGCGTATTTTCTAGAAAAGCCCGACCCTTGTTTATGTGATTGCGTGTTTACGTAAACAATCCAAAATAGAACGCTCCAGAAGCCGACGCGGGCCATATAAAAGGTAAACAAGCCGACAGTCAACTCAGTTCGATCCGAGCGATCATCAAGGCGACTTCAAAGTGAAACAAGTGATCAATAGTGAGTGATTGTGATAGTGAACTAACGACTCGGCTACGACCTAGGACAGTGATAGTGCTCAGTGATTTGGATCTAGTGCTTAGTGTTTGGACTTAGTGATTTGTGTGAACTAGTGTTTGTGAATAAAGTCTTCAAGAGAGTCACCAGGTCTTTCTCTCCGAATCCTCGAACCCTAGCACGTAACAATATGATATTATTTTTTTCAGTTGAATAAACTCTTTTTGCGTATGGTTAGATACTCGTACTTAAGGAGTAAACTCCAGTCGTGCGTCGGAGCTGACACACTTTTTTTTATCTTGGAAGTCGGTTTTAATTTTTTGTTAAAAAATAATAATTTTACCCTTTTTAGTTAGGTACATAATATGAGACGACAAGGCTATAATATTATAGCTTGTTGTCTTAGAGTTGTACATATTACTAGCGGTCGCCTGCGGCTCTGCCCGCGTGGATGTCGGTTACGGCTGCAAAAAGCCTACCAAGGAAAGACTCGGTCAGCAAAACGATTCCCAGGCAATGATATTCATTGATTTTTTTTATATAATATATCATTGTTCCCAGGTCAATTCACAGACTCCGACACTGACATCGACGACGCGGACGCAGTCATTATCCGAAGGGTGTGTAACAGTGCACACTGCACAGATTGTCTTCCCGCAAGCGCATCCCGCTTGGTGACGCCCACTATCGTAATATTTTAATTTCGCCATAATTTCAAAACCAAACGTCCAATTTTAATCATTCAAAGACCAAATGTTATCTACATAAACTGTACTTAGTGATGAAATAATTTATTTTGATAAGGATAAATGGCATGAGTAAAATAAACGCGTTTAATAGTTGTCCAAAAAAATTCAAGATTTTTAAATAAAAAAATGGTTATTGTGCCTCACTCGACATAGATGAGTATAGTGTGTCGCGGACTTTTTTGTAGATATTTATAAGATCTACAATACTTAGAACATTTTATGGTTCTATCTTCTATGGTTTCGGCAGCGTACGCAAAATAAGTAACTTTTCTGGTTGATTTTTTCACCTGGCGTCCGAAAGAAATCCAAATGCAGAAATAAACGAAACTTTGTTTGTATCCCCCTATTTTAGATGAGCCGCCGTATTAAAAACCCAAATATCTTACGAAACCCTATTTTTTCCAAAATACAATTTAGCCTATGTTCAGCACAAATAATGTAGGATTTGCTAAGAGTAGTTTAAATAAAGCCAAAATCCTCAAACTTGTATCTCAGGATTCAAAAGTTCTGTTTGAAAGGATTCAAAAGTTCTGTTGGGTACCTTCAGAACCAGGGTATATCCTGGTGCAAAATCTTACTTTAGTATATGCCTGAAATACTTCAGAAAAAATCGGAATCACCATATGTTCCCATATAAATTTCAAGGAGTCGCCCCGATTCCTCATGAATCCCATCATCAGATCACCACTTTTGTGAACATGGTACCAACCTCGGATTCAACCCTGTACAACAACAAAAAATCATGAAAATCGGTCCATAAACGGCGAAGTTATGGTTGAACATACAAAAAAAATATATATATAAACAGACGAACGTATAACCTCTTCCTTTTTGGAAGTCGGTTCAAAACTTAACATAGCAAATCCAACCTTAACTCCAAAGCGTTAACGCACACATTTCATAAATACATTAATAACTAAATTGCCGATGCGGAATCCGAATGCAGTGGACGCACCCCATCGGCATTTCGTAAATGACGACGCTCCGTCCACTCCGTACGCTCCGATTCCAATCCGATTCCGATCCAGTGGACGCACAACTTTATACAAGACGTGTTTAACCTTTAACTGGTGACAAGCGGTCTCACAGGCCGAACGGCGTCAGTGAAACGTCTTTTTATCCACTTCCCCACACTCTCAAGGTTTGAACGTCTGTGTAGCTTCGAGTTTGGTTGCCCCCGCGCCGTAGAAGGATGCAGTTGCGTCGGACTAACCCAAATCGATAAGTTATATGGATGCAAAGTTCGATAGCGGCCTATGAGACCTTACATCACCAGTAGTGTAACTTTTTTATGTTACATCGCTTATTGATTTTTTTCATTTTTTACATCTTTTATTTACGATGGATAATTCTTCTGGGAGTCGGAAATGTATTGTTAAACCTTAGAAAACAGCTTTCATCTGAAATTCATAGAATAGGAGAATGGTAGGCATAAAAAGATTGCACTGAACCGGAAGCTGAAAATATTGCCGAAAGTTACATCCCAGAGCAAAGTGATCATGATTTAGGAACCGAAGAGTACGACCTAGGTTACATCGATCAACAAATTAGGAGCCAACGCAGGAGAATCAGCCTTCAGAATTAGTAAAGTTTGACCATTGTAGTTTTATGAAATGATAGCTGTGATAAAAAGTTTACTTATTTTTCAGTTAGGTATCTAATTATTGTATTAATTTTATGGTAAAAGTTTGTGTTTGATTTATGTTGATTATAATTTTGTAAAAAGACATTATTCATCTCACTTCTAATTTTCATGATTGTAAAGACTGTTCTCATTGTAACATCAAAGTTCCGTATAGTAAAATGATTCACAATGTACAAAATGCTTTTATTTTGTCCTACACTTAGTTATCAAACTATTCTTGAACGTGGCTGTAAGCCACTATACTTAATTTCTATGCAATAGACCCTAAAACGGTAGCGGCCTCTCAGACCGCTCGTCACCAGTTACGTTACGCAAAATACATGTCACCAGTCAAAGGTTAATGGAGGTCAGTGTATAACCCTAATCTGTGGTTGTGTTTGTCAGTTGTCACTGTCAAAGCAAATGTCAAACAAGAATTGTGATGACGCTCGCAGAGATCAAAACAGGTAATTTTAAAAATGTTCACGCTCAAACTTCAATTATATTATCATATGCAGTCGTTACTGTTGCTGTTGTGCAACTGACTGCAGTGCAGATCTACTATATATTATAGGTATACTAATCTGTGAGTGCAGATGATCGAAGACTAAGCCCATGAGCGGTCGATTATATTTTTATGTTTCTGTATTAAATTCAATGTAAATGTATCTTCCCCTTCACAATGCCGCTGAAAAGAGGTACTTGGTTAGAATACCAATTAAGAAACTCGGCCTGTTCACTGTATCGCTGCCGCTGTTTTCCTTTATCACGTGTGTGCTCCTGACCATGTACAAAGATTTCGAAAATGCGAATAGAACTCACTGTAAGGTTCCTAATGTGTTTCCATCCATATCGGCTTCCATAGGGAATTACGAGCCCCAGCACACTATATGGACTGCAGCCATTTACATTCATACGCCGCTAAGATTTTTCATTATATATTTGAGATGGGAATATTACAAAAGCATAATTGACCATAACTATGTCATAATAGTGAAGATGGCGGTGATGATGAATATAATAGAGAATTTGTCCTTGATTGGGCTCACTCACTGGACCTCCTCTCAGAACTATCGTATGTACTACATCTTTTAATATTATGTCCTATAAATAATATACAACAAAATTTATTATTTTAAATTTTAACATATTTGCTTCATCTGTTGCAGCATATCATGAAGTTTGCTTCAAGGTATTTGTTGGGACCTCTATATTATACATGTTTTTTATATGTATGCTAATCACAAAATACCGAAGAAGGTCAGCCACCTCGAGTCATCTGGAAGCCAAGTCTATGAAACTAAAATGGAGGGCTTTCTTTATAAATGTTGGTTCCTTTGCTTTTGCAGCTTACTTCTTTTTGAGACATAATAGACTCTGTGAGCCTTATGGTGAGTTTCAAAAGAATACAATTTTAAATAAGATTAAAATCCATAGTAAATAGTAATATTTAAAAAGTGAAATGTGTCTGTTAGGTACTCCATATGTCCAATTTTGAGCCCGGCCCTGAGAAAGGCTCAGGATTAAAATTAGTACAAGGTGTAGGATAACTTTAATAAATATTGGAATATGTATGGTTCTCACGCAATAAACTAATTTCTCTCTCTCTCTCTAATAATACTGCTAAGTAAGGGAAAAAACTAATGGTAGACACTATAAACATTGAATTTAATAAAATGTATATTTATGAAAAGAAAAGATTGATAACTTCTTTTATGTCTTCTGTAACTCTAACAAAATAAAACTATTATAGTTATTCTCTGATAAATCAATAAAAAATATATTATTGGTCTTTTTGTAAACTTAGTCATAAGACCTAATGGATGACATCACAAAAAACGAACATCACTAATAGTAGACACCAATATTATGAACTAATAGTTGATATAAAACATTACATTTTAAATTTTTCCTATTATTTAGGTCTTTATTTGCCGTTTTTCAAAAGATTTCATTTACTTCATCATAGTAACTACATGTATCAGAAATATTATCCACATTGTCTCCAGATTCTATCCATTCTTCTCTCATGCTGAAACTATCTTTCCTCTTATTTTTATTTTTCATATTTTTTTCCTAGCATTTTCAGTCTTTAGTCTCCATGCTTCTCTTGTCTCTTCTTTTTTCTTCTTTCTTTTCTCAGCTCTCATTTTTCTTCTTTTTGCTGCTAAAAACTAAAGCAATAGATTTTTAGATCAGTACAAGGTCTAATATTAGACCAGGTGTTTCCAATCTTTTTCACCCTCGGCGCACTTACAAGTCAATATTTTGTCAAGGCGGCCTAGTCTGCCTAGCTATTACAAAAATATACATAAATAAACACCCTTAATGATTATAGTTAGGTTAAGCAAGTAAATAATAATACTGAAACGAATTTTTAATCATTTGACTGCTGTGTATAATTCATATTATAATTTTATTTTATAATGGGGCGTTCCACGCCAAGCGGACAGGAAAAAATAGTAGATGTCTCCGATTTTGATAATATTTGGATATGTTATACCTACACGTGTTATTAATACGTGTGCCAAATATTTTTGTTATATAATGGCTGGATTAAAAATGATGGGACTTTGAAACGTGACTTTTCTATTCGACACTCGGTGCTTCAAAGCCGATTATAGATTAAAAAATATATACATTAAAATAATTAAACCACTGAACTTGTTACTTCATTTAACGAGCTCTTTAAGTGTATTTTTGAAAATAAAAAAAATGTTTTTTTCTTTGGAAAAAATGTAAATTAATTTTTTTTTCTTGATTTTCTCAATGAGGGTGCCCATAGTACAGTATGGCGCTGGACGCCACCCTTCGGAAGTATTTTCAGTCTAGCTCCTAATGCACTTCCCGGCCCATTATAGAAGTTGTGCAGGAATGTTCTATAGAATATTAGCTATTTACACAAAAAATATAAGAAAAATCAAAAGGGTCCCTCTTTGAGAAAATCAAGAGAAAAAAATTAATTTGCATTTTTTTCAAAGAAAAAAACATTTTTTTTTGTTTTCAAAAATGCACTTAAAGAGCTCCTTAAATGAAGTAACAAATTCAGTGGTTTAATTATTCTAATATATATTTTTTAAATCTATAATCGACTTTGAAGCACGGAGTGTCGAATAGAAAAGTCGTGTTTCAAAGTCCCATCATTTTTAATCCAGCCATTATATAACAAAAATATTTGGCACACGTATTAATAACACGTGTAGGTATAACATATCCAAATATTATCAAAATCGGAGACATCGACTATTTTTTCCTGTCCGCTTGGCGTGGAACGCCCCAATATTTGTGGTTATGGATGATGATGGAGGATCGACTCACGGCGCCCCTCTTGCCTTTCCACGGCGCACCAGGGCGCCGCGGCGCACAGTTTGGGAACCCCTGTATTAGACACCATGTCCATTTTTAAAAGCTTTTATTTAACTTGCTCTGTATGTAAGTATGTTCGGGTGAAATCTTGGAACTCAATTTTGAAGCAGATATATTTAACCGATTGAGCTGAAATTTTGTACACACCTTTAGTTTTTAACTCTTCCCTTATCCAAGATAAGGGAAGAGTTATTTTTAATGCACTACTGCAATATGGGTATCAAACGAAAGAGCTCATTGAGAGTAACATGAAAACGAATGTAATGTCATTCTACATAGGTACAATATTGACGCTCATCCAAGATAGGGGAATAGTTATTTTAAAGGCACTTCTGCAATATGGGTGTCAAATAAAAGGGCTAATTGAGAGTAAATTAAAAAGTAGTAGAATCAAGTCGTGTCGAGACGTAGCGTGACGTGACGTGTTGTGACATGGCGTGACGTGACGTGTCGTGCTGTGTCGTGTCGTGTCGTGTCATGTGATTTTTCAAAATGCTCGGTTTTCACTTTTGTTAAGTGAAATTTAACTTTTTAGCAGTGAGATGTTATGTGCATAATACCTCTTTGCTTTTTAGTCAAGCAGAAATAGCAACTTGTTCAATATAGACACGGTTTTTTCACTGATTAAAATCAAATACGATTTCTTAAGGACTTAATTGTTAGTTAGATTTTAACAAATTCTTGAAACAAAACAAAGTACTACAGTCAAACAGACTAAGAAATCTACCCTGAGATATCTAAAAAAACAAAAAATAAAATATAATCAAAAAACTTTTTGAAAAAAGCTTTTATTTAAACATTATAAAAAGAACAACATAAATCTCTCCATAAAATGTCTAACTATTAAGTTATAACCTCAATATTATATTACTTATACAATTTGTATGATAATACAAAACTTGTCGCGAGACTTAACAATATTAATATGATATTGAATGTACTGTCACTTCTTGGTGGAAAAAATTTTGTGATGCTGACAACCCATTTTTTGTTTACAAAATTTTTAAAAATTTAAAATTACCTGCAGTACACCTGATGACGATTTATTCGAAACCGGTCGTGTATTTAATAATTTTGTAATAGATATATTAAAATAAAGTGGAATAAGTGCAAGAAAAGTGTTAGTTATTAAATAATAATATGTCAGTATTTAATATTAATTTATTAAAAAAAAAATATAATATCAATTTACTCGTAGTTAAATTGATAGGTATTAATTTATTATTTTTTTCACAAATCGCGCGACAAGCTTAATACTTAATTAAACATTTTATGGAGAGATTTAAGTATGTTGTTATTTTTAGAATGTTGAAATAAAAGCTTTTTTCAAAAAAAAAAATTGATTATATTTTATTAGGTACAGTAGTTCTAAGTTGTTGGTTTGTAAATATAATTATATTTTCAGGGAATAGTGATGATATTTGCAGTATAAAAAACTACAAAATTTTAGTATGTATTGCAAAACTAAACAGTGAGATCCACGTCATCAATTAGGTTTTTTACATTTTCAAGAACCAATAGTAGACACCTTTATATTGTTAGGGAAAACAACGATAGGGAAAATGGATAAAAAATCATAAATAATCATTAATTACTGTATACAACATGACCATTAATCCAATGAAATCAATAGAAATTACAAAAAATCAAATAAATGTATTTAAAACTTACGTGCAAATTTCGCCTTCCTTAACCTATTTGCTAAGAAATTGCCGAGCGCGAGTTGACGCAGTCACATCGTTCACGAAAACAGATCCCATTTTAAAATTTTGTTCCCGAAGGCGTCCCTAATATATTTTTCCACATCAACAGATAGCTTGAGAATCTTATAAAATTTACAGTGTTGAGAAGTAATTAGAGTAGGTATTTCTTATTTTATGGTATTTTTTCGTAAGTGTCATATTATATTAGTTCCGTGTCTAGCATTAGTGCTTTTCCCTTAATACATTTTAAACAATCATACTTAATTAAATGGTATTTAAGTATTTTTAAATTGTTATTTGTTAGTAATTTTTTTTGTTTGTTTCAGTTTATTCAATGTTTGCCTTTTCCGAATATCTGGTAGTTGTCACTAACATGCTCTTCCACTTGACGACTATTTATGACTTACGAAAGCAATTTGTTTTCTTTACAAGAAATGGTATTATATTTGAATGACTGCTTGTAAGTAATATTTTCTTGGTTCAGGAAGAGTTGAAAGTGCATGAAATGAAAAATTATAAAGGAGGACTATAATATACCAAATAACCTTTAGTGCACAATTATATTAAGACAGTTGCTATAGGTAATACATACAGTATGCTCTCTGCATTTAATGTAATATTAAATATGCCATGTTATCTAAAAAAAATATTCCTTTAGAAAACTATGCAAATTTAGCCAATAACCATTATTACTAATTTTAATATGTATAAATGCAAGTAATATTGATTTTGGACATACCTATGGACAATTAAGTTTTTGGGTCTCAAACATTTTAAAGTTACAATCTGCTTGCATATATAATTTTGGATTATGATTTTAATCTCATAATACTTAGTTTTTTCGAGTAAAATGTAAATCAATTTTTTTTAGTTCCAAAAAATTGATATAAAAGTAGGTTTACTAATTAGTAATTACTACAGACCGGATTATATGCATTTGCATATTTTAGCAATTCGCGTAATAGCATATTTTCCCTAAGATCTAGTTACCTATGATGCATGTTTCCGGTACATTTACAACATTTTTCACTAATCCTGCGTTACGAAATGCGAACAATAACAGTTACAAAACATAAGGGTAAATATAAGCAATAAAGGTATTGAGTAATAGTTGCGACTTAAGACTTTTACTGCATTTCGAATGCATTCAGTAGCCGTGCGCGTCTTTTGTTTTGACAGTTACGATAATAAAATGAAAGAGCCAGAAGAGCGTCGCGCTTGCCAACTACAAATTAATGGGATGACAGAGCTTTTGCCGGAAACTGTACCTAGTAAGTGTTAACAAAGCACCCAAGTTCAAATTCTGCCCAGTTTCCTCAGTGGAGCGAACCTTTTCTATTTACAAAAGTACTATAAATGATATAATTGTCATTTAATTTTGCATATTCTGCCAATTTTCGTGAATATTTCAAGCATTTTTCATGCATATTGTTACGTGCTAGGGTTCGAGAATTCGGAGAGAAAGACCTGGTGACTCTCTTGAAGACATTATTCACTGACACTAGCTCACACAAATCACAAACACTAAAAGCACTAGATCCAAATCACTTAGCACTATCAGTCCTAGGTCGTAGCCGAGTCGTAGGTTCACTATCACAATCACTCACTATTGATCACTTGTTTTCATTTCGAAGTCGCCTCGAAGATCGCTCAGACGAAACTGAACTACCCGGCCGTCTACCCGCGGCTATATATATATGGGCGAGTCGAGTTCGGGACTGTACGAGAACATTCCACGATTCGCGTAAACAAGTGTGGGATGTTTCTAGAGAATGTAACGCGTAGGTACCGCTAACGCCATCTAGTATCGAGTAGCGGATCTACGCTATCTGTGTTTCTCCGATAAGTTGCGCTGGTTTGACGCTAGATGGCTCTGTGTGCCCGTATCCGTAACAATATAATAAGCTTTTTATGTTGCATATAATCCGGTCTCTAGTAATTACTATACCTACCTATGCCTATGTATAATATTCTAATCGCTGAATTGCTACTGGAATAATGTGAACCAGCCATAATAGTGGGATTACATTATTCCAATCCAGGAATACAACCCAGCACTGAATTATTGCTAGAATAATGTAGATAGGCACTGGAATAAAATTCAGTGCAATCCAACACTGGATTGCAATAATTGGATTTATGTAAACCGTGTTCAAAACCACAAAACATCTAGGGGCTAATCGTATCGGTCTTTTACTATTTCATCTATAAAATGTAATAAAAATCGGCCAAGTGCGAGTCGGGCTCGGACACAAAGGGTTCTGTTCTGCAATAGAGCAAAAAATATGCCAAAAATTATGTTTTTTGTATGGGAGCCCACATAAATTTTAGATTTATTTTACTACCCGGCTTTGCATGGGTATAAAATATAGACAAATATTTAACACGGCAACTGACTATCCTTTTTAGGCGACTTTCTAAGTGGCCGGATAGTCGGCTTTACCGACTAGTCGGCACATCTCTACTCTTTAGTATTAAATGTGGGCTGATATAAATTTTGAGTTTATGGCCGCGTTTCTTATTATGGCCGAATTGACCAATCACCATGATCGAAATCTTCGCTCCGCTTCGCTGTCATTCCGCTGGAATAGCACGATTGGTCAATTCGGGCACCGCTAAGCTCCGCTCCGCTTCAGTGGAAACGCACCCATAGACGTGAACATTTATTCTTAAGAGGCCGGGCTACCTTCGAAATTCTCATACACACGTAATACCAAAATAATTTTCTCATACGAAAATATTTAACATGTTTGAGTTATTTTTTTAGAGTTGAAATATTTTGTAGCAAATTTACGATTTATTTAAGGCCCCTTTTAAATAATTATGCCAACTTAATGATAATAATGTGTTAATGTAAATACTTGTACTTACCTATAAATTTTTAGGTAAGGTTAGGATATAATAGATACTTATAAGTATTACTTACCTATAGGAAAAAAAATACTTATTTTTAATAAAATTATATTTCAATAAACTGGTATATATTACTTATAGTTTTTTTAAAATAACTATCTCCTATGATCTATAGTACCTAATAATATATTATCATTGATTTTTCTATTATATAATCACAATATTCTTATCACATTATGTACTTAATAGACTGAATGATGTGATAAAAAAATAGCTTCTTAAAAATAATAAAAAACGAAAATCTAACAGAAGAGTACGAAAATGTAATATTACATGAAATCAAAATATTATGCAGATAACAGTAGGTATTTATAATGGCCAAACCAACAACCAGCTTGTTGCTATGAGGCTATTAATTTATCACAAAATAAATAATTATAAGTTCTTTATGCTTTAATATCACAATGCAATGATGATTATAATATTATTGTCTCAACTGCCAGATTGAAATAAATTGATTTGATTGCTGTTAGACTATTTATACCGGCATTAGTGTCCAACATTTTAGATTTTAGAATCTCATAGTATTATCGAAAATAATGACAGTATTATTATTTTTCATTATATGGGCGAGGCCGCCAATTTTTGCTGATTTTGCAATTATTTTTCTCCGCCCTTTGTATTTTAAAAAGTATGATTTATCTTATTTATGCTCGAAAACTGATTCTAACGAAGAAAACATAGTACATAGTACTCAAGCATGCATTAGAATTGTTTGAGTTCCAATAATAGTCTAAAAATATATTTACAATTAAGAGCCCATACTCTCTTTCTACTGCTCTCTTCACACTCACGCCCATCTTTCATATGCCAGGTGAAAAAGGACGATCGCCAAGTTACCGGGCAGATAGAGGTTTTCTGTTTTTAAAGGGTTTTTTTTTTATATTGAAGTGGTAAAAAGTAATTCCAACACCTTATAGACGACTTTCTCAACAGTACATTGTATTTTTTTCATACCGTTAAGACGTCAATACAATCCATAAAAAGGTGATATTCTAAACCTTTTACAGCAAAAATCACAAAACCGTCGCGGGTTTGAGTTGAATTATTTAAAGATACTTAAAAATAATAAAAAATCTAGCTCCAACATTAGATTATAATTGAAATGATCTTACATGTTGTGCATTAAAACTTATAGAAATACTGTATTTTAACTGCTAAATCACGTCTGTTAAATGAGCGAAATCGGCAAAATTTCGTATACAGACTCTTAAACATAAAAAAAAGGTAAGAAAATAGCTTAAAATATACTTAATCCGCCGTGGAAGAGGTGCACTTTAACTGTCACTGTAGCAGTAAGTATGACAGATTTGAAGATAAATCGGATATGTTATAAATACTTATAACATAAATGGCTATTACCTCATCTAATTCTTATAGTATTTTAAGATAACTTTCTTTATAAACTTTTTAAAATCAAATGAATCGTTAGAAACATCAATTCTACCCAACATTTTAATCATCAATAGTACAGATTTATTGTTATCGTTAGGGTGTTAGGGAAGGTAAAATCTCGAGGTGGCAACGCTCAGTTGTTACGTATGTATATGTATTTCTCGACAGTTCACATTTGAACCTCAGTCGGAATGTGTACACAGTTTTTTCAAAGGAAGTCTTTTTGTGACACAAATGTAAGTATTACTGTTTCACATAAAACTATCAATGCATCATGTGAGTAGTCAAAAGGGCCATGTTTGGGGCTATAATAAAAACCACATTGTGTATTATTTACAGATATAAGTTTGTTAATAGAATCAGGCGTTACTTTGCGGAAATCCATAGCTTAAAATTTAGTTTGTTATTATTTTTAGCAATATTCCGCGAAAAAAAAAAAAAAAATTCGCGGAATATTGCTAAAAATAATAACAAACTAATTTTTTTTATATATAAGTTTGATTTTCTCAATGCTATGATAGCCTCTAAAACTATCATTTTGCTGCTTCAACGTCATATTTCTCAACGCTATGATAGCATAGAGGAATAAATTCGCTACAATTTTGGTGCCCCAACGTCACAAGCAGCGTAGATATTCGCCAATTTTCTTTCTCTCGCAAAATGTTTCTGCGTCATATCAGCAAACATTGACGGCCTCACCCATATAATCAATAACAAATATTATATACCGAATCTAACTAAAGCTGAAATTGGTGTTTTATTTTGTCGGCGATCATCTGGGCGATGGCGAGGGAGGAGGTGGCGCCGGGGGAGGGGGCGTTGCGACAGTGCAGAACGCGGCTGCCTATGGCGCCCGACCCGGCCTGCGAGTCGAACACGAAGTCTTCTATCAGAGTGCCTGGGATTCGTTTAAAAAATATTCTTATGTTAGTTTTAATGGAGTTTACTGTGCAAATGAGAATTGCTTTAAGTTTTATAGTGAAGTACTTATACTCGACTCAATACTGTTGATACAGTAAATATAAATCTATTAGCAATCTTGGTGTGTAATAATTAAGTGATAAATACCGTCTTTTCCCATGGCTTGCGCTCGAACCCCAGCAGGTCCTCTTTCCACATCATTTATTGTGAGATCTTGTATATATCGCTGTACTTGTAGAACTTGTAAGGGCGTTATGACAGACCTGCCCATTTCCTTTAATCCGAACCCTGCATACTTAAGGGCCATCTTTCTAAATCCATCGAAAGTTAATATATCCTTCAGCTCCTTTATATTTACATCACCCCACCTGTAACCATGGTTTAATTACCTCTATAAATATTACTTTTCATATATGTAAATAAAGTGAATCGTCGCTCTAGTATAATAACATACCTGTAGCCCTCTTTACAGAACGCCAATATTGCATTTGGACCTACGATAACTCTGCCATCGATTCTCGGGGTCAAATGAACTCCCAGAAATGGAAACCTTGGGTCAGGAACGGGATAAATGTTTGTCTTTGTCAAATGGCTCTTGTCAGATTTCAAGTATAAATATTCACCTCTAAACGGTATGATCTTTGGCTCCTCAGGGCATCCCGTCAATATTGCAATGGTGTCCGAGTGGAGGCCACAGCATGTAAGAACATATTTAGCATACACCTCATTTTCTTTATTATCTGTTATTATAACTGGGTAATCGGGATTGGGGCCATTTATAAATTTATTAACATGAAAATTGAGGTAAGTTTCACCACCACAATCTTTGAAATCGCGAACATAGGACCTGGTCACCTCCCCCCAGTCCACGATGCCAGTATGAGGGGACCACAGTGCCTGTATGCCTTTACAATGAGGTTCCACTTCCCTTAGTTCCCTACTATCTAGCATTCTTATATCTTTAACTCCATTTTTAATACCACGCTCATATAGATCCAGAAGGCGTGATAGTTCGTTTCTGTCTGTAGCGACAATCAATTTCCCACATTTGGAATATTTGATTCCCGTTGAGTCAAAATATTTGTATGATAACTCTAGACCTTTAACACACAATTTGGCTTTCAATGAACCAGGCTTGTAGTAAATACCGGCATGAATAACTCCACTGTTATTGCCACTCTGATGTTTAGCAAAATTATTCTCCTTTTCTATAAGGGCGATCTTTAAGTTTGGATGTCTCATCATAAGTTCTCGCGCCGAAGCAGATCCCACTATACCACCTCCAATTACCACAAAATCGTAGCATTGTTTCCCCGAAATAAACCTTAAATAAACACATAGTATTATTTATGTCAATGTAAAAAAGTGCGAATGAGTAGAGTAGCGAAAATAATACCTAAATTCACTGACATATAACTCATATAAGTACTACACTAGCTATTTGACCGAGCTTTACTCGGTATTCGATAAAACACGAATAAAATGACATTTTCTAAAAATGATTCCTAGCTAGATCGATTTATCGCCCCCGAAAACCCCTATACTTACACTATATGTATACTTACCAATAATTACTAAATTTCATGAAAATCGTTGGAGCCGATTCTGAGATTCCAATATAGGTATTAAATACATACAAGAATTGCTCGTTTAAAGATATTGCTTGTTTAAAGATATAAGTTAATAACCACTATGCCTAAATTGCACATCTTACCGGGAAATGCTTGCTGTTACAAACTTGTATTCGGCTTGAATAGGACAGCCACGCAGTTTACTGAGTGCGAACATGATTCTTCATAAATTACAGGGAGTCACGAGCTCCGGTAGGAGTATTAGTGTTCTGTGCCCTGTGGTCACGAGTTTTATTCTAAATTAGCAGATAAAAACTGGGGGAACCCATTGATCTATGGTTGTTTTCGAGTCAATTTCATAATTTGACCCTAATAATAAAATATGCACTTAAACAACGTTAGTTCTTCTAAGTAGTCTGTGACTTAAACTATAGTTTGTTCGTTTTAAGATGATATGCGTGACACATTATAATTGACAGTAGTAGGGAAGTTACCTAAAAAAATTAATCGAATAATTTAAAAATATCGAATCACCTCGTAAAGGAATTGCAATCGAAATTATCGATTTCGTACTGATGTTTCAGAGTGAAGCCGGCGATTTAAGATGGCCGCCCTTTTTTATCGATTTGATTTCGATTCAACTGTGTCAATCTTTATTGACATAAGTTCCGTTTCATGCATCTGACATTTTTCAAATATTTTCGTAACAATAATTTTATACTTCTATTTCAGAGTTAATATTTATAATTTTATATCAATAAGTTAGCATTTAGCAACTTTTCATTTTTATTCATTTACAATTGCAGGAAACATTTATTTTTGTAGATAGAATATAATTTATTACATTCTGTTTTTTTTTTGTTTTCTTGTAAAAAAAAATCCGTAGCAAGGAATATGAGAACTGTCACCCATATCATCTTAGAACGAACAAACTATAATAATTATTCTTCAAAACAAGAAAGTACAGAAGCTTATTATAGGGATGTTAAAAAATAATCGATTACGAAAAAAATCGATTATTTTTTAAATAAAAATCGATTTTCATACGCGATTTTTTTGTTATAAATAATCGATTAATAATCGATTATTTTAATAGTCATGCAAAATCCGACATTACGTTTGGAGTTTGGACTTCTGGCTTGGAAGTCGGAGTCGGAGCCCCGAACACGAACTGCCAAAGTTGAAAGTTCATAACTTCATTATTTATTTACACTGTGTTCATACTATCATAGCTCCATAATATTACATTGACGCCATCTGTGCATCTATAACACCTTCGTAGTTCGTGGTCCAGTGGTTCAGAGCTCGGCTCTTGACTCGGAGTTCGTGGGTTCGATTCTCGCGTTGGAAACATGTTATTTCCAAGTTCGGTTAGGACAATGTAGATTGTAGGATGATCACCTGATTGTCTGACAGTGACAAGTAAGATTATCCACGCGTCGGATGGGCATGTAAAAAGTCGGTCCTGCGCCTGATCTTTCGCCAGTCGTGTCGGGGTTATGAGAATAAAAGGAATAGAGAGTGCTCTGCGTAACTGGCCTTGGTTTCAATAAAACAAAGTCGCTTTTTTCCCTCATGTCAATTTGTTCCCTTTAAGAGCCCGGGTAACCCTCGAAATTCTCATACATACGTAATACCAAAATCATTTTGTCATACGAAAATATTTAACATGTTTGATTTATTTTTCAGCATACAATAGTAATTACCTAGGTTCCTGAACAAAAATTAACTTCAAAATATTTAAACACTAAAAAAATTTTTTTTGTGTAAAATTTTTTTTTACTAAATTTACTACTAAATATTTAAACACTAAAAAATAGAGTAAAACACGAAAAAATATATAAAAAAATAGTAAATATACTACAAAATATTTCAACTCCAAAAAATATTTTTTAGTATTAAAATATTTTGTAGTAAATTTAATAATTATTTATAATATTTTTAGTGTTTTACTCTATTTTTTAGTGTTTAAATATTTAGTAGTAAATTTAGTAAAAAAAATTTATACACAAAAAAATTTTTTTTAGTGTTTGAATATTTTGAAGTTAATTTTTGTTCAGGAACCTAGGTAATTACTATTTTAAGCTGAAAAATAACTCAAACATGTTAAATATTTTCGTATGACAAAATGATTTTGGTATTACGTATGTATGAGAATTTCGAGGGTTACCCGGGCTCTTAATCTTTAAAAGTACGCAATGGATTTTGATGATTCTTTCAGTGTTAGATAGCCCATTTATCGAGGAAGGTCATAGGCTATATTTTATAACGCTAAGTCTAACAGAAGCGAAGAAATAGAGGAAAATGGGGAAAAAACGGGGAAAATTATTTGAAACGGCTAACTTGAACGCGCTAATCTCAGGTTCGATTTGAAAAATTCTTTCAGTGTTAGATAGCCCATTTATTGAGGAAGTCTATAGGCAATATTTTATCACGCTAAGACTAATAGGAGAATGTGAAAAAAAAGGGGGAAATTATTATGAAGTGAAGTCACATCCTGGCCGCTCGATGCAACTTTAAACTTGAATTACGAGCAGGGATGGGTAAGCTACTGAGTATTTACTCAGACCAGAGTAAATACTCAGTAAAAATTAATTTAGACACTCAGTATTTACTTTTGACTGAGTACTTATGTTTTACTAACCACAATTGAATTATTTAAGGTTTTTCTTTATATTTTATTTATTTGTATTATATTTAAAGTATAAGCTATGTTCTTTTTAAGCATAACCAGTATAAATGAAAATAAATTATATATACTTAATAATATTATACTGAATGCAAAATTTTCTTTTAGTATTTTTTGGACGCAGTAACGAAAAATTAGGTACCTCAGCTATAGAATACCTAATTTTGATGATAGACTACCTAATTTTGGTATTTAGGTAGACTATTTTTACAGTGTCGGTGTTATAAAAAAATGTCATAGGTAGCTGTATACACTATTATACGTCTTATCCTACTAATAATATTATAAAGGCGAAAGTTTGGATGTATGGGTGTTTGTTACTCTTTCACGCAAAAACTACTGAACGGATTTTAATTAAACTTTACATTAATATAGCTTATACATCAGAGTAACACAATATATTAGGCTACAATTTTAACCGACTTTCAAAATGGAGGAGGTGTAATGTTCGTTTTTTATATTCAACGATTACTCCGCCGATGGTGAATCGATTTTCAAAATTTTTCTTTTGGTGTAAAGGTTATCATCCCAATTTGATACCGTATTCATAAAAGTTGTGACCCGATGAAGGGATCCATAAGAAATCGAGGGAGCTCCTCAAAATTTACTTACATGGAAATATGTGATGACTTCGGTTTCGTGAACAGTATTCTAAGCATATGCTACCAACAAGTAAGATTTTGCACCTGGTATACTATGGTTTGGAAGATGCTGAGAGAACTTCTGACCCTTTATAGATACAAGTTTGGGAGTTTCAACGTTGTTTTAACAACGGAAAGTATATGCTACTACGCAAATTACATTTCTCATCATCATCACCAATCACTACTATAAACCATTAAAGAACCATATAGAATCGTCCCGTTTTGACCCTATTATTGGTACTTTTGAAAGTTTTTGGTACTATGAAGAAAATAAGAGAAGCGGAGGGTCGACATACAGGGTGCAATTAAACCTTCCTGCCAAATTTTGAAATAATGATCCATGTTTAAATTAAAATACACGTATTTTTTCTTTTATTATCACTCAGTACTAAAATGTTGAGAAAAAGCTTCCGAAAGTTACCAAAGCTCTAGAAAAATTTTGGCAGGAAGGTTTAGTTGCATCCTGTATTGACAACCTTCAACATGAAACCACAATTAGACCAAGACAGATAATAATTTTAAAACAAAAAAAAATATGGTAGGATAAAACCCATTGAAAAATAATTTACGGGCGATCTGAGGTCTTAACGGTTTATCTCGATTTCCGGCAAAACTAATATTACAATGAAATAAAGTCAAATGGCAAAGTTGTAGGCAAGAAAAAATCTAAAACTTTTGTAGTCACGCCTTTTTCACATAACCTCAAAATTTATGTGAAAAATTAAAAAAATAATGTTTTTGGTTTTTCAGTATTTTTTTTTTAAATTCACGAAATTCTGTGAAAACTTACCTTTTTATGTACCAAATACGCTATAATTTATTTGATAAGAAATATAAATTTTTTCTCCTTATTTCGAATTGATATCGAAAAAATACCCTAATTTTCAATCGAAAATTCAGCCGTCAAAATATCAGCTGTTTTAAAAAAAATGGTATGCTTTCTATTCGTTGAAATCTTTAATTTCTAATGGTGAAAAAATATTTATATTATAGTTTATACAATAGTAAATCTTATCAGAAAATGCAAAAAATCGATAAAAACTCAAATTTGAAAATTCTTTATTAATTTTATTATAAATGTGATTGCTGCAATTTGTTGTAATTAAAAAGTTGATTTATTTAATTATACTTACATTTCTGTCATAGAAAATATCATTATATTTATATAAATATGACTTTAATTGAAACTTTGAACCCCAATTTCACCCCCTTGGGTGTAAAATTTCCAAAAGCACTTAAACGTGTATCCAATTATTTTTAATCAGCAGCCAAAAATAAACTTTCATGTTTCTAACTTAAGAAATAACGGACTTTCATTTAAACTATCAACCCCTAGTTCACCCCCTTGGGGGTAGAATTTTCAGAAACGCTTAAATGCATCTCCATTCATTTTTAATCAGTAGCCCAAAAATAAACTTTGCTTGTTTCTAACTTAAGAAATGACTGACTTTCATTCAAACTTTCAACTTTTCATAATTAAGTAAATTTTTAATCAACTTTTTAATTACAACAAAATGCAGGACAGTGGCTCACGCGCGCCCGTCGGTGCAGCACGCTTGCGTTCGATATACGAGTTGTTTACGTGTTGTTATCGCGCGGCGAGTTATCGTTTCTAAGAATTGCAATGAAGCGCATGCCTACGGGCTATGGATAGTTGTTCACTCGATTCACCTTCCGACGATGAGCAGAATTGTGTTGTATCTAATCCATTAGAAGTTTTGTCGGAGAGTAATATGGAGATTTCGATGTTGTGCGGGAGCAGTGCAGTACTTATGAATGAAGAAGTAGATAGTCTGAGGGCAGAAAAGAGGTTTCGTTGTGAAGGTGAGGAGGACGTATGGTTGGAGGTAGGGAGAAGAGGTAAAATTTTGGCGCGCAGTTCATCGAAGGATGATAGCACTAGAATTACGCAGGATCAGATTGAAGTGAGCATTACGTCGAAAAAGGAGCCGTAGCCTAAACAAATAGGGTTGGCGCGTATTTTGAAAAATGAGAACATAGGAAATATTGTTAATATTAGATATGTGAATGCTCACAGAATTTTATTAAAATTTAGTACGGAAGAGAGCGCAGAAAAATTATTAAGCTGTAAATTTTTTACGGAGCACGAATATAAGTGTCAAAAAACTTTCGAAGTTGGCATGTCTTACGGAACTTTAAGGGACATCGAAAAGGATCTGACTGAGGAGGAAATTTTAAAGGATTTAGAAAGTAGCATTCCTATTTTAAGTGTCAAACGATTAAAGAGACGTGATAATGGTAAATTTGAGGACAGCGAATGCATTCGATTATGTTTTAAGGGGCCTACACTACCTCCATATGTTTATACCTACGGTATGAAAGTCAAAGTGGAACCTTATATATTTCCCGTGACGCAGTGTTCCAAATGTTGGCGGTTTGGTCATTCTTATAGAACATGTGCACAAATTCCTATAACTTGCCCTAAATGTGGAAAGTCGCATCCGAACTGTGAGACTTTAACGTTTCGATGTGTGAATTGCTCTGGTTCACATATGGCTCTGTCAAAATCGTGTCCAGTTTATACCAAAGAGAGGAGAATACGAGAGCTGATGGCAGAGTTTAACTGTTCTTTTAAACGTGCGCTTACTATGTATGTTCCACCTTCTCCTCAAGAAGACAAGAGTACTTTTAGGCAATCTGACAATACTGAGAGTCATATTTTAGTTCAGAGCCGTTCAACGCAATCTGAAGTCAATTCTACGTATGCTGAGGTTCTTAAATCGACACCAGATACTCGACCGTCTACATCTAAATCAGTTAATATTCAAAAAGATAAAAGCAAGAAAACAAGAAGGCAATTTAACAATGAGAAAGATAATGATTTTTGGAATGAGCAGCATGATAATACCTCGGAAAATACAAAAAATGAAGAAGAACAAGATTCTAGAAACATAGACATTAAGGAGCTGATACAGAGGGTTAAAGAAGTTATTTTTATGAAAAGAATGAGTTTTAAGGAGAAACTGAAAGCATGTGGGTGGTTAATTTATGACTGGGTTATTAATATAATTGCGAATTACTTCTCGGAGTGGCCGGTTATTCAATCATTTATTCAAAATGGATTTGGCAACTCAACGAACGATTAATTTAATCCAACGGAATTGCCAGAGTATACGATCGAAGCTTGTGGATTTTAAATTATTACTTTCCCAAGAAAAAGTCCATATTGCTATTTTAAGCGAAACGTGGCTGAAGTCAGACAATATACTCAGAATATCAGGATATAGTGTTATACGTCAAGACCGGAATGATGGTTACGACGGCGTGGCTTTGATTATTCATTCCAGTATAAAATTTCAAACATCTCAGGTTTATAATTTTAATTCTGGAATCCAGGGTCTTCATGTTAAAATTTTGAATTGTTCTAATATAGAAAATATAATTTCGATATATTGTCCTCCAAATGTTCGCACAACAGCTGGTGACTAGGATACAATTTTTGGCCTGTGTCAGAATAAAACTGTAATTGCCGGAGACTTCAATGGTCACCATTCCTGCTGGTCATGTAAAACGGATTCTAGGGGTAATCAACTTTTTGACGCTATGTTAGATAAAAATTTCGTATGTCTGAATAATGGGTCATCGACTAGAGTCAAATTAGTTAATAACAGGTTACTGATATCGTCCCCTGATGTCACGTTTGCCTCGAATGATATTGCTTTGCAGTTTAACTGGAATGTTTCTAATGAGTGTCTAGGAAGTGACCATCTGGTTATAAATTATGCCACACACACTGTTGCAAATTTAGTTAGCTGTGAGAAACGAAATTTTAAAAAAGCCGACTGGGAAGGTTACTCCGAGGCACTTGATCGTGCATTAATAGGTTTGTCTTTAGCAGACGAGCCACAGGAGGCATATAATCAATTTATTTCTGCGATTGAAGACGCTGCAGACTTACATATACCATATATAAAGATTTGCCAGGATCCTCTTCGTTTAAATAAATTTACTCTGAAACCATATTGGAATGTTGATATTTCTCGTGCAGTGGCTGAAAGACGCTTAGCCTTAGCAAATTTTAGACGGAACCCCACTCCTGATAATTTGACTTTTCTGCAAATGAAGACAGCATCAACACGTAAGTTGATTCGAAAAGCCAAACGACGTTCCTGGCAAGAATTTTGCAGCAGTATAGATCACACAATATCACCGAATGATATGTGGCGTCGGATGAAGTGGCTTAAGGGGTATAGGCTTCCAGGTCATTCAGGCGTTGACAAGGAAACTGCAAGTAATCTATTACACAGTTTGTCTCCAAATTATGTGTCACCCATGAAACCTAAGTTTTATTCTATTAACCGTTCTCTTGAAGGTGAAATGTCGATGCAGGAGCTTAATCGTGCCATTAAATCCAAAGATACTGCACCAGGTCTAGACAATATTTCTTTTTCAATGATAAAGCATCTTCCTTTGATTGGTAAGCAAATTTTAGTTAAATTATACAACACATTTCTAGAAAAAGGTTTTGCTCCAACACAGTGGAAAAACGTCAAAATTGTGCCAATTCCTAAGCCCGGAAATGCCAATGTCCAAAGTCAAGAGGTTCGTCCAATTGCTCTTATATCCTGTTTATGCAAAATTTTTCATACAATTTTAAAACATAGATTAGAATGGTACTTAGAATCTAAAACTTGTTTTTCAGAGAATACAGTAGGTTTTAGAAAATCACGCTCGTGCTTAGATAGTCTTTCCCGTTTAGTTTCTCAGATTCAACTACATTGTTTAATGTCGATACTATGCACATTTGTAAAATAATTAAAAATGTTCTTACCTCACAATATGCTGATGACTTTGTTTTATTCGGTTCATATAAATTAATTGCGGAAGGTTGTCGTAAAATGGAGTCAGCTCTTAAAGTATTTTCCAAATTGATAGAAGATCTTGATTTGGAGATATCTGAGAGGAAAACTAAGCTCTGCTTATTTAGTAAAGGTGTTAATAGATAAGACGTAGATGTATTCATTAAAGAAAATAGACTTCAGGTTGTGAAATCTATAAAATATCTAGGCATGTGGATAGATCGATCTCTTAAATGGGGTAAACATATAAACGAAGTTACGCATAAAACTGTTAAGTTTGTAAATGTACTCAAAGTATTGTCTGGACCTGGCTGGGGCGTTCATCCTATTCATTTAAGAAAGTTGTATATAGCCCTAATTCGTAGTAGATTGGATTATGGCAGTTTTCTTTATGACACAAGTGTTAAATCACATCTGGCTAAAATTGATAAAGTTCAAAATCAATGTATGCGTGTTATAGGAAGTTTCATAAAGAGCACGTCAATACATGTTATGCAAAAATGAGCTTTGTTTGCAACCTATGTATCTGCGAAGGTACTATCTAGGGGGGAAATTTTGGTTTCGAAGTTGTAGTGTTCTTGGTAATTTAAACAGTGAACTTATTGTTCAGCTTTTTGACCGTTGTAGTAGATCAGGTTATTGGAGTCGTAAGAGAAAACCACTTCTTACTGAGATGTATAATTCTTTCAGATCTACTTCTATGTGTCTCCTAAACTAGAAATGTTTAGTCTTGATACATGGGTGCAAAATATTGATTTAGACACTAAGATTTCTTGCTATATTGATGGACTTACAGGGCCTAAAAGAAATGTGAATGAATCTTATCCTTAAATACGAATATTTAAAGATAAGATGTAATCAACTAATTAATACAAAAATTTGTGGTTTTTATTGTATTTACACAGATGGGTCTAAAGGAAGAGATGGTATAGGTGCGGCGGTTTTTGATCCTCAGACTAATGTTAGATTTAAATTCAAAATAAACTGGAATGTTTCAATAATGTTCACAGAATTAGTTGCTCTGTTAGAGGCTCTTGCTTACGTGTCTCGTTTAAGCTACAGTAAATTTGTTATCTTCACAGATGCTAGAAGTGCTCTGCAACATTTAGCTCGGTGCACCTCGAGTTTTCGAGGAGTACCGATAGCTTATAAAATTTTAAATACTTTGCAAAGGTTGGTGGGGTCTGGGGTAACTGTTCACCTTCAGTGGATTCCGTCTCATGTCGGGATAGAGGGAAATGAGGTAGCAGACAGGTTGGCAAACGAAGCGGTTGTCGACGGCATGCCTTATGATATACTTCCTTATTATTCTGATGTTTTACCTGAGTTGAAAGTTAAAGTTCACAAGCTTTGGATAGATTACTTTGATGGTAGGTCGTCGAATAAGGGCGTCTGGTATAGAACGTTACGGTCTAAGCCGTTTCTGTACCCTTGGTTTAGCTTTAGTAAGTTTAGCAGAAATATTTTGGTTCTTGCATTTAGGATACGATCTGGACACATTCCATTGAATAAGTTTGCGTTTTTGATGGGGAAGAATGAGTCTTCAAACTGTGATGTATGTGGGACTATTGAAGACGTCTATCATATTTCAGTGGAATGTATTCGGGACGCATCATTTAGAGATAGTTTATCTAATAAGTTTATGTTTAATAGCGTAGGCGGCGTTAATATTGTTCTATCGGAGCCTTTATCTAGTGATGCTATATGTTTGTACAAGTTAGTTAAGTTTGGTTTAGATGTAAGAAATTGTTAAATTGTAATTATGTATGTAGCCTTACGAGGACGACATGGTCGCCTTTGTGAACCAAGTCCTAAATAAAGATAAAAAAATAAAATAAAAAAACAAAATGCAGGAACCACATTTTTAAATGAAATTAATAAAGAATTTTCAAAGTTGAGTTTTTTTCGATTATATTGCATTTTCTGAAAAGATTTACTGCAGTATAATATATATATATATATATATATATATATATATATATATATATATATATATATATATATATATATATATATATGTTACGCTCAAAGACAGAAATCGCTCAATGAGCGAAAAAAAAGCTCACAACGCGTTGTGGTCACAGTGAAACAGCCACGACGTGAAATTCGCGTCGTGGCTCTAATGAAAACGGCCACGACGCGAAATTCGTGTCGTGGCTGATATGCTTTTCATGTGCGTTTCGTTTTCTTGATCTGTTCTTGATTGATTAATTGTCCATAGGTATGGAAGATTATATTTGAATGACCACGCGTACTACAAAATATTTTTTTCTTTTATAAAATCACTGCGTATCAAGTTTTTCGTTATTATTTGTAAAATATCCATAGTTCCATGATATCCGTACTAATATTATTACTGTCTGTCTGTCTGGCGCAAAGTGCTATTGTTTGTTACTGTTTTTTTTTTAATATGAGGTAATCTGATCATAATAAATAATAAGTATTTAGTTTTATTTTTATTTATACTTATATAATTTAAATATAATACTACTAGTCGATGCCCGCAACTATGTTGCGCCAGACAGACAGACAGTAATAATAGTAGTAATTTAAATATAATCATCCATACCTATGGACAATTAATCAATCAAGAACAGATCAAAAAAAAACGAAAAGCATATCAGCCACGACACGAATTTCGCGTTGTGGATTTTTGCGATTGCCAGAACACGTCATGGCCGTTTTTATTAGAGCCACGACGCGAATTTCGCGTCGTGGCTGTTTCACTGTGACCACAACGCGTTGTGAGCCTTTTTTTCGCTCATTGAGCGATTTCGGTCTTTGAGCGTAACATATATATTTTTTCACCATTGGAAAGTAGAGATTTCAACGAATAGAAAGCATACCAATTTTTTTAAAACAGCTGATATTTTGATGGGTGAATTTCCGATTGAAAATTAGGGTATTTTGTCGATACAATTTCGAAATAAGGTGAAAAAATAAAATATATTTCTTATCAAATAAATTATAGCGTATTTGGTACAAAAAAGGTAAGTTTTCACCGAATTTTGTAAAAACATTATTTTTTTGAAAGATATTAATAAAAAACCAAAAACGTGTTTTTTTTAATTTTTCACATAAATTTTAAAATCATGTGGAAAAAGCGTGACCACAAAAGTTTTAGATCTTTCTATTACCTATAACTTTGCTATTTAACTTTTTTCCATAGGACTTTTAGTTTTATCGGAAATCGAGATAAATCGTTTTTTACCCTTAAAACCCCACGCCCACACCCTTCCCGAATTCAGATCGCCCGTAAACTACGAATAATAAAAGTAAATTATGTTTCCCTTAATTTTTATATTATTCTCCTCCTTTTCTAATGGGTTTCATCCTACTATTATTCTTTTTCACTTTTTATTATTTTTAAAGGTATCGGCGCTGGTCTACACTGTCTTAATTTTACTTAAAATTATAATTCTGTTAAATTATTATAAGTAATTTTTAATATTCTGTAATGTTCTTGATTTGTTTAAGTGTCATTAGAACCTAAAATATTGAATAAAACGTTTTTACTGTGTCCAATGAGTAAATACTCATACAATAAAGTAAATACTCAGTATTTACTGAGTTTGAGTTTTTACTCTGACTCAGTTTTTACTGCCTTACCCATCCCTAATTACGAGTATATTTGATATTTTATGTTAGTACTTACACTATTGTTATGTATGTGAGTACTTACACTAAGAGTGATTATGAAATACAAATAATAATGAATAATCAAGGGTTCAGTTTATTTCATATATAATATAGTAAGTACATATTAACGAGAAAAACATAATAAATGTTTAAGGCGTTTATTTTGGAACTATTAAAAAAAAATGCAAAAAAAACGATTATTTTCCTAATAAAAATCGATTATTTATTAATCGATTTTTTAATACTTAAAAAAATCGATTATTCAAAAATCGATTTTTTATCTGCAAAGTCACATCCCTAGCTTATTATCATCTATTCAATTAATAATAACTAGGAGTGGGTACTGGGTTGCACCATCCTATAAATAAAAAGGTACTCTGTGGTTGCACCACAGATTATTAGGGTTGCACGAACTAACTTTGACTTTAACTTTAACAAACCGAAAAAATTGACAGATGTATCTTTTTTTTTTGTTTGATTCGTCCCATTCAGGACAGGCAAAGGGAACAAAGCCCATACAGCCATGTCTTTTGTAGTACTATTGTCTTAAATCCTTTTTATTTAACAGGCCGAAGCCTTGTCTTCTTTCATTTTCCTCATTTTATTTTTTATTTTATTTATAAGGCCAAAGCCATGTCTTTTGTTCAAGTATATTTCTTGTCAATTAATCTTGTATTTTTTCTTTTCAATGTCAAATCCTTGATGTAAAGTCATTTTTGGTATCTCTCATTGTCAAAATCATTAGTCAAATCCTGAAATTAGCTGAAACAGCTCAACCAATAGAAACATATTAGTATTATTTACATATTTACAAACAGTAATAATTAGATTTCATTAACTGTAGAAACAATAAACCCATAGACTGGCGAAAAGCATTCTTGATTGCTAAGGAGCTCTGAAGGGAGCGCGGGATATCCTCAGCAGTCTTAAAAATACTTAAAAGTTGGTCTACAAGGACCATCCTTTGAAAACAAAACTGCGGACAGTGTAAAAATATATGATCGAGTGTTTCATCAGCACTATTACAATATCTACAAGTTGCAGAATCAAAAACACAATCCTAAAAACAGAATCCTAAAAAGGTGAGCACCAAATCTACAATGACCAAATCGCAAACGACAGATTGCAGTGTAGTACTTTCTATTGAGATAGTCACCATCCCGAGTAAACCAGGGGGGAGAGATCTTTTCTTTATTACAGCTAGCCATTTTCCTTTTGTCTGGACGACCTGCTGCCATAAGTTGTAAAATTCTTCCTCTAATGTGAGTTTGAAAAGAGATAGAGCGTCTGATGAAGGAATTGAAGGATTTAAAAAGCTATGACTCAATCGATTGTGGACTGAATTAGTAATAAATTTAGCTAAATAGTCTGCTTGCTCATTACCATGCACACCAATGTAAGCTGGTGTCCAGAAGAAGACTATTTGTTTTGTTTGTGACAGGAGGTAATACAACTCCCTTATTTTATATATTATATAGCTGGTTTTCAAATTTAATTGTGGGTTTTGTAGTGCCATCAATAAACTTAAGCTGTCAGTTATTATAATCCACTTTTGATGATACTGTGTTTGAATGTGCTCCATAGCTGCATACACAGCTATGGATTCAGCGGAGTATATGCTTGTGAGTGGATTCAGCCTATGACCAAATCCACTTTTGACATGACTATTGTTATGTATGTGAGTACTTACACTAAGAGTGATTATGAAATACAAATAATAATGAATAATCAAGGGTTCAGTTTATTTCATATATAATATAGTAAGTACATATTAACGAGAAAAACATAATAAATGTTTAAGGCGTTTATTTTGGAACTATTAAAAAAAAATTGCAAAAAAATCGATTATTTTCCTAATAAAAATCGATTATTTATTAATCGATTTTTTAATACTTAAAAAAATCGATTATTCAAAAATCGATTTTTTATCTGCAAAGTCACATCCCTAGCTTATTATCATCTATTTCAATTAATAATAACTAGGAGTGGGTACTGGGTTGCACCATCCTATAAATAAAAAGGTACTCTGTGGTTGCACCACAGATTATTAGGGTTGCACGAACTAACTTTGACTTTAACTTTAACAAACCGAAAAAATTGACAGATGTATCTTTTTTTTTTTTGTTTGATTCGTCCCATTCAGGACAGGCAAAGGGAACAAAGCCCATACAGCCATGTCTTTTGTAGTACTATTGTCTTAAATCCTTTTTATTTAACAGGCCGAAGCCTTGTCTTCTTTCATTTTCCTCATTTTATTTTTTATTTTATTTATAAGGCCAAAGCCATGTCTTTTGTTCAAGTATATTTCTTGTCAATTAATCTTGTATTTTTTCTTTTCAATGTCAAATCCTTGATGTAAAGTCATTTTTGGTATCTCTCATTGTCAAAATCATTAGTCAAATCCTGAAATTAGCTGAAACAGCTCAACCAATAGAAACATATTAGTATTATTTACATATTTACAAACAGTAATAATTAGATTTCATTAACTGTAGAAACAATAAACCCATAGACTGGCGAAAAGCATTCTTGATTGCTAAGGAGCTCTGAAGGGAGCGCGGGATATCCTCAGCAGTCTTAAAAATACTTAAAAGTTGGTCTACAAGGACCATCCTTTGAAAACAAAACTGCGGACAGTGTAAAAATATATGATCGAGTGTTTCATCAGCACTATTACAATATCTACAAGTTGCAGAATCAAAAACACAATCCTAAAAACAGAATCCTAAAAAGGTGAGCACCAAATCTACAATGACCAAATCGCAAACGACAGATTGCAGTGTAGTACTTTCTATTGAGATAGTCACCATCCCGAGTAAACCAGGGGGGAGAGATCTTTTCTTTATTACAGCTAGCCATTTTCCTTTTGTCTGGACGACCTGCTGCCATAAGTTGTAAAATTCTTCCTCTAATGTGAGTTTGAAAAGAGATAGAGCGTCTGATGAAGGAATTGAAGGATTTAAAAAGCTATGACTCAATCGATTGTGGACTGAATTAGTAATAAATTTAGCTAAATAGTCTGCTTGCTCATTACCATGCACACCAATGTAAGCTGGTGTCCAGAAGAAGACTATTTGTTTTGTTTGTGACAGGAGGTAATACAACTCCCTTATTTTATATATTATATAGCTGGTTTTCAAATTTAATTGTGGGTTTTGTAGTGCCATCAATAAACTTAAACTGTCAGTTATTATAATCCACTTTTGATGATACTGTGTTTGAATGTGCTCCATAGCTGCATACACAGCTATGGATTCAGCGGAGTATATGCTTGTGAGTGGATTCAGCCTATGACCAAATCCACTTTTGACATGACTATCATAGACAGCCATAGAGACTGCTTCGTTGTTCTTAGACCCATCTGTATATATCTGTCGATATCCCTGCCACCTATCAAGTTCCCTATAAATATCTTCCTTATACTTTAAATGTTTTTTAACTACAATTTTAATCTGAGTAAACCTAGACTCATATGACCCAGAGTAACAAGGCCATAATTTGCTAGAATAAATGTTGTGTTCATTAAAAAATTGTTCTGTTTCAGAGAAACCTTGCAATAAATATGAATGATTGTTAACAGTCCTGCCCCGCAATTTAACAAGAAGAGGATGATTACTTATGGAGGGCAACCTTACAAAAAATTTTGATTGTAAGTATTTAAACCTAAGTGCCAATGGAGGTATATTACATTCCACCTACATTGATACTATAGGAGTAGCTCGCATCGCACCCATTATGATACGCAAACATTTGTTTTGTATCTTTTCCAATTTATCCACAATCTCCTGCAAAACAAAAGAATGCATATTCAAAATGACTCCTTACAAATGACTTATACAGTGTTAATAAAATCCTTGGATCAGCACCCCAGTATGTACCGGCCAAAGATTTCAAAACATTGCAAGCATTCAAAGCACGACTTTCAAGAATTTCAGCATACTTGTTCCATCTAGAATTGTTCGAAAAAATAACGCCTAAAAATTTTACAGAACTATCTACAGACAATACATTATTATTGAACAAAATATTTACATTCCTATTTTTAATAGCATTTTTTGCGAAGACAACAACTTTACTTTTGTCAATGCTCACCTCCAGCCCAAGATTTTCAAAATAGTCCTTTAATTTCTGGAGAGCAGCATTGAGGACTGACTGTAAACGTAATAAACAAGTATCAGAAAAATAAACAACTAAATCATCTGCAAACTGCAGATTAGAAACTTCACAACCCAGAATCGAATTTAGCTCATGTATAAATAAAATAAAAAGCAGGGGGCTCAGTACACCACCCTGTGATACACCCTTACAAGAATACCTTGGACCAAATAGCTGATTGTTAACCTTAACAAACACCTTCCTATAGATACAATAATTAAAAATCCAATTTACAACTTTTCCAGGTACCTTTAGTGATAAAAGAATTGAAGATAATTTTTTCAGATCTACATTATTAAAAGCCCCTACAATATCAAGAAAAACTGCAACTAACATTTTATTTTCGAAACGAGAATCATGAATATCCATACAAAAATGACGTAGACTCTCAGAAGCAGAACGTCCACAACGAAAGCCGAACTGGTTATACGGTAAAAGGTTATTACTTTCTATGTGAAAAATTAATCTCTGTTTTATTAGTTGTTCAAAAATTTTACCAACACATGAACTAAGCGTAATGGGACGATAAGAATCAGCAGAATTCAAGTCTTTGCCAGGCTTTAATATTGGTACTATACAATCAGTTTTCCAATCCTCTGGGATAATGGAAGACGACCATAGGCTATTTAACAAACTTAAGAAAATAGATAGAGTCTGAGAATTTAAAACTTTAAACATTATGTAGGAAAGCCAATGCAGGCCACATGCATAATCTTTTCTAGAGGCCAAAGCAGATTTTAACTCTTGCAAAGTAAAACAACTAATCATGTACAAGTTATCGCTATTTACACCAAGAGCATTATCTATACTTGTCTGTTGTGAAACAGTATCAGGTGTGTATTTGTATAAAAATGTCTGAACCCAATTAAGGTCAGAAAATGGATTAGCACTTGAAGAGTGATTTTTTAATTTTCTCATTTTGGCCCAAATGCGACTTATTGGTGTTAAGCGATTTATTGATGTGCAAAAATCAAACCAATCTTTACGACGTTCTTCTCTTAAAGTGCGTTTTTTGATGGCTTGAGCCCGTTTAAACTTGATATAATTTTGACTGTTAGGATTAGGATAGGCATTCTTGCAATCATCTACTACCAATGAGCATATATCATTCCACCAAGGTACTTGACGCCGCTTTCTAGGACGGTTATCAATATTATCAGATGCATTATGATTTAAACTAGGTCCAGAAATTTCAATTGCCATAAGAATAATGGCGCAAAACTTTCTGTATGAAGCAAGCAGATCACATTAATTGTCAACTTTAAAATTTATTAACATTTCATTAACAACTTTTTCATACCGATCCCAATTTACTAATTTCAGGTTGCTATGAAAAGGTATGTTCGAGGAAATAGAAGGTTCATGCTCGTCTCTTATGAGAGTAAATTTTGTGATAGTCGGAAGATGATAACTGCCTAAAGAGTCCTGATGAACTTGCCATTCACAAGAAAGAAACAATGAAGAAGACACTATTGTTAAATCTAAACCGTTTGGTTTCCAAATATGAGAGCCTACTGTTGTTGGTTGGCTATTATTTAAAAGCATTAAGTCATTATCATCCAAAAAATCCATAATAGCTCTGCCCCGAGAATCTATAGGACTACAACCCTAGAAGGTATGATGTGCGTTAAAATCGCCTGCAATTATTAACGGTTTCGGAATAGTTTGCAATAAACGATCTAACTTCGCCTTTTCAAAAACAGAAACACTATTACCAGGACTGTAAAAACTAACCAAAGAAATGGATTTATGTTTCAGTTTAATAACAATCACTACATTTTGTAACGAATCATCATAAAAAGTATCTAGTTTAGAGAAATGTATACCATTTTTAATAAATATTGCTACGCCATTATGATCATTACCGCAGTCATTCCTAATAGTGGAATAACCACGAATATTAAATTGAATGCTTGGCTTAAGCCAAGTTTCTGAAATAAGTGCAACATGTATATTATTTTGGTATAAAAAATTTTGAAACTCAAGTCTGTTACTTAACAGACTTTGAGCATTCCACTGTACAATATTTAAGACTTGATGATTGAATGTGACGGTTTACTGTTTTTATCCTGAATAGTTTCTTTAATTGCTAAGCTAATAAATTGTGAACTAATACTGACATTTTGAGTTTTATTTAAAGTTATTACTTTTACTATAGATTCTGTTAGTAGAGTCATAGCTTCCGAGTTTGATAAGATGGCTTGAATCACTTCTTGAGTATTCAATTTTTTATTTAATGAAAGAAAATTTAATAAATTTTTTAATGTAGCAGCATATGATTTAGATTTACTATCTGCAATTTTCTTTTGCCTAATGGGGCACTGTCCAGAGATGGCAATGTGATTGCCATTGCAGTTAAGTTTATTTTATCTCTTTTCTCCACAAGCAATACGTAATTAACTATCTCTTTCTTTGTGTGAGTGAAAAGGAAATATCCAGCAATCTATACTTTTACTCTATCTACGTAATATTATTATGTTTCATAAGTAAAGTAAACAGACATCAGTTTGAGTATAGTACAAAATATATACTAGTAATCTGTGGTATAGTATTCGTTGTCACTTGTCAGTTGTCACTTGTCAGTTTCAGTTTAAATCAAGTTTTAAATCAGGTGGACGAAATTCCCGAACAAAAAAAAATTTGGGTTCCAAATTTAAACGTAGCAACTGTACCCAATCAGATAATCTGTGCAAGGTCGACTGTGATTGGCTGATAAAAAAGACCATAGAGAATATAAACTACATGAGAAAAAAGACGAAGAAGGAGTTTAAAATTCAAAGTTCGATTTTCATTTTGTGAAAATTATTTTGTAGCAACTCATACAAAAATTGTAAATTAAGTGGATTAATTAATGAAAAACGAAAGGTAAGCCATTGTAAAATGTAAATGTAACCGTAAATTGATAAATTGAAGCAAAACATAACTATGTTATACCATGTTCTAATACAAAGTATGTCGCAGTATTATTTGCATATTTGTACAATAATTTACAACATAAACTATATTAATATGAAAAAGATAGATTATTATTTCATAGAAAATATTATAATGTATATCAGTATGCAGTTAATTTGGAAAATGTTAAAATGTGTATATTGTTTTATTTTAATAATACATAAGGTTGATAAGTATACTCAATAATTTATGTAAACTGTATGGAAATGTAGTAAATGAAAAATGTTTCATTAATTTCAGATTTTTAGGTCCCTATACTAGTTTGCAACATTTTAGTCTGCAAGCAATAGCTGGATAAGGAAGGTATGGGATTATGAGTGGTACGGCCACCAAGGAAAAATCCTCTGATCAAGACGTGAGGTGGTATGCAGCTGGCCTGAGCCCACGCGATAGATTTCAGCTGTCGTATACAGGTTGTAACAAAACAAAATAATGATACTTAAGTGTGTTACATGTATAAAGGTGCGCATCTACTGGATCGGGATCGGAGCATACTGCGTAGGTATGCAGCGAACGGATTTGTTGCTTTGTATGTATGGTACTGACTACTGTGACCTGCACTAGAAGTACTGGAACGTCATTCTGCGCCTAACAAAATATATATGACGACACGACGCGCAGTCCGCACCATACGCCCCGATTCTGACCTGGTGGACGCGCAGCTTTAATCCCCTCCCTATATAGAGTTTACTGTGTAAGCCAATCAAGTAGTTAGTAGAGTAGCATAGACAGCTATTCTATTATATTTATAAATAAAATACATAAAACTGTACTGTTATATTATAATATTGAGTAATAGAAATCAACAAAAGCTTGTGGATAAAATCTGTTTTATTGTTTAATTTACCTTATTAGCCTATTTATTTAGCTGTGTACAATAATTTTTATTGAAATAAAACATTTATTTGAGCTTATTTATTTTTTATTTTATTTTTTTAAATTTTTGGTATGTTTAGAGTGAAAGGTTTTGCACTTAAAAATTTTAACTTCAGTTTCAAATTAAAAAAATAACGGATGTTTATTTTTTTTCTTCTAAGTCCGACCTCTTGTTACGTAGTATACAGCTTACATCCTCTTTGTTTTAAATTAGAATGGGCCAACTCAAGTACCACCAAAGGTAAACACTATTTTGATATTCAGGGTAGTGTACCTGTTAGACCCTGGTTTTTAAAATACTTACAATGTAGCAAACCAATATGCTCGACAATTTGTCGTCTTAGACTTGGGCATTGCTGTTCACCAGTTTTTCTTGCCAAAATTCGGATTAGGGATAATTCTCTTTGTGAGTGTGGTTTAGATGAGGGTACCTTAGATCACATCTTCTTTTGCTGTCCTAGAAACCAATCATCCCTATATGACTGCCTTCCCAATTTCATCCCTCTTCCTATCAATTTTAAATCGGTTTTATGTTATGTAAATACCCCTTTTATCGAGATTTTGTGTACATATATACGTGATAACAATATTAGATTGTGATGTCTTTAGCTTTACTAACACTTGTTTTTGTTTTAGGTGAATCAACTTATAAATATATATTATTAAAATTATTATGTAACCATACTCTTGTTGCTTCACCAGACCTACATTAAAATAGAGCAAAGTCTATCCAACACACTCTGACATTGGCAACTCACGAAACTGCCATTAAAGAAGAAGAAGAAGAAGTTTTAAATCCGTAGTATCCCGTATACTTTGTGCGGTTTAAAACAGTTTTCGTAAAGTCTTTATTAGATTTTAGTATTTAGTATCAACTATCAAGTGCGATATTATGTCTTCTAAGTATTATTCTCTTTCTTGGAATTCATACCAATCAGGTATCTGCAAGGGGTTTGCTGAACAGCAAAATGTAAGTGTTTACTATTTTGTACAGTCACAATTTCGAAGTAAATCAGGTGCGTAGCTACCGCCGTATCAGCCGTATCAATTATACGGTGCGTAAGGTGTAATCAAAAATTAATAAAAAAGGCAAGGAGAGTTAATATTTAATTTGAATTGTTTTTAAAAATGTGACAGATAGATAATTATGATGAACTAGGCGTTCTGCGCTGCTTCGCTCGTGTAATGTAAATTAGATATTTCGCAGACAAATCAATAAGTATACAAAAAAAACCTATGATCCTTCAAGTGGTCTACCTCTTATCTGTGCCAAATAACAGAAAAATTGCTTCAGTAGTTCGTGAGATAAACCCTTTCAAATAATTTCGCCCGATTTTTTCCACATTTTCCTCTATTTCTTCGCTCCTAGTAGTCTTAGCGTAATAAAATATAGCCTATAACCTTCCTCGATAAATGGGCTATCTAACACTGAAATCATTTTTCAAAATGGATCAGTAGTTCCTGTGATTAACATATTCAAGCAAACAAACAAACTCTCCCCCTTTATAATATTCATACTAATATTATAAATGCAAAAGTGTGTCTGTCTGTCTGTCTGTCGGTCTGTTACCTCTTCACACCAGTGGTGTTCTTAACGGCTATATTTTCATAGCACGCTAGATGGAATACGCTACATTTTTCAAGCGCGCTAGTTTTGACGCTACGTTATAACGAATGAAATCTCGATTCGTTCAAGCGCGCTAGTTTTAACGCTACATTATAACGAATTTCAAGCGCGCTAGTTTTGACGATACGTTATAAAAAATTTCAAGCGCGCTAGTTTTGACACTACGTTATAACGAATTTCAAGCGCGCTAGTTTTGACGCTACGTTATATTTTATAACAGTTATAACGAATGAAATCTCGATTCTTTCAAGCGCGCTAGTTTTGACGCTACGTTATATTTTATAACAGTTATAACGAATGAAATCTCGATTCTTTCAAGCGCGCTAGTTTTGACGCTAGTTATAATGAAAGATATGTTATAACAATCGATTAGACACGTTGTAAAGTTATTGAATTCTTTCGTTAATAATTATAACGCAGTGGGTGAGTTAGTATAATATAACGTGTTTATTAAAGATAATTACTTAGAATAATATAATCGTTTGAAGGCATTATTGTTTATTTGGTTAATTTTATTATGTTTGAAATATTTAAATTTTTTATTTTTTGGTAAGTAATATACATCTTAAATTATTTTTACATCTTTTTTTTACAACAGTTTTTTTTTTACATTTTATCTACATTAAAAAATATAATAACGTATCCAGATTTAGAAAAATATGTTCACATGGAACGGAAGTTACCATTATATCACAGTATGGTGCTCTACGGAGCAGTGGGTCAATTACTGGTGATTATAAAAATTAAAACATTATAATTTACCTATGCACGCAACGCAACACTGAAAAATTTATGACAGCCGAATTCACCCGATTTGGGCCCGAACAATATGACAACGAACCAACGAAAGTCGCGCGCGATCGGCAGCGCGAGCGGCGCCGCGCTAGGTCAGTGACCGCGCGATACGTTATAACGTAGCGTCTTATGCATAGTTTTATAGCGCGCGCTATTCGTTGCAAAGAAATAGCGCGCTACGTTTTTCAGCTATACGTTATATTAACCACCACTACTTCACACCCATACTGCTGAACAGATTTTGCTGAACTTTAGCATGGATATACTTTGATTCCCGGGAAAGGACATAGGATACTTTTTGTCCCGGAAAAATGTACGGTTCCTGCGCGATAAACGAGTTTTGGCGCAACAAAGTTACGGGCATCATCTAGTATAGTATATATAATATTATGTATCCATTTGGATACGAGTAGCAGGAGATCGGTCATCTCGAGAGAGGCTTATGTCCAGCAGTGGACGAATATAGGCTGATATGATGATGATATAGTATAGTATAGATATTAGATATAGATAAACATTTCTTTTAATTTTATGCAAACATTTTTTACTTTTTTGAGAAATCTTTACCCTTCCTCCGAACAAAATTTTATGTGGGCCCCCACAAGGCATGCTACGCTTCTGAAGTAAATACAGAAATCTAGTGGAAATCTATTAAATTTTGCAGGTATCCATTACCACAGGCGAGGCGTTTGTATGATCTCTTGTATGCATTTCACTTGTGTGACATCTTAAGGCGCGCTGCAGACGTCACACTTTTTGTGTGATCGAGTCTACGGCTTACATACAGTCCGCATGGCGCGCGCCATGTAATATTATGTATGTAAGCCGCAGACTCGATCACACAAAAAGTGTGACGTCTGCGGCGCACCTAATTCTCTTATTCATTATCCACTTCAGAAGCTGATGTTTCTATTTCAGAAGCAGGAGTTTGTTGATATGACTTTAGTTGCTGAGGGACATTTAGTAAAAGTACATAAAAATTTAATTTGTTTAGCGAGCTCCTTTATTAAAAACATTATCCAATCAACCCCATGTGAGCATCCGATCATATTCCTCAATGTAAGTTTATACATCTTAGAGCTAGTGAGTAATATACTCAATGTGTCTCGACCAAAGCCTGCTACCAAAATTCATGACTTTTTTAGAATGTGAGTCACGAAACACTCTGCTGCCTGTTGGAATATATTTACACGGGTGAAGTTAAAGTAGAATCAAATAAGTTACGGACCGTGCTAAGAGTAGCAAACGAATTGAAGTTATGTGGCTTGGAGACATTCAATAAGGTAATTATAAATGTAACAAAACTGTGTCTATGATTATAATTATTTATAATAATTAGATAATATTCATTGTATGTTGCAATAATTTTGTATGGTTATTAAATTAAATGGAATGTTTACTAACTACTACATAATTGAATTATTTTTAAAACTTAACTATAACTAGCGACCCGCCCCGGTGTCGCACGGCTATAAAATATATAGCCACTGAAAAAATGATTAAAATCAATAGCCTATGATTCTTCACGTGGTCTACTTCTTATCTGTGCCAAATAACAGAAAAATTGCTCCAGTAATTCGCTCGATAAGCCCTTTCAAATAATTTTCCCCGTTTTTTCCACATTCTCCTACAAGTCTTAGGGCCTGTTTCACCGCTTCCTGATAAGGCTATCCACCACTTAACTTGACACATAGAGTATGGAGAATCTGTCAAATAAGCCTATCGGGCACTTTATCAGGAAGCGGTAAAACAGGCCCTTAGCGTGATAAAATATAGCCTAAAGCCTTCCTCAATAAATGGCCTATCTAACACTGAAAGAATTTTTTAAATCGGACCAGTAGTTCCTGAGATTAGCGTGTTCAAGTTAGGCCTTTCAAATAATTTTCCCCGTTTTTTCCACATTTTCCTCTATTTCTTCGCTCCTATTAGTCTTAGCATGATAAAATATAACATGATAAAATATAGCCTTCCTCGATAAATGGGCTATCTAACACTGAAAGAATCATCAAAATCTGTTGCGTAGTTTTAAAGATTAAAGGGAACAAAGGGACATGAGGGAAAAAAACGACTTTGTTTTATAATATGTATATGTCGCAGTCATCTGGTTTAATCTGCGATTCGATCGAATGACTAGCGCTTTCATTGAATGACACCATTCAATTGAATGACTTACGGACAACTCGTCAAGACGTTGACTGTAACATTTAACGTCTTGACTAAAAGTCATATAGAGAAGTCGTTAAATGGGATGCTTTTCAAACAGCCGTTGACAGGGTAGTTATAGGTAAATCATATTATTTTATTAGTTATTACTTATTATAAATAAAGTGCTTTAATGTAAATGTAATCGATAAAATATCAACACAGTGCTATCAGCTGTGCGAGCTGTTTGACGCCATATTTGTTTTAGTGACTAGTAGCGCCGCAGTAGGAAGAAAATGAAATACGTTCTATTACCTGACTGATTTCATGTCCGCTATTTTCAAAACGCTATGTTACAAATCGCTAACTAGTTGAACGTTGAGGGACGATCGTTCAATCGACGTTCGACCGAGTCATTCAATTGAATGGTACCATTCAATGAATGCGCTAGTCATTCAATCGAATCGCAGATTGAACCAAAGGACTGACTGCGACATATATAACTTTGTGACAGGAAAAACAAACATCTCAGTTTAGTGAGACTCAGCAGATCAGTGGAAACTCAGTGAAATCTACAGCCGACAACCCAGGTATTGTGGTTCCAACACAAGTTTCTGGAAGGTAGGGTACAAATTTTATTTTGTATTTTCATTAATAAGATATACTAGCATTCAACATATTATTTTTCTTTGTGTTTCAGAACTGCAAATGCTATGTTGAATAATGAAAATATTAGCCAGTACACAAATGAATACCAACATGAAGTGATGACAACAGACTGCTACGACAATAGTCCCGAACTAGATCCCAGTAGTACAGCACTGGGTTCAGAGAATGGTTTATATTCCACATATGACGTGGGTGAAACTGTGGCGTTCCAGGCCGCACCCGCCGACCTACCACTTGCTACTGAGCTCTCCACCGATCTCCAAGTGACAAATATTACCATTGACACTACAGGTACTGTCTTACTGGTGTAGCCACTTATCTGATCCATTAGTATTTAATGTTACGCTATGTAGTTATGTACTTTCGATCTACCTGAATGAAAATAACTGTATTTTATTAAAAAGATAAAACCGACTTCAAAAGATTAAAAAAATTAAAATTCCCTATCTCAAAAACTACTGAACCGATTTTGATGAAACTTGCAGTATTCCCTAAGTTGAACAATACCTAGTGCAATAAAAAAATAATCATTTAGATCGGACTGGTAGTTCCGGAGATATGCGTGCACAAACATAAAAACACATAAATACATACATACATTTTTGAAATTTGGCACATTTGTTCAGAAGCTGTTATAGGTTGACATTTTTTTTTATGAAATAAGGGGGCAAACGAGCAAACGGGTCACCTGATGGAAAGCAACTTCCGTCGCCCATGGACACTCGCAGCATCAGAAGAGCTGCAAGTGCGTTGCCGGCCTTTTAAGAGGGAATAGGGTAATAGGGGAGGGTAGGGAAAGGAAGGAAAGGGAATAGGGAAGGGTAGGGAAGGGAATAGGGTAAGGGATTGGGTAAACTCACTCGGCGAAACACAGCGCAAGCGCTGTTTCACGCCGGTTTTCTGTGAGAACGTGGTATTTCTCCGGTCGAGCCGGCCCATTCGTGCCGAAGCATGGCTCTCCCACGTCAAAACTGGGCAGTTCTGGAAATATTACATACATACGCGTCGAATTGATAACCTCCTTTTTTGAAGTCGGTTAAAAAATAAACTCGATGTCTGCATTGTTGTTTGTTATTGAAGAGAGCACAAAACAATTTCTATTCCAATTCCAAACCAATATCTCGCTGGATCAAATATTGACAATAGCTTTTCCGTGCTCCACCTTTTATCTGTGCTACATTTAACCAAAGTTTTGTAACCTACTCGCTGCAAATAAACGATATTAAACCTATTTTTAAGGTTTAGTCCAACTCTGAAAGAGGCCGTAAGTGCCCTAATAAGAATACGAATTATTTAATAGTTTTTAAGAATATTATGATGTATTTTAGTAACTGGGGTGCTGCGTAGGGTCGCTGCCTCAGCAATACTCGGTGTCGTCGCGCGGGCGCCTGCAGCTGCTTCTGAGCCGGTTCGTGTACAACCTGCACCACGAGGCGCAGTGCGGCCGCCGCCGGCGCTGGCGCTGCGCCGACTACCGCCGCCGCCGCTGCTCTGCCTACGTCGACACCCTCGACGACGTTATCACAACACGGTAACCTTTCTTATACCCTCGATCCTTATGCGCTGGCTGAAGTTTAGTATGTAGATGTAGTAAAATATGAGGACCACATTCTTAGATTAATGGGGCTGAGCTCAGGAAAGCATGCAGATTAAAATGATTTTGAATGTTGCCAGGTGTCATAATATTGGTCTATTAATTTGACAATGACCGACGCACACTCGACACCGCGGTGAGAATAAGGACAAACTGGCGTATTTTCAATACATGAGCTGATTTTATTTGCTTTCGAATCTCTACTTTCGAGTGGCTCTACTAATTTCTATCACCTAATGTTGTAAAAATTTAATATTTAAACAAAATAATGTTTAATATATTTCATTAACTGAACGAGATAGTTTCTCATACAAATATAGTGAGGATCCATTTAAACTAAGCAATTTTTTAAAAAGTATTGATAGTCAATTAAAACAGAATGTCCGTTAGCACGATTTATTCATACAATAACCAACACTGAAATAAACAATAATAATATACAAAACTAAAAGCGTCGTACTGCCATTTTTGTTACAATCCCGTCGTAGCACGCCCTAGGGATGCGCGTGAGCCGACGCGTCTAGTGTTGCCCGCGCACGATTAAAATAATCGATTTAACAGTTCGGCCATCCTGTGTGTTCCTTCGTCCTCGAAGGATTCTTCGAGATGGTACGCTGCCGTCCAGCAGCTGCGAAGGCTCGGAGCAGCCTCCGACAATAGCAGACCTCGTAGGCGATCGTAGCAGGTACACGGCAGGCAATAGCTCCGTAGGCAAAGGGGGCCCCGTAGGCAAAACAAAGCCCCATAGGCAAGATATAGCCCCGTAGGCAAAACATAGCCCCATAGGCAAGATATAGCCCCGTAGGCAAAACATAGCCCCGTAGGCAAAATATAGCCCCGTAGGCAAAACATAGCCCCGTAGGCAAAATATAGCCCCGTAGGCAAAATATAGCCCCGTAGGCCAAATATAGCCCCGTAGGCAAAATATAGCCCCGTAGGCAGATCAAATCCCCGTAGGAAAAACAAGGCCAACTCAACGCAGCGTAAGCCCCACAGGCAAGCGTTATTAAATTAATGAGGTGACAGACAGCTATGCAAATAAGAGCGCAGTTGAGGCCCCTAAGGCACGCGCCCCACCATCAATCCATGCTTTACTCTTCGCCAGACGAAGAGCTTTCACGCCTGGAATGCCATATCTTAATTTTATCTCGGGCAACTATATTTTTATACGCCCGTTTCCCTTTAACCAAAGAAGTCACCTCAAAACGGTCATTCGGTAGGGCAGCTGTAACTTTATAGGGCCCAGCATATTTGCGTACTAGCTTCCCACTAGAAAGTCCTGGCCTTAAGATTTTCCGCTCAGCCATCACCAACTGACCGACTGGAATGGTAACACCAACTCGTCGGCTCCGATCATATCGGGTTTTCATAATGTGAGCCTTCTTTTCGATTGCACTGGTTGCTTCTTCCCGCAGCGTGCCAACTTCTCCTACGACTACTCCCCCGGTTAAATCATTAGCTAGTCGGGGTCTTAGAGCACACAAAAGCTCAAGCGGGGATTTATTAGTCCCTTGGCTTACTGTGGAGTTGATACCCAACTGTACCCTAGGCAAATATTTTTCCCAGCCTTTCTGCTCATCACCCATGTAGGCTGTCAAGGAATTTAAAATGGTTCTATTAAGCCTCTCGACTTGGCCATTTGCTCTCGGTGAGGCCACGGCATTCATTATGTGTTTGATCCCTCTCTTACTGCAAAATTCATCAAATTCTTTGCTAGTGAACGCCGTGCCGCGATCGCTTATTATACGTGCAGGGTAACCAAAGACCATACACAACTTTTCAAGTGCACTAGTGGCTCCTTTGGCATTCGCACTGGCTACTGCATCTAGCCACACGAACTTCGTGAACCCATCTATTATTGCGAAAACGTAGCTCTTACCGTTGCTTTTGCAGAATGGACCCAAATGGTCAACGTGCAACGTGTGAAAAGGTATTGGCTCCCTTGGGATTGGGTGTAGGAGGCCTGGCTGTTTGCCGGTAGGCTTCTTTGTGAACTGGCACCCTATGCAGCTGGCTACATACTTCTCCACGTATTTCCTCATTTTTGGGAACCAATACTTGGACCGTATGGCCTCTAAGCATTTCTCAGACCCCATGTGACCATACTCGTCATGATATATTTTCAAGATGAAATCTTGCACCCTTAGGTAAAACTAGCTTATAGTCATCATCTTCCAGACGACACAATTTTCTATTGATAATTTTGTATTCTTTCGCTAGTCCGTTTTTCTTTTTCTTATTAGCATCTAGCTCCAATTTTAAATTTGTGATAAGCCTCTGAATTTCTTCATCTTCTTCTTGCAGCGCATCTATCAAATCCTTCTCTTCTATATGTTTTACAAATTCGGGGTTCCGGCTAAGGGCGTCAACGTGCGCCATGCTACAACCGGGTCTGTGGTCGACTTCGAAGTCATACTCTTGAAGGTCGAGCCGCCATCGAGCTATGCGAGGAGATAAGTCCCTTTTCAACCAAGCCATTCGCAAGGCAGAACAATCGGTGACAACACGGAACTTGACACCGGATAGATACACCTTGAAGCGTTGAATAGCAAACACTACCGCTAGTGCCTCTAATTCGAAGCTGTGGTACTTCTCTTCGGTTGCTGTGGTCTGCCTGCTCGCATATGCGACAGCCTTCAACAGTCCGTTAGACTGCTGTTGAAGCAATACAGCACCAAGGCCTATCTGCGACGCATCTGTATGGACCTGGGTTTCCTTTTCAGGATGATAAATCGCAAGTACTGGATCAGCGGTAAGTATATCCTTGAGCTTTTGTGCAGCATGTTCCTGGTCCGGTCCCCATTTCCATTCTACAGTCTTCTTCGTAAGCAATGTGAGGGGTCGGGCTATAGTCGCAAAACCCTGAATGAATTTGCGGAAGTAGCTGGCAAGACCAAGGAATCGACGTAGCTCATGTACATTGGTTGGTGTTTTAAAGTTAGCTACCGCCGTTATCTTATGAGCTGATGGTCGAATCTCGCCTCTGGATATCTCGTGTCCCAAATACTCGACACATTCGGTGAGAAAGGAACATTTGTTTCTTTTTAATTTTACACCTGCGTTGGTAATTAATTCGAGGACTCTTCGCAGGTTAGATAGACAATCCTCTACATTATCGCCCCAGACAATCACATCGTCAATGTACACCTCGGCGCATTTATGTATCACGGGAGCAAGGATTTGGTTCATTGCCCTCTGAAAAACAGCAGGTGCATTACAGAGCCCGAAACTCATCATTCGGTACTGGTAGTGACCGTCCGGAGTGACAAAGGCGGTGAGTGGTCTTGAGTCTGGTGTTATCCTAATTTGGTGGTATCCGTTTGCCAGATCTAAACTGCAGAGCACTGTTTTGTTGACCAGTCTATCTAGAAGATCCTGTATCAGTGGAAGAGGATACCTTTCTTTTTCTGTTATTTTATTTAGAGCTCGGTAGTCGACACACAAGCGGGATCCACCGTCCTTCTTTTTGACCAAGATGATAGGGCTAGCGTAGGGTGAGGTCGACTCTTCTATTATTTTGGCCTCTAGTAGTTCAGTAATGATTTTTCGGACCAACTCTCTATCATGGTAGGACAAACGATATGGTTTGTAATTGATGACTTTATTTTCTGTCAATTTGATCGTCATTTCAATAGCACAACTTCCTAACTCCATGCTTTTTCCGGAGAAACAACCATCAAACTCATTCAGGAGAGAGGTAAGTGCGTCTCTTTGGTCCTTGGTCAATTGACTTCCTATTTTGGCTTTCGTAGTCTCCGATTCTAGAAGTTCAGCTCTAGCAATACAGTTAACACTGTTTGGTTTAACAGACTCATTGCTCTTACTAATAAGTCTTATCACTGTGGTACCTTCGCAACTCTCTACTTCTTCACTCATCACATCTCTTTCAAAACTTGGGTCTCTTTGCTCACTGTGTTTCACTTTTATGACACCACTAGTAATAGGTTCGGTTCTGACAACAACTTTGTTAAGTCCAGGTCTTAATATTGTGTCTTCATTGGGGTAAAATCGAATTTTCTCTAAATGTTCGTACAGCTGTGCAATGTTCAGTAGATTGTCCTTATCATATACATTAAGACTTGTTGATGTTTTAAAAACTAGTATACGAGGTGCCTTGGTAAACGACTGGCCCACTAAGATGTCAAAGTTCTGCATCTCATCTGGTACTATATAAAAGCTTGCATCCATCTCTACTCCATCAACAGTGAGAGAAGCTGTAGTTAGCCCAAGTGGCTGAACCAACCCATCCCCATAGCCTTTAATTATATTAGTGCAAGGTTCAAAATCAATATGAAGTTTTTCAAACAGGCTTTTTCTCATTGTGTTACATGTGCTTCCAAAATCTATGAAAGCTTTGGCTGGAGAGGTATTTATTAATACTGTCTTTATGTATTTCGAATCTGTAGTATAAGAGCTATTTGTTTGAATCTTCTTAATATGCTCTTGACTATGTTTCTTTTTCCTGCATTCTTCAATTGTATGACCTTTAATACTACAGAAGGAGCAATGTTTTTTCTGGTTTTGCTTTTTATAGCAGTTTTCTTCGATGTGACCAGACCTATTACAATAATTACATTTTCGCTCATCAAACTTCTTTGGCCTTGTCTTGCCACAAAATTTTGCCTTATGACCAATCTTGCCACAAGTGAAACATTGGATAACGCTATTGGGTTTGTTGCCTTGTGTAATTGACATTGATAAAGGCCTTATTTCGCTACTGTTCGAGGAAGTCTTCATGCTTGCCAAATATTTTAGCAGGGACTTTGTATCGTGACACCCAGCTGCCAATGCCCCTACTTCCAGAAGTTTGTTCCCCAGCGTGCCCACAATAGCTTGAGCTATTACGTCATCGCTCATATTACATGACATACCTATTCCTACTTTCTCATAATAAAATTTAATTGGGTCTTCCTCCTTGGTCTTGACTCTATTGACCAGTTCTCTTATCTGGCAGACTTTATTTTTAGTGAACGGAAAAGCTGCAATCAATTTTTCCTTCCACTCCGGCCAGCTAATGTCATAGCTAGCTTGGTGCTCGTACCAATTCTTGGCATAGCTACCTAATTTGGACGTGCAATTGCAAATTAGAGTGCGTTCGTCCCAGCCATGCATGCCTGCCACACCTTCTAAATTTCTGATCCAATGTTCAACCGACACTGCGGATGTCTGCGGGTCGAACTCAGGGATAAATTCGTTTCTGCCCACATATCGTACCACAGATTGTGTGTTTGAGGTAGAAGCATCATTATTATAGTCCGTTTTCTTTCTGAGTTCACATATTAATCCTTCCAATGCTTCAATCCTGCTATTCTTCCTCTTTAGTTCCTTCTTGTGCGGCTTGCTTGATGAGTGTTTATCACCACTGCTGTCTGAGCTCGAGGAGGAGGAACTAGAAGATCTTTGTCTTCTCTTATGACGACCCATGTTTATTTTCAAATAAATATACAATAATTATTATAACTACAATGTGGTAAATGCAATTATCACACAGTCTATCCTTAATAATAGTAAAAGTTATAAGTAAAAATAATAGAATAAAAGTTAGGAAAACAAAAGTTCAGTTTTAAATTTAAGAAATTATCCGAGTCACTAAACTTAACACTGAGTAAAGTTCAAAAATGTTTATTTATAATGGAGTTCACCACATTAATTAAAATTAAGTTTCGCCAAAGTTCTATCACTTTTCAATGTGACAACACTTAATTTGTCCAATATTGTCCAGTGTCCACTTATATTTATTTAAGATAAAGAAAATGTCTTTTAAAAGAAAGAAAAACAGTCTGTACTATAGCAATAAAGGAACAATCTCACCCAGTAGCTGGAAACTTGTTCAATAGGCAGCTTATATTAGCTGACAGGCAACAGCAAGGTTTTTGTCAGTCAAGCACCACAACCCACACACAATGTTATGTCAGCCAAATGCAGGAAGAAAGTTACTACGATTTCACAGTGTTCAATGTCACCAATAAAGTTATTTCACAACACAAGAAAGTACAGTTCACAGGAGTTAGTAAAGAAAGTCATTACTTGTTAAGTATTAAAATTTTCCAGCACCAAGACATAAAATTATTGTAGCGTATAAACACAAACACATTCAGGGTCCAAAGTTCAAAGCAAATTTTCTTTCTTTACAGTTCGTCACAAAATTACGCGAATCCACTCGTGAGCGTTAATTCGTGCCACTTCTGATTCTGATAGTCAATTAAAACAGAATGTCCGTTAGCACGATTTATTCATACAATAACCAACACTGAAATAAACAATAATAATATACAAAACTAAATGTTACAAAAGATGATATTATAAAGCTAATAATAATATAATGCGACAATGGAGCACATTAATAATAAATTAAGCAACAATAACAATAACCCAATCGAAACAGAGCATATACCAATACGAAGGGGAATATTTCAAGGTGATGCATTAAGTCCCTTATGGTTTTGTCTCGCCCTTAATCCACTTTCTTCTATACTCTACTCAAATAACATAGGTTTCAAAATAAAGCACAATAGACAACAAACCCGCTTAATTCATCTCATGTACATGGATGACATTAAAATATTTGCTAGTTCATTAAACGAAATACATAGACTTGCTGATATAACACACTTCTTCTCTAACGATATTTGTATGCGATTTGGTATAGACAAGTGTAAAATACAAGCCGTAACTAAAGGAAAACTCGATCCTAGTTCATATTATCATGTATTACCGAACCAAGAAGTCATAAATGCAGTAGATCCAATAGAAGGCTACAAGTACTTAGGATATTATCAAGGAATGTCTTAGGAATTAATCACAAAAATACAAAAAAACTTCTAAAAGAAAAATTTAAAACTAGACTTCATCGCATATTGCACACTCACCTTAATTCAAGAAACACCTTCAAAGCCATTAATACTTTTGCAATGTCCATACTCACCTACTCATTTGGAGTTATTTCCTGGAGCCAGACTGACCTGAAAACACTGCAAAGAGCAGTTAATACAGCCATGACAAGACACAGAAAGCATCATCATTCATAACACAGACAGACTACAAACACAGACACGACCAAGTAGCAGCAATCATACATCAGACACTTGCACTCCAACACAACCTCATTATAGATAGTACTCCATACTACAAGTACACACCACAAACTATAATAGAATCATCTGAATACAAGCTTTACTGGGACCGGACAATATTGACTGACAAGACCGTACATCACAACAGACCAGACATAACACAAAATGAATAGAACAGTCTACCTCATAGACATTGCAATACCAAATACACATAATCTTACAACCACACACACAAACAAAGTTACCAAGTACACTGATCTCACTATAGAATTGAAGTCGCAATGGAAAGTAAATACTGTAAAAACCGTGCCCATCATCATCTCAAGTACTGGAGTCATCCCCAAGACACTTCATAATAGCCTGAAAAAACTCAACATGCACCCACTCTCATACATCACCATGCAAAAAGCGGTAATCCTCAACACATGTCGAATCGTTAGAAAGTATTTGTCTATTAACTAACACATAATAACCCTGAAGTTGTTTGGCCACAAGCCCGCAACTTTGGAACAAACCCTAACAAAGGAGAATAGAAAACTCTATACTATATCAATAATAATAATAAACTTTTTATTTGCACATCTTAGATACAAAAGAGAAAAAGAAACAAAATGGAAGAGCGCAAATTGGCGGTCTTACCGCTTTAAGCGGTTTCTTCCAGACAGCCATAAAAATAAAAGAAACAAAAGGACAAAAAACAAAAAAACAACAGCTCTTAAAGCTAACAAAATATGTATTCTTAAACTAGATTTATACATAAAAGTTATAATAATTATAACACATAAATGAAATATTATATAAAATAGACTACATACGTTTTACACAGATAAAAAAATATATAATAATAAAGTATAAGTACATAAATATAATACTTAAAATAACTTATATCCACATTTATTAATATGTTCACATTGAAAGAGCTATGTCCAAGAAATAATCTTTTAAACGTTTTTTAAAGATATTTATGGATTCTGAATTTTGGATAGATTCGGGTAATAAGTTCCAGAGTCGGATGGCAGAGACGGTAAAAGAGGAGTCATAGAATGAGGTTTTATGAGAAGGAAAGGCAAGAGTACGTTTATTAGCTGAACGAAGAGTAGGATTATTATGGCCAAGGAAATTAAATTTATCTTTAAGATAGACAGGAGTTGTAGGATTGAAAAGAATATTGTAGAGTAGGTGAAGAATATGAGAATGACGGCGTGATTTGATCGGAAGCCACTTAAGCTTAGATCGATGTTCTGAGACATGGTCAAATTTACGGAGGCCAAATACGAAGCGGATGCATAGATTTTGAAGACGTTGGAGGGAAGAGAGAAGGAGTTCGTTAAGGTCGGTGTAACAAACATCAGCGTAATCGAGGATCGGGAAGAGTAGAGATTGGGCTAGAGTGATTTTAGTTTCGACAGGGAGAAAATTACTCAAACGTCTGAGGGAAGCAGAGTCAGCAGATATCTTTTTGCGATCTTCTTGGACTTGAACATTCCAAGACAGAGTGCGGTCAAAATAGACCCCAAGGTTACGCACTGATGAACTATAGGGAATTATTGATCCTTTGAGTATAATATTTGGTAGGTTTTTCCAGTCTATTTTGGCTATCAATTGTCTACTACCGATAATTATACATTGAGTCTTATAGGGTTAAGGTCTAAGCCATAGGCCTTGCTCCACTTCAATATTTCTTCTAAATCGGCATTAACTAAACCAATTCCATGAGTCAGCAAGGGAAGCAAAATTTGTCTATAAATCTGTAGATCATCAGCATACATATGAAAATAAAAGGAGATGTGACGGGAAACAGAGTTAATAAAAATGGAAAATAAGAGAGAAGAAAGCGCTGCCTTGAGGCACACCAGCAAAAATGTTGCGCCAGGAGGAGAATATGTTATCAAGTTTAACAGTTGCCGGCGTCCTCGAAGGAAACTGCGAAACCAGTCAATTACAATAGGGGATAGGTTAAGAGAGCAGAGAGAAGCAAGATATCATGATCTACAGAGTTAAAGGCATTACTAAAATTTATTGCGTGAGGATAGTTAGATATTGGTGAACCATACCAAGACGAATGTCATCGGCAATTTTCACCAGGGCTGTTGAAGTGCTATGACCGAAACGAAAGCCAGATTGATGAGGATCGAATAAATTGTGTGAATTGAGAAAAGACTGGAGTTGATGCTGTACCGAACGTTCCAAGATCTTTGAAAGAAAAGGGAGGATGGAGATAGGACGATAATCAGAGAAACAATTGGGACTGGATTTTTTGCTATGCGGCTAATCCGGCGAGGTGGGATTTCACCGGAATTGCAGGTATTAGTTATGCGTAGTAATTATGACCTTACAAATTACAGCTTATGGTCAGCTGTAAGGTCGTACTGACTATGATGGCTCAGTGGCCCAAAGTGTATATTGGCCTCCGACACGAGCTTCATAAATTCATACAGTAGGGGAGGTGCTGCTACTTTTTAATAAATAATTTCATACCGACCAAATTTTCGTCCAACAGTAGACTAATATTTCATAATCAATAATGAGCGTCAGTCGCGGTGGGATGTAAACTAAGAGCATCTCAAAGTTGTAAAAAAATAATTGCGATAAATAATTTTATACCGTATGAAAATTATATGGTTGATTATTGAGGTCATGTTTAACCAAATAATCGGCCAAGTGCGAGTCGGACTCGCGCACGAAGGGTTCCGTACCGATACAAAGCAAAAATAGGCTAAAAATTGTGTTTTTTGTATGGGAGCCCCCCTGAAATTTCTATTTAATTTTAATATTGTTATTAAATATTAAAGTACACATTTAACAAAAGAATGTGTGAAAAATTCAAGTGCCTACCTCTTGCCATTATTGATATAGAGCGAAAAAGGCCGAAAAAAATCACGTTTGTTGTATGGGAGCCCCCCTTAAATATTAATTTTATTTTGTTTTTAGTATTTGTTGTTATAGCGGCAAAAGATATACACAATCTGTGAAAATTTCAGAAGTCTAGCTATAGCGGTTCTTGAGATACAGCCTGGAGACAGACAGACGGACAGACAGACGGACAGACAACGAAGTCTTAGTAATAGGGTCCCGTTTTTACCCTTTGGGTACGGATCCCTAAAAATCACTGTCAGCTGTATAGCAGGCGGAGAATTCAACGTCAGTCGCGTTATTGAATATTATGTAAAAAAAATCCCACCAAAAACATTTTCATGTAAAAATGTTGCCAAGATGAGAACATATAGTTCGTAGTGTCAAAAAGCAGTGAGATCTCATGTAGAGCCAAGTTTCTAAGCTTACTTCAGAAATAAAACAATTTTTATTTTATTTTATTTATTTTATATACTAAGCTTAAATTCTAAAAACCTAAATTTGAAAACCGGCGTGAAACAGCGTTTGCGCTGTGTTTCCCCGAGTCAGTGAGTTTACCGGAGGCCCAATCCCCTACCCCCCTAGAAATGCCGCAGTTCAAAAGCAATTTGTTACCCCAGGAGGGTACCAACTGCGTTGGAGAATCCCTCTCTGGACGTCCATGCTCGGGAATCCCTGGAACTGAGCGTGGACGTCCAGGCTGCCCCTAGTATTCTGGAGAGGGCAAAACTGCGCTACAATCTGCTCGGGGCAAGAGTAAACACAAAGGTAACCCCCCCTATATTAAACATGGACTTTTGTAATATCAGGGGATTATACTCCAACCTTAATGCCGTCCATTACCACCTTGAGACGGCAAAGCCGGCTTTGCTCTTTTTAACCGAGACGCAGATATCATCTCCGAGTGACACATCATACATTTTCCACACAGGGTATTATCTCGAGCACTCCTTTCTGCCCAAAGATGGAGTGTGTGTGTATATTAGAGATGATATCAGCTCTCGACACCTCAGCAATCTTGAGGTTAGGGACCTCTCAACTTTATGGCTCCGCATAGATTGCGACGACCACCCTCACATCTATGCGTGCCTATATAATAGGTCCCATAGTGGTGACCCCGAGACGGACCGACTCTTGGAACACCTGCAAGCTGTTTCAGATTTTGTGCAGCAGCAGATCTCATCCGCAGAGATCATAATACTTGGCGACTTAAATGCCCACCATGCCGACTGGCTCAATTCCAGCAAAACTGATCATGCGGGGAGATCTGTCTGCAACTTTGCCCTTGCGACGACGAACGACTTAACACAACTGGTTACTACGCCTACGCGAATCCCAGATGTGGACGGTCAGAATCCTTCCTTGTTGGACCTTCTGCTGACTTCAAATCCTGATGGCTACCAAATATCCGTAACCGCACCACTTGGTTCATCAGATCATTGCCTTATTAGGAGTTCTGTGCCACTTACGACGGTGTTACGACAGCGTACTGTTAAATAACGTCGTGTGTGGCAGTTGGCACTACAAGTTATCAGACTGGGATGGGATGCGGTCATTTTTTGCATCCTATCCTTGGGGGTGCGTGTGCTTCTCGCCGGATGATCCTGACAGCACTGCCAACTCTGTTGCCGATGTGGTTATGCAAGGGATGGAACTTTTCATTCCGTCCTCTGTAGTGCCAACTGGCGGCAGATTTCGTCCCTGGTTTGGTTCATCCTCCAAAAAAGCTTCTCGCCGGAAGCATGAGGCTTACCATCCTGGGCCAATGCAGTGTCTGCTCGGGATTTAAATACCAGCACATATAAAATGGAGTACAACCATGCCTCTAGGTCCCTCAAGAGAGAGATCACTCGAGCAAAGAAACAGCGCGTCAATAGAATTGGTAGGAGACTCGAGCGCCTCTCCTCGGGAACCCGTGCATTCTGGTCTCTTGCCAAAGCTATTGAAGGAAATTTCTGCAAGCCAACCCTACCATCCCTACACGTAGGAAATGCATCGTTAGCCCAGGACGCAGGAGCGGAGACGCACTATGCAGTGTCCTATGTATTTTTTTACAAATCCTCTCAAACCCGGGAACCAAAAATGACGGAGTATTAAATCGGTAGTCTTGTCAATGCCGATGTGATCGTGATGATCATGAAAAACTCTTAAGAGACTGAGCCTATGGCCTTTGGCACGAAACAAAGAAAACGCGATTCTTCGCCGGTCGGTGAAAACTTATAGTACAACAACTCATTTTTAATAACGAATCTAGTAGCATCTAACTGACCTTCGTTTAATTTTTGCATAAGGTTCTGGGTCTCTGTATCGGCCGTTTGAGCAATTTTTGCCCAATTCCGTGGATTTTGAATATGAAGAACATCAGCAGGCTGACGGCTCAAAAGGTCGGCATGTTGCATAAAACACCCCTTTCTATATTCTAATGTGAATTGAAAATCTTGTAGGTAAACCCACCATCGTGCGGCTCGGTCCTTTTTACGTTCAGTTAATTTTAACGAATTACCGTCGGTTACAATTTTAAATAATGCCTGAAATGCTGTAAAGCACGAACTATCGCAAGAGTTTCCAGTCCGTAACTGTGATATCGAGATTCTGCACCTTGAGTGGATTTACTGTAATAAGCGACAATACGCTTCCGCCCATTATGATCCTGTAATAATATTGCTCCATATCCCATTGCACTGGCATCAGTGTGGAGCTCTGTAGGACGTGCAGAATCAAAAATTGCTAAAACTGGCTCTTCAGTTTTCATTTTTCATTTTTCATTCTCTTGAAGTCGGTACCTAGAAGTGAGATACTTGACATAGACTTAGCCGGTACCGACTTAAAAAAAAAATGAAAATTTAGTACAGAATAAGCTGAGGTTTAGTCGAATTTTGAAAAAGGCACTAATTAAGAATAATAATTATTTCTTACTTTTTGGACCTTTTTAAAAATATTGTTTTTACCTTAGAAGTCGGGTTCAATTTTTTGTTAAAAAATAATAATTTAACTCTTTTAGTTATCTACACGACCACAAAACTTTATGCGTAGATAACCACTACGAAAGTAATGGTTATCTGCGCATTATATATTTCAATAATTATATTACTGTAAGCGAAATTGTGGTAAATGCTTGCAGTTATCTAAGCGATGCTGACTGCTGCCAAGGTTTTACGTTTAAAGGTTCAGGAGTTCTGTTCATGTGCCTTTGGATCCAGAGACACCTTCGTATGAAATTTCACTTATTTATAATATTGGATCCGACCGTAAAATTCTGCATGAATCGTTTTTTTCGATCAAATAATTTTTTTTTAAATATAAATTGTAAAAAAATACTACTGGAGCAATTTTTATGTTATTTGACACGAATATATAGTAGACTACGTGAGACATGGGTTATTAATTTGTGAAAAATATACGGTTTCCGTGAAATTTCAGATTTACGCGGACGAAGCCGCGCGGAACGTCTAGTAATATTAATATTATGTTTATTGCTCCATTCATCACCATGTCTTTGGCATGCAGAATAATGCGGCTATCAGCCTCCTTATATTAATTAAGCCCTGTCAACAGCGTTTTCGTTGGTTGAAAATCATATATTCTAAATTTTTTATTTTATTTTATTTTTACTATCTTTTATCTAAATATTATTCCAAAACTGGCATTTACACATTCGATTCAATCGAAAATGATACCAAACTCGACTATATACCTAAATCCCACGCAGTTATTGACCTCATACCTTTTTAAAACCCCTCCCTCATGCAGGTGGTGCATGAAATATTCATATGGCTCCACATCTTATACTCATCTTAGGGATATAAAGATCAATCCCACCAAAGGAAATCTTTGGTTCAGCAAAAGCCGTATTCCTCGTTTTTTTGTCCTGTACGCACACGACTAATAGTGTTAGTAAGTAAACAGACTATATATTATATTATTTAAAGTAGGTGACTAAAAATTGTACCTATACAATATACACATAATAGCATTACAAGATCATTACCAGAGCCACCGAAGCCAGCTACAGTACGTGTAAGTTAGTGATCAGGTGAGTTACTTCCACAGAGACCTGACCTATATAGCAATTTTTATTAACTATATTTTATTATTAAAATATTAAATAATATATATTAAGTAATTAATATATAATATTAAAATATTATATGTTCATTATTTATTACATTGTGTAAGTGTATGATGATAGTGAGTAGTGAATCTGTTTGTGGTCATGTCAGAGCATCCTAGCCCTACGACGGCAATACATCTTGGGTTCTGTGTCAGTGACTGCTAGGATGCTTGTGTGTGTGTGTGTGTGTGTGTGTGTGTGTGTGCGCGTGCGTGTGCGTGCGCGTGCGTGATCCTGCACATACTGTGTAGGAATTTGTGGTGTGGCCGGGCATCCTAGCCCTACGACGTCGGTGTCTTGGGTTCAGTAGCAAGGTACTGCTAAGGAGCAATTGTGTACGAGTTAATAATGTTTTCAGTGTCATAATAGTCTTTACTCAATAACCAGTCATGAACATCTTTTTTACAAGAGTACTTTGTCTTATAGACTGTGGCGGTACCCACAGTTTGCCTAACATTCCTGCATCGCGCTATCGAAGCTTTCTAAGCGCGGCGGTATATATACGACAGCTGAAATGTATCACGCGGGCTTCGGCCTGACCGGGCATAACATCTCGCTCGGTCGGAAGATCTTCCTTTGGCCTCTACGCATTATTCCCACATTGGTGACCCTCGACTGAACATGCCTCCTTCATCATCATCACTCCCCGCCCCTCCGCACCGCGCCAGCCAGCATCGCCTCTTCGGGTACATCGTCCACTAGCCGCAACGTACCGCGGCCTGGGCGACTCCGCATCGGCATCATCGGGCTTTCTCACTACACCGACCGGTCAGCAAGCAGAGCACATCTCTCCTGGTCAGCATGTAGCATCGGCCCCGCACGGCAGCTATCCGACTCACTGGATCCCGTGCAGCAGCTTACAGTTCCGACTCATTGGGACTCACTGCAACAGTTCCGACTCACTGGAACTCACTGGCACTGGCGACTCAAGCGACAAGACTTCAAGATTCGACCTCCGGTCTTCGGGGGGGGGGAGTGATGTGGCGGTACCCACAATTCGCCTAACATTCCTGCATCGCGCTATCGAAGTTTTCTAAGCGCGGCGGTATATATACGACAGCTGAAATGTATCACGCGGGCTTCGGCCTGACCGAGCATAACATCTCGCTCGGTCGGAAGATCTTCCTTTGGCCTCCACGCACATTATATCCCACATAGACTATATTTAGGGATTTGTTTATTTTACAGTAAAGTGATGGTCCCATATATGCAAAGGATTTATTACCAAACTTTAGTTTACAGCGCTTTATGTTCCATTTGAGTGTTCGCTCATTTTCTTCTATCTGATCAATTGACGTTTTGTGGAACTTTAAGATAACCGAAAGAATATATAGTTGGCGTACAGATAGCAATTTTGTATCGCGATATAGTTGAGCAGTAGAATAACGAATTCCCAGTCTATATGCAACGTTTAACACGGCTCTCTGAGCACGTTCTACAGCTAAAAGATATGTTTTACCAGCATTGGTATATGTTTTACCACCCCATGACACTATACAATAGTTCAGTACAGACTGACAAAGCGCATAGTATACCATCCGAATAGTATTATTGTCAGCGACAGATCTTAGCGTTTTGAAGATGTATAAAAGTTTCCTGATTCTACCACACACATAATTTATTTGTGGTTGCCACGATGTGTGTTTGTCGATGTAGACACCTAAATATTTAATACAATCGACTTGTTCAAAAATGGGACAGCCACACGTTGTGAGTTTGCGGTCACATTGATGGAATTGTAATGTACACTGCACCGGGGCTGTTGATTTAGTGTTTATGGAAAAGTTAGTAAATTTTTTTTAGGTTTTATCAACATTTAGGGTAAGGAGATTGTGATTTGATCGAATAAAACGATTCATGCAGAATTTTACGGTGGGATCTTAGGATATTATAACATATTATGCTTGAGTTACTAGAAACAACCTCTTATCCATCATGTGTATTTTTATCAATAATTTCCCTCGATTGCTTATAGATCCCATCATGACGTTGGTAATAATTGTACCAAATTCGGATTATACCCTACTAGCGACCCGCCCCGGCATCGCACGGGTATAAAATATACCTATAGCCACTGAAAAAATGATTAAAATCGATTCAGCATTTTTGATTTATATGTTCATTAATATTACTACCGATGACCCGCATTGGCCGGTACCGCCGTAAAAGCTACGTCTTGCAATTTTCAAATATTATACCCTATACAACAACAAAATAATTTTCGAAACCTGTCCACAAACTATGAAAAACACTAATAATAGAGTCATAATGTGATGTGCAAGATGTAAGGGTAGAGACGATGATGATGATTAATATAAAGTACCATTAGCATATTATGCCTTCAATTCTTAAAACAACGTCGAAACCCCCAAACATGTATCTATTTTTTTTTGTATAAGGAGACCGGAGATCTGATCACCACCTTTGAACCATGGTATACCTATCTTGGTGCAAAATCTGACTTTTTGCTAAAATTAACTTGGAATACTTCATTATTTATCCAAAATCACTATATGTTTCCATTTGAAATACTTCGGATTATGAATCAAAATCACAATATCATCCAGATAAATGGGGTTTTGGTAAAAATAGAAAAGAATTCCCTCGATTACTTATGGATCCCATTATCAAGTTACCTTTTTTATAAACATGGTACCAAATTTGGGTTAAACCTGATACAATAGCGAAAAAATCTTGAAAATCGGTCCACAAACGGCGAAGTGATCGTTGAACACAAAAAAAAACCGGCCAAGCGCGAGTTGGAATCGCCCATGAAGGGTTCCGCAGCAGCAATAAGAATTATTTCTATGAAATTATAAGGTTTTTGATTTATTTTAATATTTCATTTTTAATATAATGAAAGTTAAATTAAGGTTTATCATTTATGACGTATAAAAAAACTACTGGCTAGATCTCGTTCAAACCAATTTTCGTTGGTAGTTTTTATACTAATGTACATCATATATTTTTTTACAATTATCATGCCCCTACTTTAGAAGTTATAAAGGGGGGACACACATTTTGCCACTTTGGAAGAGTCTCTCTCGCAAACTACTCAGGTTAGAAAAAAAAATTAGAAACCTCAATATGATTTTTGAAGACCTACAGACAGACAGACAGACAGACGAACATATAAACATTTTTAACCGACTTCCTTTTTAGAAGTCGGTTAAAAATAGCCCGCTGGACCCAAAATTGACGCACTTCCCTAACGTTAGTAGGCTTTGGCGGTTTTATCAACGCGTCTGTTTTACTAGGGCTCGGCCGAACCTGACCATGACCAATCAGTCTACCTAAATACTCGAGCTCTGTATCTAAAAACGTGTATTTTTTTTTAAATTAACAGAAAAACATGCATTTTTTAGCGTTTTTAATACTTCACGTAACGTGTCAAATCCCTCCTGCACTGTATTGGTCACATAAAGGTAATATACCTAATAGGTATATTAACTTTATGATTGGACATAATCAAAACGTCATCAATATATGACAGAACTTTACCGGCTTCTATCAAGTGTTTATATTTTGTGTTTTAGATATTATGTTTCTCTAATGTAGTACTACAAAATAATAATGGTGTTATCCCTGGCCGCTGGAAAAAAATGACGCCACAGGTCCATAGAAAGTTATCCAATGTCCTTTGATTTCAGGAAAAACATTCACCATCACGAGTGCCACGATGATGTAATATTGAAAAAGGTGCGAAAGAACTGTGTGTTCGGCTCGTCAGATAATGCCAGCGGAGCCTGCCTCACGCAAGTCGCGGTCGTCTCCGGGGCTACGACCGACGACGAATCGTAAACTTCTATTTGCATTAGTTATAAATAGTATTGTGACCACGAATAAATTTGATAACCTGTTTCAAATTGTGATTAGTGCAAAAGACACAAAAATATCAGAACCTTTGAAAACCGTATAGTGTCGGCTCTAACCGGATACTCGTATGTAAAATTTGCCGACCGCGAGCTGTTGTTTGATACATTGTGTTTCACGTACATTTGGCTTGCATAAAAATGCTTGTTGCCATGGCAAGCGCGTTCCGTTCCCCCACCTCCCTGCTCACCTCGCGCCCTTCCATGCCGTGTAGCAAAATATTCAAACAGAAATTATCAACCTGAGTCCTGACTCAGACATATTTGTGTTAGGTATTTATTTCTGGCATAAAATGAAAAATTAGGGTGCCAGAGTCTTCACTATTTTGAAGTCGGTACCAGCTAATTTAATCGTGAGTTCAGTCAATTCCTAAAATCTATTAGGACCGGTATCGCTTTCAAAGTAATGTTATGAAGACTATAAGACCCAAGTAGCACAACTTGCTGGTTGTGAGCTTTAGAGCTAATCCGATTATTCGCAAAGGCCCCAAGCTGTGCACTGCAAACCTAGAACAGCCACTCCGCATCCAAATACGCACAACTTTTACAACCCTACGGTTCCATTGGAACTCAAGAATAGTGGCACTACATGAGCTGCGACTATTTGTCAGCACCACAGTAATATTAAATAAGAGGGCAAACAAGCAAACGGGTCACCTGATGGTAAGCAACTACCGTCGCCCATGGACACTCGCAACATCAGAAGAGCTGCAGGTGCGTTGCCGGCCTTTTAAGAGGGAATACGCTCTTTTCTTGAAGGTTTGCAGGTCGCATAGGTCCGGAAATACTGCTGGTGACAGTTGTTCCAGAGTTTTGCAGTGCGCGCGCAGAAAGTTACGCGAAAAACGCACTGTGGAAGACTGCCACTCATCAAGGTGATGAGTGGCAGTCTTCCACAGTGATCCAAGATGAGGATGGTATGTTTTTCGCGTGGGATGATGGCGAAAAGTTGCAGGTGGTATGATTCCGATTCCTCAGAGCACTCCCCGTGATACAACCGATAGAGGATGCAGAGTGAAGTTACATCTCGGCGTAATTCCAAGGGATCCAAGCTGTTTAAAACACTATGGCAGTCAACAATTCGAGCGGCCCTTCGTTAGATACGATCCAGAGGGAGCAGTTGGTATTTTGGGCGCCCCTGCCCAGAGATGAGAACAATATTCCATATGAGGCCGAACCTGCGCCTTGTAGAGTTGTGTGTGACTCTCTTGCGGCACCTATTGAGTAAATGAAGCTGCGAAGCAGAATAAATAAAAATTATAGTTCACCTTCAGTCACATTTGCTAATATAAATAAACAAGTACTCAGTGAAGTAAAGTGTTTTTCAGCTTTGTGACATATTTTAAAAATGCAGGTATGTTTATCGTCCACTAGCTGTTGCCCGCGACTTCGTCCGCGTTAGCATAGTTTAATAATGGAGATGGTTTTCACGTTCCTAACTTAAGAAATGACGGAATTTCATTCAAATTTTCAACCCCTTTTTCACCCCCTTCTGGGTCATATTTTCAAAATTCCTTAGTGGGTGTCTACTTAATAAAACAACCCTACTGACCAAATTTCTTCGCCCCCCCCCCCCTTCTGAAAATCGAAATCGCGTCGTTAGTGTTGAGTTTTAATTCGCCTGTTTTAGGAAGAAAGTTATAAATTGAAAGTGAAATGATTGTACCCTATACTCCACTATGTGGTACCTGCACTCTCGGCTGGAACGGACAGGCTGATAGTTTATCTTTGTGATCGGGTCCCGTTTTTACCCTTTGAGTAAGGGACCATAAAAAGAAGAAAATTAACCATCTCCGTTATTATGCTATGCTAACGCGGACGAAATCGCGGGCAACAGCTAGTGGACGTTGAAGAAATAACTATTAATTTGCTCACTAGAATCAAATAAATTGTAAAAAATCCTTATGGTCGTCGATCATTTAAGGAGTTGGGAAGGTTAAGAAATTTATCGAGCGAATCTTAGCCCCACAATAATTGAAATAAATTAACAAAAAATTAAAACCGACTTCCAAGGTAAAAACAATAAGTAATAATGTGATCTAAAAAGTATTAAATAATTCTTACTCTTTAATAGTTCCTCTTTCAGAATTCGTCTAAATCTCAACTATTTCTGTACATACTATAGTCTTCATTATTTGAAGTCGGTACCAGCTAATTTAATCGTGAGTTAATCAGTCAATGTCAGAATATAATATGAAACTTTTGGGACTGGTACCGACTTCAAAGTAATGAAGACTATAGTAAGTATGTACAGAAATAGTTGAGATTTAGACGAATTGTGAAAGAGGCACTATTAAAGAGTAAGAATTATTTATTACTTTTTAGTTCATATTATTACTTAATGTTTTTACCTTGGAAGTCGGTTTTAATTTTTTGTTAAAAATAATAATTTCACTCTTTTTAGTTATTTACCGGTAATCATATAAGCTGTCAGTTGTAGATATATAGGATTTAGGTTAGGATAAAACGTTAAAAATTATATATACAGCCACGTACTTAGGCAGAATATGCTATGGCTCACCGGTCTGGGCAGATAGGGCTACGATTGGCGCAGCCCGGCGTAAACTTTTACAAAGCCAACGTCTCGCATTAATATTCCTGTAATGCCATATGCCTTACATAGGAATACTAATGTTCTATATAGAACGGTCAGTACTGAAGCACTTCCTGTCTTGTCGGGTGTTTTGCCTTAGAAATACAGCGCCGAGCTGCTTTATATTACAAAAATAAAAAAAAATACGACCCCAGATTTCTTAAGCATGAGAGACAGAAATAAAGTGAATAGATTATTTGAACCACTAGACATTACACTACAAAATCTTATATCCGAGTGGCAGGATCGGTGGGATAACTCGATCAAAGGTTTCTTTCCTTTTTCAATTCAATTTCTTTCCTTCGGTTCGTAAACGACTTGCCATGCATTGGATAGAAATAGATCATTGCGTCGCACAATTCCTAACTGGTCACGGCAATTTTAAAGCTAAACTTCATGGTTTCAAGTTAGTTCCGTCTCCTCTTTGCGAGTGCTCGACCGAAGACAGCCCGCAAGAACAAACTGCTCATCACATACTCTGGGAGTGTGGTCTCTGGCATCAGGAAAGAACCGATCGGATAAACAGCCTCCAATGTGTCTCTGGAATCGTATATTACGATGACCTCGTAGGCAGCGCAAAGAATTTCCTTGCTTTCAAACGTTTTTGTCATAAATACTATTGGAAACAATCGAACACAAGTTTGCCATTATAAATAAATTACATTTTTTTATGAAGTAGGCATATTGTATTAAGTATAATTTAATTTTTTTCCCGTGGTGCTTTCCCTTTTGTTCGGACATCAATGTCATTACAATTTGGCTTTCTCCCGCTTTGCTTGGGGAGGGAAATTGGATATCTCCTACTCCTCCTACATTTCTTCTGATTAATTTCGTTGCGGGTCCCAAGACAGATTTAGCTTGTCCCTCGGGCATCCCTGAGATCATATCAAAGGGTTTTCGTGGTTGGTTACCACTGTTGATCCTGGCGACACAGGAGTTGCAGTGGTGGAAATGTGTGGTGGGCCTTTTGCCCGTTTAAAAAAAAATATAGGATTTAGGTATGAAACTATCACAACTACTATACTCAGGCAGTTTTCAAAAAAGTTTTTTCCTACGTACCTCATAGATCCCATGATCAAATTGCCAACTTGGTAACCGCAACACCAAGTTTAAATCATTTACTTTGTAACAACATTAATATAATTTTCAAAATCACTCGACAAACTCGAGTCTCGAACGAAAAGACTATGATGAGTTTTAGCCGAATTCGGAAAAAGGCACTATTAGATTGGAATAATTATTAAATACTTTTTAGCAGTGGCGGGGCATTGCAAATTTTATGTGTGCAAGATATATCTTGCGAGGCTATATCCTGAAATATATTTTGCGAGGCCCCCTGATAGATGACGCAAGAATACGGATTTTCGGAGAGAAAGAATTTTTTGATACTCAAACTTTTAACTTTTTTATGAATAATTGAGTATCAAAACATGTAAATCCTTTAAAAAAAACCTCGTGGCCCAAGGGGCGCGAGGCCCCTTAGACCGCGAGGCCGTGGGCGGTTGCCCACACCGCCCACGCCTTGCGCCGCCTCTGCTTTTTAGTTCATTTTATAAGGATGTTATTATTGTTTTTACCTTGGAAGTCGGTTTTAATTTTTTGTTAAAAATAATAATTTCACTCTTTTTAGTTACCAGAGTAAACCATCGCGTACTATAAGTAGAATAATACACCTGTATAATATTATTTTTCGTATCTTATTACAGCCACACTTACAAAATATAATATCAGCTGCAGCCTGCAGATAATTTTAAACAATACATTAAAAAAAAAATCGAAGTGAACACTCGTGACGTGCTAAATCACCGGACTAGTTTCAATAGGCTGGCAGTTGGCACTCGCTCGACTTGTCGCACGTGACGCAGCGCACATAGTACCTACCCGGCCCGCGCCGCCGCGCCGCTCGGTTGACAGCTCTGCGGCCCTGGCAGATTGAAGTGAGACTGCAGAGAGTGTTATTGTACTATGAACGCTAAACGCAATGCAAAAGGTTGAAATTAGATTGTTTTCCAGAATATCTCGGCGAAGTGAGACATAATGTTACATTATCGAAGCAACATAAACTTCTCAGAAGTAATGTCAAATGTGTGCCTTATGCTCTGGAGATAAGGTTGAATTTGGTGACATTGGTGACCCTGACGTGGTAATGATGATGATGAATGTAATTTGCATAGTAGCATATGCTTTCAGTTCTTAAAACAGCGCCTAAACTCCCAAACTTGTATGTATAAAGAATCCGGAGTTCTCTTAGTATCTTCGGAACCACACCTCGGTGCAAAATCTTGCGTTTTGGTAGCATATGCTTATGATGCTTCTCATAAAACCAAAATCACCATATGTTTCCACATAAATTTCGAGAAGTTCCCTCGATTACTCATGGATCCCATCATCAGGTCACCACTTTTGTAAACATGGTACCAAATTGGAGTGAAACCTAATACAACAAAACAAAAATTTCGAAAATCAGTTCACAAACGGAGGAGTAATCGTTGAACATACAAAAAAAAATGCACAGCCGAACATATAACCTCCTCGTTTTTTGGACGTCGGTTATTTTGGAATAAGGCTATGGACTTAAAACAACGTTTTTGGTGTTTAAAAAGGCAGTATATTTCTTTGAATAACACTAGAAAGTAATAACGTCTGAGTCTACTAAAGGTGGTGATAATAATAACGGACCAATGGCGGGCTGTCAAGTACAAAAAGAAAAATGACAGATCGAATAAATGAGTCAATTGATATCCTCACTAAATTAATTAAACATAATATCATAATTAAATAATAACATAATTAAACAAATTAAATTGATTAATTTTTGTACATACATTCAACACGCCCCCCTCAAAAATTAATCAATGCCTTTACATTACAATTTAATATAAAACTACAGACCGCTATTTAACTTTCTAGTGATGCCTGGGAGATGTGTACAATATTATAATAGCCCAACATTTGTTGCTAAGGATTAGGAAAACCCAGGAAAACCTAATCAGACTATTGAATTCATAATCTTAATCTTAATTATTTATAAATTATAATCATAAATTGTATGAAATATAATATATAATATTATGTAAACAATGACTAAAACTTTCTCCTTTTAAAAAAATAGAATATACTTCTAATAATAACAATCAATTTAAATAAGCTTTATAACAAATTGTTATGTACCTACTAAATTGTTTTAAGGTACAAGTTACAATAAACCCATTTTAATTCTCATTTCACGGTAAGTGATGGCTGGTAACGGTTTTGTCAACACATCGGCCAATTGTTGATCAGATGGAATGTATTGCAATTTGATGACGCCCTTTTCTACTTGTTCCCTAGAAAAATGATATTTTATATCAATGTGTTTTGACCGTTTATGATTAGTAGGGTTGTTAGCAATACTAATGCAACCGTTATTATCTTCGAAAATTATTATCGGTTCATTGATATTAAATTTAATGCTAAGAGCTAAAGACTTAAGCCACAAGGCTTCTCTAACAGCCTCAAACAACGCCATGTACTCGGCTTCTGTAGAAGAAGCTGCCACCGAGGTTTGTCTTTTTGTACTCCATGTTATTGTACACTGATCAAAAAGCTTGAATAAATAACCTGTTGTACTTTTCCTGTCTGTTGTGTCACTTCCGCCCCAGTCCGAATCTACATAGCCGCATATAACATTATTAAATTCACCTCTTTTATAAGTTAATTTTAGATCAATAGTACCTTTTAGATATCTTAAAACTCTTTTTAAATTTTTCCAGAGTTCTTCATTGTTTTTATTGGTGTAACGGCTAAGTATATTCACGCTGGTGCTTAAGTCAGGTCGTGTACATAACATGAGGTACATCAAACATCCTATGACATTACGACAAGGAGCGTTATATTTTTCATCTGAATTTAATGCCTCGTAATTCAGTTTGCTTTCTAACGGTGTGCTTACAGGCTTGCAATCCTGCATATTAAATTTATTTAGTAGCGTTTTTATATAAACACTTTGATCCAGGGTTACTGTATCGTCTGTACGAGTCACCCTTATGCCAAGAAATAATCTTATTGAGTTTAAATCTGTCATTTCGAACCTACTCATTAGATATCTTTTAAAACTATTCATTACATCATATTTTTCTGCACACGCAATAACTAAATCATCTACGTATAATACAACATATATATTTCTATTTATGTCGCCTTCATCTAATACATACATACATCTATCAACTGACGAGTTTTGAAAACCTTTTTCTTTTAATGACTGTTCAAATACTTCAAACCAACACCTAGCTGCTTGTTTAAGTCCATATAAAGCTTTGTTTAATCTACACACAATGTTAGGCTCAGATTCAACACCGTCAGGAACTTTCATAAATACTTCTTCTTTCAAGATTCCATTTAAAAATGCAGTTTTAACATCCATGTGATGTATCATAAGATTATTTTGATTAGCAAAACTAACAAGAAATCTAAAGCTGGCGATTCTAGCTACGGGAGCAAAAGTTTCGTTGTAGTCTGTAAGGTATTCCTGACTAAATCCTTTAGCTACTAGACGCGCCTTGTAACGTAAAGGTTTTCCAAACTCATCATATTTTATAGTAAAAATCCATTTAGAATCAACAATATTTCTATTTTTAGGTGTAGGTACCAATGTCCAAGTATTGTTCATAGAAAGAGAATTAAGTTCGTCTCTAATAGCCTTTTCCCAGTGTGGTCTATCTTCACGAGTCTTAATCTCTTCGTATGAACTTGGTACTTTATTTAAAATTGATTGAGCACACAACAAGTAGTCACAATCATCATCAAGCTCTTTATATGATATGGGGGCATGACCTTTAAGCCTATCACTCCTCCTTAGCTCACTATTTTGATTTGTGACTTCATTATCTACACGCAAAGTAGGACAATCAGATTGTATTTCAGGCGTATCCGCTAGTTTACGGATTTTAGCAGGACATTCATCCCCATCAGATTTATTTTCTGATTTATGACTGTCAGAACATGGTTTTTGTGACACTGATTTTGACGGCACATGAAGCCTATCAGTTTCATTTCGGGAATTTGTATTATTATTCCCTTCAGGCTCAAGTTGCGGCCTGGTTTTTAAGAAATTTGTTTCATCAAAAACAACGTCCCTGACAGTAACAAATTTTCCACAATTGGGATACCAAACTTTGTAGCCGTTTGGTTCGTAGCCTACCAGTATTCCTTTCCATGATTTTACATCAAATTTATTTTTATTGGTTTTATCATGTACAAAAACAGTTGACCCAAATACTTTCAAATATTTTATTTGCGGCTTTTTGCTATGCCACAATTCGAATGGTGTTTGAGACTGTTTTAAAGCTCTAGATGGGGTTATGTTAATTAAATATGTGGCAGTTAAAACTGCTTCACCCCAAAATATTTTATTTAATTTGGCACCATTTATCATTGTCCGCGCTTTTTCGGTAATAGTGCGGTTCATACGCTCTGCAACACCATTTAACTGTGGTGTCCTAGGAACCGTTAAATGATAAGAAATCCCTTTTTCAATGCAGTATTTTTTTGTTTCAGTGGACAAGTACTCACCACCGTTATCACAGTACAGATTTACTACTTTGGAATTAAATATCGACTCACTTTTGGCTACGTAATCTTTGAAAGCTTGAAATACGTCTGATTTATAAGTTAATAAATATGTCACACAGTAATGGGTATACTGATCTATAAATGTCACAAAATAATTTTTGTTATCAACTGTAGAAGGAGTGATGGGGCCACATACATCAGAGTGCACTACAAATAATGGCCGTTTAATGTGATCTTTATTTTTACTCTGATTAAAGGGTAGTCGCGTCTGTTTCCCATTTATGCAATCTTCACACAAATCATTTTTGGGCATTATACTTTTTATTAAATCAACATCATCAACCATATTTTTATTCTTTAAATCTAAAAATTTGTTCCGGCTAATATGACCTAAACGCTGATGCCACAAAACGTAGCTATTATTGTCATTTTTGCATACATGGGAGACAGAGCGGCTAGTAGGAATAAATACGATAAAATCTAAAGCAATTAAGTTATATAAGGGCCTACCTTTCATGATGACTTTACCATTTCTGCATATTTGGGTACCTTCCTTATTGAATATTATTGTCATGCCTGCTCGTTGCATTTTTGACACCGAAAGCAGGTTATACGGCGCCTCCGGACAATACAGTACATCCTCCAATGTTCCTTGAACACCCATGTTGCTGGTTACGATAACTGTTCCCTTCTTTATGGCTGAAATAAATTGACCAGATTTTGCAACTGAAATTTTTAATGGTGTAGGTATTTGTGAAAAATTAGTGAACAAATCTTCCCTGTTTATGATGTGATCTGAAGCTCCGGAATCTAATATAAACATAACATTTGGCCTCTGATAGTCTTCGTCAGTGTAATCTCCCGTCATAAAAGCAAACCCTGAAAAATTGCTAGATGTTGAAGGCTGATTGTTGGCTAGTTCAACAACTTGAACATTTCTAGATCTGTCTTCATTTTTCTTTTGATTCATCCTCTTGTAATAGTAACAATCATTAATTACGTGACCTCTACGACCACAATGATGACACTTAATAAAATTTGACCTTTTCTTAGCTTTGGGCTTAAAATGTTTTTGTTGAGATTGCTGCTGCGTTTTCATGTTATATTGTTTTCGTTTAAATATTTCACTTTTGTTTTCTGTTTGTAATACTTTCAAACCTGTGTCACAACTCTCATTCCTCAGTTTAACTTCATGATCCAAAAGTCTCGTCTTAACAAAAGCTAAAGTCAAACTGTCTTCAGATAACGTCTCAATCGCTGTAATAACACCGTCATAAGCCGTAGGTAATGTGAGCAATAAATGCGCCACTTTGTCGGTTTCGTCTAGTCGAGCACCGGCCGCCAATAATTCCGTCACCAAATCATCGAAAGTAGAAAAATGTTTGATAAGAGGTACATCACCTTGAAGTTTGAGGGTAAGAAGTTTTTTTCTTAATGCCAATTGCGTCGCAAGACTTTTTCTTTCGTATAAAGCGTCTAAATTATTTAAAATATCTTTGGCGGTAGTTTCTTCCTTTGCAAAACCGAGATAAGAATCCGATAGATACTCCACTATCACACCTTTTGCAATACGATTTTGTTTATCCCACTCACTTGATCGAAATATGGGTTCGTCGTCTATTACATTTAAAACGTTTAACTCACTAAGCAGAGATCGAATCCGGAACTTCCACACGCTATATTTCTCACCATCAAACGGTTTAATATTTCGTTTCGACTTTGAAGATTCCATTGTTGCAACCGTTGATTCCGATTTGAATTATAACGAAATAAATTAACAGCACAACTTATGAATACGCGAGCACTGGGCCAATAACCTTTTGGAATAAGGCTATGGACTTAAAACAACGTTTTTGGTGTTTAAAAAGGCAGTATATTTCTTTGAATAACACTAGAAAGTAATAACGTCTGAGTCTACTAAAGGTGGTGATAATAATAACGGACCAATGGCGGGCTGTCAAGTACAAAAAGAAAAATGACAGATCGAATAAATGAGTCAATTGATATCCTCACTAAATTAATTAAACATAATATCATAATTAAATAATAACATAATTAAACAAATTAAATTGATTAATTTTTGTACATACATTCAACAGGTTAAAAATATAAAGTTTAAAAAACTAAAACCCGACTGCTAAAACGCGCTCTAAAAAGTACGAAACAAGAAAACAGTTTATAGGGATATGGAATTAAGGCTGATTTACATTGATACAGTAGCTGGCGCCAGCATCACTGGATTCCGTCGCTGGATCCGCACTGTATCAATGTAAACATGTTTCAATCCAGTGGACTGGATTGAAACATGTGATGCTGGCGCCAGCTACTGTATCAATGTAAATCAGCCTTTAATATTTATAGGATAGCCGTGGTCGTATGCAGGTGGCATACGACCACGGCTATTATAGCAAAACAGATTCATTATAGATAATAAATGGGCATACTTACGACCACGGCCAATACCACGGCTATCCTTTAAGCATTAATTCATATTCCTATAAACTGTTTTCTTGTTTAGTACTTTTTAGAGCGCGTTTTAGTAGTCGGGTTTTAGTTTTTTAAACTTTATATTTTTTTTCCTTAATTGTCATGTTAAAATAGCGTCACAAAAAGCATCAACATGAACCTTAATAGTTATTTACTGCGCGTCTGAGCGCTTAGCTTATCTCCTAATAGCACCTATGCAGCTAGCAGTCCAAGTAACCACCGTCATGTCTTTTTAGCGATCAAGTCCAAGAAAGCGCATTCTCCCGCGCACGTTGGAAACGTCACGTCAATAAAGAGGGGACGTCGCCGGCGGCCGGACGGTAAAATAATTGAAGTTTGAGAAAAGCCAAACTAAGAAAAAGCCAAATCCTTCAATTTAATTTTTGTCCAATATACATTATATGGTTAAGGAAGTCGTTTATTTTTCATTTATTCCTATTTTAAAGCTAATAAGCTGCAAATGGGTGGCAAGTTTGCAACAAACTCGTATCGTATCCAGAGTGGCATTAGGTTGGTTTAGCTCTTTCCCTACAATAGTGGTATTTTAGCCATAAAACGGTACATTAGAAGAACTAAAAACTGTCCCGTAGCCCGGGTACGGGGACAATAAATTTAGAAAAGAGAGAGGAGATAAATAAAAAGAGAATTTACAATTTAACCAATTTATTGAAATTTAAAAAACCTAGTCAGCGGAGAGCGGGTAACGCGGGTTCGAAGCCTAGCCTCAGTCACTTTCCTAGTCTCTTTATAATACGGGTCGTGGGGGAAAACACTGCACTTATCTTACTTAAACAGCAACAAGCGGGACTCCAGCTCCGCAGGTCTCCGTTGTTCTCGCAACAAGGGGCAGTGGTGGTGGCCGGCCGAAGACGGTGGCAGGTTCAGAGTGTGGCTCTAGGTGCGTCAAGCAGACGGCATGGGCAGCACGTGGTCGTCTCCAGGCGTGCAGTGGTAAGGTGTTGCCGGGATCTGGTATAGCCAAGACAAAATTGCTCAAAACGTAGTGTTAAAACCTGGCTATACCTAACATGACCAGAACCAGCAGCGAGCAATTGCCATTTAATTCGAACAGGCGCTCGAATACAGGATCGACGAGCCCACCACCTTACCAGTTACCTGACGTCACCAGCTACGTAATCGAGGACTGAGGAGGGGGCCCAACTTGTCAAGAACCCGTCCTCTTTTCGCCCTACAATCGCCCGTAGCATCATAGTTCCATTTTTGTAATCCACCAAAATCTTTGTAATCTGCGTATCGATCCCTGCATAATTGTACAGAGTAAATTTGTTATTTTGTACGAAGTTGTTTCTTTAAACAATTTCCAAGAATAGGGATGATGACAAGGTCAAAGATTAGCGAATTTCGTTAATGAAACAAAGAAATCACGGTAAAAAATAAGTATTCCCAAAATTTCAGCTTGATAGCATTTGTATTTTTTTTTCTTATGCGCCTTTAAAGTTGAATAATCTAGTCGAATTTTTTTTCAATTAAATTTCTTAATATTTATATACCATTCGATAACTTATGCAATTAAAAGCAACTTTTGTTTTGAAACCACTTTCATAAACGCAATATTTAATATCCCTATCGAACAAAGTTCTCTCCCGATCCGTACAAACTACGAAAGAGTGACGTCAGTCTTTCGTAGCACTTTGTATGGAGCGTTTCGGGCAGGTCTATTTTATGAGATGTTTGAATTGTCATATCTTGGTGATTTTTTAAGCTATCAGAGTCATTCTTTCAGCGATGTTATTTTTTAAGGGTCTTTCAATTACCAATAAGAAAAAAAAATTGTCATCAAGCCTATTTTCTTGTTTCTAACAAGAAAAAGTGGCGACCGTGACAGGACACTTAACTGGATTGCCTTTGTTCTCTGGACATTATCGCCGCCGGTGAGAGGTCTTCGCTGCAGCAGCGCAGCTCGAGGAATCTCCAGCAGCATCATCAGCCGTCGTGAGGTCTGCAGCACACGTCTCATCTACTACCAGGGGCAGGTGACACAGCTTTTGGCACCACGCCGGTCAGCTCTTGGCGATTTGTATATTATAAGTTAGTTAAGTTTTGTAAATAGTTAATTCTTGAAATATAATTTGTAAAATGTAAAATATTGTTTAGTTTTAACCCTTAGAATACACAAAACTTAATATAATTTTATTTTGTAAATAGATTAGGTAAAAATAACTACGATAATGGCACCAAATAGCTTCGGTAAATTACGTACGAAGTTTGGTGGGTATACTAAAGCTAAATTCAAGCCTAAATTATAAAACTAAACGTCTAGATTTAGCTTAAATCTTGTTAATAGTATGTAAATAGCTAAAACTTGAGTTGCGTGAATCGATCTCTTATGAAATGATATTAGATATCGATAGATAATAATATGATCCACGTTCTTTGCACTATCGCTATTCACACAGGTATGAAACTACTAGAAGAACGTAATTTTTGGAACTAATATGGAAAGGAATAGGGACACTTAGCTGGTTGGGTGACGCTGCGGCGCCAAGAGCTGACCGGCGTGGTGGCGTTGGTTATGTCTGAAACAATTTTGCGTAGTTTTCTCGGGATATGAATGGTTAGGTTAGGTTACATGGTGTTAGGTTGGACATCGATGGGGGCGATGCCGGTCCGTTCACGTTCGTGTCCCTGGGCACCTCCCCCGTGCCATCGTGAGCTTTTCACGGTGGCACGGGAGGGGTGGCTGAACGCCGGCATGGTGTGTGTTTGTGTGTGTGAATGGCTGCGCCCGCAGTGTGACGAACGGGCCCGCGACCCGGGGTGTCGGAGCTTAGGAAGGATGGATAGTCGCACTAAGGAAAGTATTCTCCGGGTGGGTCCCGGCTCCTCAGGAGCCGGAGAATCGTCTTCGGACGGTGGCCGGCCCTCGTATACGGAGGGGCCACTTATTGCGAGGAAGGAGGAGAGGAAGGTAGAGAAGAAAGACGAAAGGAGAGAGGCGAGGAAGGGAAGCGCTAAGAAGCGCGCGGATCTCAAGCCGGTGGTGCTCCTATACCCACCGGAGAGGGATCCGCCTACCGATGATGACAGAGATAGCGAGGTCTGCTACTCGGCGTCCGGCAGCAATATGTCGCTGGACTCCGTGGGGTTGCCCGCACAATCCGAACGCACGACTCCCCTAAAAAGGAGACACCTGGAAGAGACTGAAGAGGCGCCGTCGACTAGTAAGGAGTCGGTGCCTGCACCCAAAAGAGGACGTGGCCGTTCTCCAAAGACCGGCCAGTACGTCGGCTACGCTAAGGCGTAGGCCGACTACAACCGTGAAAAGGAGGAGGCCGAAGAGGAAATCGCAGAACAAGCGAGCAATGCGAAGCTTGCGCGTACGTGGCTCAGCGCCGCCTTTAAGGAGTCCGACCTCTCCGCCTCTTCTCCTTCGGGAAAAGAGGCCAAGAAGGAATGGACGGGCGCTGATATTACCAGGACGGTGGCGGCGTCATTGAAGACCATCTCAATGATCGCCAACAAGTCCACGAACCTTAAGGGAACATACCAGAAGTACCTTAAGGAATCGGTGGCGACCATAGAGATGGTCTTCAACAAATTGGCGGACCTCAGCACATCTGAGGAAGTGAAGATGCTGGTGGCCCGAAACTCGCGCCTCGAAGAGTAAGTGGCGGCGTTACGCCACGAGCTGGACGACGTGCGCAAAAAGGCCTCGCAACCTACCGGAGGCGACATGCGTGAGCTGTTAGCCGAGGTCTCCCGTGCGAACGTGGAGACCTTCGGCAATATGCTGAACGCCAGGCTCGCCGGGCTGGAGGACCGCCTCCTGCCGGAGCCGAGACGAAGGCCACCGCTGGCGTCGGACGGAGTTCGGGATGGGAGCTTCCCAACCAGCCCCGCGAACGTCGTTGCGCCCAAGGAGGATGAGGTGCCGGGACCCCCTCGGCCGAAAAAGGCGAAAGGGAAACTGGCCAAGCCAGAGAAGGCTTTGCCGCCTGTCGTTGCAGCGGCCCCTACAGGGGCTCCTGCTGCACCCACGGCGCCCGGGGCTCCAAAGGCCAAGTAGAAAAGAAGGAAGAAGCGTCCTTCAATGGCAGCTCAGGAGGCGGCACAAGGAGGAGCGACCATCGGCTCCCCTGGTACCTTGGACCACGGTGGGTCCGAAGGGTGGGAAGAAGAAGGGGGCGGCTACACCATCTAAAGCCGCTCCGAAGAAGCGGCTTCGCGTCCTCGCCACTGCGGCCGTCGCTCTCACCATCGACGAATCGGCCGTGAAGGCGGGTCTGACGTACGCCAAGGCCATCGAGACGGCCCGGAAGGTGGTGAACATAGCGGAGTTCGATATCCCGGAAGTCCGCTTCCGCCAGGCCCGAACTGGAGGGCGCCTTCTCATAATAGCTGGTGGGGGCGCAAAGGAGAAGGCGGACGCCTTTGCCGCGAGGTTCAAGACCGTCCTGCCTCAAGAGGTGAAAGTCGGGCGGCCAGCTGCATTCGCTGAAGTGCGTATCGCCGGCCTTGACGACTCAGTGACGGCCGCCGAAGTAAAGGAAGCGGTCGCACTCGAAGGAGAGTGCCTGGCCGGCGATGTCCGGGTGGGGCCAATGAGAGAGGGGCCACGGCGGGACGGGTCATGTTGGATTCGCCTCCCAGTCGCGGCCGCCAAGAAGCTCTCGAGCTCTGGGCGGTTGCGTATTGGCTGGGTGTCGGCGAGAGTGACGTTGTTGGCCGCGAGACCTGAGACGCGAGACCACGCGCTGCTTTCGCTGCCAGGACACCGGTCACGTGGCTGCCAAGTGCCGGTGCCCAGTGGACCGTAGTGGAACTTGTTTCCGGTGCGGGAAACCGGGGCACAAGGCGGCGGAGTGTGGGGCTGCAGAACCGAACTGCACCCGGTGCGAGGCCGCTGGCAGGGCTGAAAGGGGGCACGTGCTGGGTGGCAGCGGATGTCCGTCTGCCGCGAAAAAGCCGGCCCCCCGAGAAGAGAAGGCTCCGTCCAAGAAGGCTCGGCAAAAGCCGAAGCCTAAGGGCGCGCGGGCTCCGCTCGTCTCTGCCGCGATGGAGACGGAGGCCTAGACCCGCGGGCGGCGATCGGGGGATCCCCGCCCGCATAAAGGGTCCCCGAGTAGACAGTCCCCTATAGCCCGGGGGGGCTCTCGGTGAGGTAAGCGGCCGAAGTCGCTGGAAGAAGAGGCCGGTTGCGGCTGGCTGCGCACGGGAAGGGGCGGAGTTGAATTGCTCTGCAGTACCCGTCCCTAAAAAAAAGGTTGGACATCGATCAAACTGTGTTAAATTGTTAAATCATAAGAAAAAGCTAATTATATGAGAGATTATACCTATACTAATATTGGTTAGGTTTGAAACATTTTTACGTAGGTTTCTCGGGATATGAATGGTTAGGTTAGGTTACATGGTGCTAGGTTGGACATCGATCAAACGTGTTAAATCATAAAAAAGCTAACAATATGAGAGATTATACCTATATTATTATATCTATACTAATATTGGTTAGGTCTGAAACATTTTTGCGTAGGTTTCTCGGGATATTGTCACCTGGCCGGCACAGGGACAATAAAAAGGAGAGATAAATGAAAAGAATTTAACAATTTAACAAATTTATTGAAATACTAAACAATTAAACAAAAAGAAAACCTAGACAGTTGGAGAGCGGGTTTCGCGGGTACGAATCCTAACCTCAGTCAATTTCTCGGTCTTTAGCTCACGGGTTTAGGGACACGCCACTTATCTGGGGACAGGCGACTTGGGGGACTCCAGCTCCTCAAGTCTCCGTGATCCCGGTGACAGGCGTAGCGTCGATTGCCAGGTGTTCAGGCCAAGACGATCGGGATCCCGTAGATGGCGGCAAGTTCGGTGTGTGGCGAGAGTTGGGTGCGTCAATCAGACGGCATGGGCTGACACGTGGCGAGCAGGTGGGGAGATGGATCCTCCAAACCGGATCCTGGAGCAACCAGGACGGAGTTCAGCCTGGTCGGAGCTCAGTTGCTAAGTAGAGTGGAGAAGTTGCTCCAAGCGTAGTAGTGAAGTAGCCCCAAGCAGTGAAAAGTTGCTCCAAACGTAGAAGAAGAGTCCAGACGAGCGTAGCAGAGAACAAGGAGCTGCTCCGGAACGTAGCACCCCTGGAATCGAACATTCCAGGCAGGCCTTAATAAAAGGTACACTGCTGGCCCGCAAAGCACGTGTCCAAGATCCGAGTCTTGAGCACGTGTTTGCGAGTCCATTACAAACATTAAAAACACTACCTAATTAAAAAAAGAAATTTAGAAAACATCAAAATACAGTTAAAGAGCAAAAAGGCCATTGAACTTCTGACAATGACATTTAAAACTAGGTCAGGGCCAATTTTGTTATGATATCAAAGAAAACCAACTACTAGAGATCTAACAATTTAGAAAAACACATTTGCTACAATTGTGATTTTCGCCACAATAGAAACCAAATACAGAATTAAACTGAATTTACAATAAAAAAGAAATTAAAAACAAATACTTTGGGAAATTCTACAAACAAACACATTACACTCAACACTCACTCAACGATAACGGGGTTCAATGACTCCTACATTTTGATGAAATGTCAAAAAGGTCGAACGAGCAGATCCGCGGCTTTTATAGGCCGGCGAACTTTTTTTTTTTTTTTTTTTTTTATCTGTCACGTTGACAGGGCTAAAGGATATATCCGAAGGGCTTATTTATGAAAAAAGATACTTAATTACTATTTATCAAATAATATATTGAAAACTACATAAAGCTACTTTATAATATTTAAATAGACAAATAGAATTACAATATATTAAAATAAGGTTACTTTAAAATAGTATTTAAACGAAACAAACGGAAAGTGCCGTTCTAGTTCCGTACTATTATTAAGAGATGGCGCACTAAGTATCGATTCAAATAATTGATTTGAATAACAGCTGACAAATAAAGAAGAAGGAGGAGATATTAAATTATTTTAAGTAGCTACGCTACAATATGAATGGTTAGGTTAGGTTACTTGGTGATGGTGCTAGGTTGGACATCGATCAAACCGTGTTAAATCATAAGAAACAGCTAATTGTATGAGAGATTATACCTATATTATTATATTATTGGGTTAGGTACCTATATTATTATATTATTAGGTTAGGTTAGGTTTTTTTTTTTTATTTTTTTATTAACGGCCCCTCACTTGGGACCTCTTGTTCCCCCTTTAAGAAAAAAGGACAATTATTTACTTTTATTTCAATTTCTACACTTTCCATTATTTTTCAGTTTATTTACTAACAATTTTTACAATCAACAAATCTATTTCTACTTTATCATTTACTTCTTTTACATTCAATTTCTCTTTTTTCGTTTTTACAATATCTATTTTATTTTACATTTTGTTCATTTCAATATTCGTATATTATATTTCCTTTGTACATTATCTGTTTTTTTTTTAGTAACAATTCTCCTTCCTTATTTCTCAACATTACATATTTTTATTATTCATATTCTATCTATTTCTATATATAATTTTTGTAACAATTATTCTTAACTTTTTTCTAACACGTTTCTATTTTATAGTTACATTGAACTATCTTATGACTATATCTTTACATTGTTATCTGTTAATATTTCTTTCTTTCATTTACATGTCTAGAGATTTCTTTCTTATCATTACATTTCTTCTTATATTTAGGGTACAAACTATCGATCTATTCCTTAACAAGTTTTATGCATGACAGGTGGTACAGTGTTTGGGTTCAGCGTGGAAGTCCCGGTGAGAGTAGTTGCGAGCATAATTATGTCATCATAACAATGTTGCAGTTGTTGTAGGGTGCTATAGCGTGCGCAAACGTGGGTGACAAGGCGACAAGAACATTTAATTATAATAAGTAGGTTAGGTTAGGCTAGGTCAGGTTAGGTTAGGTTAGGTTAGGTTAGGTTGGGGGCGATACCGGTCCGTCCACGTTCGTGTCCCTGGGCGCCTGGGTACGCTACCCTGCCCTTTACACGGAGTGACGTATCCAGGATGGCAGAACGCCGGTCTTTCCTGTCTTTCTCTCTTATTATAGTTTACTCTTCGTTTGTTGTTTATTTTATTTTGTCTATCTTTTCACCACCTTCTCTACTCTATCTTTCTCATTTTGGTTAACTCTTCTCTACATCAGCGTGTGTTTCTGGGTATATTTGTGTGTGTGTTTGTGGATGGATGGACCCGTGGGTCCCTAATCCCCGGTTTGTGGTGCCCGGCCATGGGATGCGTGGCGAGCAGGTGGCTTACGTCGCAAGGGCACTAGGGCAGAATCTCCCTTTAAAGATCACACCATGGAGAAACGCATTTTGGAAAATTCTCCCCGGGCGGGTCCCAGTTCTACTGGAGAATCCCGCACTCCCGGTTCTCCGGGAGTCTGCCGCGCGTATACGGGGGCGGCACAAACTGCGTGTGAGGGTAAGGGGGCCGTTGCAACGGCGAAGGAAGGAGAGGGCGCGAAAACGCGCGAATGTCCGAAATCGGCACACCTAACCGCGCCAGTGGCGGACGCAATTACAGACGAAGACGTGGATTTCTCCGTCTACCAGCCTAACGGCGTAGGGCGGGTGAAAAGACTGGCTCAGAGAAAGAAGGAGCGGGGTTGTCCGATCCGGGACTTACCCGACCTGCCGCCTGTGCTGCAGTATCGGGATGTCCACGGGACGCAGCCCCGCGCTCCTACTCCTACCGGACATAACGAAGAGGGTGGTTGGGATTTGACGCGCTCACCGCGCGTAGTTCTGCGCGACGTGATGCGCGAATTCTCCTTGCCGCCTCCACAAGGACGAGACCATTCCACCGGACGTGACAGTGAGGACTGGCCCGAGGACTCCGACGATACTGTCTCAGACATTTCGATGGACTCTGAGGGCCTGCCCACAACACCACCGGCTAGGACGCACCTGAAAAGGCGCAACTCAGACGACGACATGGAGCCGCCCATCAGCAAAGGGGCGGTGCCCAAACCAAAGAAGGGACGTGGCCGGCCACCAACCACCGGCCAATACGTCGGCTATGGAAAAGCTCTAGCGGAGCTCAACAAGGAGAAGGAGGAGGAACGCCGGGCTGCATTCAGGGCGAAAGTCGAGGAGGTAGCCCGGGCGGCGCGGGAGGCGAGAGAGGCGAGGGAAGCGCGAGCCTCCCTTCGCGCAAGCCCTGCCCCGGTCGACGACACGGAGCAGACCAGCGCCGGCCTGACAGCCGACGTAGAGAGGGCCTTAGACATGGTGACCATGGTCGCCACAAGGTCCTCCAACTTGAAGGGCACATGCCAGCGAGCTCTCAAGGAGGCGGTCGCATCAATCAAGGTGGCCGTCACCGAGATGAGGGGCCGTGGTCAAACAGAGGAAATGCGGGCATTGGAGGCGCAGAACGACCGCCTCCTGCGCCAAGTAAATGCGATGCGCCGGGAGCTGGAGGAGCTGCGCCGCCGCGTGACTGGGCCCGCACCCGACGACTTGCAGAGGATCTTGTCGGAGGTCTCGCGCTCCAATATCGAGACCTTCGGCAACATGCTCAACGCGAGAATTGCTGGATTGGAGGACAGGCTCTTGCCGGAGCTCCGAAGGAGACCGCCGCTGGCAGCGGACGGTACTGGTACATCAGCCGGTGCCCAACCAACAGCGGCTGCAAAGAAGACACCGAAGCCGAAAAAGGCGGCGACGGCAAAGGCACCGGACAAGGGTCCGGTAGGCGACGCGGCGGCTCCTTTACAGCCGCCCACCGCACCAACTGAGAAAAGAGCTGCAAAACCGAAGGAAAAGAGGAAGAAGAAGCGGCCATTTGATGGCCGCCTCAGGAGGCAGCAAAAGGGGGGCAGAACATCAACGCCCATCCCGCCGAGGCCCCGTGGACCACTGTCGGTCCGCGCAGGCCTAAAAAGAAGAAAGAGGCGGCTACTCCAGCTAAAGCCGCCCCCAAGAAGAGGAAGAGGGCGAAACTCCGTGCCCCCGCAACCGCGGCAATCACTGTCACGCTAATGGAGAGCGCCGTGGCAAAGGGGGTTACGTACAAAGACGTCCTAATGAAAGCGAAAGAAGCTGCAACGGCCGGTATGGTGGAACTCGGCATCGAAAAGCTTGGGTTCCGCTTCCGCCAGGCTCAAACCGGCGCGCGCGTCCTGACCATACCTGGTGAGGGCGCCAACGAGAAAGCGAACGCCCTCGCCGCAAAGATTCGGGAGGTGCTAGACTCGGAGGAGGTCAAAATCGGACGCCCGGCTAAATGCGTCGAAATGCGTATAGCCGGGCTAGACGACTCAACGACGACCGCTGACGTCATCGAGGCGGTCGCCAGAGAAGGAGGATGCCCGTCCGACTCCATCAGGACGGGCCCCATAAAGGTTGGAAGGTGGGGCGATGGCTCGCTTTGGCTGAGTGTCCCCGTCGCGGCAGCCAAAAAGCTGGTTAGCTTAGGGCGGCTGCGAGTGGGCTGGGTCTCGACGAAGGTGACACTGCTGGCCGCGAGGCCTAAGCGGTGTTACCGATGCCTTGACACCGGCCACCTGGCGACGACATGCCAGTGCCCGGTGGACCGCAGCCGGAATTGCTTCCGCTGTGGAAAGCCGGAGCACAAGGCCGCCGAGTGCCGGGAGAAGCAGCCCAATTGCTTCTTCTGCGAGGCACTCGGCAAGGATAAGGACCACGTGCTGGGTAGTAGCGGCTGCGTCACGGCAAAGCCGCTCCCCAGCACCAAGCACCGGAAGAGACGCGGAGCTCCCTCCGATAAGGCTCGGCGAAAAGAGCCTGGAGCCGGCGGCGCCGGGGTTAGTCAGCCCCAGCCCGCCATGAAGGTAGAGCCATAGGCCCGTGGGCGGTTGATCGGGGGATCACCGCCCGCATAAAGGGCCCCGAGAAGAAAGCTCCCTAGATGCCCGGGGAGCTCTCGGTGATGGAAGGCGGCGGCAGAACACCAGCCACCGCATCGGAGATGCGCCGGACGCGGCAAGCGCCGGGAGGATGCGGAGTTCGATAAAGAGTACCCGTGTCCTCCCACGGCTGGAAGAAGGGCATGGGGAGGGTTTTAGTGGGTAAACCTCGTGTAGGGAGTCCCACATACCCCCGCCCCTTCCCCCGAAGGGGCGGGGGATGCGTAACGCATTTCCCCTCCTAAAAAAAAAAAAAAAAAGGTTAGGTTAGGTTAGGTTAGGTTACTACGTCATCTACTACTACTACTGACTCACTGATGAGTCATAGGGTGTATGACCTTTCTCACGGTCACCTTTCTCACGGTCACCTTTCTCAGGGTCACCTTTCTCAGGGTAACATGAGTCACACCGACCCACGGGTGTATGACCTTTCTCACGGTCACCTTTCTCAGGGTCACCTTTCTCAGGGTCACATGAGTCACACCGACCCACGGGTGTATGACCTTTCTCACGGTCACCTTTCTCACGGTCACATGAGTCACACCGACCTACGGGTGTATGACCTTTCTCACGGTCACCTTTCTCACGGTCACATGAGTCACACAGGGTGTATGACCTTTCTCACGGTCACCTTTCTCAGGGTCACCTTTCTCAGGGTCACATGAGTCACACCGACCTACGGGTGTATGATCTTTCTCACGGTCACCTTTCTCACGGTCACATGACCTTTCAGTGCATGAGTCACACCGGCCTACCGCCCCACCCTCCCAACAACCCAAGAGGCGGTGAAGACTTGCGCGGAGAGAGGGTGTATAAAGCGAAACGGCGGACAGAGAGCGCATTCATGGCTCAACCGCCGCCGGAGCAAGATCAGTCGGGATACGTATTACCGGGATACAGATATCTCGGACCGGGAGATAGCGGACCGCCGGTGAATCAATTGGACGCGGCGGCCAAGAAACACGACGAACAATATCACAAGATAACCGAATATTTCCGCAAGACAAAAAACAGGAAAAAATTACCACGGACGTCAAGTACAAGGATCGATGCGACGTGAAGGACTGCGTGTTGTACACGTGTAGCAATTACAACATCGCCATGTACTGCAACGCACCGTGGGTGGTGGTGGTGGTGATGGTATATGTATGGTCTGGTGAAATAAACGAATCGAACATTGAATTTTGAATCTTATTCTCAAGAGCCCCGATAGATAGAATATAAAAAAAAGAGCAGCAGAGCAGCGCATAAGAGCAGCGCATAAGGGTTGCAATTTGAACCTTATTCTCAAGAGCGCCGACAGATAGAATATAAAAAAAAAAAAAAAAAAAGCAGCAGAGCGGTACATGAGCGCATGAAAGAGCGGCAGAGCGGCACATGAGCGAAAAGAGCGCATGAGAGCACATGAGGGGGGAGAGGGGGGATAAAACGCAGATAAAACGCATATGCATATGACGTCACACAAACGCAACGTAACGAAACAACCAATTTATATAAATATAAATATATATTTATATCAAGAAAGGTTGTTACGTTGAGTTATGTTAGGTTGACTGTGCGTCAGTAGGTTAGGTTAGGTTTTTTTTTTTTTTTTTTTTTTTTTTTTTTTTTTTTTTTTTTTCCTGTCCACAGGCCTAGGTGGCCCGTGTTCTTGTTATATTTAATATTTTGTTCATTTTCTTTTCATTGTAATTTCAAGCAACATACATACGCGTCAAACATTCAGTAGTTTGCCCTGAAGGGGCTCTAAGTGTCGTACCCTCAGATGTTGTTGAGGGTTTTTTATAATGTTGGCCATCTGGTTGATAGCTGTTGTCGTCTCCCCGGAAGTCATCTTCTTGACTGGGCTGTCTTCGAAGTTTTGATCTTCCGGGGTGATGTCATCTTCTTGATGGTTTAGTTTGGACCTCAGTTGAAGCCCAGTGGGTGGGTACGGCATTTCCCACTTCCCTCTCGATTTTGCGTCCACCCTTTGCCTTTCGGTGTTCTGGCATTGGCTCGGGTGTTGAGGGGTCACCAAAGCTGGGTGGAGTTTTTTGGGATGTTAAAGGGTGTTGGTCCATGCCGGTCCCGCTCGCTGGGTGAGGCTTGTAATATTTTGTGCTAACCACCTGTTGGTGGCTGGTGTCCTCTGCCCTCTGATGGTTTTGAGGGCATACTCGTTGGCATACGCATTGTCAATCCGGTATTTTGTCAGCTTATTTGCCATCATGGAGCTTTCACCGAGACCAATTTTTTGATTGTGGTATGGTCCCGGTTCTTGATTGCCATCTTGGCGTTATGGTCCATGATGGCCTTTGCAGGAGTTTCCATCACTCCCTTTATGAGTTTGCCCAGCGCGTCGTCCGTGTCGTCTGTGTAATAGACGAGTTGTTCCGTGTGACGCGTCAGGGCAACCACCGCGTGTGATGAACTGTGATGTAGCTGTAACTTCCTCTTTTGGTGTTTGATGACGTATACTCTCTTGTAGCACAATCCCTGGGCCTCGTGAATGGTTAGCACTTTCGAGGCCTCTCCGGTTCCGTAACCTGACTTCCTCAGCGTTGACTTTTCCAGCTGTGTGTAAGTCAGGTACAAGGTGTTGGTGTCGGTTTTAGGGATCTCCGTCCCGGTCATGGGTGCTATTGCCAGGGACTTGACGATTTTGCTTGAGGAGTAGATGCCCTTGTGTATTTGCTTGAGCGCCATGGCGACATCTTGCGGGCATCTATGTGTACAGAGAAGATCTTCGGTGACGTCTGCGAGGTGATGCGGGCGATAGTAGTACAGCTCGAAGAGATTATCTCGGTCTATGTAGGGGAGCTGGTTTACGTCCCCTATTAATAGCAGGCTCTCGGCTTTGGTGATCTGTGCCATCAGTATTATGGATCCGAAGTGGCTCATGAGTGCTTCATCTACAAGCAGCCTCTTGCGTTTCAGGTCTTCGAGTCCCTTCAGTCCATTTACTAGGAGAGATGCTATTGTGCGCACCCTCTTTGTAGATTCGTGGCCTGCCTTTTCCCGGATTCTCTCCACGAGGTCTTTCTTTGCCTCGATCGTTGTCGTTACAACTACATCCTCTTCGGCGTTAAAGTGTTGGACTATCCACGTCGATTTCCCGCAACCCGGAACTCCATTTATCCAGGTTATTGCTGGAATCGTCCATTCGTCGGGGGGCTCTACCTCGGTCAGGATCTGGGATGTTTGTAGGATCCTGTCCTCTAGCCATATTTCTGTCCCCCTGGTGGTAACGACGATGGGGTCGCGAGATGGAATGTTGTAGACGGGATGTCCTCTTCTTTTGGTCCGGTCCTCGTCCAGGAGGACTATTCCTGAGGTGGCGCTGTATGCCGCCATATGGGTAGTCATGTCCTGTCCCCTAAGGACGGTCGCCGTGTTGTTATTATAGACCGTGGCACGGGCCTCCTCTAGTTGGATTTGTAGGAGGCCATCTTTGCCTTTTTGGTACGACTTCATGATGTCTTCGCATTCCTTTATCCTAATGGTCTTGTTGGCCTCTAGTACGGCTATGTATTCCAGGAATGCGTTGATCATATGGTCTTCTTGTCGTACCACTTTCCTTAGGGTTGGACTTTTGACCAGACCTATCTGTGCCTTTGTTAGGTGTTGTTTTGTTGGTGTCCTGTGCGGTGGTTTTTGGGCGTTGGTGAATCTGCTGAGCGCGTTTGCTTGGGTGTCCGGGCTTCGGAATGTGTCCAGCCGTAGGGGCAGCTGCTCCTCGAGATCTTCTTGAGGCTCTCTCCTGAAGTGTCGGCTCTCCTTTGTGACCAGCCGATGGAGATGCTGGTCAACTTTGGCGGCTGAGGTCTTTTGTTTGGCCGCAATGGCGATCTCTTTTTGCTTTTCAGCTGCCCTTTGTCTCCTTTGTCAAAGGAGACAAAGGTTAGGTTAGGTTAGGTTAGGTTAGGTTAGGTTAGGTTAGGTTGGGTTGGGTTGGGTTCGGTTGGGTTCGGTTAGGTTAGGTTAGGTTAGGTTAGGTTAGGTTAGGTTAGGTTAGGTTAGGTTAGGTTAGGTTAGGTTAGGTTAGGTTTTTTTTTTTTTTTTTTTTTTTTTTTTTTTTTTTTTTTTTTTCCTTTCACTGTCCACAGGCCTAGCTGGCCCGTGTTCTTGTTATAGTTAATATTTTGTTAATTTTCTTTTCATTGTAATTTCAAGTAACATACATACGCGTCAAACATTCAGTAGTTTGCCCTGAAGGGGCTCTAGTGTCGTACCCTCAGATGTTGTTGAGGGTTTTTTATAATGTTGGCCATCTGGTTGATGGCTGTTGTCGTCTCTTCGGAAGTCATCTTCTTGACTGGGCTGTCTTCGAAGTTTTGATCTTCCGGGGTGATGTCATCTTCTTGATTGTTTATATTTGGACCTTAGTTAGAGCCCAGTGGGTGGGTACGGCATTTCCCACTTCCCTCTCGATTTTGCGTCCACCCTTTGCCTTTCGGTGTTCTGGCATTGGCTCGGGTGTTGAGGGGTCACCAAAGCTGGGTGGAGTTTTTGGGATGTTAAAGGGTGTTGGTCCATGCCGGTCCCGCTCGCTGGGTGAGGCTTGTAATATTTTGTGCTAACCACCTGTTGGTGGCTGGTGTCCTCTGCCCTCTGATGGTTTTGAGGGCATACTGGTTGGCATACGCATTGTCAGTCCGGTAGTTTGTCAGTTTATTTGCCATCATGGAGCTTTCACCGAGACCAATTTTTTGATTGTGGTATGGTCCCGGTTCTTGATTGCCATCTTGGCGTTATGGTCCATGATGGCCTTTGCAGGAGTTTCCATCACTCCCTTTATGAGTTTGCCCAGCGCGTCGTCCGTGTCGTCTGTGTAATAGACGAGCTGTTCCGTGTGACGCGTCAGGGCAACCACCGCGTGTGATGAACTGTGATGTAGCTGTAACTTCCTCTTTTGGTGTTTGATGACGTATACTCTCTTGTAGCACAATCCCTGGGCCTCGTGAATAGTTAGCACTTTCGAGGCCTCTCCGGTTCCGTAACCTGACTTCCTTAGCGTTGACTTTTCCAGCTGTGTGTAAGTCAGGTACAAGGTGTTGGTGTCGGTTTTAGGGATCTCCGTCCCGGTCATGGGTGCTATTGCCAGGGACTTGACGATTTTGCTTGAGGAGTAGATGCCCTTGTGTATTTGTTTGAGCGCCATGGCGACATCTTGCGGGCATCTATGTGTACAGAGAAGATCTTCGGTGACGTCTGCGAGGTGATGCGGGCGATAGTAGTACAGCTCGAAGAGATTATCTCGGTCTATGTAGGGGAGCTGGTTTACGTCCCCTATTAATAGCAGGCTCTCGGCTTTGGTGATCTGTGCCATCAGTATTATGGATCCGAAGTGGCTCATGAGTGCTTCATCTACAAGCAGCCTCTTGCGTTTCAGGTCTTCGAGTCCCTTCGGTCCATTTACTAGGAGAGATGCTATTGTGCGCACCCTCTTTGTAGCTTCGTGGCCTGCCTTTTCCCGGATTCTCTCCACGAGGTCTTTCTTTGCCTCGATCGTTGTCGTTACAACTACATCCTCTTCGGCGTTAAAGTGTTGGACTATCCACGTCGATTTCCCGCAACCCGGAACTCCATTTATCCAGGTTATTGCTGGAATCGTCCATTCGTCGGGGGGCTCTACCTCGGTCAGGATCTGGGATGTTTGTAGGATCCTGTCCTCTAGCCATATTTCTGTCCCCCTGGTGGTAACGACGATGGGGTCGCGAGATGGAATGTTGTAGACGGGATGTCCTCTTCTTTTGGTCCGGTCCTCGTCCAGGAGGACTATTCCTGAGGTGGCGCTGTATGCCGCCATATGGGTAGTCATGTCCTGTCCCCTAAGGACGGTCGCCGTGTTGTTATTATAGACCGTGGCATGGGCCTCCTCTAGTTGTATTTGTAGGAGGCCATCTTTGCCTTTTTGGAACGACTTCATGATGTCTTCGCATTCCTTTATCCTAATGGTCTTGTTGGCCTCTAGTACGGCTATGTATTCCAGGAATGCGTTGATCATATGGTCTTCTTGTCGTACCACTTTCCTTAGGGTTGGACTTTTGACCAGACCTATCTGTGCCTTTGTTAGGTGTTGTTTTGTTGGTGTCCTGTGCGGTGGTTTTTGGGCGTTGGTGAATCTGCTGAGCGCGTTTGCTTGGGTGTCCGGGCTTCGGAATGTGTCCGGCCGTAGGGGCAGCTGCTCCTCGAGATCTTCTTGAGGCTCTCTCCTGAAGTGTCGGCTCTCCTTTGTGACCAGCCGATGGAGATGCTGGTCAACTTTGGCGGCTGAGGTCTTTTGTTTGGCCGCAATGGCGATCTCTTTTTGCTTTTCAGCTGCCCTTTGTCTCCTTAATTCCCTTTCCTTTTCAGCCCAGACTTCCGCGCTTGACTTCGGCGTCTCAGTAGATGGCCCTGGGAGTGATGGTGTACGTTCTGTGTTTTGTGGTGTTGATGGTTTTTTCCAGTTTGTCAGCGAGTTTATCTTTTTCCTGATTTTTTGCAGCACATTTAGTCTAGAATTGGGATCAAGACTCTGCTCCACCTCTGAGGGTGTTGCAGGTTGGACTCCTGTTGTTGGGCATCGCTGTAATTCCGCTGTGGTCAGTCTTGATGTTGTCTCGGGTGGTTTGTTGGGTACTAGGAAGCTCAGATCTTGGGATCTCCCTTCGTACACCACGATCTCGTGTTTGTCTGCTGCCCTGACGCACCCGAGATAGTCTGCCACCTCTCCTCTATCGAAGTCGATGCTCATTGTGTCCACACTAATTGTCCTTGGACCGATGGTAGTACCGTTGGCTTCAGCTAGCTTCAACAAGAACGAACAGGCTCTAGCAAATTGAGTTTCTTCGGTTGTTTTGTCGAATAGTAGCACGGATTTGTTTTTAGTGCGTACTATCCTACATGATTTCCCGTCGATCATCTCTTCGCCCAGTTCCTCGTATCTTCTCCTCTTCATGGTCGTCCTTGTTGTGCTGCCTTTAAGTATGAGAGCCAGCCCAGGTGAAATGGCGACTCTCTTATTACCAACGGTGGAGCAGAAACTTATTCCCAGTCTTTCATAGCTATTATTCATGAACAGAACCACTTTCCTTGTTCTGATCGAAGGTTTTCCACTCTCTCCCTCTCTTAACCATCTCAGCATATTGAACTGAGGAGCTGCCGTTCTCTGTTGGAGTGGAACACTGGGGTCCGTGGGTTCTGTTCTCTGAAGGATACTATTTGTGCTGTCTGTACTTTGTTGGTCTTGGAACCTCTTTTTCGCGATATTGAAAATCTTGTCGATGTAAGCCAGGAACACTTCTTTGGCGTGCTGGTCCTCCAAATATTTATGTACTTCCACTTCCTGTAGGTTGGTGTTCATCTGTTGCTCTGCATCGTACCTTTGGTGCAGGAAGCGGGGACAGTCGAAGATAATGTGCCATACCGTTTCTTCAATGTCTGGATCGCACTCGCATCCTGGGCTTCCGATCAGTTTGAAGCGGTGCAGGTAATGAGCAAATGCACCGTGTCCGGTCATGGCCTGGATACGGGTGGGTGTGAGAGTTGTTGTTCTTACGAATCGGTATGACTTCTGTATGTCGGGCAAGAATCTTTTCGTGGTTCCTCCGGTATCCGCATTCGTATATCTGTCCTGCCATTTTTGTATTGATTCCTTTCGGATCTTCCTCTTTATGTAGGACAGCGGGATTTGATCGTAGTCCGGGATTTCTTTGGTGTTCAGAGCCGCTTGTTTTGCGAGCTCATCCGCTCTTTCATTCCGGTCGTCCCTACGTGTGCGCGGAGCCAGAAGAATCTCACTCTTCTACCCTCTTCTTCGATGTCCTTAAGGCACCTTTTAATGTCCGCCACTAATTGAGTTTTGGGCTTGGGATTCCGAATTAGTTCTAGCGAAGATCTTGAGTCGCTTAAGATGTTAACTTCCTTATGTTCGGTTTCCTTTACCATCTCTACTGCCTTGTAGAGGGCGAACATCTCTGACTGAAACACTGTGCAGTTTTGATCGAGCGACAGTCTGGTGTAGTTGACTTCTTGCCCGTTCTCCCACCATGATATTGCTGCCCCTGTTTTCCCCTCGATCTTACTACCATCCGTATAGATCTGGGGGCCTCTGATGTTATGCTTTTCTATGGTCGGGGGCTCCATGTCTTCCAGCTTCTCGAAGGTGGTGATAGTGAAGTCGGAAGGGTGGGGTAGCGTGAGGACGTCGCAGGGTCTTCTGCAGCGTCTTTCCGGGCGGAACGTAGTCGCTCGATATTCCTTTCTTGGTTTTGTAAAGAGCTGCCGCTTCGTGTATTCTGATGTCCAGCGGCAGCAATCCTGCCAGTGCCAGTGTGGATGTTAATGAGGCTGTCCTGTAGGCTTTGCAGATCTTGATTGCAAAGCTTCTCTGTATGGAGTCCAGCAACGCCTTGGTCTTGTTTAGGTCTGCGGCTGGGGCCCAGACACTCGCGGCGTACAGGATGATTGGCTCAATCACTGATATATAAATGGTTCTAATAATTTCTCCGTTTAACCCCCACGTCACCTTGGCGGAGTGTGCAATCTGCTTATAGACGTTTGCAGCTTTCTTGCAGACTGCCGCCACGTGTGAGGTGAAGGATAGGGTACGGTTTATGGTGACGCCCAGAAGCTTAATTTCGTCCACGAGGTTGATATTGGTTCCGGACATCTCTATTTGGGGGGCTGTCAGCTTTAACTTTCTGGTTAGCAGCATCGCGTTTGTTTTGTGAGCTGCAAACTTCAGCTTGTTTTGCTCTCCCCATTTTTCGACGATCCGGAGCGCGCGGTTTGCTTTTTCCTCTATGGCGTCAATGCAATCCTCGGAGAAAATCAGTGTAATATCGTCGGCAAAGGCTTTAAAGTCTATTTGGCGTCTGCATAGTTGGTCGAGCAGTGGGTTAAGTAAGATGTTCCAGAAGGTTGGTCCACCTGTTGATCCTTGGACGCAACCTTTGTTTGTCCCCTTTGCACTCTTCTTGCCGGCGTAGTTAACTTCGATACTGCGATCTTGAAGGTATGAGCCGATCATCCTGTATATGTTGGAGGGGCATCTTTTCTTATCAGCTGGTGCTTCAACGCTGGCCACCACGCATTGTCGAATGCGCCTTCTATGTCTAGTGAGACTAGGAGGACGATCTTCTTCTTCTGTACTTCCTCTTGACTTGGTTCACTAGACTGAATAGCGCATCTTCTGTGCTTCTTTGCGGGATGAAGCCGAACTGGTTCTTG